>CP142126.1:23572087-24859740 GCA_036013995.1 Theobroma grandiflorum
CTTGGCAAAACCCTTTTGGGAGGTCTGCAATTTTCTTAAGCAAAGAAAGCTTGCTCTTTCTAATTGTTTCATCTTCCTGCACATAGAAGACATATTAGTGAATCATTTCCAATTGGGATGGGGCCGAAGAATTTGTACAACTCAAATACAAAGAGAAAAAGTATTTGATTTGATACAATGTTAATTGAAACAAGCTCTACACGTTCCTCAAGTTTGCACTCAAGACTGTAAATAAACTGATCTATCAAGCACCCTAGGCTGCTCACACTTGTTTAAGTTAAAAAGTTGAGTTCAAACAAAGTTATTTTATTTCAAGCTTAATTTATTTTTTAAAAAAATTTCTTGAAAGAAAATAAGCTTTGATTAACCGTATACCTTGAATTTGTGCATAAAGCTTCAAATTTTATATGATAAAGCAAATTAAAATTCCAAATCTTCATTTAAAATACCATTAAAGAATTTGAAAGTTGAAATCACACATATCTAAGACTAAAGAGTAAAGACAAATGCATACTGGCCAATAATAAGAAAAGTCCTTTTCATATCATTTAGTCCCATTGAACAAGTTTACAAACAAGTTCATGCAATTATATTAAACAAGCTGATTAATAAATTTATTATTTCTATTAATGAGCCATAAAATTATTAATGATGCAATTATGATGTGAAGAGAACATACTATCGTCACAAGTATTTGATTAAAAAAATTATCAAGGGGTTGTACTAGCTCAGATAAAGATATTTGCTCACGTAAGCACCATTGTGCTCATAAAAGTATATGGTCACATAAACACCATCGTGTCTTAATTGCACAATAAAATGTCATGTCAAATATATTAAATATATATTTCGTACCATTATACCTTCGATAGTAAAAAAAAATGCACTATATACGAAAATGTTATATTTACATATTAACACCATTATTAACACCATTAGACCTTAATATATAATAAGAATGCCACATAACCCATATCTTATACTTTCTTTATTTCTCCAAACACCACAAGTGATTCTCACCTTGAGGTAACCAAAAAAATCCATCATTAGTATAAAACAAAAAGAATTATCAATTGATATTCATATGTTTACATAAGCACCATTGTGCCTTTATTACACAATAGGAATATCACTTCAAATATATTAAATATCTATTTTGCATCAAAATACCTTAGATAAAATAATAAGAATGCACCATATACCAAGATCCTAAATTCACATTTTGATATCATTATACCTTAATATATAATAGAAATACCATATGCTTACACCTGAAAGTTATTCCATTTCTCCAAACACCACAAAATAGTTCTCACCTTTAAGGTAACTAACCAACCAAATCCATGTAAGTATGAATCAATTTCATGTGGTAATGCTTAAAAAAATGAAATTTTTTATTGAGACTATTGTACCTTAATGTAAAATCGAAATGTTAAATTAACACAGAAATATATATGTTCACATAAGCATCATTGTGTCTTTATTACACAATAGGAATGCCATGTCGAATATATTAAATATTTATTTCACACCATTATACCTTCGATGGTAAAACAAAAAATGAACCATATATAAAGATATTAGATTTACATATTGACACCATTATACATTCATGTATAATAAGAATACCATATGCCCACACCTTAAAGTTTTCTTACTTCTCCGAACACCACAAAGTGGTTCTCACATTAAGATAATCAACCAAATCCATCATGAGTATGAAACAAAAAGAATTCTTAATTGATACTATATATTCACTTTAGTACCATTGTGCCTTTATTACATAATGGGAATGTCACATTAAATTAATTAAATATCTATTTTCCACCAAAATACCTTAGATTAAATTATAAGAATACACTATATACCAAGATACTAGATTCACATATTGACACCATTATATCTTAATGTATAATAGAAATGCCACATATCCACATCTTATAATTTATTTACTTCTCCAAACACTACAAAATGATTCTCATATTAAGGTAACCAACCAAATCCATCATAAGTATGAAACAAAAGGAATTCTTAACTGATACAAAAAGTTTACATAAGCAACACTGTGTCTTTATTACACAATAGGAATGTCACTTTAAATATATTAAATATCTATTTTGCACCAAAATACCTTAGATTAAATAATAAGAATCACCATATACCAAAATGCTAAATTTACATATTGGCACTATTATATCTTGATTTATTATTAGAATGCCACATGCCTACACCTTAATGTTTTTTATTTCTCCAAACACAACAAAGTACTTTTAAGGTAACAAACCAACCAAATCCATCATAAGTGTAAAACAGTTTCATGTGGTCATGATTAAAAAAACAAAATTCTCAATTGACATTATTATACGTTAATGTATAATCAGAATGTCAAATTAACACATAAAAGTATATGTTCACATAAGAACCATTATGACTTTATTGCACAATAGGAATGTTATGTCAAATATATTAAATATCTATTTCGCACTATTATACCTTCAATGGTAAAACAAGAATGCATCATATCCAAAAATGTTAAATTTACATATCGATACTATTATACCTTAACGTATAATAGGAATGCCACAAGCCTACACTTTATAATTTCTTTACTTCTACAAACACCACAAAGTGGTTCTCATCTTAAGGCAACCAACCAAATTCATCATGAGTATGAAACAAAAAGAATTCACAATTAATACTAGATATTCACATAAGCACCATTGTGCTTTTATTACACAATAGGAATGTCACTTTAAATATATTTATTTTGCACCAAAATACCTTATATTAAATAACAAGAATGCATTATATACCAAAATATTATATTCGTATATTGGCACCATTATACCTCAATATATAATAGAAATGCCACATGCCTACACCTTAAAGGTTTTCTATTTCTCCAAACACCACAAAGAAGTTCTCATCTTTCAAATAACTAACCAAATCCATCACAAGTATGAAACAATTTCATGTGGTCATGATTAAAAAAAAAACGAAATTTTCAATTGACGCCATTGTTCCTTAATGTGCAATCCAAATGTCAAATTAACACATAAAGATATATGCTCAAATAAGCACCATTGTGTCTTTATTTCACAATAGGAGTGTCATGTCAAATCTATTAAATATCTATTTCGCACCATTATACCTTCAATGCTAAAACAAGAAAGCATTATATACAAAGATGCTAGACTTACATATCGACACCATTATACCTTAATATATAATAGGAATGCCACATGTCCACACTTTATAGTTTATTTACTTCTACAAATACTACAAAGCAATTCTCACCTTAAGGTAAATAACCAAATACATCATGGGTATGAAACAACAGGAATTCTCAATTGATATTATATATTCATATAAGCGCCATTGTACCTTTATTACACAATAGGAATGTCATTTTAAATATATTAATATCTTGCACCAAAATACCTTGGATTAAATAATAAGTATGCACCATTTACCAAAATACTAAATTCACATATTGACATCATTATACCTTAATATATAATAGGAATGCCACATACCTACACCTCAAAGTTTTTCTATTTCTCCAAACACCACAAAGTAGTTCCCACCTTTAAGGTAATTAACCAACCATCCATCATAAGTATGGAACAATTTCATGTGATCATGATTAAAAAAACGAAATTCTTAATTGACACCATTATACATTAATGTACAATCGGAATGTCGAATTAACTTATAAAGGTAGATGGTCATATAAGCATCATTGTACCTTTATTGCACAATAGAAATGCCATGTCAAATGTATTAAATATCTATTACCCACCATTATACCTTCAATGGTAAAAGAAGAATGCGTCATATACAAATATATTAGATTTACATATTGACACCATTATACCTTAATGTATAATAGGAATGCCACATGCTTACATCTTAAAGTTTATGTATTTCTCCAAACACCATAAAATGGTTCTTACCTTGAGGTAACCAACAAATTCCATCATAAGTATGAAACAAAAGGAATTCTCAATTGATACTATATGTTCACATAAGCACCATTGTGCCTTTATTACACAATAGGAATGCCACGTCAAATATATTAAATATCTATTTTGCACCAAAATAGCTTGAATAAAATAATAAGAATGCATCATATACCAAGATCCTATATTCACATTTTGACACCATTATACTTTAATATATAATAGGAATGCCACATACTTACACTTAAAGTTTTTCTAATTTCTCTAAACACCATAGAGTATTTCTCACCTTTAAAGTAACTAACCAACCAAATCCATCGTAAGTTTGAATCAATTCCATGTGGTCGTGATTAAAAAAATAAAATTTTCACTTGAGATCATTGTATCTTAATGTAAAATCAAAATATCAAATTAACACATAAAGATATATGTTCACATAAGCATCATGTCTTTATTGCACAATAAGAATGTCATGTCAAACATATCAAACATCTATTTCTCACTATTATACCTTCAATGCTAAAACAAGAATGCACCATATACAAATATATTAAATTTACATATTGGCACCATTATATCTTAATGTATAATAAGAATGCCACATGCCCACACCTTAAAGTTTCTTTACTTCTTCAAACACCACAAAACGGTCCTCACATTAAGGTAACCAACCAAATCCATCATCAGTATGAAACAAAAAGAATTCTTAATTGATACTATATGTTCACAAAAGCACCATTGTGCCTTTATCACACAATAGGAATGCCACTTTAACTATATTAAATATCTATCTTCCACCAAAATACCTTGGATTAAATAATAAGAATGCACCATATACCAAGATACTAGATTCACACATTGACACCATACCTTAATGTACAATAGAAACGCCACATGCCCACATCTTATAGTTTATTTAGTTCTCCAAATACCACAAAGTGATTTTCACATTAAAGTAACCAACCAAATCCATCATGAGTATGAAACAAAAAGAATTCTTAATTGATACTATATATTTAAATAAGCACCATTGTGCCTTTATTATACAATAAGAATGCCACTTTAAATATATTTAATATCTATCTTGCACAAAAATCCCTTGGATTAAATAATAAGAATCACTATATTCCAAGATGCTAGATTCACATATTGACACTATTATACCTTAATATATAATAAGAATGCCACATGCCTACATCTTAAAGTTTTTCTATTTCTCCAAACACAATAAAGTAATTTTCACCTTTAAGGTAACTAACCAACCAAATTCATTATAAGTGTGAAACAGTTTCATGTGGTCATGATTAAAAAAAACTAAATTCTTAATTTACATCATTATACCTTAATGTATAATCGGAATGTCAAATTAACACATAAAAGTAACATAAGCACCATTATGCCTTTACTACACAATAGGAATGCTATGTCAAATATATTAAATATCTATTTCACACCATTGGACCTTCGATGGTAAAACAAAAATGCATCATATATACAGATGTTAGATTTACATATCAGTACCATATATCTTAATGTATAATAAGAATGCCACATACCCACATCTTATAGTTTCTTTACTTCTCCAAACACCACAAAGTAGTTCTCACCTTAAGTTAAACAACCAAATCCATCATGAGTATGAAACAAAAGGACTTCTCAATTGATATTATATATTCACAGAAGCACCATTATACTTTTATTACACAATAGGAATGCCACTTCAAATATATTCAAAATTTATGTTGTACCAAAATACCTTAAATTAAAAAATAAAAATGCACCATATACCTTAATATATAAGAGGAATGCCACATGCCTACATCTTAATGTTTTTCTATTTTTCTGAACACCACAATGAAGTTCTCACTTTTAAGGTAACTAACCAACCAATCCATCATAAGTATGAAACAATTCCATGTGGTCATGACTAAAAAAAACAAAATTCTCAATTGACACCATTGTACCTTAATGTGCAATCAAAATGTCAAATTAACACATAAAGGTATATGCTCAAATAAGCACCATTGTGCCTTTATTTCATAATAGGAATGTCATGTCAAATATATTAAATATCTATTTGACACCATTATACCTCCAATGGTAAAACAAGAATACATGATATACAAAAATATTATATTTACATATCGGCACCATTATACTTTAATATATAATAGAAATGTCACATGTCCACGTCTTGTAGTTTATTTACTTATGCAAATACCACAAAGTAGTTTTCACTATAAGGTAAACAACCATATCCATCATAAGTATGAAACAAAATGAATTCTTAATTGATATTATATATTCATATAAGCACCATTGTGCCTTTTGTACACGATAGGAATGCCACTTCAAATATATTGATATCTTGTACCAAAATACCTTAGATTAAATGATAAGAATGCATCATATACTAAGATGTTAGATTCACATATTGACATCATTAAACCTTAATATATAATAGGAATGTTATATGCTTACACCAAGTTTTTCTATTTCTCCTAACACCACAAAGTAGTTCTCACCTTTAAGGTAACTAACTAACCAAATCCAATATAAGTATGAAACAATTCCATGTGGTCATGATTAAAAAAACGGAATTCTCAATATAGACACCATTATACCGTAATGTACAATTGGAATGTCTAAAAAACACATAAAGATATATGTTCACATAAGCACCATTGTGCCTTTATTGCACAATAGGAATGCCCTGTAAAATATATTAAATATCTATTTCCCACCATTGCACCTCAATGGTAAAACAAGAATGCACCATATACAAAGATGTTAGATTTATATAATGACACCATTATACCTTAATGTATAATAGAAATGTCACATGCTCATACCTTATAGTTTATTTACTTCTTCAAACACTACAAAGTGGTTCTCATCTTAAGGTAACCAACCAAATCCATCATGAGTATGAAACAAAAGGATTTGTCAATTGATACTATATGTTTATAGAAGCACCATTGTGCCTTTATTACACAATAGGAATGCCACTTCAAATATATTAAATATATAGTTTGCACCAAAATACCTTGGATGAAATAATAAGAATGCACCATATACCAAAATGTTTGATCTACATGTTGGCACCATTATACCTTTATATATAATAGGAATGCCACATGCTTGCACTTTACAATTTTTTTATTTCTCAAACACCACAAAGTAGTTCTCACCTTTAAGGTCACTAACCAACCAAATCTATCGTAAGTATGAAAAAATTTCATGTAGTCACGGTTAAAAAAACAAAATTCTCAATTGACATCATTGTATATTAATGTACAACTGAAATGTCAAATTATCACATAAAGTATATGTTACATAAGCACCATTGTGCCTTTATTACACATTAAGAATGCCATAACAAATATATCATTATGTATTTTGAACCATAATACCTTTGATTAAATTATAGGAATGCACCATAAAACAATATAAGATTCACATATTGGCACCATTATACCTAATGTATAATAGGAATGCCACATGCCACATCCTTAAAATTTATTTTTTTCTCTAAACAACAACACAAAGTGGTTTTCACCTTAAGTAACCACTCAAATCCATTATGAGTTTCAAAAAATAAAATGCTCTCGGTATGATAGCATATTAAATAAGTTAATCAAAGAAGCTTCTGCAAACTTTGCATTTTCCATTACTAATAAGCATGCAAAGCTCTCATGCATGATTGTGCAAAAGAAAACAATAATGCATAACAACAAAAAAATAAATAACTGAAAGAAAACATAACTGAAAATGAATGAAAGTCCATGCATCATAGGCCAAACAACCAGAACCTAAAACATCCAATGACGCATTTAACCTCCCCCATATATTTAAGCTCATACATAAAGCACACAAAGAAAAGTGTTCTCAACAAATAATCATCAAAAGAAAGACTCAGAAACAAAAAGAACTATTGAAATGTACAAGAAATTCTTTAACTTATAGAAAGTTGCTTCGAAATACTTACGCAACATTCCATGGTTCTGGACCAAGAAGTATTAAGTATGTCAAAGCATTCATAGTCCAAACTCCTACTTGATCATTACAAACAAAACCTTAATGAAACAAATTGGCAATTGACAAGAATTTAAAAATCAAAACCTTCTACCAAAAAAGGAAAGTAGAAGAATATAATGGTAAAAACAATTATAGTAAAGAATTAGGCCATCACTACTACATTACTTATATGTTGCTGCATTGCACTACTGCATATCCAACCGAAGCCAAATATTCCTACTAAATTAGCAACAATTATACCGATTTTCGTCATTTAATAAATAATTTAAAATAATAAAGTGTAATAGTAACAATACCAGAGGCTCTCTCTGCACCAAGCACGTGAACTGTTCTTTATCTGGCTGTTCGGAATTAATTATTCTAATCATGCGTATCGAATGCAGATGAAATTATATACCCTTTGTATTGGACCTTGCATGTCACATCCAGAGAATAGAAAAAAGTGAAAGTACTTAGGCGTAAGGAGTGTCCTGCTGAAATGGTGACTATCCTTGCAAGGAGGTTGGGGCTGGCTTAACTGGATATGAACAGGTGCGTGCAAATCATATCCATTATTCAAAGTATAATTTCGGTGTGAGCTTCTGCTAGCTTCATTTGCTTCCCTTGTTCCGTAAACCTGAGACCCGAAATTGTGCTCTTTAGAAGTATCAAGAGGAAAATTCTTCATTTGCTTAAATTCCAAGATTATTCACAGGCCTTTTGGCCTACTGGTATTAGGTTCGTAAGACTTTGGTGCTATTACTTTCATGAGAACCAAGGAAAAGAGTTATAAAGTAAGAGTGAGTCATAGGTGAACATGGGATATTCTTAGCAATTATTCAAATTATCTGGGCCAGTACCTTCTTTCAGTATTTTCTTGGGACATGAGGTCTACCTTCTTATACAGTTCTAGATTCTTCTGATGAATGAGGTGTCCTTGCAATTCAACAAATGAAAGTTGCTCAACAATAAAATATATGAAAATCTGAAAAAAAAATGCTGCAAAAACAATAACAGTGTAAAAAATAGTTATAAATGAATGTGAGTAGTAGTAGTTCTTGGAACCTGGAGTCTTTGAGTGGCTTGTTGAAGTGTGAGAATAGAAGCTTTTGGCGGCTCATCGTTGGCGTTTGTCGAGGAATATTGTTGAATTAAAGAAGTGTTAACCGCGGAGGTGGTTTTTCAACTGAAGCAGCGGTGGCTCAACGGTGGTGGTGCGTTAAGAAGGATAGCGTTCGGCTTGGAGACGCGCAGGAGAGAAAACATGGGAAGCGTAGGGCTTGAGAGAGGAGCTTACTGAGGGGAAGGCGTGGTAGTAGCCCTTGGAACCTGGAGTCTTTGAATGGTTTGTTGAAATGTGAGATTAGAAGCTTTTTGCGTCTCGTCGCCGGCGTTTGTCGAGGAATGTTGTCGTACTGAAGAAGTTTTAACCGCAGAGGCGGTTGCTCGCTGAAGCAGCGGCGGCTCAACGGTGGTGATATGTTGAGAAGAATAGCGACCTTCGGCTTGGCGACAGGCAGCAGAGAGAATGTGAGAAACGTGGGGCTTGAGAAAAGAGATGACTAGGGGAAAATATAGCCATGGCCGGCTCTGTGTATTGAGGTTTGGGTTCAGCCTTCTCTATCAAGAAACTGTGAAGCATTAAATATCGTTGACTGTTTGACTAACGGTCTATTTAGCGTCAGTTCACGGAGTTAAAGAGTCGGTGATGTTAAAAAAACAAAAAAAAAGGTTAAAGAAGATTATATGAATCGCATGCTCAAGCGCAACCTCCTAGACTCAGATGCCCAACCATTGCCTTGGGCTTTGCCAAGGAAGTGGATGGGATTTATAATTGACTAAGAAAAAGGCTCAGGAATCTTTTCAATAGAAATCTGTTGCTTCTTTCTTTCTCATTTTAGGGCTGGTATCTTTATTGGTTTTTTAGCCCTTTTTTTCTTTAAATTCCCTCTAAATCTATAATAATTATATCAAAAATGAAAGGGAAAATGTTAAACTACTTTAATACTTTATCAAGGATAATTTAAAAAAATTAAAAATAAAATTATTATTTTATTAATTCAATTAATTCAAAAAAATAATCTTCTAACAAACAAGATAATTAAATCTCAACAATTATAAATTCAAAAATTACGACTCACCTTCTCTCTAAAGATTTTCTTTTAATAAAATTTTCATTAATTTATTTAACTTTTTAGTGACGAGAAATTGATCTTCTGATTTTTTTTATTTATAATTTTCAAATCCTACATAATATTTAAATGCAATTTAATAGAATCATATAGATAAAACATGTCACCAAAATTATTTTTTTATTTGAACATTATCGTGTTTAAATTAGGTTTTGGATATAAACATTTCAAAATAAAGTCTTTGTTATATTATCTCTCAACATCTTTGAATGTGACTTAATTAAATTAGACATTTAACAAATTAAATACAATATTGATAATCTAGTTGCTTCAATATATGTTTCATGTGATATATCTAAAATTAATATTATGCAATAAAAAAAATCAAGTTCAATTTCAAAAGATTTTAGAATATTCGAGTGTGAGAATTAAATTGTAGAATATTCTTGATCAATATAACGGTTTAACTTTCATCACCATGGTATGCTTATCAAGGGATTAGTCGACCATGAAACCGTAAAGTTTTCTTGCTTTAGCTAATATATGTATGGTTTTTTTTTCGAATATACTTGCTATTGAGAGAGAGAATAGTTTTTTTTTTATTTTTTTAATAAAATTTTCCTCTAAATTTAATAGTTTGCGAATCTTAGGTGTTTATTTATTTTTTTTTTTATTTGGAGGTTTAGTAATGATACAAATTTTCTTAGGTGTTCAATTAATGATACAATTTTTTCATTAAATAAGTGTCGATATATTAGCATAAATCAAGATTAAGGTTTATACTGCACAACAAATTTGACTTTTGGCTTTATAAGTACTAGGATGGTGTCCGTAGCTACGTTACGAAAAAAATCACAGAAAATATTGATTATGCTGGAGTAAACTTTAATTTGGTACCTTTAAAAAAGTTTATAAAGAAAGCTATATTGTATTAATCAACTGCATGAATGGTTTCAATTACTGAAAATTTATACCTACATATATAATTATAAAACAGTACTTATTTAAAGAATACAGTAATCTTATAAAAAATTGTTAGATGTATAATAAAATATTAAGAAATGAGAGAGTATATAAAATGTACTATTGCTAGATTAAGATAAACAATTGTATAATATAAGAGAACCATATAATGTAAAGATCCTATCAATATAAAATAGTTACTGATTTCTAATAATATATGAATAGCTAAAAGTTGTCAAATTTAGTTGATTTATTTATTCAATGATGACTATGTGCTATGTATATTAAGAAATGAATAAACTTTTTTAATTTTTTTATTTTGTTCAATGAATTGAATGAAAATTTATTGAAATTTAAACATTTATGTATAAAAAATATGTCAAATACTATAGAGTCAAGTTCATATAGAATAAGAGGATATAAACAGAAAATAATATTAAATTACAATTGATAAATATTAAATGAATCTATATTCTAAACATTAAAAATTAAAAATTATTATTTTCAAGTATTTTTATAATGAAATAAATAAAAATAAAAAAACCCTTCAAATGTAAAAAAACAACACAGCTTTGATAAAAAGTGTAAAAAAAAATTTAATTTAATTGAAAATGACAACGAATTGACCCAATTAATTATCTTATTTAAAATAGAATTTATCCAAAAATAATAATAATCCTATCAAAAATTATTATATATATAATAAACTATTAAAAAATGAGAAAGTATATAAGCTATACTATTAACAGATTAAAATAAACAGTTACAGAATATAAGGTAATAGTATAATGTAAATATCCTATTAATATAAAATAGTTAATAATTTCTAGTATCATCTGTCTTTTATATATAAAATAAATAGCTAAATGTTATCAAATTCAATTAATTTATTTATTCAATGATGATCGTGTGCCATGTATATTAAGAAATAAGTAGGCCTTTTTTATTTTTTTTATTTTGTTCAATGAATTGGATGGATGTTTATAAGAATTTATACATTCATGTATAAAAAAGATGTTTATATACTATAAATTCAAGTTGGTGCAGAATAAGAGAATATAAACAAAAAATAATATTAAATTGTAATTGATAAATATTAAATGAGTCTATCTTATAAAAGTTAAAATTTATTGTTTTCAAATTTTTTTACTAAAATAAATAAAAGTAAAAAAGAAAAAAAAACCTTCAAATGTCAAAAACAATGTAGTTTTGACATAAGGTGTAAAAAAAAAATTCAATTAAGAATGTCAAATGTCAATTAATTGACCTAATCAATTATCCTACTTTTATATAATTAATTAAATGGATATTTATTGAAATTTAAACATTCATGTATAAAAAAAATATCTATATATTACGAATTCAAGTTCACGCAGAATAAGAAAATATAGATAAAAAATTATATTAAATTTTAATTGATAAATATTAAATAAATCTATCTTATAAACATTAAAAGTTAAAAATTATTGTTTTTAAATATTTTTTACTAAAATAAATAAAAGTAAAAAAGAAAAAAAACTTTCAAATGTCAAAAACAATGTAGTTTTAACATAAAGTGTAAAAAAAATTAATTTAATTAAGAATGACAAATGTCATTTATCTTCTAAGCATTAAATGTTAGAAATTATTATTTTCAAGTATTTTTTATTGAAATAAATAAAAGTAAAAAAAAAAAAGCCCTTCAAATGTCAAAAACAATTAATTCAATTGAAAATTATTATAGAGAACAAAAAGTTAAAAAAATAAAAATGAATTCTAATTGAATGACATTTGTTATTCAATTGGAAACTCAATTAAAAGAAATTGAAAGAAATTGAACATTCTACTTTTATATATAGAATGACACTTGTCATTCAATTGGATACTCAATTAAAAGAAATTGAAAAAAATTGAACATTCTACTTTTATATATATTATAGATATTTATTGAAATTAAAACATTCATGTATAAAAACAATATCTATATATTACGGATTCAAGTTCATGTAGAATAAAAGAATATAGATAAAAAATTATATTAAATTTTAATTGATAAATATTAAATAAATCTATCTTATAAGCATTAAAAGTTAAAAATTATTGTTTTCAAATATTTTTACTAAAATAAATAAAAGTAAAAACGAAAAAAAACCTTCAAATGTTAAAAACAATGTAGTTTTAACATAAAGTGTAAAAAAAATTAATTCAATTAAGAATGACAAATGTCATTTATCTTCTAAGCATTAAATGTTAGAAATTATTATTTTCAAGTATTTTTTATTGAAATAAATAAAAGTAAAAGAAAAAAAACCCTTCAAATGTCAAAAATAATTAATTAAATTGAAAATTATTATAAAGAACAAAAAGTTAAAAAAATAAAAAAGAATTCTAATTGAATGACACTTGTCATTTAATTAGACACTCAATTGGAATTCAATTAAACACCCAATTGAAAGAAATTGAGAAATCAAATTATTAAATAAATCTATCTTATAAGCATTAAAAGTTAAAAATTATTGTTTTCAAATATTTTTTACTAAAATAAATAAAAGTAAAAAAAAAAAACCTTCAAATGTCAAAAACAATGTAGTTTTAACATAAAGTGTAAAAAAAATTAATTCAATTAAGAATAACAAATGTCATTTATCTTTTAAGCATTAAATATTAGAAATTATTATTTTCAAGTTTTTTTTATTGAAATAAATAAAAGTAAAAGAAAAAAAACCCTTCAAATGTCAAAAACAATTAATTAAATTGAAAATTATTATAAAGAACAAAAAGTTAAAAAAAATAAAAAAAATTCTAATTGAATGACATTTGTCATTCAATTAGACACTCAATTGGAATTCAATTAGACATCCAATTGAAAGAAATTGAGAAATCAAATTATATTACTTTTATATATAGTAGATATAATGCTATAGAAACTCTATTTAATTTTTTTTTACCTTTTAATAGCATTTTAATTGTATTTTTACCTTTTAATAGTACTTCTTCATAATTGATTACACAATTCAAATTTTAAGTAATATTTTGAACAAAATACAATTATAAAAATTCTATACACTAACCATGACTACACTTTATTAATTATTATAAAAAATTTAATTTAAAAATTTAAATAACAACACCTTTTTAAGTTTTTGTAATATAAATATATATACCGCACTAAATAAATGTAATTAAATTTCAATCTTAATAAAAAATTCTCATCATGACGAATATGAAAAATTAATATATGTATATAAATATATATAAATATATAATGATATTCTTTTACAAAAAATGCTTCGTGATATTAATCCCTTTTCATTGTCACCAATCATCATATACCTATTTTTCTTTTGTTAATTGAGCTGAATTTGGAGGTGCAAAAATCACAAGTTCCCCATGTGTAGTCGATATGCACATGCTTTATGCCCAAAGGCAAACCAAACAGATAAAGCGAGTTTCTCATTAAAAGTCAAATCACATTGCTAACTTCGGATGGATTCATGATGCAGACTTTAAAGCGACCAATTAAATAAAATAAAAGTATTGGCAACGTCAATCACTTAAGTGTATTTTATGCATTTAATATTAATTTTGGCTGAAATCTCCATCCTAAATTGAATGATTTGTATGTTTATCTGTTTTTTTTTAAAAAAAAAGCGATTTGTGTGCTTATCTATTAGCACAAATCCACAACTTGGTTTTCTGTAATTAACAAAACTCAAATTATATAGTTATAATATAACTTAAATTAACTAATAATATTGTAATGTAACTTTAATTTAATATTTAAATTTAACTAGGTAATAATATTGCATCATAATTCTAACTAGATAATTTGTATAATTATTTTAATAATAATAAATATATTTACTTTCTTACCCAATAAATTGAATTTGAATTTATCTTCTTTAAATAAAGAAATTAATCATTATAAAAGTAAACATGTAAAATAAGATTGTAAAAGGTTTTTTAAAAACAAATAAAAATAGTATATTTAAGATTGGAAAAGTTTTAATTACAATATTAGCTTAAATTAATTATCTATTATTTTAGAATTTTCATACACTTTTATTCTACAACTGAAAAAAATTGAAAAAGTCATTCTATATTATATACTCACTTGATTAATTAATCGCGAATTAAGTTCGACGATATCGTATAATTTAAGGTTGATGCAATTTAATTAGACTACTTTTAATTGAATTTTTTTGTTATTTTAAATTATTTTTTGTTAAAAACAAGAACCTTAAATAATTACTAATAATTAGCAAAAAGGATAATTGGCCTCTCTTGGAATGTTGCTTGAATTTTCGCGTGAAAGAATTAATCTTGTTTTCTGGACCTCATCTGACGTGGCAAACCTCACAAGCACAACCGACAGACACGGAAAGAAAAGAAAGGAGATTGTTCCAATGGATAAAAATTGCGCCACGGCAACCTCAAATCGCCGCATAAGGTTAACTGTTATTAATGACGATGAAATTTACATTTTCAAAACTCGCCGATTGACATTTGATTAGACCGCGTCGGGCTCTAGAAAAATCAACCCCCGGCGCACGTTAGCTCCACCGCAGCCTCTTCGGACTTCGGTAGCTCCCCTTCGACGAAAAAGCCCATTTTCTATTATATAAAGCACAAAAAAAAAAAAAAGATCTCTCCAGGAAGTTGTATTCTGTTTCGTCTCCACGGTAACAATTTTTATATTTATTTGTTTATTTCTCAGTTTCACCAATTTATTTTTAAAATATTTAATTTTTCCCTTTCTGGTTGAAGCGATTATGATTACTTTAATGGGATTATTATAGAGATTTAGTTTGTTATTTCATCAATTCTTTTTGGTATTCTGTACGAAAACATGTTTACTTTCTGGTCTTGTGTTTTTTTTCTTGTGTCATAATTAGGCGTTCTGGGATCTAGGGATTTGAACTTATGCTTCCATTCAATCATCCATTGAATTATACATTTAATTTAATTTGTTTTCAGACTTTCAGTTTGTTAAGTTCTTTGTGAAATTAAATTGTTAATTTCTCTTTTTCTTTCTTTTGGCAGGTTCTAATTTTGTTTGAGAAACTTATAGCTTATTTGGGGTTTTTAAGATATAAAGTTAGTAGGAAGTTGAACTGTATAAGGGGATATTGTCCTCCTAAAGGAACTTTGACCCTCTTTGAAAGGATGACGTGTGTTGCTTCAATGCAATTTTCTCATGAACTGAAAATTCGCAATAGTCATGGATGCGGTAGACAGCATATTGTATGTGATCTTTAATCGTATTTTTCAACCGTTATTTGTCCCATCTTTTCTTCTTTAACTATTTGCAACTGAATGTATGAATGCCAACAGGGCGTGATGGAAAAAGGCCGATTTCATTTGGTTAATATCAATCGTTCCTCACATGCTATGGTATGGTTTTCTTTTTCCTTGGAGGATGCAGAGGTTTATGTTTGCTGGCATAGCAATGTTTGTTCTACTTTGCTTTTAATTGAATTTTGAATAACCACTCTCTATTTACAATTTTGTTCATTTACTTCTTCTAGTTTAGCATAACATGAGAGTTGGTTTCTGTGAATGTGTTATGCATTTTCATACGTGTAAGTGATAACTATGTTTAGAAATTCTTATCTATGAATAAATTCTGGAGACTTGAACAATTCTTTTGTTTCATATCCAGCGGCAGGATGCTTGGAGTCTTCATCTTTTGAGCAGTGTCTGTATGCCAATAAGACCTGTATCTTCCAGGTCTAATGTCAATGTCTGCCGATGTATTCTAACATCTACCGGGGGAAATGAGATTCCTATCCTAAAATCTGCTAGTATGGTTTTGTCAAGGTGATCTATATTTGTTTCTTACCTTCTGTATTCTTGTCTTTTCTATATGCTGTCTAAATACTGAAAGCTGATGCTTGTATTTTCAATTCTGTGCAGATTTTGAATCATCTTTATTTTGTAGTAAAAGTATTGCTAATTATTCAAAAGTTTGTAAGATATATGTGTCACGTTGGAATTATAAGTTTTTTAGGAAGTAGATTTCAGATTTGCAGGCTTCCGCACCATCCCTCCCTTGAGTAAATTCTCACAGATAAAGGACATCATGAGTAACTCACCAGCCTTAGACTTCAAAATCCCAGAACAAGATTCACTAGTTTTTATATTATAAGGATGCTTGAGTTGATCTACAAGATGGGGCCATTTCTTGCTTGTTAGTGCATTATTTTTCAGAAAGGAGGTTTGAGGCTTTTCTAAATTAAAAATGAAGCCTTTTCAGCTTTAGTTTTCTAAGTTTTTAAAGTCAAAGAGTGCAGAATAGTTATGTAGCTTGGATAGGAATTTTTTCTTTTATTTAAAGAGGTGCTAAGTGACAGTGGGATAACATTCCTCTCTAAGTTTCTAGTCTGAGAACCATTTGCCCAATTTTGTTGTTTATTTGAGAAGCTCTAATACTCATTTTGCTCTATATATGCTGTAGTTTTATATTCAAATTTATGTTTCTTTTTCCTGGAGGCTGTGGGAGGTTGCTGGCTTGAGGCTAGTTCAGTGCTTTTTGCTTGATAGCTTAACACATCTTTTCTATTTGGTTCCTTAATATATAATTTCCACTCATATTTTTATTTGGATATATCAGGACATTTGGTACTTTACATGGAGGCCTTATTGTTCCCCGGTTGATCCCAGCAGTCGGGATTATCGCTTTTGCTGCGTGGGGACTTGGGCCACTTATACGGCTGTGCAGGGTTATCTTTTTCCATGTATACACTAACACTATTCTACATGCCCTAGTCTTCTATGATGGTAGAATACCTTCATTGATTCACTACCTTGCAATTTTCTGTAGAGGAGTGATAGCTGTTGGAAGAAAAGTAGAACAAATCATATTATTAGCTATTATCTTCGACCTGTGCTGCTGTGGACTGGAGCAACACTCATCTGCAGGTGTACTTCTCCCCGAAAAGGGATTAGATTTCAATCTTCATATTTTTGCAGCCATTATGTTGGTCTAACAATATCATAGTTTCTTTCAGAGCGTTAGATCCAGTAGTTTTACCCTCAGAAGCAAGCCAGGCTGTTAAGCAACGACTTTTGAATTTTGTGCGATCATTATCGGCAGTGCTAGCTTTTTCTTATTGTTTGTCAAGGTGAGTTTAATGTTGCTGCTTTGACTCTTTATGTTTTTAACATATATATATATTTTTTGGGTATTTCTTTTTTCGATAGATATAATTTTTTATTTGCATTTTCCTTTTTGGCTGGAAGGGGTTGTTTAGAGAACAGAAAAGGGGGCTGTATTCTATGTTCACAGGGATTGACATTCTTAATTTTAAGTGTTTGCTGCTTGCGTTTTAAGTTTTAACATTTAATCTTTCTTGTGCATGTTGTTAAGATAGCTTGTTGATTGCCCATGTTAAGTCTAGTTTTAGGACTTTGAACTATGTCTTTAATGGGCAACCATGCGTTTTTCTTGCAGCTTGATTCAACAGGCACAAAAATTCTTTATGGAGATGAATGACTCTAATGATGCAAGAAATGTATGTTCTGTTACTTTTACATCATTAAAATTTCTTAAATCTCTTAGAAGCATCTGCATCAATTATAAGTTGCAGTGAGGTGGTAATGGTGTATCTTAACACTAGCAATTTAGGTCAATCCTGATGAATATTTCTCCAGTGCCCACCATATGGTAAATAATGTCCCTCATTTGAGGGCAGCAGGAAGGATGATATTATTTTTATGCTCTTTGACCACAAAGGCATTCACCGCTTATACCCTGCCTTCAACATTTTTTGGGAAATGTTTTAGCTTAATTTTTTTTTCGTAGATTCTTTTGTCTAAACATCTGGCCTGTGATTGGAAATAATAATATAGCTATCTTAAAGGCACTGACAGATTGCGATGGAGAAACCTGAAAACAGTTGTTTATTCTATTGACAGATGGGCTTTGATTTTGCCGGAAAAGCTGTTTATACTGCTCTATGGGTCGCTGCTGTATCATTATTCATGGAGTTGCTCGGTTTTTCTACTCAGAAGTGGGTAACTGCTGGAGGACTTGGCACAGTGTTAATCACCCTTGCTGGTCGTGAGGTAAATTGATTGCCTTCTATTGTTGTAATTTATAAATGATACAAATGGTAGATGAAAATTAGCCTGAAAGTTTGGAACTATCTAGGCCTAATTATCCTAAATAATTTTATATTCTCAGAGCCATGCTTCTTCCTCTTCCATGGTTGTCCCCTTCTAAAAATTTTTTTGAGATATTCTTACATATCATAGCATATATAATAATATAAATGTGCATAAGATGTAAGTTAAAGTCTACGGCATTCCTGTTTGGAGCATATTCTGCATCATCCTTATATGCATCTTAATCATGAGCTTTGATAGTAAAGTTCCTCTGACTTTGTCTTGACTTATTATTTCTTTCGTGCATTCACCATCACATGTTCACTCACCTTTGGCATTATTTGTTAAGCATGCAATTACTATGTTCTGCTTTTGTTCATGGCACATTTCATATCAACCTTGTCTGTACTCTTATCAAGTTCTTTGCTGGGAACTTTTTTTTATCCTTTCTGGACTTAATCATATGTTTTGTGCATTCAGATTTTAACAAATTTTCTTTCAAGTGTAATGATCCATGCAACAAGGCCAT
This sequence comes from Theobroma grandiflorum, assembly GCA_036013995.1. Taxonomy (NCBI): domain Eukaryota; kingdom Viridiplantae; phylum Streptophyta; class Magnoliopsida; order Malvales; family Malvaceae; genus Theobroma; species Theobroma grandiflorum. Next base: position 23,591,776 of record CP142126.1, read on the forward strand.
TTGTTCTCAATGAATGGATTCAAACTAATATTGAAGGCTATGAAGTTTCAGGGACAGTTGAGGTTTGTGCTTAGTTTGCTCTATTTGCCTCCTTTAAGCAATCTGAGAGATTGAACAACTTGGTTGCTTGTGTTTACTGTTCAGCATGTTGGATGGTGGTCACCAACAATTATAAGAGGTGATGACCGCGAGGCGGTTCACATTCCAAACCACAAGTTTACAGTGAATGTTGTGAGGAATCTTAGCCAGAAAACCCATTGGCGCATCAAGAATTACTATGCCATTAGTCACTTGGATGCTAACAAGATAAATGTAAGGAGTTTCAGTTTGTCTTGCTGCTAAGTTGTTGAGTAAGGACCAGCTTGTTTTCTTACTAGAGCTCATGCCAGAAGCTGTGCTATGCCTTTTTACCATGCAGAATATAGTAGCTGATATGCGGAAGGTTTTAGCCAAAAATCCTCAAGTAGAGCAGCAAAGATTGCATAGAAGAGTATTTTTGGAAAGTATCAATCCAGAAAACCAGGCTCTTATGGTGAGATTTTTTCCTTTTGGCATCATTTTTCCCTTAAAACATCAGTTGAAGTAATGTCAAGCATTTTTAGTTTTCTTTCATTTGATTGCTTTTCCTTTAGAATACTATGATGCGGTGTTTCCTAAATATTTTCTGAAAATTCTTTTTGGCCCTTAAATTTTAATTTGAGCTGTAGTGTGCATGATACTAAAATAAAATAATGATCAAAAGATAGTAGCTCATATGTTGTCAGATTTTTATTGTATCATAAAAGGAGTTGTTAGACTTTATATTGGCCTGGTGGCCGCGCATCTTAGCCCATTAGTTCTTTTTGTCTTAATTTCTTGCATCTATGTAAATGATGTACTAACAAAATGCAAAGTTTTAGCCTAAACTTTTGTGGCTGTTAACTCTTTCTTTTTGAGTATTGGCAATTGCTTTTGTTTGAAGTTTTTAATCCTTTTTTTTTGTTCATATTGTTTCAGATTTTGGTATCTTGTTTTGTGAAAACCTCACATGTTGAAGAGTACCTCTGTGTTAAGGTAAGTCCATTTTTACTCTGTGCTTCATGCAAAGATAGGCTGTTATAATACGAAGTGGTGATTTAGAATCTCAAGATGAAAAAAATAATGATTTCAATCTTTCAATTGTGGTTTTTAGTATATAATCTGTTGGTTTTATTTAGTAGTGTATCATGGTATTGTTGGTTGGCCCCTGCTACTTTGGCATCACACTGATCAAAAGTATTACTGGAAGAATGTTACTGAAGAAGCTTTGACATCTTTGATTGGTTAAAGATAGTGGATCCTTGGGTTTTATTTAGGATGCTGGTGACCATAATTAGCATAATTTGCTGGTGTTATGTGGGTGTGACGCCATGCTTTTTGCTAGTGTCTCTGCTTATGTAAACTGATATCTACATACACGTATGCCATGTACACGCATAGACACCATAAGCTTGCAAGTAAAAAGGCTATGTTCTCTTTGTGCCTAATGATAGCATTGGAACAGGAAGCCATACTCTTGGATCTTCTCAGAGTTATTAGGCATCATCGGGCCCGGCTTGCCACCCCTATCCGCACAGTTCAGAAAATATACAGCGAGGCTGAAGTAGAAGATGTACCATTTGCTGATACCATTTTCAGACGTTCTGGAGTAGCTACTAACCGTCCACTTCTCCTCATTGAACCCTCTTATAAAATCAGTGGTGATGACAAAGTCAAAGCTTCAACGCGTGCAAATGAAGAAAAAGATTCCATGGAGGAAGCAACCTCAACATCTGACTCAAAGGCAAATACTTTGTCTGGACCAACATCTATTATTGACTCCAAGGTAGATAAAGCTACGTCACCATCACTTAGTATCTCCAGTTCAAGTTCGAAAGTGTCATCATCTGAGGCCCAGACTGGGAATCCGGTGCCTGATGGTTCAGCTGAAGTCAACTCTGAAAAGCAGTTCAAACAGAGCAGGGGAGAAACTTGGAAGGTGTCAAGCTCAGGAAGGGAGATGATCACTGAGAAGTCTCCAGTTGCAAATTCACAATCTGTAAATGGAGAATCTGAAACCCCATTGGCCATTTCACAGGCAAAGCAGGATGTTGACAGGTCCGTTGCGCTGCCATCAGTAGCCAGGCCTTCCTTGGAAGAGAACATTGTTCTTGGTGTTGCTCTGGAGGGCTCAAAACTAACCCTTCCAATTGAGGAAGAAATAGCTCCGTCCACTTTGTCCACCAAGTCGAAGGAATTGGGTGCTCACCAGAGTGGAAGTGGGTCTCATCTGGTGGGCAAGGACAAGAAAGATGGTCAGATGCCAGTAGTTCACGGTGGCACCCAAAACAATTAGTGTGATACGCAATTCCCTCCGCATGCTGTTTATAAACTTGCAATGCTATGATTTGTAATGCGCAGCTGTGTTTTTGAAGCTGGCATTATGCATTGATTGCTCATCCTGTGCTTGTAAATAATGGTTGGATTCAAAATTCTTGGGCCAATTCTAATGGACTAAATAGGGGGAGAAAATAATAAAAAAGCCGACTGATTCTTCCCATTTATCTTTTCTTTTACTTTTTCTCTTTTTGGGATAACTAATTCCCATTTATCTCGGTTTGATGGTTTGGGAAAATTTCGTTGATTTATTTTTTTAATATTAAAAGGAAAAAAAGGATAAATAATGTGGTAGAATAATTTATATAAAAGTGGGACGGAAAATTTCTCGACCGCTATGCAGTGTATCATTTCGTATTGGCGAAGGGATGTAGCTGGACTAAAAGGGAAAGATGAGTCGAGTCGGTAAGTTGCACTGGTTCGAAAGTTGCGTCCCGGAAGCGACCAAAGACTAATTCATGTCTCGATTTGGCCAGTGTTGATATAATTAATTAAAATTATAAATCTTAAGTAGCCTTTTAAAAGTAAAAAGTCAACGGGATCTTCTGGGTGCTTATTGATACTCTTTGATTCCCTAACTTCACAGAACCACTCCGCTCAATAAGTTTGCTTTCTTCTGTATCAATGGAATCCTAGAATGTTATCAGTTTCTCGTCCCTCTCTGAGCAAGTGTGCAAAACAGACATGGATAACACATGTTAATTTTCAATGCCATCAAACTGATCTGAGCTATCAAAATGCTGAATATATATCATTGAAATATCACAATCTTGGCAAACATAAAAATAGCTTCATATCGCGATAATTATGAAGTTAAGCTCGACACATGCAATCCGGAGCCGGATACGTGTATATGGATTGGTTCTCCTTTCTTAACCTCATTTGCCCTTGTCTATTTTTATGGCCGTTGATAACTGCATGCTGAAACTCAGACCACTCCATGCTCTTGCTCAGGAACAGCGGGCCCAACAGTACCATGTTTGGTCTTATGGTCTTCAAGTTCAAGTAAGCTCGATGTCCGACCTGAAAAGGGACGTAAACTCTCGTTTACAAAATTTCTTCTACATGATATATTGAATTTTTACACTTGACACTCAAAATAATAAAATGCGATATCTTTGCAAGGGAACTTGAAAGGAAGATTCTTACCAGAGCATTGTGCATGTTTCCAGGAGAAGCAGAGATGAAGATGTCGCTTTGCAGACTCACATAATAATCTACTGCAGCCAACAAAGAAGCCTTGCCTTCAATCTCAGCTAGCTCCTTCACCGAAGCGAGGCTCTTCTTATCTTCCATTAGCGGAAACAGTTTACGCAATGTTGAGATCCTTGCCTCTCCTCCATAAACCTAAAAAAATAGAAAAATGAACCTTTCAAATATTGAGTCCCACTGAAAACAAAAGCTTTCTGATATAAATATGAAAAATCTCACACAGACCTCCTACTTGCAAGCTCAGACAATAATAAATACCTTCCACTATCAATAAAGAAGGATTAAAACGGACCTTGTGTGAAGCAAGATAAAGTCGAGTACTATTGTCGAAGCCCAAAGCTGCTAGCAGCAATCCAATCTCCTCTGGAGTCAATGGGCAGCGCCCCTGATTTCTCAACTCCTTGTCAGTGAATTGAGAGTTTAAGACCCTTCCCTGCCATAAAACTTGGCGGTATTTAGCTAGGGCCAGTTTCTCAGCTTTGCCTCCACCAAAATCACAAGCTGAATGAGCAGCCATATCCTGCACAAGGTCTGATTAGAAAGGTAATTACAGTAAAACCAATATGTGTTTTCTGATAAGAATACAGTACAACCAATAGCTAAGGAGCCAAAAAGCTCAATACTCATCAAAGAGATGGTGTTGTAAACAAAAGACAAACTGGTGCTTTTACCCAGAAACTACCACATAGGGCACTGGAAGTATACAGGTAGGTGTGTTTTTGATGTTTAGATGTATCCTACCAACTTCAATGTTCACCAGCGCACTAATCCCTCGAGAAAGTATTTAACAAGAGTTCATTCTTTTCAATTATAAAGGGACTGAGCATCATCTTCTACTTTTAGCCCAGAGGCTTCAGAAACACAACAAATTAGAACACCAATTAGTTTACATGATTATTTGAAAGAGTTGGGTACATACTTTGTCAAAGCGAAGATGTAATACAGCATACTTTCCAGCTCCCTCTTTCTCAGTATCATCAATTCTCCCTCGTAGGACCTCAACCGCTGATGCTTGAAGTTTCCCAGAAGGATAACGGAGCCGATGAACAAGAGTCTCTCCTATTGATCTGATCTGAGGAACAAAAACTAAAGCTTGGAAGTTTACTTTACAACGTAAATGCTGAATTTTCATAGGCAATTTCTCAAATGCTAGACGATGAGAGAATGGTGAAATAGCAGCAATCCCATAACTGCATCCAAAAAGATGTATAAACAATCATAAAAATTATGCTTTTGGAAGTAGTTGAAGTACACACACAGCACACAGATTTCTAGGACTATTTGTTCACCAAGTGGACATCTCACATAAGGGTTGACAATGGTATTAATTTATCAAGAAAGTGACATTTGTTGTTTAAACCTTTACCTTTGCAAGACAGGCAACACATTTTCTAGATACCAGCTTGCTGAAGCGTGAAGAGGTGCTGTTTTGATTCTGGTAGCTCTTATACCTGTAGCATAATATTCCCGTGTGCTCCAAGAGTATTCTCCTGGCAGCTGTTTAACTATAGAAACTTCATCACGGAGGACGTTAATAAAGTGATCCACATCAAATATATCAGTGAATGAACTGCAAAAGCAAACCCAAATTCACGTATATATCTCCTTCCTGGATTAAAAAAAAAGAAACAAATACAGGTTGTACAGATATCTTACTCATGAAATACCTTGAATCTTGCCAAACAGGATTCACTTCAAGGTGTGGTATCACCAGTGTCACATTCAATATTTTAGCTACGGCAACTGCATCACATATCTTGGTATCGGAAAAACATAAAAGCAGTCCAAGAATTAATGCATCAAAGTCAAAGTACAAAGACATGCATTAAGGATTCAAGAACTCACCCCCATTCTTTGCTGGTTCAATCCTCCATCAAGGAACACCTGAATATACCCCCGAGATTTCTCTGGCAATACTTCAAGAAGTGAAAATAAGCTTATCAGGAAAAAAAAATTCCCATCTGATTCATTTTAGAGGTCCACTTCATGACCAAATCCAAGATTCTCATAACATAATTATTAACATAAACCTTCTATACCTCAATTTCTAAACACTTACGTTGGATATTTGCAGAGTCGATACATGGTTTCCAACCTTGATTTGACAAGGGAGACCAGAGATCGGACTGTTGTTTAAAAGACTGAAATGGAAAAATGTTCTCAAAAACAGAATATTAAAATTTGAAGTCTTTTCACTAAATTTAAACAATGCCAAGGAAAAATCAACCAAAAAGAATACTAACAGTTTTACGGTGTAAAGCGACCTCAAGTAAAGGCAAGTGCCTTGGTTTCGGAGCATTCCATTCCTGCAAAGGCAACAGCTACTTCAATTAATGCTCAAACAAAGCACAGTGAAATGCATGCACATGTAAAAACAATTACTAAAAATTATTAACAAAATGCAACCCAAAAATAATAGTAATGAAATCAAAGGGGAAAATGAAAAATTACGGAGAAGAAAGTGGGAGAGGCCCGTCCAAGAGGGGCGAATAGATTTGGGAGAAAAATTGGCAAGAGGAGAAGGAAAAGCGCACCAAATGCGCTTCCTTGAGATTGAAGAATCTGGTGATTGTAGTTGTACGACTGCTTCATTTCTTTTTTGTACAACGCCAAAACCCTAACCCTAATTCCATGAAAAATCAAAATCTTTTTGGCTTTTGTCAGAGGAACCAGAAATGGCAGTGATTCAGAGTAAATAGAAGGAAGAGAGAGCTGAGAGCACAGCGCTCTGTTTAACGGAAAAGTTGGTTTATTTTGTACACGAAAGAAGAGCGGTGTTCTAATGCGAGCGGCATTATTGAAGGTGCACTTTCGATCTAGAAGTAGTACAATCGGACGGTTCGTAAATGAATATATGAAGACAATTTTTTATTTTTTTTCCTTTTTCGGACCTAATTAATTGGAAAAAAAATAATGAGGTGGAGGGAGTAGGAGAGGATGGGAATTTTTTATATTTAATATAAAGGTTATCAAATTGATTGGCAAATAAAAAAAAAAAGAGGAAAATCAAATTGGTTTAAGGATTTTGGAATGCAACTCGCTTCCATTTATTTGGTGAAAATTACTGTTGCTTGCGTTAAATCTCACAATAACAATAATACGAGTGAGCTGCAGAGTCCGCAGCAGCCAGATGCAGGCAAGACAGAGACAATTTGCACTCTAAATTTCAGAATTAAGATTGTACTTTGCTAGGCAGGAAACTCCGTTAACTTTATGTAAGCTATGGGCGCAAGAAATCTATGCAAACAATTCTCCTATTGTCCCATCCTCCTAAATCCACATACAGCCACGAACACTATTCACAGCATGGCACATCAATACCTTGGATTCCTAGAATATAAGGTGGAAGACAAAATCCATCCTGTCCTACTTACAAACAAATGTCCCTCTGAAAGGCTTCCTACAAGTCCACTTTCTCCTCAGGGGAAGTCATAAGCCGTATCCTCTTTGCAGCTGGTTGTTCGGCTAATTCTGCTGACAGATCATCACCAACGGCATCCTTGTTCTCAACCAGCTCAGAATCCTGATCCAAATGGTTCACAGCCATACCAGAATTTTGATTCGATAATACAGTTGAATTATCTTCAGACAGAAGGTCATCACCATTCCTTTGCACATCATCACCTCTGGCTTCCTTGTTTTCCACCGTTTCAGTGTTCTTTTCAACCAGATCAGAATCCTGATCCAATTGGTTTGACACCATACCAGGACTCTGATGTGACGGTACAGTTAAATTATCTTCGTATGGAACGTCATCACCAATTATTTGCACATCATCACCTCCAGCCTCCTTGGGTTCAACCATTTCAGCATTCTTTTCAACCAGTTCAGAATCCTGATCCAACTGGTTAGCAGCCACACCAGGATTTTGATGCATCGATACAGGCAGATTATATTTGGAGGGAAGGTCTGCATCCTCAGTGCTATGGTCAATCCTATCAGTGTCTTCAGAAGCTTCAGAAACTTCACTGGTAGAAGCCTCCAGCACCTCACGGGAGGCAGGAGTGAATCCTATCTTCAGATGCTCAACATTTTCCGCTAACTGTGATCGCTGCCGATCTGTTTCCTGTTTTTCACTTGGATATACATTATCCTCAATGGTGTTGTTTTCAATGATCCCAACATCATCATCGTCATCATCATCAGAGGCACAAGATGTTTCAAGTGATGTGTCAACTTCATGATCTCCTTGCATGGTAGTTCCAGGATTCCATGAACTGCCCATGACAAAACCTCTGGATGAATATGGAACTTCACAGGCTTGAGGTGTGATTCCAGCAAACTGTTGAAAACTGTTTTCTCCAGAAGCTATATAAACAAACTGTTGACCAGTTTGCACATCTTCTTGCTGTAGATAAAACAATTAATTCTTATTTAAATTTGGAAATAAAAAAATTCAGTGACATAGTACTTAGTTCCCAAGAAAACTTAGAAAAAGAAATATCATTTGGCAGTAGAAGTCCCTCTATTCCGCAATTTTTCACTGTAATAGAAGTATTTCCCCCCTTTTCTCTGGTGTGTATGCATGTCTAATATACAGCCAGAAGGTAGTAGGAAGTTAATTAGTTAGCAATGCGCCAAATGCATTTTATGCCCTAATTGAATATTCTACTGAGCTCCAATTATCTCAGGATTGGATAGAACAAATGATTATCACAAAAACAATAAAATTCAATACCTCTCTTGGTGATATAGCCCCATTCAGATTGTAATATGACGACTGCTGGTCAAAAGATTGAAATTGTCCAAGCAAAGATCCTGTTGTAACTCCTGGCGCAAATAACTCCCTAAGAACCAAGCCAGAATCATTAACACTTTCCATATTTCTCAAAGAAGATGATGCTAACAGAGTTATTTCAATCCCTTGGCCAGCTTGGGAATCTAAATTCGCATGACAAGCTACTTCTGGTCTGAAACTCTCTGTGATAAACTCCACACCGGTTTCATTTTCAATCTTTTCAGGAAATTTAGGCGAATGATGTTCATCACTGCAATCAGGTGAGTTGATTTCCCGAGAACGAGTATCTAGGAGTTCAAAAACTAACTTCTGGATAAGAGTGCGCTTTAGAGATGCCTCAATCGGTGGAAACCAACCCAAATTAAGCTGGGAAAGAAAGCAAAGGAAAAACAAAATTATAAAACTATGGCTGATTATTCTAAACATACAAAAAAACATTATCGATCACATATGTCATCAGGTTATTCTCAGCTTATCTTTAGAAAAGTTCAACTTGGTGCCTGGTCCTAAGAACAAAATCAAGAACACTTCCATATTAAAGCATTTATGCTTCAATTCAAAACCAAAGATCACTTCAATTGCAAACTAGACAAAAATGGAGGATAAAATAAAAATGTACACATTTATTGATTATAAAATAAATATGTATTAAGAAAAAAAAAACAAGACGGTGCTTGTGTGAGCTCTTCATATGTTATTAGACAAAATTACAAACTTTAGTGCCAATTGCACCATGCACCAAAAAAGCTATGCAGACCACTTACAAAGTTAGAGAACTTGGTTATTTTGAATGGATTGAAGTTAGGAGGAGCTTCAGCTAAAAAGAGCTCCAGATAGTGGAGTAAGAACAAGCCGCAATCAAATGAATTCTCCTGTTGTGGAAGCTGACAATGAATGAGCTGAATGTCAGATAAATGGATTATACGTATATGCCATGAGAGAGATCACTAATAAGCACTCATAAACTGTACACTAACAACAGAATAACTAACGCATGACAAAATTTAGTTTCATTATTTTCCTTTTTTACTTTTCTTTTTAAACTTTGCTGTCTCCAACTGAATAAATAATAGTCAGTTCTCTAAGTTACACACAAGCAGACATACAAAAATGTCAACAAAAAAAAAAACATAATCTGGATAAATGCCCAGAGAGACAACTGACAAACAATCACACACAACAAAGAAAGGAAATAGATGTAAAGCATCAGAAAATTGCATCCTCATACATAAGCACACACACACATACTGGAATTTCACTACTTCTAAAGTGAAAAGCAGCTTTGTTCTTTGCAAGCTGGAATATTTAGTGTAAAAATCATTATATTGCAAATAAATACTTTCCATTCATCATGACATTGAGAAAGTGGAGACAGGACTACTCAAGTATCATCTCTCCCAATGCTATACAAACACAGCACAAGAAAAGATAGTGGTATCCCCAAGAGCTCCCAAAACAAAACAAGATTATAAGATAAATGCAATGCTCATCCCCTGTGACAGTTATGGTGCTGTCTTATAGAAACCTAAATCAAGTGAGGCAAGAAACCATAACATTTAAACCAGTTCTCACTGCTTCTCATACCCTTCAGGTGGGTACAAGAAGTTGTTGGGGGAATTCTAATTCCAAGACTGTACCCTAGAATAGCTACATATCAAACTAAGATAAGCAATACCTCGAGTGAGACAAACCGCAGATTCAAGAATTTTGAAGAAAGATCTTCAGATGTCTCCTTATGCCTCTCTTTCCACTCTTCCCAAAGATAACTATCATTTCAGAGGCAAAAGTCATGTCAACAACTAAAAAGATCTAGCATTCAAAATACATTCCAGCTAATTAAGGGCAAAAAAAAGAAGTTAAATACTCACAAAAGTTAACAAGGTTGAAATTAAAGATGTAGACAAAAAGATTCATCATGATGGATGGGAAGAAATTCTTCAATAAAACTGTAGATGCATATTGGAGAAAAAAGAAGAGAAAAGATCAATTCTCGAAAGATCTATACGAGACCAGTAAATACAAATCAAGTTTGACCCAGTTCACAGGCTAGCTTTCACTGCAATTTAAAACATCTTGGTCATTTATGAAGTCTTCTCCTTTTTTGAGGGGAATTCATGAAACTACAATAGACGGATTTGAAGTTATAAAAGCTTGACTATGTGGAAGGAAAAGAACTCTGGACTGCTGATCTACCGCCAATTCCACAAAATCAGACCAGAAGTGGTAATTCTAATGGCAATTAAGTTGATCAGGATTTTGATTACACAATTAAAATATTGTGTAAAATACTGCAAATGTTGTTCAAAATAAACATCTTAACCATAGCAAAGATGTCATATGACTGTTTAAGGGATTAAAAGCAAAAATTTTAACTAAATCTAAAAAATGTTTTTCAATAGTTGCCACTTACAAGCCCAACCATGCATCAGCAAAAGCATTGAAAAGTAACATGGGATACTTGCATGTATACATATTTATGAAATTGGATATATGAACTGCAAAAGCTTTAGAATACCTTTGGACAAGATTTTTGAGACCTGCATGACTTCCTTTGATAGAATCCATATGCAATATGCATGGTACTTTGGATGACTTGTTCAAGTCTTCATCTGAAATATAAATATGCATCAACGAAGTGTAGATTTCCCAAATGACATTGTTCAGTTAAACAAGAATATACCTTTAAAACCAGCCACTTCACCAGGATGGCATACGACTATCAAACTCCAATGAAGACTGTTAGCAATATGCATATACAACTTATATTAGCCCATAAGTTAGTACTATGATCTCTTAAAAGAAATTAAAACTCTTGTGGACGAATTTCTTACTTGAAATTTACAGGAATAAAGATGTAATCTTTTCCAAACATATCCAACTTCCTTGTCCATTTATGAACACGCAGAAAAGCAGCCCTGCCATCTGAAATACTGGATGGGTCTTTGTCAAGATCAGCAAGCTTCCGAAAGAAAAAACTGTTAAAAAAATGAAATCTCTGCCTTTCCTCAGGTTGAATCTGATTCTTCAGATACCTGTCAACCAAAAATGGTGAGAGTTAAGGAAGCATGTTAAAATGTAAGAAACAGAACATAATGCAAAAATTTCTTTTTCAAGATGGGAAGGAAAAAAAATAAGTGAAAGAGGTAGACGTATTGCAAAACAATATTTGAATAAACCTCCACTGGCATTACTTTGGCATGCTAAACCATTGATTTTACGTTCCAAACTTGACTCTGCAGCACTCCTTAAAAAATAAACACATATGTAAGGATAAAAGAATTCTATAGATCTTACTTGATGTAGAAGTCAATGATCGTATCATTGATGAATGTCTCTGGTTGTAACAGATCAACATCTCTCTTGCTAATGGAAACTGCATCAATATCACCTTTTGGATATACAACCTCCTCAAAAGGCTCATCAAAACTGCAAACCCAGGTTAAGTATACATTCAGAAAGGGGGATAAAGCAAGTAAACAACTTAATGGCCTTCCACGATATATTTTTGGCTAACATTTGATAAAATAATGAGCATAGTACAATGTCCTTTCAAGTCAAGAAACCCCAAAGCTTGAAGAATATTCTTTTCAACTTGCCTAATGATATTAACCGAGGAAATCATAAAACACTATGCAAGCATTTGTGTGTCACTTTAATATAAGCAAGAATATATATAATTATGCATATTTCATTTAGCGGACATGACCACAACGAAAAAATGAAAAAGGGATCCAGAGCATCTAGAAAGAAGCTCCCGTCCCATGACCAAAAGAAGCAAATGAGACCCTTGACAACTAACATGTAACTGAGTTTACATATTCCAATGCATGGATGTAACTCCAGAACATAAGCAAGAGTAGAGGATATCCAAGAGGAATATGAATAAGGGACTTTTACTTCTTTTTTTTTTTTAATATATTTTGGGTGTGTGTGTGTGTGTGGGGGGGGGGGGGGGGGGGTTGGTTTGTGCAGTGTTGAGAGTACCATCACTTACTTAGGAAAATAAGACTTTTGTACGAGTGAATCATCTCCATCCATTCCTGTCAATGTACTGCAAACACATGCAGCAAAAAAAGAAAAAGGAATATTTTAGCCCTGCCCTGGATTATACAACATAATAAATATCATCACAGGCCTATAAGTGCTATTTAAATGCAATAAAAATTCCATGAGTAAATCCACATAGCAGGAAAATTAAGGTTGAATGATAATTTTGGAAAGAAAAATTAATTTAGAAGCTTACTCAAGCACAATATCCCATATGGCCAGGTATTTAACATTTAATGAGGTGATTTCTTCCTGCTTCTCAGACCATCTGGGGTCAACAACCGCAAACTCTAACTCCTCAATGACTGGAAGAAATATACATGAGCAAATAAAGTCAGATAAAAAGAAAAAAGAAAACATTAGCTGAGAGCTAACTTCCATATGATGGTGAAAGGATAATATTCAAATGGGGCCAAGACTTAAAACAAGGAAGAAAAGTTAGGTTCAAATCAAATTCTCAAAATTATCTTCACCCTTTTATGGACATGAAAATACATCAAAGAAGGTGAGTAAAAAATTTTACAAGAAAATAACCATTCAAGCCTGGTAAGTGTCTTCATTATGTTCAATAAGCAATTATTAGTTATGTTCATGTTTTCAAGCTAAAAATAAAATCAAATCAATCGCAAACAAATTGTCCAGTACAACACATCATAGACAACTGATTATGAAAATTTAGTGCTAGCTGCATCACATCCATATTACACTTTATAGAGATTTTCCAAGTTCTTCCATTCCTATCTTCTATGTCCTGGTATTTATTAGACTAACATTTGAGCAAACCCAGAGGTGTGAGGTGAGCAACACAACCCAACACCAAGGGCAGGTTTTGATATTCTTCGCAGAGGAGATCCCAATGTTGATGAAAACAAAAGATATACATCATTAGCTGACAAAGACACAGGCAATATAAATGTGCAAGGCCACTGACCCGAAGTTCCACATGCATTCTCAGCCTCTACCGCAACCTTTGATAGGACTTTGAGAGTGACTGTCACGGATCCAACCTATAAAGCAGTCCATACAGAAAACTGTATACTTTTAGAATAATAGACTACTATTACAAAAGAACTAACTCCAAATATTGCAAATTGCCATTTAGGACTCACCCTTTGAAACAACTGACAGTTAATATTAATAATATCATCAATTCCCCTTTCAAAACTAAAGGTGCCTTGGCATTCACTGACAGTTGAGCCATTGATTTTGATGCCACCAGGAGAAAAAATTACCAACGCTTCAGTATAATAACTATCTTGATATAGAACATAATCTGAACACAGAACAACTGTCTTGTTTATGTTATCCTGCAAATTTCACAAAAGGGTAATCAAAACAAATCTGAAAAGCCTTAAGAAAATTTATAGCAGGAGCTAGTTAATATGGATCTTATGAGCAAACTTACCTACAACTGCTTTTACAGTTAATTGACAAAAAACCCCAAGACAACTAGTTAAAAACCAGAATCTTCTTTTTTTTTCAAGTACACCTGGGAGTGGAAGCTCATTGGCTTCTGGGTCACACAAAGAAAATAGTTCTCTCCTATGTTATAAACTCACCACCCTCCCAAGATTTAAACCTCAAACCTCCAAGTTGAAAATCCCAAATTCTGACAATTAGAAAGCTATAGCTCATTGAATGCATGGTAAATATTCCAACTCCGGTAGAGGTAAAACATTCTTTGCCTAAGCAACTGAAAATATGGACTTGGGGCAAATACCAATTAAAAGTTCAGTGCTAACCGAATGCAAATAGCATGTCGAGTATCAAGCAATATCACTAAATCAATACCAGAGCTTTAATATAAAGCAATTGAATGAATACTTGCTATATGAATGAACCTAAAAGATGAAAAACACTCTGCAGTATCTCTAAGCTTGTAGTCATTAATTAATATATTAAAAGAAAAGGAAATTACCACCAGGATATTGCCAAAGCAATGATCTGACACGTTGTCATTCAAAGAAACTGAAATTATGCAGATAACTATAGTTAGAACATAAAAACCCACTACAATGAATGTCCAAGGTATACATGCTATAGGGAAAATGAACATAAAATTTCAAATCTGAAAGAATACCATCATCCTCAGCTACATCTGAAGCAGGAGTTGCTGGAGACTTTTCGCTCATGCTTTCATTAGCATCTGAAGCCAGATCAACTGGCTCATTCTGCAATATAGAAACAATCTAAGCACAAGCCGGAATATACACATCTGAATTCAAACTGTAGTTCAGGGAAAACTTGAAAGTACACTTAATGGAGAATTAGAAAGTGCACAGTTTGATTGGCTTTTCCCTGGTGAAGATGCTTCAGCACATGAATCTCTCAACCCCAATTCAGGACATATACTTCTAGGTTCATGGCTATCTTTTTCTAAGCCTGCTTGTTGTTCAGAATGCATAGACTTTGACTCTGGGGAAACATCTGGCTCATGATTTCCTTCCTTCGTGACAAAATCCTTTTCAACAGCACCCAGTGGGGCAGCTGGAGTAGCACCATTAGAACTACAATCACCATCAATTGCATCAACATCTACACAAGAGACATTGTCCACTTCCTTTCTCTGAACAGCAGCACCACGGGCAACTGGAAGCAAATGCAAAGGAATTACTATCAGAAAAAGCAGAGTAATATTTAAAGTCCACCCATCTTATATCCTACAATTATCCCAAAATACAAATTTAGTTGATAAATCTTTACATGCTATAAGATTACAAATCTAATCCTTTGAAACTCAACAACTATAGCCGGAAACAAAGAATTCAAGTCATTACTATCTAACCAAAAAGAGGAAAACACAACAAACTCCATAGCGAATTGCATGCAGCACGTCAAACCACCACAGTAGGAAACAGAAAACCCAAAAAAAGCTTATCAACCATACAACATTCCCTCAATTATAAAATTCAAATTCCAAAAGTGATTGCAAAACGTTTCCTATAACCTCATTGCTAAAGCACTATCAAACAACTGAGACCTCAATTTAAATTGGTTCAGATCAAATTTAGACAATTACTGCTACGATTCAATCATTTCATTTTCATTGCCCTTATCTTACTGAGAAGGCAAGGGCTTTGGCCATGTAAAAGTAGACAGAAAATTCGATCGTTTTCTCGCGGCTTTCTTCAGCACCTAAACAAATTTATTAAAAAAATGAAAAACAATAAACGAGATAAAAAGAAACTTTTCTTTTCTTATAAACGTACCGCATTCAAGAAACTGGTATTTCAGAGTTGCGGGGTCATCGAAATTAGGGTTTTTCAATTTGTTCAAATATTTTTCAGCGGCCAATTCCGAAATCTCGTCTTCCTCCTTGAAGTCAAACACCTCGAACCCGTTTTTCATCGGCATGTGACACGAATTAGGTTAAGCTGAACGAACGAGTTCGAAACTTGGTGAAGTGAGTCGGAAACAGAAACTTAGTGAGTAAACGTAGAGGAGAATCACTTGCGATCTTCAGAGAAACGGAGCAAGGAGAGCTGCCCTAATTTCTACGAGTAAACGAGCCAATTAGAGGAAATAAACCAGCAAGAGGGGTGGGAAATATTGGAAACAACGCGCAAGTCTGGAGAGTGGCCATCACGACTCAATCAGGTGAGAAAAAAAGTTCATGAACGCTTTGCTTTGGGCGTAGGGTTTGCTTTATAGAAATTTAATCGGACAAGGAAAAGGGGTTTATCGGAAGTTGACCTCTCTTAGTTCGGCTAATTTTAGATTGCGCCATAACCTGTTAATTCTCTAAGCCTATAAAAATTTATTTTAATTTTAATATAAGGTCAGTAAATTAAAGTCATTAGATATTTAATTATAAATTTTTAAAAATTAAAATTACAATTTAATGTTCTTAAAAAACTAACATTTTTATTTTTAATATAAATACATAAGAATAGAATAAAAATATATAAAATTAAAATAAGCTTTTTTTTATTTTTGACATAAATATAATAATGGTAAAAAAGACTATCACTCAAATTAAAATAAAAAACCAATATTTAATTGTCTAAATATAAATACTATTACAGTTAAATAATTTTCAACCTATAGAACGTAACTATTATATGAAATAGAATAAATCAAAATACAAACTAAATATATAAATGAACAAATGAACACGGATAAAAATTTCAATCAGAATTATAAATTTTTATCATATATTTGTATAAATATAAATTACAATTATAATTAAATAATTTTTAACATCTATAACATAACTATTATATGAATTTGAAATTATAATATAATTTTTAAATATTTGAATTAATTATAATTGTAATTATAACATAAAAAGAGAATTAAATAAACATATAAATTATTAAAGAAGTTATATAAGCATCTAGATTTAAATTTTGATACTCCAACAACGTTGAGTTGTTAGAAATATATTATTGAAATTTTATAGAAGATTATGAGAAAGTATTTATAATATATTTAAATATGAATAAATAAAATTTATGAAAAATAATTATTCATTACGAGGTTGGAGTGATCAAAGTTATTAAAAAAGCTAAATACCAAAATGGCATGTCAAATAATGCTAAAAGTACCAAATAAGTATGCAATTTGAATAATTTAATATATAAATATTTTAGAAATTTCCAGTTATTAAAATTAAATAGAAAATTACTGAAAAAAATATTTATCAGATTATTAATTTAATGAAAAATCTAATGAAGAGGAAAAAAGGGAAAAGAGGAAACAAATAAAAAGAAATAAAAAAATAAAAACAAGTGTTACAAAATAAAATTATATATTTAGAAATTATTCATTTTGAAGGTCAAAATTATTAAAGAAGTTACTTGTATCTCTATCTTTTATATATACTAGAAAGAACCCCGCACTTTATTGCTGGTCTATAAATATTTTTTAAATAATTGGTGTAAAAAGTTTTGTAAAAAAGAAAAATACAACACAAATTGTTTTAATATTTAATTTTTAGTCAAAATAAAAAGAAAAATTTTATAATAAACTTAATATTATTCTAAAAAATAAAAAAACACTATTTATAAAAAATCAAGTTTTCATCATCATTGCCTTTTCTTTTGCAAGGAAATTAATAATAATATAAAATTGTTATGAAATAAATATAAAAGAACGAATAAAGATAATTGGAAAGAATAATTAAAGAGAAGAAAGAAAGTATTGAGGAAGAGAAAAGAGATCTTATTGAAGTGTGTATATACAAATGAACTGAGGGGACCTATTTATAAGCAAATAACCCCTTATCTTGATAGAATTTACAAGATAAAGATAACACTTAGGGATTAGATAGATTAAATCTTAATCCAATCTAATTTACATCTAATCTAGATATAGATAGAATAAATGGATATTCACAAAATATTCATAACACTCCCCCTTGAATATCCATTGTATCAAGAATATGTCTCGTTAAAACCTTACAAGGAAAAAACCTCATGGGCAAAAAAATCCAAGTGAAGGAAAAAGAGTACATAATTCTTTTCAAGAATACGCTTATGAAATACTGCCTCATTAAAAACCTTATCAAGAAAAACCCAGTGGGAAAAACCTTGATGAAGGAAAAGAGTACAGTGCGTATTTTACTCCTCCTAACAACTGCATTATTTAAGATTTTTGAAACGGCGCATCCCAATCTTTTGTACCAACTTTTCGAATGTTGCAGTTGGAAGAGCTTTAGTAAACAAATCTGCTAGATTGTCACTTGATCGAATTTGTCGAACAATAATATCACCATTTTCTTGCAGATCATGAGTGAAGAAGAATTTTGACGAGATATGTTTTGTTCGATCGCCTTTAATGTATCCTTCCTTTAACTGTGCTATGCAAGCAGTATTATCTTCATATAATATTGTTCGAATTTCTTTCTTGGTTGACAAACCACACGTTTCTCGAATATATTGAGTTACAAATCTTAGCCAGACACATTCACGGCTTGCCTCATGAATTGCTAAGATTTCTGCATGGTTAGAAGAAGTAGCAACTATAGTTTGCTTTACAGAACGCCATGAAATAGCCGTACCTCCATATGTGAATAAGTAGCCTGTTTGGGATCGAGCTTTATGCGGATCTGATAAATATCCTGCATCTGCATAACCAATTAAATCTGGTTTTGATGCATTTGAATAATATAAGCCCATATCCATTGTTCCTCGAATATATCGAAGTATATGTTTAATTCCATTCAAATGTCTTCGAGTTGGAGAAGAACTATATCTTGCTAATAAATTCACAGCAAATGATATATCAGGTCGTGTATTGCTAGCAAGATACATTAATGCTCCAATTGCACTAAGATATGGTACTTCAGGACCAAAAAGTTCTTCATTATCTTCATGAGGTCGAAAATGATCTTTTTTCACATCTAATGATCTTACAACCATTGGTGAACTCAATGGATGTGCTTTATCCATATAAAATCGTTTTAGCACTTTCGCTATATAATTAGATTGATGGACAAAAATTTCATTTGTCAAGTGTTCAATCTGAAAACCTAAACAAAACTTTGTTTTCCCAAGGTCTTTCATCTCAAATTCTTTCTTTAAATAATCCACGACTTTTGATAACTTTTCAGGAGTTCCAATAATGTTTAGGTCATCAATATAAACAGCAATGATCACAAATTCAGATCTGAATCTTTTTATAAAAACACATGGGCATATAGGATTATTTTTATAGCCTTTTTTCGACAAATATTCACTAAGGCGATTATACCACATGCGCTCGGATTGTTTTAATCCGTATAAAGATTTAATTAATTTGATTGAATAAATCTCTCGGGAATTCAAATTTTATACTTCAGGCAACTTAAATCCTTCAGGGATTTTCATATAGATATCATTATCAAGTGAGCCGTATAAATAGGCTGTAACTACATCCATCAAACGCATTTCAAGCTTTTCATGTACTGCCAGACTAATTAAATATCGAAATGTAATTGCATCCACCACAGGAGAATATGTCTTTTCATAATCAATACCAGGCTTTTGGGTAAAACCTTGTGCGACAAGCCGTGCTTTATATCTCACTATCTCATCTTTCTCATTTCGTTTTCGTACAAATACTCATTTATATCCCACTGGTTTTACGTCATTTGGCGTACGGACTATAGGTCCAAAAACTTCACGTTTTACAAGTGAATTTAATTCCACTTTGATTGCGTCTTTCCACATTGGCCAATCATTTCTATGTCTACATTCTTCAACAGATGTAGGTTCAAGATCCTCATTTTCTTTCATAATATTGAGCGCTACATTGTATGCAAAAATATCATCGACGTTTATTTCATTTCGGTTCCATCTTTTTCCTGTCATGACATAATTTATTGAGATCTCTTCATTTTCACTAATTTCAGGTACCTGAATTTCTTCTGAAATTATGTCAGGGGTCTCTTCTGGAGTTTTTGTTTCCTCTTTTTGACCATCTTGAATATTTGCTCCTTTTCTTTTTCGAGGATTTTTATCTTTGGAACCGATTGGTCTTCCACGCTTTTGGCGTGTCTTAGACTCATTAACAACAACAGGTTGTCCTACATCAATTCTTATTGGAGCATTTGCAGCTGGTATATGAGATTTAGTTACTCTTTTTAGGTCAGTAAATGCATCTGGCAACTGATTTGCTATATTTTGCAAATGAATTATCTTTTGAACTTATTGTTCATATTTATTTGTGCGAGAATCAAAACTAGATAATGATAATGTATTTCAAGATATATCATTTTCCAGCTACTTATTTTCTCCCCCTAATGTTGGAAAATTTGTTTCATCAAAATGACAATCAGCAAACCTTGCAGTGAATAAATCTCCTGACGAAGGTTCTAGATATTTAATTATAGATGGAGATTCATATCCAACATATATTCCTAACCTCCTTTGAGGACTCATCTTTGTGCGTTGTGGTGGAGCAATTGGAACATATACCGCACATCCAAAAATTCTTAAATGAAAAATATTTGGTTCCTGACCATAAACCAATTGTATAAGGGATAATTTGTGATAACTTGTTGGCCTGATTGCGTACAAGTGCTGCTGCATGCAAAATGGCATGTCCCCAAGCAGAAATTGGGAGTTTGGATTTCATAAGTAATGGCCTTGCAATCAGTTTAAAACGTTTGATAAACGATTCTGCTAGACTGTTTTGTGTATGAACATGACTAACAGACTGTTCAACATTTATTCCAATAGACATGCAATATTCATTAAAAGCTTGAGACGTACATTCAACAGCATTGTCAAGACGAATTGTCTTGATTGCATAATCAGAAAAATGTGCTCGCAAACGAATTATTTGTGCAAGTAATCTTGCAAATGCCAAATTGCGAGTTGATAATAAGCACACATGTGACCATCTTGTTGATGCATCGATTAAAATCATAACATATCTGAATGGTCCACATTAAGGATGTATGGGTCCGCATATATCACCCTGAATATGTTCCAAAAACGTAGGGGATTCAATCCCAATTTTAGCTGGTGATGGTCTTATAATTAATTTACCTTGAGAGCATGCAGTACATGAGAATTCATTTGATTGAAAAATCTTCTGGTTTTTCAATGGATGACCACATGAATTTTCAATAATTTTTCGCATCATTATTGATCCGGGATGGCCTAACCGATCATGCCAAACATTAAAATTGTCAGTAAACTTCTGGTTTACATAACTTTCAATCATTTTAATTTTTGTGTAGTACATTCCAGAGGACAAAGAGGATAATTTTTCCAATACATATTTTTTTACCCAATATAATAGATGTAATATAAAGATATACAATGTCTCTCTCATTCGTTGTCTCAATATGATATCCATTCAAACGAATATCTTTAAAACTTAATAAGTTTCTTTGAGACCTAGGAGAAAATAATGCATCCTCTATTACTTTATTCCTCAAGATAGTAAAATATTAGCTCTTCTGGAGCCCTCAATTAATCTTATACTACCAGATATTGAATTGACATTGATTTTTCTTTCGTTGTCAAGTAGGAAAAATATTTATTGTCTTCAAATATAATGTGTTGTAGCAATGTCTGCCAGACATATATTTTCATCATAGATCTTAGATCCAACAATATGAATATCTCATTTTTTTTAATAAGATATATATAATAAAAAACTTGCAAGTTATCATAAAAGAATATTACATATAGAATTAAAACACATAATAAGAACATATCATTTAAATATAATGAAAACATATTAAAATATCTTCATAATATAGTTATACTAAAATATATCAATTACTATTAAGTTCATTCTCAGATATTTCTATTACTAATCGAATTATCAATTCCTTCTTTAAGATAAGAAAATCAATAATAGATATTTTTATTACCAATCATGTAATTAATTCCTCTTTCAGAGTTGACAAATATATTAATGTGCTATATCAATTTAGCCATGATTAAAATTATCACAAGATGTTTTAATCTTTCAGTGATGCTTGATAAAATTTATGACGTACAACAGGTACGTAACCAATGGTCTTTCATGCCACATCAATGACAACATGTTTTCTATATTCCTTTTATTCTTTTCAATATTTATCCACTTCTGGTGGGTTACAAGTATTCATCCACTTCTTGATGGGTTATCCACTTCTGGTGGGTTAGTGGGTTAAGGTGTCCATCCACTTTTGGTGTGTTGAAAGTATTTAGGTTACAAGTATACATTCACTTTTGGTGGGTGATCCACATATGATGGGTTATCTACTTCTGGTGAATTATCCATTTTTTTTAGTAAATTACGACATTCATCTACTTTTGGTGGTAAATTATCCTTAGATTCTGATAATAAAATTATCTATCCACTTATGGTGATAAAAAAATTATTTATCCATGATCATAATTATTAAATGATGTCATATTCACTTCAGGGAATAGATAAATTCATGACCATGACCATAATTATTAAATGATGTCATATTCACTTCAGGGAATAAATTCATAACCATGACCATAATTATTAAATGATGTCACATTCACTCCAAGGAATGAACATTTATAATTTTATTAGTAGTCAGTTTGTCACATTCACTTCAGGGAATGGACATTCATGACTTTTCATTAATAGCTATATAATAACAAATTCACTTTCCAATCGAGTGACAAAATATATACTACGTGATAGTAAAATTCATATTCAGGTTGATTTTAAGAGAATGAAAATACTAAAGAGATATCAAGTCACTTACCTGATTTTTTTAAAATCAGAAATCAAAACGAAATCCTTTTGAAGCTTGAAAATGATGAAAACATTATAATTCTAGAAATTGAGAGATCAGAGAATCGTGCTGATAACGTGTTATGAAATAAATATAAAAGAACGAATAAAGATAATTGGAAAGAATAATTAAAGAGAAGAAAGAAAGTATTGAGGAGGAGAAAAGAGATCTTATTGAAGTGTGTATATACAAATGAACTGAGGGAGCCTATTTATAAGCAAATAACCCCTTATCTTGATAGAATTTACAAGATAAAGATAACACTTAGGGATTATATGGATTAAATCCTAATCCAATCTAATTTACATCTAATCTAGATATAGATAGAATAAATGGATATTCACAAAATATTCATAACAAAAATCATATTATATTATAATTCTGTCCCAATTATTGCATCATTGTAGGTTCTGATTGATTTTACAACATTATTGTAGGTTTTAATATTGTACAAAAGCTAAGTTGGTTTTGTCGTAACGAATAAGGTATGAAAATTCAATAGTGGAACTTAACATTAAGTTTATTGCATTATTAAATAGAAAAAAAATAATTAATCTTTTTTTTTCACATTATGAACTCTATTACTGTGATCCAACCATGATCCAAAATAAATATCGACTACTTTTTATTGAGAACGGTTTTGGTCTAACCAATATCTTATAAAATATAACAAATATTATGGTTCATAACATATATACTATGAAATTGTAAAAAAAAAAAAAACAAATCACGTCAACAAATTTAATCTTTCAATGAGAAAATAATGATAATTATCAAAAAAAAAAAATCAAATCTGAATTACATCAGCAAATATCAACTACAAAAAGAGAAAAAAGGAAAAAGTAAAGAAATTCATTACTAATTACTCATAAACTTTACTACAAGTGTTAAAAACATTAGATAACAAAGAAGTAAAATAGTGCAAAATGAATCACATCACCTCTGCTTTAGCTTTAATCACAACGATTTCCTATCATTCTCAAAGAATGTTCAACAAATTCTTAATGAAATAAACCAGGTGATAGCTTAAGATTGCAACATTTGTCGTCCTTTCAATATCCTACCCTTGTTCTTCCTCCATGTTTATAAGCACACACAAAATAGAAAAAGAGTTGAAATATTTCAAAGAAAGTGATATATTGATTATAACTAAGACAATTTTTTATCTAATTAGAATAAAAAACTAATAAATCAAAAGAAAATTTGTTATAAACAACTTAAGTATCGTTTGCAGCTACAACACCCAAAACTTTATTTCGGTGACCCCCAACTCCAATGAATATCAAAATGCATATTTCAATATAAATATTCCACAACTGAACTAATTCATCTTGCCTCAATTTTAAATTTAAACATTTAATAAAATAGTTATCAAGTAAATATATTAATGCTTATTTGCAGACACTATAAATGGTGGTTTTAATGATTGAGTCTTGATTTCATTTATGAAATCATTGTAAAGAGCACATGCATGAAAATGATAAAATGAAAAAACTCAAATAAAATATACAGGTAAAAAAATATATAAAACTATTGATACTAAAATCGTTTACTTGCATACCATAAAAAATGTAAATATAATTAGTAACTATAAATCAGAATAAACATAAAAAAAAATTACAGAAACATGAAACCATTTACATCGTTATGAAAGAATCAAAATATTGAAAAATGAAAAGACAAAAAAGGAATATACTGAAACTTGTCACTGCTAAAGAAGGCACTAAAGTCCGATAATAGCAACCAAAATGCATCGAATCTAACCGACACTTGCTCATAGAAATTCACTAAAAAATTTATGAATAATAAAACTAAAATATAAAAAAAAATAAATTCACAAATGTAAACCTAACCAAATAGTGCCGGATAAATGTAAGAACGAAAGAGGCAACAAAAACAAAGAGATATCAAAGGAAGACACCAAAATCAAACAATCTCAAAACTTCAACTACTCGAAGAAGAACTCAAAATGCATAAATAGAAACAAAAATCCAAAAAAATGCAAAGAATCGAAAACTAACACAAATATAAAAAAAACACATCTAAATTGAAGAAGCAAAAAGGCTGCACAACTCGAAAAATATAACAAATCCAAACTAATAGAAAATAACAAATAAAAGAACATACGAGGTGCCACAATCTAAGTGAAGAAACCAAAATACCATAGTGAAGCAAACTAAAAAGGTAGAGAGAAATAAAATAAGGAAAAAACTATAGAAAACAAAAAATGAGAGAGGAAGAGGTGGATAGAAAGAAAAAAAGAACAGACGAGAGAAATGTGAGAATGAAAAATAAAATTGAGAGAAAGATAGGTATGAAACAAGTGATAAAACTAAAAAGATAGAAACAAGCTTTTAACTGGTAGGAAAAAACTTGAAATGCTCTTTTCTTTTTATAAAAATCCAAAAAACCCTTCTTTTACCCATAAAAAATTAAAATTACCGTTAATTTATATATAAATTCTCAAATGATACCAGTCTCTTAACTAAAATTCTAAAATACTTTCTATACGAAAACAAATTACGTTGTCACATGTCATCTCCTAAAAGTTTTTTGTAAATAAAAATTATAATATTTAAAATAATATTTAATCATGTGTCATCAAAAGAAGGTCACAACGGGATTCAACTTGGAAGCTTTTTTTGGTCTTCTTTTTATATTATGTTATAGATATTATAGATATATATATAAATCTCAAAATCTACTTTTTTTAGCACAAATGCTTAATATTTGTATTTCTTATTGGATCTGCATTCTGCTAGTGCGCAGGGAGGCTATCTCAGCTTGAGACCCAAATAATATTTCGGCTTCATTCCACTTGACCTTGGAACTAACCCAGCTTATCAGAACTGTCACAGAGGGTCCCTCCACGTGTCTTTATAAGGCCTCTTTCATAACCGACATATGGCGGCTAGGTTTCTTAAAGACCACGTGCGTATCTGGAAACGACGTTGGTTAAAACGTTCAAAGGCCAACTAACGCCAGCTGTACCTAGCGAATAATCTGGACCGTTCATACATCTCCCCGTCGCTTAATCCTAGCCCTCTATCTTGACCTTTTATTCTATAAATAGAGCTCCTCACTTTCAAAAGTTTCCTTTCACGGAATCGGTGAGGACGCTTGATTGTTGTTTTCTCTGCGGTGTTTGGTTTTTCTCCTTTACTTCGTTTATTCGTTTTGGTTTCGGTGATTGTTTGTTATACCTTAAGGAGTTGGATTTGAATTGAGTTTTCGAATTTTTATTTATTTATGGAAGTGGTGACAGAAATCGGTTGAATCTCGGATTTTGTGTTTCCTAGGTAGATTGTTCTTGCCTTTCTTGGAATCGACGGTAATCTTGCGATTCCGTTGACGTCGATCCCTTGCGATGACGATCGGTCTAACTCGTAACTTGTTATTAAGAACTGATTAAATGGATTTGTTTTGATTTCTATTCTTCTCGGAGTTTGCACAAAAGCATTGCTACTGTTCATTTTTGAACGTAATTAAGAGTATTGGCTATCTTTTCATTGGATTATGTTGTGCAGATGGACAGATGTGTCTTAGGGGTTTCTTTTCCCTGTTACGAGATTTATGGAGTTGAAGTGTTGGCAGCGTAACTGATTGTCGTGGACAGAATTTGGTTTAGTCGTTGAGTTTTATATTTCTTCTTGTTTATAATTTTGGAAGTTTGGAAAAAAATATTTCAATACATGGTTTCTGCCTGCAGTGATGTTGTTGCTAATCCTTTTCTAAAGGGCTGATCATTCAACTTCCTCATGGCCGTTAGGGAGGTTTCTCCTTTTGCTTTGTGAATTGTCTTTTGAAGTTCATTGTTAACATGTAAGGAGATAAAGATATTGTTAGTATTTTTTTTGTGAATGCAGTTTGGAAGAGATGAGGAGATAGTCAATGACCGTGGCGTACTGCTTTTGATTTGCTGAGATTCCTTATTAATTTGGAATAAACAGGAGTTTTTGATGGTAGTGCGGACATTAGATATATATGCTAATTTTTTATGGTTGTGAGTTTGAGTTTTAATTGTGAAATCTGTGTTCTCTTGGGGTTTGTTTAGTAATTCCGGATACAGAGAGGTTCATACAGTTGTTCGAACATAACTTCATATGCTAATTTTTCATGGTTGTGAGTTTGGGTTCTTGTTCTGAAATCTATATCTTGTTGGGATTTGTTTGTGTTTGTAAGAAGAGAGTCACCGGATTACAAGTTATATTAGTTCTGATTTTGCTTTCTCTTGGTCTTGTTATTTGATTTGCATCATTGTTTTGAAGGTAGATGGTTTTTTAAAGAGGAAATTGTGAGAAATAACCATCCGTATAAGGTGATTTCAAAAGTAACCACCAAAATAAAGTTATCTGTTTCTACCCAAAAAGAAGCATGAGCAGACGGAAATGCCCTTAAAAAACACTGTAGCAAATTAAGTTGCCAATATCTGCCTCCCGCCATATTCCAAAAATTAGAAATTAATGCTCAGTTGTTTGTGCTCGCTCATCTTTCTCTCTCAGCTCTCTGAACTGTATCAACCCTGTGTTCAGCACCATCGTCATCAGCTCTCTCAGTTCTCTGAACTGTGTGAGCTCTGTCAACTCTCTATTGAGCACCATCGTCTTCGTGCCGTGGTCTATCTCTTGCCATTTGGCCATATTGTCCGCGAAAAATAAACCCCATTGCGGAGATGACATCAAGGTATGTTTTTGGGTTCATTGCTGCAACACATAAATTTGTGAAACTTTTTTTGTAAATCAGAAGACGGATTAGAAACATAAAGGCGTGTCACCAGCATGTCTGCATACACTTGTCATGTCAGCAGCATGTCTGCATGCACTTGGCGTGTCACCAGCATGTCTATGTGCACTTGGCGTGTCACCAGCATGCATGCATGCACTTGTCGTGTCACCAGCATGTCTGCCTGCAATTGGCGTGTCACCAGCATGCATGCATGCACTTGGACTGTCACCACCATGTAATTAAGTAAAATAAATAATTATTTTTGTTTTCAAAATTTCAGTGGAGTTCCAATTCTGCGACTTGTGATAAGACACGGTGGTCAGTGGGTGGATGGCATGTACAAGGGTGGTGAGTCACGAATGCGGGGGGTTAGGAGTGATTTGTCGTTTGCGGGCTTGATGAAGCTGGTTGAAGATGTTGTTGGGGTAAACTCAGAAATTGACGACATTGAGTTGCATGCATTGATCAGTATACCCAGGGAGCTATCACGGCCAATTATCAAGGATGATGAGGATGTTGCATTAATTCTGCTAGAACAGAGGAATGTTCCGGCTGTGTACGTCAGCATTAAAAGACCCGAAACAAATGTTATGTCACATGAAGAAGCTGAAAAACATGGTAATCAGCTCAATCAGAATCAGATTTACAATGCTTCACATATGCCAGAGCATTCGGTCCGTAACTCGCAGTTGGGGTATCCTCAGGAGTTTGTACAGCCCGGTAACCAGAGGACATTAATAGAAGAGTTGGGTGAACAATTCCGATCGGGATGTGCATCAAACCAATTAGGGTCTGCTGCTAAAGGAATGCATCGATCGGGTGAAACGGTAGAGTGTGCAATTCCAATTTCAAATGAGAATACGACACGTGAGTACAACACTGTGACGTTGGATGTTAACACTGCGACGCTGGAGGATAATGCTACATGTTATGAGGGAAATGAGGATTTGTTTGCTGGCAGTGAAGATAGATTTGATGACAGTTCGAGTGATGGGCTTGACGAATGGGATCATGACATTTCAGACAATGACTAGCTTTATGACAGTGACATTCCAATTTGCAATAATGTTGAAGGTGAAACAGAACCTGTTGAAGGTTTTGATGTAGGAAATGTTCAGTGTGATGATCCCATATACAATAACCCCATCGCTGGTGAGGACGGGAATCGTTCCTTTGATACAATGGTCGATGATAGTTATCAAGAAAGGCGAAATGAAGGGATATCTTCTACGTGGCGAATTGCAGGTGCAGAAAGGTTCGCCTTCCAAACAATTAGCACTAAGGAGTCGACATGTCCCAATGATCGCTTATACAAAGGAAGAATGTTTTCTTCGAAGGCGGAGTTGAAACGAGCTCTGAACATGTTGGCTCTAAAAGAGCAATTTGGGATAAGAGTGAAAAGGTCATGCAAAAGTCGTTACGAGGTTAGTTGCAAAGACAAGGCATGCAAGTTCAGTGTCCGTTCAAGGAAGTTACTTGACGGATGAGGGTATTGGGAAGTTCAGAAGTTCCACAAAGTACACACATGTACTGTTGATGGTTTGCAAGGGCGATTTGCATCTGCGAGTGCCAAGATAATTGGTGAACTTATGGCACCCAAGCTTCAGGCTAATGGAGTAGCGTTGAGACCTAAGGACATAATTGGTGAGATGAGGGTTCAGTGGGGATTGGAATGCTTGTATGGTAAGGCTTGGCAAGCAAAGGAGTATGCGGAGACGCTTGTTTTCGGTCCCCCGGAGGAGTCATTTCAACTACTACCCTCATATTTTTATATGTTGGAACAAGAAAATCCTGGCACAGTCACAGCAGTGGTTACTGACGAGGCTGAAAGATTCAAATATTGTTTCTGGTCATACGGGGCTTGTATTCGGGGGTTTAGGGATGTAATGCGTCCTACGGTCGCAATTGATGCAACACATCTGAAAGGCAGGTTCAAGGGTGTTCTGTTTGTTACTGTATGCAAAGACGCGAACGAGTGTGTATATCCAGTTGCGTTTGGCATCGGCCATGTTGAGGACGAAGACTCATGGATGTGGTTTCTCATCAAGCTACGTGATGCGGTTGGTTGTCTTGAAAACACCATGTTCATTTCTGATCAGCATCTCGACATTAAGAAAGCAATCCAAAATGCATACCCATAAGCGCACCACGGTTTATGCGGTTACCATTTGAAGAAAAAGTTAAAAAATAAGTTCAAGCGTGATGACGTTTCTATGATTTTCACCCTTGCTCGATATTGCTATAAGGCTTTCGAATTCAACAGACATATGAACCAGCTCAAGCAGATTCATGCGGGAGCCTATGCTGATCTTTTGAGAATAGGCCCTGAGAGATAGGCACGTGCATGTTCACCGACAAGGCGATACCAAATGATGACCTCGAACATTGCCGAATGTGTTAACTCCTGCTTAAAGCATGCCAGACAAATGCCAATAACTGTTTTGATCGAGTTCATACGAGACATGTTCCAGGGTTGGTTCCATGATCGGTACGAGGAGGCTGTCAAGGTGACCACACCCCTCAGCCCTTGGGTTGCTAGGCAATTGAGCAAACGCTTCAATGATGCACATCGCTTTGTAGTGAAGCCTATCAATCGAGTGGAGTTTGAAGTTAAAGACGGGAAGATGGAGGGACTTGTTAACTTGTCCACGAAGACGTGTTCATGTTGTGAGTTCCAAAAAGATTTGCTGCCATGCAGCCATGCCATTGCAGCAATAAAGTCAGATTATATTTTCTTTATTTCTTATTTGATCCTTAATTTGACATAACATAGCATTATATTCTGCTTGAATATTGGGTTCATTGTATTTTTCAGTAAATGCAAATGTGAAGCCTTTGATTTCTGCGCCGATTACTACAAGACAACCGTTTGGGTGGAGGGTTATGTGGGGTCCATTCGCCCAGTAGGGCATCCTAGTGAATGGAACATCCCCCCGCATGTGAAACAAATTGTCGTCTTGCCACCACCTTGGCGAGGCCAAGCAGGAAGACCTAGGAAGAGAAGGATTCCATCCTCTGGTGAAGGCAGTCGAGCACGGAGATGTTCGCAATGCAAGATGTACGGGCACAACAGACAGAATTGCCCATCTTCATTTGCAAATCCATTTACAAATCCGGCACCATCTCTAAGTCAATTAGCACCCCAACGAGTGCGCCGATCGAAAGCATATTCAATTTGCAGAGAAACTGGTCACACACACGACAGCTGTCCAATCTGAAGGACAATGTCTGAAAACGTAGTGTGTGGTGTGGAGGATGACATATTATCGGGGCCTAACTAATTGCAATTTATCTGTTGCTTTGTTAGGGTTTGATTCGAACTGTTTCGATCTTGGTCATTGACATTTGCATTGAATAATGATATTTGCTATAAACCAGTGTATAATAATAGAATTGCCTAGGCATAGAAGTTGTCAATAATTGACTTTAGCCACACCATGCATGGTGGTATAGTATGGAATGTAAATTGTCTAATCTTTGGACAGCATATATAAATAAAAAATCAACAATGTTACTCTACATTTCGACAATTGTAAAGCCAATACATTCATTATGTTATTTAAGGTTGCAAGCAAATCGTTTCAATATACATAAGGGAATTTTACTCATTTTACAAACGACGTTGCAAAACTATATCAATTGTCCACTTTGGTTTAGAGTTTGTGATAGGGTAAAATTACTACCCTAAACCCTAACCCTAATACATTCCCGCTACCCTATAATTATCTTAACCCGTTTAAATACCCGATTAAATAAAAAAATTATTAAAA
The DNA here is from genome assembly GCA_036013995.1 of Theobroma grandiflorum. Classification (NCBI taxonomy): domain Eukaryota; kingdom Viridiplantae; phylum Streptophyta; class Magnoliopsida; order Malvales; family Malvaceae; genus Theobroma; species Theobroma grandiflorum. The sequence continues at coordinate 23,622,860 of CP142126.1, forward strand.
ATTTCTTCATGAGAACCCAATTACCCAATTAACTTTTCTAATCTCATAACTTACCTTTAGATTTATATGTTATATGTTTATATAAATAAACATATATATACACTGTAATTAATAATTTTATGAGTTATAATTTTTACAATGTTAAAACAAAATAAAAAGTAAATATATTTATATTTAAAATACATAATATATACACACACGCATTCATAAAAGTATTAATGTCATCATATTGATAATTAGAGTAATCATACTTAAACATAAATAACAATATAATAATTTTTTAATTTAAATATATTAATGTCATCACATTAATAATTAAAGTAATCATACTTTTCATATATTTGTTAGTTTTTAACAAAAAAAATTTAGGGTAAAGTTTGTAAAAATTATAAATTTTTACTTTAATTATTAAAATAATAATAAAATATTTATAAATAGTCATCGAGTTCGGGTAACGGGTACCCAAGAGGTGGCATCCTAACCCTACCCTATTAAAAATCGAGTTTAGAAATCACTACCCTAACCCTACCCGAACCCGTTTATAAGTACCCTAATCCTATATAAACGGGTTGGATTACCCACGGGTACCCTATAATAGGGTACCCGTTGACATTGTTGGAACTGAGACGCCGACTCTATGCAGATATTTTTGTGACACGCCTAGTGCACATAGACTTGCTGGTGACACGCCAAGTGCATGCAGATATGGTAGTGACACCCTAAGTGCATGCAGACGTGCTGTTGACACGCCAAGTGCATGCAGATAGTGGTTGTGACACGCCACCTGCATGCATACTGGGGGTGACACGCTAGGAGCATGCAGACATGGTTGTGACACGCCTAGTGCAGATACTGGGGGTGACACGCCAGGCGCATGCAGACATAGTGGTGACACGCCACCTGCATTCAGGTATATTGGTGGTGACACGCCACATGCATGAATACTGGCTGTGACACACCAGACGCATGCAGACATGGTGGTGACACGCCACCTGCATGCATACTGGGGGTGACACGCCAGGAGCATGCAGACATGGTTGTGACACGCCTAGTGCAGCTAGTGCGGATACTGGGGGTGACACGCCAGGCGCATGCAGACATAGTGGTGACACGCCACCTGCATTCGGGTATATTGGTGGTGACACGCCACCTGCATGCATACTGGCTGTGACACGCCAGACGCATGCAGACATGGTGGTGACACGCCACCTGCATATTGTCAATGTTGTCAGACGCTGACTTATTACTAAATTGCGATACAAAAAAATATGTTCACTGGATACAAAATTACTTAACAAAGATAATGTATTCCTGTATAAAATTGTCTATACAAAAAATTTTTATTCTGTATAAAAATATAATGAAGTGATTAATAAAAAAATGATTCTATTTCCTATGATTGTGTATACAACAAAAAATTTATCTCTAAATTGTATTCTGTAGAAAAAAATTATACAACTAACTGCCGATATGTTCATGGTTCGCTCGCACAGCTGTTGGAAAAAATTTCGTGTGCGTATTGGATACGGAATTTTGCAATCATATTCTGCTTAACTCTTATCGGCTCCGATTGCAACATTGCGTCAATGTAGCTTACCATGAACATGCCGCAGCTGAGACTATCCTCCTGCCGATGCACTGAAGGGCTGGGCAAAGAAATTTCCAATGGCATCGGCGTCAAATCCCGTCTCTTCCGACGGGTTTTATTGAAATACCCGACTTGGTGACAGATGAATGGAAAAATTGTTGTAAGTGGCTTCATCTGCTCCGCACGAACTCCGTTATCCTTCACTGTCGAAGTTGTTGCGGAGTCGATCACCTTGATCTTCCACTTACCCAAATCGATCTTTGCCACCACCCAATGCCTATCAACATTGCAAGGAGCGAGGATGAAATCGACCTCTTCCCATTTCTTGCCGTATGTCGGCCTTTCACCCTCCACATACCCCCGTAAATCATTCAAAATTTGCATGCTTGACAGGGCATCTTTGGTTTTATATGTCAAGTGTAGCATATGGATGGTGTCCTGGAAAAAAAAATTTGCATTGGTTTAGACTTAATGCACTGAAAAGCTTCGAAAAAAATAAAATTTTTTGCAAAAAACTTACAAAGAATATCGTGTCAACCACGCATGCACGGGCAGTGTAATGCTTCGATTTTAGGCCTGTCGCCCGTTTACAGATAACGCTGAGGCATGCGTCGATATGTTCACTTGTCATTTCTTCTCGGGGATCCTCTAACGATGTGAAGAAGTCAACACCTTGATCCCCTAAGATTCCGACGTTACGCCTGCATATGTCACAAAATGAATTTGATAAGCGATGGTGGATTAATGTTTCTATAGAAAACAACAATGAATTGATATTTAGAAGCTGACCTCGCAGACTGGTTCTTCTTGAAGGCTTCGTATGTTTCCATCATCGTGTCCTTCGCCGCCCGACGAGTCAATGAAGGGTCGACATACGGGCTTGCAAGGTATTTGCTCGCCATAATCACCCGTGCCCGCTCAGTAGGGTCGGTAATTGCTGCTGCAAGATGATGGTAATCAGAGGATAGTGGTGACCTGGTGGCTTCAGGAGTGGTCAGAGCAAGCTCGCCCGATCCTGCTGCTGGAAGCGCGACGATCGCCTCAGATGGAGGAAGATGCTCTATGGCTGACTCAAATAACTGAAGGGCTCCCTCCTGTCCGGCGAAAGTATGCTCAGTAGAATCGGCCTCACCAACCTCCGCTCCTTCAGCATCTTCTGATTGAAGGCTGGCACCATGCTCCTCATGCTGCCCATCATCAAGATCATCGTGACCCGCAGCAGCATTGTCGAATGAAGGACCGGCCTACAGAACGAGATAACTGTGAAAATTCGATAGCGAATTGACCTAAAATAGCAAAATATAAGTGTAGAAAGATTAACGTACTTGTGATTTCAGCCCAGCTAGAACCCGTGAAACGATGCGGTCCTCTAGCGTTTCAACCGCAAAAGTCAAGGACTTAATTGATGCCTTCAGCTTCGACATTTCCCGCATGATATGTCGAAGCTGACGTTTTGTGCCTATGCCGTCATTGACTCTTGTCGACTGGGTCAACTGCAATAATATATATATTAGTGGTGTTAAAATAAAATCATATAGGAAACGTGTGGAAAACCAATATAACAACTTTAATATCCTTATCGGCGGCTCATGGGCAGTATGCGGTTGAATCGGAGTCGGAGCCATCGCTGGTTGCGGACTGGACGTGGCCTCCGTGAACTGCAATGACATAAGTTACTTTGTTACTAGCTCAACATATGTGGAAACTTTGAACAGAAATCGTTATAACCAAACTTACCGACGGCTCAATACGAATGTGTGTCTGAGGAGGACCGGTGGGTGGTTGTGGAGCTGCCGTAGGTTGATCCAACTGCACGCACATAAATGTTAGTAGATAATCACATATCAAAATGGATGTAAAATGTTAGAACCGTAAATACTGGCTGTTCACTTCCTGTACCATGGTCGTCTCCTTGTTCCATCAACTCTGGGGCCAACGGCTCATCAACACTGGGAGAGTCTGTGCGCATCCGCTTAGTTGAAGCGGTGGATCTTTTCTCCTTCAAGCTTCTCCTCTTCGACCTGGCAGCGACACCAATGTGCTCACCCAGATCTTCCGTCTACCCGATTGGCACGTACTGGTGGCCCTCCGATAACGGCACATCGAGGTCCACCAAATACTCCCGGTTGGCCTCCTCCGGGGTGATCTCCAACGTCTCCAGGGCCCATAACTATAAAAGAAAAATATTTATCAAATGTTTAAATTTGAGGCAAATTTCTTATACAAATATGAAGGATCGATCAATTTGTAGCTGTTCATTCACTTGCTTAGATGACTCGAACTTCTCAACCGCCTTGTGCAGGTCTTTTTGCTTCTGATTACATTGCCATCTGCACATTCGCGGGTACACGTTATCCTTCGGAGCAGAGGGGGCTACTATTTTCTGTAAGACCGGAATTGCCTCCAATGCCCAGAACTGCAAGTCAATTGTAAACATTATCAAACGTAAATTATTAAACAGTGCAACAATAAATTATTTTCTCGAAACCAAACAAAAACGGTAAATGTGACAATACCTGTATCACCCATACGAAGCCGTATATGTTGTACCGTAAACGGCTTTCCTTTGCTTCGCTTGAGGTAGGCACCTCGAACCCTTTCAATAGGTAGTCCAAGGTGAGCCTCCAAACATAGTGGCCCCACGAAAATGCGTTCCAAGCGTCAAGGTCCTCAACCAATGACAGCAACCAAGGTGTCACCCGTCTACGGTAGTCTTGCCCAAATAAAATGTTATTTGCGATCAAGACGAGTGCCATCTTGGTCGCGTCTCCTTCCCGCTGGAAGTTTCCTCCGCGGAACGTGTCAAGCAAAGCCTGCAGCTTTATGTATCCTGGCCTCTCCAGTATCTCGCATGAATTCCGTCCGCAACCATCTCGTACGAACGTGTGAACAAATCGGGCATTGGACCGAACTTCAGCCCGATTATAAGGCAGAACTCCTGCTTCGATATCCGCGCCTTGCTCTTACCGATAGCAAACCAGAGCTCCTCCTCCGTTGCCTCCCTTTCATTGATTCGACGAATCATTATGTTATGAAGGAGACCAGCGCTGAAGTAGCCTTGCGGATAGACATCCAGAAGCATTCCGAAGCATGTACGCTTCACTGCATCCAACTCCCCCTTCTTTTGGAGAGTCTTGTTGATGTAATGGAGCTGGGACCACTTACAGTGGGTGTTTATTGAGACATTGAAGGCCCACTTCTCCCTCGGCACAATGAGGACATTGTCAAGATCCTCATATTCTCTACGATGCATCTGCATCACATAGCACACATGCAGGAGTCAGTTAACCAATAATGTGCCCAAAAGGTATACTAACTATATAAATAATTGTTCTGACACGCCATGCATATGAGGTGAAATATTGTCACACGCCATGCATATGAGATGAAATGATGTCACACGACGCCATGCATATGGAGTGAAATTCTGTCACACGCCTGTCACACGCCATGCATATGAGGTGAAATGATGTCACACGACGCCATGCATATGGAGTGAAATTCTGTCACACGCCTGTCACACGCCATGCATATGAGGTGAAATGCTGTCACACGCCATGCATATGAGGTGAAATGATGTCACACGACGCCATGCATATGAGGTGAAATGCTGTCACACGACGCCATGCATATGGAGTGAAATTCTGTCACACGCTTGTCACACGCCAGTCACGCGCCATGCATATGAGGTGAAATGCTGTCACACGCCATGCATATGAGGTGAAATGCTGTCACACGACGCCATGCATATGGGGTGAAATTCTGTCACACGCCTGTCACACGCCATGCATATCAGGTGGAAATGTTGTGACACGCCATGCATATCAGGTGAAGATGTTGTCACACACTAAACCCCAAAGTCCAGTCAACACAGCACCAAACCAGGACTCAAACAGTTTAAAACTTAACATTTGCAAAAAAGACGACCATATGTATCACCCTAAACCCTTAAAAAAATTACCGAAATCAATGAAGGTTTTTTTTGTGGTTTTTTTTTTTCAGTCTCACGTACCTCTTCACCGATATCCGACATTCTTCTTCCTGTTGCAGTGGTGTCGTTAACCTTCTAAACAGTGAAGTTGAACTCCCTTCGACCTTTCGCAATGAGAAATGAATCGAACAGCCCTTGGTTCACACACACAGACGTTTACGAATGAGGAAAAGGGAAAATGAACTGTTTACTGTGAAAAATGAATAAATAAAATTTAAAATTAAGGGATATTCATGAAACTGCCCGCTTTTCAATCCGTCGTGTCAGCCTTTCTATTAATGCCGTGTCACATATTTCAAAGCAAACCATGGCCTGTCAGATGTTAAAGCAATGCTGTGTCACACACTCAAAACCGTGTCACCATGGCGTGTCACAAACTCAGCTCTATGCTGTGTCACCAACTTAGCTCCATGCCGTGTCACCACCAATATCTGCATGCACTTGGCGTGTCACGACCAGGTCCGCAGTGGTAGCCGAAACGTTTAAACTGGTAAAGTCGGTTTAGGTCGGTTTATATTCCTCTACTATATATAGTCCAAAACTCCTCAGTTCTCATAGACAGACCGTACGTTGCCTCTAAAGTAGACTTTGTCGATGCTTCATCGGCAGTTCTTCCGAGCATTTTTTGCAGTTGTTTCCATCCCGCCCTTGATGTATTCAACTTTAGAATTGTCCACTAGTCGAATAATTAATCTATTTCTCTTCACCTCCGACCTGTAAGCAATTGTCTCTGGATTTCAAATAGCTTGGGTTGGACATTGCAAACAGATCGTAGGCCAAGAGAAACAGATTTATTTATTATTAGGCTAGTGACAATTCTAAAGTTTACTATATCAAGGGGGGATGTCACCAACTCTGCGCCTTGGCGTGTCACCAACTCTGCACCCTACCGTGTCACCAACTCTGCACCCTGCCGTATCACATTTTCCCTTTCACAAACCCTAAACCCAATGGCCTGTCCCGATTACTGTAGCACGACCATTTCGTGCTTTGCATTCACGTCTTTCTCCTTTCGATTCACCTCCTTAAGCAGGATTTTCGGTTTCACATCGTGCTCCAAGCTTTCGATTCATCACAACCACCTCCCCCTCCTCGTTCGGTTTATCTGAATGCCATGTCCGAACATTCAGAAAAACCATCTCATGCAACATTATTTTCTTTTGCACAAGCTTCTCTAAAAAAAAAAAAAGATGTTTTGCGCAAAAAATAGATGTTCGTTAACTTCTTTGTATAATTTTCCGTCGTCCGGGTGTTTCAAAGTACTCACAACAAAAATATATCATTAAGGGCATTTTTGTCAAAAAATATACTTTATTGACTAAAAACAGTTAAAGTTATCTTGTTAACTATTTTTAAACACACCTTATTTTTAATAGTTAAAAAAAAAATCTCCCTTTTTTAAAAGTCTAGGCAGCAGACATGAAGCTTTTTAGAAATTTTTGTTCGCATAATTTATTTCTTTATTTCCGGTTATATAAAGTCTAGGCAGCAGACATGAAGCTTTTTAGAAATTTTTGTTCGCATAATTTATTTCTTTATTTCCGGTTATATTTTCATTAGTTACATTGGCACAAGATGAACTCGTGGAAGATGTGGACATTAAGGACTTTAAACTGGTGACATTTGTTCTTTGCGCCTTTTTGTTTTCATTTCACTGTTTTTTTCTCTTGTTTTTGGGCTTGACTTATGGTTTTTGTAAGTAGTTGTTGACAAGAGCAATGTTGGAAATTTTACCTTCAGCTCATAAGACAAAAGTCTATGGTCGGATTGTACAGGTTCTTTTTTTAATTTTATTTTCCACCGTTTTTTAGAACCTCTTGGTTTTTAAGACTTCCCATTGGATTTAACTCTCAAGGAGATATTGTTTCCTGGTTCTTCATAACTCTCTAAAATATTTAGGTTTTGGAAGACCATCTGTTGGTACTTGGTACCGAGCTTGAGATGACTTTTTGACCCTTTTATTATTTAGAAGTGTGTTTGGTGTTATCAATTTCCAGAATTATTATGATAAAGGTCAGATTTTCTTTTGGCTTCTTTTCTTGGTCAGATTTTCACTTTGGAGTTGGATTAGTATTTCTTTTGAAGTGGAAATATAAATTGATTTCATTGTGAATCTTGGATGGTGTATTTTCAGGACAGTCTTGGAATTTTGAACGTTGTCAATGCAATTGTTTTGGGTAGCATGCCTTGTTATTTGATTTTGCAACGATAGTTTGTAGATCCTTCTGACTTTTGATTAGATCTCTTTTTCATATTAGTAGATGGTTCTTCATTCTGCTGTGTTCTTTTTTGGATTTCCATAATGTAGAGATGGATAATACTGAGATTTTGATACTATCTACATCGAGATTCGGGCTAAGTCATCCAATAGGTTTTTCTTGTTCCGTATTTTTTTATTTTACTAGCAAAAGCTTTTCTCATTCCTTTTTTTAAGGTTTTGGAATTTTGTAAATTTTTAAGGTTTACATGCAGAATGTTGGTTTTGATTGATCTTTTGCCCTTATTTGATTCTTGGGTTAGAGGCTGCTCTTAGGAACTATTAGCATTCCACAGGGAGAATGAGATCTTATATGAGCTTTGTTATTTCATATCTTTGTGGATGAAGTGCTTGCCAAAAAAAAAAAAAAATCTGTGGATGAAGCTTGGGAGGAAGATTGGTAAGTAGATGGAAAGTGATAATAGATGGCCACTCAATTGTGTTTGTGTGCTTGGAGTTCTATAGTGATATTATTTTGTGATTGTAGGTAGTGGCCGATATTTATAGTTTTTCAACTTTTGTTGACTAATATAATGCATTTGGGCCCCACTGTCTTGGATTACAGAGTTAATTGAATCGTATAAATGTCTTGAAGGTGTTACTTTGTAAGGAAATTGATTGGATTTTGTTTTAACTGAAAAGATTCTTTGTAATTCAAGCTTTTTGTAATGGTCCTAATTAATGGTTTTTATGTGTAGTCTGAGGAGGTCGGTCGGTCTCTAGTAATGGAGAAACTTGTTGCTATGTCTTCATGTCCTATTCTCTGTGTACCTTCCACCCTCTTTTTTCTTTCAAAACTCCATGTCCTTTATCTTCTTAATGCATTGTTTTGGGAAAGCAAAAACCTTGGGAGTTGGTTTGACTTTAAATCTTATAAAAAATTTAGAACATTTTTTTGATGTGTTTTGACATGGCAGTTTTGACTCTCTAGTCTCTGTTTTGCTTTTTTTGCCCTTTTGTTTGGTTTTCGAATTTCTTAGTGTTTAATACTTTTGTTCTTGATGGTTTTGTTTGGTTTGATTCTCAATATTCTCAATCTTGTGTTTAGATGGTAGTGTTGGTAATGGGGCTCTCTGATACTTCAGGTGCTGTTTGAGGTTATCAGTTAGAATTGAAGAAAAGACAGGGATGGAAGATGTGGAAGCAGTGGGTGGAAAGGTGTTTTGTAAAAGCTTATCCTTACACTTTTATATCCCCATCTTTCTCCATTTTTCAGTTGGATTGTTTCAATTCAGATTTTGGAGTTAGTATTTTGGAGCATTCTTCTGGGATATATTGATTGGAAACTTGAATATAGCAATTTGTAGCTCAATGTTTGGGATTGTGAGGGCTTTATCACTAAGAAATGATTGTGGATAATATGGTCTTTGGAATTCTGATTGAGTCAATCTGGAGTTGATTTGGGTGTTACTAAGATCAGTTTGTTGTTTGATTGTATATTATCTTTTAACAGATGGACTGTGGGATTCTCAAGTTGGGATGGATAATTCATCAATTTTGCTGCAGTTTAAAGCTTTTACGTTTGGCAGTGTTTGAAGAAGTTATTTGATACTTGAATTTTTGGTGCAGTTGCTGCTTTTGTCTGGTTTTTACATTTCTAATTTCTTTTTACTTTTAGTCTCCTGATATCAGGGCTAAGAGCTTTTTATGGATTTTGGTAGGAAGTTTTCTGCAATTTCTGTGTCACATACACATTATGTTGGGAGTATGAAAGATTCTATATATTGGGTTGATGGAGTCTGAATAGAGAAGGGTAAGCAGACGCAGAGACAATTGATGGCAATGATCTATGTTATGTTTTCTCTTTCTAATTCATTTAAATGATCTTGAAGTTTTACAGGCAGTGATCATATTGCATCATTGAACAGTAATTGTTGTGGATCCAGGGATAATTGATGGCCATGGTCTGTGTTGTGTCTTCACTTAATAATTCATAAATGGGGTTCATCTCAATGTTTAACGGGCAGTTATCACCTTGCTCATAATAAGAACACTAATTTTCTGATGTGATTGTGTTGTGGACTTCGATCCTATTTGCATTTCTTGTGGTGGGAGAGACCTTTCCAGGTATCAAACTTTGTCATATTTCTTTGCGCATTAGCTTTTATTTTTGGTAATGTCAGTCTTTCTGGCCTCCAAACAGCATTTCATCAGTAGCGGAAAATGGATCATGGCTTTTATCAGTTTGCTTGATAAAGTCTTTTGTATGCATTGGTTGGTTGGCTGGACATCGTGATGGGGAAATTTGATATCTTCATTTCTTGCTATTGCTTCTTGTTGATTGTTGGAGGATCTTTTACTTTGATCTTCTTGTTTTAGAAAAATATAGAAGTTAGAAGCCGTTTGTCCTTTGTGTTGTTTGTTTTTCTGTTGACTTATTGTTTTCTTTTTGTTTGTGACAATCTCGACTCCTGGTGTTCATAGGTAGTTGTCGACAACAGCAATGTTGGAAATTCTATCCTCAGCACATAATACAGATATAATACTATGGTTATATAGATCAAATTTTTCCCACCCTTGATCCCTCTTGGTTTTTTTCGCTTGTAATATCTTTTTACTATGGTTGACCTCTTGGTTTTTATTGCTTGTAATATCTTTTTATGGTTTTGTTTGCTCAGGGTTCCGGATTTTGAATTTTTGAATCCTGTCTCAACTCAGACTCTCAAGGAAATTTACTCCCTGGTTCTTATCCAATCTTTTTAAAATTTTTGGTTTTGGAACTTTTAGGATCCTGAGTAGTTAATGTCACTGAGTGTGATATGACTTTTTGACCATTTATTGTTTTAGATGCTGATGTAGTTTCCACAATTAGAAGCAGGAAGTGCAAGGATGAAGATCTTGCTGCATTTGGAAGAGGGGTGTTTCTCTATGTGTTTCATATTTTTTTTTTCCTTCATTTGGTTAGGTTTTTGTGCAGTATGTTACTTTGATTGCTTTCGGTGCTTGATGTTCTTGATTCTTCTGTCTCCACGGGCTGCTGTTAAAAATTATTAGCAATTATGCTGAGAGAATAAGATCTTATGTAACTTTGTTATCTCTATGTGGATGGAGATTGGGAAGGTGGGATTGGGTAAGTAGATGAGGAGGTGAGGCCATTTTAATTGTCTATATCTTACTTATACCCAAAATTTGCTTACTGGGGTCCCCGGCCAGAACCACACGTGCAAGTTTCCCTGCATGTAGCTCGTCTGTGCTTTCCGAGGTACTGCCTGTGACTCAGCATGAGAGAAGGGGGTGGAACTGCACTCTCTCGTGTTCAGAGCATTGTCCGAGTGAGTAGGCAGCGCCTACCAAGCAAAGCTTTCTTGAGGAGGCTGGGCTTGTTTCCTTTTCAGAAAACCACCTCTTTTCATTCATCTTTACTAAAAGCTGTTTGGAAAGATTTCGGAAATCACTTGCTTGTTTCAAAAGGTTGCAGACATCCTTGCTGACTGGAACAGCAATCGTATGCTGACATTTTCCTGTGTTTGTGATTGATAACTATATGAATCCTTCTGTGATTGTAGGTAGCAAATACTTTTCTGGTTTCTCAACCTCTGCTGGTAGCATATATTTCAGTTGTGTTTTCATTTCTTGGATTTTTGAAGTCTAGTTTTAATTAGTTTATATAAATGTCTGGAAGATGTTACTTTGTGAGGGCTTCAAATTGAATGGATTTCGTTTAACTGAAAAAATATCTTTGTAATTCCAGCTTTTGTAGTGGTCCTAATCAATATTTTTATGTACGGTGTTGCTTGGGCTTTACCAGTGGAAATATTTCTTAGTCTTCTATTTTCTGTTTTGGATTCCTGTGTTCTGCACCCAATACTTTTAACTATTACCCTTTTTTTTTCATAAGTCTCCTGCCCTTTAAGTTTTTAAACTTTTGCTATTTTCTCTTTTGATCAGATGCTTCTGGAAGGAGATCAATTTGGTATTGCTTTTGTGTTTTTTGTTGTCAGGTTTGGGAAGCCAAAACATAATCGAGGTGGTTTGCCTTTTAAATCTTTTTTTATTATCTATTGCCTAAATTCTCAAAATTTATTGCTGTGTTTTTTACATGCAGTTGTCAACAACAGTGTGCTTAGTTGATGAGTAATCCGTTCTCTGGTATTTTGAGAAAAATATCTTTATAGTTCCAGCTAGTTTTTATAATGGTTCTACTTAAAGCTTTTATATGCAGTGGTCAGTTGGGCTCTACTAACGGAGAAACTTGTTGCAAAGTCTTGATTTCCTTTTTTGGATTCTTGTGTTCTGTGTGCGTTATCTTTCACCTTTTAGCTCTGTTTTTCTTAAGTTCAAAGCTCCCTTGTCCTTTATGTTTTAAATGTTTAGCTTTTGTATTTGTATTTGTATTTTGTTTTTGTTGTTAGAGGTTTTGGGGAGGCAAAACTTAATGGATTTGGTTTGACTACCTATTTCTCTTCACTTTTTGGCAAGAATTTGAAAGTTTTCTGATATGTGGTTGTTGATGAGATTCTTCAGCATTTTGGATTTATGTTTTCATATTCTTGTAATTTTTTTTCTCTTTTTTTTTCCCTTTTTGGCCTCTCTTTGTTCACTTAGACTCATGTTTTTGTTTGGTTGGTTCGTCTTGATTTTGCAGTCCTGTATTTAAATGATGTGTTGCCAAAGAGGCTTTTCAGTTTTTGTAGGTTCTGTTTGAGGTTATCAGTTATAAATATTAGAGAATATACGAGCAGGATTGAAGAACGGTGGTGGGTGAGGGTTTCTTGTGAAAGGTTCTTTTTCCACTATATCTATACATCTCTCCATTTGTCAGTCAGATGTTCCACTGTAATGTTTGGAGCAGTTGATTTTGACTCAAATTTTATGGGATGTTATTTACGTGAATCTTGGATATTGCTGATTGTGGACAATCTAATATTTGAGATCTGGAAAGCAGATCTGGGTTGATTTGCAGTGTTTCAAAGACCAGTTTGTTGTTTAGTCTGATTTTATCTTACATGCAGATGTTGGGAATCTTGAGTTGGAACCGGATGATCTGTCAATCTTTCAGCTGTATAAGCATCTTGGTTTGGCAATGTTTGAAGTTATTTGATACATGTATTTTTGGTGCAGTTATTTGACTGGTTTTTAACTTTTCTAACTTCTTCATCCCTTAGTCTCTCTGTGCCTGTAAATTGTCAGTGCATTTTAGTAGGAAGTCTTATCCAATGTACGTCTGGTTGTTCATGTTATGTTCAGGAGTGTAAGATTGTTGTATATTGTGGTGGATGAAGTTCAAAGAATGAAGACAGAATGGGGTAAGCAGATGCAGAGATAATTATTGATCATGGTCTATGTTACTTCTTTTCTCTAGAATCCGTAAGCTTGGGGGTTTAGCTTTATGTTTTACAGGCAGGGATCACTTTGGGACCGTAATTTTCTGATACACTAGTGCATGGAGTTACTATAGTGGTACATGTTGTAATCCTGTTGTGGGGAAGATTATTCCAGCATTTCAAGTTCTGTGACATTTTTTACGTACAAAATTTGCTTCTCTCATATCTTTGCAGAGTATTTGGAAATTAGAGGTATATTTTCAGTGATTAGGTTTTTTTTTAGTTTTTGGACACAGAAGTAGAGGAGAGGAAGATATTGCTTGTAAAGGATTTTGGATAGGATGGATTTGACTGATTTCCATTTTCTCTAAATATATTGTCCGTAATGATAAATGGTATATCTATGCATTTGGTTTGCTGGCTGTAGTGGTTCCTATTTGATCTTGTTGTGGAATCCCTGATTGACAGGAATTAGTCTTGGATGCACTTTTGATGTAGAAAATTTGTAGCGACGACCGCCAGCAGGAGAATCCAGAACAGATGAATGCCATCTATAGATGGTGCTTTCTCAGCTCTCATTTTTGCATTTATAGTTTCCAATGAGAAAATGCTGGCTTGTCTTCTCTTCAGCATCCAAGCTTTTCTCTTCAGCATTTGTTGCTAATTATCCTGGCATATTGGTTTTGGTTTTCTTTAATCGTTTGTTTTGTTTTTCATAATTGGATTTCATTTGTCATGTTGATATTTTTTTATAAGTCCTATCCAAACAGAAGTAGGTGTTGGATGAGTCTTGTTTCTTACGTAGATTGTCTTATGATTCTTTTGACGTTGAATGTGGATCTAGCCCTAACCTGTTATGGAGAGATGTTGGTGTTCAGCCTTTCTGCAAAGGATCAGGAATGATAATTTTGGATTATTGGCTCTGTATTAATTGATTCAGTTGTCCAGATGGCAGATGGTTCTTTTGGGTTTGTTTCCTCTTCTAATACGGGATTTATGAAGTCAGGGATCATGTTATGATGACGGCTATTCAACTTTACGGAGTTTTGGAAAATATTTCAATACATGATTTGTATATGCAGTGCTGGGTTTCCCTTTTCTAAAGTGCCTTCTTCATTGCCATGACCCTCATCTCTTCCAAATTATGGTATCTTTTGTGAATGTAGTTTGGAAGAGATGAGTTATATTGCTATGCCAATACTGCTGTTTGATTTGTTTTTGAGTTCTTGTTGTGAGGATTTGTCTAAGTAAATTTTGCAAGTCAGTTCAGTTCTGATTTTGCTCTACCCTTGGTTTTATTCGGATCATTGCATAGTTTTTAAGTATCTTGTCAAATTTTTATTTTTTAAAAGCGAGGAATCTTTTCAAATTGATTGGTAAGAACTTTTTGAGAAATATTTTTTTTAATTTTAATGTAAATATATAAGAATAATAATAAAATTAGCTATAGTTAAAAATAAATTTTTTTAAAAATCTTGACGTAATTCGATGTTAAGTTTTTTTGATAAATCTTCAAAATGTTTGTATTTTCTCAAATTATTTATTAAGAATTTTCATATAAAATATTTAAATGTTAATGTTGTATAAATAATTTATTTAATTTTAAGAATAAATTTATGAAGAAAGATAGTTGAAATTAGTATTTAAAATCGGCACTTTAATTTATAAAAATAAGGTATGCAGATAAATTAAATAAAAAATTAATATTAAAATGTTTAATGTATTTTTAAAAAATTTGTATTTTTCAGATCGACATTAAAGTAAAACATTAAAAAGTTAAGAGTAAAAAATAATATTTTTTTTAAAAATAATGTAAATATATGAAAAATAATGGTAAAATTACGAAATTTGTAATTTATTCTTTTAAATGATAACACAAATATAATTTAATAGTAAAAAGAAATAACAAGAAGTACTTGTCATTTGCAAATGGTTGGATATACTTTGATGAAAAAAACTACTATATACTAAAACACAAGAGGCAAGTTAAATTTTAATTATTTCGTTTCTTTTCTCAATAAATAACTCACTGGGACACGTGTTATTGGCTCAATTATGATTATCTATTTGTTGTATATGATTGACACATGCATAACGGATACTTTTGTAATTCAATTAAAGTTTTATCTGGTTGATCGTCCTTGTCTTCTTACTTCACATTCAGGTGGCGTTTGGTACTTTACAGTGTAATGTGATTACAGGTAATGTGATTGCAGGGAATGTGATTGCAGGGAAGATAACATTGCAGTGTTTGGTATATGAGTAATGTAATGATTAAAATGCAGGGAAGATAACATTGCAGTGTTTGTTTTACAAGTACTTTACAGGGAATGTAATGTTAATTTACAAAATTACCTTTATTTATTAAAATGTAAATTTAATATACTTGCATTCTTTATTATTAATTTTTATATAATATTATCTCTTAAATATATTTTTAATGTCATATATTTTATTTTCATTTTTTATTATAATTTTGTATATTTTATTTCATTTATTTAATATAATTTTTATATTATATATTTTATTTTAATTTCTTTTGTCTATATTATATAAATTTTAATTTTTTATATTTTATTTTTTAATTTTTATTTCTTATATTATATATTTTATTTTAATATTTTTTATCTATATTATATAAATTTTAATTTTTTATATTTTATTTTTTAATTTTTATTTCTTATATTATATATTATATTTTAATTTCTTTTACCTATATTATATAAATTTTAATTTTTTATATTTTATTTTTTTAATTTTTATTTCTTATATTATATATTATATTTTAATTTCTTTTACCTATATTCTATAAATTTTAATTTTTTATATTTTATTTTTTAATTTTTAATTTTTATATTATATATTTAGTTTAATATTTTTTTATTTTAATTATAATATTATAAAATATTTTTAATAAAATAATAAAATTGAAGGGTAAAAATGTCTTTAATAACATTGCAAACATTATTGCAGTGGTTTTGGACTGTAATCACATGTGATTACATTGCATTATGACATTGCAGTGGTTTGTTACAAAACAAACGCTGCAATGTAATTTAATTAAGCACTATGTAGGGAATGTAACTTTACATCCCTGCAAACAAACGTACCCTCAGTTCTTTATGTTTCGGATTTCATAACTTGCTTTTGTTTTTTTTTTTTATTCAAAATAACGTCTGAAGTATTTTTAAACTCTCAAAACCTTAGAAATAAAAACTCTTAGAAGTTTTTTTTTAAAAAAGGAAGAATTCAGAATGACATAATTTTGAAAAAAATAATAATAATAATAAAATATTAGCGAGTTATAATTATGAACAGGGTTTAAATGTGGTGGTAAAAGTTTTGATGTATTTGTTAGAGATTTTGGCACATTTTAAGTGTAACGTGGTAATGTGATGTCATTTTTTGTGACGATGTGGTAGCATTACGTGATATTATTATATCAGTCAATGTCATTAATTGTTGATTTAAAAAAAAATAAAAGAGATTAAATTGAAATAATTTTTAAAATAAAAAAAATAAAATGTTATAATTTTGAGTAAAAAGATTAAATTAAAAAAATTTAAAATACATAAACTTTTTAGATATTTTAATTTGTATAAATTTTAACTTTTCTTACAGTCAGAGGTGCAGTGTCTCGACTACTTTAATTAGCAATAGATTTAACACTAGCCACAATGTAACATTTCTCTTGTTAATAATTTCATATATTAATGGAGAAAAATTATGTGTAAGAGCAAAGACTGCTATAATATCTCTAGATCTTGAGAAAGATAATAAAAAAAAGACAAAAAAGAGAAGAGGAAAGTCGACTACAACTAATCCTATAAATGTGATTACAACAAAGCTGAAGGTGGAATGAATGTGACTCTCTCGGAATGATCCGAGGCTATATAGGAGGTGTTTCTGTGGGGAGCTTAGGTTGAGGCTGTGATCCCAAAGGCAGGGCTTAGGGCTTAGGGCGGCTTGTGAGGTCGGTAGCATAAACCCAGGCCTTACACTTTATTACTGGTGACAGCCATGCCGTTCGTACCCCAAGGCTCAAAAATAAGGAAAGATAAAAGGAAGGAGAAAAGGAATTTACACCAAGCTGTTATTGTGTATTCTTCTCTTACCAAGCAATGAATTTACAAGCATTTCAAAAAAAAAAAGCGAAAATAATAACAAAAAGGAAGGCATTTTCTCTCTAACCAACCCAGTGGCAGGATTTTGAGCAGCAGCATCTTCTTTGAGCTTAGGACAGCGGACTAGGCAGCAGGAAAGCAAGGAGTGCAGCCAGGAGACGGATGGGCATACATGAGCAGGGATGGTGAACGCGGAGGATTCAATTTTCATCTTTGATGAAGTTGGAGGAACTCATGACAGCAACAACTACCAAGGGGGCAGCAGCCAGCAATGTGTAGTAGAAGCGTTGGTGCAATTCAGTTTAGATCACCTCTGGAGGACTAAACAGGAGGTGCTACGTGCATGATTTTGTGAAGGGCAAGGAAGTTTTGCAGGGCAATTAAGGAATGATACAGCTAAAACAAGGTCGACTTACTCGGGCTATGGCAATCGAGTACTGGATTAACAGTTCATGCGAACAGCAAGGTTTTTGAGAGTACGACCAGGGCCCTGGTAACCACAGGGACTCGACTGGGGTTATATCTGGAGAATGGCGTCCCCCGGGACGTCTAGCGTGTTAGCTAGGGTAGGAGTCGCAACCTACCTCTTAGAATCTCATACGGATAGGGATTTGCAAACAGAGACTATGAAATGGTCCCAACGTAGATTGACATGATTGTCACAAACCGCCCTCCTATTCACGTCTAGCGTGTTAGCTAGGGTAGAGCCGCAGCCTACCTCTTAGAATCTGATACGAATAGGGATTGCGAACAGAGATTATGAAATGGTCTTAATGTACAGTGACATGACTGTCACAGACAGCCTATTCACGGCTGAAGACCGACAGCACCATGAACCTTTTTGCAATTCCAGTTATGTACTTTGAATCCATTTGCCACTCTAACAATTGCAGAAGAAGGAATTATGTGTTGTTTATCACTACCCACAAGGTTCTAAATATGAATAGATAAACAAGTATATAACCCAAGTTTCCAACCAGTATAAGTTAATAGTTTTCTTTAGATTTAGTCGAAAAAAACATCCACATAGAGTAACATCACTACCCACAAGGTTCTAAATAATTCAAGACAAATCTAACTTCCATTATGATATATTTGCTTTTCACCTAAAACCTTCCAGGAATATTCTTGCAAGTATTCCTTGCAAGAATTTACTTCATTTCCTTTCCATCTGCTTCAGCAAGAGAATGGAAGCCTGCAAAGGAGTTCAGAAAAGCAACTAAGCAGCAGTTTGGTTAAACATGTCCAGGCGGGCACTGTGCGCCACTGTTAGTGCATGCATGCATAGGAATCTCTTGATATGCCCTACTAGCTAGTGCCTTCGAATTACATGGGAAGTTATTCTACGAAACGAAAGCTAGCTCTACGCTTGAAGAAAGTAGTAACAAGCCACTGACTATATATAGCTTCATCCTTCAAACTTTAATGTTCATTTGCAAGCAAATAATCATAAAATTTCGGAGCTTCAAACCTTTCAAGAATTTATAAGCAGAATGGCATTTGTCTGAACATGCATGTCTATAACACTCCTAGCTTACCCTAATTTGAGAGAAGTATCTGAGCTATCATCCTCCAACGGCGGGCCGCTGCTGCAACTGTAAACATTAGTGACAGACTCTGATGACATGCCTTCTTCCTGAACTGCAGCATCTGACTCCGCTAAGATGGGTCTTTTTCCCTTACACAAAGTCAGCATCTGGAAAAGCCCAAAATCTTATATATGTCAAAATTATTATAATTTGATAATTGAAAGAACAGCATAACAATTTTGGGAACTAGCACTTGCTTTCTGTTTTAATTGCTTGTTCTCTTCCAGCAACTGTGCTCCCTGCATCATCATCAAGAGGAAATTATTAAGCAAACAAAAAAGGCACATATATTAGAATTTTCCTTATAATTTTGTGATGCAATTTTCTGCAAATAGAGTTGAATGGTTGTAGTTGGAAATCCCTGAAACTAAGATGAAGTTCAGCATTGTTGATATATCCTTCTAAAAACAGCCTGATATTCTCTAATAATCATAGTGAAGCAGAATGGGCAGCCTTCAAATTAGAGCTATCATAGATAACTGCTCTGAATTGTAGTGTAAGAAGCTAATTAGGGTGAAAAAACAATAACAGTGCGACAACTTTGAATAGGAACCAAGGGATACATTGACTCCAAAAAACGACAGAACCAATCCGTTCCGCTAGCCTTCTTTGCATAGAACAGATGGAACTTGTTTTTCAAACATGCACATTGATGGCTTGGCTCGTAGATATTTGGAATGCTAGTACTAACCTTCTTTTCCAGTGCAGAGATCTCACTTGAAATACGTTCACCCTGAGAAAAATGGAATAACCTGCTTATTAATGGACAAAATCAAGCCTTCGCTTTGTGGATCGAATAAGCAACATATATAAACCTTAGTCTCAAGGACTCGTGTGAGTCCTGCTTCAAGCATTTTCTCTAGCTGCTGCAATTCATCTATGTTTAATCCTTGAAGTTCTTCTCCTCTCATCTGCCTGTTATAAAAGCGGTTATATGTCAATGTTAAGTACAAATATCAACAACAACAGTCCCATTGGGAAAAAAAAATTACTGACCTTAGTTGATGGCTCTTAACAGCAAATTCCTTGCTCAATCTTATGTGATTACTGTTTTCCAGCTGTAATTAATAATACCACACTTCATTAAAACTTATATTTCCAACTTGCAAGGCTTCAAAATACCAAAAGAAGAAAACGAAAAAGCATTTCCAAGGCTAACAAGGATTTCCGAAGGAAGCAAAACAAATTACTTTTAATCTCTGTAGCCTTTTAAATCTACACATTCCATCTTTTTAAGATGAAATTTAAGATCAACACAAAGAAAAAATGGGAAAAAAAAAAAGAAATTTGAAGAGTATTCTTCATAAAATTAATAGAAGAACTCAGGGAACAATGTTGCTATACATAAAAATGAAAGATAGAGCTTATTCCACTGCATTTGTTAGATGGATCTCCAAGGCATGCATAGGAAATCAAATGAATCTATAGAGTCGAATTGCAATACAAGAAGCAGTTGCTTGATGTTCCTTTGAAATATTCAACACCTCATTAACAACTTCCATAATTACCTGTAGTTCAAGAGAGGGTTGATCCAATTTGTTGAGATTGTTGGAGTGCACATTATACCTTCCCAATATATCCCTCATGCTTCAAGGAGCAAAACAAAAGTATGAGAAAGTTACATGAGAGTATAGTAATGGAGGTCTTGATTTTTAACAGTTATTCTGAGCTCCAACTTAGCAATCGAAAGTCAGATCACCCAAAGTCTAAACAGTTACTGCTACAATCAAAGGGCAAAAATAGCTATTTAGTTATAGGCAATGAGAGGAAAACTGATCTAAAAAATGGCAGTTGTAACAATGGGATCTCATTATCTGCATTTAACAAATTAGTGTGTGATGTTCACTCAAACAGTTAGACTAACACTCTTAATTGAGACTAGAGCACATAGAATATAAAATAGATCCATAATTAAAGGGATAAGTCTGTTTCGATGATGCTCTTGACGGTTGTTCTTTCGATCTCATTACAACTTGAGGGTGTTGTTGATCTTGTATAGTCTGTTTTGATCCTGTTTATCTGCAACTCTAGACTTCTATGGCTTCTTTTGTATAGCAAGTTATTAATGAAATCATCTCTACCTTTTAAAAAAAAAATTAAATGGATAAGTCAAATATGCAATATTTATAAAAAAATCAATTACTTATTAGAAATATATATATATATATATATACACACACACACTTTGACTTTGAATTAAGACCAACTAGTACGTAAATTAAATATTAAAGTGAGTCTATTTGCATGTCAATAAATTTTTATTCTTAGAATTTAATTTTAATACTTTCAAAAGTTTCATCAATTAGAGTAGCCTAAGTTAAATTTTAACTATAGTAAATAGGGGATATCATATTGACACATTGTTTCCAAAACACCTTAGAAACATCTGTTCTGATGATCATAACTATGAGCTAAATTTAGCAAAATTAAAGTAATATACATACATACATAAACACACACTTGCACACACTTCGACATTGAATTAAGACCAACTAGCACATAAATTAAACATCAAGGTGAGTCTATTTGCATATCAATAAATTTTTAATTTTAATATTCTTAAGAGTTTTATCAATTAGAGTATCCTAAGTTAAATCTTAACTATAGTAAATAGGGAATATCATATCAACACATTGCTTCCAAAAACAACTTAGAAACGTCTGCACTGTTGATCATGACTATGTGCTAAATTTAGCAAAATTAAGGTTGGAAGTCAATGCAATGAGATGTCTTCATCAGAATGAATGATGACAGCAAAGAATATGCTTAATGTTAATGGATCATAAGCACCCTAACACATCCAAAAGGAAAATTGTAGCATCAGCCAATTGGTCTACAAAGAAATTATAAGCCACTGGCAGTTAATTGAAGATGTAAAACCTTTCACATTCAATCTAAAAGTAGGGACTAGACGAACCAAGTGATTGAAGCTCAGCTCTGGCTGAGGTGTCATATCAAACTCATTCAGAAACACATTATCCTTTCCAATAAGCTAACTTGGAGCTACTGTACAGAATCAGAATCTTGATTTAGCTAGGCTCATTCAATAATTAGGCTACGTGCCAAGTTCCCAGTTTTCCTACAATGCTTCCAAATCTAGAGCAATGGCCATCCAAAGTACTTATGATAAACAAAGGGAGAAAACATCATACAGGTCAATATATTTTTAACAGGTAACAGCCACAGGCTTATGTTTGGTTCTGTTTGTTATAAGACTAGCATGGACCAACCAGCACCTGACATCTCTTCAAAGATTTTACCCAAGGAAAACTCATTGATTGCTGCACATTGATACGCTACTATCATATACGTCATAGAATATCATGCATTGCAAAGAAATACATCCCATTAACTTGTATACAACTTGTTTATATGCTCACCAAAATATGCTCTTTGCATAACATTAAACACGGTCAGGGAAAATGATTTGGGATATATCGAAATCAAAGGTATGATTTCATAATCTATCAGAATAGCATCAATGAACTGGTTCTGCCCTAGAAGGCCTGATCACCAAGCCTTTAAGTACATAAGCTATATATGACAGCCTGAAATACTCCACTAGTTCATTGAAACCTCATTTGTTATTAGTTAAAACATATATCCACATAAAACTTAGTCTCTCCCAATCTTCTTGTATCGTGCCTGCCTTACTCCTACTGGACTATTCTTTAAAGTTGCATGCAACACAAGCCATCCAATTATTAATTTATTTTGATACCAGAATTTACGCAATGAAACTTTCATCTTCTAAATCATCCCTTCGATTACAGCATCTGCAATGTCTCCTCTGGTTATGCTTATTAAATTACATTTTCTTCTTAATTAGCACATCTAGGATACGTTCTTTATAAGCAACCAATTATTTAGCTCAAATTTATACAGCTGAAAAAAAATCATCTTGTTGAAGCCTCTTGTTTGACTCAATGATTCCCTGCAATTGAACACCTTTTAGACTTTTATAGATAAAAGTACTGCACCTGTTAGAGAGGAAAGAAGAGCTAAAACTTGGTTTTACATACTTGTAGTTAGTCTTGAAAATTCCAAAGAATTGATGGATAATATGTTCATAAATACCAGGACTAATTATTAATTTAATCAATATGATGATATGCTTGCAACCTAGCCTTTTCATTAATTCCAATTACATAAGCCTTCACAATCACTTTCGCTCACAGGACCTCATAGAGCATTATTCCGTGGTCACGGCTTAGACTACCATACATATATATTTGAGTCTCGTATTCCCTCGTACTTCCACTATAATAAGCCTTGTCATCAACCTAAAACTTGTCTAATCTCCAGTCATATTCAATAGACGATAATGTTATACAATATCATCGATATGGTCTTTTGGCAAGGAACTAACATTTGAAAACACGTAAACAAGATTGAAAGCGACACCTTTGACACTAACAAGCCACCTCCCACAGATATAAGATCATGGAACAATAAAAACTTCTTGCAGGTAGCTTTTAAAATGGATATATTCTCAAGCTATATGACCCACTAAAGATTCCCAATATATAACATGGAATACCTAAGATCTCTTGCCCCAAGAATCAGTAACCGAAGGGCATAAGGATGACAAAAGGCAAGGTACCAAAACTGTCCAAGAAAGACATGAACTAAGGAAATCGAGTAATGACTTAACTAAAAATTAAATCGAACACGAATCGTTTTTCTTAAAATCCACAAATCCTTAGCAACTCCAGTGGATTCTTTTGGTGGGTTTGAGAGACTATTTTATGCAAAAGAGAGAACATAGTACCATATGTTAATCTCCAATTAACAACGTAATGGAACAAAACAAAATTTATATTAAAATCAGTAAGTCCCCAAAGCTAGCTATTATTTCAACCCAAAAAATAAAAGAACTGGTTTTAGTCACTTTTTCTCCCCCTAGAAGACCGCTGTTACAGACAAGTACGTTTAGAAGCTTTTGAAGGAGAAGAGACGACGGCCTCCATGATCCATAAAGTTTGTCCACAAGACCACCTACATTTAGAACTATCCTTGAAAAAGCTGAACCTAAGGGAGCTTTCAATAACCTCTAAATGAAAAAATCCATAATCCTACACCCGGACTAGCTTGAGATTGCCAGGTTTGTGGTCTTTTACATTTCTGGAAATAGTAAGACCTTTCTTTTTGCTTCAAAAGGTTGATTCTTGTTTGAAAGATCAGCCGTACGATCTAAAACCTGACAACAAACTTTAGAATGAAACCTACCAGCTCCCCTTGCTCTCCGTCTATGTCTATAAGCACACACAAATTAGAAGAAGAGCAGGAATATTTCAAAGAGAAGTGATTCATTGATTGTAACCCTGGCTATTTTGTCCAGAGAAAAGACAGATAATGAAAAATACCTGGAGCTGGCATACTCAAATAGCTTGCCAGTAGCCGAGAAAATTATGAGAGCAACCTCAGCATCACACAGAACTGAAAGCTCTTCAGCTTTCTTGAAAAGGCCTCGCCTTCTCTTAGAGAAGGTCACTTGCCTGGCCGTCACGTTGTCAATCTTCCTGATCTTGATCTTCTCTCTGGCCATTTCTTCTACCCTCCATAATATAAGATCAAAACCAAGAATAGTTTCACTCAGGAAAAAAAATACTACTAGTACATAAAATGACTTACAAAAGACGAGAAAATAAGGGGGATTTTTTTGACTTTTTGTGCTAAGTTCATCGAAGATTTTAAGCTGAAACCCTAGTGGAAGACCCCATGTCCAGATCCAGGTGAATAAAACAAGAAAAAGTGACAAAACCCACCAATCTTAACTCATGAACATGCAAAAATATAAAAAGGTGCGAGTGGGGGGAGGAGTTTAAGATTGGTGGGTTCTTTGTGCAGTAGTTTTTACCTTATTGAGGAACTGGTATGCGTTCAGGAGCTGGAAGTTAGGTCCGGTCACAAAAACCAAAGGTCTTCCAATTACAGAAAGTTAAGTTAAACCATAAGAGAGAGAACGAAAAGAGAGAGAGGGGCTTGGTTGTGTGTGTTTGCTGGTTCAAGAAAGGAAAGGTTAGCTACTCACCTTCCCTTTTATAGCTAAAGAGAGACTCTTCCCAATATTACCTTCGGTCTTTGGACATTTTGCCTAAAAAAAGTTAAAAAGAAATACATTTTTGTGTGTGTGTGTGTGAAGCGAAGCGATGAGACACAGGTTGAGAGAGGAGCCAAATCCAAAATCAGGCCCTGCCGTGGATGATGTTGGATATCAATCCAAACAAAGTGACTTCATTTCTTCCCTATCCTTTCTTTTTTCCTCTCAAACCCTTTCTCTCTTTATTTTATTTTATTTTTCCACATTAAAATAAACCAAACCCCCCCTTCTTTTTTTATGTGGACGATCGCTTTCCGTACATGGATAGCAATGATGACCAAGATTTTTAACCCTACTTTGTATCTGCAACGCCTAGCACGTCTCACTATTCCTGCATCAGTTCCCAATCAATTTATCGCGATATTTCCACAATTCTCTTTCTTTTTTCATCACTTCTTACTTTCCATTTGTGACTCTCCACGACCGTTGTTGTCCGTGATAAAAACATGTTACCCTTCCATCACCATCACGCATTCTGACCCATGCCTAATTTTTGAATAACGAAAATTTTTAAATAAATAATTAATAATAAAATTAAGCACCAAGTATACTGTTGCTGCTTGAGACTTGACAGAGATACAGTAATTACTAGGCCGTACACATTTGCACAATGACTGAGTACTGTTGTACAAGATGAAACCAATTAATGGCGAGATCCAGGGATTAAATTCTAATAGTATGTATTTATGTATATACATATAAAAATTTAGGTGGTAGATATATTTGATTAATGTGATGCTTGGTAACGTTTGCCATCCATGATTGATCATATGTTCTAGGCATGATAGTAAGAGTTAATTTGATATTTTTTATCTCGTGATCTGTTGGGTATTTGTTATGAGATTTGTCTAGCTGCAATTTGTAACGAATAGTTCAATTTGTTTGTATATTAGTATTGCTTTATGGGAAAAATAAAAGTATACTATATGCACCATCAGGGTTGAGATTTCGTATATGAGATAATATATATAAAACAGTCATATTGGAAGTTTGATATTTGATAAAAATATAAAATAACTTAAATAAAAAAATTCATGCAAAAATTATACAAATAACTTTAATTATGTATTAAGTAAAAAATAAAAATATTTTTTAATAACTATTATATGCTAAGATTTGATATATTTAATTGAGCTCGATGGTTTTTTTATAAAGTTGAAAATCTATTACTAAATCAATGTCAAAGTAACAAATAATTTTCTTTTCAATAAGAATGATTAATGAATTTTTAAAAAAATTATTTGACAATCTATTACTATTTTTGTTTTTAATGAGTTACTAATTAGAGGTTTTCTGCATAAAAATACTGATAGCAAGTAAAGGAGTGTAAAAAATAAAAATAACTTTTTGTTTCCATTTAGTAAAAAAAAAAAAAAAAGAGAACTAAAGGTGGGTGGTTGTAGAAGTGGAATTTGGGGAACAATTCTACTGCAATGGGTGTTACTTTAGTCCCTAATTATACTAAAATTAATTATTGATTAATTGTTGTAGAGTATCTAACTAAACAAAATATTTACTGTAAAAAATTTATAAAATTCTAAAAAAACAAGAGTATATTATAAAAATTTTAAAACGTTTGAAGGACAAGGCCCTATTAGCCCTAGTCCCTCCGTCTCTGAATATAAGGTTAGAATTAACATGATTAATTTGTTACTTTAATATAATATAGTATAGGAAAAATAAAGTATAAAGTGGAATATAATTGAAGTTTATATATATCATTTTGGTCTTGTTGTATGGATAAAAATTTAAAAGGAAAAAAAAAAACCAAAGATATTGATGTCGCATCCACAACTTGTCCTTAGTGAATCAAAAATATAGTGTGAAGGTTTGCATTTGTCAAACAAACACCACTAAGCATTACTCAAGTGGTAAGGGATGGCATTTAAATTAGCATTCATTGGACAAAATAAAAAAAGAAACAAAATTCTTGACTACCCACATTATAGCTTTTTCTAATTAATTAATGAGGAATTTTATTTTATTTTATTTAACTTGTATGCAAGCAGCAAAGTTACACTAAAAAGTTAAGGTAAAAAATAAAAATATAAAAAATTTAGATGATTCCAAATTAATATATTTATTTAATAATTTAAATTAAAGTATTTATAAGAATAGTTTATACAATAAAACAATAATTACTGTCCACTATATTATCTATTCAACTTTTCACATTCAAGTATCATTTGGTATTAGCAACTTTCGTTTGTTTCCTTAACATTTTTCTTTGTATCACGTGCAAGCACAAATCAGTCGACATTAATACTTTGAAAAGAAAAAGATCTTTTGATACGATTTTTTTGTAAACATAGAATTATTTATAATCATTATGGAATAACTTTCACCATATCCTTATCATATAAACTATATATGTCTACATCCAAATATTAGAATAATTCTAAGTATAGTTGTTAAATTTAAATATGTATAATGTATCAAAATTTTATTTTTTAATATCGAGAACCATATTGTAAAAAACGATAAAATGTTTTAAAATTAATTATAAATAACATTTCTACATGTAAAATAAAAAAATTAAAAAATATTATATTTGTTAACATAATTGAAGATTATAAGATGTAAATTGAAAATATTTTTTTTTAATTTAAATTTTCAACATATTCTTTAATAATATATATTTTTAAATAAAATATATATTTTTATATTAATTTATTAAATAAAAAACATTTATCATGTTAGAATTAAAAAGGAATTCAAATTGTTTTAATATTTTTTTTGTTTAAAATCTAAAGATTGAACCATATAAAATATAATTTTTCAAGTTTTAACTTAAAAAATAAAAAAAAATATTAATAAATAATTAAAATTAAATTTATAAAAAAATATAGACTATTTCGTATTATATATCATCGTATCGTAAAATACATATAATATATTATATTATATGCTTTCAATATTTGATCAGATATAATATAACTCATACATATTGTTTTTTACTAATATTATATCCTATGATACATATCACATATGATACGATAATAATGATTATAATTTTAAAAAATAAATTAATATTTGGTAAATACTTTGAAGTTGTATCACTGATTTGTAATTATGAAATTATTCTTTTTTTTCAAAATTTGATACCCACTGGATATATACGAAGTAGCAGATTGATTATTGTCGTTCAGGTGAAATTATTATACGATATAAAAGATCCAGAGAAGATCCAGAGAAGCAAAAACCCTGCACCGAACAAGAAACAGGAGCCTCAGACATGCCAGATTCTAGCTAAGTCGAGGGTACAAGTAATAAATAGAGGGAAAGAGACCAGACAAATAAAGGTAACCCTACGACTATATGCAAATATAATTAGTGGTTGGGACAACAAATGTTCATGTTTTGACTTGTAACATGCACACACACACATCTACGACCCCAGTTGTCTAACAGCTACCCTTATCTTTCAGTACCTGCACCCGCTCCTAATTAAGAATTCCTCTTTTTAACCGGAAACCAAGTAAAAACCAAAGTGGCACGACCAATAAGAACAGTGTTTTTACCATTCTTGGGGTTTCAGTTTCTGTGCATGTAGAACTACATCAGCAGCGTTTATGTGCCAAAGTAAAAACTTGATCCAACACTATGTTTATTTACCGTTCTTGGGGTTTCAGTTTCTGTGCATGTAGAACTACATCAGCAGCGTTTATGTGCCAAAGTAAAAACTTGATCCAACACTATGTTTATTTACCGTTTTTCGAAAAAAGAAAATCGAATATGGAATTTTAAATCGAGCCACACATACATTTATTACCCTACTAATTACTAAACAACATTCATTGATTGAATGTTACCTTGGGTTCAATCTGTATCGA
Organism: Theobroma grandiflorum; assembly: GCA_036013995.1. Lineage (NCBI taxonomy): Eukaryota > Viridiplantae > Streptophyta > Magnoliopsida > Malvales > Malvaceae > Theobroma > Theobroma grandiflorum. The sequence continues at coordinate 23,651,609 of CP142126.1, forward strand.
ATTCCTTTCTTTGTTTTAAACTTTTAAAATTTACTGAAGTAGATAAGAATATAAGCTGAGAATTTGGTTAGTAGCGAAAAAGTAAATAAAAAAATGGCTCAAATATAAATGTAAATATATATATAAAATAATGGAATGGAATATTGGAATGTTTTTGCAGGGCAAAGGTTTAAAATTAGAAAAGGGGTTCCCCTAATAGTACTGCAATACTATCAAGGCAAATAGCTGTTGAGACGACAAATCAAATCATTCTTTCTTTTGCAAGGAAATATTACATCTTGGGTGGCTGAGGCTGATCGGGTTCAAGAAGACAGGCAAAAAGACAGAGACGTAGCATGTGCGATGCACTACGAAGAGGAAGCATGAATTTGGCTGGTCAGTCGTTTGCTGGGTACTGGTTAGGCCCCGCCCCCGCCTTACGGAAAAACGTATCTTCACCAAGAAATAATGATCCACTGCGAGAGACGTTTACGCTCCATGTGAATGAACATTGATTTGCAGGTTACTTTTGTACTTTGTATATATATATGAATTCATTCATTTATTTGTATTTATTTATTTATTGCCTTTGGTACAGATTCAATTAATTTTCTTTAATCAGTTGGCTTCGTTTTTAAGTTGTTGCAAGTAATGGATAAGTGATTCGGTGGAGGGAGATTGTAGTTGTGTTTCCCCTTTTTCCGTCATTAGTGATAGACAAAATAATTTATTAATTAGTACAATTTTCAAGTGGTGCTATACGTACAATATTTGCAGATAGAATGGAAACTAATTAAATTTTATTCAATTGTTGTCGCTTTTTGACCTTTTATTTAAAAAATACTTCAATACAATAAAAAATATATATTATATTTTATTAAAAGAAGCAAATTGTGTGTTAAAACAGAATACTAATCTAAACTAAATTTCATATAAAAGTAAAATTGTCCAATTTCAATAAACATAAAAGTACGTTTTTAAAGAAATAAATGCATAATAAATTTTTAAATAATAGTAGTAAATGATCACTTTTTTGTAAATGACTTGATACAATTAAAAAAAGTCATACAGTTATAATTAAAGTTTTTTATTATTAATATTCTTTTTTTAATTATATAAAAGCATGTTTAGATAAAAAAAAAGTAAATTAAAAATTATGACTTATTACACATATATAAATCAAATATTTCTTTGCATGTTGAATATGTGTTAAATATTAATTAGATATGTTTATACTTTGTTATGGTTCTTTATTATAGTAAATTTTTTCTTTCAAAAAAATCATTGCTAGTTAAATCTTATTTTTTTTATAATTATCATTTTCGAACTCAATTTTTCGTATCTTTCAGTATTTCATTACTGAATCTTTTTATATTGAGAAAACATCATGAATCAAACTCAAAGCAAATGACAAAAATTGAAGGGAAATTTTCTTTATTGATTTTTTTTTTTTTTTGTTCTTTCGAAAATTCTGTGGTCCCAAAAGGGAGACTTGTTCGAACCTTTGAAAATTGCAATTTGTTTGTTGGAAAACTTTATTTACCTCTTTGCTCAAAATTGAATATTTTGGTAAGTGGTAAAGGCCTGTTTGTTTGAACTTGGAGAAAGCTTTCTCCTCTCCCGTTGCGTTACGGACACGCGCCATCGGAGCACGAGAAAAAGGCCAACAACAGAAGTTGACGGACCCCATGGAAACTCTGAAAGCTCACGTGCAAAAAAAAATATAAAATAATGCCCAAAAAATAACTAAACAAATGCTTCCAAGTTGTACTTTGTATTACTATAAAATTTGTCTATTCTTAGAAATAAATTTGTACATAAAATATCTGCAAGGATTAAAAGTACATATTGAGGTGGGAATTGGGATTCTGGAGGACTAAACACCCGAATCCTTTACTTAATAAGTATTAATGTCATATAAAAATTAAGGATGATAAGTTATTTATCCCCTTGTATCAAAACAAAATATGTTTCTTTTTTATAACTAAGAAAAATAATTAGCTTCTTTTGCATTTAAAAATGGGAAAGAACATCTAATTCTATTTGTTGCGCTTGATATGGAAAAATGCAAGTTAATTTAGTTTTCATTTCTTAATAGAAACACATTAAATGGGGGGTTAGAAATTGATTTTATACTCATTTAAATTGATATAATTTTTTGTGGATTGCTTTTACAATTCCCTCTCTTTTAAAATAAAACAAGTAATAATTTCATCCAAGATACAAAATTAAGATCATCATAATATAGGTAATTAAGTAATTAAATCAATTATTAACTCCTCAAAAAAAAAAAAGCAGCATCTTATTAGTTACGGTATAATAAAGGACGTGCTAGAATTTTAATGCATTGAAAATTAGGAGTTAAATAAATATTTGCAATTGACAATTAATGCTCGGAAGCTACCTAGCTGGTTTTCTCAAACCCTTGCCACTAGCAATCGCAAACCCCACTTGTTCGGTAGAGAAGGGGTTACAGAAAGTTTTTCAAAAGCTACAGAATTAGCTCCAGAGGAAAAAATAGAGAAGGGTTTGCTTTGATTTCACTTGTTTTATAATGTAGAAGATAAAAAATATTTACTGTCCAAGCTCCTTCTTTGTCCAAAGGTTAAGTTTGCTTCACCTTTCTCCCAACACATGTTCAAATGATCAGATTATCCTAACACAAGGCCTAACCTTAAAATGTGTAAAAATTTCTGTGGGTAATTGTTCCCAAAAAGTCAGCTTTTCTCTTTATTTCTCCACTTTTTACTTTCACTTACTAACTCTTCCCTTTCTTTTCTTTACAAAAAAAGTGGAAGATGATTGAATGACTGCCTTTTTTTTTTTTTTTTTTCTTTTGTAGGTCATCTGCACTGCCTGCCTGCCTGCCTCAACCAGGTTCTACTTTTGTATGATGGCTAAAGGAAGGGAGAAAAAGAATTTGCAAAGTCCCTTCCAGTCCAAAATTGCTTTTCTTCCTTCAAAAATTTTTTAGGAAAAATTATGATTGGGTGTTATGAAATTTAAACAAATTACTGACCTGCGATTTTCTTTGAAAAAAATTATTGAATGGTGTAATGATGACAATAAGTGTAATAAAAAATTAATTGAATTATCAAAAGTACCCTTCAAGAAGAATAAGTACTAGTTCTTACAATGTAATGGACATGTTGTTATAATAAAGTGTATCTATTAATTATAATAGATTGTAAATGTCTTTTGATTATTGTAGATAAGAACAAATTTTATAGATTTTTTTAATTACTATTGATTATATATAATGATAAGTATGGTTATGTATTTTTAAAATAAGATGTAAATTTCATTTAGTTATAATGTACATCATAATTTTATAGATGTTTTAATATTATCATTCAAATGCATATACTAGTATTATAATAGAATATGCATGTCAATTTAGCATCAATTATGTCCAAAATATGTGATTTTTTTTTAATGTTTTAATCATTTTAAGTTAATATACATATTACTATAGTATTTTAATTAAATATATAAGTGATTTAGCTATTATGTACACGTTACATAAGATAATTCATACATGCTTTAGTCATCATAGCTTAAGGTATAGTTTCAGATGAGGAAAAAAAAAAAGATCAAGGGTAAGAGAGATTATAATTATTATAACATTATGTACATTCACTATAAGGTGATGCTCATGTTACTCAATTATTATGTACAATTCATTTTGAGTTAAATTTGATTTTGTTCCTTAGTTAAAACCAGAAGCGAGTAAGGGTATATATTTGAAATAGATAAATTACATATATTACACCAAAATGTATTAATTTTGGATAAGATCACCTATCATTAATTTGCTTGCATTTGGTTGCACCCAAGCGTAAATTTCCCCCAAATTAAAGATGCTCTGAGAAAAGTAATACAAGAAGGGTACAAAATAATTAAAATGGAGTTGATATTGTACGTTTTAAAATTCTGAAAGCCCTGTCTGGAAGTTTTTTATGACAACTGGTGGATAGAAATGGCGGGGTCCATGCCCGAAGAAGAATAAAGATGAGATCATTGCATACAAGATACAACGTTTATTCAGAATGAAGTTTTGCTCTCTTTTGAACTTATTAACACTGTTATTTCACATCCTTTACCTTTCAGTTTCTCGAATGACTTCTTTCCCACAGTCATTTTATCTTGTTCAATCAATCGTTTTCCTTCTTGCTATGTTTATATGGAGTACTACTAGTATTTATTAAGAAGAGGAAATTCTACATTATTTTTTTATATTATGAAAGTGTACAATTTTGATATGCATAGACACCAGTTAAAGTTGGTATTTTTTTAAAAATGTTTTCATCAAATTTTAAAAAATATGACATAATAACTAAAAAATAAAACTCTAAATTATTTAAAATAATTCAAATAAATTTTTATTGTTTTATTATGTTCAATTAAATTTTTATATTTTTATTTTTTATCAAATAGACTTTTACAATTAATGGTTGATTAATTGTTATTAATCAAAATACTACTTGTCATTTTATATCATGTGATATTAACGTAACATGTTAACATGTCATATTAGACAATACTGTAACATGTTAGATGTAACATAATAACACAACCACTTGACATTTTCATCTTCTATGTTAATGTCATATCAGCATTACATAACATAAAATTAAAAAATGATATTTAATTAATAACAATTAATCAATCATTAATTATAAAAACTTATTTTATACAAATAAAAATATAAAAAATTAATTAAACAGAATAAAAAATTAAAATTTATTTAAATCTTCTTAAATAGTTTAAAAAATTTTCAAAATATTATGCCGAAATATATCCATTGCAATATATATATATATATATTTATAAATATCAGCTATAAACATTGTTTAGCATTACTTTAACTTGATTTAAGTGATTAAAATATATGACAAGTAGAATTTTTAAATTTAAGCTATAGATTGTAAGTTTACGTATCTCAAAATTATCCATGTTTAACTTTGTAAGAACAAAGCAGCACCTTGAAGATAGTTTCCATCGTTCCATCTAGAAAGCAGAATCTACAAAAGGAATGCCCAAAGCACTATGGTGCTCGGTTATAAGCATAAAATAAGAAGCAAAGTCGATCTTTGAGTAGATCAAGGCATTCCTGATGGGAATGAACTAGCTACCTTTCTGCTAGTTTTTCAACTCCTAGGTTGCCCTTTACTTCATTTTTCTAACTTAGTTTTCAAAACCCATGTCCATGTACACTTGCGTTAACATTAATAATGCAAGAAAAATGAAGGGAATCCACAAACTTCCTTTTGAATCTATCCCACATTATTCTTAAGTGACATTTGACATTTTACAATATAATGTGATTATAGAAAAAATAACATTACAATATTTGATATGTAAATAAAATAATAATTAAAATACATAACATATATTATTACAGTATTTAATTTATAAGTATTTTACTGAAAATATAAGGTTAATTTTTAAAATTATTCATATTTATTAAAATACAAGTTTAATATACTTATATTTTTTAATGTTAATTTTTATATAATATTATCTCTTAAATATATTTTTAATGTCATATATTTTATTTTTATTTTTTATTATAATATTATATTTTTATTTTTATTTTTAATATAATTTTTATATTATATATTTTATTTTAATTTCTTTTATCTATATTATATAAATTTTAATTTTTTATATTTTATTTTATTTTAATATTTTTTATTTTAATTATAATATCATAAAATACTTATAATAAAGTAATAAAGTTGAAGGGTAAAAATATTTTTAATAAAATTACAGAGTATAATGTAATGTAATTACATTGATTTTAGTCTGCAATCACATTACATTTATTGATTATAATGTGATTGTATTACAATTTTACATTACAGTAATCAGTTATAAAATAAATATTACAATATAATTTAATTGGACACGTTTTTAGTCTGCAATCACATTACATTTATTGATTATAATGTGATTGTATTACAATTTTACATTACAGTAATCAGTTATAAAATAAATATTACAATATAATTTAATTGGACACGTTGCAGGGAATGTACTTTCACTTTTTTTATACCAAATGCTGCTTTAAACCCTAGCTGATAGTTTCTATCACTAAAAGAGCCACTTGTCACCCATCCAATGCACGCGTAACCTGCAACTTGTTAAAATAAATTAACTTAACAAAGTTTTTTATTTCCAAGGCATTTTTTCGGAGGACAGTCTACCCAATTCGGATGCTAATAATTAATTGGAACAAAAGCCTATGAAAACTAGGAAGAAGCTGTTGTTTTAGCTGAAAAAACTTAATTACTACTAATTAGCAGCACGTGATATATCCAAGAATAGTGGTCCATTCATCAATTCACAAAAATTATACTTGGTCTTGTCCTAATCACCACCCAGGCCATCCCCACAACATTGTTTCCCCTACCTACTTCTCTCTTTGCCAATTGCAAAGCTGGAATTAGTAAAATTATTTTTGTCACTTTCTTTAGCATTTTTGAAAGAGAAGAAGAGAAACTCATATGCACATGTCACCGTCCAAAAACTACAAAGACTTGTGCATAAAGCCATAACCCCATTGAGAATTTGAGATGGTTTCTTGATGATAGTTATTGAGTTACTTGGGATGATTGGATCTTTTGTTTGCCTAAACTCAAGGGCATTTGCTCTTCATTACTGGGAAAACCCAAAATTCAAAGATGATCTACACAAAGTTTAATGCTATGGTACAAATTATTAAGTATAGAACAAAAATCTCATACTTTTGTGCTGCATAACCCTTCTTTCCTTTTACCTCTCTCCCTTTTAAACCAGAGAAACGAACTTTATTTTTTAACTTTAGAGATGACATGTAACCATTCTCGAAAGGATTCTATACCCAATAAAAGGAAAAGTTTTCAATCTTTTCAATTAACAAATGTTTGTGGAAATGGTGACTTTATGACCTACGATTTTGTCAGTTATCCCGAAAAAATAGGCTTTCACTTTGGTATAAAATAGACCGAACCTCTCAAGGGCTGACCGACGCAAAACCTTAACCACAGATCCGAAAAGACGACGACCCCCCCACCAACTGGCCCCAGCAGCATTTTTCTCTTCCTGGGATACGTGGTCAGAACGCGGGTTAGAAGTTATTGAACATACTTTAATCATGCGGGTGAGAGGGACCTGGCCATTGGTTGAGCTCGCAGGTTTTGTTTGCTTGGTGAAAGCATTTCTCGCGACCGCAACAAAGGGAGATGCAAGCAAAAGTGGGCCGACAGCTTCCCCCTTTAATAGGGTAAATATGGCAATCCTCGTTGTACCCAAGTTTTTGAGTAGTGCCCTTTCACGGGGCATCCTTTTCTTGGGAGGAAATTATTATGTTTTTAAAATTAAAAGTTATGTTTTGTGATGAAAATTTATTTTAATTTAAAGATTTTATCACATAAAGTGATATAATATGATTATTGAATTATAGATAAAGTTTTCATGTGAATGATTACGTCTCTTAATAAAATAACATCAAAAGATTATGAGATAAATTAAAAAAACACTATTACTTAAAAATTTAAATATAAAAATTTATTTCAAATTATAACTCAAAAATTATATTTTATGGAACTGATAGTTGTTATATCATAAAGTAATTATTAAAATAATACATTTATCCAAAAATTATGTGTTACAAAATAACAAGATGTCTTTTATACAAAGTAGTGCCTTAATAAAATGGTTGAGTCCTAAGAGATACTTGCAAACTTATATAAAGGACTTATTACTAACTATTTTAACACATCAAAACAAATAAGACAAGTGTAGTAAAATAAAAAGAGATAGAAGTGTTTTGTTCTAAAATTAAAGATAAACACTTAAGTTCTCAACATTTATCAAAGGAATTCAAATTCTTTATAATTTACTTGTTACAGAAAATAAGTTATAAGGCCGAACAATTTTATAAAGCTTTGAGTGTATTTAGCAATCTACTCTCGTGTGAAGATGAAGTTAGATGTTACCTTTATTGTATCCGCTATTCGTCTAATTCTCTTTTTACATACCGATTGGTATGACAAAATAAATCTTAAAAATAATGTCTATTAAAGACTCGTTTTGAAATTAATTTTGTTGGTTTTTTGAATTTCATCTAAATTCTATTTCCACCAACAATTTGCACCCTATCCAAACATTGCTTTCATTTTTTCAAATGTTCAATTAGACAATGAGAGTGGGTATCATGTTCTCATCAATAAACCTTGCTAACATCTTTTTCAAATAAATTTTTAATCTTCAAAGTATCTCTTTATAAGATATGGGACAACTGTTATGTTTAAAGTTGAAAATCGAGTTTTGTCATCAAGGGTAGAGTTAGACAATTTTTGTTTATGCTTTTGTAGATTCCAATTCATCAATTATTAACTTTATACTTAATGCTAATAATGTATTTTTCAATATAAATAATTAAATTATCTACAAAAAACTCAATCATTCATTTTGTTCCAAACTCATAAGCTCACTTATCTTTTTTAAAAAATAAAGGCGTTTTAGCGGTGATTATATATAAAATAATAAAGTAAAAATAAAAAGACAAAGGAGGAGAGAGAGAGAGAGAAATAGGTGTAAAGAAACTTAAGAATTAAGATAAAGTTGAGTTTTACATGTGAGATCATTTTATTATTTTTTGTTATATTAATTATTAAATAAAATAATTATTTTGAATGACATTAAAAAATATATATTTTACGTAACTCAAAACTCTAACATAAACTCACAAAGTAAAAAAACATGAAAAGTAAAAATAAAAAACATAAATTTTGAATTTTATAATATATAAAGAAAAAGAGAAAAAATAAGAATGATTCTGGACGAGAAAGTCAATGACATAATTGAAAAAAAAAAAACAAATAATCATATTTTATAGTTTTATTTGTAATTTATGAGGTTAGTTTTCACTTAAGCCATGCACCAAAACTATATTTTTTTTCTAGTGATAAGAGCTAGGCAGAATAGATTTAAAATAATAACAATAATATAAAAGAAAAGATAGAATGCCTTCATGGGTGAAGGTGGAGGGAGGATGGCTAAATGTGTTTTTGAGTCGGGGTCAAGCCCAACTTCATCAATGTCCAAACCTATCCCAGCCTTGAAAAAGGAAAATGCGGGAGGGTTTATATGTCAGCCTGGGCCGAAATGGTTTATAAGTGTTCAAGCCTGTCCAAAATACAGCACTGTGTACTTGTGGGACTGGACAGGTTGTCTGGCCCGTGGGCCATGGACCTATATTGGGATGGAATGGAAACAATGAAAATAATACCGTATTTTTTATTAAAAAAAAAAAAAAAAAAAAGAGGGAGGCCAGTGCGATATTGTGAAAGAAGGATGAATCTTATCTTGTGATTGACAGTTTCCTTAACTAACCATTTTGATATAAAAAGGGAAATGAAGATAACGATGTAAATGAGTAAGATATCTGTTTTTTAAATATTTTATTTTAAATTTATTTAATTAAAAAGGTATTAAATTTTATTAAAATTTAAATAAAATTATAAAACATTATCTGCAACTTAATATATGGGCACTATCCATTAATTGTTTGAATCTATTAAATTTTAATAAAATAATTCAAATAATAATTTCAATAATTAAAAATTATATAAAAGATAACGATTTTACATGTATTAGTTTATAAAGAGAAAGTTGTTTTGAATGATAAATGTTGTATTTAAGGTAAGGAGGATAAAAATTTGAATTTGACAAATTATAAATTTTCAAAACATGATATTTATAATATATATAAAAGTATAATATTTCAATTTCTTTAATTGAATCTCCAATTGAATGACAAGTGTCATTCATTATATAAAAGTACATTAAATATTCATCTAATTCATTATATAAAAGTAGGATAATTGATTGAGTCAATTGATTGACATTTGTCATTCTTAATTGAATTAATTTTTTTTACACATTTTGTCAAAACTACATTGTTTTTTACATTTGAAGTTTTTTTTTTTGCTTTTATTTATTTTAGTAAAAAATATTTGAAAACAATAATTTTTAACTTTTAAAGCTTATAAAATAGATTCATTTAAAATTTATCAATTGTAATTTAATATTATTTTTTGTCTATATTCTCTTATTCTGCATCAACTTGAATCTATAGTATATAGATATCTCTTTTTATATATAAATGTATAAATTATAATAAACATCCATTTAATTCATTGAACAAAATAAAAAAAAATAAAAAAGGCCTACTCATTTCTCAATATACATGGCACACGGTCATCATTGAATAAATTAATTAATTTAATTTGATAACCTTTAGTCATTTATTTTATATATAAAAGACAGATAATACTAAAAATTATTAACTATTTTATATTGATAGGATTTTTACATTATATTGTTACCTTATATTCTGCAACTATTTATTTTAATATGTTAATAATATAGCTTATATACTTTCTCATTTCTTAATAGTTTATTATACATATAATAATCTTTTATAGGATTATTATTATTTTTTGATAAATTTTGTTTTAAATATGATAACTAATTAGGTCAATTGGTTGTCATTCTCAATTGAATTAATTTTTTTTTACACCTTATGTCAAAGCTGTGTTGTTTTTTACATTTGGAGGGTTTTTTTAATTTTTATTTATTTTACTAAAAAAATATTTGAAAATAATAATTTTTAATTTTTAATGTTTAGAACATAGATTCATTTAATATTATTTTCTATTTATATCCTCTTATTCTGTATGAACCTGAATCCATAGTATTTAGACATCTCTTTTATACATGAATGTTTAAATTATAATAAATATTCATCCAATTCATTGAATAAAATAAAAATGTAAATAAAGTTTATTCATTTCTTAATATACATAGTACATAGTCATCATTAAATAAATAAATCAACTAAATTTGACAATTTTTAACCATTCATTTTATATATAAAAAGATTATTATTAAAAATCAATAACTATTTTATATTGATAAGATTTTTATATTATATGGTTCCTTTATATTGTAAAACTGTTTATTTTAATTTATTAATAGTACATGTTATATATTCTCTCATTTCTTAACATTTTTTATACACTTAACAATCTTTGATAGGATTATTGTCTTATTTGGATAAGTACTGTTTTATAATCATATATGTTGGTGCAAATTTACAGTAATTGAAACTAGAGTAAATAATTATTTTCAACTAATACTAATTTATTTTTTTTTCTATCAATAAAAACCAGACATTCATACAGTTGATTAATATAATATAGCTTTTTCTATAAACTTTTTTAAAGGTACCAAATTAAAATTCACTCTAACATAATCAATATTTGTTGTGATTTTTTTCGTAACGTAGTTACGAATACCATCATAGTATATATAAAATATGTATAATCGAATTCGAATTTAGAATATTATAAAGATGACATTCAAAATCTATCTGAACTTGAGTGGAGTATTAAAAATATTGTTCGAATTTACTTCATAATAGAATATAAGATACCCAAATTCTATGTTATCTTGTTAGATATATACAAGTACTTGTATAATAACAACTTATTTACATTCTTAAAGGAAAACTTTCAACTGAAAGAATATTTGTTAGATGCAATGCATTGTATTTCTAACTTGATTTCTTTTAACATATATGCCCTAAAAAAAATACTTCAATTAGAAAAATAATTTGAAAATAAGAGATTAATTTACATTAACACATTTGAATTAATTAGCTTATTTATTTTAATCAAAGGAGCAATTTTACGAAAGAAAGTATTTGATTTAAAATTTTTGATGATAGATATACAAACATAGAAATAAGAGATAATACATTAATCATAAAATATTATTTTTTATAAATATCATTTTAATAAATATTTATAGACACCTATTAACAGTTTGTTAGTTAATAACTTCCTATGAGCAATTAGTAGCATTTCAAATAAACGGTCTATACCAAAATTAAAATTCAAATAAAACTAAAACATTTGTGCCGGAACTCAAGCGGGGAAACAGTGTCACCTAACAAAAATCCAAACAGAAGTTCAAACTTCGAAGACATACCATGATGTAAGCACCTAAGTTTTTCCTTCATATTCTTGTCTGAAAATCCATGATTCGTAGTGAAAAGACTAAAAACACCCACCCTACCCCTTCCATAAACTTAAAATTCTGTGTAATTTGGAGAAAAGGTCGACACCCATTCCGTCCATCCGGTCTCCTAATTTCTAACTTAAACAAACTCTCGAATAATGACCAATACAACCGAACATCCCATCATTTTCTCATCCTCCAAACAGACCCTTACCCTTCACCCGTTTGAAAATGGAGAACGCCAACAGAACCGAAGCCATACGCCTACTAGGAATCGCCGAGAAGCTTCTCCAAAACTGCGATTACAACGGCTCTAGAGAGTTCGCAATCTTAGCCCAAGAAACCGAGCCCCTCTTGGACGGCTCAGATCAGATCCTAGCAGTCGCCGACGTCCTTCTCGCGGCTGATAAAAGAATAAACAACCACCATGACTGGTACTCCATCTTACAAATTGATCGCCGATCCGAAGACAATGATCTCATCAAGAAACAGTATCGTCGTCTGGCTCTCCTCCTCCACCCCGACAAGAACAAGTTCCCTTACGCCGATCACGCATTTAAGCTCGTAGCCGATGCATGGGCCGTTTTATCTAACAACTCAAAGAAATCCCTTTACGATAAAGAATTGAGCTTGTTTACGAGGATTGATTTAAGCAGCGCCGGAGATCGTTCCAATCATGCCTGGAAATTACCGGTCACCAGAAGAGGGCAAAATCAGGAGCGCGTGCAACGCCACTCGCCGTATTCGAAGACGCAAAATGAGAATCAAAGGTTAAAATTATCGACATTTTGGACAGCATGCCCCTACTGTTATAGGTTGTTTGAGTATCCTAGGGTTTACGAAGGTTGTTGTTTAAGGTGCCAGAATTGTCAGCGAGCTTTTCATGCGATTTTGATTCCGACTTTGCCACCGTTAGTTCCAGGAAAAGAAGCGTATTATTGTTGCTGGGCGTTTTTTCCGTTAGGATTTGTGGATGGGAGTCAGGAGGGTGGAGGAGGAAAAGCGGCAACCGGGTTCCCTAATTGGATGCCTCCTATATTTCCGGGAGGGCAGCAGGCAAGCGAGAGAAATGGAGGTAGTGTGCCAGCTGCGGCAACGCCGGCCGCCGCCCCCGCCGCTGCTACAACGACCGCGAAGAAGGTGGTCGAAAGTAGGAATAATGTGGTTGGGAATGTGTCCGAGTTGGCCCCAAGGAAGAGAGGGAGGCCGAGGAAGAATCCTCTGTGAGGGTTGATTGGTAATGCAATATGGTTTTTTTGGTCGCTCTGGTGAGAAGGAACCTCAACGTAATGCAGGAGTTTTGGGGGTGGAGACGGAAAAAATTGTGATGAATGGAAAAAGAAGACTAAGGCTGAGGCTGTACCTCTGCTTTGTTGGGGGAATGTGTAGGTATTGTCCTAGTTGTTGTTAATTATTATTTCTGTTTGTAGATTGTAGATTGTTTTCGTGTACTGACTGCCAAATAGGTGATTATGTAACATAATGGTATATGCAGCAATGTCAAGTCAGCAGGTTCTTTCACTATCGATTTTGAGCAACTTCTGTTTTTGGTGTTTGATTGAATCTGTGCGTTTTCTGGTCCTTTGTTTCTTGGACTGGGGTGATCTTTTCATCTTCGTATGTCTTGTAGGAAAATATTGGTTAAATATCACTGATGTTGACCGCAACTTTTTCCTGCAATTGTGAAATAGGAAATATTTGAGCACGACTTTACCATAATTCTTGTTGTCTGCAACAGTATTGGTTGTTTGTGTATGTTTCTCATATTCATGGATCAAATTATATTGTTGGTGCATCTTTCATGATTCATATGACTCTTAACTGCAAATGGATAGTAACGGTGATATTGGTGGTTGTATACTTGAGCCATGGAGTTTTCCATGTGCTGTGGACCTTGTGGTCCAAGTATTGCTTAGTTGATGGGCCAAGATAGGATAGCGGGTAAAAATTACACTGTAAATTCCACATGCAGGTAACCGTGTAGTTTCTTTTTGGGCTTTTAGGTTTGGTTGTTGATTTTAGTTGATTTTATTCCTTTTGCTACTACTAAGTCCCTTAAAGTTCTGCTCCTCAGATTATGCGATCAAATTGCAATTTTCTGGATATTTTGGGTTTGTTAATTATCAAAGCATTTTGCAATGCCTTGACCTAGCAATGAGAGATTGATCCCAAGCCAGTTAGTCTTGTTTCTGATTTGATCAGGTATGTTTGCCTCAATTGTTGAGCATGCACTTTTAAAATTGATCTAAATCGCTGAATCTTATTGAAGCATATTGCTGATTGCTGAGAAGAAATCTTGGCAATAGACAAAACTAGGTGAGCAACCAAAAAGTTGGGAAAGATAAGACTTGCCTACATTTGGCTTGTAAATAATTTTTTCTACAGCTCTACATTCATCTGGTATTACATTGTTGTAATTACACTGAGAGTGTGTGATACAAAATAAGTAGCAGATGATGCTCGATAATTACCAACTATCTGAGAGTGATTCAATAATCCTCAAATTCATCTTTGGCGAAACAGTTTTCTCTTTGGAGATGATCAGCATGATGAAAGATGCTAGAGGAGGGTAATTTTCTTTGGTAGCCGAAATAATAAATGTTACTTGTCTCATAGCAATACATTGAATGATATTTGCTTGCTATTTGTTAATTGCACGAGCTCAAGATCTTCTATTACGGACAAATAAAGCATAATAGAAGTAGAAAATTGTTATTTTTACAAATCATGTTGCAGGCTGCAAACATACCAAGTGATGCAGTTTCTGCTTAATTTGTTTGTATTGTCATATAAATTGCAAGTTCTTGCTGACATCTTCAACACAACTGCAGGCATATGTACCAGATTTGACTGTTGAGGAAACAAAGATGCCTATTTGAGGAAGAACTCGAGAGTCATTGCACCCATCCTAACAGCTGTGAAACTCTGTATGAGAGAACTAGTGAAAGCAGGTTTCTAATGACTGTGGACTTGTATCAGTCGAACCCATTTTAGCTCTATTTTCAGTTTCTCCCCTTTTACCTCCGCTGCGCAGATTTCAACCGTGTAACCTTACAAACGAATGGCAATATCTGTGTAACATCAACTTGGTTTCAAGGTTTTTCAGTTTTCTCTTATTTGGTCCGACAGTGGGTGGCTCTAAGACCTTTAAAACGCATAAGAGATCTGAAAGCTAAACAGAGAGAACTTTCCATGACCTTGGGATGTGATGTTTGGGCTTGCAGATGGTAGGCTATCAAGGGCGAGATGAAGAACAGATACGGCTTACCCTGTAGACTCCATAGTTGGTCTGATGCATTCTTCCTATCTAGCTGATATTTTGTATGAACATGGTAAATAGTATGAATAAAAAGACTCGAAACAAAGAGCCAGAGGATGTATATGCGCCCCCATCGAGAATTTGAATCGCGGTTTCCACCAAAGCTAATAGAAAATCACTACGAATCCATACAAATTCAATCGAACTCAGCAGTCAACAGTCAACTACCTATTCTACCAAACTGCAATCACATCGTCCTTCCTTTTGTTGTACACAACAGCATGCTAAATCAAGGGGCCAAGCGGGACCACCAAAGGCTTCACATATTGCTGCAGGTTCAGAAGAAAAACAAAGAGAAAGGCACGGTTCGAGAGAGTCGAGTTGATTGTAAGCATCAAGAATTAGGTAGAACCAATTAAAATCCTGGCTGATGCCAGCTCCAACATCAAAACCCACTAACCTTTCATGATTTATTAACATTCAAAACGAGTGAGAACTCGAAACAAAGAAGAGAAGGAAGTGAAAAAGAAGCTAAAATCAAACCCCATGGTCCAAATAACTTGGCAACATGAAGATAGAATTTTTACAAGAAGAAACAATTGAGATGTTTAAAATACAGAATTGGGTATATCGTAATTCACTTTAAAAAAGAATAACAAAATCCAACATTTCAAAATGTAAACTGAAACTATAGCAAAACAGAAGAGTTAGAAAGCCTGAGACACTCGCTTTGATACTTCCTCGGACAAATATCATTCCAGTTAGGCGCCTGATGCTGATTCACACAAACCATTCTACCACAGGCATCAACCTCGGAGACACCGCAAACAGTGACGCAACTATCGGTTGTCGGGTCTTTGGACACCGAACCAACTTTCTTCAACATTCTTTTTGAAGTGCAAACCCTCTCGCAAACAAAAATGTCAGTGTTGCTATTATTGTCGGAACTCTTGTCACCGCCTTTCTCCATCTTTAAAGTTTGTTCTTCGGTTCTCTTTTTCTTCATCCGAATGGCTTGCCCTGCTATTACAGCTGGTATTGCTGCCCCCAATAAAGACCACCATGGATCTATCATTGTCAAATTTTTATGTATATGATTTCTTGAATGAAAAAAAAAACCATTAAAAATGAGATATTTTATGAAATTGTTACCAGCCAACAAGAGAGGAACAAAAGCTGGAGAATAAAACAGAAAAGGAGAACTAAAACAGGGAGTTTGGATTGAGAATGGAGAGAGGATGCTGAGAGGGGCTTTAATAAGTTAAGTGGAAGAAGAAGTACAGTGTTCTTTGTTTGCGGGATGACGTTGTACTCCAAGGATCTGTGGACAGCGGTGCATGGGATTCGAGATCAACGGTTGTGAATTGATTTACGCTATGTGAGTACATATTTGCCTTGGACAGAACCGTACGGTATGAAAGAATATCTATAATCTACTATGTAGTATAATTTGATTTTTTTAATTTTTTTAATTAAATATTTAATTAAATTCTAATTGAGTGTCTAATTAAATGACAAGTATCATTAAATTAAAATTTTTTTTATTTTTTTAATTTTTTATTTTTATAATAATTTTTAATTGAATTAATTATTTTTGATATTTGAAGGGTTTTTTTTCTTTTACTTTTATTTATTTCAATAAAAAATACTTGAAAATAATAATTTTTAACATTTAATGCTTAGAAGATAAATGACATTTGTCATTCTTAATTGAATTAATTTTTTTTACACCTTATGTTAAAACTACATTGTTTTTGACATTTGAAGGTTTTTTTTCTTTTTACTTTTATTTATTTTAGTAAAAAATATTTGAAAACAATAATTTTTAACTTTTAATGCTTATAAGATAGATTTATTTAATATTTATCAATTAAAATTTAATATAAATTTTTATATATATTCTCTTATTCTACATGAACTTGAATCCGTAATATAAAGATATTTTTTTTATACATGAATGTTTAAATTTCAATAAATATCTATAATATATATAAAAGTAGAATGTTCAATTTCTTTCAATTTCTTTTAATTGAGTATCCAATTGAATGACAAGTGTCATTCAATTATAATTTGTTTTTATTTTTTTAACTTTTTGTTCTCTATAATAATTTTCAATTGAATTAATTGTTTTTGACATTTGAAGGGTTTTTTTTTTACTTTTATTTATTTCAATAAAAAATACTTGAAAATAATAATTTCTAACATTTAATGCTTAGA
The DNA here is from genome assembly GCA_036013995.1 of Theobroma grandiflorum. NCBI lineage: Eukaryota > Viridiplantae > Streptophyta > Magnoliopsida > Malvales > Malvaceae > Theobroma > Theobroma grandiflorum. The sequence goes on from CP142126.1 coordinate 23,669,136, forward strand.
AGATAAATGGCATTTGTCATTCTTAATTAAATTAATTTCTTTTACACCTTATGTTAAAACTACATTGTTTTTGACATTTGAAAGTTTTTTTTCTTTTTTACTTTTATTTATTTTAGTAAAAAATATTTGAAAACAATAATTTTTAACTTTTAATGCTTATAAGATAGATTTATTTAATATTTATCAATTAAAATTTAATATAATTTTTTATCTATATTCTCTTATTCTGCATGAACTTAAATTCGTAATATATAGATTTTTTTTATACATGAATGTTTAAATTTCAATAAATACCCATTTAATTAATTATATAAAAGTAGGATAATTGATTGGGTCAATTAATTCACATTTGATATTCTTAATTGAATTATTTTTTTTACACCATATGTCAAAACTACATTGTTTTTTACATTTGAAGGTTTTTTTTTCTTTTTTACTTTTATTTATTTTAGTAAAAAATATTTGAAAACAATAAATTTTAACTTTTAAAGCTTATAAGATAGACTCATTTAATATTTATCAATTACAATTTAATATTATTTTTTGTTTATATTCTCTTATTCTGCACCAACTTGAATTTATAGTATATAAACATATTTTTTATACATGAATGTATAAATTCTTATAAACATCCATCCAATTCATTGAACAAAATAAAAAAATCAAAAAGGTCTACTCATTTCTCAATATACATGGCACACGATCATCATTGAATAAATAAATTAATTGAATTTGATAACATTTAGCTATTTATTTTATATATAAAAGATAGATGATACTAAAAATTATTAACTATTTTATATTAATAGGATCTTTACATTATACTATTACCTTATATTCTGTAACTGTTTATTTTAATCTATTAATAGTATAGCTTATATACTTTCTCATTTTTTAATAGTTTATTATATATATAATAATCTTTGATAGGATTATTATTATTTTTGGATAAATTCTGTTTTAAATAGGATAACTAATTGGGTCAATTCGTTGTCATTTTCAATTAAATTAAATTTTTTTTTACACTTTTTATCAAAGCTGTGTTGTTTTTTTACATTTGAAGGGTTTTTTTTATTTTTATTTATTTCATTAAAAAATACTTGAAAAAAATAATTTTTAATTTTTAATGTTTAGAATATAGATTCATTTAATATTTATCAATTGCAATTTAATATTATTTTCTGTTTATATCCTCTTATTCTATATGAACTTGAATCTATAGTATTTGACATATTTTTTATACATGAATGTTTAAATTTCAATAAATTTTCATTCAATTCATTGAACAAAATAAAAAAATTAAAAAGGTTTATTCATTTCTTAATATACATAGCACATATTCATCATTGAATAAATAAATCAACTAAATTTGATAACCTTTAGCCATTCATTTTATATATAAAAGATATATTATTAGAAATCAGTAACTATTTTATATTGATAGGATCTTTACATTATATGGTTCTCTTATATTATACAATTGTTTATCTTAATCTAGCAATAGTACATGTTATATGCTCTCTCATTTCTTAATATTTTATTATACATATAACAATTTTTTATAAGATTATTGTATTCTTTAAATAAGTACTGTTTTATAATCATATATGTAGGTATAAATTTTCAGTAATTGAAACCATTCATGCAGTTGATTAATACAATATAGTTTTCTCTATAAACTTTTTTAAAAGTACCAAATTAAAGTTTACTCCAGTACAATCAATATTTTCTGTGATTTTTTTCGTAGCGTAGCTACGGGCACCATCCTAGTATATATAAAAGTAAGGTAACTGATTGGATTATGTCATTTAATTTTTTTCAATTGAGTCTTTAATTGAATGATAAGTGTCATTCAATTAAAACTCCTCTTTATATAATTTTTTTTTTAACTTTTGTTATTCAAAACGACGTTGTATTGATATTAAACTTTTTACAGTCCTGATTAAGGATATTTTTTTAATCGTTCAATCAGTTGCTCTATTATTGTTGAGCTTCTCATTTTGTTGTTTTGTTATTTTTGCTTTCGACGATTGGTCTCCCAATTGTCATTAGCCTCTCTTCTACCCGTCGGTCATCTTTCGTTTCCTCCATTGTCGTGTCAAACTCTCTTTCCTCCGCTGGTACCTCTTTTCTCTCTCTTTTTTTATTGTTTGGCTTATTCACTCAAGTCAATTCTCTCTTTCTCGTAGGCTTTTGCTTCAAATATCTTTTTCAGAGTTTTGCCTTTACCCTTAAAAAAATATTAGAAGGAAAAACCCTTGGTTTACTGTCAAGTCTGCTGATTGCCCATCGAGTATTGTGAATTTAGATCCGAATTCGATAAATGCAAACCCTAGTTGTTCCAAAACGCACTGGACCTTTACTTGCATCTCTTTCAAGGTAAACGCCCTTTAATCACCGCTGTTAAAACCAATCTTTTTGTTTTTTATTTATTTTGTTATTCTTGCTTTAGTGGTTTGAGTTTACAATCTGTATTGATATGTTTATAGTTTTTTATTTTTATTTTTTTGTTGTGTGTTAAAAATTGGGTTTGAGTTAGCATTTATTTGTTTATGATTTTGGGTTTAGGATTTGTTTGATTTGATTTCTTTATGTTCTCATATATTTTGTTTTCATATATTGTAAATGAGGCTCATTCTGATTTTTTTTTTTTAGAATTTTTAGTTTATTATTTGTATGATAATTTTTTTTTAAAAGTTATGATATTATTTGTTTCAGAATTCTTTTGCAGTTTTTAACATTTCTATGTTTAATATATGGCATTCTTTTTTGATTTTATATGCTTTTTTTTATTCTTAAAGCTACTGTAAATATATTGAAATTTATGTTTCATGATTATACTGTTCTTTTTATTTTTACATGTTGTTCAAGCTACTGTTAAAGATTCTTCAGTTGTGTTCATAGATTATTTAAATATTTACAATTGGGTATCGTTTATTATTTGTTTACATTAAGGTTTGATTGTCTTTTCTCTTATTTAATAAAATTGTATATTCACAATTACTATATGATTACTTACAGATTATTTACCTTAATGAAGGTTTCAAGTAAATGTCAGTCTTCAAGCTACTGCATCAATTTGTATAATTTATGAAGGTACTCTTTCATTTGTAAAATCTGAACAAATTGCATTATTGCATATATATTGTCTCTTTACCATTCTAAATTGCTTTGATGTACTATGTCATTTTGCATTTTCGTAATATTTCATTGGTAACTGTCAATTATTTGATTCAACAGCCACTTCATGACATGCTAAGCAACCTTGATAGCTGTGGCAAGAATGACAATTTTAATTGGTAATGGTCACATGGCATTTGATATGGTAAAGAAAATGAAACAATTGAGTATAAATTCTAGATTGCATTCGAATGGTCCTGCTCTAACTGCTTTCTGCAATACTGGAGATGTTGACAAAGAATTCGATGTTGAGAAAGACATGTTGGAGCATGGTATTCATCCAGAAAAGTCTAAACTGGAGGCACTCTTAAGAGTAAGTGTAGAAGTTGGAAAAAGTAACAACATGTATTACTTATTGCATAAACTAAAAACGAGTAGGAGGAGGAAGCTGGCATAGAAAGGACTTTTATTTCACCTTAGAGGTAGTAGGTTCTGTAAAATTTGAACAAATTTCATTATTGCATATATATTGTCTCTTTTACATTCTAAATTGCTTCAATGTACTATATCATTTAGCATTTTAATGAAACAATTGGGTATAAATCCTAGATTGCATTCTTATGGGCTTGCTGTAACTGTTTTTTGCAATTCTGGAAATGTTGACAAAGCAAGACAGCCTCAAGATTACGGAAACGAACCACGGATCAGATATTTATAAAGGAAGAAATTGAAAATAGAGCAGGAGGCTGCAATGGGTAAGACTGGTTGGGTAAAGTTAGATGGAACATATCACATACGGCTGATGGAGCTGATGCATTATGTAAATGCTATAGAGAAAAGTTGACTTTAATAGATCTTGATCCTGTAGAAACAGAGAACTTTGTTGAATCAATTGAATCTATAGTTATAAACTCAGAGAAGCATTTCAGTTTTCAAAAAATTTCAAGTATGGAGGGCTTCTTAATCTTTTTTCAATCACTCTAATCATGTACAGAAATTTTGATAAAGTTGGTGTATTTATTTGCTTGCAGATATAGCTAGACTACTATGTACCATTTGGATCTGTAGTAGATGCAGCTAATATTGGTATTTTCAGCCAGAAAAGGTTCATACCATTAAAGGTTGGGTAAGTCTTCTTAACTCAATTTGAGTTGAAACATTGGAACTCTAATTTCAAAACTTTTAGGATGGTTGGACATGATTTTAATATGCTTAAGGTTTTGAAAAATAATAGAGGCACCAATAAAGAGCCAATCAATGAAACAATTCAAATACATAACTGTTGACACATGTGTTAATGAAGGAACTATAGATCATGGTTTTTTTGTTTTTTACTTTGATTTATTTTGTTATTCTTGGTTTAGTGGTTTGGGTTTATGATTTGTATTAATATGTTTATAGTTATTGAAATAGTAGTAGTACTCAGGTTTTGAGTCTTTGGTACTTTATTTTGTTTTTGTCTTTATTGTAACGGTCATAGTATTTTATTTTACTCTGATTTATTTTTGTTATTCTTGGTTTAGTGGTTTGGGTTTACAATCTGTATTGATATGTTTATAGGTTTTTATTTTTATTTTTTCGTTTTATTATTTTTTTATTTTTGTGTGTTAAAAATGGAGTTTAAGTTAGCATTTATTTGTTTATGATTTTTGGTTTAGGATTTGTTTGATTTGATTTATTTATGTTCTCAAATATTTTGTTTTCATATCTAGTAAATGAGGCTCATTTTGATATTTTTTTGTTTAGGATCTTTAGATTATTATTTGTATGATATATATTTTTTGAAACGCTATGATATTATTTGTTTTAGAATTCTTTGCAGTTTTTAGCATTTCTATGTTTAATATATGGCATTCTTTTTTTATTTTATATGTTTTTTTTATTCTTAAAGCTACTGTAAATATTTTTAAATTTATGTTTCATTGTTATAATGTTCTTTTTATTTGTACAATAAAAGTCAAAAAGGATTTCTCAGTCTATACTCATTTATTACATGGTTTGGACATGATAATAAAATCTATCGGATTGTGAAACACTATATGTATAAGATGCATGAACTAAGCCATTAACAAACTCGAATTGGAAAGTCTAAAAAGAAATATTTACTAGGCTATAGTTTTACATTTTATATAGTCTAAAAACACTATATGTATGGCATTCTTTTTTTATTTTATATGTTTTTTTTATTCTTAAAGCTACTGTAAATATTTTCAAATTTATGTTTCATTGTTATAATGTTCTTTTTATTTGTACAATAAAAGTCAAAAAGGATTTCTCAGTCTATACTCATATATTACATGGTTTGGACATGATAATAAAATCTATCGAATTGTGAAACACTATATGTATAAGATGCATGAACTAGGCCATTAACAAACTCGAATTGGAAAGTCTAAAAAGAAATATTTACTAGGCTATAGTTTTACATTTTATATCTTGAATTCTGATTTTGCAATTTCTCTTCCATTTCAGAAATCCTGAAGCTTATACATTAACAAGTATGCTTGGAACAATGCAATGACAGAGGATTTATGGAATGTCCTTTCAAAGGTATTTGGCATTCAAGTAAACTTAACGATGGACAATTGGACAAAGCAAAAATGATATCCAGTTATTTCAATGAAATACAAAGACCATATTCTGGAATTTGAGTCTGTAATCTAGGATTAGCATTCTCTTCTTTATTTTCAACATTTTTGCATAAGTGGTAGTATTTGATCATTCTTCTGGATTTGCAGTCATGATTGTATTCCTATCTTCCAAGAATTAGCTACACTTTTCATGATTGTGTTCATATCTTCTAAGAATTTATTAAGGAGTTGATGGTACCTATCTCTTTATTGTCTTTAATGGTGCATGGTTCATTTTATGCATCAAGCATGTCATGTTCAGGATGTGTTTAATATTTATAATTTTGTGTGATGCACTGCTGTTGTATGTCTCATTCCTTGAATAATACATGTGATTTGATTTGGTTTATTCATCTTCTATTAAGTGTTCAAACGCTAAACAAATTTTATCTTCTTATATATAAACAAGTCCAGCGAAAGCAGAACAACAACAGAAACTAAACAAATGGGAAGAAATGTGTATGACAAAAGAAACAAGAAACTATCACCATAGTTATAAAAATCTAATAGTCGTCTAACAATGTGATCATTTTATATGACCAAAATAGATTTTTTTTTTGATAATTCAATTTGAATTTGGGATTTCTTTTCTATTATTTTATTGTCTCTTTTACTCAGGGGACTGTTGCTGTTAGATATGCTATTGACATAAATTCATCTTTTAACAATTTTTCCGTGATTGAAACCAAATCAAATAATTATCTACAATTAATGCCAGTTTACTTTTTTCTTTATCAACAATTTATCTTTTACAAGTGTTAAATTGAAATCCAATATAACATAATATATATTTTTTATGATTTTTCCCGTAGCGTAACTACGGGTTCCATTTTAGTAAAATATAAAAATAAAAAGAGGAAAAGGAAAAGAAATTTCATGACAAAGCTATGGATTACATTTAAATAAAAAATATAAAATAATTATTTGGTTTTAGTTGTAATTTACCTTACATTTCAACAGCAATTTGGACCACAATGATGTTAAAGTAAGGGTATTGAAGTAAAAAAGTGAATGTCCCAAAATAGAAAATAATTTAGAGGGTGAGTATGAAATTATGCCTTAAATACCCAAATTTAAATATGTCTGACGAACTAAATGACGTTGCCTTCAAAAATAAAGATAGATTTCGAAATGCAATTTTTTTTTATGGTGTGAAACAAACGCTGCCTTACCCAAAAGAAAACTCGCAATCCCTTGTAAGCATCAACCAGAAAAAAGACATAAATAAAGCTGCCATAAATAAAGTTGCCTGAAACGTTTTTTTTTTTCTTTTTTTAAAGGTAAAAACCTGAAAGGAAGCTTTGAGTTAGAGAGGCAATGGATGCTAGGCTGTAGAGGCTGTAGCGTCATCAAGTCACTTGGACCAAGCATCTACCCAAGAAAGTGATTGGGTTCTTTCGAGAATCTTTCTCATTATACTCTCCATTCACTCGCTATTAATTTTTTTTAATTTATTTCATTTGCATCAGAGCTACTGGCTCTCTTCTCTTCTGGGACCAGCTCCATTTCTTCTTCTTTCCAAAACTGTAAGTTCTTCCGTTTGATCTTTACATTTCCTTTTTCCTTTATCTTTTTTTTTTAATCATTTTCCCTTTTTTTTTCCCTTTTTTTTTTGCATATGCAACTTCGGTTACTGAGAAGATGTAGGAGAAAATAGCTGAAATCTTGGTTTTTGCTTGGTTTAAGACAGAAAAAGATATATTCTTAAATTTTCTTACACTTCACTTTCTTCTCTTTTCCTGCTAACCAAACGAGGGGCAAAGATGGAATCCCGTTTCCAGTGTCTGTCAAAATTTACTTACATAATCACTTATTAGAGTTAATTTATGACATTTATTAACGCTTGTTGAGGTAACCTTTGCTTTTTAAATCAACATTTCTCGGAAGTCTGTTGGATTTGGGTATGTAAAGTGAAACTGTGGTGTATATGGAAAGACAATCAATTACAGTGACTTTTTTTGGGTTTTACTTGACCCATTACGTGAAATCTATCAAAAGAATATTTTTGGGGGCAAATTTTTATGATGGTAAACTAGTGATCATGTATGATATGTCTTTTACATACTGGCTTTTGAAACCAGATTATGTGTAGATCAAAAAAAAGACAAGCTTCGATTGGTAAAAGCACGGAAATTCATGATAACAATGATGGTGAGGAGGATTCTGCAGCCCTGCAGTTGGAAGGGGAGGTGTCGCTAGGAGGCTTAATATGGGTCAAGCTCCATGGAAACTCGTGGTGGCCAGCACTGGTATGCGTAATGCAGTGTTAGTTGGTCTTGCAACTTGTTTATGCGGCGTTCTAGAAATTGATTAGCCTTTTCAACAGAATTATGCAGTTCTGTGGATTTTAGTTATCAACTTCATATTGTGTCAGGTTGTTGATGAGAACAGTGTTAATGGGAGCAGTAAACCTGGAAATAGATCAGAGGCAGAGGTGCTTGTGCGTCTATATGGGAGCTATGAGTAGTCAGTTCTCTCTTTCCTTGCTTGATTGTTGTGTTTCTTAGAGGAAGGAAAGATAAAAAACTGTGTTATGGATTTTACCAGTTTTAAGAACTTGTAAGGATTTAAATTGTGTCATCAAAAACGTGCAAGGATTGAAGTGTGTCTTATGTCCCCTGCAGCTTATATGCAGATCCTATGAAATACTATTCTGAGTTTAAAATGGTAAGTTGGATCCTGTAGTTCCATCTTTGTGGTTCAACCACTTGTGTGTTAGACTGCATAGTTATTGCATTCAATTGCTTTAGTAATCATCTTGACATGCTGTCTCTATACTGGCAGGTTCTCGAGCAGAATAATGGTAGTTGCCGTGAGATTTTTGACAAATCTTTGGAGAAGGTAATAGGTTTCTTCTTCTCTCCCCTACCTTATTTTTTCCTTTTACCAATCAAAACCCTCTTCTTTTTATGGGTTATTTTTAAGCTGGTTCTTAGTAGGGCAGAGTTGCCTGTCATAGTTACTAAACTACTCCTAAAGATTGTGATTTTATGGTTCTCCCATCATTTTGGATATGGTCGTAGGATTGCTTCAGTAAGAAATCTATTAAACCAAAAGCCAAGGATCTAATTCTACTGGTTATCCTCTTTATTTTGCTCTTTCCTAATCAGATCATATTCCCCAATACATTGTTTTTTGTGCTGCAATTGTACAATATGATAGAACAGCTTTTATTGCAATGATCTTTTAATATCTGATGGATAGCATACAAATTGGCTGGCTTGGTTATCCTGAAAGAAACTACAAAAGCAAACAACAGAGCCTTAGAAGCATGATTTTATTTTTGTCACCTGAATGGAAAGTCGAATTATTTACATCAAAAGAAATTGATGTGTTAAATCAGTTCCACTTTCTGATTTTGATATCATGAGCTTTTACAAATTAATAACCTCATAGGATAATGTTATAATTTAATCTCCTATAAGCAACTTAGAGTGTTTTATGAACTAATCTTAGCTGGTTTATTGGCCTCTGTTTAGTATTAAAAATTCTTTTTTGAGCCAAAACTGAGATTGTCTTGATTAAGAGTGAAAACTTCTGTGCACTTCAATGAGTGCATTTTGCTGTCCCATGTAACTTAGCCACTGGTTCTTCACATATGTGCAATTCTTAGACAGTAAGAACTGTTTAGAACTTCCAACTTCTAAGGACTGATGTCTATTTCCTTTCTCACCCACCAAATTAAATAAAGATATTAGATACCTTAAAGATAAGTAGGCCTTTTTCTTGTAGAATCTCCATAAAGTTACTACCTCTAGAGTCTAGACTTATGATGAAATAGCATTATTAAGATATGCACGCTAAACTGTGTTTTTGAGACCTTACATTATGTTCGTAGGATTCCATATTCAGTACCAATTTGCGTGGTAACTTGATGTTTTAATCTCATGTTTATCAAATTAACATCTTGGCCATTATGTTTTCTCCTTTCTGCTACAAATAGACATTTGATATTATGAAAATCTATATCCTGGACTAGTATATAAAAGAGGTGATGCTTCTAAAGGCAAGAATAAATTGAATCAAAATTAAGTAAAAGGGAATCAGGGGGATGACTGAAATCCTGTTAAGTTTAGTTGTCATCATACATTCTTGTAATTTTAAGCTGTATTTAGTTTCTCTTGTTTGGCAAGTGACTGTAACATGTAAGCCTGGTTGCCAATAAATGCTACCTTAATACAGGTTGCAACTGCTAGGAAAAGTAAAGCAGTGAAGGCTGATCTTGGCCAATATTCAATGGGCACTGTTTTGGGCAATAAAGGCACCATGCGACATAGTGCTAGGAAGCGTTTGGTGAGTAGTGGTTTTTTCCGAGTGCTGGACAAATTTGTTATCTGTATGTGCGTTTGATGCTCTTGATACCACTATTCTGCAGAAGGATGTGAATGATGGTGAGGCACCTTATAAAAAAGTTGGAGAATCAAATGGGGTGAAAATGAAACTTGAATCCAATGAGCCAAGCACTGAGGATGTGGTAAATAGGAAAATTTCTAAAAAGGATAGGCTTGTGAAGAAACTCAAACCAAATAGCCCGTCTAGAAAAAAGAATCCCAGGCAAAATGGATCAAAGAAAGCTAGGAGCAGGACTTCTGATCAAGATGAGATTCAGCAGAAACTCAAGCGAAAAAGCCCAAGTACTGATAATCAAGCTAAGAATAAAGCTAATGAACAAGAGAGGGTGCAGAAGAAACAGAGGAAAAATAACCAAATTGTGGAGGAAAGAGCAAAACATCAAAGCTCCAAACAAGATGGAGGGCAGAAAAAATGCAAGCCAACTTGGAAAAGAGCTCGTGAGGCAGCAAAAGTCCCAGCTGGGGAGATGCAGAAGACGGTCAGGCAAAAGAGCACAAGTAACAGTGAAAAAGCTAAGAACAAAGCACCCAAGGAAGATGGGGTACAGAAGAAACTTAAAAATGATAAACAAAGTGCCAAAGATGAAGTGAAGTGCAAAAGTCCCAAGCAAGGCAGTGTACACAAAAAACTCAGGTCATCAAGCAGCACAGCAAATAGAAAAACCAGTAAGCTGGATAGGGAGCAGAAGAAAACGAAGTCAAATACTAGAAGTGCCAAGGAAGTTTCAAATTCTGAGGGAGGAAAAAGGAGCAAAACTTCTAAGCAAGGTGAAGAGCGGAAAAAGGTGAACCCAAAGGGCTTGGATTCTGATGGCACAAAATTCCAAACTCCTAAACAAGATAAGCTATCAAAGGAGAAGACTAATAGTCCAAGCTCTGTGAGTATACTCAATTCTTTTCCCAATTTTTCCTACAAGTCTTTTTTTCTTTTTTGGTCCCAGCAAAAATAACTTACTTTCCAATCTAATTGTATTCACAAGGAGAGAACTTCACCAGGAAAATCTCCCAAGTCAAGCGCCCGAAGGATGAGAGTGATGCAAGGTCTTGGTTTGATTGCACCGTCTGGTTCACCATTCCATTAGAATGGACTCGATTTAACCAAGTTTGTCATGACAAGGTGCAAAAACATTATGTCCGATGGCATGCTACTGTTGCAGTCATCTTTTTATGTCATAATGACATAGCTATCGCCTGTATGGTACAAAACTCTAGTTCATCTATAAGCATAAGGCAGATTTACAGCTGGCCCCATTGAAATCCTTGAATATTTTCTGGTACTATTCAATGACCAGAAGTCCTTAGAACAGTTTTAATTTTGTTCTCATTGAAACATAATTAGTAGTATTTGGATAAATGGATGCTACCCCCAATTGCAACTAGAGCCTACCATGTCATTCTGTGAACAAAGATTAAGAGCTTTCCATCCCATTTTCTTTCACTTTTCTCTCCATGTTTTCAAACTCTTCCCTCTCATGAGTCTCATCCTTTTGTGCTTTTGCCCACGCCTCGGCTTTGCTCTTTTCCTAGCGAAGCACGGAGGGACAAGTGAAAATGGGTTGTAAAGCAACCAAATTTGAAAAAGGCGAAACGAGCATTGCTTGCTCATAAAATTAAATAAGGAGGCAGCCTTTTTGGAACTTCCGTAAATTTGAACAATGCTCCAAGTTTTTGCTTTGCCTTTAAAAGGACCTTCCATTTTGCTGCCTATGGGAACCAACGTCCCATCTCTCTTTACATCTTGCTTTGCCCTTTTCGTATCCGTTTCTTCCGTTAACCTTTGAACTTCAGCTTTTCCAGAAGAAAGAGGCGTATTCCCTGTACGGTGTCAAACTGTCATTTCAAACGTTGGTCCCACACAGCCTGGGCGCTTTGGCAGTGGAATATGGAAGTACGCTAGACCATTTGCCTACCATCAGTCAGGATCTCCTCTCGTTTTTCCTTCTGGGTGAAATCCCATGCATTAATTAACTCAACATGCAGCATGTCTCTTCCATATTACTACTACTATCAGTATCACCACAGTTTACAAGATTAATTATTCAACAGTAACAATATATTTTCATTTATTTATAATGTAAAGATTAATCACAGTATTTTGATGTGAAATATAGTTTTTTTAAAAAAAACTTCTTAAAGTACTCCATGTATCAGGTATTCAACAACCTTTAACATATATATATATATATACACTACTGTTCTATTAGTAGAAAAAGAAAACCCTGTTCTCCGTCTGTGAATTGCTAGTTGCTAGAGTCGGTGGTAGCAATGAATTTTCATTCTATGCCAAGACATGAGTCGGGGGCCTAGAAACTTGCCAATTGCAGCGAGGAAATGTCATGTTCACAGTGTTTAAGATGTAGGAAATCCCTTTGCCAATGTTGTCGGGTCGCTGGCATCAGATGTTGATCTCACCTTTCTGCGATGTTCAGGATCTGGTAGGGGTCCACCCAACACTCTCACATGCCACTTCTATAGATTGTCCCTCTTCTTCACTTGAAATTTCTATGGTTAAAAAACAAAATTTGTCCCATTTTTTGTCACTGATATATCCACTAAACATATGCAAGAACCGGAGGGTTCGTGTGGAATTTACAAGGCAAATGACCAGGTTGAGAAAACATATTAGCGTACTTTCACTCATTGCTTTGAAAGCAAATTCAGAGATAACATGAAGTTAGTATGATTTTGTCCCATTTTGAAAGCAAATTCAAAACGAGTTGCGAACCTGACCGACACAGTGATATGGCTTCGAACAAGAAGCAGGCTTTGATCATAGCAATGATAATATCGTGTGGAAGTAAACAATGCAGTGAGCAGCAGCAGTAGAGAGTAAGGAAGAGAAAAAAAAAATACAGGGGAATGCGTGTGAAAGTGAAGCAGTGAAGTCGATGACATTGTCGGCCGCATCATCATTTACCTGATTCGTGTCCTCGGGTAAAGCTGCCGGCGCCGCCGTGACTCATGCCCCGTTGCTAAGCTTACAATTGGATATGATTGCCCAGACGTCCCGTTTCTCTTTCACACCAAACCCCGTTTCTCTTTTCTTCATTTCAATTAATTGTAGCAAACGTTTCAAAGCCAATTAACAGTCAAAATTACTTACCAATCATGCTTGCTTACTAGTTAAGTGAGTTTTGACCATTATTCTGTTTTTTACTAGTTCCAGCTTTTAAAATTCCCTTGTTGGTTTTTGTTTTTTACTCCAAACCAATTCCCACCTCGGAGAACGATAATTCACCTTTTATCAACAGCCATAATCGTCGATTAAAAAATAAAAAATTAAAAAGGAAATACCAATAAGTGCCTGTCTAAGTGCTTCTCTTCTTTCACTTCCACTTCTTCTAAACTACAGTTCTCGTTTCACTCTCTTCTTCTTCTTCTTCTTCTCTACTACGCTTCTTTTTGTTTTCACCAGAATATCATAAGAAAAGAAAATGTTTCCTCTGAAAAGTTTCTGTGAGTTTGAGAACAACAGCCCCTTCAACTTAACGGAGGGTGAGGATTCCATTAAGACTTTGTCAGAGAGAAAATCTTCGGAAGCCTGTAAGAGTCACAAGGAGGCTGAAAGGAGACGCAGGCAACGTATCAACGCTCACCTCTCCACTCTCCGCTCTCTCCTCCCCAACACCACCAAGGTTCTTAACCAAATAAAAAAAATACAAGTATTCTATTACATTAACGTTATTTAATTTGTTCTTCTTTTTTTTTTTGAGTTGTTGGCTTTTATTGAACAGACGGATAAAGCTTCGTTGCTGGCGGAGGTTGTCCATCACGTAAGGGAGCTAAGGAGGCAAGTAGAAGACGTAGCGACACGTGACGTTGACGGTTGCTGCAGTAAAAGCCAACCGGAGCTTGAGTCGTGGCCGTTTCCAGGGGAACGCGACGAGGCGACTTTGAGCCTTTATGATACGGAAGCGAAGTTGTTGAAGGCGACAGTCTGTTGCGAGGATAGGCCCGGTTTGAACCACGATTTAAATCGGGTGATCAGGTCGGTTCAGGCGAGGGTGGTTCGGGCTGAGATGACGACTGTTGGTGGGCGAACCAAGAGCGTTGTGGTGATGCAGTGGGGCGGCGATGTCGAGGAGATTGGGCCCTTCGAACGGGCTTTGAAGGATGTGGTGGCGAATCGGGTTTCTGTCGTGGCCCTCCGGGAGGGGAGTAAACGGGCTCGGGTTATTGGGTCGGATAATGAAAATGGTTCTGGGTTTTGGGTCGGCAGTGTTTGATAATTGATACTGTTGGTGTGATAGAAGTAAATTAGTACAATGTACTTATATTTTTTTATAGGAAACAAAATTAAATGAAAAACGAGGTTAGTCTGATATTGTTGCTTGAATGATATGTAAAAAAAAATCTTTCTTAATGTCTGATTGCAAATGAAAATTTGAGATCTCTTTACGTAAGAGAGGCCTTTTTGGACAGTTGTCGTCCATATATGAACCTGCAATTCATTTTAATATTAGGACATGATAGATTAGATTGCCTTGAACTTATTTTTTCCCCATATTTTACATTATATCTCATTTTCATGTGTATAATGGATGACAGATTTAATTTGAACTGATTATCTTCATATTTTAATGTTACATCAGAATACACTTGATCCTGATTGTGAAATTGTGAACCTTATATAGTGTTTCGTGGTTAAATTAGTTATAAAAATGACATTAATTAAGGATGAATAAAATCAATTTAGATTAATTATTCACTCAAATTAAATGTGATTGGAGTAGAATGGTTTGATCCAATTGATTTTTGGTCGATTTTCTATTTTAAAATTTTTAGATCAATTTGACTAACAAATCAAACTAATTATATATATTAACATATAAAAAATATTGTCTATATATATTGAAAAAATGATAACGAGCTTAATTAATAATATATTTAAAATATATTAATTTATTATATATATAAATTTTAATCATAATAATTTAATATTAATTTTATTTATTTATAAATATATATTAATAAAAGATTACAAATTATATATAATTTTAATGTTTTGATGTGATGGAAACTCAATAGTCAAAAATTATCTGTCATTGTCCAAATAACTTGTGATGTGTTGGCGATTCCAACCTCTACATCGCAAGTAGGGTGCTAGATACATATAAGAGTTATTTAACTTTTATGCTTGTATAAGCTTTTATTTGTATTCAAGATTGATTACGTGAACATTCATCTTTCAATTTTAATGATATTGAATTAGATATGACAAACATTGAAAAAATTGAATTAGGTAATTGTAATTTTTTGTTTTATTATTTTTTTAATTTGTTTTGTTTATATATTTTAGAGATGCCAAAGATTAAGATTTTGGATTTCATTTTCGTTGTTAATGAGTGAAGAATTTACAAATATATTCTTCACACTTCAATTGAGATAAATGTTCAATTTTATAAATTTTCACATAAATCTTTCATTTTTAATCTTCTTTTACTTATTATTAAAAAAATTTATACTACTTATATCTTTTTATTTTCTTTCAATTGTTAGATAGTTTATATTAGTAATGTGAGGAGGAAAGTTATGGAAGAGATTCAAGTTGATAATTTGTGATAGATAATGGTTTTTTGTTTATTTTATTTTGTGGATGTTAATTTTATTTTTTGTAACTTTTTGTATGTTGAATCTTAAATATTAATTTGATGATTTATATAAAAAGACATAATTATGTGAGTGAAGGAGTAAATGTATATTTTTTATATTTAAATTATTTATATATTTTATAATATGGATGAAATTTATAAATTTTAATATTATAATTTATAAAAAATAAAATAAAATTTTAATTTATTGGTCCAAAATCAAATCAATCAAACTAATTTTTTATTTAATTATTTTGAACTCTCTTTATACTTAATCAATTTTAATTGATATTTTAAAAATAATGGACCCATTTGATCCAAGCCACCAAATCTATCCATATGCTCACCGCAAACATCAGTTGCTTGGGAAAGGATGTAGGCCACTAGTTTGTTGCTTTGCGTGACTGTTGACCATAAACTCGGAAGTTGAAGGGCAGGGGGACCATTTTCGCTTTGGTTTTTGAGTTGGCATTTTCAACGTTGTCGAAAGGCGAAAAGGAGGGTTTTGCTTGTTCAGATCCCATAAAGATTGGATAACTATTGGTGTATGACTTGCTTGGATAAGCATGCCTTAGACGTCTTCGTCACCCTCTCAATCATGTATTTAATATCATACCGGTATCTTCCAATATATTAATATTTGATATCCGAGCTGCCAGCAATCCTGGAAGAAAAAAAACTGAGTGGAAAATAATTTTACGTGATAATGTGGAGAACTGGTCAATGGACAGTGGATATGCCTATGAGAAATAAGGACAAAAGGAAATGAAGTGTCTTAAGGTGGTTTAAACCGTAGCAAATGCAAAGGCGGGGTGAAGAATGGCCTGGTTAATCCGTAAGTATAATCTTTATCATGGAAAACATTGAGATAACAGAGCATATTGAAGGTTTAATTTTCTGACATCTAAACGTTAAATTCAGGATCCAAAGCTCGATTGCTTGTATCAGCAACAAGGCCATTGCGGGCACCTGTCGACTCTTTTCATTGCTCACATTTCTCTGATCTTACTGATCACTCTGTTTGCAGTTTCCCAAGGAAATGGCTTCGTTCAAAGGCAGTACGTTCCTTTTTCAACTAGTCTTTTTTCCCAGAAAAAGTTGTACGTATTAATTCTGTTTTTCTTTCTAACTGATATACTTGGATAGATGAGATTGAATGATGTGGATGACACCCAATCAGGATCATCGTCTTCACCCCAGATCAATAGGTATCTGACTTCTGAAATCTGTTTTTCTGGTTATTCTAAGAGATTAGTCATTAGATGTTAAAATTCAGTTCTTGGTCCTGTTAAGAGTCCAAGCACCGATTCAACCGAACTAACCAGTTCAGCTATGTAAAGAACGGAAGCAATATGGACATTGTTAGGAGGACTGGTGTTCTTAGAATTTCATCTTATTTGTTGCCAGTTGGTTGCGGTGCCATACGTCAAAAGAGTTGTTGATTCTGCAAATTTTTGCTACTGTTGAAGCTTTAGATTGATTTAATATGGACCCATTTTTCCTTTTTCCAATCCTTCCCAGTTCCCACCTATTTCCCTCCTGTAAAATAGAAAACCTGGATGATGATTTCAATTGATGCAATTCCACGGCCAGCATCAATGCATCTATAACTTTTGCTTACAGTAGGATAGTTCTTCTTTCCATTAAACTTCCTGGCATTGTCAATTTTGCATCGCCTACTTCAATCATAGCCTTCTCCATCTACAGGAGGCCCCCAGTTTCACAGTTGGAGGTTTCAAGCAATTCCCTTGCTCTACACGAATTTACTGGCTCTGAAGTGCAGAATGTGAATAATTCTGGTGTTAGGGTGGACTTGTTTCATGAGTTGAAACAGAGATTTCTGAGTTTTAAAAGGCACAAATATTTGTAAGTACCACTTAGCAGTCTGATTGTAAATGAGGTTTTCCTTCATGTGAAAAAAAAAGGGTTTTTTTTTTGTATGCCTAGTAAATTTTCCCTTTCAAGCAGGGAAGAATTGGAGCATTTTCAAACCCTTAAAGAAGCTCAATCACCCAAGGTTAGAAACGAACTCTCTTTATCTCTTATCCATCACTCTCTTCTAAGCTTTCTATATGTATAATCCTGTTTTTAGTATGATACTATCTGTTTCGCTGTGTCTGTCAAAATTGACCGATTACTAACAAGTTCAAAAACAGTTCATGGTAATTGCTTGTGCAGACTCCAGGGTATGCCCTTCTACGATTCTTGGATTTCGACCTGGAGAGGCCTTCATGATTCGAAATGTTGCAAATCTTGTTCCTCCGTTTGAGGTATTTGGCCCATGGTGCTTAACTTTACTGAAACTCTTTCTCTTCCATATCCTTATCATATTCAATTGTAACTGACATTAATGGATTTCTAAATATCAAAGCATGGAAAACATATAATCTGCCTTATTCTTCACAGCATTTAACACCGTTCTTCATTTTCCTGTTCACCAGAATGGACCATCGGAAACTAATGCTGCCCTTGAGTTTGCAGTAAAAACTCTTGAAGTAAGTGATTATTTGCAAGATACATACTAAGTTTTTTGTTTCTGTAAGACAAAATTTCCTCGAATGTGCTTATGAACAATGCATGTTGGAACTGCCGAGTTGTCGGGCATAACAACTTTTCCTCTTCCATGATGAAGTTTAATTCTGGTTATTTCTAATTTGGGTCTGTTGCTTAATTTAAAATGTGGGCAATGCTCCATTGAAAAACTCTTGCACTACTATTTAACAAGTTTGAGTTGAAGGAGGGCATGCTTACCACCTATATAATCATATAAAAAGAGAACAAGGAGCATTCATTGTCTAAACCGATTGGGAGGCTTATTCATTAACAATGGAGGATTCGATGCAAAATTTAATGGTTTTCTCTGTGAAGCATTGATTTACTTGCTTCTGAATGGGCTGCATGATCTGAATGAATTCAAAATGTAGATCAGAAGTAAACTTTTGTCCATGTCTGTGTCTCTGATATACCATGTACTTGCTTAATTTGGATATAAAAATGGTTTTTGCCATCAGTAGGTTGAAAACATATTAATCATTGGTCACAGTTGCTGTGGAGGAATTCAAACCCTTATGAGCATGCGAGACGATGGAGACTCCAGGTGATGATACATAACTCCTCTTAATTACTCATGGTAAATTTCCTGCTCAGGTTTCTCATTGGAGCTTGTTTTTGTTCTGAGCAGTTTTATCAAAACCTGGGTTACAACAGGGAAAGTTGCCAAGTCAAGAACAGAAGCTGCGGCAAACCACCTTAGCTTTGATCAACAATGCAGACTCTGTGAGAAGGTCAGCACTCTCTTCTTAGATCATCATTTCAAAATTCTGTACAGGAAACTATGTTAATGGAGGGATTATATTCAACATCAGGATTCCATTGAATTTTGTTGCAGGAATCCATAAACCACTCACTACTGAACTTGCTAACATATTCCTGGATAGAAGACAGGGTGAGGAAAGGACTGCTCTTTGTTCATGGAGGATACTATGATTTTCTGAATTGTACATTTGAGAAATGGACGCTTGATTTCAAAGGAAGCAGTGGTGAAGAAGGGGCCAGGCTCTTAGTCAAAGATCAAGAACTTTGGTGCTGATTGTCTTGCCTTGGTATCCATCATAGATGGAAATCTTCCTTCCCGTAAAGATCGAAAATGTAAATAAAATTGATTTGAAGATCTTCATGGGGACTAATCATTGCTATAGACCAAAAAAATTATATTACTACTATGCCACATTATAATACAGATTTTTGTGGAAATCAATTGAACCACATTGCATTTTGCAATTGTTAGATCGATCTTGAACCCAGTAATGAGATTGTGGAACTGAATCGGTGGTGGATTTGGACAGTGTAGGTTAAATATTGAGGTCAAGATGATCAATCTTGCATTTTCAATTTTGTTAATATATGATGTTTATATACTATCACTTAATCACAATGTTATTTAAATGTTTTTACAATTATACAGTAATTATTTTTAAAGTTTTCAACCTTTAAATTTATATATTAAGAAAGTGAAGGTGTTTGATTTAATGATTAATATATTTATTTATTAACAGTATATATGAAATATAATTTTTTTAAATTTAATTAAATACATTTTACAATTCAATTTATGATATATTGCAACAAAATTATTTTAATTAAATCCGAAACTTATATCCCACCCTCCTTAACCTAAAGCAATTAAAATAAAACGTATAGATTTGATACTTACATTTACATCCGGGGTAAAAAGAGAGTTTAAAATCATAGCATAGGGGTGTAAATTAAGTTTTGAAGCCATTTGAGGGGTCAAAGTATAATATTCATAAAAGAGGTTAAAAACACATGCAAAAGTAGAAAGAAACAGAAGAAAACAAACCTCTCTACTTAAAAAGGTAACATCAAAGCTGCAGAAACACAAAGACGAATTAAAATCAGAGCTGCATTTGCAGAGAGAAGAAAACCGAGAGGAGACGAGTCGAAAGCCCAAATCATGATATCTCAGTTCTTCGTGCTCTCTCAGCGAGGCGATAACATAGTTTTTCGCGATTGTCAGTCCCATCTTCTTCTACTCTCCTCCTCTTGCTTTCTCTCTGGATCTAAACTTCAATTTCTTTTTTCTTTTTCCCTTTTGCTATATTTTTTTTCTCGTTGAAAGCTTGCGATATAGGGTTTCTATCCAGATCCTTTACTTTTTAGTTTTTCTCAATAATTTGCGCGATAATTGAGTTTATAGATCTGGGTTAGTTCGTAGTCGATCCTTGTTCAATTCAATTGGATAGAAAAATATATGATGTAAAACGATCCTTCTCCTAGGCTGCATTTCAATGTATAATTTTTGCTGATTTAGCTCTCATTTTTTGCCTTTATTTTTCTTTCCCTTGTCGAACCTTAATTTTCAAATCCATTTGGATCAGCTGTCATTGCTTCTCTATTGATAAGCGAATGGTTTGAGCTTTGAATCGATTTTGCATGTTAACTTTCTGTAAAATTAATAGGAATAATGGGCCTTGCAAACTATATAAGGATTTCTGGATAATGCCTCTGGAAATTTCTTGACGTTTATATGAATTTTCATGATTGGCACTTAAACATGTAGATTAATGCAAGATAGTTAAGATTAGCGGGTATATATTTTCGTTTGATTTGATTCTATTGAATGGAAAGATTTTTACAGTCCAAGGCTTGGTTTTGCCTTGACACTAATAAACAATTGTTTCTGCAGATCGTGGTGAAGTAGCGAAAGGAAGTGCAGAGATATTCTTCCGTAAAGTTAAGTTTTGGAAAGAGGATGGACAAGAGGAGGCACCCCCTGTCTTTGTAGGTATTATCTTACTAAAGAATGTAATTCAGGCAGTATATTTTTATACAGGCGGAACAAATGATTTTGTGTTAATGGAGTAATCTATGTATTTTATCTCTACATAGTACATATACCTATTTATATGTTGAATTTTCTCGATTGGTTCATACACTTTCTATTTTTTGGTTCAATGGCCAGTTTTTTTTCTGATGGATATTTTCTTACTTGATTATTATAGTATCCAAGCTGATGCAATGCTCTAATTGTTTTATATATTTCTTTTTGATCGATAGAATGTGGATGGTGTGAACTACTTCCATGTGAAGGTTGTTGGGCTGTTGTTTGTTGCAACCACAAGGGTTAATGTGTCACCATCTCTTGTCCTGGAACTTCTGCAAAGGATTGCTCGTGTCATTAAAGATTATTTAGGGGTTTTAAGTGAAGATTCACTGCGGAAAAATTTTGTACTTGTATATGAGTTGCTTGATGAAGTCATTGTAAGTTTCTTTTCATACTAAACTTTTCAGTGCTATATTCTTACTATTTTTTGTGAAAAGCTACTGCTCGTAACCAACGACTAAGGGATTATTGCATCATGGGTTAGCTCAAGAAGTCAACATTAGTATATAATAGACTGCATTTTAGAATTTATTTCTACATTAGAGAAATTATTTTGCTTGCAATGAAATATGCTAAACTTTTGTTACTTTGGTGAAGAATTCACTGTTTATTATGCACCGTTCTTTGGAAAAGATTTAAACTGACCCTCCCTACTTTTTTTTTTTTTACTAGGACTTCGGTTATGTGCAAACAACATCTACTGAAGTTTTGAAGTCCTATGTATTTAATGAGCCAATAGTGGTTGATGCTGCGCGTTTGCAACCTCTTGGCCCTGCTGCCATCTTTATGGTATGATGAGATTGCGTGATTATTAATCTTCAAATAAATGGTACTCTCTTTTTTATTGACATGCACTTGTGAAGCAATTGATTTCTCAAATTTGAATGCATGCAGCAAGGATCCAAAAGAATGCCTGGGACAGCAGTTACAAAGTCTGTTGTAGCCAATGAGCCTGGAGGTCGAAAGAGAGAGGAAATTTTTGTGGATATAATTGAGAAAATCAGTGTCACATTTAGCTCTAGTGTGAGTAACCGCATTCTTTTTATATTTGGATTCAACATTTTAAATTGTACAAAATTTTGAGCTATCAGACATTTATAATCTAATACTAATGCATACAATCACTGGTTGAGTTGAGTCAGGCCAACTGGGTATCATTAAATATTTGTGGATGAGTTGAAATATTGTCTTATTTGGTAGCTTGTTTTTTCTTATTTATTCCCATTCTCTCTCTTTTTGAATAAACTAAAGTTAAATAACTACCATTCTGTTCTTTCTCTCCCCATTTTCAAATCTCTCTCTCTCTCTGCAGTGGTTTATTTGCAGTTAATAATTTTTTTAAGTTTGCAGTCCCACGCATACACACACTCCCATGATATAGTGCATAATTGTTTGAACCACAGTTAATTAATTCAATGATATTTTAAACAGGGATATATATTGACTTCTGAGATTGATGGCACTATTCAAATGAAAAGTTATCTGACAGGAAATCCAGAAATCCGATTAGCACTTAATGAAGACCTGAGCATAGGAAGAGGAGGGGGATCGGTCTATGGTAACTGCCTTCTCACATTCCTATTAATTATACAGTTTTTTTTTTGAGAATCATCTTTCTATAGAGATGCTGCCTTCAAGTTTTCATCGCAAATAGTTAACTGAAATGAAGGCTCTGATACATGAGATCCATGGTGCCACGTGAAGTATATTTTTTTAATGAGCACTATTGCCAAGTTTTTGTGCTTGATGAATTATTTTTTTTTGAAGGTTGCTTGGGAGGATTATTTCCTTTTCTTGTTTGAGTGTTATGAGATTCAGCCATGATTCTCAATTTTAACATGTTGCAACTATAGTCTTTTATATGAATTTTCTTGGCAATATCATTTAACCTACTTTTTGTATCTACCTTTCACCCACTATTTCAATCCAGTATAATTTTTTAATAAGCACTATTGCCAATTATTATAATTGATTTTGTGCTTGATGAAGTTATTTTTTTGGGATTGTTTCAAGAGGATTATTTCATTTTCTTGTTTCTTCAGCCATGATTCTCAACTTTAACATGTTGCAACCATTATCTTTGATATGAATATTCTTGGCAATATTGTTTTCACCCTCTGTTTCAATCCAATGATTTGCCATTCTACTGGGTCTGCTTGTTGTGGCAGATTATAGGAGTTCATCTGGTGCGGGGCCAGTGATACTCGATGATTGTAATTTTCATGAATCAGTGCGTCTTGATAGTTTCGATATGGACAGAACTCTGGCTCTGGTGAGTGAAACTTAGATGATAGCATCTAGAACATTGTGCAGAGATTGGTAGGGACTATAAATATTTTTTGCATCATTTAGGCACACGTTTTCATTCTGCTATTGTCTTTCAGGTACCACCAGATGGTGAATTTCCTGTCATGAACTACAGAATGACGCAGGAATTCAAGCCTCCTTTTCGTATTAACTGTTTAATTGAAGAAGCAGGACACCTTAAGGTGAGCTTGTATTTCTTGACTTTCATACATCATGATGGTTTCATTATATCCATTTTTTTCCATACCCGTAAGCATGTAATATTTCCTAAAATATTAATGAGATGGAAAGAACTTATTTTATTTATGAATTCGTTTAGTTCTATAATAAATTTGAAAGTATTGAGCATTTGCCTGCTTCTCTTATTTATACTTATGCTTTGCTATTAAAATTTTAGGCAGAAGTAATTCTTAAAGTACGTGCAGAGTTCCCCTCAAACATTACTGCAAACACCGTTGTTGTGCAGATGCCACTTCCTAAATATACTACCAGGTATTTTCCTTTTCCCATCTTTTATACTTGGTAAATTTTCTGTTGATTACATCTTTTATACTTGGTAATTTTCAGAGCTAGTTTTGAGTTGGAACCTGGAGCTGTTGGGCAAAGAACAGATTTCAAAGAAGCGAACAAGAAACTAGAATGGGGTTTAAAGAAGGTAAATATATTTTACAGATGCTTTGAGAAGTATTCACCACCAAATACTTCAGTAATGTGATAGCTTTTTCCCTTTCGATGTGTTAATCATGATTTTGCTATGCTTGGCAGATTGTTGGTGGATCAGAACATACACTTCGTGCAAAGCTGACATTTTCACAGGAATCACATGGTACATATCATCCATAATTTATTATTTCAAAAGAATTTCTTTTTCTAAATTTTGTCTTTTCTCAATGTGATAAGTTCATTTGAGAATGTGTTAAATTCAATTTTCATTGATGAAATATTTATGGTTTAATTCAGCTAACATCACAAAGGAAGCTGGACCAGTTAGCATGACTTTCACAATACCGATGTATAATGCGTCAAGGCTTCAGGTAAAGATACTTAGTGCTAGTTGCCTAGTATGGGTTGAGACATCCATATGTTGGCTGATAACAGCAAAAGTTTTATCAGATCTATGATAAAGCCTGGGATGGAAGAGGTTAAAATGTAGAAGCTATAACATCTATCAGATCTTTATTCTTGCCATCTAGAATGCTTTGTTAAGATCATTTTAAGTCAACAATATAAGGGCTGTTGTTTAGTAGTAAAGTCAAATTATTCAAGCAGTTTGATAGCACAGAGAACAAGGATTGAAGTCTCAGCAATGTTTCTAAATCCTAATTCTATTTTCAAAGTGCTTCAAGATTCCTAACATCAAAATCTCTCCTGATACAGGTGAAATACTTGCAGATAGCAAAGAAATCTAGTTCCTATAATCCATATCGATGGGTGAGATATGTTACTCAGGCCAATTCATATGTTGCTCGAATATGATATGGTGGAATCTCCATTCTTTTGTATGTTTCATATTTGTCGGCTCCTTGGTGTCACTTTATTTTTCTGAACTAGTTTGTACATTTGTGCTGAATCACACCATACTTTCAAGTTGTATCATCTGGTGAAATTTATCTAATTTGTACATTAGTGATGTTGAATAGACAATCTAGCACAGGTTTTTCCCCCGCTGGTTATGAGAGAATTCCAACTGGTAAAATATGATATTTAAGAAGCCTTTCTGAACTCATGCGATCAGAGCAGCAGGTGATCTACTATCTACTGCCTAATATCTGAATGAACATTAAGCATTGAAATTTCTATTAACTTCGATAGAATTAGTTCCAATTGAATAATTTTTGGAAATTATATTTCAACTCCTTGGAATAGAGCTGTTCAGCCAACGTTGAACAATCGTATTTTTGCAAATCCTGCAAATGTTGCGTGGTGTTAACATTCTACCGTGAGAAACGAAATCAAACTTTCCATGCTTTTGCAAAGGCATGCTTGCCTCATTACCTTGCATACAGCCTCATTCTGATTTTCCTAGGCAGGAAATTCCACCTCTTACGCACCTAGTGCCTCGTCTTTACAGCTGAACTTTCTCGAGTTCCAGATTTCCGACTTTCCTTAACCAGGTTTGCCCGGTCTAGAAGCTGGAACTGGCTCCTCTTGTGGAAGCCTGAAAGACCAAGATTAGCTCCAGGGACCAAGCATTTTCTCTTGCTTAAGCTCGAAAGCCTAATTTCTACCCACAAAAGTTGGGTTTCTTTACTGGACCTAGTCCCTGGCATTGCTGCAATGTCATAGTCCAAATGTTTTAGTCGACAAGTGTCAGTCCATAATTGTGGGCTATCCTTTCGCTTTTCTGTGTCTTCCCCTTTTCTTCCGCAGGGATTCAGGGAATGAGGCTAATACTATTTGTTACCTGTGTCTCCTTTTTGTTCCTGCTTGGCTTTAATCTCCGAATTATGTCTATAATAGTAGGATTTGCATTAAGTAAGTTTATCCTAAACTTCTATTATACAATCAGTTAAGGACACGTGGAGCACCCATTACCTTCATTTTGACAAAAACAAATGCTTTACATCTAGTAATCTGATTCTCTTTTTCTTTAAATATATTCTTAATTTGCCATCATTAAGGGGCATTTCTTTGGATAATTTTTTCCATTGGTGGTTACTAGTATTATTCAATTATAGTAATTCCACATCCGACAACTTAATCAAAGTAACCAATGAGAGCTGTCCTGGGTAGAATGTTTTTTGTGGTTCAAGACTCTTTGACAGAATATGTTACCATAGTCCAAACTCAAATTTGGCACCTAGGTTCATAACTCCCCGAAATAAAATAAAATACAATATGATAAGAAGAATAGTCAAATGATAATAAAACTAAAATATTCCATCATTTTCTAGAGAACTGCTTCAACTCTGATTATTCCCCTCCCCCATGTTATTCTATTACACAAACTTAACGGTCAAACGAGTCGATCACTTGGGTTTTTAAAGTCGTTATTTTATTCAAGCAATAGCTCACCTCTGACGTGGGCAACCCTTTGTTTTCTTCTTTAGTCTTTTCTCGATTCGTTTGGTGCCAACCCAAGCTTTGTAATTAGATGCTGAATTTATCTAGCTACACAAACCATTGTTGGTGTTTTCATATGTACCCCAAACTTTCCATTATTCCTACAAGCATTTTCACTAAATTTCCTTAAACTTTTAAAGTTTATTATTTGACTTAGTTAGTCTAAATGTTTTCGTAAAAAATGAGTTATTTTTTTTTATAATTAAACGGGGAAGAATTTAAATTTTATTTTTTAAATAAAAAAATTATATATTAATTAATAAATTAAATATTTACACGTAAAAATGAGTTGATTTGAAATGTTATCTCGTGATTTAATAAACATTTTTTAACTTTCACAAATTAAATTTAATTGATTTAGCCAGATAGATAAGACATGTAACGTAAATAATAAAAAATTCACCCTTTTACTTTTGCATCAGTGAGGAAATGACTAAAGAGAGCCCTAGATGATTGAGATGACGCATATTTCAACTCTATAAAACCCATTTAATTAACCTAGTGGCTAATCCAACCTTTTTTTTAAAAAAAATAAACCTCATCAAAGGCAGCTATTAACTATCAATCCTTGTTGTGCTTTTTATTCATTGGTAAAGTAAAAATTTTTCTTCGGTGTCATTAAACGGTGAAGGAAAACGCGCATCATTCTCTCTCCCTCTTACCAATTGGCTCAGCCTTTTCCACAAAGTCAAATGATAAAATAATAGGAAAAACGCAAGCCGCCCTTGGAAAACTATTGCAAGTGCGTCAAAACACGTACGGCAAATAACAAAGAATTTGGGTGTTTTTGTTATCTTAAAAAATAAAAGAAATTAAATATGGATAAAATTATAAGTTAATCCATTGCTAATTAGGGCAAAATGCAGCAGGGAAGCCATAATTTTTTTTTTGTTTGTTTTACGCTTTATACCAAGCAGCACAGAAGGGGAGCTATAACGTCTGAGTCAAGCTTTCACCATTTGGCTTTTGCTTTGTCTTTAGAATCTGTTGTTTCAAAGCCAAAATTTCCTTATTTATGCTGATGTTTTACTTTCCGATGCTGTTGCATACAGGTCTTATTCGATTTTAGTTACTCAAACAGGCAAATCCTGCTTTTTTCCTTATCATTTCATTGCTTTGTCAGTGCTAAAGTTATCCCATGCTTTGGACTAAAGCTTTTGCTATAGATTTCATTTCTCAAAAAAAAAAAAAAAACATAAAATTATAATCAAAATACGCATACTATTCGTGATTGGTCGAATACTTTAAAAACCAACAAAATAACTCTAATCTTGATTTATTATCTCAACTTAAAACGTTTCATTGTCTATAAAGTTTATAAGCCAAAAATTTGTTCAAATATAGGAATGGATCATGCTCATAAATGGGTAATAATTAGTTAGAGATATGGGAATTAATGAAGAAAAAAATTTTGGAAGAAACAAGGAAGAAAAGTTGCAACGGGGATGCTCCCCAAAATATAGTAACGAATCTGAGTTGCTATAATAAATTAAGGATGATGACTTGGACCATATAGAATGGGGTAGCCTAACTTGGCAAGTTTTCCCATACTTTTCATGTGGATGCTACGTAGCTACACCTTCTTTGTCCTTTAAAAGAGTAAGTTTCAACTAAGATTCTTGGGCAATCAGCTTCAACTTGTTATGCAATCCTTATCCTGGAACCCAGCTGCCTTTTTTTTTTTTTTTTTTTTTAATAAATAACCCAGCTGCTCCTATCCACCTACAGCAACAGTCTATGGTCAGATTCATTGTTTCCACTATAAACTTCTATTTTTTTTATATATACAAAGAAGAAATTGCATTCTTTCTCTCTTCGGACGATACATCAATTCTCATAAATAGTTTTTTTTTTTTAATTTCGTTTTTAATGAGATAAATAACGTATTTTTAAAGGGATATTCGGGTGTTAAAGATTTGGGATTTCAATTGGAATTATGAGATTAATGAATGAGCTTATAAGATGTAAAAGAATTGATTTTCTTATGTAGTTCAAGACCTTATATATATAAAAAAATGATATACTTTATATGTGTGGTTTCTTGCAATACAATGATTAAGAAATAGAGTACGAATAATTTTCTAGATTTAAATTAAACCTGTTTTTCTTTTTGTTCTCAATGAAATATTTATATTATTGTTTTAGAATGTCTCCTAATAACGTAATTTTTTAAAATGGGAATTCTGTTTTTGGATATTTTGTTTCATTAAAATACTAATTTTAGGTCAGATTTTTTAAATTTTATATTACTTTAAGTGTAAAATTTAAAAAAAAACAAAAAAACTTTTATTTGTTACCATTTTGTGTCATTTAAAAAATAAATAATTTATCATTAAGTTATCAGTGAAAAGAAATAGTATTTCAAGTACACTAATTTAGGAAATAATAATAAAAAAGGAAAGTGAAAGGAAAATGTAGTCAAATAAAGGTAACTGTTACGAAAGACCCTACACGACCAAACCCTACATACGGTACGCGTACTCAAACCTACACTTGGATTACAACAACAGTGAAAGAAGAGAAGGCTAAGTGTTTTTGTTTTTTTTTTTTTTGGGGTATACAGCATGCGACAGGATTTCCTTGGGCCCACTTTTGATATTTACTTTTCACATTTCTCTTTTAAAAAAAAGAAAAAGAAAAATGAATAGCAATCTTCTCTGACTTTTGGGGTTGCATAAAATTCCAAAATGTGCTTCTTAAGCAAAATGATTGTAAGCCTTGAATTCCCTTGGATCGAGTCATGTAGTAGTGCTAATGCATATACCCAATTTGCCCACCACACAACAAAAGGAAACCCAATTGCGATTTTAACATATTAAGCACATGAGATTAGGGAAGGTAACCCCCTTCTTGTCAAAGTAAGTGAGCTGAGATTTTCAACATTTTTATGTGAGAGAGAGAGAGAGAGAGAGAGAGAGAGAGAGAGAGAGAGAGAGAGACAGCAGTCTGGGCTAGGTAGACTTAGACACTGGGGAGCGGACAGCATTATTATCATAATAGTAGAGACAATAAAACATTGCCCTCCAACGCAAACAAAGATGAACCAAAAAGGAAAGAAGGGAAGAAGAAATTGTGGTAAGCCCAAGTGAAAGGAGCTCAAAAAATGAAAAAATAAAAAGGAAAAAAAGAAGGGCATCCCCCATGACCAAAAAGAAGAACATCAAGGAGTCATTGTCAATCCACTCGGTCGGGAGTCGGGAGGACCCAAAGGCCAAAACTCTTCTCCTCTCTCTCTGTCTAACCTTTCAAACTTGAAGAAAAACAAAGGCGGTGCAAGGCTTAGCTAACCGATGTCCCATACTTTCCCATTTTGTCAATATCTTGCATCTCTCTCTCTCGCTCTCGTTGGATGTGTGGACCCTACTTTACCTCCAACCAGCGGCGCCATTAGTCTTTACTTGGTTTCAAAGCTCACCCACCTGCCCCTTCCCCCATCTCCCATCTCTCTCTCTCTCTCTCTCTCTCTCGCTCATCCCTTCCCATTTATTATTCCCCTATAAACAAATCCAAACGCCACAGCTCTCTTCTTTCTACACCTCCTTTCTCTCTCTATCCCTCACAGTTTTTCTTCCCCCACAACCCATCTCCCCTCCCATTCCATCTTGTTCCGTCTCTTGTTCTTTTCTTGCCTTTTAAACTTCTTTCCCCTTATTTTATTACAAAATCTCACATCCAAAATCTCACCAATCATACATATAGACAAAGAAATTTATATTTTTTTATAGAAAAAGGGAAAAATTAGGAGTCCATTTCAAAAAAAAAAAAATTAAGCAAATCCACCCACAACATGAAAGGTGAATATGTAGAAACCAAAAATGAAAACCCCAACAACATGTTTTCTAAGCTCCACCACTCTCATCAACAGCAACAACACCAAAACCACCCTTTCTCTCATCACTTCCAACTCTCTCGCGACTCCCAAACCCCTGACTCTGAAGACACCAGTCGCACCACCACCCCTACCACCAA
The DNA here is from genome assembly GCA_036013995.1 of Theobroma grandiflorum. NCBI lineage: Eukaryota > Viridiplantae > Streptophyta > Magnoliopsida > Malvales > Malvaceae > Theobroma > Theobroma grandiflorum. Next base: position 23,699,572 of record CP142126.1, read on the forward strand.
AGACCCCACCACCAACCACAACTCCACTCTCCCTAGTGGTGGTGGTGGTGGCGGCGGTACTAGCGGTGGCGATGGAGCTACCATTGAAGTCATTCGAAGACCAAGAGGCCGTCCTCCAGGCTCCAAAAACAAGCCGAAACCACCCGTCATCATCACTCGCGAACCCGAGCCCGCCATGAGTCCTTACATTCTCGAAATCCCTGGAGGAAACGACATCGTTGAAGCTATCTCCCGTTTCTCTCGTCGCAAAAACATTGGCATCTGCGTACTTACAGGATCTGGAACCGTTTCGAACGTAACTCTCCGTCAACCGTCAACGACTCCGGGAGCTATCATAACTTTCCATGGCAGATTCGACATCTTATCTCTCTCCGCCACGTTCCTACCTCAAACGACGCCGTGTCACGTGCCGAATACGTTCTCTATCTCTTTAGCGGGTCCTCAAGGGCAGATCGTTGGAGGGTTCGTAGCTGGCTCATTGGTAGCAGCTGGCACCGTGTTCATAGTAGCTGCTACTTTTAACAACCCCTCGTATCATCGGTTACCTGGAGAAGAAGAAGCGAGGAATACAGTGTCGTCTGGTGGTGGTGGTGATGGACAGTCGCCGCCTTTGTCTGGTGGCGGTGGAGATAGCGGTCACGGTGGTGGGGTAGATTCTTGCGGGGTTTCGATGTATAGTTGTCATTTGGGTGGGTCAGATGTGATTTGGGCTCCAACTGCTAGACCACCACCGCCCCCACCGCCTTACTAATGAGTTCGAAGTTGTAGTTTATGCAGTTCTTTCCTTTTCTTTAAATTTTTTTTCTTTGGAGAGCACTGTGAATTAATGGGAGTTTAGATAATCCTTTTCTTTTCTCTTTCTTTTTTTTTTTTTTTTGGGTTATGTAGTGTTTTATTTCATCATGATATGATCATTAATTACCTTTGTTTAATCTTAAATTTTAAAATTTTAGTTAATTGATCTTCTATTTAGCAGTTAAATCTTTTATTCTGGATAAAATGTGAATGGGTTTGAGCTGATAGAGCGAAGTCATTGGCTTTGAGCTAAGAGCTGAAGCCCTAGAAAATCTTCTTTAACGAGCTATGGATTGTCATACGTCAAAATCAAACTTTCCTCTGGTTAAACTGGTTCGCTTTTATCTTCTCTGTTCATTACATGTTAGATATTTGCCACATTCTTTGCGGTTAAACTGGTTAAACTGGTTTGCCTTTTCCCATTTTATTTCATATTCTGGTTGCAAATGGGAGAGCTTTGCTTTGAAGTTTGAAACTGATCATACGTATCTCTGCACTCTTCTGCAGCCACTGGCTGAAGATAAATGCTGATTCGATTGATCTTTTCCTTGGCTTTTTTCTTTACCTTCTTCATTTAGATAAAGCGTGTGCCAGAAGAAAACATGGATAGGGTTACGCCTGCCAGTTTTCTTTTCAGTCTAACAGGGAAAAGAGGAGGAAAGACGAAAAAAGAGGGTTTGGAGTTTTTGCTTTTACCCAATACGCTCTTACCCCACTTTACTATTAATTTTTTCTTTTTCTTTCTGATCATCTGTGTACTTTGGTTTGTCTCTTTCTAATTGGATCTTTCCTTCGGTGGGGAAAAAAGAAAGAAGGCATGATGAAAGCAAAGCAGAGATAGGGGGTGCAGGACTCATGGCCTTCCTCTCCGTAAACTCTTTGATTCTTGAGCTGCTGGTTTCCCTGCTGCCTACTGTCGAGCGAGTTAAATGATACTTGTGTTTGGCCCTGAATGGTCATATTTCATGGAGATAAGACATTTATTGCCTGATCCTGTCAGTTTCTTTTTTTTGCTCTTCCTTCAAAGTTATATTGGAGATTGTTTCTTATTATTGTTTGCCTCTTCGGGTTTTCTTTCTTTTCTTTTTCAGATGAATGTTCCTTCAGATTATATGATTGGAAGGGTTTTGGCATTAATACTTGAAATTCAAGGGTTTCACCATCATCTATAAATGTTTTCGTACAAAATAGAATAAAGGAAATACTTAAGCATGCATTACATGATTTGCATTTTCCTGGCAGGTTATTATAATTTTCTTCTTCTTCTTTTATTTATTTATTTATTTATTTTAATTAAAAACAATGAAGACAGGCTATCATATTATACTAAACTTATAACATGATTCATTCCCTAGGCCACAATTTGCAGTTCCCCAAGAATATTCCTCACTTTTATGTCTCATCATTTGTATCCTTTTTCTTTATTTTATAAGCTTCTTTTTTTAATTAATTTTTCCTAAACTTTTTTTTTAGAAAAAAAAAAAGGGAGGGAATGTAAAATTCTTGCCAAGTGGCTGAATCATGCAGGGACAGAAGTATTCAATGACTGGACAATTAACAGGCATTAATTAGGAATGCAATACTTCAGTTTCCTTCAATTTCTTACCCAATTTTTTTTTTTAAAAGAAATATTACAGGCTTCAATTTCTTTCCTTTACATAGAATTCAGACCATGTTCTAATCTCTTGTCAAAAAAAGAAAAAGATTTTATAGAGTATGTATCATGCTATGGCAGAATAATAATACAAAAAAGAAAGCAAAAAAGCTTGATTTAGTCTTCATTATCAATTAAGCTTAATTCTTTTCTCCCCAATATATCCAAGCAATCAATAGGATTTTTGTTTCCGACTAATGGGTTAATGATCAAGAGTAGATTATCTTCTACAACCATTATAATATCAGTTATTTTTCCCCCTTTCTCCCCCTATTATTTGTTTCATTTTTATTTTCTCTTGCTTTGAACAGCTAATCTTTTGTTTTAACTTTTAATAGATAATTAACTCCTTTTTTCTAAATATTTTGAGTCTCCTGCCCAATTTTTAATTTGAACACTTTATTAAAAGGATAATACTACTAAATAAGTAATTAAGAGCATTAAAACAATAGGATAATTCACTGGTTATATTTACTTATTGCTCTCTATCCCACATACAAAAAAAAAAAAAAAAACACATATTAGTTGTATTTCACATGCTACAACGAAATTTTTGAAACTTTCAAAGAGATTTTCCATGTTTGAGACTAGTCTTTATCAGAGTTTATCATTCTATTGAGATTTTCCGGCCGTATACCAATTTTGTGGGGGTACAGTACCGCAGCTGCTTGTTTTCTAGGCTTGTATGTGTCATATACTTAAATAGTTGACAAAATTATTAATGAGGGAGGTTGATAAAAACAACTACCTAATATATAGGTTCCTTTTGGAGGAGCCTGCAACTAACTATATAGGTTGATCTTCTTAATTTACTCCATCAACCGCTTGTACAGCATTTGTTCATTCATAAACATACTCAATAACCAGAGAATTTACCTAAAATTTGTCTCTGCCTCTTATTCTTCCTCTATGCCTTTGTTTTTCCTGTTTTATAGTCATGAAAAATGGGGCATTTGAATTTGAGCATACTTATTCCTTAGCTTCTCGATCTTTGTAGAGAAAAAAGGACGGGGAGAGAAGAGGAAATGGAGGGGTTGATGGATGATGGTGTGGGATTGATGGAGGAAGGTGTAGAGGGAGTTTCAAAGAAGGGGTTGTTCAATTAACTTACCTTATTATGCTATTGCTGACATGGTCCATTACTACGATAGTGATGCACTTCAATTAATGCTACTATACGTACTGCTCTTATTTCTTAACAGCTCTATAAAGTTTGCCTCCTATTTTATGCACTACCCTGAAAAGATTAAAAGGCAATGAAACAAATGCCCAAATGGAAACTAGGAGGCCAATGCCCTTAGGCTGAGTTACTTGAAACTTCATTTCAATGAGGCTAGTATAATACTGTTCACCTTTTTTTCCAAGTTGGCTGGTAAGACAATACAAGGCAGCTAGCCAATCTAAATACAGTGTGGGGTAAAAAAACCTTCATAACCTGGCGCCTCTTTATTTGACCTTTCTTTCCCTTGATTCCACGCTTTCTCCTCCATGCCTGCCAGGTCTTGGTTATGATTATTTATCATAAAACCATGTTATATTTTTCTTCTTCTCTAATACGACAAATCAGTCTTTTGATGGTTTAAACGAAATAAAAAGTTACATTGTGAAGCCACTTCTCTGAAATCTCGGTCGTTTTTTAACTCCTAATAAAAAGTTTTTCTTACTCAATGGCCAAAGCCTGAACTTTCATCATATTACCCGGTTGTTCAGTTTTGACTTGGTTTGCGTTCTGTCGGGGTTCTTTGTAGTGTAATAAGATTCGCCAAATCTAGATTGCCCCGCTTGCTACTTTGATTCATGAGATACGTAATAATTGATACATTGAATAAATTATAGTAATTGAATTAAGATTTATTAAATCTAAATTATCTTTTTTGTTACTTTAATCCATGATATATGCAGTAATTGGTATATCAAGTCAATTATAGTAATAGAAGTAAGATTTGTCAAATCTAGATTATCGTGTTTACTGTTTTGATTCATGAATTACGCGGTAATTGACATATCAAATCAATTATAGTAACAGAATTAAAATTTGTCAAATCTAGATTATTTCGTTTACTTTTTTTATTTATGAGATACGTGATAATGTGATAATTGACATATCAAATAAATTACAGTGATGAAACTAAGACTTATCAAATCTAAATTGTTTCGCTTACTACTTTGATCTATGAGATATGCGATAATTGATAACTTTCATATATGAGATACGTGGTAATTGATATATCAAATAAATTATAATAACAGAAGACGGTAATACTTGAGTAATTGATATGAAATTATGGATGTACGAAAAAATAAATATTGTTCAACAACTTAAGTAACTCTTAAGATGATTATGACATAATGTTATGAGAATTGAAATCTTATATTATGAAATTGTATATATTACAAAAAATCTAAAATATATGTTACGTAAATAAACACAATAAATTCTTCAAATTATAAGAAAAACAGAATAAGAACAAAGACCAAAAAATACTATATAAGAAGTAATATTTGTTTAATTAGCATTACAGGGTCGAAAATCGAGCTTGATTCACGTTTTATGAGGTATTCTCTAGGGTAATTTTTGCTTCATTTTCCGATTCCAAATGCCATAAAATCAAAAGGACAATAGAGGGGATGAATAACAATCAGATTCCGAAATTGAATCTGACGACTGTCCCCAGCGCCGGCAATATCAGAAGCTTAATTAAACCTTTCGTCCTTTATTTCCTGAAAATCTATAGCATTGTAGTATGCATAAAGGATGCTGCTGACGCATTATTTTAATACGTGGGGTGGATAATTCAATTATTTATTAGTTTGACAATTATCAGTGCGCATGTAAATGGAAGTGCTGACACAGAGAGTAGATTTTTTTTCCAAAGTTGAAGAACAAATCCACTACTTTATCTTTTGAAAAAGAAATAGAATCTCTACAGCATGACGTGTCTGATTGCTGCGTTGTAATCTGGTTGTAGTAGTTTTGTGATTAAATTAACCAAAAAGTTGTTGATCCACGTAGTTATTTGTGGTACGGGGAGGAGTGAGAATGTCCAATTTTTCAGCTCAGTGAATATGGGGTATTGGAAAGAAAGTAGTACTGGTTGTTCTTTATGGCCTTTTTCTTGTGGTTGGGAATTGAGTTCAACGGTCAATGCAATACGAACCTATAGAAGCGAAGTCTATGTTCGTGTAGCTAGTTTTAGGTAATTGGAGTTAAGGGAGGAGAAAAACACTGTGTGGGTTCAACTTTATGCTAATGTGAAGCTTGTAAAGATCCCTTTTTTGTAATTTGGTGGGTGATGCAGATCAATCAGGGAGAGAAATTCTGGAACATAATAATCAGGGAGATCCAATAAGGCCAATGATGATTTGAAAAAAGAGAATCAAATCAGCTTTGCTAAGATGCTAAGTTTGTTTAACGGCAAGAACAAGACAGGCACCACCATTGTCTTTGAGCCGAAAAGAAGACTTATTTTGACACACTGATATAGATGGACGACAAAGATGTTTAAACCAACAGCCTAATTACATTCCTTGTCACAATTGCTGCTTTGCCCCGACATCTCCGAGACATAAAGGATTCACAGAAGAGGCGGAGATGAACTTTTCCAGGCTCAAGATTTTTCCCGGGGGGAAAAAGCAGTGTAGAAACTTGAAAAAAAGTAAGCAAACCTTGCTATGAGTGTATCCTGAAACACTTTGCTGTGTGAACAAGAATAAATAAAAGAAAAAAGATAAAAAGAGCGCATGGGAAGATCAGGCAATGAACAAGTTTGTGCAATTGCCCATATCCGGCCTGATCTTTTCAATTTGAAACAAGTTGGGGCTGGAGGGGGTCCCATGGCAGCTCCAAGTTGCTATAAAGTTCCATCGAAGGCTGACTTGTTTAAGCGCTAGAAGTAATTGATACTTAAAATGCATGCATTGCTTGGCAGTGACTTGTCGATGGCAGACCTTTGCTGGCTTGCAATGTCGGCCAGAGGAAGCTACAATCCCCACTTGCATAGTTTTGTTGTTTCTCGATCAATAATATACGGAAAGTCATTCCCCAGACAGAAAAAAAAACCCACTATTTCCAGATGATTATACATAAGCCTGGACTTCAAAACCAGCTTGGAAAGTCAAGCCTGAATTCCCTGTTTGCTCCTAATTTTATTCCTCAAATCCAAATCAAAATCTGGGTGTTTCTTAAAAAGATGATTAGCTAATCATCATTTAGGGTTTAAATTCGCTTTTAAAACAACCAACTCTTTCATTCTATTTGTCCTTCGTGCATGACTTCCACTTTTCGGCAATATCGCCACGTTTTCTAACGAAGCTCACCTAACTCGGGACATGGTTTTTCTTCGTATTAGTTGCCAAGTGAACCCGAAATATTTGACTTTCGATTGCCGTCAAACTCCTAACGCCCTGCTATCAAGAATTAGCAGGAGAAAGTTCTCCCAAAGTTAGCTAGCTGTTTCCGAAGTGAATTTATAACGGGACAGCGCGGGCGCGCACACACATTCTGTACAATTTGAAGACCCCAGATCAAGACGTGACAAAACCAGGACATATGTTATGCATCACTTTTTCTCATACCTAGAAATTGAAAGAAATTAAAGTTGATGAAGCATTTTTTTTTTAATTATAAGTACACCGTGCGTATGCTCTAACAACTCTTGACCTTAGAAAAAACATGAACATAATCTTTGAATTATTCAATATATACGTTAAGAATCAATCAAGCAGTCTCGTTGTGTTTCTCTTATTGACCTTATCTGTTTGGATTGCAGCCCAAAAAAAATATACATGAATGAAGAAGAGGCAAAAAGAGAGGAAATTTAATGGATGGAGAGACGCCCAAGACACAGAGCATATACATCTTTGGATTTGGCAGATAACATCCTTAACTGTATTGATTTTAGTATTGACTCAATTAAAAGTTACTTTACATGGACATCGCCAAAAAAATAAAAGGATAAGGCAAGGACGGGAGGCATATATTTACTAAGTCCCTTCCATTTCCTCTCCTAACTCCCATCCTGAACGTACCTTTGAAGAGCTTATGCCCTATTCAGTCCTTCCACAGCGCCCTTTCTTACTGACCCTCAGGGATCAGATACGTTGAAATCTTAGTCCATGTTCTTTGCATCAATAAAATTCAAATTCTTTGACCAAACAAAGTTCTTGAATGCATCAATCTCTTAGCTTTGACTGAAGAAATCCGATTATTCAAACATTGCAACAAATTGCAAGTTGTCAAAACTTTCTATATCGTTTTAATTTTAATTTTTCCTTGCAATGGTAACAAACAAGTACAGTACCGTCAAAGTGACACTATGAACAGATGGGTCTACATGCAGGCAGCGGTGGTCAGTAGTCGGTGCAGGTGGTCATGGCAGGCATCACTAACGAAAACTACACGTGTACGGTCGTGATAGCCCTTTACTTCTGAAGTCGAAGGATATGTTGAATTGAATGCCATAAGGCTGGGCTCCCTCCCTCCCTGTCCAAAAAGTCAATTTGAAATCCACTTCTCCTTATCCAGACATAGGCCATCCTATGTGAAAAGAATGAATAGTAGAATTGGAAGACTAGGCATGGGGTTTGATGGAGATGGCCTTCATGGCCCGTTATCGCTTTGAGGACAAGATATTGTCGAAGTGGTTGAGAAGGAGCAGTCCTGTCCCCCGTGCGTTGTTGTTGTTGATGTATTCTTTTGCTTTTGTTTATCTAATTAGGCCCGATTGCTTCATGCTCGTTGGTCAAGGCTGTTTTCGAGTTTCCGTTGAGTGGGGACTATTTGGGCTCAAGAGCGGAGTTAGCTACACGCCCAGACTAGTTCATAGTAACTACCAACTAGTCAAGAGGTTTCCATTTTCTTGTAATGAATGTTGTTTCGGGTTGGTTTTAACTAGCTCGAAGATAAAGGCTGAGTGGCTGAAGGCTAGTGCCTAGCGTTTGCATTGCCACAGGCATCTTTCGATGTATAATACTATTATTACCAAGAGAAGGGATAAGATATGAACAAAATGGTGATGGCTGCTTCTTTAAACAAAGCCAGCTACAAGAGTACATTACATACAACCCCTCCCAAATCTTATTTACCTCCTCTAACGCAAAATACCTTGAAATAAAAATTTTTTTAATTGGTTCTTTCCCTTGTTGATTTTCTAAAAGATACATCATTTAAAGGGTTAACCCGTCCTAATCTCTCCGAGTCAGTTTCCCTAGAGCTACTACTACTTATCTTTCTACACTGTTTACCCGTGTCAGAGTGGAAAAAAGGATGATTTCCCTTACCTTCCTCATCCTTTTGCCTCCTGCTACTCCCACTGGGTCGTCTGTCCAAAAGAACATTCTCTGCGCCTGAATCAGTATATTCCATTTGAGAGCCACAAGTTTCAGGCGAACCTGAAGCATATCGGTCTAAATCAGCAAGGGGTGAATGCCTTGAGTAAAGGGGAGAAGAAGAGGAAGATGAAGAAGCATCGGAATCTGAACTCCTCCAGGGACTGTTCCAACCACGTATTGAATCACCAAATACAGAATCCAACAAGTCATCAGCACTGGCAGAATCTCGTGTGCTATCAGTACAGCAGGAACCTTCATCAGAGTTGCTGCTAAAAAGAGAAGAACTATCACTTGATGAGTCCTCTTCCGAAATCCTTTGCAGCCGATTGTATTTTGAATAAAGAGATTCAATGCTTCCCGGAAAGTCCGGATCAATTGAACTAGGGTAGAATTCATCAAGACTAGAATGTGTTGAAGAACTTGACTTTGACAGATTCTTTGAATTGACCCTCAATGGAATGGTCTTATTTCTGCTCCTTATCAATCTTGGGGCCCGGGGTGAGCACCTGCAAGGGAATTTTTCTGTTAAAGCACCAAAGCAATGACAGCATAGAAATTTTAATAGCAAACAGGACAGGGCAACTGAGATTCATTACCTTGCATAAAGAAGCATGTATGCCCCTTTCGTCAGAACTCTTTCAAGTTCCGTGGATGTTACCTGCCAAATCATCACCAACACAAGAAACTTATAAAATTATTACATGATAATGTTACAGTAATGTGTAACATGAAGACAGAACAAGAGGAGGGAAAATCACTTAATAATTCCAAACTCTATTTTTGCACTTTAAGTAAGCATTTTAGATCTGGCCATTGAGTGGAGGTACTACTTTTTCCATTACCTTTAAAAATGAACACATACACGAATTACCGCAACTAACTAAAGACCAATTCAGTTCAGAATCAAAAGAAAAAAACACAGCTTTCCCAAACTGAAGCATTTAAAAGCATAGCTAAATATTACTAACATGGTAGCAACAGCTAAGCATTACGCATGGCAAAATTTTTAATAGTCAAGTAAGGGAAGCAAAACCAGAATGACAATCTACAAAAATTAACGATTTAGGTGGGTAGTTATCAAGTAGATTAAAGCTAAATCAAGTTACATGCAGTAAAACAAATGAAATGGTTTAATGTACGCAGATGATAATTGTAGAGAACATACTGTGCTGTCATCAATCTTGAACCACTTGTTTTGAACATTTTTAACATAGCACACGTAGTGACCCGAAAATGCAGCATTCATAATATCCAAGTGGACCACCACCCCATAGAGCCTGTATATGGGTGATTTATCACTTGTACCACTCATATATGGTGCCAAGTTCAAAATCTCAGGAAACCGAATCGCTTTATTAAGCTTTCCAAATTTACCTGACTGCAACATAAGGCATAATCAGGATGTAAGAATCTGCAAAGAACAAAAAGCAAAACAGCATTCTTCATTAAAAGGGGTACCTGAAATCGCTTCAAAGCAATTGTAAGGACATTGGGAGCCTCTAATATTGTCAACTTCTTTTTGGCCTTCTCATAAGATTTGCATCTGAACAAAACAAGGACTGACAAAGTGAGCAAACATCTAAAAACCGATGCCTTCTAGCAAATGGAGAATTTAGTTGAGGAACTGCAACCATGCAGACTGCACATCATTTGACACACTACAACCACCAATATCAACAAGCACAAGAATTCAACAACAATAAAAAGAAATGTTTGATAAAATAACATCAATCACCAGAGTAATTTTATGCCACTTACTACGTATTAATCTTTGGGGAAACAAAGCCTTTTTTGAAAAGCAATCATAATTTCATTGCAGATGTTCTGTTAAATTTGTTTATTTCCTTGCACACACATCTAACAGAAGCATAAAACATAGATTTCAACTATCAATGAATAAAATAGCCACCTCTGAATGATTACATGGCACAGCAGACAAAATAACATAATATGACTAACAGAAACACTTTTTCACAGCTTCCAAATTGTGAAGCAAATCTGCATCTCCAGAAGCCAAAATGCAGCCTAAAACTTCTTTAAAGATGCTATAGAAACAAAGACCAGATTTCCAACAAGCTAAAAACTGAAGCCATAGTCAAAGAAGATAATGGCTTTGATCTGAGTGTCTACCCTCCCATTAGTTTAAGATTGGAGTAGAAAATTTCTCCATGGTATTTCTCCAAAAGTTAAAACTGTTAAAATCTAACAACTCTGAAAGATTAAGCTCAACAAATAAATAAACTACAGCATTTTATAAAAAGAACTATCTCGAAAAATATCACCTTCAGCCCTCTTTGAATGATAATAATATTGGAACATTATCTAAAGAGCTTCTTCAAAAATATAAAAGAACCAACCTGCTACATTGATACTTATTTTCTCCATCCAGAATCTCAGTTGCTGTAAACCGCCGAAGAGCCTCTTCCAAGGTTCCTATGTCGCCTTCAATCTCAACTGTAAGGTCCATCATTCTTTCATGACGCTCAGACTTGCCTTGACACTTCATGCACTTTATCTGAATACAACAGTTACATGGTTTACATGCATCATTTACATTTTAACACAGAACTTTTCACCCAGTTAAGAAATCTGGTCCATGAATAGATAGAGAGACAGATGCAACCAGAAATTAGCTTACCTTTGACCTAAGGTAACCTCCAAATGTTAGGCCTACTAAAGTTGTTTCTTCTTCTGAACAACCTGATGAATCCACCCCAGCTTCTCTAAGACAAACAGATTGCATTGCATCAATGGCATACCTGTCAAATTTAATACATCAATAAATCACTGCAACATTATTGAAAAGGTTACTAATTTCTCATTAGAAAAACACTATTGAAAAAATTAAAGCATTAAACATTAGTAAATCTATCTCACCTTAAAAATTCATGTGCATCTTCCTCTTTCCCGTTAGCAAGTTGACTTCCGATATTTTGTAGTTGGGACAGTATTCCTATAGGGGATAGTGGAGATTTCCCATCCTTGGCCTTGAAAATCAGATTTTCGAACTCACAGCTGAAACACCATTCTTTCTTTGCACCTAATAAAGCAATTTATAGTAATGGTCATCCAACATGCTATCTCAAAACACAAGATGTAAATAATTCCACATTGGTAATGTAAAGAGGGACATACATGCTTTGGAATGGAATCCCTGAAGAAAGTAAGCAGTCAGAGGAGGAGTAAATGTCAGGCATTGGAGAACAGCATTGGCATAACAGCTGTGCAAAGTATACGGCATGTTAACAACAGAGAGTAAGAAACCTTACAGGAAATAAAGTAGTCAAACAGAAACCTATCCAAGCTCCCACAGAACTTAAAATGGACAGTATGTTCAGTCCCAAAGTGAAAACTTAAAACTTAAACATTAGAAGAATATAATAAACCCGCAGATATCAACAGCATGATGGTTTAAACCCAAGGAACATGAGCAATAAAATGACTGTAATTAACACTCTCTCCGGGGCTCTTTCCCCATACTACACTCACATCTGAGTAACAAAAACAAAGTATAATATTTAATATCCAACTGTACATAATAAAGGCTTGTACAACACAAGAGGGAATGAAGATTCTTCACCAAGCAATCTGACAAACAAAGCTTAAGAAATGATGTCATCATCAAGTAAGGGGCAAGAGATCTTGATTGGCAATCACCATTTTCAGTGCAAAAGCTTCATAGATGACAGTAACACATTTCGACTGACAACAATCAGTAAAAAAGACAAAATAGAATTTATTATCTGTCTTAATCAACAAAGTAGCTTCTATGTAAGATCCAAGTTATTGATAATGTGAAAAAAAAGTACATCAACAAACTCATTATGCTCCACTAGAATTGTTCACCATAAGAAAGAACCAATCTTATATTACCTGTTCCCACAGTTTACAAGGCCACATGGTTGCAGTTCCACCTTGTTCCAATTATAAAGCTTGACAAATAATTCATAAGGAAAAAGGCCCTGTAAAGACAAAAGATAAATTTAACTAAAAATTACTACGTCTGAGGCTAAACTAGTACAGTTTTTTTTTTTTTTTGAAAGTAAAACTAGGACAGTTAAACAGAAAAGCAACTTCCAAGCAAACCTTATCACTATATTTTCCAGCAACCTCATTACCAACCCCCAATGGATAGTGTTTAGGCAATTTAGATCCTCTGAATTGATCAACAACCTTCAACATAGAAGTTTTCAATCCATGTCGACCATTTGAAGAACAACTTGAAACTGGAGGTAATGTAGCAGCATTTGCATGAACACCAATTTTTCCAGATTTCATGCTAGAAACAGCATGCACTCTGGCACTGGATGAATAAGCATCAGCAGACTTTAATGGATGTGAAGCATTGCTAGGGCCATTAATGACAGTACTTGAGCCTGACTTTTCAAAACATGAAGATGACAAGGTACTAACAAATGGAACATCTTTACTGATTGAACCACTTTTGGAACCAGACTGTAAAGAAGAAGCTGATGAAGTTTTAACTTCTAAGGGTTTTGGGACATGTGAAACACTGCTAGAGCCACACTCCACATGGTTCGGCCTTTCAGAATTCAAGGATGGGGAGTTGATGACCTTTCGAGCATCTAAACTAATATTTCGTGACAAAGTTACTCCATCAGAAACCTTGGTACTCCCAAGAGCAGCCTGAGGAGCATCATCCAATTTGACATCTTTTGCCTTGGAGCCTTGTGGACAAGAGGAAGAAGCATTCCCAGACAAATTAAATGAAAATTGCAAGGAAGATCCAGAATCAAGTGCGGCACTGTTAATGGCTTCTTTAGGAGTAGACTGAAAAGACTCATTGTCAGCATCACTTGTAGATGCAACTGATTCAAAAGAACTACCCCAGAAACCAGAAGTAGTTGCACATGGCTCAGCAATTGAACCCTCACATGTGCCACTGATGCCCAAACCTGAAGAACTAGTTGATGTGCACTGACTCTCTCCACTTCGATCAGGCTTTGTCTGATTTAATTTATTTACTTTGGTAAATTTATCTACAGAATCAACCAACCTAACAAATTTTGGGGATGATGGATTGGTTTGATCCACATCATTGACACCAGAGGCAGTCCAAAACACATCAAGATTAGTATCAGCAGATGAAGATCTATCAAATTTATCAGGCTCATTTGAACTGATGCTCTCGCACACAGAAATATCATCAGATGATTCACTACCAGCCGCAGAAGAAAATCCAGAAAATGAAACACTGGAAGATTCAGAAGCAGAGTTCGTTCCTTCCCCATCAGCATGGAACTCAACCTTTATATCATCACCCTTCCCATGTAAAACCACTGAAGAGCTAGTGGAATTAGACAATGCAGGTTTTGTGGACGATGTTTCAGTCGGCTTTGTATGCTGCTTTTCTTCAATTTCATATCTGTCTCCATATCGGTCTTGCTCTACCACCTTCTGACCAGAGTCACTTCCTTCATCATGATTCTGGTGTGTTGCAGTGGACGGTGGATGGCATTCTTCCTTATGACCTTGCCGCCAGTGAATAATTTGACACTTAGCAGAACTAAAACATCCAAATTTTGATGTAAACAAAACACTGTTAAAAGACAATTCCATAAAAGTGAACAATTGTGTTATCAGAAAATAATGCTCAATTCAGCAATAATTCACTATCGATCTACCATAAAATCATGTCCTAAGAATTACAATAACATGATAGGGAAAAGCTGAAAAATTTTCTCCATTCATTAGAGTGGTATTCATATTTTTTTCCACCAAATCTACTCATTAAACACACAACATCGGGACTCCTAAACTGCAAACTGGATGTCAGAAAGGCCATCTTTAGGAAGAACCGTTAAAAAGCTTTCTAACTCTCATATTTTAAGATATAGATAGGAGGCTCACACAAGGCATATACAAACTGCATTTGTTCAAAATCAGCAAAACCATCCATCAAAGTACTGCAGTTTTTAAGAAAAACTCCAAACCCCAAATCCATATCAGACAGTGGATGTTGAATCAGCAATGTAATTTTCACCGAGTCTTCTAAATTGCTTCATTTCCGACTTCCTAAACACACCCCTTGTGCCACTAAATTATACATCTATGCACATTTATACACATTTTGGAGTATTTAATTAGACCACACATTGGCCTGAGTATAAACAACCACCGCTTCCAGTAGTCCTAAAAGAAGCACTTCCCTAACCAAATGTTTCTTCAATTGCATACATTTAGGATATTATTGTCAAACAAAGAATCAGATTCATTTCGAAAACTGTTCAAACTAAACGCCCTAAACAAATTCTCAATAAATCAAAACAATAACCCGAAAATAAAAAACTTACGTACCAATATCGAACGGCTTTACAGCGAGCGCACCGCGTTGTAGTAGGACAAAAGCAAACTGCGCATTGGTGATAGTTCTGCGAGACCGAAATGGTGCCGTATCCAAGCGAGGCCTCAAGCTCGGCCCTAGCGGCCTCCTCCGAGGCCAAAATCATAAGCCTCTTGATCTCCACTTGCCTGGCTACAGAGAGCCGCCATTTCCGCCTAATGAACAAGCCGATCAAAGGAAGAACAAGGGAGACCACAAGGACCAGGCTCGAAATCCCTAGATCCCCAGCAAGAAGCATTTATCCTGCACCCAATAGGCATCCAACGAAATCAGCAAACCCTAGCCTCCTAATCTCACCAATACACATAGATTCCAACGACGTCGTCGAGGCGGTCGCTCTGGCGAGGGGAACAAACTCCGGTCGTCGAGCATGCAATCGTAACCGTTGATTTTGACTAAAACAAGGCCGTTCAACTGCCCCGTGATCTCGAAAATGAAATAATTGAGAATTTTATCAAATATAAGTAAATAAATCTAAAAGGAACTGACAGTGAGAGAAGAATGTTGATGTTGCTTGGGTTAGCAAAAAAGCGAAAGTTTAAGCTTCTGCTTCAGCTCACGGATTTTCGGACAACCGAAGATTTTTTTCTGTTGTTCCTAGATCGAGATTTTACAGAGAGAAATATGCGGAAAAAATAAATAAATTAAGGGCCGTTAAATTAGCATTTAAATATTGAATATCATTTACTTATTATTACCATAGATTTTTCGATACGTTACAATAACTTATATAAAAAGGGTAATTTGACGGTCGAAGGGAAGGAATTTTGTTTTCAGGTATCGAGAAGCGTGAATTCTTTGGTCATCAAATATTCGGCCTCCAGGTGGGGGCCACGAGTTGAACCGGTTTCACTCCGGTTCTATTAGAATTTCTTAATATTTTTTTCTTTCAAGTCTCTATTTTTAAGTGACGGTTGTTTTCCTGATGGATACCGCGTTGGACGGTTGCTGTGATATTTGCAAAGCGATGAGGCATCGGACGGTGGAGATTTGTTTTTGATTTGGTGGAAGGGGAGCAGAGCTGATGACGATGGCTCACTCACCATTTTCCAAATTACTTCAGAGATTTTTCTAGTCTTTGGGTTTTCCAGGGGTGGAAATAAACCATTCTACAAGCAATAGCTTTCCCAGGAATTTGATTGGGAAAAGGCATGACATATTCTTCCCCTTTTTTCTTTATAGCTTTTGATGATAAGAAGCTATGACTTTTAATCAATCGGATTACCCTTTTCCTAATCTAACGATAATTATGATTATGTTTCCTAGACCAACTTTGATTTATTTTTACTTTATTTAAGCCTCGCTGTACTTACTGTAAATTTGGTGGTGGGCTGTTTATTGGAAAATGAGTGTGGAATGAGCCAAACACAATGACCAACCGGAAATAAAAATTTACTCCTAAATTTGACGGTCGGTGAGCTTTATTAGTCAAAATCAAGATTTTACCACGTTTATTTTCTAAACACCTTTTGACTCTATTTCAGTATCAGGATTTCAGGGGTCCAATGTTTGCACCTTGTTTTAGAAGGCAGATAAAGGTTTCTTGACTATTAATTTCCTCTAATTTTCGCTTCAGGTTTTTTGTTTTTCAGACATAAATTGTTATACTTGAAAGAAAGTTAGAAAGGAGCAATTCTTTTTTCCTTTATATTTTTCGACATGGAAATAAGTTGGAACTTGGAAGTTGGAACAACCTTGCAAATTGCAAGGTGACCCTACAAATGAATCTAATCCGTCAGCCATGATATTCATGCCTACTTCATAATTTTTCTCGGCAACCTGTCAGAATTTCTTGGGAAGCTATAATGACTTTCTTTACCATTTATAAAGTCTGTTTTATTTTTATTTTTATTTTTTCCCTTTTTGTTGTTTCTTTGTCATGCATTTTAAACAGAGCATTCCACTCCAGCTTACAAGAAAGCCCCTCTGAATGAATTTTGCTTGTTTTACGTGTGTGTGTGTGTGTGTGTGTGTGTGTGTGTGTGTGTGACAACCAATTTTCTACCTAAATCTTTACTGATTCGCCGGATTGATTTTATGTTATAAATGAGTCAGTCAAGTGCAATCCCATGACGTTTCCACCTGCTTTGAGGCTTTCACCTGTAAGGAATTTCCTGGCCTCATTAAATATACAGCTTAAATTTGGGAAAAGCAGTGCAATTTTCCTAGGTAGATAGATTATCTATCATGGCCTAAAAAGAACATGGTATTCACAATCAATCTCTTCTACCAAATTGTCTGCCTTTGCGTAGCTGTTAACAACAAGCATAAGAATAAATGCATTAACCATTTCCATCTCCCATACCATTCTGTCATTTACTGGACGTTTAATTTTAAAAAATTTGATAAATTTTAACATCATACGTCACATTATATTTTATGATATAAAAATGATAATTTAAAATATCGTATGTCAAATTGTAATAAATATTTAATTTAAAAAGTTTAAATTGATTATTGACACCTTTAAATTATTTTCCAACATAAGTGGCACTAGAAAATCGTCCAAGAGGTTCTTCTCTTGTCCTCCACTGTTTGACGACTAACGTTTACCTTGAAGAACAAGTTTCAAGAGCTAATAAGAATAAGGAAAGGAAATCGTCCTACATCTTACCACTTTACAATCTTCCCATTTTTTTTCTTTAGGAAATTTTAAAAATTTATCTTACAAAATTGTCTAATCCACACCTAACTCTAGCAGAATATCAGATTCAGAAAGGAACAAAAATATTTGATTCCCTCAATTATAAAAGGAAAAAGAGTCATTGCTGAGGCAGATGATGGCCTGCTAAAAATTTCTGATGCGGGGAGCAACCCCATTACCTTAAATGCGATACATCCAGCTACGCACCCTAATAATTGAAATCCATGACTACTAAAATCCACTGTTTGGCTTTCAATGCCCAATCCTCGTCTGCCGTAGCGTTTGGTCGTAACCACTTTGTTGATTGCGATTGCAGATAGACAAGTAAGTTGGGAGCGGAAATTTTATCGTGGGTTCACAACCTCTTTGTTGCACAGAATTGATTCAAAAAACTCTGCACCTGCTTTAGTGACAATGCCTTCTGCTCTTTTGTGGTACGAGGGAAACCCTTTTCCCCCTTTGTGGTACGAGGGAAATCCTTTTCCTCTGTCTGAAATGATGAAACCCCCTTTGCAATGGGGTCACTCACAGCTCACAGCCATGATGCTATAATTTTAACTTTTAAATTTTAACATTTATTAGAAAAAAAAAAGGTTGGCAGGTTTTTAAAGTTAGGTACGTTCTATCAGACTATCAGCCATTCATACTTCTTGTCTTGATCACAAGGAACTAAAGCATTACAACTGTAAAAGGTTTTATATAAAATATGTAGGAAGAGGCCCAAATGGGAAATAAATGCCGAACCTTGTTCCTCGTTGGATGATTTTTAGGAGACCCATTTGGATTGCTGGCCATTTGTTCCAACAAGGATTGGGCTTCCCCGCGGCAAGTTTCGTAGACCCACACTAAAACCAAGTGCGCCGCCCTTTGTGTTTTTTTTTTTTATTTTGTTTATTTGCCCCTTGGCCCGCTTCAAGAGCCAGATGGACTCGGACAGACGGACAGCCACTTTTGCTTATAGCTGCTTAGCAATCCCAGCACGCATCTCAGAGTTACTGGCAGCGATTCTGTCAATTGATAGCGGTCAAATCACAGTAGAAAACAAAGAGAAACAAAACGATCATCTTCATTTCGTTACCAGGATCATCTCCAAACGTCGCGAAAGTCAACGAGCCAGTCAAAATCATGCCTGGAAACTTGGGATGCGTTATCGTAGCCGTTGAAGGCAGCGAGGAGAGCATGGACGCCTTAAGATGGGCGGTTGACAATCTCAAGCTCCGATCATCTACTCCCGACTCTAACAAATCTCCTGGTTACTTCCTCGTGCTCCACGTCCAATCTCCTCCGTCCATCGCTGCCGGCCTCAATCCCGGCGCCATCCCTTTTGGCGGGCCTAGTTAAGCCAACTTCTGGTTTTTTCTCATTTCGATTAATTTATTCGAGAAACGTATTGATTGTTATTTGAAATTTTAACTTCAGGCGGTCTAGAGGTGCCTGCATTCGCGGCGGCCATCGAGGCGCACCAGAAGAGAATTACTGAGGTGATTTTGGATCATGCTTTGCAGATTTGCTCTGAAAGAAACGTGAGTTTGCTTCTTCTTATTTTTCATTTTTCTTTCACTAAGTTATCGTTCCTTTGGCGTTATATGATTAATTTAAGTAATTAATTAATTTGGTTAAAATTTATGAGTTTTTTTTTTTTTAAATTTGTTTCTAACATGCCGAGAAAAATGATTAAGAGTGTGGAATGTTTCTAATTCAGGCAAATGTGAAAACGCAAGTTGCGATTGGGGATCCGAAGGAAAAGATTTGTGAAGTAGCTGAAAATTTGCATGCTGATCTGCTTGTGATGGGGTCTCGTGCTTTTGGCCCTATTAAAAGGTATTTACCTCCTTGCGACTTAATTTTCCATGACAACTTGGTCAAACTGTTTTAAAAGCCTGAAGGAATCTTTGGGTCGAAAGCCTTTTACTAGTTAGACCACATTGATAATACTGGATTATATGCCTTCAACTTGAGGCTGATCCAGCGTGTGTATTATGCACATTGGTAACCATCACAAGTTTTGTAACTTTATATTTGATGCTAAGATATAAATTATGATAATATTTCATTTAGTACTATTCTGTTGGATGCAACAGTGCCTACAGCTGGTGTGAATTTTGGTGTTTCACATCGTTGCCAAGTTGTTGTACGATCTAAACGATGATTAGTCATAACTCATAAGAATAATGGAGTAGAGAAAGTCTTAGTCATCAAGCTAGCGCAGAGGCTATTATTGTAATAGCTTCTAAGTGAAAGGTGAATTAAAATTTAATATTTCTGGATTGGGGAATTTGTTCAATAGATTGATGCATTCTAGTTGTTTGAATCATTGACACGTGTGCCCAGAAGTTTATCTGGAGAAAGCTATGATTTTCTTGAAATCACTACTAGTGATTTATGCTGAGGATGCCATATATCAACGTTAAAGTGGCTGGAGGGAAAAGAGAGTCTCTCCCTTGAGATGTGTCTATTCTGCTTGAAGGACCAGTGAGAGACTAAAATATGAGGTCATGGTGGAATCAGATGTTTGTCCTATAGGGTTGATCATAGGAAAATTGTATACATTTAAAGTCCTGTCTCTTTGGTTTTTATAGTGTCGTGGGAATGGATGATTATGAACCTTCATACAGGCAAAGAAATTGAAAATTGTTTATTGATTGAAAATACATCACAAATTATGTTCTATCACAATGCTAAATGGGATGAAACTCATTATGTTCTATGTCAACAGAATGTTTTTGGGAAGTGTAAGCAACTACTGCGCCAACCATGCACAATGCCCTGTTATCATTGTAAAGAGCAAGGGCACTTCCTCCCAAGCTTAAGTAGGTATGCCTCAAAACGCCATATATGACAAGTCCTGTTCCATTTATCTTCTTCTTTTCCTGTCCTCTTATTAATTTTTTTTTTAAACTTGTCATTGATTGCTAACAGTTCATGTCTGTAAATATATTCATGAGGAGTTAAGGTCTTTTATTCTTTTACTCTTTATGTAATGTGCATGGACGTACATGGTTTGCATCTTGTGCTCATAAATGCAATTTATTGTTTCTTGCTGTTGATACTGTTTGAAGTTCTGTTGGCCAAGAATATTAGCCTTTTGATTCCATTTTCTTTGATCTATTAAATAATATTAGCTTGAATATTTACCAACTGCTGTCTGAACTCTAAATAGGCCAGCAATTAATGCTCCTCTTTGAATGGAAAATTTATGATTATTCCATTCCTTGAAGTAACAGCTGGTCACTTTCTAGCCTTGGCATTAAGCGTCTTTACCCCAAAGAATACTAATAGAATCTAACGCAAAAAGGTCTTCAGGTTCAATTGTGGTTCAGCATTTAAAATTAAAGATCTCTACTTGTTGCCAAGTACCTGAAGGATACACCAAACAGCCATTTTGTATGTGATCTCTGGCGAAAGATTAAATGGAAATGATCTTTACTTGGATGTCTCTATTGCTATGCATATCAACATACCGCTGGGTTGAAAAAGTTTTGTCCTTATTCAGCCAAAAGAAAATGGAAACGATTTTGATCATAAGCCACATCACAGAACCATGATTAATGGATTACCAATTAAGAAAATTGTCCATTTGAAGCTTGCTAGTGATCTCCTGATGTTAACTAAGCTCAGATCTTGATCTTGGATATATTTTATTTGTCCAATATCATTTAATTGATCAAAGTAACTCTGGTTTTCTAAATAAAATTTTTTTTTTCAGAAATGCAATTTTCTTTTTTCTATATATTCATATTTAAATTTCTCATCACTGTTGATCATTCATAACATACATGCAAATTTTCTGCTATTTAGGTACATAGAATAATTCACTTGAGGTACATGAAGTTTGCCTACCCAGCCACTCTGAAAAAAAAATTTATTATTCTTGAGTAGCTAGGTTAAAGGTATTAGTAACTTGAAAGGATAGACTGTGATGGTCTGGCAAAAAATTGTCACATTCTCTATTTTTAGTTTAACTTTAATAGATTAACATGACTTTCATACTGTTTGTTATACTATCTATCTCACTTATTTACCAAAGTTTGCCAAATTGGTGGGCGATGATTACGTGCAACAAGATGGAATATACCACAAAAACCTATGGGATTTTGGAATAGGGATATGCTTGGAAGCACTCTAGTCTTATTTTTCTTTTTTGGGGATGGAAGATGCTGGAGGAAGTATGATATGAGAAAGAAATAAAGTTGGGGGTGGGGCTGCTCGAGGATAGATTGACAGTAACATGCTTTAAAATTCTATCTTTATTCCATCTCCATGCACATCAAATTGTCTTCTTCTTTGTCCAAATATGGACTCAGCACAATTCTGAACTTTATTTGGTGAAATTTCATTCCCTCTGATAAATTTGTTCCAAATATCGACTTATGTTCAATTGTTTACCTGTTGTGCTAATGCTCAGCAAAATGCTGGTGTTATCGTGGAGTGGTTTTCTGAACTGGTACTGCTATCTTGTTCTGTGTGGGGGGTGTTGAACGCTTGCCAATTTGAGAACTTTGTTGGAAGCTAAGATGTGCCGTGCTCACACCCTTGTAAATCCCCGTTCCATCCCTGCATGTTCAATTACTTGTATCGACTTGTAATGTCTTTATAGTAATATTCGTTCATTTATTTTCCATGTATTTATATTATTGTTGTACACCTTGAAAGGCCTGAATAATTGATTTTTTTTTCCAGCTGTTGTCGCCTCTGGTTTAAGTTCCTACTTAGCTATTTGGTTTTAACCACGTGTATATCTGAAATGACCATAGTATAATTGCTAAACCTGGACTTGACTTTTAGTGTCCTTGATGTTTCGAGGTCAAATCCTGTACTTGATTTTTCTCATATCCGTTCTCTGGAGTACCAAAGACCGTAATAATGAACGATCCCCGACCACAATGAGTTAGAAAGAAAGGATAGAAAAAGCTTGCGCCAGCAGATTAACTTCATGAATATCGATTGAAATGGTGAAATGGAACTGAATATCATGAAATCCATGCAGCCAATAAGTAAATAGGATGGTTGTGATTTGTGAACCAGCAAGGGAAGTTTGAAGAATTCATGGGAAAATCATTCTAAGCAAAAAGCAAAAGATCTAGTTGGCAGGTGTTGATATTTTCAAGAGAAGGGTCCAAATTCCTAAGGTATAGATCCTTTTTGAAATTTGACCTGTTGCATAACAATATAAATTGGCGTCCGTGGCAAAGTTTACCAATTTCACAAGACAACAACGAGAAATGCTCTGAACAGGACAACCTCGTGAGTTTGCTGGTGGGGGCTCTCATAAATCATTGAGGATTCTAGTGAAAAGAGCCCATTCTCTCGTGGTCCACTCGTATTTTCATTCGATGGGATCAATATTGTTCCTGAACATGACCAAAAGAAATTGGTCATTTTCGGGCAAATAGTTGTTGTTTATAAAAAAAAAGGTCCTCCATCTTCTTCTTTTTCCCTTACAATCAAATCAAGGATCACATGAATGAATTCCAATTTACAGAACAATGGAAAATTCCTGACATTACAATTTATGATTATCATAATATCTAGTAAATCTAAACCATAAGTTAAATAATCAAGCATCATATCTCTAGCAAATCTAAAATATATACATGGAGTACTTTCTAACTGAGTATAAGTATTTCAACTAGGAGGAGATGCAGATCTAGTTCCCCCATTGGAATCTGCAGATTGGAGTGCTGATGTTAATCTTACAGAGTTTACAGCTGGTGGGGCCCCGATTCAGTGGGAAAAGTCTTCGTGAGCCCGTGACCGACCACATCTCATGCAAACTTACGTAGGGACAAAATAGCAGTACCCTCCAGCAGGGATTCACGAGCCTAACAACTCATTTGCCTTTATTGAAATAATACCCTCCAATTGTCACAAATTTTCAATCCTAATACTGACCCTCTTGGATGGTTTCATGTCCCATGTCCCTGCCAGGGAGTGGAAAGAACCATTAAATTATTATTTATTACTGGAACCGTACCAAGGAGTTACATTTTGCGGCAGGGTCCAGGTCAGTGCTTGTTATTGGCTCGAAGTGGGATTGAGGTTTTGGTAGATAAGAAGGGGCAAAGTTTTGAAGTTGAAGGTCTTACCGGATAAGGACATTCTTGAAGCATTTCATATTTGCTCTCAGTTTGTCCTTGACCTCTAGTTGCATTGATAGCTTGTCATTTAGCCTCAGTTTCCCCTGCAATCTGGGTCCTTTTTGTAAGAATGATCAAACATCATGGCACTTAGAGACATAATTTTTGCGGCCTATTCTTCGCCTGCTGATTGGCCCACTTAAAGTTGGGTGTTCTATTTAGATCCCGAATATGTTCCGAAAGTTTCCTGCCTGGCCTGGCCAAATGTTTTAGCCTATCACAATTACAAGGCTATTGCAGTAATTCCGGGTACACTAATTGCATGTATAAAATCTTCTTGGATTCTCATTTCTATTGCACGCTCACTAATAAATTCCTCTCTCCCCCCTACCTCCAGGCTGAAGTCCTAGCTCTAAACCATGGACTTCACTGCCACACTTCTCTTTTTTGCGCTTCTCATCTCATCCACCAAGGCTTTGGACCCTTGTGCCTCTCAGGCAGATACCTCAGACCTCTCCATCATTCCAATCTATGGCAAATGTTCACCATTCAACCCACCGAAACCTGACTCATGGGTCAACACAGTCATTAACATGGCCGCAAAAGACCCAGTAAGGGTCAAGTACTTGTCCAGCCTGGAGGCTAAAAAAACCACGGCTGTTCCAATTGCTTCAGGCCAACAAGTTCTAAACATTGGCAACTATGTTGTAAGGGTCAAGCTCGGCACTCCAGGTCAGCTCATGTTCATGGTACTTGATACTAGTAATGATGTTGCTTGGGTCCCATGCTCCGGATGCATCGGCTGCTCAGCTACCACTTTCTCACCCAACACTTCTTCCAGTTATGGGTCACTGGATTGCTCCTTGCCCCAGTGCGCCCAGGTCCGTGGACTCTCGTGCCCGGCTACTGGGGCTGCTGCATGCTCTTTTAACCAATCCTACGGTGGAGATTCATCGTTCTCTGCCACCTTGGTACAGGATTCCTTGGGATTAGCCAATGACATTCTGCCGAATTTTGCTTTTGGATGTATTAGCTCTATCTCTGGTGGGTCAGTCCCACCCCAAGGGCTTTTGGGTCTGGGGCGGGGCCCCATGTCACTGCTTTCACAATCCGGGTCACTCTACTCCAGCGTGTTTTCTTATTGTTTACCCAGTTTCAAGTCCTACTACTTCTCGGGTTCCCTCAAACTCGGGCCAGTAGGTCAGCCCAAAACTATTCGGACCACCCCGCTCCTAAAAAACCCCCACCGGCCCTCACTTTACTACGTTAACCTAACCGGGGTCAGCGTAGGCAGGGTTCGGGTCCCCATCACCCCAGAATATATAGCATTTAACCCCAACACCGGGGCGGGGACCATAATCGACTCGGGTACGGTTGTAACCCGATTTGTCCAACCCGTTTATGAGGCAATCCGGAATGAGTTTGTGACGCAAGTGAAAGGCCCATTCTCAACAATAGGGGTATTTGACACATGCTTCGACGCTTCAGCAGAATCTGAGGCCCCTTTAATAACATTACATCTTGAAGGCTTGTCCATGAAATTGCCAATGGAAAACAGCTTCATACATTCCAGTGCAGGGTCACGCGCTTGCTTGGCTATGGCACCAGTTCCAAATAACGTGAACGCCGCCTTGAATGTGATAGCCAATTTGCAGCAGCAGAATCACAGGATTCTGTTTGATGTGGCCAATTCTCGCTTGGGAATTGCTCGTGAAGTTTGTAACTAAGGTTTTATTTACTTTTATTGCTGTCTTGTGGTTGAGGCTAAGCTTCTGTTTTTGTTAAGGAAAAAGTAGATGGTGTAGTTAATAAACAGGACGAAACTCCTTTTGTTTTGGTGATTACATATGCAATATGGTTTTAAGTTATTGATTGTTTAAAGGAATGGAAGCAGCTTAATAATGAGCGGTCTTTTTCATGTTTTATAGCCTATTTTGCCCTGTTGTAGCCTTCTTTATCTCTTTCTAAGTCTATTGGACTTTCTACTAGTCTAATCAGAACACCAATTATTGCTTCATTATTGTAAAACATTTGCCATGGATTTGGTCTGAACATGGCAATGAGGCAAGTTGAAACAGAACTTAGAGGGTAGAACATGGTGAGTGGTCCTGTGTGTAATGGTTGGACTACAGATAATCTTGTTTGAGGATAATGTAACAAAATATAAATAATATTAATGAATATAAGTCAAAAGTTGAATGCATGTTGGAATTTCCAAATGAAGACTTACTAAAAAGAAAAATCAATAGCATCAAGAGACTGATATGATGTTCTTGAGCTGCATACAAATGAAAGTTTCTGAATTCCCTTCATTTTTCTTTTCTTATGAAATATGTCCACAGAACGATATCCAAAGAGGTGAAAGGACCAACCTTTGAAAATCTCTCATAACAAAAGAAACAGCCCACAAGAAAAGAAAAAGAAAAATGGAAAAACACCCCACCAACTGATCTCTCTCAAAACACCTCTCTGCAGTCTACTTTCTTCATAATAACAACACAGCTTTCGTCAAGAAATTTCAATACAAACACACACACATACTTAAACAAGCTTAAGATGAAAATGAAAAAGGAAAATAGAACTACTCTTTTTGCTTGTTTTATGGTAACCTCTCTCTCACACACACACCTTAACACGATTCTTACTACTTAATAAAATCTTACTATGTCAACCCCACCATTGATGCACCGCAACGCCTTCATCCCTTAGCTTCCCGTACAATGCCAAACATTCCCAATAAGCCCTTTTGCTCATGTTCTTTCTTCCATCATCTCCTTGAGGTTTGCATTCCAAGAATAGTTCATCTACCAACCTGATAGACTTGCTCTTTACCATATCTTCAACCACTTCAGCCTCAGCTTTCATCACCACAAACTCTTCCTCCTTCACATTCTTCCTCAGCCAATCCGACATCCCAATCTCCGCCAGCTGAGGCACCTCCTTCCTTGAAGACTCCTTGGTCAAGGTCTCAATCTTGTACATCTCAAATTTCAGATTCCTCGTGGGATAATTCTTGGCAAACCAACTTGTGCCACTACCACCTTCTTTCTCTGGCAAGCCTACATCAATGAACACCCGACGAGGATAGCTTTCAAGTGTGTCTCCCAACAAGTCTGGTAGGTACTTGGTTCGCTTTAGGTAAGTTTTTGATCTCCTTGAAGCTGCTCTTGGTGGTTCAAGAAGCACATCTTCCAGTTTCTTCAATGCTGCCTTCTTTGCTTCTAATGTGTACCCCAAAAGCCGCCTTTGGGTGCTGGAGATTGTCTTAGAATACCCGATTTTTTTCATTGCCAAAATGTTTGACTGAGATTTCCTGAAGTAGACAATTTTGTAATTGTATGGCTTGTCGAATGAAAGGGAGGACCTTCCACTCAACTGAACAGCAACAACGCCACCGACTTTGAGAGTGCGATCAATGAATTCTGAGGCTGCCCGGAAGTTCTGCGTGAAGGTTGAGTCAAATGACTCGTTGGGGATTGAGCTTTGTCGTTCCAAATCCGTGAGAGAAATGAATTCCATATCACTTCTCCTCAAGAACAGAGAACAACGAATGGCCTCTTGATCATCATTGCTTAGCATTAGTCCTTTGTTTCCCATTTTCAGAATGCCGTGATTGCTCAAATCACGAAAGGCTAATGGCAAGAATTCCAGATTGACGGGATCAGTAGAGCCAACTTCAGGCTTGATTGCATCAGCAGCAGGGCTCGCAGATTCCTTGTTGATAATTGATCCTATTCGTAACAAAGGAATTAAAACAATGGTCAAGGCCAAGATCACCATGAAGCGAGACAGAAGCTTAAAAATCCTAGAATCAGGGAGCTCGACGATCGAGTGTGTATCAGCAGGCAAGCTAATGCCACCATAACACAAAGGCTTGTGCTTGTCATGGCATGTGGTTTGGAGTCCATCAATAATTTGGACAGCCATTGATAAGAGACTTCGTTGGTAAAAATGGGCTTAAAATTAATTCACTAAAAATAAAAAAAGGCATCCAAAAACGTCTTGTATTGAGACGGTGAGAATAGAAAGGGTATCAGATAATAAGGAGAGCCAACAAAGATTATAATCAGCGACAGGGAGAGGAAAAAGCATTTGAGAGAGGCAAACTTAGCGAGTGCAAAACCGAGCAGCGGTGTGGTTTCCACCCACGAGAGCAACACGGCTACTTTGCAATCTAGACCAAAGTAACATCAACTGCCTTATCCTCTGCACCTCCATTCCTTGACCCTTTCTTTCTATCCCAATTCAAAGAATGGATTGCATAATGGATTTTAGCGGCACATTTTGAACACTGAATTCACCATGCCCTGATCAAAGAAACATGGAGGCGAAGCGATCAGGGGGAGAGAGAGAGAGAGAGAGAGAGAAAGAGATACGTCTTCTTTTCTTTTCTTCTTCTTCTGCTTCTTCTCTTTGTCCCCCCTTTCCTTTTTATGTGCCTTCGATTTGTGGAGGGGAAAACCTTTACTGATAATGGGGTGATTAATATCGGGGGGGAGATGTTTAAAAAAGAAGAAGAGGTTTCCACAGTTGTTATGGAAATGAGCAAAAATGGTTGGCGTCACGAGAAATAAGTTAAGCCATTGCTCTCATAGGTATATCTATCCATCCGTTTCCTATAATTTCCGTCACTATGCATATAATACACAGATTAGGAATACATATTCCTTTGAAGTCGCTCAGCGTACGTTTAATTTGTCACAACCTACGTGTGATTGAGTTTGGGGTGTCAGTGTTTGTGCTGTAAGCTTGTTTTTCTTCATTAACTTTCTTTTGCATTGCTGCATGATGCAAACAAACATCTATATATCCAAATTAAAGTTTGAGTTCGGCAACATGTGCTCTGTCAATGGACTTAAGCATCACGTCTCTGGCAACCAATAAAAAGAGAATTAAAAATGTAACGTCGCCTGAGAGATTCGAACTCTCGCGGGGGAACCCCATGTACTTAGCAGGCACACGCCTTAACCACTCGGCCAAAGCGACTTGGGATGCTCTCTCTCTCATGGTTTAAAGTTCTGTGCGTTGTTTTAACACGTTATTGTGTCGGAGGCTAGTGGCTAATCAGCTATCTGCGCTACTTTGCAGATTTTGCTGGTTCTGCTTCGAAATTCATTATTTTCTCCCGTTGGCTACATTCTTCATCAATGTAATCTAAAATGGATATATTGACGAATTACTTAAAAAGACTGTTTGTATCAGTAAAAATGTTCCTTCTCTATAATACTCCATGGCTTAATTTACTGATAGCTTCAGTTGATTTCTTTTTATAAAGTTTTGATGCAAAAGAATACGTCCTTTAATTCCGAAGTTCTTTATGCTCATTGATTCGATCAAATTAACTCACCTCTCAGCTCCCTACAATGTTTACCATCATAATGATAACATGAGGACACTGAGCAGAAAGCCTAGAAATTAGATTTAATCTGCTTTCCGATCGATTTTAAAAGCTTACTCTGTTACATTAGCCTGGTACAGGGTTTAATTCTCAAATTCTTCCTCCCAAACCCAAAGTGAGAATAAAATGGTTCCTCTCTTTACCTAATGAATTGACCAGAGTGGTTATACGAGCAGACTGAAATGATTTTGAGTTGGGTCAACCCAATTGAAGGCCCATCGGTTCTCAGTCTTTTTCCAAGAGGAAATGAGGGCGCCCATTAACCTGGGACCCCCATATGTCTATGGACAGCATAACCTAGAAAGCCCTACCATCTCTCACTCTCAATGTACTGTGGTTTCAACCAGACAACCAGCTTGCCAATGTCTTCTGCACCACTTTTCTCAACTGTCTTAAAGCGTAAAACTAAAGAAGCAAAACCATTATAATCTCTACTTTCAGATTCCTTTCCTTCGAAACCGACATGGGTCTTAAAGGCTTTGTGGAAGGCGGCGTAGCCTCTGTCGTAGCCGGCTGTTCAACTCACCCTCTCGACCTCATCAAAGTCCGCATACAACTGCAAGGCGAAACAACCACCTTTTCTCACCAGCTTCGCCCAGCTTTCGCTTTCTCTTCCTCGACTGCTGCTACCACTTCCATTCATCTGCCTCCTCCTCCTCCGCGTCTGGGTCCCATCTCTTTGGCCTTCCGCATTGTCCACTCCGAAGGCCTACCAGCTCTCTTCTCCGGCGTCTCCGCCACTGTCCTCCGCCAAGCCCTCTACTCCACCACACGCATGGGCCTTTACGATCTGTTCAAGCAACGCTGGACCGACCCGGAGACTAAAACCATGCACTTGACGAAAAAGATTGCCGCCGGCCTTACCGCCGGAGGAATCGGAGCGGCGGTCGGGAACCCTGCTGACGTGGCGATGGTACGCATGCAAGCCGACGGAAGACTCCCACAAGGGCAACGCCGTAATTACAAGAGCGTTTTCGACGCAATCACACGGATTTCGAAGCAAGAAGGCGTGGCTAGCCTGTGGCGAGGCTCATCACTAACGGTGAACCGCGCGATGATCGTGACGGCGTCACAGTTGCCAACGTACGATCAGATCAAGGAAGGCATATTGGAGAGAGCACTGATGGAAGACGGGATGGGAACACACGTGGCTGCCAGCTTCGCTGCGGGGGTTGTGGCGGCGGTTGCGTCGAACCCGGTGGATGTTATAAAGACGAGGGTAATGAACATGAAGGTGGAGCCTGGCAAGGCCCTACCTTACAATGGGCCGATAGATTGTTTGATGAAGACGGTGAGAAGGGAAGGGTTTAGGGCCCTTTATAAAGGGTTTTTACCGACGGTTTCGAGGCAAGGGCCGTTTACGGTGGTTTTGTTCGTGACGTTGGAGCAAGTCAGGAAGCTGCTTAAGGAAAGTTAATTAATTGATTAAATATTAATGGTGGCGATCAATTAGATTGGAATAATTTAGTTTTACTAAGATTTTCCTATTGATAAATGAAGATGGATAGAATTTATTACTACTAATGCTATTTTTAGACCATCACATATTTATTTTACAACGTCAACATCAAAGGTAAAGTTTGATGGTCAAGGTTTAAGCTCCCCTGGTCCTATTAGAGTGCTGCCTTATATCCAGGAAAAAATTTTATGGCCGCCTTGGCCTTGCAGGATTCGCATTCGACATAGATTCTCGAGTCTCTCTCAGCCTCAATTTTGCAAGAAAATGATTTTTGAGGCTGCGGTGTAATGATGTCCCATTCTCATGGTAATTGACACAAAATTTGATGAATTAGAAAATAGAAAGGGAAAGACCCAAAAGGAGTCCTTGCGCACTCGGTATGACTAGATGAGACCCATGAAGTGATCGGTTCAGGTCAAAGCTTGAGGCTTCTCCATTGGGCTCAAGGGTCAGCTATAGGTAGCGGCTCGATCCTGGGCTCACCTTCACCTGGCGTATATCAAAATAGACAGAGGAACTTGAATTAAAAATTGCATTGCCCATACAAAGCAATAAGCATGCAGTTGCTATACAATCCTACTTGGTCTCTCTGACAACGAAAATCAGTCACCAACATTTTAAATTATTCAGCTTACATCTAGGACACACTAGTTTATATGTACATGTTGGATTAAAGGGTATCCGGACTCTAGCCTCTCCTCTTCGTAATGGGCATCAACATCAGTCTCCCAGCATCTCCCTCTGGTAATCTTGAGTAAGTCCATGCGTTAGCAAGATGCTGACCTAATATTCCTGATCTCTATCTGAACTGTAGGACACTATGGCCTTCAGAACATCCCCTGTCCAGAAAATCAGTTTACTTGTCTTCTGTTTTTATTACCTCCAACTGGATCCGGTTATCTGATTTTTTTTTTTAAGTGTGGAACTGTTTGGCCTTCTTATCCCACCCCTTTGCCTGGATTCTACAGTTATTGGCTGATGTCTAGTCCTCTACCTTTTTCTGGATTTTGAAGAGATTGAATAGGTTCTGGTCCTTTGCCTTTATCTGGGCTTGTAATAGCTTGACCTGAACCTCGGCCTTTCTCCATACCTAGGATTTCATTTGCAATCTGGCTTCGCCGCTCCTTCAGAAAGTTGAGCCGGGTTGTCAGTTTTGTCAGTGCTGAAGATGTGGAATTGGCTCCCTGAATGACAGAATTAGCTTTTAAAAAACAGTATCAAATGATACCTATTATTACCAAATATGCACTGAAAGAAGTATGATGGCACGCTATCGGGGAATGATAAGAACACATGTTCTCTAAGATGAAGAGGCGAGTAATTTTATCTCGAATCAGAAACTTTTGATGGTAAGGGGTTGAAATTGTAGAAAATTGCATTACAGTTTGATACAACTGGTGTCATGTTAAATTAAGATAAACCATACCTCACCCTTTGTAGCAGACTTCTTGGAATTACTGGGAGCAAGGGGCTTCTGTGCAGCTGTCTCCGCTGCATACATATGGTTGCTGTTATGTGCTGAATGATCCAACTGTTGGTTTTGAAGTGTATGTTTATTTGAAAAAGATAATTCCTGCTGCTTCTCATTCTTGCACTTTGCTTCGTCCAAATATATATCCTGCTGAATCAGACTCTTGGTTCAGTAAATAACAATAAAAACAAAATTCCCACATTGCCAGGAGCTGTGACTTTACAGATAACCCACAGCTGTCCAAGAGACCACACTAGGATTATTCATTAATCTTAAATGTAGCCCAAGCTTAAGTCTAAACTTAAAGCTTAAAAAGGCAAGTATAATTTGATAACATCACTTGACAAACAAAATGGAAATACGTTGTCCTGAATAAGTTAGCAACAGATAACGTGATGCAAAAGCTGGTGAAAACATTATAGTTGCTAATTTGCATGGTAAAGGTCTTGTGACTAACAGTAAAGCTCTTTAACAGGTTCAAGCTCAGCCTGTATCTAGAGTAAATGCCTAATGCTCAAAATGCTAACCTCACTGTTGAAAAATAACCAAAGAGAAAAACAAAAGAGGGAGAGAGAAAGAGAGGAACAAGTGTCTAAAGCAAAATGGGTTCAAATCAAGCTCAACCTTGATTCAAAACAAACCCAGCCAAGCTCGAAGAGCTAATGCTCAATTTTTTCTCGTTGGGAACCAGTGTAATATATCTTTAATTTACAGCTTTTCAGATCATCTGTACATAAAACATAGTGTCTTAAAGTCTGCGGCGTTAGATTTCACAACACATAAAAGAAATTTATTACTATGAAGCTGAAGATAATATAAACTTCATCCATAAAGTTGTTCACCACGACCCCCACCCTACATGGACAGATTGCAATATTGATAATAAAAAAATGAAGCTGTTCATCAGGAGAAAAAAAAAAAAAAAACTGATCATATCGTTCAGAGATTGTCAAATTTTCCCTTCTCCTCACCAACTTTTACTCTCACAAGTTCCAATGTGCTGAGTGTATACGGAATCTCCATACATCAATATACACAGAGCAGCGGCTCAATTGTCATTTGACCATTCATTGGATTCATCTTCAAATAACTTCCAGGAAAACTAAATTTGCTAACTAATACTATGTCCATCATAACAAATGCAAACACATCAAAATTCAAGAAATAGAAAGGATGAACCAGGAGGGGTTTGAATGTCAAAGAAAATGAAATGCAGTTATCGAAGTAAAACAAGGGAACCAATTCTATACACTTTCTAGGGAACTAGAGCACTTCATGCTGCCTCAAATGAATGTGAGTTTACCTTGCGGCCTGACCTTTTGAAAGCAGCTTCAGTACCTTTTGGCTTATCCTTCCTTTATCAAGAGGAAAATGAACATATATATAGTTAAATCAAGTTCATAAAAGAGATGAGAATAGGGATTGAAAAAATATACAAGTTAATAGTAAATCTAAAGTATGAATTATGTTGAGTTAACAGTTACCAAACAACTCTATGTATTTTACTTTAACCAATTTCAATCACTACAAGGATGATAAGTATCAACTCTCACAAAGACACAAAGTAAAGAAATGCTTTGTAACTAATGACCAACAAAACGTGACATTGTGAGAGAGAAGCAACTGAAAGCTTACATTTTTGCTTGATGATTTGGTTGATGTTTATTGCATGAATCATTCATGGAAACAGAATTTTTCTCAAGCTGTTGATTAAGCTGCATTCCCAGATCATCAACCTTTTTGTTCAGATTGATTATGTCTGCCTCCGCTTGGGCTATGTCCTTGAGATCTGCCTTTGTCTTTATCATATTCTCAAGTTAAAATTTGATGCAAAATAAAGAATAGTTACAGAAGTTAAATCTAAGATAGGCCATTGGCTACCTTTTCATCAATCGTAGCTGGGAGAGTTATGGGTCCTTGAGATGGGTTAAGTCCTGCTTCCAAAGCCATCCTCTTATCTCTCTCCCTTTGCAACTCTTCCTCTAATCTTGCCACCTTAAGTACAATCAAAAGCAACAATCAAGACTGGGCCATTCTCATAAGTCTAGCACAGTATTGGCGATAAAAACCATTAGCTTTGTGCAACTAACTAATGAATAACATATAAATGCAAAAAAAAAAAAATTAAATTCCGTAAATCAACAAAACAAAAGAAAGTTTTGTTCATATTACAAATGTATGCTTCCCAGAAAACATATAATTGTCCACTCCAGATGTATTTCCTGCACTTTGTTAAAAAACCATGCCATATACTCACTGCTGATATTCAACCCCTCAACTCATTCTGGTAGGGCAAAATAGAAAAAGTTGTATACCATGCCCAAAAAAAAAAAAAAAAACTTTAATAAGAGCAACCAATTTGCACGAGGATTTTGTCTTATGAATAGGAGTTCTTGCAGTAACAAAAGGGATCAAAACAAACAATGATGCACCTATATACTTTTCATGCACCTAATTTTGGACCCCTTTTTTACGGCCATTTGCAAAAGAATTTATATTGAAAGGGGAAGAAGGAAATGCATAATCAGATCTCCACTAACTTCCATAGATATTAAAGGAATGCATTGCCTTCAAACCATTTTTAAACAGAACGACATGCATCTTTGGTTGCTAAAGATATATATCTTGATTCCTGACACAATGTATGAGAAACAGAAACAAAACAACAGCACACAAAAGAAATGAGAAAAATCCCCTGACAAACATACATCTTTCTCAAGAGCTAGACGATGCTCATGCAATGTCTTCTTTCGTTTTTCCAAGCTGGCTTCGAGAATGGCATTACCTTCAATCTATTTTAGAAAGATGACTTTATGAAAAGTATCCAAACAGATTGAGATAACAAAAATAAGAAAGGGTGAATTTCGCAGAACCTCTTCTGTGAGTCTGTTTTGCAAGTCAGATTTTTCAGCCTCGAGTGTCTCGATTTCAGCCCTGAAATTGGATCAAAATTAAGTAAGCAAGAAAAGAAAATAGAGCTATTATTACTAATATAAAAAGGTCTGACTCTATATTGTTTTTGCATTTTCCCTTTTGGCTTCAAATATTATGCTATGCAAAGCATAGATTGCTTCATCCAAAGCATGAATAAAGCCTTTAAATGGTGCTTGGAACTTTCAGTGGTATTAGGTAACTCTAATGCTATGTGCAAGGATAACTAGGAAAACAAGTAGGCAAACTTATATGACATTTCTGTATACAGATCGTGGGAACATCACTTACTCTTCTTCACATGGAAAATCAATGGATTCCATAGAAAGGTTCTTCTTTGCCTGGAAGCATCCCAGATAAATAAATTAAATAAAAAGTTACTACAAGACTACAAATACATAGACCACCTTGTGCTGTTGTAAGTTAATTAACTATGGTAACTTGCTAGAGCCAGAATGCATGCTTGCAAATACTTATTAGCTAAGCGAGAAAGTAAAACAAACTAGGCCAAAAGCAGAACACTTCATAAATCCAGAAAACAAACACTTACAGCAGTACGTCCCCAAACAGTGGGGCGCCTAACATTGTGGCCAGGTCCATATCCTATAGATATGGATTTTGGGATGCATGAGATTTGATTATGACTAGTTAACTGATCCTCCAACTTGGTTACTCCATGAACACCTTGTGACAGCTCGGCAGACTTATTGGTCTCTGTTGCAGAACTATTGCTACTCTGATTATCCCCACTCCTTTCTGAATTATCATTTTTAGACAGTGAAGAATGCAGTGAACTTGATAACTTCTTAGTGGCCTTTAAACCATCACCAGCTTCAGACGACTCAGGACCTGAGCTCGAATAATCAGAATCCTGCATTTTCATTTTCAGTTCATGTAAGTATAGTCATCATCTTTTTATTACTGATTTATTGCTCTTTTCACTTTTTCAAGTGAAACAAAGCTAATACTCAAAATCTAAAGTGAGGGGCCACAAAAATGCAACAGCACCTGGCTACATGAAAACAAGCTGCCCTTTACCAACTAAAATAGCAAAGGAGAATAAATCATGATTCCTATATGGGAAAGAGAGAAAGAACCGAATACATCTGATTCTGATATATGATGCTGCAAAGATGATTTAGAATACATTTTGCTCAGCAGTAAGTCAAGTCCATATTGTGAGCATAAATTCAAAGGAGAAAACAAAAAAAGACATGAAGACAATAGAAACCTTGAGTTGCCAGATTGTAATAAAGGGGGAAGATATACGAGCTACAAATCATAACAATATAGACTGAGCAAATAAATCTGATAACCTACAAGCTCAGAGTGCATATCATGCATTAAAGAGAGGTAAATGGAATTTAGAGAATAAAAAGCTTTAACCATTCCAAAATTTGTATTAAGCTTGTCACAGCCATCATGAACAAAATATAAAAATGTAAATGCCATTGTAAGAAAGTAGAGAAACAAGCCTTATCATCATCCAGATCATTGTTAATGGAGTGACCACTCTCACTGCCTGTTCCACTTGCTACACCATCATCATCATTGTATGCATCAGACCCCTGTGTTGCATCATCGCAATCATCATCATCATAATCTTCATCATCTTCATAGGACTCACCATCATCAGTTGCCTCCTCGCTTTCACTTCCACTGTCTTCTGAGTCGGAGTATAAATCAGGGGAAACAGAACCTACCTGCCAACAAAATGCTGAGCTTGTAATCACAACGTAAAAACCAAATCCAAACAAAAGTAGAAAAATAATTGGAATATGGAAAACAGTCTCATCTATTGTTGTTTTTAAGACTATTAATATTCACAAAGACTTAGAAATATTCAATTACCACCGCTATGATGGCTCTCACATTTATTTTCTTGCATTGTAAGGAAAGAATGTAAGGCAATTGCCACATGAATAAGAAAGACATGAAGACAGTACAGACAGTTCTATAAGAGGACGTTATGACTTATAGCTTAACTTCAATCAAATTCCACTATTAGACAGTCATAATCTAGTCACTTAAGATTCTGTACCAATAATAGCACATACACACCAGGACAACACGAACAATTCTGACTTAATGATTATATTGGCTCCAAAAGAACAAAATAGAAACAAAACATATTGATTGTGAACTAAAGATAAAGCCTCAGAGCTCATATTTTTATGGCGTACATACATGTCTGTATAGTGACTACAGAAAGCCATATCAGAAGCAATCGTGGAAAAGAAGACAATAATTACAGCTTACCCCAAAAATTTTATCATACTCTTCTAATAATGTTATAACAATGGCTTGAGCATGATTTGCTGCAGCAGCTGCTTGCAGCAGTTGAATTGAACCATCCCCACCCACATCAAAATCATTTTCAATCTCACAATCACCAGCTAGAAGGGGGCGAAGAAGCAAGGGTGCCATGCAAGCCGCCACAGCTGAAGAGCTCATCCAATTTTCTGCTTTGTGAGAAGCTACTTTTTGCATCATCAGTAGAATTCTGAAAGAAAGAAACAAAAAGATAAATATAGAAAAAGGCAAGTAGAAGCCAAGATGGCAAAGAATGAGTTTTTTTTTTTTTTGAAAAGCAAAGAATGAGGTTATATTTAATTGTTGAAATAAGATCGAAACCAATTTTTTTTCAAAAAAGCCCATGGCTATGAGAAAAACATTTCACTCCTAATTTTTCAACAATAATCACTAGGTGCTGAAAACTAATAGGAAGTTAAAAGATGTATTCTACTTTTTGAGTGAATAATTTTACAATATTCAACAAGTTCTGGTGTGCTAGGATTATTAATTCTAGTTTCTGCATTTATGTCTTCAACAAGATATTATTTCCAGTTTCCCATCCCCCCCCCCCCCCCCCCCACCACATTTTCCAAGGCATATATCAGAGGGGTTGCCTCAGTCTAATACTTGCTATAGCAACAAGAATCTGTGGTTAATCAAGATTTTCACTCACCCAAACACATCACATAAAAGAATTTCTGAAGAAAATATAAACTGCAATTACAATGAAAAGAAAAGAAGAATTCGAAACCCCCCCCCCCCCCCCCCGGGTCTTTTCCAAAGATAAAACAAGAATTGTGAGTGAAAATTGTCTAGAAATCCAAAAAGAAACAATGAAAAAGTAACTGAATCATGACTTTCAAAATGAATCTAATTTAACCAAATGCCAACAAAGAAAACAATTGCTCTATACAGAAGTGGCTTAGTAGGTGTGAAACTTCTGTGACGACAAGAATACCCTTTTTTCACCTTTAGTTTTACAAATCTTATCATTTTTATCTATTTTCAATTAGGAGTTATTTTTAATGTGGTTTTCTAATTTTATACATGCATGGATTGATAAAAGGTATTAATAATTGAATTTTAGGAAAGACAACATTAACTGCATAACTTAAAACAAAAACGTATCAACATTGTTCACAATATCATTTAAATCCATAAATATAAAGATATTCTTATTTTAATCACCATATGGAATAACATCTCTCTTTTTAGAATTTCCATAATGCTCAGGAAATAAATGCACAAATTGCATGTCAAAATATAACTTGTGCTAAGAAAAGCATAATACTTAAAAGGGCAAAGAGTGAAAGTGATGAATCAATTACCTCTGTAATAAGCGACGGTTTGGCTCAGGAAACGTGTCCAATACAGCCACACGCATAGCATTGACTCTAGCACCACGTTCAGTTCCTAATTATGCATATTGTCCAATAACAGAAAAACAACAAAACGAAATCTTCAAAAGTCATAACAGATAGGTAAATCATCCAACATGCAATGTCATAGAGCTGAATGATATTCAACTGGACAATTGCCACTACATCCCCTAAGGAGCCAAGCAATTGAGAATGCAAGAACTTCACCCGATGGATGCTTAAAACAAGAACCCAGCACATGAAATTCTTATTTGTTCTTAGATTAACGAATAATAAAACAGCACATTTAACTCCAATAGTGATTATCTAAAATATACTTCCCTTTAAAATTAGAGGCATCAAGAATCCAGTTTCAGTGAAGCATTTATGAACTCAATTTATTACAGAGTAAGAGAGAAAAGCAAACACTTCAATGAAAGACTTACGGCATGCTTCCAGTAGGGCATTGCAGCAAGATGCAGGGACAGGAGATGATGGCAACTCTCGAAGGACATACTGAAAAATGGCATGAAGGAAATTAAACAACAAAGTACCAGGACCAGTTTATGCTGTAACTTCTATGAAAGAATCTTGTGGAAACTAATAAGGCATACCTTGACACAATCAGCAATGACATGTGGATCCTCCTCAGAAGAAAACTCACTTTTTCCTGCATAAAAAGCATGACCCAAAAGAGTTAAAGAAGACTGAACAGAAAGTATTGTGATGTGCAACTACAACTCTACAATAAATCTTTGGCTTCTTGCTCTGTCCTATTCAATAAGCAAGGAAGCTTCCTTACATGAATATCAATTCAAATTTAAGTTTCTGCAAAGCTACCCTTGATAGCATTGTTAACTAGCCAAACTTTATATATTGAAAGTGTAAATTCAAAGAAATTGTAAGGAAGGAACACAACCTACAGTAACTGTAATCAATGTAAAAAAAAGTAGAAAAAAGAATATAGTCAGGGACAGAATGTGTCTGAACAAACCCTGTTCATATTCCCGAATTCGGTGCTCAACATCTTCAACATCTGCAGCTTGCCGTAAGATACCTTCTACTTTGACTCCTGTTAAATTATTTTAATATGATCAAATGTTGCTGAATGAATTTGAATAACCAGTGCTCTGGCCATACTACTGAAATTGCCAAACAGCAATATATCACACCCACATCTTCTGAGGCCACCAAAATTGTGTATAAATGTGGAAAATTCTTGAAAAAAGATAAAGAAAATTTGTTATCACATGCCGTGGTGCAGGAAGATGATCCAGAATATGCGTACCTCTAGCAAAGCTAAATAACAAAAACACACATGCACATATACTCGCTAGATTATATATGCATTAGACAGTTACCCAGTACATGGAATTAGAACTTTAGCATTCTACTTAAACAAGATTGCAACAATTAATACAAAAGAAAGCTCACCATGCTCTTCTACAAATCTGAGGGCCTTCTCCAAAAATGTTGGAGCTCCATCAACATCTTCCAGTGCAAGTAAAATTGGCCTGCCTATGACTGTAGATCTCACAGGCTGTTTATCATTCACTAACAAAGAGGAAGAGAAGAGCATCAATATCTCATATGAAAGGGAAAATGAAACAAAGCAGCCAACCGGGTTGGAAACTTGGTATGTTCAAGAAAGAACTCGACAGCTTGCAAAAGAAAAGAAGAGAATGAACAGATAAAGGAAAACTAGAAAAAAGGAGGGCACAGTGAAAAAAGAGTAGGTGGAACTGACAACTAAGGCTCTCAACTTGTAACAAGCCTAAATTTTGCTGATTTTGTTACATACAAATGCAATTATAATTCTCCACATGTCATGCATAACTTCTGGTGTTTATGTTGGGACTGGTCTAAATACAAATGAAGCCATGGTGCAATAAACACATCACTCAAAAAACATTGCTGCAGAAACTACCTGGTTCCTTAGAACCATCAACTGCATCTGCTTGATCGTTCCCAAAGATGCCATTCTGTCCCATCACATGAGCAGAGCTTGGTGCTTGTGACAAAGCATGCTCAAGTGCAGTCTTCCACTCATACAAATCCTCTAAAGTTTCAGCCTGCAACACCAACAAAAGGAACCATTTAGTCATCTTATTTTCCCAACATCTCACTGTCTTGCCATTTGATTAAGCATTGAAGTTTTCCATAACATCAGATAGACACATAATGAGTGCTTTTCTCTCTGCATTCCTGCTTCAAAACCAGTAATGCAGCCAAAAAAGTTCGTAATAATGGGTTTCATTCGATAAAGAATGCTATCAGCAAGGTATAGAGTGACTGACTTGAATAAAACTTCTGTACCAAGGATGAAATTATCATGTTCAGGGCATTCTGGTAACATGCAGGTGCTGGTTGCTCAGTAACAAGATCTTTATGCTTCAGCTTTTCATTAAAGCTCATTCTTGGTTAGATTCATTTTGGTCACCTTTTGATATGAGGAAGATCTTTAACTGTTTCAGCAGAATCTTGATATTGAATGCGATTCAAATAGAGAGCTAACAACTATTTATCATGCTAAGGAAAATATAAAATTAAAGAGCAATGAATCTGAAAACCCACTCAACTAACAGTTCGGAGGAAAGTATGATCCAAAAAAGTCAAAAAAGTAATCAAAGGAGAAAATATTGTTGGAGAATGGGAAGAAGCACCTTGAGTGTGAAGGCTCGCCCATCGCGGCCATCAGGAAATAGTACGGTTAAGAGTTTTTTATCAGCTTTGACAACCACACTAGAAATTTTAAAAGGTACTATGAGTTAGTAAATGCTTCCAACTTCCATGATATTTGCAACTTTAAGAAGAGATCAAATTGATAATGTATTCAGAACAGCAAGCCAACCTGCCTGAATTGTTGAGATCAATACCACCAAGAGTTAAATTCACTTCATTCCCCTTCTGAGAAACAGCACTCTGAGAAGTAAAACAACTGTACATTAATCTTCTAAAACCTTAAGTGTGCAAAATGCAGCAAGGGAGAGAGAAATGGACAAGTGCAAGGGATATGAAGAGAAGAGAAAAAGATGTCATCAGGGTAATAATAACATCTAACCAATAATATCAACCCATCTAGAATTTTTACTTTTGCCTCAAGGACTGTGTATTGGAGTTCTTCCTCAATATATCCAAGACCAAGTCCTTTCCTAGACCCAAGCAATAGTTAAATAATTTCTTTATATTATTCTTCAAGCTGAAGCTCTCGAATATCACAGCCTGTAGAAGAGGCCCCATATGTGTTATAGTGCATCATAATAAAGTTTAACCCAATTAGAAACCAGGATGACCCATCTAATGAATTTATATCTTTCATTTTATCTTCACTCTGCTGGAGAACCAAAGAAGAATTGGTGAATGAATTGATATATTGAACTATAGAACCATAATTGTCAATTAAGCACTGCTTATTAACATCATTCTACTACATTAAAAATGTAAATCAGTCCATATTGCTTATAGGTCACTCTAAATTAGCACTCATTCCTTGATAGGTAACTTTCATTAATTTAGGGCCACACTGATGACTTAATTTTTTGGTCATGTTTCCTAATTTCCTAAGGCTTAATCTAGCATGAAAGATTTTCTAATTAAGTCAGCCAAAGACAACCTAAAAACTGTAAAACCAGTGACAAGACCTGCTGTGTGAAATAGACACGAGAGTTTCATTTTCATTCATCTATTTGATTCAGATATATTCCAGCCGCTAATAGTCATTCACAAAAGTGGAAATGATACTCAAGAACCAGATGCTTTTGATCGAGAGAGAACCCGTGCACATAAAAGATAGTCATAGCCAATCAGCATCATCCCTGAGGATCTTAAAATCTATTAGAGTTAGAAAATGAGTACCAAATCATATGACCTCTTATCACTTTACTATTTCCTTATGATCATTCAATTGTAACAGAGGATGTACAAAATGGATAAATAAGCACAAGCATCCATGTTGAGACTGACAATCTTCCAGAATGCAAGAACTTACAGGATCGCTTCTGAAGAAAACCAACGAAGTATGTGTCAAAATAAACCACCTTTTCTTCCATGATGTCCATCCAATTCCTTAATAAAAAAAAGGAAAAAAAAGAAAGGGATAATAATAACCCAGAGGAATCCAAGACATAACCTTGGGATTGTGATTTCACTATAAACCTTGTAATGGTATTTTTCCACTTAAATGTAAGTCGAGGTTGTACTTCTGTGAAAGGCAAATGAGTAACTGAATTAAAGACCAAAGAATGATTTAACCAAGCAAAGTAAACAAACCTTTTGATGAAAGAAAAAGTGGCCCACTCTTTAAAACCTGCAAGAAAGTTTTGAACCTTAAAATGCACTAACTTTTACTACAGTTTTGTAAACTGCGTGCTTAAAAAAACAGGGAATGCAGGACAATGTAAGGAATGATCTCAAGAAGGTAAAGCTAACAATGCACTTAAAATAAAGAATGCAGGTCACAGTAACAGCAACAATGTGCTTGATAATATCAAAAGAGAATAACTGCTTTATATGCAATCTTTCCATAAAATGATTCCAAACCTTTAGTTGTAATCCCAAGCACATAAGTAGACAAGTGGTAGACAAAGATGATTACTAACACGATCACGATGATGATAAAGATGACTGCACGGTAATCTAGGGAATGAATGGTCATGTGCAATATGCAATAAACAATTCAATTCAGAATAGTAAATAACAATCCATGGAGGAGAGAGAGCAGTTTACCGAGTTGCCACCGCGAGAATGCAGAGGATCCGGCGGGCCTGGTGCTGGAGTGGGTGGACCTGGAGCAGCAGCTTCTCCCTTCAGAAAGAAAACAAAAAAGCTTTTCAACACAAAAATCTCCTTTAAAAATCAAAATCTTGGTTTTGTTTTTTTTCCCCTTAAGGCTCAAATCCTTTACTTAAAAAAAGAATCAGAAAAGAATGCAAGATTGATCTATACCTGAAGTCCTTGAGACGGCTCTTCCTTTTTGGAAGGAATTCTCTGCTAACGAAATCACACCGCAAACAATGAAAAACGAACAGAAGTCATTTTCAATGCAAAATTTCCATAAAAACTATATTAATGTAAACAAAAATTAAAAGAAAAATAACCTACCTGTTGTGCTTGAGACGGTTCTTCCTTTTTGCTAGGCATTTTCTAATCACAAAATAAAAAAAAAATTAACGTAAAATCGCAATGTACTTCTCCTTTTTTCAGTTTTTGAACTTGAGAGTCTTCTAAAAACGAATTAGAAAAATAACAAAAGGAAAAAAGAGTTTGATCAAAACCTGGTGTGCCTGACACGGTTCGTCCTTTTTGGTAGCCATAATCCTCTGATCACTCAAGAATCAGAAAAAATACATGCCAAACAGGTCACGAAATCAAACGATGAACAAAAATCTGCACCAACCTTGTACTCATCAATTTCCATAATGCCGCTCATTCACAACATTTAAACAAACAAAAAGCATAGCAAAACTCAAACTCAAACAAAATAACACCAAACAAATTAAAAAAAAAAAAGCAAACCAGAAAAACTTTTACGTGAGTTTGAAATATACTTCGTGGGAAAACGCGAAAAGGACAATGTAGAAGAAAAGAAATAGAGATAAGGAAGAAGCGTAAAGGTGAGAACAGAGAGAATTTTTCTCTGCTTTCTTTTTTTTCTTTGTTTGTTTGTTTGTGTGAGTGTTTTGGCTCGGAATTCTTTGCTCAACGGAAACCCCGTTTGGTCAAGCAAAGGAAAAGCCTAAAAGCCCTCCAAAAGAGAGGGGGAAGGAGGCCTCCGATCGTGCAGCAATTGTACACGTCACCCCTATTCTGTAGTTTTACGTTCTTTCCGTCCGCAAATTATTGTGTTTGGAGGGAAATGGCAATCCCAGTAATTTCCCCCTTTTTTGACTGTCTTTTGCCCCGTGAATTCAAGAGCTGGGCCCACTCGACCCAGATGATTTACGAATTTGATCACGGTTGGTCTGATCTCGTGGAGGGTCCGTTGGTCTAGGCTGGGTCCACGTCAATAAACACTGTCACTGGTGTTGATTGATCCAGTTAAAAACAAAAGCTATGATCCGAAATTTGGGGGAGAAAGATCATGGCCATTATTGATTGGGCTTTCAATATATATTTTATTTATTTCCTCAATCATTGTTGTTTTCTCAACAATTTTTTTTTCGCAATTAATCCTTTAATAATTGACAATTGTTTTTTCTA
Source organism: Theobroma grandiflorum (assembly GCA_036013995.1). Taxonomy (NCBI): domain Eukaryota; kingdom Viridiplantae; phylum Streptophyta; class Magnoliopsida; order Malvales; family Malvaceae; genus Theobroma; species Theobroma grandiflorum. The sequence continues at coordinate 23,744,546 of CP142126.1, forward strand.
TCAAATTTTTGTACTTTTCCATTAAGTAGTCAAGCTACCCAATAATGAGCAAAGGTTTAAGAAGATAATAACGTTTTGAAAATACAATTTCTCAAAGCAATATTAAGTTTTCAATTTCTCACTTTGTTGCTTGATTATTGGATTATTTATGATTTAATAAGCAATATTTTACATAAGAAGTATAAGTAATTAATTAAAAAAAGGTGTTTAAGAAATTAATATAATCTGAGCTATATGCTTTAGAAAAGATTTCCTAGCATTGCTCCTCTCCTCAAAGTCAAATATCCAGAGAGAGAGTGGATGTATGGCAGAGCAATGAAGAATTAAGTAATGGAAATGTGATGGTTTTCGAAATAAGTTTTCTAACTATGAGATTTGAATTCAATATATATATATATGGTAATAAAATGAAAGAAGAAAATGGGAAGTAGAGAAAAAAAATGGTTTTTCTTTCCCATGTTGGTGTAAAAGGTGAAAGATAGAAAAGAAGATTTAAGGTTGAGAGTTTAATCTTAAATGGAAGGTTAGTTTTATTAAGTGACAACAGTTAGATGAAGCTCACCTAGTGGAATTAATTAAGTTTTAAATTAAAATCATCAGAACAATAACAAAAAATGAAAATTAAAACTTATAAGATAATAAAGTTTTTAAAATCTTTTAAAAATTTTACAACTCTTAACATTATATCCAGAAAAGGATTTTAATTAAAAAATATGATTTTTTTTTGTGCATATATTATTTCTAAATAATTATCTACGTACTAATATTAAGAGCATTCCTTTTTAATAATAAAAAAAAAAGATTCAAGTCCATCTCAATTTTTAATATCTCTTATGGAAGATCTCACGTCATGAAAAGTTTGATAAACTTTAATACTATTTATCACGAAATCATGTTTTTATTTAAAAATATATATCTATTAAAAAAATTATTTATAATTTTAAAACTCATTTTTATCTCTTATGTAAGTGGATCCTCGTTATTAATATGTTAATAGATTATTTCAAACTTTTTTCATTTAATTGCTTTTGATATTTTATTTTCAAAAGTAAAATGCTTAAAAAAACACTAAAAATTAAGACACTCCTAAGAAATCTATTATCACTCCATCTAAAACCTAACTACGTTATTTTTTTTTAATTTATAATCATGTAAAAACTTCATTAGCAATGACAAATAACTAAGAAATTATGTCATGTTATGACTCTTTTTCGATGTCTTCATTTCCCCGACGTAGATCTATCAATATGATTATATTTTGTAGCATTCTTTTTTATTATTAGTGTAGTTTTTTACGTAATTTATCATGAATTTACTCTATTATTTAAATTTTTATTGAGAAATTTAAAACTCCACTTAATTTATTTATTTATTTTGTCAAATAATTACATTTCATGGAATATGTAATGTAAAAATTCAAATGAAAACTGTGCACTTTTGCACAAGAAGATTGAAATTATCAATATATAATATTAATTTATATAAAAAATCAGTATAAATTTTCCTCTCTTTAGTCTCTTTTACATTTATTTTGTCCGAAATTAAATAGGTGAAGCATTTATATTTTACATGACGTGAACATTGGAATTAATTCCAACTTATTTCTTCAAGAATTGTGGATAAAAATATATCCAATTCAAGAGATGAGACAAAACATGTTAATAATATTTATAAATAATAGATATAATATTTAAAAAAGCTTAAATTATTAAAAAAAATTTAAATAAATTATTATTCTTTTATTACATTGTAATTAATTTTTTATATTTTTATTTTGAATTAAATAAATTTTTATGATCAGTTGTTGACTAACCACATATTATTAATATAATATGTTGATATGGCATTATGAGTAGTAATAAAATATATCTATATAATAAGATGATATAAAATGATAAATGATATTTTAACTAATGTTAATTAAATTTGATTGAACATAATAAAAAATAATTTTTTATTTAGTTTGTTTATAATAATTTAAGATTTTTTAAAACATTATCTCTGAATAATATAAATATTAAAAAATTATTTAAAATTTTATATTTTGAGACTTCTTATTTTTTCCTTTTCCAGCAAAATAGGAAGCTTTGGTAGAAGATATTTTACCCTTGGACTAATAAATTTGGTTGCTCGGGCCACGTCCAATAAAAGTTCCAACTCCCGAAACGACAGCGCAAGGAAGACAAGGAAGAATTCACATTAGCTAAAAGTATATTATAATTTTCACCGACCCAAGATAAATAAGCAGAGTCGTTGGGGTTAACCCCGAATTTTATATAATTTAAAATTAAACAATAAAATTGACCAGCGTCTCTCAGTCCCCCGTGTGGTCGGTCGGGCACGCAACCCCAAATAAACCCAAACCAAAACGGACCTCAAAATCCAGCATGTAGAGCTGCTCAAAAGCTGACACGGCGGCTAAAGGCCCCTTCTCTTCTCTTTTTTCCAGGACAAAAACACATGATTATTATTTTTTTTAAATGAAAATTTTCATTTTCTTAACCAATAATTCTATAAAAATAAAATAATCCCGTGCCGGGAACAAAGCAAAGCAGATTTCCTTCGTTCGTTTCCGATTTGCTTACGAGACGAGGGTTTCATAATTTTAGTTTAATCTGATTTGACCTTTTTAGGGTTTGAAATCGAGGGGTTTGGTGTGGAATTTTTTTATTGTTTTAGGGGGCGATATGGAAGTAGCGGTTACGGGTTCGAGCAGCGAATCTTTGGCGATGGAAGTTGGGGAGATGAAGGGAAAAGTTGTGGAAGAGAAAGATCAGATTCGCGTTAAGAGGAAGACTTTGCAAGCTGTGCTGGAGCAGTGCCAGAGAGCACTCGAATTGCTTAGTAACAATGAAGGTGGAATCGATGATGACGATGACGATGAAGATGACGACGATAAAGATGACATGGATCCTCAAGGGGAAGTCAGCGGCGTCGGTCTTCGAAGAGATCAAGAAGCCGACGAGGTTTGTTTAATTCTTTTTTGTTTATTGTTTGTTGTTACTTTTCTTGCGGTTGGATTCTGTATTTGGATCTCTGTTTGATACATAGAAAAACGAATGAAAGGAAAGGAAATCTATGTGAGAATCTTAAATAATAACTTGTTAGCTCGTAAAAACGATTTTTTTTCATTTTGCTAGATTTGTTCTGTTTTTTGTGAAGAGTTGGTTTATTTAAACTTATACTATGTTTTGTTATGGAAAATTCTATGTACAGAACAGAAATTTAAAAATTTTGATTCATAGAGGTTCAGCTAAGTTAAGTAGCTCATTCGAGGATTATGCTTTTCTTATTTGATTGATGAGTAATTCGGATCTGAGTTGAACTTAGCTTGAATAAGACAATTGAACTTGTGTTATAGGTAAATGGTAGTTCTCATTTTGGATAAACGTCTGGTTTGTGTTGTATGCTTAGTTGCATATCTATGTCGAGTACTTTCTTTCACTGCTGCATTCTGAAAGGGCGTAGTTTTGCAAGACAGAATGTTACTGGTTGAGCTTGGTTTGTTGTAATTATTGATGTGAGTTTGTAGTTTTTGCTATGATGATAGTTTCAGTCTTGAGTATGGCTCAGGTTGAGAAGCATGTATGTTGTCATAAGATGGAGTAATGATATGATGAACTAAAAGCTAATGAAGGCTTGGATTGCGTTCTTTCACAATTGAATTGAAACGAAAAAAAAAAAAAACCTTGGATGGAAGTAGGCCAGAGGGTGGAGGGCAGGAGTCAACTGTAAATAAAACATGAAAAGATTAAAATACACTTTGCCTTGTCAAATTCATTATACAATGCTTTTCTTTGCTTCAGAGTCCATTTGCCTCTTAATGTTTGTCTCATTGATGTTATATCAATTGCAATGCTCCTTTTGCATGTTTTTGTTCTTGTCTATATATGCGTATATTTAGTTTGAAAAAAGAGATAAATGAGAATGAATCATAGAGAAGAATTTGAAACTTTTCCTGTATGACATTCATTATGTGAAGTAGAACTCTGTTCCAACAAAGATATAAGATTAGGAACTAATCCAAAAGGAATTCAAATTAGATAAATGAAGTGTAAAAACAGCGCCTAGTTTATGAAAAACTGGCACCTTCATATGGTGATTCCTTATTTCTTGAATTAGAATGCTGTATGACCCTTGAATTTATGAATAGTTTTTTTTTTTAATTTAATGTAAATGGCTTTATGACATAGATTATGCATATAAAATTAGCAGCATGATAGAAAGTAGACTTTGAAAATTTGCAATTAGTTTGGCATTTGCTTTCCTAGCAAATATTTTTAAATAATTTGTATATCTGATGGAAGCTCCCCATCCCCCCCTTCCCATTTTTTTTTAATGCAGTTGTGCGGTCTTCTCAAATCTAGAGTTCAATGCTCTGACTTCCTTGAAAAGCTAGAGTGTGCTCAGGTGCCAGTTCCAGAAAACATTGCTGGTATGTATCCAAAGATGGGTCCCCTCTAGACTGTTAGCATATAAGATTTTCAACTCTTTGCCGACACATTGAGCAGGCATATTTGTTCAAGTATTGAAGTTCATGCTTTTAGGGAACTTTCTTTTTGGTTTTAAAATGATCTTTGTTGCCTGGATGCTAATGAAATTCTTCTTTGGAACCAGAAGAAGGTAGTTCTTGGGACATGGTCAATGAAAATGATCTTTGGGAAGGCGAAGATGTTGATTCGGATCAAGAAGATTATGTTCTTGTTAGGCAGGAAGATATAGTAGAAGGCATTTCATGTTTTATGGCTGCATATTTGCTGTCCCTTAAACAGACTAAGGTATGTGATATTCTTGCTCTTTGTTGGTGTTTTTATTATTTTGGAGTTTAATGTTTCTCTTTGTAGTCATTCCTACATTATACACTTAAGCCAGAGAATTTGGTTGTTTTATGTCAAAGCTTTTCTGTGGTCTTACTTTTTGGCAGACTGAATAAAAGTGTCTATGCATGTTCATCATGGATTATACAGCACTGGATGCTAAAGAGTTTTATTATGTTTTCTTTCCCAGGATTTGACCCCCAATCAACTTCAGGAAGGTGGGTTTGTTTGTGTTCATTATTGAGTTTTGGTATCCAATTATATTCCTCCCTAAATGTTAATGAAAATTTTAAGATACCATTTCACTGAATAACTTTTATTTTCCATCTCAAATATCTTTTATTCCATAATTAATACAATATTTCTGGCCATTGATTTGGCATAGGAATTCTGACAGTCTTTTGAATTCTCTTGTAGCACTGAGCAAGACCTTCTCTGTAAAAAAGAAGAAGGGAAAGCTTCGAAAAGCATGGGATGGAAGTAAAGTCATATATAATGTGGCATCCTGGGGGGCAACTGCTATTGGGTAGGTTATAATTTTAATCTTGACAAACCAGTTTTTCTCGGTTCCTGCATTTGCTTGATGTTTGCTCAGTTGTCTTTGATATCCGGCACCTTCCTCTTTTGTCATTCTGATGTCACTCTAATGTTTTGTGGCTGATATGAAACATTTATTCATCTGTACTCAACAGGATATACCAAAACCCTTTACTTCTCAGAGCTGCCTCTAAAGCCTTCTGGACTTCTTGTCATGTTATATCAAAGCTTCTCTGATTTGACTGTGCTACTTGGAGAACAAAGTGTGATATTGGAATTCACTGTCGTATTTATGCTTTCGTAGCTGTCAAATGCAGGTTGGTGTTCCGCAGGTTGTGTAACATGAAATACCATTCTTTTCGTGCTACAGATCCATTGATCAATCTCTCTTATCTTTAATCGTGTAAATAGTTTTTCTTGAAACATTTCTGATTGCAATTCAAATTCATTGGCATTGTTCTCCTTGTGACGGCTCAGCCTTAAGTCCCCTAACCCTTGCAGTTTGTGACCAGTGTATAGGCAAATGCCTTGGGTACTAATGGATATCTGTATGTGCTTTGGCGGTGTGTTGTTTGTCTCGATGGAGACTCTCTTTCTATTAATATTTAGTATTATTTTTGCTTTTCAATTTGTTATGACAGCCTTTTATATTTGGCTGTACATGATTACGACATTAAGTACTAGTATCTAATTCCACGGGCAGTTTCCCATTTTCACCATTTTGAAATGAAATCTGTGTTGTAGGGTTGTTCGATAACCGTTAAATAATTAGAGAATTTTTTTATGCAAAATATTTTATAAAAAAATTTAATTTTTTTTATTTGAATAAACTATCAAAAATATTTTTTGTTGTTTGAATTATTTATTAGAAATGTTTTTCATCACGGTGATATTATTTAAGTGGTAAAATAATAAATAGAAGTTGATTATAAAATAATATTGTTATTTAATTTTCATTATTTCGAAATCAAAATTAAGGATGAAAATAAAAATGAATAAAATTAATAATGATATTTTTAAAGTATTTAATTATATATTTATAATAATTTTTTTTTTCATTTTTATCACTTTTTTATCATAATTATAAAAATATAAATATTTTATCCAAAACTTATACTTATAAATATGTATTCATTAAATGACGATCATTGGAATATCTTTTATTATAATTATTAATAAAATGTAAATCTATTATAAATGTGTATTCATCAAATGATGATTATTGAAATATTTTTTATTATAATTATTAGTAAGATTTATTCTATTTATAAATAAAAAATTTAATTGTATTGAATGGTTTCATTAAAAAATATTTTTTTAAGTTTAATTGTGTTGTATAATTTAAATATTAATATTTTAAATTAATTTTTTTAAAGTAAAATATTTTTATTTTTATTTTTTAATATTTTAAGTTAAATATTACTATTAATCAAACTTATGCTCATAAACTTAATATAAAAATGTTTTGTTGTTCTCTAAAAATGTCTTACACTTTTCAAAAGCGTAAGACATTTTTTATTGTTAATCTTATTAATTAGTAAAATATTTTACATGTGAAATTAATTTTTCGTTTTCTAAATAAGTATAAATTTTTAAAAAAAATTTAAAAAATATTATACTATTAAACAAACGGATCGGTCATTTATATATTTTTTTAAACATATAGGCATTGAGGAATTCTGTTTATATTGTTGCCTGACTTGGTGGAAGGTTTGAAATTTAAAGGGAGTTTTTCCCTTGAGGGTAAGGTGTTGGATGCCTTTCTAAAACAAAGGATCCTTTTCTTCCACGGATTCTTTTACGACTCTCAAATTGCAGGCTTTCCCTTGTTTTGCTCAACCGTCAAACGAATCTTTTGTTCATTAGACCAAGCATGTAAATCAACACGTCTACTGCTCAATAATAATAATAATAATAATAAAATACACTAGGGAATGTTTTTCCGTCTGTTTTTAAAATTCTAGAAAGCATATCAATTATCATTTTTCCTTGTGTTTCTTTTATTCTGGGAGGCGTTGCGGGGGCGGGGGCGGGGGCGTGGGGTGGGGTAGGTATAGACAAGGAAACTCTATGTAATGTTGAGCAAGGAAAAAGGCAGCAGGACAGGGAAAGAAAAGTAGTAGGAACATACATGGGTGTGTGTGTATATATATATATATATATATATATACAGAGTAAAAATATGAGGGCAACGAATTTCAATTTTCTCAGTATTCTATATATTTATAAATATCTGTATTTATGAGAGCAGACCTATAAGTTTAGAGCAGTCGAGTCACTTGCTCCCTTTCAAAACTGTAAGAGCTAGCTACTAGGTAGTTGCCCGGAAGTGTTGTCATACATATACAGATGACCAAATTCAGTCATCTCCTTTTCCAGAAGGCCACTGAGATCATCTCATCTCATGGCAACTTTTTCTTCCAAGGTTTTCTTCAACCTCCTCCAAGGCTTTAGTTGTGATGTGCTTCCAGCTCAATCATATCTACCCATATTACTGTGCCTAGTAGAATGAGTTGTCCTTGTGATTATGAGCATCCTTACAAAGCATTGACTGCACCTCCATGATAGACCTTGGTGGCTCAAGGTCTTTTTCTGGGAGTGCATTGCCAACGAGCTGCTGCATCTGTGATGCAAAAGCATCATCCAGAATCTGCAAATTAACAAGAGGGTACATGTCAAAAATAGTAAACGATGTCACTTTTAATGAAGAACAACATTGAAGAAACCTTGAGAATGAGACAGGTCAGACCAAGAAATGAAGTCACCAAAGCCAAACCTACCAAAATTTTCACATCTCCAAGAATCTGAGTCAACTAGTTAAGATTTGAATACCTTACAGGCTCCTAAAATGACATGTACAAATGAAAACCTTGCATTGGCATTCTGAAGAGAATGATTCCTCAACTTAGCCTTTAGGATTTCCATTCAGATATTCAAAGATTTCGACCCATCCATATTTTCTTGATAATTTGATTGGGCATACAGTAGCTACATGTTTGGCACTAAAATACTCTTAGCATCACCAATTCAATTCAATGTTTTAAAGCTGATGCTAAGGTTTATGTGAAATATGGTGTTTCCTGCTGAGCTACCATCAATAATGGCATATACAAATTCCTATATTCTGTTAGATAAATAAAACAATGGCAAAAACTATGCTCCTATAGGGGTTTTTTGCTTTATGGTTAAGCTCATGTATATCAGGCAATGAACGACGCACTCTCATATCTAATCTGCTTCACTTCCCCAGCTGAAACAAAAGCCTTCCCCCGTCTCTGTCTGGTCATTTTCAGATTAATTGTTAATTAGAAAAAATGTAGTTGCATGATATTTGTAAGTATCTCTACATGAAACCTAAAAAACACTGAAAAATACCATTCTGGTCCAACCACTCCTAAGAACTATACATTCCCAGGATCTTAAGAGCTATAATAGGTTCCCAAGAGTCTTTATAGAGGGCTTGGAATGGGTACAAGAGATTCCTAAACTCTGAATTGATCACTCCCTACCTAAAGAACTCTCATGTACTAATTGATAGCAGTGACCTCAAACATCTATTCAAAAGCCGAACTTTTTCTTGTTGATAATGATAAAGGAACTGAAAACTTTAGATGCATTAGTCAAAAGTAAGAGCAAAAACTCGCAACAAGTTTTGCCTTTCAACTTTCACATATCCTGAATCTCTGGGTAAATATGCTATCAAACGTCCAGATTACTGAAACTCCAAGTCACGTGTTTTTTCAGGGCCAACTTCATATTAACAAGTGCATCAATGCAAGAACCAGATCATCAAGTATCAATTGGCAGATGCAAAGCTCAGAGAGTGTTGTATTTGTGACCTAAATATCAACAAGGAATCATAAGATTGTTATGATTTTACTTACAGATACAGCAATTCTGGAACCTTTATACCACGATCTATTTTCTTTCCTGTTTTCCAAGAAGCTGAGAACATCCTGCAATGAGGGAAAAAAATCATGTAAGATGTGCATTATTAACTTGGATTGCAAAATTCAAGCCATATACAGCATCATTCACCTATAACTTACCTGTCCCATCCGATCCCAGTACCATCGGCAAATTGCAATGAAAACGTGAGTCTCAAAAACAGTATGAAGGTGATTTATTGTATTTGTCAGCTGTTCTTTTAATGGCTGCATTCTGCCTCGTATATCAGACTCTCCCACTGTTTCTTTAGAATCTTGGAGAATCTTCTTCAATTTTGTTGAGTTCTGTAATTTGGTCTGCAGAACAATGATAGACCAGAGTGTTCAGGAACACTGATTGCTACTTTGCAAAATAAATGCAGCCATTGGTGGCACTGATGCATCAAACAGCAGCATAAACAAGCTAAACCAAATAGACAGCACACAAATGAATATCTATCAAAGTTAATTCCAGTTATAGTCTAAGAATTTTTGTGTTCAAGCACCTTTGTATAGCACTTCTTTCAGATATACTCTATATTATTTCGTATTTATTATCCAATGAAAGATTTCTGTTCTTTTTCTTTTTAATTTTCTATATTGCAGATTGAGAGAAGAAAACTAAAACTAGAAGAAATCACTCACAATATATCCCAGTTAGTGATACCGATCAAATTATAACCTATATTTTACTTTCCTCTGTAAATATCATACAAGACAATTAAAAGGCCACTATGTCCTTTTGAAAATGAGACTCACATTCTCAGCAAGTTTTTCAACAACAGCCTGCAGGTACCCTCTGAACTTGGTTCTCAACATCACTGTGACCTCACTAAGACGCTCCCCTGGGGCAGTGTTTCCACCATCAGGGATGCAAGAACCCCATGACTTGAACTGGGTCTCTATCTTGGGACGTAGAATATCAAGCATCCTCTTCATAGAATTCAACAGAATGCCCAGCTGAAAGCAACAATCATATTCTTAAGCCAAAAGAGTATGCAAATCCAAAGGTGATTTTCTGCAAGCAAATCCAAAGGTTAACTAGAAAATCAATGGCTCACCTCATCAGGAACAGTGTAGGAGCATACAGATCGTTTAGCAAGTTTCTGCATATACTTCAGGCCAAATTTCTTAGGTGCCAAATTTTCCTTCAAAGGAGATAGTACATCTGCATACTGCTTATCCAGAGCTTCCACTATTGCCTTCTCAACATCAGCAATAGCCTGATGTAGAACATAACCCAAATAAGTTTATTACTTATTTTTTCAAAAAAAAAAAAAAAAAAGCTTGTTAAACAACTCATGATGAAGATAATTGATTGAAAGATCACTGCTGCAGAAGACAATTAGCTAGAAGCTAGACATCTCTCCACATTTCCATTTTTCTAAAACAAGCTAAATTCTGGAAGACCAGCATGGTAACATTTGTTGCATGTTAATGCAAAATGAGGTGGAGTATAAGACCAAAACCAGAAAATGAATTTGGAGGAGATAACATACATTTTCCAGCACAAAAATATATTCAGGCCATCGGCAGATGATGACTTCATAGTCACTCAAGGTCTCCCTCAGTCGGTCATACATTTCATCAACAAACGGAGTTGTAGAATGTTGTGTTCTAACCCCTGACCATTTTACCTGCAAGTATATAAGTTTCAGACAACTTTATATGAAAAAATTTCTGTGAAGACCAGTTGGATGAAATCTGGGAGATGCTATGTAGATTTCAGTTTAAATCATTTAAAAATAAAATAAAGAGAAGTCATCACATGCTTAGACATATGGTGACAAAGATACATTCTTCCTGATTCGAATCAATTAGGCCCCACTATATTCATAAAGTTACAAGCAAGAAATTTGGGTTAAACAGTAAGAATCTGCCATCTCAAATTAACAACCTGTAATAATATTGTTTCTTAAAGAATGTACCTTATCTAATTTACATGACTCAAGTAGAGATTGCCGCTTATCTTGAATCCATATCATGATGTACAAGTGGAACAAATCCTTTGCATCAACTCCACCTTTCACATGACTGGAATGGAATAGAAAGGATTTGAAACAGTTGAAAAGAAAACTTAATACAAAAATGGTTGTTACAAAAAAGTATTACCTTATGTTCCAGCTGGCAAGATCCCGTTGGAAATCTGCTGTGGCAATAACAAGTTCTGCCACAGGTGGTGAAGGGCAAGATGGTGGGCATGCAAGAAGGAATGCACGTAATCTACCACAAAGCTCTGTGCTGTATATAGATGCTAACAGATTTGGAAGGTCTACAAAACTGCAAAAGAGGGAAGACACTTTAATATTGCATATGGACATCAGATAGCCATACCCCACAGGAAGCAACTGTATAGATGTATAGTTGTTTAAGCATATTGTTTAACATGATGGCATGACCTGGTATGATGTGACCAAAATTGAATGAGTTATATCAACAATACATGCTCAAAATGGTAAACAAAACCATACTGTTTAAGCATAAAAAAAATTAGCACTCTTGCGACTATACTGTCATATGCAGCTCAGTTCAAAGATTTGTGGAGTATCCCAACAATAGTTAGTAATCTATGCCATTAATATGCTTAGCTCAAAATCAAATACGGATCTCAACTAGGGCTAATATTATGGCCACTCCATCACATGAAAGAAATTTACTTTCTGGAGTTAGTTTAAAACAAATCAAACAACACCCTAAAGAAAAACATACCTGGGCAGTATATGTTGGTTGTGAATCTCAATATCAGTGAATATCTCATTTTTAATGTTCACGCAAAGGCATGTCATCTTCTGGTAGGCAGTAGACATAGCAACAGGGTCCGTAAAACTGGGTTCATTGTTGGTGTTAATAAATTCATCAGTCTCAGCCAAGTGCCTTCTTGATCTCTTCCTTGCAGCAGCCTGTGTAGATACTACTATTTAGAAAGTGGAGGCAAGGCATGTAGCAACAAAGTAGGTAACTGCATTAAAGAAATTAATTTCCTAAACCTGGAAATAGTGGCACATATTTGTCTGGGCTTCTGGAGATAATATGTCATGTAGAAGAGTATACAGTTTGACAGCAGGTTCAAGTGCAGGAGCTGCAAGCCCTGTTGCAGCCTGGAAAACTTCCATAATGCCCGAGAATGCTGATTCATCAAGTGATTTGTAGTTCTCAAAAACTAGAGAAAGAATTTGCTCAATCTGATCTTTGGTTTCTCCCAAAATTCGATTCTGGTGAAGCCGTCAGCATCAAGTTGTGTTATAAAAGGAAGGAGCAACATAATATACATTATGAACAAAAGGAAAAAAGCATGGTACCTCTTGATGACTCAATGTGCTCTTACTGTGGCCCTTCATAACAACAGGCATTAACAATTCATGCACCAATGTGAGGCAGTCAGCAGTAGGTGTTGCCACATCCATTACATAGGAAAGATACCTGTCAAAAATGTATGTTAAAGCAACCAAAAGACATTGCCCAAAGTAGTATCCATTCTGGAATATGCATATGCAATTCAACACTCAACAGAAAAGGCAAATAAAATAAATCCAATTACCGTAGCTTGGTGTAGACATCAGAAACTCCATAATATGAGGCAAACTCAGTTAATAGCCACTTCCATGAACCATACAACTGTAAATTCCTTTGTTGGAAACGCTGAACCTTCATAGCAACTTCTAAGACAAGGTCATACACAACCGTTTCTGCAACAGAACCACACTAGGAGAAGAAAAAAGAATCAAATAAATATCATTAAACTATTTTAGAATAATCCAATTTTTTATCATATACAACAATCAAACTTCATGCAATAATACTAAGTTGAAACACAAAATAAATGGACTGAACTTTCTTTCTTTAAAAATATAAACTACAAACTTACTATTGTAATTAATTAAGAAAAAAAACTACAGGCTTCAAAAATTTTTAAGCTAATCAAGACTTGTTCACCTTGAGCTGACTATTATTATCTGAACTTGTTGAGTAGTTTATATAGAGCTGCAGCTTGCCCACAGGCTCATGTTCTGGCTTACGATAAATGGACCACCAGCGCAGCTTGTCAGTCTGTGTCCAACTTTCATATGAGCATTCCGTTCCAGCAAATCAACTAAAGTTGCAAATTAAGTAGAATAAATGTCAATATTTTGAAGCGATACCGAGTTTTCAGCAATACTAGCCACTTGCGCAAGGACACGGCCAAAATGCTTCCCCTTGGAGTCCTGAACTTCAACAATAAGATCATCTCCCAAACTATCCGGGAAGCTGCAAGAGTTGTTAGTACCTATCTCGTTAGTAACCACCTTAAAGAAATTTAGAGATGAAAGCAGGAGAAGTAGGGAACAGTTACATACAAGACATGTGTTTCACCAGATCCAGGTTGCATCCTTATGCCGTCTTCTTCAGCATAACTCTTCAGTCTTAGTGTGCAACAGTATGTTTCTAATGACATATGCAACCAGAAAGGAAGGAATAAAGAAAATAAAAGAAAAAACAATAAGTCGACTGATTTATAGATAAAAAAGAAACAATAAATGAAAGGAACAACTAAGAAATAGGGATGCCCTTAAAGCAGTCCTCAATTCACATGCAACACTATATCTTTCATAAAGCATTATGCACGGCTGAATGTAAGCAATAGGGTGTTCCATGATTGGGTATCTGATGTGGGCATCTATTGCTTTTAGCATAGCCAGGAAGAGTCCATTTAAGTCTAAGCCAACAGCTAAGATGAATAAATCCAGTTAAACAGGATCCTTCTTTGTGTAAACCTCTAACAAAATAGCAAGGGGTTTGGAAAGACATACCTTGCACAATTTCATATGATGATGAACTGTTGCGTAAACTTGTCACACCAGTTTTCAGCAGTCCAGATACTTGTTTTATATATTGAGTTCCAGCATGCACATACGCCAAACTTTGGCGTGAGAAAGAACTATTTGCAGGTAAACGAGGTGCAACACGAATCTTTCTAAGAGCTTGCCACCTTGAAGAGATTGTTGATTGAAAATTGGACAAGTGATACCGTATAGCCTCCAGTTTAATCACTGGTGCCCTAAGACTAAGCGATGACATACTACAGCCAGTTGGAGGATCCAATGTTGTTTTAACTTTGCGCACTGCCAGCAAAGAAAATTTTAAAATAGCCACGACAAAGCAACTCAAAAATGAAATGTCAAATCTGGATAGAAAACTTACCTTGCACCTTCATCTTGCCAATAATTTTCTGGGGTTTTGGGGCAGCTGCCTCACTGGTAAGCTCTGAAGAGCGCTTTGCCATTAGTTCCTCTTCTGATTGCAACAAGACTTGTTGTAAACTATGGTCCACAAGCAAATTTTAATTTCAGTAAGAGCAAAAGTTAGTTGGAAATAAAAACAATAAATAAATAAATAACAGAACATAAAGCATATTGATTTACAAATCATAAACAACTCCAAAAATCTCCATGATTTTTTAAGGAACCAAATGAAAGATTAAGATTCTTTAAATCATTTCCTTCTGAGAATATGGATGGCATTTTCATCAATTTAAGAGGCTGCTGGTAAATGTAGTCATCTAGATCTATTATTTTATTGGACCTCTTAGGCATTCCGAAAACTTTTATTGGACTAATGGATTTAACACAATGGTCATCCAAATAATTGCTGTTATAAGACCTAAGCATAGCATAAGCATGCATCAATTTTCACACTAAAAGCAAAAGGGCCACACACAACACACATACAGGAACTTCAAAAACAATCAACAAGAAATGAGATGAGAAAATGAAGAGGCAACTTTAGAACAAGACAAACAATTTATTTAAAATATACTGTGAGAGAATGTATCAGTCAGGTTACCTTTCTAGAAGAACAAAGCAAGAGATTAAACTCACCCAAATGTATCTCGTAACAGAGCACATTCATTTTCCAGAAACATTGGAGCTTCCATGCAACCCCTAGCCCAAGCATGAAGGCAAAGTCGAACACATGCATCATAGGCAATTACAGCATGCCAAGGTCCAAGAGCACTGATTTTGATATGATATAAAACTTAGAGTTAGTGAACAGAGTAAACTGCAGGAGCAAAGGTCTATTATTGTCAAGGGAAATATCTAGGAGTTCATATTGGTTGGAGATACCTTGCATGAAATGTTGGGACACGAGCTGGATGAACACCTGAAGATGCAGTGGCAGTTTCTGCACCGGCACCACTTCTGGGAACGAAGAGAATAAATAATATTAATGTTCACTAGGTTGTATATGCAGTACTCAGATATATTAATGTGCTGTCAGATTAAGTGTATTGAACAAGTATTACCAAAACCGTAGCACAGACCTTACAAACTCATCAGATTTCCTGTTGTTCATATTTTGCTCCGGCTTCACTCCAGAGATGGATTTGAATTTCTTTGGATCAAGTGAATCTGCTGCACTACGGGTGCTATGTATTTCAGATGCTGGTATGTGCTCAGCATCTTGTTTAACTTCCGGCACTGAACCAGAAAATGGTGGTGCACTTGGAATATCATCATCAGAGAACTTTTCATGTTGTAGCTTTCTAGAGTTCAAATCCTGCGACGAAACCATCATAGCAAGAGCAGTATAAATAACTCATATTAACTATAAGAAAGCAGATAATCTAGTATATCTAGAGAACACAGAGGAGAGATTAAAAGTCAAACTGCCATATATATATTATTAGGTGTTTTCAATGTTCAAAATGATACCAAAACTGAGGACTAGATGTTCTGATCACTTCATAGTCTGAATGTACATATATTTTGAAACTAAGAAGTTCATAATCCCCCTTTACCTTATAAAGCCACCCATAATTATGAAGGATTGCCCTGACGGCATTCATCAAAACAAAGGTTCTATAAGTACATGCTCCTTAAGACAACAAGAGTAACAAGACTAGCTAATGAAAAAGTATTAAATGCCTAAAGTCAGCATAGCTACTAAGAGTCGGCCTATATAATCCACCAAAGAATTAGCTCGAGTTCTCCTCTGTTGCAGTAAACATTAGCAAACTCCCAAACTAGTGTAAAGTTAATACACTTAAATCTTTATGTATTTTTCTACAATGTATGCATATTTCCCTCAAGTTATTTCCGTAAACCTTGATTAATGTAAAACTTAGCCCCCAATCATCTCCAGCAATAATGAATATGCTACAATATCTATCAGGTATCATAAAATGAGACAAATGTTTTCAAGATCAAATTGAAGAATTGTGTCTATGCCCAGAAAAACAAACAAAACAATTCAAACCAAATTTTTATTTAAACAAACCTTTCCAGCCGAACTTTCCACATTAACCCGAGAAGGCACACTTGAGGCATACCCTTCTGAAACATAAGTCCTACTCCGAGGAATTCGACCATTGATACTCCCCACTTGTGTAGTCGAAAACTCAGAGCTACCTGCTGAATCGGAAGACTCATCCTCCTCAGTAAAACCATCCCTCCCAACAGGATATCTCCCATTCCCTCTTCCTAACCTGTCCCCCAAATTCCCTCCTATCCCCCCCATTAGCGTCTCCCTCGACGAGCTAACATCTGAATATGTGTAATCACTGGCAGTGGCGTATCGCGGCCGCCTTTGGACCGGATTTCCATATCTATGAGCAGTTCCATTAGGAATTCTTTCATCTTGAGGAGAAGAATCAAGAGAATACCTCCCTCCATAAACAGTATCTTCCTCTGAGTCAGTGGTGACGTCATTTTCGGAAGCAGAGGCACTGTCGTCGCCACCGGTTAAAGTAGTGGACGTCAGCGGAATCGCCGTCGCCGGCAGGTGGCCACTTCTGAATTTCGCTGGCGGTGGCAAGCCAATATTCCGGCCACCATTACGGATGTTGGTAATTGGATCCATTCGAGGCCTTAAGCTAGAATTGGAATATGGAAGTTCCTTCTGGTGAAAATGAGAAACAACGAATGAGAATTTCTAATTAAAGAAGCAAAAATTAATAAAAAAGTAAATAATTTTTTTTAAAAAAAAACCTCTCGAACCCATTTGAGGGCATTGTTGTCAAGTCCTTCAGTGAACATGATTTCTAAGGGTTCTTCGGCCAGTCTCTAACCTACACCAACATTGTCAAAATCTCATGTAAGAGTAAATCAGCAACTAAAAATAGTAATAAATAAAAAAAAAGATGAAGAAAACTGATGACAGGCAATGTGCGAAGTGAAACGACAGAGACTTACATAAGAAACGGTGTTCAGAGTTTCACAGCTGACAGAGGTTGAACTTAGGAAAAGAAAACAGTGATACAGAAAGAGAAAGTCCAGTGAAGAGATCAGCTTAGAATATAGTATTTCCTAACGATTGTCCAGATTTAAGAAAGCTTATAAAAAAAAGCTTTGCTTCGCTCAAAAGCTTTCTTCAGCTCTGAATCAGACTCACAGCTTCTCTGCAAAAAACTTTTAACTGAGTTTCTATTCCTTCCAGATTTTCTTACGTCGGTTCAATTTCACGTTGAGATTTCCTTTAAAACGACATCGTTTAGGATTTAAATGGAAATCTTCTGAACCTAATAATTTGTAGAGGGTGCGAATAAAAAGCGCACGTAGCGAGGTGGGGGGGTGAGAAAAAAAAAGAGTAACGGGTGAGTTGACGTGGCAAAGAGGAACTCCGTTATTTTATGAACTTTTAATTAAAATTAGTGTTAACAGTCGAACGTTGTAAGTGGGGACGCTTTGTTTTTCTTCTTGGGTACTCTAAAATTTCCCGCTATATGTAGTTCGCATGGAAAGGTGGGTCCCAACGAACCAGACACGCTATTTCTGTTTACTCTATTATATGTTCCGTACGGGGCTTAACCTAGTCGGCTTTTTTTTTTTTGTTTTAGCGCCTTCGTTTTTTCCAATTAAAAAATTTGGATGTAATAAAAAGGAACAAGACAGAAGTCACATGATGATCAACTCTTGTGGTGGATTGTAGTCTTAGGTATGCGGGATCAACGGCAGCTCTTTGTTTTTTGACATTTTGTGATTTTTAATTTGAATATTTTCCATTGCCTATGTGCTATCCTATGGGCCCATACATTATTCTATGTTGACGGCCATAAGAGAAGAACCGAGCACATGCTTTAATTTGAAATTTTTTGAACATGGCCGTTGCATGAGATAAGCTTGTGTTTTTATTTTATCGACCCTTTGGGGAGTATTATTTTTGTGATCTAGGTTTGAAATAAGGGGCCCAGGCAAGCGAGACTGATTGGTCGATGACATGATAATAGGGTAGTTAATGCAATTAATTGCGTTACAAATGGGAAGAAGCAATGTTTAAGATTGTAAGATGGTAGGGGTTAAGTTTTTGGAGGAGGTGGGAACTGTCTTTCTTGATATGGGACCTAACCCAAGGTACTCACCTACCTGCTGTCTTCAAGAGAAAGGGATAATTGACGTCCTGAAAAGAATTCAAACATGGAAAATGATGTTTTATTTGCTGAGCGACCAAGGAAAAACAAAACAAGAAGTTGCATTCTTGGAAAAATAATATAGCCTGCCTTTGCATGAAAATTTGTACTCATATAGTCTCATCAGATGGGTGAGAAAAATGGTCCTCTCTATCAGCTGTGACTGACAGAAGAACAAAACACGCAAACAAGCAAGAGTAGTAGGTAGGTAAGGTGGACACTTACCATGCTGATGGAGGCATGTCAAGCTATAGGAAAACCAATCTGAAATTTGAAGCTATATTATCCCATAACGTTCGAACAAATCGTCATGGGAAGATAAGGCTTGAAATTGGCACTGTCTTGTAAAACTGTGTGATTGAATACTGAATTTATAATTATGGTAAAACGTCCCCTTTTCTTTTTAACTTGAATCTCAATCTGACTTGATTTTTTTCCTAATGCAATTGAGACTATAATTCTGATTTCAGTCACCACAATGCTAGACTATAACTACACTTGGGGGATTTGCCAGCCTAGCTTTTGGAGGATGAAATTGGGAAATGCAGATCCGTCAAAGGGCTGCAACACCTCATATCTGGATGCATTATAAAAGCATGCTAGTGAGTAGTTTAAAGAGGACAGCGCACTGCACATCTCGTACAAGGCACTTCTGTGATGGAATCCTGGAAATTTTGCTCACAAACAAGGGCGACTGGAAATTTATTTCCAACTCAACAATGTTACAAGAGGTACTACCTGGTTCCCAGGAAAAATGAGATACATGGCAAACCAATTTTATTGGAGCTTTCTTTTTCTCTACCGAAAGCACAACATAAAATCTGAAACATGAATTTCGTTGTGCTAACTTAAGCATACATTTCATCCACATTACACTCCCCGAGGAAAACCTTTAAGCTATGTGGTGAACCACAATTACCTTCGGCAATTAGTGCTCTGTCATTGGCAGCCATGTGCTCAATGATTTTGTAGATCATTTCAATCTGCAGCCATAAAAAAAAGAAGGTTAGCACGACATTTCATGGTGTAAGAAGTAACTTGAACAGTATTTTGTGCATACATGTTCAGGAGCATGGCAACGATCAGCCACTTCTTCAAGTGTCAATGGCTCAACAGGTTCCTTACAGCTGAACAAAGTGAAAAAAGAACACTGTAATCAGCAAAAGACAACAATAAAACAAAAAACACATACAGAAACACAAACACCCCAGGCCCAATGAAACAATAATACAACAGAGCACAAATAGGGAATTGCAGTGAAGGTCATCAAGCCTTTGAACCAAAGAAGAAGAGAGAGAAAGATGGGAAACAGGGCCAGAAAGGGAGGGGAAATATAACCATCAGTAGGCGTAACCTATAATGACTTTGAGTCAAAACTTTCTTCAATTCTGTTACTTATAAAGACATTCTAAATTCATCCATAAAGGATGTCTAGAAATTGGCATATAATTGTTCTAAGTATGTTGCTTCCCTGAAGCATAAATATCTCGCATATATAATTCAGATAAAATGCACAATAAATCCCTGATCATAAGGATCTGAAATCTTACCTGGCCTCGTTGAGAACTGCTAAAACTCGCTTCTGTAGAGCTAATACTTCACCAGCAGCCTTTTTCCCAGCTTCCACACCTGAGATGAAGATTAAGTGCAGAAATATAGAGAAAGAAAGACCAATCAGATTAATTAACCCAACAAAGAACATTTAGATTGAACAACGATGTTGCAAAGCATGACCCAACCACACTATTATTTTTAGCTCACTTCAAGAATTAAATTTCTTAAATAGATAACGAACATATACTTACCAGGTTGATGGTAAGCATTAATATTTGTAAGCGAGGCATAAATTCCAACTGCTCGCTCATAAAGTGCTATGAGAGCCCCAACAGATCTGGGTGTCACCTCTTGGACAGTAACAGTGATGGACTCACGGTTATTTGCATACAGAGCTGACCTTGTTCCCTGCACAAGCAAGGTTATAAATGCAAACATCATAAGCCTTTATCATGTGCACATTCAAAAAAATCCAGCTGTTTTAGAAAACTATCACTTATCAAACCTGTAGCATTCCAAATAGGTAGTCACCACATGTAACACCTGGTTCAAGCTCCCAATCATGACCAGGAGGTCTATCACATAGCACTTCAATGAATGTCACAAAGAAATTGTGCACACCCTCCCTCAGTTGTTGAATATAGCTATAAATTAATAAAAAATGGAAAGCTGCATCAGGCCTCGGCATAGCTTACATAAACAGAGATTAAATAAATTTGAAGGCGTAAGGAAAGCTTACGCATGCTGATCTGTGCTCCCTTTATTCCCATAAACAGTAATTCCTTGATTCACCTGATGAATTAAGAAGTTGCGTTTTTACTAAATCTAAACATTTAAGAAAGCAACTGGAACATGTTTATGAATGAGTAAATATTGTACAGATTCCACCCTCAGTTAATGTTCAGATCCCCAAGTAACACATGTTGATAAGTTTCAATGACGCTGGCTCATTTAACATTAATTAGTTTTACATTACAAAGCACAGACTTTGTTATATAAGGCTAATGCCTCCAATAAGGTTCCTTGTACTTGAAACTGTTCTCCTATTTCGCATTCATGCTATCTCAACACATAAAAAGTCTTATTTTTTAGTAATATAACTAGTGACTAATGGTTTTAACCAGTAGCCTAACCACTTAATTGCTGATATTTAGCCTCAATATAATAGCCATCTTAAAGAAATTTATGACTATGCCAAAAGCTTCAATGGGCAAGATGTGACAACAATTAATCTATTAGAATGGCTCCAGGTAAGCAAGAGAATATATAACACCAAAGGAATACTCCAACCAAGGACTCAATCACCCATTGAGCCATCATTCATTCCCCGCAAACACAAAATATCCTCATATCAGCTCATATGCTTTATCAAGTAATGCACCCACCATGGGGAGTGTTGGGAGTGATCAACTGGAATCAGTCCAGCAGTTAAGCATTTTGTACAAAGTGGCAACTAGTAAACCAAAAGTAGTCTCCAACGTACATCCTAAAATGAAGTAGTACAAATCATCTTAAACAGTTGAACATACCCGGTTACCATCCAGGTCAAACTCCTTGCCAAGTGATTCCATAACCAGCTGCTGTAAATACCTACTAAATAGTAATAAGCTGTCCTTGTAAGGAAGGACAACCATATCCTGCCAAAACCCAAGAAGACAAGCCATTAATAAAATAAACCAAATTTTGGACAACATAAGATCTGAATAATGTTAAGAGTTGAATACCTTAGATCCAATCCCATCAGTTGCCCAATACCAACATAAAGCAAGCAATGCTGCAGGATTATTTTTAAGCTGAAGGAAAGGAATAAACAGTAAGCATTTCAACCAGGAGATCTTAACTGCATTAACAGGAGGAATCAGGCAAGATGCAAAATAGATACAGGAGTCAAACAAACTAAAAAAAGGTAGCATTTCCAATAGAAGATGAGGAGTAAGTTTCGCCCATTCTTAGAAACTGCCAACTAAACTCTTAATTTCCAATATAGGCACCATTGAGGGAATGAAGACAAGTAACCTAAAATCACCCTAGTAAAAACTGCAATTATCATGATTCAACAAAATCCTCCCCTATTCAATCATTTGAAAGGAGTATCAAAATATGTTGAAGCAAATATTAAGAAATAAGCCGAATGAAGCTTACCTCTGTGCACCTAGTTGCCTCATCCATCATAGATGCACCAACAAGCATTTCTCTTATGTCAATTCCCTGCAGTTATATTCATTTAGAAAGTACTGTAGAAAGTGAACTGACAACTGCATTAAATGTTTAATCCATGGATTACTTGCCTGAAGTGCTGCTGGAAGTAGGCCAACTGCAGACATTTCAGATGTCCTGCCACCAACCCAGTCAAACATAGGGAATCTGGCTACCCAACCCTCAATCCTAGCTGTGTTGTCTAACAAAGAATTTTCTTGTGTTATAGCAACACCCTGCATAAAAGTAAACATAAGCAAAATATATAAAGTTCAGAATTAAATGATAGGGAAAACCTGCTTCCAGAGCACAGGAGAACCACGTAAGAATATAAGTGTGTGTGTTTGGTTTTAAAAAACATTTTTCATTTTTCCCTTCTGTTTTTACTTTCTATTTTCTAATTTATTGAAAATGTGTTTGATAAATCAAAATGAAAACAGTGAAGGCGTGTTTGGTATTGTATTTTGCATTTAAGAGAAGCTATGATAATGATATAAATAACTGTTACTAATTTTCTCAATACGAATTATGTACATATACATTATTGAGCAAAGATTGACTTAATTTAATATACACAAATTTTCAATTTTAGACAAATAATATATAATTAAATGTTACAAATTTACCCCAATCTATTTTTTTTTTAATTTTCCATCCACCTAAGACTTAAATGTACTTGATCAGAAAAAGCAAATATATACCCTGAATTAGAAAAATAAAATAAATTTGATGAGCAGTTGACTCCCTAACTTACAAAACTTCAGCTGAACAAATTCTATTAGAATCATAATCTGTTAGTTTATTCTTGAAGCCATACACCGTTGGGTCCAAGCATTATGGCCATATGTGTGTACACATGCTTCATTTTCAGGATTTTACAAAATCATACATCCAAATGACATGCAAGTATATCCACATCTAACTCTAGTTATCAAGCCTCTTAATATCCTCCAATGACAACCTAACAAGAATAATACCAAAGTAAAATTTTAAAGCCATACTCTGAAGCAGGGGGAAACAATTAAAAGCAGAAACAAGAACCTGAGATCAAAACCTGTTTTGCAAATTCCAGACCAGCTTCACGGAAGGCTTTCTGTGCTTCCAACAGACCATTTCTTGTTTCAGGGGTACCTCCACTCTGAGTAGATAAGTTGTTACAAGATAAACAGCATATGTCATATGTAATCCATAAAATGAAAAGAATACAGAATGGTATAGAGATATTCAAGGATAGTATGTTGACTTGATGCAAACCTTTGAAATAACAATTACAAGTGTAGAAGCCAGCTCAGAGCCAAGCTGTGCAATCTGATGATCTATTCCAGCAGGATCTGTATTATCAATGAATCTTATCTGCCAATTAAGAGAACAAGATATGAACCGCCTATTCCAAAAAAGATGATTAGTGAAGACTTAAAAATCATTCAGCTACGAGGCTACTCTACTCACAACTGAAGTTAGTGCATTGGTCTAACAAATAAATAATATCAAGGAGCTCCAATGCTCTCAGCAGACTAAACCCTCAAAGCTCATTGCGAATGAAGAATTTTAGTACACAATCCAAATTAATAAAAATACTTTAAAACAGAATCAATTAACACGAATTTTGATCAAATACTAGAAGAGCATGAAGCTGTGATTGATCGGATACCTTTAGAGGAGGATTATCAGGAGCCAATGCCTCCGCGACAAACTGTGGGCCCAGAGCCGAACCTCCAATCCCAACTGAAAGTATTTGAGTAAAACGACCCTCTGGAGAAGAAGGAGGTTTAATCTGCAATCATTTTAAAAAAGGATTAAGCAAATTGATTAGTAAATTAATACGGCTTGAACCTTGATGATCTATTACTAGTTTGTTACAGGGAGTTAAAACGGAACCGCCCAACTAACCTTACCGCTGATGACGTCATCAGCGAACTTGCAAACGGCGTCGAGAGTGTTCTCAATCTGTACCCGCAAAAACGAATTTGGCGCGAGTTTCGCGTTCCTCAACCAATAGTGGCCCACCATACGTCCTTCATCGGGATTCGCGATGGCACCTTTTTCCAATTCCTCCATGGCTTTAAACGCGGCCTGGAATCGAGGCTCCATTTCGGCAACAAACTCATCCGAGAACCCGATCCTACTCACATCGAGGTACAACCCGAGCTCCTTGTGCTGGTACAACCAGTCAACGTACCTCCTCCACAGCGCTTTAGGATCTTTCTCGAGCCCTCCTTTCTTGGCCTTCTTCAAAACGCCGACGTTGTTCGTTTTGGACAAATCGGCAGATATTTCACGGGCGACGGAGTGAGCCGCGACTAGTTTAGAGTTCGCGGCCGAACGAGCTGAGAATGCGAGCGAGTCTTTGCGAAGTGAAGGAGTGAGTTTCGTGATTCGGTTATGCTTGGGCTTCAAAGAAGGGGAAGAAGAGCAGAGGCCTGAGAGCGAGGCCATTAAAGAAACAAAGACGAGTGACAGCGAGACAATGACAACGATGGAAAAAATAAATAGAGAGGGATTGTTTTTAGGCCATTGGCTTTGCGATTGCGAGGGGTTGTTTGATATTTTTTTCAAGAATTAAGAACTGCAATGGTTTGGGGTTTTATGTGCTGTGCTGGAGCTGAGTTGGGAGGTTCATTTTGTCTTTTTCTTTAGTTTTGATGGTGGCTCGTGCGGGAGGAGGTGCACCCGGTTCACACGTTGATTGGTTGGTTGCGCTTAATTTTTTTTGTTGTTGCTGGTGGCGTTGAAGCTTTGAAGGGTTGATATTAACAGGGATGCCCTTGGAAAATGGAGAAGGGCTTTGTCATATTGTACATCGGAGAATCCGTCTCTTTTTTGGACTTGAGCCGTCTTATGAACAGAAATTAAAAAAAAAAAAAATCTAGTGCCGTTGTGAAATATAATGAGAAAAAAAAGATTTAAGAAATAAGAATATTTAATATTTCATTTCTTCTTCAAGTGTCCGAATCGTCGTTTGCAATGCCTCTCTTTATAAACATACATAGAGGGAATAAATCTACGTAAATAAGGAAGATGAATTTAGTATATATGAATTTACATATCTTATAAGTTCATGTTTTCAGTTTAAAAAATATACATATATTTATAAATTTAAATAGATGGAAGAAATGAATCTTCGTAAGTATGAAAGATGAAGCATATATCGTAAGGGAAATTTATGTAAGTATGGAGAATTAAACATATAACATGAGTTCACACTTTTAATTCAAAAAATATACTTAAAACTCATATTTATATATTGAGAATTTATGTATACCTCATTGCATTAGCTATTTATCCATAGAAGAAAATGATTTTTAAACTATAATATCACTTATCACGAACTCAAAAGATATATTTATTAGGACTCATGTTTATATACCAAGGTCTAATTAATATTTTACCGATGTAAATTTGTGACATTCTATCTCATTCAATTATATAACGAAAAAATTCTTATATTGGTTCAGATTTATCTTGATCCTCGTATCCCTCATATGATTATATATCAATAAATATTTTGGTTTACTTTGATATCATTTTATTTCACACCTATATTTCTAAAATAAAATACATATTTATTAAGTAAAAGAAATCCATGTTTACATATCAAATTTCATTACATCTTTTACTAATGTAGGATCGCGATACATAAATTAAATGAACTAAAAAGATAAAGATGTACTTCTATAAATAGGTACATTGCACATTAAGAGATTTAAAAGGTTGGAGAGTGCAATTAACATTTATAAAAATATTCATAACAACTACTAATATTTTGCTTGTAAAGAAGAAACCAACTTGTATTTTTTTTATTATTATTATATATAGCAAGTTTATTTATTGACACAATATTTTTGGTTAAATCCTTTATTGAGAGCATATTTGGCTTGATTTTTTTTTAGTTTAAAATTTATTGTAAAGCTCTTATGAAAAATAATAGATTTTAAAATTAAGTTAAAATTGTTAGATAAATTTACTTTTTATAAGCTTTTTTCATAAATAAGTTATTTGGCAAAACAATTTATTTAAACTCTAATTTTGGTTTAAATTATCATAAAGGGTATTTGATAAATAACTTTCTATTAATTATGAATTTTTTTGCTCAAAATAGAAAAAATTAACTTTATTTTTTATCTATTTAAAATAAATTTTTAAAAATATAAAAAGTATTTTTATATAACATAAAGTTTATAATTAATAATAAATCATAAAAAAAGAGTTTCACAAATAATTCATAGATATCACATAATTCATAAATAACTCATAAATTAACAATTTCTATTTTCCATAATTGCAGTAGCTATTTGACTTCAAACTGAAATAAAAAAAATAAACATAAAATAGTTTAAAAGAAATTAGAGAATTGGATCAAGTTATATGATCATGTCTAACAGTATCAATTTCGTGACAAAAATGAATGAAAAAAATATATCATTCAAGGTTTGGAAGTCAATTGTTATATAATTTATTTCAACAACTATTGACCTATTTGACTTATTTCAATCATAATCAATAATATATTATATATAAATTGTCATATCAAATAATAAATTGATAAATATCAAATAGAGTTTCCAAACAAAAATAAAATAAAATAAAATAAAATAAAAAATAAAAAAATACATGAATGTAGTTTTGATTTTTTAACTTTCGTTCCTCTTAATTTTTGTAAAAACAACAAATAACCTTGATTTGCAAAAAATAGAGAATAGAGGGAGATCAATAGGGAGAGGAGAAATTAGTATTTTTTGAGAAATGATTTGTTTTAGAAAAAATAACTTTCCTAATAAGTTGATGTGTTTAAAAAAAAAAAACTCATAATTAGAGTTTTTATAAAACTCTTTTTTAAAGTATTTTATTCTTTAAAAAAATTATTTTTTTTAAGAATTTTTCATGAAATCATGTTTTACCTAGTTTTTACTTTAAATAGTAGATAAGCTAAAAATAAATCAAGCAAAATGGACACTGAATGAGTTTTACATTATGTAATGATTGATAAATTAAATTGACTGTGTGTGCGTATTTTTTATTTAATTATCTAATGGTTGGACTTTACTTGTGCAAACTATTTAAACTCGTCTTTTCCTTTGCTACATAAACCCGATGAATGAGTAGATCAAATTGGTTGGGCTCAATGATAAAATTTGAGCTCGTTGACCCAAATATAGGATTATAGAGCATTGCTTATAAATCTGGCCCAACACACCAAAATCATTTTGCCATTTCTTGCAATATATGAACTGTAAAATTATATTACAGTGTTTGATAGTGAAAAATCAACATGGAGTATTACATTATAATAAAATTATAGTTAATGAAAATAATCATTTTTATCACTTACCTAATAAAGTAAAAAATAACAATTTATCATTGTTGTCCTCATTCTGTTCAGATTGATCTTTTGGTAACTTATATTAAGAATTTATTCTTATTGTCCTCATTTTGTTCTGATTAATCTTCTTGGTAACTTATATTACTATTTATCTTCATGGAGTTAGAAGTCCATCGCTTTCTTATGTACACAACAAGGAGGATGAAAACCTACTAATCCAAATTGAAAGTAAATCTTTGTTTCTTCTTTGAGCTTGTTAACCATGCTTATAAGGAAAAGCATGTTTCTAGATTGTAAGAAAGTAATTTCTTTTGACATTTGCATAAACAAATTCCATCTTCCATTAAAAAACAAAAATAATAAAAAAAAAATCTCAAAAATAACCTTTGCTCACTACCAATGTGTGTATATATCGGTCTGATTAATAGCAAAAAATTTAATTCGATAAAAATTGTTCTTACACTTGAAAAGAACAATTGAACAACCCAATAGTCCATCACATCATACATTCGATGTCGTGAACAAATTAAATAGACTACATATTGACTTGTTGGGGTTAGCCCATATTGGATTCGAGAAGAATCAAGCACAATAAGAATATCTTGTCACATTACAAGCATACAACTATATGTATGTAGATATTGGTATAGTATTAATATAGCAATATATATCAAGAAATAGAAAGTTTGAGTATAAAGTTAAAAGAAAAAGAGGTTAAGAAAAAAATGGAAAAATTATTTATTTGATGATTGAACTTATATGTGAATACTTTAGACCTGGGTTGGATGAAATTATTTAAATAGATCTATAAAGTATATGTTATTTTTTACCTTTTGGCAAAAAATTAAAAAAGGAAAATAAGTTTTGTTTTGGCAAAATCCTACTCCATTTTTTTAATTTTTATTATCTAGAAATTTCCGCGCGGATTTTTCTAGCGTTTCGTTTTTTTTTTTTTAAAAAAAAACCAGTGAAGAAAGTTAAAAAAGGAAGCAAAGATCAGGGTGGTTGTGTTGTCACATTACGCTGTGCGCGGCACGCCGAGAATCCACAGACAAGACCCCTCCCTTCGTTTCGTTAGTAGACAAATTGCTAAAAGTGACACCACACAGGCAGCTACAACCGCCGGTTTCGACATATCTCGGCCGATATGGCGACGATGTGGGTCGAGTGGGAAAATCCTCCTCAAGAAACCCAACAGCCCGAGCCAGATTATCACCTCGATTTCGACTTCCTTTCTCTTCTTTCCAAGCCTAAGGTAAACTAAATTCCTGGAGTTAAAATGTTTGCTTGTTCCTTTCTCTTTCCCAATTAAAGTCAAACTCTGTATGTTTATGAATTTGAGAGTGTAAATGCAGGATTATTATAAGATATTGGAGGTCGATTTCGATGCTACGGATGATGCTATCCGCTCCAATTATATCCGTCTCGCGCTGGTTCGTTTTTTTTTCTCCATTTTCTTTTTCTAGAAGCTAAATTGAGTGTTTTCCTTTTATAAGTTTTCCATTTTTTTTGTTTAATGGTATGAGCTGGTTTCTGCAGAAATGGCACCCGGATAAGCAGAAGGACAATGGGAATAGCGCCACTTCCAGATTTCAAGAGATAAACGAGGCTTATCAGAGTAACTCTCGCTCTCTCTCTCTCTTGGGGTTTATGCGTTTGCTTGCTTTATGAGTAAAGTTTAGCATCTGGGTCTTCTTTTCTCTCTGTTTCATTCTTCTTTTTGGGTTTAGGTTTGGCAATTTCGCTGTTGCCTATTTACATTGATTTTTTTTTTTGTCTAGGAGGACAATTTCATTTATCCAAAATATTTTCCATATCCGCATTTTATTTTTTGATGGAAAGATTCTGTCATCACGTGGATTGTTCAATATGATTATTAGCATGAGTATAATTACGTAAATTGAAGATAATACTTATCCAAAAATAAAAATAGAAAAACAATAGAGGTATTTTTATCATTACAGGATAAGTGCAATTGCAAGTCACGCGGTATTGCATCTAGCTAATTTTAATATGTTTTTGATTGATCTTCAATTGCCAGTTTCTGATCATATGTCCTAACCTTCCTGTGGATTTATTTTGAAGAGAACTATGGTGTTTGCTCATATGTCTATGTTGCGGTTGCATATCCATGCATAAGGATTTTAAATTAGGTAGTTGCTTTTGGAGTTGGCTGAAATTATTTACATGATTTTATCTTTATGATTTTGTCACAAGTCATCTTTAGCTTCAGGTAACCTTTTTTTTTTTTTTCCTTTTGTGCATTCCGGTAAGGATGTACAACTTCTTACTCCTATGAAAACTTTTTCCAGTATATGTTTCCTACAATTACTACCATACCAACTGTGATCTGTGTTGGTGTAAAGTGCAATTCATGGCAGCTACTTACTGGAATTATTTGATCTTGTGATTTTATATGATTATGGGGTGTTTAAAGTTGCCACACTATTGATGCCATGCATTGCTGTTGCTTCATAGCTTAGTAGCTATAGTCTTACATGATGTTCTTGAAGGGCTAAGAGGAGGGGTTAAAACTGTGCATGGTTGAGAAAGTCTATGATCACTTTTTGTTCTAAGCATGAGTAGTTGAACTGAGTGTTTGTGCTCAATATAGTTGAAGGCTTGAAGCTATGGCTTAAGTGCTGACATTTGGTTGCTAAAATGATGAGCAAAGAGTACTGACAAGTATGTGTTTGAAACTAACCATAGGTTGTTTGGCTTCATTTAACAGTTCTCAGTGATCCTGTCAGAAGGAGAGAATATGATATGAAGGGGATGTTGCATGTGTATGACTGTGACATAATAGTAAGAATTTCGTCTATCATACTTTGAAGTTTGTTTATTTACGTTTATATTTTGGATGGATTTGGATTTTAAGTTTTAATTCACTGGCTGCAGGAATACCTTAACCGTTACAAAGGCCTCATATTAACATGTAATGGTCTTGGGATTAGGCAGTCAATTTGGTAAGCCAAGCAGGAGGCACAGAGTTCCCTTCTTCTGTACATTTGTTTCAGTGCTTGAAACGAGAGGCATGCATTTGTTAATATTGCCAGCGCGCAATTGGGGATGTGGACAATAGCTTGGATGTGTTTATGTCCTATTACAGTTGTGTATAGGGAACCAGAGAAAATTAACATCATCTGTAACATCTCGTGCATCTCCATCTTATGAGGGTATGAGTATGACCGATTGTCCATTGCATGCTTGTTAATTTACTAGGGTTGTAGCCATTGGTTACTTGTTAGCTAGGAGCGGTTTTTATGGACTACGAATCTACTATTACTAGCTAGTTAATGGGATATCAAGTGCTGTTTTTCTCCCTCACTTGTCTTAGTAACTTGTTAGTTCAAGTATTAATATTATCGAGGAGTAGCTTAAACTAACCCAAAAAGGAAATGTTAGCAAACAAATGTGAGTAATGGAATACTGGATGCTGTAGCATGAACAATATTTCACATGAGCAAATGAGTATTTTCGACTTGTCACTGCTGTTTAATGTATAAGAGTTGCTACTGTTGTGCGGCTGTATTTGGCATATAGGAACCTGCTTTTGGCCAATTGTTAGTGTTTTGAGTCAGGACTCAAGGCAATAAAGTGGATATCCCCGGAAATATCATGATAGTTGATATCCTAACCGAAATGTGAACACATTCTTCCATCAGGGAACAAAAGGAAAAAGCATTAAAGTAAACCTCCTTTGCCAAGTGATTGGAGAAGAGAAGATGCTGCAGGTATCTTTTATTGGGTTTTGGCTTAGAGACGTCAGACAGTTGATGTCACGGTTCATATCTTCTAGAACTTAGACAGATCCCATCCCATCCAGTAGATTTTCATTTCCCTTATTTCCCGCGGTTCCTCGTGGCATCTTCTCCGTATACCTCATCAAAAAGTACTAAAAATAGGCTGAAGAACAATTATAATTCCCCAGGCCACAGTGCATATGTATATAACACATACACACAGTGCCAAGATGGTAGTCTTATTAAATTTATACTTTTACAGGATTGAAGATTTGTGAAGTAAACCTGGATGCTTACTTTACGGTGCATTTACTGCATTATTTTTCTATAACCAGCTATAACTTTGCGGCATATTGGGTTAAAGCATAAACTCATCACTTTAATAATTTATTAATTGAAGGATCACTTTATTTATGATATTTAATATAATTGGGTAATTGCGTTTGTTTGAAGCATACGAGTGTTGTGTTTTACGTGCGTAGGTATGAATGCAACAGTATATAAATACGTAGGAAACAGATATTGGAACGTAAACTCTTGATCTGCCTCTGTTGTTTTGCAAATAAGGGAGGGAGTGAGGAAATGAAGAAATTTATAGATCCAAAAATGGCGGAACCTTATAAATTGGCCTTGAATGAGGAATGGGAAGGGATGAAAAAGTTCTATAAGAGCAACAAGGACGCCGTGGCATCGCCTTTGACGGTGGTGAATGACACCGCACTCCATATTGCAGTCTACAGTGGAAGCAAGTATCCCCTTAAAGATTTGCATGAGCTCTCACCACAAGCCTACTTAATACAAAACGACAAAGGTAACACAGTTCTTCATGAGGCAGCTGCCATTGGGAATATTAAGGCTGCAAAGTTTTTGCTAAAACGTTGCTCTACAGAAATACTCGATGTGAAAAATGCTTTAGGTGAAACCCCTTTGTTCAGAGCTGCTGCATTTGGTAGGTTTGATATGGTGAAGTTCTTGCATTCTAAAGTTCGGAATGGACATGGAGACATGTCTATACACCGCACCAGAAATGACAAAACCTCCATTCTTTATATTGCCATCCAAGCCCAACGCTTTGGTATTCTTCTCATTCTCCCCCTCTTCTCTCTTTCGTTTTTCTTCCTAATATTATATATGGTTTTATCTTTTGTAATTTCTCCCATTTTCTCTGAAAACGGTACTTTCTTTTGTGCAGAGACATCTTGGTGGTTACTAGAGAATGATCGTGAACTAATAGAATTGGAGGAGCAAAGTGTCACAACTTGTCTACAGCTTCTGGCAAACATGCCAACTGCTTTTAGGAGCGGATGCTACATGAACAAATGGCAAAGACTTCTCTATTTTTGTATGGTTATTTTAAGAGCTTAATTAGCATCCTTCAGCTGAATCATTTATGGTGGATATATACTGAAAAGTATTGTTTGATTCTTGAATCACACTTTTATTGCAGGCCTCCCTGACCGTGAAGATTATGATGATAACTACAGAGCTCAGGTACCCTTATCTTCAAGTCAAGAGAACGATTGTGAAAAGGGCTTCAAAAAGGATTACCTCCGCCCCTCTAGATATCCAAATATCCGTGCAGGTATTTGGTGCATATATCTGCTCTTTAAGCTGAAAATCATGTATTAACCAATGAGTCAAATACTGGGTGCATATTTACACACTTTATTCTCATTTACTTTCTATTATATGTTGTAATACTGATTCTGATACAGTATTTCATGGTTGCCATACAATAAAACTGCAGCCATTTCAAGAATGTACTGTTTATGTTGGAAGTTTCTGGCAAAAGGTACAACTGAATTGACCGTTGTCCTATATATATATATATATATATATATATATATATACATACATATATAATGTCTGTTTATATGTGATTCCACAGTAGGGCGTGTTATCCTTTCATTAAATAAGTCATCTAATTGGAAATGGCTAAATGAATATGTAGGATGGTTAGAGGTGGACAGGATATGGAAGAAGAAAAGAAATCATGTATCAGCTGTTAAATTAGTTGAGCAGCTGATACGAAAAGATACTTCATGGCAGCTCAATCGGGTAGAACCAGATCCGGGTGTAATTTCCTTAGGAGCAAGCGGAGGAAATCCAGGACAAAGCAAAGATGAGAAGCCACCAATAGCGAGCTCGCCTGCAAGATCTTTTGATATTGCTGTTGTTGGAGAAGGACAGGCCGCAAGCTCTAATACAAGATCTTTCGAGATTGCGGTGGAGGGAGAAGGAGGAAGCATGGGTCTAACCCCATTGCTGATAGCAAGTAGCACTGGAGTTCTGGAGATTGTTAAAAGGATACTTGAGGTGCATCCTCAAGCAATTGAGCATGTAAGTAATATGGGGCAGAACATTTTGCACATAGCCATTAAACATCGTCAAAAGAAGATTTTTAAGCTCGTGAAGAAGAAGAAAGTTGCACTGAATTGGTTGGTCCCAAAGGTAGATAACAATGGCTGGAACTTACTACACCATGCTGCATATAGCGATTATATTGGCAAATGTACCCACCCTAATCCGGCACTCCAGTTGCAAGATGAGCTCCGTTGGTTTGAGGTACTCCATAAATCCACCTATTGCTAGACTTTAGGCAAGATCAATGCTTTAGTGTTTCTATAACGAGATATAAATCTGTTTAAACTGTAGAATTTCCATTTCGTTTTTTATTTCATTTAGAGTGTAAAGAAGATAGTTCCCACATTTTATGCCTTACACCGCGACAACGAAGGTGAGACAGCTCAAGAAGTCTTCGAGAAAACTCATTTGAAACTACTCAACGACGCAGAGGGTTGGTTAAAGCAGACCGCCAAGTCATGCTCTGTCATTACGGTTCTCATTGCCACTGTGGCCTATGCAGCAGCCTACACCGTACCAGGTGGTCTAGATCAGAAAACTGGAATCCCTATCTTTATCCACCACCATTTCTTCTTGCTTTTCGCTATCATGGATATTTTCGCCCTGGTGACCTCCTTAACCGCGGCTATAATGTTCCTATCGATCCTGACTTCTCCTTTCAAGTACGAAAATTTCCGAGACTCTCTCCCGCGGAGACTGACACTTGGCATCACCTTCCAATACCTCTCGGTGGCGCTGATAATGCTTGCATTTGCAGCAACGATTCTGCTGATCGTTCAGCTGCATGGACCCAGAGCAGTTCTCGTTTACATTGTTGCATTCCTCCCCGTTACCGTCTTTGCCATCTTGCATTTTCCTTTGTATCTTGCGGGAACCGAAGCTGTGAGAAGCGCTTTCATATGCATCAAAAATGTCTTTCCCTTCAATTTTATCACTCGATCGTCTTTTGGGATCACGGCGTCCTCCGATGGCAAATCCCAGTGAGATTTATAATATGATAACGTACTGTTTGCATGTATGTATTGCTTGTAAGCCATACGGTGCCATCAAAATTAATTTATCTTCGATTTGTTTTCCAATAAATTTTATATTTGGTTTGTTGGTTTGTTTATTATTTTTCTCTTTTGGTTTGCCTTCCCACACGGAGCCCTTAGAAGCAATTCGTTTTAAGCCCATATTCATAGGCCTGCTTCGTATGATCTTTGGGCTATAGCAGATATTCACACAGATTTCAACGAGGAAAATGTTTGGCGTAAGTGAAAGCCGCCAAAAGGTGTACAATTTAACAATTTAAAAAACCCAAGGCCAGCTCAGCCGGTGATATCGGCTTTGAAACGCAAAGCAAAACATTCTGTGTTTGTTTTTTGGTTTGAAACGCACCGTTCCAAGCTGGCTTGGGTCCCAAATTACATGTTAATCTTATCCCCAAACCGCCCGATTTCTGTCTAAGTCCCAAATTTTTCCAACATTTTTCAAATCAGATTCCTATAACCCACTTTCCTTGACCCAAAATCAGGCCTAATCTTTCCATTTCTTTTTCTTTTGTCCCTTTAAAAGATAAAATAAAATAAAAAAACAATAATTGTACTAATTCTATTCGTTAGAATTACCATTTTACCCTCATCCATCCCAACATAAAAATCTCTCACATCGCCTGGCCTACGCCCCCCAAAATAACTTACCCAAAAAAACATTCTCACTTAACCGCGAAAGGCCACCGATTTCGGGCAAATGGCGACCACGGTCCCCGACAACCTAAGCGGCGACCAATACGTTTACTTAGCGAAGCTAGCCGAGCAAGCCGAACGCTACGAGGAGATGGTCCAGTTCATGCAAAAGCTCGTCCTGGGCTCGACTCCAGCCGCCGAACTGACCGTCGAGGAACGGAACCTTCTCTCCGTTGCCTACAAAAACGTGATCGGCTCTCTACGCGCCGCGTGGCGTATCGTTTCCTCCATCGAGCAGAAAGAAGAAGGTCGGAAGAACGAGGAACATGTCGTGCTCGTTAAGGAGTATAGATCGAAGATCGAAGCTGAGTTGTCGGATGTTTGCGCTAGTATTTTGACTTTGTTGGAATCGAATCTGATTCCATCGGCGGCCGCGAGTGAGTCGAAGGTTTTCTATTTGAAGATGAAAGGAGATTATCATCGGTATTTAGCGGAGTTCAAGGTTGGTGATGAGAGGAAAGCTGCTGCTGAGGATACTATGTTGTCTTACAAGGCCGCTCAGGTATTTCTTTTTAATACGAGATCTGATTTTTTTTAACTTATAGCCAAACTTTGACTAAATAGTGAATTTTGGAGTAAATTTATGGATTTTGACTTAGAGATTAAGATTTTAAGGTTAGGGTTTTGATCTTGGACGTTTGGTCTTTGTTGAAGTTGAAACTTTGGATTTTGTGTTGAATTGAATGAAGGATATTGCACTGGCGGATCTGGCACCAACGCACCCGATCAGGCTAGGGCTGGCACTCAATTTCTCGGTGTTTTACTATGAGATCCTCAATCAGTCTGACAAGGCATGTGGCATGGCTAAACAGGTGCGTTTTCCTTGCTTTTTATCTCATAATTCCTTCCATTTTGTCTTAAGTGAGTTTAATTGATTGCCATGTATCCTTTTTAGCTGCATATGGGAATTTAATAATTCAATCTACGAAAACATAATAATTCAATTTGATTGAAGAATTAAGTTACCATAAGCAGTTAAGCAGAGGCGTGGTTTTTTAGGCTTTGAATTGCATTTCACCTTGTTAAGCTGCTGCATAAACCAATGAATAATGAAAAGAAATCTGATTTTTGATCCCGGTCTTGTTTGTTATGCATATAGGAGTATATTTTAGCTTATTTAGCTTGAACAGTTTTTCAAAGCTTAGTTGTGTGAAGTTAAAATGTTTTTCTCCTTTTTTCTCCCCTTACTTTGGCTAGCTTATTAAAATTTTCTTTTACCATTTCAAATGCCCTATCATGATGCGTATGCTTGATTTTGCGCCTTAAAGTGTAGTAGGGCTTAGGAGGGGGTTGCTTTGACTTATTGCATTGGTGTAGATGACTTTGTCAGGGGCCTATTAAATTAGAATTTGAACCAGCATTAGTTAATGAAGTGACTATTAGTTTCCTTTTCTATTATTGTGAATATATAGCTCTGTTGATTATGAGCTTGATTCTACTACCTTAAATTCACCTCCAATTTGGAATGTTGTTAGATCAGGATTGTCTAGAAACTCATGTTGGTTATGTCATTACCTATAGTCAATATATTTAGTGATGCAGATCTGCTAAACCAAATCCTTAATGAACAAATACTAGAGTTCAGCAACATTTATTGCAGAATGAAACGGCTTGATTGGATGTCTTCATGATTGTTGCTTCTGACCGTTGGATAATGAACCAACGTTCAATTTTTGAGGTGATAGTTAGGAAGTTAAAAAAATTAGCAACAAATACATCTTTCAAACATTACAAAAGATGCATGTTAGGAGATGCTTTTTTTTGGTTTTTTTTTTCTTTATTCATCTTATCACCCTTGTTTGTTTTTATGAGGGGAAAATAAATGGAATGAGGCTAACCTGTGAAATTATTCCTACTTCTTTGTTGCTGTCAGTAACTTGTTAGGAGACATTCTTACTTGGATGCTTTATGTACATGCTACAATTTTGGTATGTTGACTTAGTTTTTTATAAACATTCTGTGCCGTCTATGTATGACTGGATGTTGTATAGTTGGTGATAACTGTAAGAATGAAATTTTCTTTAATGCATGTCTGATATTTATTAGATATCTCTTGTTTCCTAAAGGCATTTGAGGAAGCCATTGCTGAGCTTGACACACTGGGAGAAGAGTCATACAAGGACAGCACTCTCATTATGCAACTCCTAAGGGATAACCTCACTCTCTGGACTTCGGATGTGCAGGTCAGTGCACCCTCTCTCTCTCATACACACAGACGCGGACACACACACATGAAGACCATGGTAATGGGAATTTTGAGACAT
The DNA here is from genome assembly GCA_036013995.1 of Theobroma grandiflorum. Lineage (NCBI taxonomy): Eukaryota > Viridiplantae > Streptophyta > Magnoliopsida > Malvales > Malvaceae > Theobroma > Theobroma grandiflorum. Next base: position 23,782,376 of record CP142126.1, read on the forward strand.
CCAATTGGAATGTGCCTAACTTTATGTGATGTTGTTTGTGATGCAGGACCAGTTAGATGAACCCTAGAAGATGTTGAAAGTCTTGTTGGTCCTATTCTTCATCTGGAGGAGGTGGGCTTTGAATGTCATTTGTTTATGCTGATTAAAGTGTGTAATTTAAAAATGGACAGCAACCCTTGGCATGATGTTGCTATACTCGTACTAAACTTGTTTTGGGATTTGGAAGTGATTTGGATAGGTAGCATTTGCCATCTAGTTAGCTAGATCTTCTGTACAGTAGTTATTTTCTAATTGTAGTTGACTGCTTCAAGGTGGCAAAAGAAAAAAATGGATATCATACTTGGGAAGAATTTGCATTAATGAGCGGAAGGACAAGGGACGTCTTTCTTTCGACAAGGGAGGAAAAGGGATTTAAAACTGTACAGAGTATGCTGCTGACAATCTACCCCTGCCCGTTCGCCCATTGCTGCAGTGATTTGGTATTAGCGCAACTAGACGAAAGATGCGGCAGGGAATCTCTTTAAAGGGGAGAGCTTTCACATCGTGCGCTGGATCAATCGATGCTAATTTGTCACGGTGTTGGCAATATGCATTGCAAAAACCGGCTCAAAACACAGGTGACACGTCATCGGCATTCATTCGTGGTCGTATGTGGGTGATACACTCTGTTGCCACGTCAACCATGATAAGTGTGTCCCATCTGCCACAAAAAAACGCAGGGGAAAAATGCCAAAGTGAAATAATTTTGAAAATGAACAATTAAAATGGGACAGGCCTCGATAATTGATGATGCTCGTAGTCATAGGGTAATGGTCAGTCGCTTGGTTCCTCGAACTATTACCAAAGAAACGATAACGTTAAATCATGCATTGCTCAAATTTCAACATCTTCTAGTTAAGGTGTAAATCTTCATACTGGATAAAAATAAAACTTCGTCACAAGCATAAGGTACTAATGTTGATACCTACCTTTTCAATGAGGCCTAACCGAACTTATTCCAAGTTATTGGATATAAGGCTACTCCACCATCAATATCAGAAGACAGTAAGAGAGTCTGTTGAAAAGTTCAAAGCATGGTAAATTGGTAATTCGTTATGAACTATAAATTTGTCTTAAAATAATGGCCGCCCATCCAGCATTACACCAAATTGCTGACACCCCTCCCACCCAAACCCAAGATTCGGTTGAAAAAAGTATTGGAAATACAGAATGCAGAGCATTACGACCTCACCCATAAGCACCATATAACTACAAAGCAAGCAGGCAGAAAGTAGTAAGGGAGGGAACACCTATATAGATATTGAACATGAGGTAGGACAGGTGTAGTGTGTTTCTACTTCCCTTTTGAAAATTAAGAATTAAAAAATTTAAAGAATATAAGCAAGGACAGATAATAGGTTGTATTTATAAAAGCAAATACTTGTCTTACTTACAACATCACCAACTATAAAAACATTTCGTCCTATCATAAATAGATTTTAGCTTTCATATATTAATAAAATGACACGCAACCTTTATTCCAGTCAGAAGAAGCCATTGATCCGCACAACAAACATATATATGAGATGCAGCACCCATGACGTACACACTTACAATGGTATCACACACTCAGGCCATCATATTACATCCGAGAAATTCAGTCCCTTGTACTGTTTTTGAGCCATTCTAGATACTGGGGGCTGCCACCAGTGATGGGCAAGGCAATTACTTCTGGTACACTGAGAAAAAAAAAAACAGTAAACGAGTAAGGTGAAGAAAACAATCTAGCCAGTGTTGTTTTGTCGTGTTCTTCATTTCTTTACTTAAAAGTGGTACTCTTTTCTTAGCTTTAAAGGGATTCAAGCAAAGTTCCCAAGTGAATGGAATATAATGTCCCAAAAAGGTTAGGAACACTCAGATTATTTTCCCTTTCAAACAATCCTTATCCGTATTGTAGTTGCAATTTGAAATTCAAGTCTAACATTTTTGTTGAAATATAAGAAAGGGGCTTTCTGCTTACTCGTATTCATGATTTGCCTTAACATGCTCTGTCAGTGCTTCCAGGAGGGATTGCCTTGTCTTGATTATGAGCAGTTCCTCAGGATCTGAGTTGATCTGCAGCCAATGGAGACATAATTTCATTAAACAAGCTAAGACTGCGTTATTGCTTGTACAAAAGCATAAAAACTTAGCTGTACACAAGACCATCAGAAACATTTACAATGGGTGCTTAAGCAAAAGCTCCAACAAATTAAAAGATATTCTCTTCTAGATTCTCAAAATATTTCTCAATTTGTCAGGAAAACTCAAGCCTTAATGTTTTACTTGCATTAATCCAACAAAAGCAAAGTATCCAAATGAGAGTTCATACCTTTCCTTCCCATACATACACTGATTCAAGACCTGCATTCACAATACATTTATGATTCGTAAGAATTCTATTTCAGGAACTATTGTTCAAATCAATATAAATCAGAAACAAAGAATCTGTCTCTCATGAAATTACAAAAAGCAAGGTTTCAAGATGTGCATGCCTTTTTTTTTTTTTTGGGGGGGGGGGGGGGGGGGGGGGGGGAGGGGGGAGAGAGAGAGAGAGAGAGAGAGAGAAATCAATTGGATTCAATTTGGGGGATTTTATAAAACAGAATGTAATCACATAACAAAGAAAACCAAGAGATAAAGATTTCTTGAAAACAGCAAGAGGTGCTAACCACAGTCATTATTTCAAAGCAAGAAATTCAAGTTACAAGGTGGTGTATTTCAAATTGCCACGTTGAAATGAATGGAATAGAAAAACAACTTATTTCAAAGTTCTCCACAAAAATGGTTTGAGGCACATTGAGCTTGTAAAAGAATATTAAACAGCAGCTCGATGATTTCAATATTTACTTCTAAAACATGGAAGCTTAACTTGGCAATTTATGCCCTTAAACAGACCCTGTACAATGACAGACAAACAAAATAATATGTATTTGCAATGGCTGAGACAGATTGCCATATCTCGACACAATATTAAAAGAACTATAGATTCAACCTGGTACTATGTTTACACATGCAGCAAGTTTCTCTTTGACGATGCTTTCAGCCAACTTCCTACCTGCATGTATGTTGTGCACTAATCAACTTTCAACTACTTTAAAACATTCACTTCATGATAATGGATCATCCAGCAGGGTCAATCAGGCATGTTAAAATAAAGAAGCAAAAAGAAAAACAAAATAGCTATTGGTAAGATTTAAGCTTAATCACACAAATTTAATTGCTTAATTGAATACAGAATTATACTTATTTATGCACTTCTTTATTTTAAAATGGCATTGTCTTAAAGTCTCATACTTTTCAATACTGAAAAGCATGCCCCACAATGGGATTAAAACAGAGGAGATGAAACAAATAGACAAAAGCTTGAAAAATGATTCTTTATCAATTAACTTTAAATTCCCAAATGCTGGAATTGCTAAATTTTATTTCTTCCCCCAAACCCATATTCCATTTGCTGACAGAATTCAAAAAGAAAAAATACCCGCTTCTCTGTTAGGAACAGTAACATAAACGACGATGCTTGGAACAGTGTTGCTACTCCCTTCCATTTTTACAGCGTGGACGGGCTTATCTGGTGATTGGGTACTAAACTTCGATCTAAAACAAGAACCCCAACAGAGATTATAGCTGAATTAACAGAAAATCGGCATTAAATCTTTGTACTATTAAGTGGGGAGTACGAACCAACTACTACCTTAAAAGAGGAACAAAGGGAAGAGACTGAGCGCAACCCGTTTTGAAGTTAGAGGAAGAAGAAAGAGTCGGGCAGAGACTGGAAAACCCCAAACTGAGGACGCAAAACGCACCGACTAGTGGCACACGGCGTCGTATTGTGGTGGATGAAACAAGCGCTGACGCTCCACAGCGGAGAGTAGAAGCCATTTGGGTTGGTCTCTTTATAGTGTTCGATGCGAGAAGGTTCATTACTTGCGTAAGAGTTAACATCGATCCTCTCACCCGAGTGCAATGCACTTTTAGAACCATTTTGTTATGTGTGCTTCTATGATTTTGCCACGTGCATGATCCACAAAATAGTTGGATCAGTTGGGTTTCTTGGCCCATTATGGAGGCCTATCTTCTTTTCTGCTTTTTGTATTCACTGTGCTACTTGGCCCATTGGATTAACCTTTCCTGTTTTACCTTCCTTAGCTTTGACATCAAGATGGGTTCAATCTTCAAACCCAAAACTTGGCACCTGACTCCTTATCAGCTCACCTATGGAGACCAATCCAATTATGCATTTCATTAGCACTGAAATCCATTTTTGACTAAACCAAGACAACCCAAGGCAGGTAAACATGCAAGGAAGATCATTTTGACACTATATCAAATCGTCTTAGCTAACACCTTCTTCATTAACCGGCAATTTGCTAATATGGTCAGAGACAAGTTCATCCTTCATTTCCTGTTCTCCTCATTATTAAAGCATACTATCATATTGTATCAGCAAGCCATTGGACAGCGGCAAGCGCTACCGTCTATTGGTAGGAAAAGGTTAACTTGATTGAATACAAATTTTTTCCTTGTTTAACATGAGACCAGCTTGTTACAGAAATTATGTACTCTTACTTTGGCAACTTAAGACTGATTTTTGTACTGGAATCTCCTTATTAGAGCATACTAACATATATTAGCATTTGGCAAGCATTTAGAGGTTGGCACCACTATTTATAACAAAGCAAGACCATCAAACTTGATAGAAATTGATTTGACTGACAATTTTGTAGTAATAGTTAAGTAGTATTTAGTTTCTGATAAAGCTTTTTCGGGGGAAGAAAAACATATTGCACTCCTCCTAGTGGAAGCTAATTGACTATGTAAGGTAATTACTTTGGAAAGCAATAGGAGCTACTCTTAACCCAACATGTTAAAAAAAGAAAAAATGAAAACTATTTATAGTTCTTCTATCGAAGAGGCAAAGTTTAGACAAACATATGAAAAGGAATAAAAATGATGGAAAGGGGAAAGAAAGAAAAGACAAATGAAGCCAAGACATGGCTCACTGAACTAGAGTGGGGCTTTAAATTCACATCCACACCAACATGCCATTAATTTGATTCTGAAAGCATGAAAGCCCTATGCCAGGTTGGCTGCCACAACATCTTCCTCAATGTCAATTAGCTTCCAGACATCCAATAGTACATATGACTAATGAATATTAAGAGTTTTAATCAGTAATAGTACTTTACTAAGCCCTACTATAGTGACACAAGTGACCCCAAAAAATTGAAAGAACTGCCTCCCTACTCCCCCTTCTCTACAGGCAGATGGTCCCCGGCTCTACTGTATATAATCCCAAGAGCTAAACCGGTATGCTCTTTTATACATATGTTGGTTACTTTGATAAAAGACACAGATTAAGGCGAGGCGGTGACTTTGCCAGCTCAAACTGGATTAAAACACAATATGTTAGGGTGTTAACGACTAAGTAATATCCCATATTAGACGACATCAGAGAATTAAAAAATTTACACGAAGATGTTGATCCACGTGGGATTTTTTTTTTTTATTTTAACAGAGATGGTCGTGTGAAATATATAGTGGAGACACCGGAGATACGGCGGATGTTCTGGATGCTTAATTTTGATGGCGGACCACGGCGTTGCAGGTGTTGCACATGCCTATATGTCCCCAAGTCTTTTTAAAACTAATGCAAAGAGAAGAGAGGTTTAACCCCTTTGTTTTTTTTTCTGCTTTGTTTTTTTTTTTTTGTTTCTAAAGTCTTGTTGTCATGATTTTTAAAATGACTAAGCATGGTCTTATTATTTTATGGACGTGGTGAATCTCAAGGACTTTGGATGAGTTTAATTACAAAACAGAAAAATCATTAGTTAAAACCCCAAAGCCCTAGTAGAAACAAATAGTTTAATCTTAGATTTAGCTGTTGCGCTGAAGCTGCTACATTCCTGAATCTGGTTCACTTCCGAACCCCCTTGACTTGCAGTTAAACACTGTCTTATTGTTCAGATTTAAACAGTTTCACAGCTATTGGAGCTTTCCTTCTCTGCTGCACAATATATTTATATGTATATGTATAATAAATATATACTTTGTTAACTTAAGATATTGGGTTGGTAGCAACTGTGAATGGCTTCCTCCAAATGGCTTTGATGGGGAAATTAATTTAATTAATGCAAGGCACATTGCTTGGAATATACAGTTTCCTTGGTGAACATGCAAAACTTCCCAATAAATTCATTCTCTCTTTTTGATGAAATGAAACTCGTGCTACCTATTTGTTGTCCAACATTATTTGATTTCCAATTTATAGCTTGAACCTGCAAGTGGATGTTGAAAGCAATTGAACCGTATATTTGACACTAGGAACTTGGAGAGTGGAGACCCTTATTGTGCACAATAATTGTTGACCCTAGCTTGTTGATATATGTCTAGATTCAAGCTTGGAAATGAAAGAGTCTAGCCCTTAAAGCGATATTCATATGCTAACAATACCCACACAGCCTACTGAACCAATCAAGAGTTTTGATTGGAAACCCCTACTTAACACATTCCTAAAGCTGAATATTTATATGACCAAACATGCGTTGAGAATCCAATATGCTAGCTGTGATATTTGACACTATAATAGAGAGAGAGAGAGAGAGAGAGAGAGATTCAGTCAAATGCAATATATTGGACTAATAAACATAGTCATCTGCCTAACATATGACCTAGCATTGGGTTTAGTAGCAGTAACAAAAGAAGAAGAGAATGGATGAGTTAAAAAAATGAGTAGTGGGTGTGGCATGACACTCGATCTGTTAAGCTCGGATCTCAAACAGGAAGAGAAGACTGGCTTTTAGACCAAAACCAAAAGTCTTGAAGGAAAAGGAGAGTGTGGGAATATAGTCTTTGAGATGAGCACAAAAACCCTGACACGAGCCATATGGGTGAAGTCTTATTCGATATTTTTTTATCAGGAATTTCTCTGAGGGTGAAAACTGGCAAAAGGTGAAAAGGTAAAACTCCAAAGCAGAACGGGCAAAAAAAAAAAAAGGGTTAGAAATTTGTGTCCCTAAAGTCTCTTTACCAACTCATTTCTAAGCACGTCTTCATGAATGCATATTAAGAAGCCACAAAGCAAAGCATCCAAGGTTAAACCGTAATTCAGTCCAAGTTTTTATCCTTGTGGTTTTTGATCATCATGAGTATTTGAATTCAAACTTCTTGTCGTCAAAAACTGTATGGTAACATGCTAGATTTCATTCAACTATACTTTCCCACCTTGATTAACCAGAATTATCACCAGCATTGACAATGGCATAATGAAAACTTTGTCTCCAAAGCTATACCCCAACTTCATCCATTGATTTATTATGGAGATATAACTTCAAGAAGCAATAACCAGTACTTATTTACATTGTACTATTGCTTCTAGTTAACAACCCTTTTTAATTAATAAATTGATAATTATTATTATAATAATAATTAAGCAGTCGTGACTATTTTTTAACACTACAGGTCCATGTGGAAGGTACATGAGATTTTCATTGGTGGATCAAAGAAACAATGAAATATGATATATATATGGTCATAAATGTATTAAGTACATTAAGTTTTAATTAACATTGGATTAAGAGATTATTGCTCTTAGAAACCTTGATATGCATTATTCCTATAAACCCTTAATGAAGATTCAGAAAGTACAAGAGACAAAAGTACAGAGGGAAAATTAAACGTGTTGAAAGAGCTGACCTGAAAACATTGGCGCCAGGGGAAGATTAAACAAGCAGGCAAAGCATTGATTATTGAAAGTCGACCATGGAGGAAATAAAAAAAAAAAAAACCACATAGTCGAGGGGCATCTAGTTGTGTGGGATATGAGAACATCTAGAACGAAAAAATCAAGAATGGACCAACTGTCCACCGATGTTTTTCTTGATCTCTACAGTTTATTTTTGACCTGAAATATTATTAGTCGTGTCCGAATCCTCTCTTTTGGTGTTTTTTTTTTTAACACCATTACCAAGGAAGTAAAATGATGGCATTTTACCCAAAGGACTGAGACTGTCGTTAAGCAATGTTGTGAAAGCAAAACACAACCCTGCTGAGTAATCACTCTTTGGAAGTCCACCAAACAACTAATTAGACAAACAGTTAATGTCCCTAATTAGAGGATAATTATCCAAATCTAAGCAGTCATTTGCTGAATGTGAGAGAGCAAAAAAAAAAAAATTTGTTCTACTTTTTGAAATATTTTTTTCTCTCTCTCTCTCTCTTGCAGAATCCAAAAGATCAAGACGCTCCTAAAAGTGAAAGAAAAGCAAAAGTTCATCTCTTTTTGTGATTCTCTGGCCAATAAAAAGACAACCCTTTAATCTTCTTTTCTTTCCTTTCAAATTGTTGGCTGATTTTGAGAAGAATTCTAATGCATCATCATTATAGTTCTAGCTTTTCCGGCCACCGGAAAAAGCACCTGCTGGTTCCATGTGTGACATGCTGTTTCACTAAAATGCTTCTATATACCCTTTTTAACCACCAAAAGACTTGGATTCTCTTCTCTATAAGAATGACGTTCAAAAGTATATATGACGTGTTGGTAAGTATTTGGACAACGTACGAGGATATAATTCTACAATGAGTTGCAGAATTGTTACAGAGTGGATTAAATATAAGGAACAAGTCATTAAACTCCATTGATTCAACCGTAAATAGTGCACCCACTGTATCTTGAATTCTTGATAACGACAGCTAGAGTATCTTTGTAACTCAAGTCCAAACAAATTTTAGCATAAAAACATAGGTTTGAAACCACTGTTTTTACATGAAAAACATTGCATTCAACGCGAACAGAAAAATGAAATGTTTAAACGCAAACAACTCTGATACCAAGCATTGAATTTGATACATAAAGTTTGAAAGGTCTTCGCCCTCATTAGAGCTTTGAAAGACGGTTGTACAGGCTCTGTATCTTTACTGTAGTGAATTCATTTTCCTTCCATCAGAATTATGATGTTATGTCTAGCAAAGTTACCGGTGCTTCTTCTCCTGCTCATAACAAATGCCATTGCCAATTACATTCTTTATAACCAGGAAACAAAAAATTTTACTTTTACAAATTTAGGGAAGTAACCATGCCAAATGTAATATTAATTCCCATTATTGAAACAATTCAACGCACTAAATTCCAAAATCTAATAGTACCCAAAATATAATGTATAAAATTGCTATGGATGAAACTGTTATACTGAAAATCATGAAAATATATATATAACCGAAAACGTATGAAAGGGAAAAATAATATACTTTGTTTCTGTACAAAGTACGTATGAAAGGGTCCCAAAGACTTCAAAAAGTAGAGTCATTATTGTAAATTTCTGCAAGAAACGGATGTTTCCAGTGATCACGCTGATAATCAGATGACACGCGTCAGCATGGGACGAAAAAGACAGCGTCACGGCCCCCAGTGGTCACTTCACCTTGTTCTTACAATCTTGTCCTACCACTTTGGTCCAAATTACAGAACCAGACCCGTCCTTTTCTTCCTCATCCTCATGTCCGGGGTAGAAAGGTAAAACCCAGACTGTAAATGAAAAATATTGATGTTTTGGTAAAACAAAAATTAACAAATGTAAACACGTGATTGTAGAAGGAAGTATTCAAAGGAAACCGTATTTGCCCAGAGATTATGAAAGTAAAAAGGCAATGCTTTATGTTTATAAGTTGGAGAGTTTACTTTCTCTGTGACTCAAGGAATTTTGACAGGAAGACTTGGAGTTGGGTCATTAATTTTATTACAGAATTCCCATGAATATAAAAGCAGAAGGAAAAAAAGAAAACTTTGATGCCAGCTAAAATTATAAAATAAGAATTAAGAAGCAAAACAGACAAAAAAATTATTACTCGGTTTGCTGTAAACGAGCAAAGGAGGAAAGCTCAACAGCACTGAAAAAGATTCTTCTTTTCTTTTTTTTTTTTTTGTTGAGTCTCAGCAACACAGACACCCCACATCCAAGGGTGCCAAAGACATCTTCTATGTACAGACAATAAACCTTCTTCTCTCTTCCTTTACAAAATCTTGTATTTGCCCTTGTTTATGTCCATATTTTGCGCTTGCATTTCCCCTTTCTGATTCTCATATTCTCATGCTCTCTCTATCTCTCTTTCTCTCTCACTGTCGCACTCCCTCTCTCTCTCTCTCTCTTTCGCTCTTGCTTTTACCCTAAAAAGGGCATTGGTTTCCTTCATAAAAGACCCTCTTCTTGAGCAGTCTTTCGAAGCTCCTCAAGTCTGAGAGAGGGAGAGAGAAAGAGAGCGAGGAGATTGCTTTAGCTTCACTCTTTATAGTGTTCCCATTCCTATATTATATTAGACTCTTCAGAAACATTTCTTTGTTCTTCAATTCTTTGATTAAAGAAAAAATTTTTCACGTATAAACATACAACCCACGCTCTTAATACCATTTCTGGTTTAGAAGATAGTAAGATAAAGAGAGAGCTTTTTTTTTTTTGACTTTTTCTAGATTTTTTGAGAGTTTTTTGTCTGCAATGGCACCAAGTTTTGATTGTGCAGTTTCGAGTCTTCTATGTGCAGAAGACAGCAGCAGCATTTTTGATGATAATGAGTTCTGCGGTTGGGGCGCTGAGGTGGAAGAGTTTGGGGCAGCATGGAATCATAGATATTATCGAAACTCGAATCAAAACCGAGTCTTTAATGGTGTTGATGAAGACGGCTTGCCATTGCAGAGTGAGGAGTGTTTGGCTTTGATGGTTGAGAAAGAACAGCAACATTTGCCAAATGCTGATTACTTGAGGAGGCTAAAAAGTGGAGATTTGGACCTGGAAGCTAGAAAAGAAGCTGTTGATTGGATATGGAAGGTAGGTTAACTCAGAAATGAATAATCTTTTTTTTTTTTCCCTTTTACTTAGATTAATGAAGGTTTCGCATATATGATTTATAAAGTGGGTGCTTCTTTTTCAACATATTGGACTCGTTCTGTTAATATTTGGATTATTTCAGAGTTGAAGTCTTTGCTTTCTTTTCAGATTTATATGGTTTTCCTCTGTATTTTGCTGAGGAAAATACCCTTTTTGGATTAATCCTGATTATGTTTTCAAAACTTCTTGAGGTGGAGGAAATGAACTGGGTTTAATTTTCTCTTTGTTCTGGTATCTTTTTTCTCATATTCTGGAATGCGTTTGGTGGGTTCCTTTTCTTTTTTGCTATTGGGGCCAATGCTGATTTGTTAATTGTTTTTATCTCTTCATTTCTTTCTCAGCAGCTTTGAAACTATTTCTGCTTTTTGTATATTCCCTTTCTCTTTATTAGTCCTTGTTGTAGTGTATGAGCTGTTATGTACCCTTTCCTGTTCTATTCAATTATTTGCCTTCATTATTCCTTTCTTTTGAGCTTGTTTCATGGTTGATTTTAATTGCCCTGTTTGTTCAACAGGTTCATACCCATTTCGGTTTTGGACCTCTTTGTGCGTATTTGTCGATAAACTACTTGGACCGGTTTCTCTCTGCCTATGAATTACCCGTAAGTTCAAAAAACCAATCAAACATGAGATTCTTCTTTTCTGGACCTACCCTTGCACTAAGCTCCACTGATTTAAATTGTATCTAATCTCGGATGATTGCAGAAGGGCAAAGCTTGGCTGATGCAGTTACTAGCCGTGGCATGTCTATCTCTTGCAGCCAAAATGGAGGAGACTGAAGTTCCATTAATGTTAGATCTACAGGTTAAAATCTACTAGAGTCAGTAGCTTTCTTAAGTGTTATAGTTTTGTTTGAATCTAGCAGTTTTGATGAATTGATGATTAACAGGTGGGAGAAGCTAAATTTGTGTTTGACGCTGGAACTATACGAAGAATGGAGCTTCTAGTGTTGCGCACCTTGAAATGGAGAATGCAAGCAATCACCCCATTCTCCTTCATAGACCATTTCCTTTACAAGCTCAGTGATGATAAAATCCCACTTAGAATTTCAATCTTGAGATCAATCCAACTCATCTTAAGCACAATAAAAGGTCCGTCTCTGTTCCTCACAGTAGCACACAGAGACAAGTGTACTATTTTTGCAATAATTTTTGTCTGCAGTGGTCACAAATATGATAGGTAGGTTTGAGAGGGATCTGATGTTTTTGGTGGGTGGGGAATTGAATGCAGGGATTGACTTCTTGGAATTCAAGTCTTGTGAGATTGCCGCAGCAGTGGCAATATCTGTTGCTGTAGAAACCAAAACAGTGGACACTGAGAAAGCAATTTCTGTTCTCACTCAGTATGTACAAAAGGTAAAGTTTGGTGGTCCAATATCCGAACCAAAAAGGCAACCTAGATGATTGGTTCTTCTGTTTATCAAATTATTTTGTGTTTGATGATTACTTGCTAATTAGATTGAATTAAGTCAATTAATCCATGCATGGATTGATTCTTTTTGGCAGGAGAGAGTGCTGAAGTGTATTGAATTGGTAGATGAGTTGTCATTGTTTGGTGGGTCTGTTAAGGGAGGCAATGCATCTGTCCCATCTGTTCCCCAGAGCCCAATTGGGGTGCTGGATGCCGCATGCTTGAGCTATAAAAGTGATGACACAACAGTTGGGTCATGTGCAAGTTCTTCACAGACGCATACTAGTCCTGGTACCAAAAGGAGAAAGCTAAGCAGACCCTGTGAAGTGGAGCTGTAAAAGTGATACGGAAGATTAGGATATTCACACAACAAAACCAATACTCCTCCTTTATATTTCTGTTATCGTTACGTAGTAGCTTTGGGTGTGTTTTTTAAGAGGACCAAAAGGAAAACCATAAATACAGGATGGAAAATGAAAGGGAAAGGAGGCAAAAAAAAAAGGCTAAATAGTTGGAAGAGTTCTTCAATAAGTTGTGTCATGGACTCAGTATGGAGAGGATTGAATCAGGGCATTTCATGCTCTTGGCATGGAGAGGGGTCACCAGCTGTTAAATATTAGACTTCTTAACAGCTAGTACTAGAACAAGAGAAAATATGAAAAAAGATATTAAAAAATATAGTTTTTCTGCTTTGTGAGATATAGTTTGTTCTAGGTCGGAGTTTTTTTTTAGACAAAAAAAGTAAAAACCAAAAAAATAGTAATATGAGATACATTTTGCAAGAATAGTTTGATTTATTTTGCTTTGACCTTTATTCTAGTAATTATTATTAATTTTGAAGATGTACACACAAAAAAAAAAGGCAAAGAAATAAGGGGAACCCAAGCAAAACAAGATTAAAAAAGGTTTTCTTCCATAAAAGATACCATTGCCTGTTTCTCCATCAGGATTATCACCAATGAATCAAAGCTAACTAACATACTCTTTGCAAATTGGTGGGTTTCCTTGAATAAATTTATAAGCATAATTTACATAATTGAGGCAAAAAAAAAAAAAGAGAGAGAGAAAAGGAAAAAGGAGGATGCTGCATCAGCAGCCTGCAAATGACAATCTAATTATAACCGGGCTTGGCTGGGCTGGGCAGGGCAGAGGGCAGTGGGCAGCACCAAAAAGCGTTAAGTCAAAAGACGTAAAAAATTTTTAATTAAAAGGCCGTATTAAATCGAGTATTGGGCCCCCACGTGAACCCATATCAGATAATAAAGGCATCCTGTGGATTATTCCTGACATTAAAACATAGTTTAAACCCATGAGGAGGAGCTAACTGCACCAATCACATGCAACGTTCAATGCTTTGCTATAGTCATTTATTCGAAAATTTCATAATTTTTCTTAGCTGTAAATTGCAAGACTAACTTCCCTTTCTATCCTCTTCTGCGAGTCCTCATTGCTGGACTGACATAAGATGAAAATTATAATGCCATGAGATTGGAAGAAGGAATAATTTGCGGGGGAGATGTCATATTTCCACGTCAAACCTGAATCACCCATGTACCCAAAGTCCGAATAATTGATGTGTGTACAAAGTTGGAAAGGGACATTGATTAGCATCCAAAGTACGGGCCTGATTCGCATGTCTAAACAAAAACCTCCGATTGCAGTTTAGTGGACAAATCTTATGAAACAGAAGACAAGATCCTTGAAACTGTAAACCCACCATTCCTACAGCCAATAAGTTCAGGTTATCAGACAAAAGTTATTACTATATATCAGCAAAATTTCTCTCTCTGTGTCTCTCGCTCTGAAAAGCTAGAATATCTCTGCAATGTTTCTGAAAATATAATTAAACCAATAACTCATCCCTAAGCTAAGGGAGCATCCATTCATTTCTTTTTCTTTTGTTTTTTTTTAAAGCTTATTGACAAGCTGCACCTGCTACCTGTACAGCATCACAAGCTAAAAGATACTGTAAATTTGGGCAATAAATAAATAAATAAAGTGAGGGAGTTCAGCTAATTAGTTCAATTTAACTATGTTGTATATATATTTTGTAATCTTTCCAACTTTCTGTCTAAAAATGCATTTCACAAGCTCGAAAACGACGTCGCACTGTCAATTTTGGACCCAAGGTAGCAAGGTCCATAAGAAATGGGTCAAGTCTATTCAATCAAAGGCCGTGAATATGATTCCCTTCCCCCCTAAAAGTGACGGAAAAACGCGGGAAGGATTTCAAGGGGATGGCGTTGTGCACTTTAATTACAGTTGTACCCCTCTGTTTCGTTGTTGGCAAAGATAAACCGGGCCTCCTTAAGCCCGAAGATAAAACACACAGTAAAATCCATTGTATTCCTTTCTGACCCAAACCAATTATGAGACCCAAACCAATTATGAGATTCCTTGGCCCAAAAAGGAAAGTTTTATTTTGTTATTTTTCCATCTAGTAATCGCATATTTGGTCATAATTAAGATGCCAAGTGTGTAATTAACCATATATTTATACAAAAACTTGGTTCTTACATTATTGTCTCAACTTTCTTAGGTTTATTATTTCGAGCCAAAATTGTTGGTAACTTGTGATTCGGTTTTGCCTCCTCTGCCATGTACAAGGATGCGCAAGTGGCCTCAAGCCTACCACGTATTGCTGGTGTCATGGTCATTGTGGCGTTGCTGACAATTTAACTACTTTTGACCACTCCAAATGCAACAATAACAAACCCACAAGAGAAATACGAATCACTACAATCAAAGCCACAATCAAACCAAGAAAAAATGAGGGACCAGAGCCTGGAAATATGACAAAAGAGGGCTTGACAAACAAAGGTTTAAAGGGCTAATCATCACAAACTGAGCTATCATGCAGCCGATGAGCCAAAAATGTCTCAACAACCCAAGGTGGCAGGATGGAATGCTGATAAAGGGAGCATATATCAAAGAGATTTGTTGCACTGTTGAAGATAAGAGGATGCTGTTTCTTTATCTCCAGCTGCTGAATTTTTTAAAGATAAAGATGATGTATTTATCTTGACTTTGTGTACATCTGTCAATTGTTTTATCCTAACACTAATTTCAGTGAATATAATTGTCAAAGAAAATGCGGTCACCCTTACAAACACTTATAATGTGAATTCTAGAAATGAAAGACAGCGGACATGGTCTGCCGCCCCTCTCAATTATGTAATGATATTTATTTGTTTTTGAGAACAGAGCATGTTCTAACAAAAAAGGTTAAAAGCTGGATTAGCCTTGAGTTGGGTTGAGGTATTGGGTACAGACGGTCTCTGGCTCAGTCTTCTTAAATCTAGGCCCAGATAAAGGTAACTGTCTCCTATGAATAGAAGCCTTGTAGGGTTGTGGACCATCCAATAATTGAGGGCTAAATAGTGGACAGAAATTGGGCTGCTTTGTATCAAAAATAGTCATTGAGTCCACCACAAAACCTAGCATTTCACTGTTAACAACGAGATGAAAGAACGGTGGAATGACAAAGAATTGAAGAACACAACCCATTTGATCGTTTCTCTTTGTTCTAGTTGTTGTAGAAGTCAGTCTGTTGATGACAAACAATCGGAGAAGAAAGAATAAAAAGGAGGGATATGCCTTAAAGAGCAAGGGAATTATTTTCCCACTCATTAATTTCAATATAACGTGTCGTTTTCATTTTATTAGTTGTGATTAAAAAAATAATAGACACACATTGACACGAAACAAGTAAGTTTAGAAGTGAACTAGCCATACTTTTGTTTCATGATTGATTAACATGTCATTTTTTTTAATACAGTAGCTTGAGGTTGATGCATAAAGCCAAATGTCATGCTTTGCATCAACTTAAATTATTTAAAAACCTACATAACCATTTACGGCTAGTCACTTTCCTATCATTTCACATTTATAACGTCTAATCGCATTAAAATTTTTAATGTTTCTTTTATTAATTTAAAAAACATGTTTAAATGTGTTGAGATTTGGACGCAGAGGTAGCATTGTATGCCGACATGAAATTGTCACCTTACGTGGGTAAACTAGTTACATTTCACATGGATCGATACTTTTGATTCAAAGCAATCGAATAGTATTAATCCAACGACCATAACCACGGCGTTTTGGGGGCGGCGGAGGTGTAAAGAATTGGCCAGTGAAGAACGCATGATTTCTATTACCGTGAGAGATTGGTGTGCTGGCCAAGGTTGACGACTCAAAGGGAATCTAATCCAGCACGGGGCAGGCTGGCGAACTGGCTCGCCTCTCTCATATCTTCACCGCTCTGTCTTCCTGCCAATCTTGGTACGGCGATAGTGGTACTTTAGGTACTTTATAATATGGACAGGTTGACTCCTGATGGCCCATGCGCCCAACTACTCGAGAAGCAACCACTATCACTTTCTATTTTAACTCTCTGTCCCCGTACTTCCCAACATTTTCGGCTTCTCACCCTCCCCTTTGTGTTTCTCTTCTATATTTTCCCCCCATTTTCTCTTTTGTTTCTTCACCCACTTTGCCCTTAAAATCTGTTGTGATTCGCCAAAAAGAAATGCAAGGCTAATTACCTTTTGTGTCATTTATGGCTTTTTCTTTTATATTTTTCCAGTGAATTTAAAAAATTCACTCTTTATCTTTCAAAAATTATAATTTTCAGGAAAATTGCTTTTTGTAAAACGAAAACTTATGACAATGTATTTAAATAGAATGTCTTAATTTATATATAAAATAAAAACCTTAAATCACATGATCAATTTAGAAAACAATGGGGTATTCCTAATAAAATTTAATTAATTAAATAAAATGAGCCATAAATTTGGAATTAGCATGACTTTTGATAGTCGGCATATATACAATGTGAGAATCTAAATTGTCACCTCTAATTATGTATTATATTAATAATTAGCACTATAAAGTCCTCGTAAAGTAATTCAAAGTTAATCATTTCACGCAATCTATATGTTTTTTTAACCACAAAAATTACATGTAAATGAATCATGATGAATGCAAACTTTTAAAACTTATAAATAAATGCAGCATCAACTAAAACTTTTTAACTTGCATTAATACGGTGAGTTTTGGACAGAATATGAACATTAGTTCAATCTTTTTTTTTTAAAGACTCTAGAATGTCTGAACTGTTGACCGTAGTAAAAGCGTGAGCTTCCTACATACGTCAAAGAAGAACACCGATTTGCCTAAAAAGAAGACGTGATCGAACCTGGTTCATCATCGAAACAAATGCCAAGTTTGTCGTGGACTGTATCTTCTCGAGTCGCCTGTTCTTAGTTAATGAATAATTGTTCAAGCTTTGACGTAGAGAAAGGCTACGTCCTCACCTAGTTTCCCATAGGAGTTCATCACTTCAGGTGCATGTCGGCCCTTACATTATTTACCAATACTGTATCGTTTTTCAACTGTATATAGTTAAGGAAACGAGAATATTGGCACCGTTAGATTGTACAAAACTTGTCACTTATGGTTGGTAGCATGATCTGTGCCTTTAAGAGACTTTTTGCTGTTAAAGGTAATGCCCACCCCCACCTCAGTTTTGTTTTTGATCATGAAGACCTTTTCCATCAAGGTGATATAAATGAATTAAATTTTTATTTTATATTATTTATACAAATCATTTAATATATCTCTGTACATAATGTAAAGCTTAATTGTTTTTGTATAGTGATTATGAAAATTGATGAATTACAGTAAAGGCAAAAAAGAAAAGTAGGGGCGGAAATAATATTCCAAGGAATATGAACGAGCAAAGAGAAAATACAAAAATCCCAAAGCTTTACCACTCCCGAGAATCACCGTAAAAACTGCAAGGAAAAAAAGAAAAGAAAGTGAGAAAGGAATTTAAAGGGGGAAAAAAACTTCCAGTTAAAACACGCCAGAAAGCACGCCACTGGCGGCTACGCGTCCGCAGAAGCCGCTGGTTTTGCGGTCCCCAGTAAAACAAACCCCAATCCCGACTACACGTGTCAGTCATCCGTAACTCAATCCCGATTCCACTGCTCCTTAATTTCTCCGTACATCCGTCTGTCACCCTATCCCCTCGCGTGCATGGTTAGGCCATGTAACAATACATTTTATTTTTATTACAAGATCTCGACTTTAATTTTTTTCCGTACCATTTTAAAAAACGCAATTTCCTATACACAACTCAGTCTTCTATATTTACGGTTTTATTTTTGGATGATTCTCACAAATAATTAAAGTTTTTTTTTTAAAAAAAAGCCCTTTCTCCTTAACTAACTCCTATAAATCATTTAACAATACTTTGACCAAACAAACAAAACCCTGTCCCTCTTTCTCTTTCTTATGGAAGCGCGAGCCAAAGCGTGCACAAATGCATGCGCACCCTTTAATAAGATCCCAACGATGATGCTGAATTGCTGATGCAGCGTTTGTTGCTTTTTTTTTTTTAAGAGAAAAATAAGTTGTAAAAAGCATTAATGTCATACAGACGAATTTACTAATTAATTGAATATTAACAATAAATATCTTCTGGCTCAAAAAAAGAATCTCATTTGTTTTATCTTGATTTTTCTTTGGGATACTTCAACTCAACCTCTATGATTCTTCCACGTGTGAAGGTAATGAATCGTGCGGCATTGAGCGGAGGTGATGAGGGAACACAAGCGGAGGAGCGTGGACATGTTGGGAAAAGATAAGACGGCGTGTTAATTAAAAGATTTGTGCGTCGCGTGGGCGTGGGAGACTTTTCATTTTTTTTTCTCTCAAAAAGTCTGCTACTTCTTACTGTACTAGAGATTTTGGTGTCGGATTGCAAGATTTTCTTCCCTTTATTTATTTTTTGGCCCCTCAAGTCTTCCAATATTTTTTTATTCAGTATTTTGAAACATTTTCCTAAATCTTATTAAAGGGTATGAAATGACGACTTTGTCCTTTTCATTCCAACCCAACTTTATGCCGGCTGAGATCGAATGAACAGCCACCAAGGAATTCAAACTTTGTGGCCAGTCTGTTGCGTTTGGTTCGTGACTTGACTAGGAGATATATATATATCTCAGTTTTAACTCCTTAAAACACGGAGAACATGTGTCAGACTAATAAGGTTTAAGGAAAAATTAGCAAATTAAGGAGTTATGGTCTTGTCTGTTGTGCTACTTGCCTATTTTCAATCCAAATGTTCTTTCATGGAAAAAAGTTTCCTACCTTTTTCCTTGCTGTAGCCAGTGCTGGTGGGAAAATTTTCAAACTTTTTAGTTTGATTCTCTTACATTAAAATTTCCCCAGTGGTCATTTTACTGTAACACGAGTTGAAAGAGGAAAGAAGATTCCAACTTACCATTCTGGATTAAGTTGCTCGGATATGCAATGGAAAGGCTTCTCTTTTGCCAAATGCATGCGTCCTCGACATGACAGGAGCAAGAATTTTTTACCCTCATTCCATAAACGAGAAAAATTAAAAAGAAACCAAACCAAATTCCATTTGATTTGTTTTGGTGAGGGAGCCCAAAAGTCTCGTTTTGATAATGACTGGCACTTTCTTGATTTGAACTAACGTCAATTATAACCCAGCGTTGAAGCAACTTGATTGGTCTACCTAATGCAACTGAAACCCTAAAGTCCAACTTATACCCACCAAAGAGCACTGTAGCAAGGCCACGATCCAGCTTCATGATTCTTACGTGGGAATGGGGATCATTAATCTCATATGTGCAATAGTTTCAAGGTCAACATGATAATTACTTCACTGTTATAAGTGGATAATTTTGACCTTAAAAGTGTAAATTAACGAGGATCCTCCATGTTTCAGAGTTGGCAATGAAGAACAGTGGAAGCAGGAATGGAGGGGAATAATTAGGTTTTATGTTTGGAAAGAGTAAGGTAGAAGCAGAGAGTGATTTGTGGGATTGCTAATTGCCTTTATAATTACTTAGACATGGATGCAGGTACTCATTAATTAAACTCGTCCCGTCATTAAAATTATTTGTTTACCCCCCTAATAGATATCTCTAGGTAATGCTATGATTGCTCTTTTTCTGTAAGAGAGGGGTCTGATTAACTATAATTGCTTCTCATTGCAACGCTGATATTGGCTTTCAAAGACACACCCACAAAAGAAAATTCCATTTCTTAGGTTATTAATACCTGAAATTTAGTTATTAGTTAAAGACTATGGGTTCTTCAATTCTCTAAGCTAAGGCTTTACACTATTGGTTCACATTATTCCATGATTGTAGCCACTTTTAATTAGTTAGTACCCACCAAATTAGTTCAATCAAACTGTATTTGGTTGACTTACTGAGGGGAAAAAATATGCTCAATGACTGCATCATATTTGGATCCTAACATATTGGACTGAACATGTATTGTCAAGAACCAGTTTTATTGTACAGTTGGAAAAATAAACTTGCCCCATTTCAGTTCTTGATCCGTGCCTTCAACATCAGATCTAGAAAAATGATGAAGGGAAGGGGTTTTTTGTGTTGTTGTTTCCTTCCTATCTAAGGGAAACAAACGTGCAAAAGCAAATGTGTAAACACCAAATTTAATGTCTCATCACAATTATAGAAACCCTTTTTTTAATTCTTCAAAGGCAAATATTATTGAAATGGAGAAACATGAATATTTTGCTATGAAAGCCATAAGCGTGCACATTTGCACGTGTTTGATGATGGAAGCCCTCCATGGCCTAATTAATCTCCCCCTACTCAGCTTCCCAATCAAGAATATTAATGAAACAAACAGCCCTTTTAAAAATAGGAGTAGCCAGGGGGGAGAGGGGTTGACACTTTGTAATGGGGTCATTTCTTTTGGGTAAAATATAAAGGAGAGTGGGATAAAAGTCTAAGAAAGTGGGTGGAATGTAGCATAAAATATGTGTGTGTGTGTGTGTGTGCGCGAGAGAGAGAGAGAGAGAGAGAGAGAGAGAGAGGAGGGGAAGTATGGATTCCTCATCCCCCTTCCTTTTAACCATCTCCCTTTGTATTGGTTTGTGAATGATTTATAAAAGCAGAAAAAGAAAAAAAGAAAAAAACAAGAGTTTATTTGTTTCTTTAGTGCGGCCTGGAGTGGTGGAGAGGGAGGGGTATTGTTTTAAGCTTTCTAAGCGTGGATGTTTTGTTGGAGAATCCACAACCAAATGGCTCCATGGTCTCATGTCCCACGCTCCCCCACCAAAACTCATGTATCATATGTTTATTTATGGCCGCTCCAAAAAGGAATTCTTCCTTTTTCCTCTCCCTCTCTCTCTCTCTCGCTTTGGAGAGGGAAAAGGGAAAAAATAATTCTGAAAAACAAATAAAAAGATCCCAATGTCAGTCAATGTTAGGCCTAACATGTTCCATTTTTGTGCATAATGAACATTTTGTGGGGGGTGATTAAACAAGTTTTAGTGGCAGAAAACATGGAAATTTGTTTAAATGTGGTCATTTCTAGAGCATATCTGACTTTGAGTCCCCTCCTCTAACGCTTTTTCTTTTTTCCATTAACAATTGGTTATCATATGCTAACAGCTAGCAACAACAAGACAAAAGCAACAATTTGACTTCCAGAAATTTTCCTAACAAAGTAATGCTCGAATTGGAGTTTTTCATGCATTGGGCAGTCAGAGTTGAGTAAGTTTTTATAGAGCAAAATGAAGAAGAAATATGGAGATCATCATCGTCAACTCGCCACATCCATATAAAATGGAAGGTCCACTAGGAAGTGTATATGCAGCTCCAATATACAGTGAAATTTTATGTGGTGGTGCGTTACACAAACTCATCCATTTTTCCTTCGTGGGTAAGCTACTGCCCCTTTCAGTTTTGTATTTTAAAAAGCAAAAAAAAAAAAAAAGAAAAAAAAAAGAAAAAAAAAATAACTTGGGAGACTTTCGGTTAAGTGGTCAATCCACAACAACCACTCTTATGCCATCTTTCGAGGCATCATTTGATGATTGATACTATTATATTAGGAAAAAAAATAAAGATAAAGTTGTAAAAAAGGTTTCAATCTAATGACAGTGCTAATGAAAGTAAGCAGCCAATAAGGTTGTAAGATAGTTTGATGATTAATATATATATACATGAATCAATGCTAATTGCTCTCATTCTAAAAAAAAAAATGGATCCAGTTAAGTGTATAAAATGAATATTGATTTATGCAACTTATATTCTTTTTTACAATGAATGAAAATTCAAAATCAATTTTTTAAATATATATTTATCAATGAACAAAATTAATATATGCGAATGTTTGGATGTATTTAATCGACATATTAAAACAATTTAATAAAATTAAAGGGTTATCTTAATTTACGTAAATGTTAATTATTATGTAAGTAAACAGGTAAAATACATGACTTATTTCAGTTGAAGAAGTGAAAACTTGGTTCATGAAATAACCTAGTGAGCAGCTACTATAAAAACAAAGAAATAAAAAAGAGAATATGAATGTGATGATGATTTAGGAAGAGATGAGACGTGGGGAGGGAGAGGGAATCCTTGCTTTACATCTCATATTGTATAGGGAGAGTTGGTTCAGTGCTACCAAAAGGGTAGACCCAATGGGGCAATGGGAGAGAGAAAGAGGGGAGGGAGATAAACTTTGATTGGGCGTGGCTATTGTTCCCTCCACTCCAAACAAGAAGGCATGAAAGTATATATATTCTTATGCATTGTTTAGTGCCTAAGACCCTTTTATTAATTGGGGGCAATGGATCTTCTTATCTGTGCATAAGATCTCCTTCAGGTGATTAAATCATGGGTCTCACCTTTAATATTCTTCTTTTGTGGCACAAACCATACCCTCTCTTGACATAGCAGCCTTTCTTTTTTCCCTTGCTCTTTTCATTTTTTTATTCTTTGTTTTTTCATTAGATTCTGCTTGGTCTGGCTCCTTTAGGACATTGCAAAACAAAGTGATCAATATTCATTTTGCTACTATATATATATATATACATACATGCATACGTATATATAAACTATACTAATCAAACCAATATTTAATCATCAAATACTTTGGATGATACTTCTGCCTATAGACAGCAATTGCTAATTTTGACGAATCTTTTATTTCATCACATCTGAATCATTTATTTTTCATTCTTTTTTTTCCTTAAATAAACCCTAAATAAACAATTAAAAAAGAGAGAGCAAGAAACATGCTTTTGATTTTGAAAGCAATATGAACCAACCTCAAAACTTTTGATTATGGATTTGGGTATTAATTTAGTTGAGTTAGGTGTTATTTAGTTATATGAATGACATTGATTTAATTGGCTATTGAAATGATTGAGATGCTCTTTCTTTTATTCATTAAGAAAATGAAACAAACTTCCCATGATAAATGTTATCTCAAAACTTAATCAAGATTGTGATTAACAATAAGAGTAAAGTGAAGCTGTAAATGGAAAATAAAAAGAAAAAAAAAAAACATCCTATCCCAAAGCCATGGGGGGTGTTGGGGGCCATCCCCTTTGATGGTTTAGCCACATCCATGTATCACATCAATGAAAAGTATCATTGTACTCTATTGGGGGGAGGGGGGGCATGGTTTGTGCCTATTAAACCTTTTTTTTTTCACCTCTCCCATCTTTCCCAGAGCCAGGCTATCCATGGATAATAACAAAGAGATACACTGTCAGGGGTAGGAGTGTGAGATCAAAAATGATGTGCCCAATGCTGATCAGTGCGGTGGGTCCTATCATCCTTTCTATGATTTCATATTTTGAATGGTCAAGCTTCAAATTATTGGTGTTCATGTTAAACATAGGATGCCATCTCTTTTATATAGTTTATATACTCACTGCAATCTTAATATCCTTTTTTTCCTTTTCCTTTTGCAAAGGATAGTTTTTTTTTTGCCTCGTCCACTCTCTTTGCATCTCTCCCTAAGTTTTGAACATGCTTAAAAAGGCAATTTGAATTCATGTTGTTCCACCTTTCCACTTTGTGGGACTGCACTCAATTTTTAGTGATTTGCACGAGTTTTCTTTTTTTGGAACACATATTTTGTGATTCACCGTGAGTCAAAAATAGGTTTAATTTGTCTCCGAATGATGTCGTGTTTTCATCTTTATCTTTATTATTGTGTGTTTTTAATTCATTTTCGATGAATAAATTTTAAATTAATGAAATTGAGGTTTTTTTCCCACTATTTATAAGATAATTTATTTATTTCTTATTGTTATTATAAAGAAAAAAAAAACAACAATAATATCATAAGCTATAGTCTCACTTATATATCAAAATCTCTTACTAAATACAAATTCGACAATTGCATTTTTAATAATGTAATATGCGTGATTGAAAATATGTAAATCAAATAATATAGATCATGAAAATGTAGTCTTAATTCAAAGATTCATCGTATTCACATGGTTAAATCAATATCCTTTTCAATATTTAAGTGGACCATGGCAATATTTACGATTGACATTACCAAATTAGCTTAGGACTCATTTAATCACATCATCAACCAAATCAAATTATCTTATGAAAGTCATAATAATTTATAATCCAGTATAAAATCATTGTTATATTTAAATTTCATTAGTAATCTACTACATAGGTAATAATTATCATACATGACAAAAATTATTAAAAATTACTTTTTTTTTATTTAAAAGAGTTTTTTTTTTATTTTTTTCCAAGTTTGAAGAAAGAATGGTTGCATCATTGGGGCGAAGTAGGAGGGACATTTGAGGAAATGCAAAAAGTACTAGCATGATTAGCATGATGATATATGTTGCAATTTGCATTTGCATCCTACATGGTAGAAAAGGGCGGGTGGTTCGGGTTGGAATAAATTGGATTCAAGAGATTTAAAAAAAAACCCAAAACCCGAACCCGAAAAGGGTTAATGATAAAACCACCCGCCGGGGCCCCAACATTACACCCACCACACGGACTCAAACTGTGCTCCATCATTGTTCACTAATACCTTGCGTGCACTCCTCACGCACGCACGTATCAAAGCTTAATCACTTTTTTTTTCTTGGATGTGTCAAGGACAATTTCGTCAATATATTTTCTATATAGTCTTAGTAGCATTAATCTTAGCTTCCGTGCATTCCATAAATTTCGACCCTTTGACTGTGAGCTTCATTTTTCTCTCTCTGTGAAAAAAAAAGGAGTCCTTTCAGAATCTCTCTCTCTCTCGTTGGAGCTTAAGGATTGGAGCAATTTGGAAGTTGGGTTGGGTTTTTCTTTCTTGATTTGGAATTTGGGTTTCTTCTCCTTTATTCTTTTCTGTAAGTTGTCAGCTTCTTTGATGCTTGTCATTTCCGAAGTCATTTGCTTTAATCTGTTTAGATTTCTTGGTTTTTGTAAGATTTTTTTTTCTGGGATTTTTAGCTCTTTGTTTCTCTCATTTATTTTGACTGCTACTTTCTCTTTTCCTGGAGTTGGAGTTTATATTTTTGATAGCTTTGGCTAGCTTGTTTACATGTAATTTTCTCTTATTAGATTTGATGTAATATGCGACTTTTGCTACTGGGAAATTTGAAGAAAACCCAAGAAAAAGAAACACAAAGAAAACTCAAAATAGATCTAATGCTATAGGGTTTTAAATTTCCTATCTTGATCTCAACAGTTCGGTAAATAAGATAATAAATCTCTTACTGTAACTGTTCACTAGCTCCCTAAGGTCCTAATAGGCTAAAATGTCAAATCTTCTTTTTACCTTTTGTTTTGCATTATATTAATATGATTTTAGTAGAGAGATTATGTATCTGATGTTTATATAATGAATCTGTTGTAGGGTTCCTGCGTAGGTTGTGTTGGGGGAGTTACAAGAAAAAAGTGAATCGTGGCTATTTGCAGTGAAAAAGAACCAGCATGCGGTGGTGGTTGACTCTATCTGTTGATGTGTTTCGAAAAGTTATCTCCTTGAACTTGTATTGTAGAGTGATTCTGTAATTCCATATTCTAGATCATCAAGATCCCTCCTTTTTTAACTCGGTAGTCTTACTATTCCATCTTCCATGGGATCCACTTTTTTCATTGTCGTTCCATGTTATGTCCGCCAGATTAGCTGAAAGCTGTCAAACCCTCTTTCAAATTTCTAATCCAAGGGTTGTCATTTGAATTTGGTAGGCCAAGGTTTTTGTAGTAGTAGTTGTTGTTCAGTTTTATTGCTTTGGATTACGGATTACTGGTTTTGAATACGGTGTCGTCTCGAAGATCCTCTTTTTTCTGCCATATTGAAGGGTTGGGACGTAGTTATGGTGTGCCAAGCAGCGAGCCAAACAAGATTCCGGGCATTGAAGTACGAAAATGGTATTGCAGGGAGTGCCACCATTGTAGTTAGAGTTATAGCATGCTTTCAACCTCTTCAGGATTGCCAGGTTTGTTTTTTCTTTCTTTCTTTCTGCCTTTTTTTAATATTCTCTGTTGAGGAATTAGATACCCCTATATTTGGTGATGTTTGTATTTCATTGGTTTACGTTTCTTTTTTTCTTTTTAATTTATGAGATTCCTTGTTCTTTTCTTTTGTTATTGATGATTGTTGAGAAAGTTTATTCAATGTCTTCGCTGAATTTCCTTTCTCGGGTGTTTTTCAGGCTGAATATTTCCGTCATTTGCTTAAGCCTGTTACGTAGATTAGTTTTGCATTTCCGCGTTCAAGTTAAGCTGGAGTTTTTAGTTTTTGTCCTTGTTTTTGAGAGAAACTACAAGTAAACTGCTATTACTACTGCTACAGCACTCGACTTCTGGTATGTATTGATAATACATGGTTTTAAGATTATCTTTTTATTCTTTAGAATATCCTTGTCATGTTGGTTCTGTTATCTCTGTAGGTGATTGTTCTGGTTGGATGGGAGAAGGCTGTGGATCCTGGTTTCCTCAGCAGCAATTTGATTGGCAATCACCCAACTTCAATTCTCTGGCTGCTCCGCATCCTTTGGTGCAGCAAAATACTAATCCTCAGTTCATAAACCCCGGCACTAATATGGTCTCCACCACTGGGGCTTTGCCAGTTCATGCAAATCCTGGATTATCTCACTTGCGGGTTGGCCAAGTTAATGAACCTCGTGGCTGGTTTTACTGTTTACCCCACTTTCGCCAGGTGTTTGCACCTGCTTCAAACACTCAATTGAAAGAGCAACTCCCAGCTAACCCTTATGAACATCATAGGGAGAATATTATTCCAAAGGCAGGGTCTGGGTGTGCTCAGAAGAGATTCCTTGTTTTTGATCAATCTGGTGATCAAACTACTATGATCTTTAGTTCTGCTTTTGGGACTCCTATCAAGTGCCTGACTTCTTGGGGTCCAAAAACTCCTGGTGCTTGTAACTTTAATGGGGAAGATCCCATATCTAAAGCGAACCTGAATCTTCAGTCTGGACCAATATCGACAGATTTATTTGATGACAATGGGACTGATGTGCAAAGTGAAATGCATGAGGACACTGAAGAACTCAATGCCTTGCTTTACTCGGATGATGGTAGTGATTATGCTGAGGATGAAGAAGTTACGAGCACAGGTCATTCTCCTAGTACAATGACAGCTCACGATGAGCAATTTGAGGGAGGCACTGAAGAGGTTGCTAGCTCTACTGGACTAACTAAAAAGCGGAAATTGATTGACAGGGGTAATGATTATGTGCCATTGCTTGTGGATACTGCTAGTTCAATCAATCCAAACAGATGTTCTGAGTTTGAGGATGATGCAGATTCTGGCTGTGCTTTTGGCCAAAATCTGGGATCTGGCAATATGGATTTATCTTCAGGCAACAAGAGAATGAGAAAGGGGAAAATTCGTGAGACCGTGAGTGTTTTGCGAAGCATAATTCCAGGTGGAGAGGGCAAAGATGCAATTGTGGTACTTGATGAAGCTATTGATTACTTGAAATCCCTCAAACTCAAAGCCAAAGCATTTGGGCTTAGTACTCTATGAGTTGCCACAGTTCTTATTAATAGTGTTAGTGGTAGCATCTGTCATAATTAGTCATTGTGCATTAGACATTGTTAATTAATGGAGCTTGTTAAATAAGCGAGGTATGTACAGTTGTGCATGGAGTTGCATATAATTTGGAGTCTTCCAGCGAAGGAGCTGAAAATCAGAAGATAGTGGAGAGAGAACTTGAACCCCTCCTTTGATTAAGTCTTTCTTCAATGATTTGAGTTGGAAACCAATAGCTTTGGCTTGAGATCTCTCTATTTTTCTAGAGAAAGCAGGATACTGCAGTATATTAATGTCCCAATAAAGGAAAGGTGAATCATTAGTCTACGTTTTGGGGTTTAGAGAAAGTAACACTCGCATCTGGGCATGAGGGTTTGGCTGTGTGAATGAGAAGACTGGTTTTTGGAGAGGGACCCTCATAAAGGGGGCTAAGTGCACGCCCCTTGGGTGTTTTGGGTCCCAATCTTCACTTTCCTCTCCCTTTTTGTATTCTTGTCAAGTTTTATCCTTGTGGGTTCGCTTTTCTTTGATGTAGAAAATTGCACGAGCAAAGAGCCTTCGCCCATTTCATCATGCAACAACTTGCCGGCAGGGGCCCCAGATCACCATCTCTCTCATCTCCCATTGGCCTTGCGTTTGTATTTGCGTGTGAGTGCAACGATGGTTATGCAAATGTTTACCTTTTGTTCGGTATGATGTGTGGTAGTTTATTTCTTTTCCCCCCTTTTCGTGGTACTTTTAATTTGATTGTGGAAAGACTACTTTTTATGTGTTTTGTATGCTGCCGTCATGGGGTTATGTATGGTGTTTTTCCTTGCTAAACTCGTGATTGTACTGAGTGCCCTGATGGTTTTACAAGTGATGTTATCAGTCATGGGTGGATGTAAATCTATAATTGCTTGCTATTATCCTTGTCTTTATGCCTATGTATTGACGTCGCATGCACGCTTTTATATATGAGACAGCGATGTCTTAGCTCGTGGTCGTAGCCTTCTTCCCCCACCCCCTCTTAAATGGTGCAAACTTTTCCATCCCTATGGGGATGATGGTTTCGGTGATGGGACCACTCAAGTTGCATTATTTAGCCGAGGGAAGAAGTGGCATGGTCCTGCCACTTCCCCCTTTTGTCATAGCGACAGGAAAACTGGAAACAGGAACAAAACACCCGCTCTGTTTTGCCCTTTAATTTAATTCTTCGGGGACTGCTCTCAACTCCCTTTTCATTGATCTCATCAGTCATCGCGTTAGGGTCATGTCATCAAAACGTGAACATCATGGTCCAAACACAGAGGTGATACCATGCAACGGAGAGAGGCGAGGTTGGAAGGTGAAACACAAAAGAATCTAAACACAAATATCATGTTTCTCAATTGGCAGAATGATAGCGTGGAAGAAGGGCAGCTGTTTGGATTTTAAAATGTGATCCATTACTGTTGGAGGCATGGGAGAGGGGGGAATGAAACGAGTATATTCCCCCATCATGCATCTGTAGAATCGCTCAATGCTATTTTCGTAGATCTTATTGTCATTAAATTATTGCTTTGTTTTTTTTGTATAGGTGTAACAAATCAACACTTTCTTTAGAGAAGCAATGAGTCCATGAGAAAACAGAGGATTAGCAAATCCCTTTTTGAAGAAAAAAAAAAGATAAAAAGGGTCTATCAACTCGAAAGCAAAAATGCTATGTGCATGAAACTGGACTTCCACCGAAAAGAGAGTTGGCCTCTTATGTCACGTCTATTGCTCTTAGTCAAATTTTTATCAACAGAGATCCTCAATTTTTCAAAAGACCAAAAATTGTTTGAGGTGGCAATGCAATGTTTAAAATGTCAAGAGGGAAAAGCAGAAAATCGTGGGCTCTTCAGTTTGGACTTTTTTTGTTAGGGCTCTTTTGCCATTCTTCAACATGTTAACAGGTAGCACTATATGGAGTTATGTGACCTGTGGAGCTTGAGTTAACTCAAGTCTAACCTTGTATGATTTTAAATTTTAAAACCCACAAAATAGTAAAAAAAGAAAAGAGAAGGGAGAGACGTATTTAATTTAAATTTAAATATATAAAATCAAATTCAAGAATTCAAACAGATTACACTATGCCAGTTGGGCCTATTGTCTACCTTGATTGAGTCGTTGTTTGTTGGGCTACTTATCTGCTTGAGTTGTTGTTTATTGAGTTGTTTGATCTGTCTCGACTAATCTGAGCTCTTGAATCGTGACAGTTGTATATGTCAAAATTAAATTTTGTTTGTCATTTTAATTTTAATAAATATTTTAATTAAAATTTAAATAAATAACAATTCACAAAAAATTATAAGTTTATATGATTTATCTTAATATTGAATCAAGATTGGAATTTCACATTAAAGAAAAAAATGGGGCAGTTTTTTATCTACTATTTATTTATTTGTATTTTTTTAAATCTTAGTAAAAGCGGATCAATTGGGCTAGGGCCACAGTGGGGCTTGTTTTAATTTTGGGGTTAGACCCAATTTCAACACCAAACGCCACGCCACATCAGCATACAATAATTCCACTTAAGCAACTCCCCTGCCATCAACCGTCAAAAACCCTAAATCAGCGGTGCTTAAATCTCACGCAACAATCTTAACCTACTCCTCCTTTCACTAAACAAAAACCTCTCATAGCTCTTTTTATTTATTACTTTTTATATTTTTCGGTGGAGAAGTGTAGAAATATTAGAAACGCACACGAGGCAACTTGGTTCATCATTTGCATTCGTGTCTCAAAAGCCTTGGCATACCAAATAAAAGAAGTTTTTTCCATTGGCGAACCCAACAAAAACCCGTGCTAGCTTCTAAAAACGCGAAGAGATTGTTTTCCGCATTTGAGAGAACGCTTTGATCACAGCCGATTACAACCGTCACTGGCGATCGCAGCTAGGGTTTTGGAATATCTTTCCATTTTTTAAAAATAATACTCGATGGAGGAGTGGCCGTTCCACGACGGCAACGCACACAATCTACTCAAGAGCAGGCACATCGACATTCGCCACGTATTTTCTCGCTCTGCTCTGCTCTCTCTTTCTTCAAAGCAATTCATTTAGTTTATTCCAATTTCCAGTTTCTTTGATATTGCACGCTTTTTCTTTTTTGTTGAAATTTTGTTGTTCTGGTTTGTAATTATGAGTCTAATTGTTATTTTTTTTCGTTCTTTTTATTTTCCTGGAATCTTGCTGATAATTTAAGTTTAACGATGTAAAATATTTATCAGTTTCTTGTTATCAATTATTATTGTATTATTTTTTTTGTTGAAAAGGAAATTTGTTCAGTTTAGACTATAATCATGCGCTCTCGTTTTGTTCACTTACAATGGTGGCTGTTCTCTCTAAGAGATTTTTTTTGGGGTGTTTGCGTAGGATGTTGATCACAGTTTGCAAATGCATTCGTCTTTGATACAGAGGCTTTCACTGGAACGAGAATTGGAGGTTTTTTCAATTTTTGAAATTATCTAATATTTGCATTTTGAAAGCTGTCATTACTAACATGCACCCTTTCTTTTATATATCATAGCCTTTGTTTTTACGCACTCTTTGCGCATTCAAATTTTAAAAATAATGCATGCTGTTTATCTTGTGATGTATCACAGACTATCATAGTAATGGCATTTTAGGGCAGTCAGTTGTTTGAATTTCTACTTATTGTGCTTTCCTAGATTACATTACAAGTTATGTGTTGTTTACTTTGCTATATTTAATGCTGTTCCGTTTTCTAGTAGCCTTTTGTATTAGGCACTATTTATTTCGGGATGCTTTGAAGGCTTGAACAGGGTGATCTGTTATTGTACTTCAATATTTCTTTGTCTTGCATCATTCTAAAATCAACTTACATGTTCATTATCTGAACAGGGGCATCAGGGTTGTGTAAATGCTGTGGCTTGGAATTCAAATGGTTCACTTTTGATTTCTGGATCTGATGATGCACGGGTATGAGACATCTATCTTCATTTACCATTTAGACTTCGGTGCAATGTAACAGGTAGCATAAAAATGGCTAAAATGTAATAATGATGATTTTTGTATTTTAGCTGACCTATTCCTGCCAATTCTGCATTATGATGATTTTGTTATAGGGATTTTTTTATTTATATGGAGTTGATTGTTTTTAAAGTTTGCCTAGTCATTAGTCATTATAGGATATTTACGTACTCGTTTGGAAAGAGTTTGTGAAGTCTAACATCTTGTACCAATCCTTCTGAATCAGGATTATGGTGGTGCTATTTTTTGTGTTTTGATACTTATAAGTTCTTTATATATTATCTGAAGAGTGATTTTGACCATTTTCTGCTTTGTAGTATGGAATATGGATTTGATTATCTGAAAGAGGAAATAAAGTATTGTTTTAGGGGCCTCTGGTAGGGTAAAATTGTTGGCACCTGCCATTAGTTGATAAAGGTGTGTGAAGAATGGTGTTTAAGGGGTCTTGGGTTTATGAAAGTTTGCGGTGCTCATTTGGGATGTCAGATTTATTGAACAATGATGTTTGAGGCGTATTGGTTTTATGAAAATATGTGATGCTCATTGTGGATGTCAAATTATTGAACAATGGTGTTTGAGGCGTATTGGTTTTATGAAAATATGCGATGCCCTTTGTGGATGTCAAATTTATTAGCAAATTAATTTTTGCAGATCAATATTTGGAGCTACTCTGGTCAAAAGCTTTTGCACTCTATAGAGACAGGGCATTCTGCAAATATATTCTGTACAAAGTTTATTCCTGAAACATCTGATGAGCTTGTGGTCTCTGGAGCTGGTGATGCAGAGGTAAATTTTTGGACTATGGTTAAACAAGGTTTCTATAGTGGATTCTTGTTGCATTGCGATTAGGTTCATTAGTAACTTAGACAGCTAATATTTTTGTAGGTTCGGTTATTTAATTTGTCTCGCTTAAGTGGGAGAGGGCTCAATGACGGTGCTATAACTCCATCAGCACTCTATCAGTGTCACACAAGAAGAGTTAAAAAACTGGCGGTAAGATTCATTTCATAAATGACTGATAAATGGACTAACAATTTAATCGGCTAATGTATATGGGAATGGTAAAATTTTCATCACATTATGTTGCTTTACATGTTGAACATGAATGTTCACCTGGTTGCTTCACCTGTCATAGTTTCTACTTGTTTCCTGTTTCAGGTTGAAGTTGGAAACCCCAATGTGGTCTGGAGTGCAAGTGAAGATGGAACTCTGAGACAGCATGACTTTCGAGAGGGCACTTCTTGCCCTCCAGCTGGATCTTCTCACCAAGAGTGTCGCAATGTTCTAGTGAGATTCACATTATATAAAATGGGTTTTCCTTTCATTCATTTCTATGTTCTAGATACACCTATGAGAATATTTTTTGTTGAAGTTATGGTAGTACCTATTTAGTGCAGCATGTTGATTCCAAATATTTTGATTTCTCTGAAGTGCTTGTCAAAAGTCTGACAAGTTTTGACTTGTTGTCTTCACCTGGGTATAATTGTTGCTGTGGTTATTATATGACTTTGGTTTCCTTCTATGTAGATTCCAAGCGGCGCTGAAGTCTTTTCTTTGATGTGGAACATTATATCTGTTCCTCTCCTGATTTCTTGCCAAGTATTATACTTGGTTGATCTAAATTCATTTTCTTCTTGTTGGGATTGAGAACTTACAAACAATTAAATTCACCTTTTTGAGTGTCTGAAAACCTACAGAATTTTGGATGCTTTTGTACCTACAATGGAAAGATGTTATTATTTTGTAGATCTGGTCTTGATGAGATAGCTCATCAAGATTCACCATGACTTTAGACAGTGTGAGAGGACTTTACAGCGGACAGAATGATATCCCTGATTCTTTGGTCAGTGGATTATCATCTCAAAGTCTTCTAGTTTTAGGTGTAGCTTTGGCTCATGTTGAAAATTTTCAGTTTTATTTGCCAATGTTTGTCTTCAGTTGAAATTCTCATGTTCAGCACTGTAGGATTGCCATAATGACTCAGCTCAACTTAAATTTCCCTGTATTTGACCGTATCCCCTCGAATTGTAAATTATTTTAAGAATTTTCCTTTCTCTTTCTTGGCAGCTTGACTTGCGTTGTGGGGCCAAGAGGTCACTAGCTGATCCTCCTAGACATACTCTTGCCTTAAAATCTTGTGATATCAGTTCTACCAGACCTCATTTGCTCCTTGTTGGTGGGAAGTATGTGGCTGAAATGCTGTGTCTCAATTTTTTTGCTTTATTTTCTCAACTAATTCTGTCTTTGAATGTTTGCAGTGATGCATTTGCTCGTCTGTATGATCGAAGGATGCTGTCACCACCCACCTCATGCCGCAAAAGAATGCCACCACCTACTTGTGTTAATTATTTCTGCCCAATGCATCTTTCTGACCGTGTTAGTTTTGAACTTCTTTGTTAGTTCTTTCTCTTGTTTACTTCCTTTCTGGTAATATCTTGGTAAAATTTATGATTTCTACTCATCAGGACCAATAAATTATGTTCGGGTATATGAAAAAATTGTCTGGAATGATGTAACAATAACTTCACAAATGATAATAATTCTCTGTTTCTTTTCTTTTCTTTCCTTCTGTCTTTTTTTTTTGGGTAAATTAGTGAGCTTATCTTGTCTTCATTAGGTCACTATTTGCTAGTTTCCTCTTATTGGAATCTTTTCTCCTTTATTCTGCACATGGAAAAAAGTTTTGTTTGATATTTTAGGTTAGCTGTGTTAATAAGAATCATTTAACTGGAAACTTCTGATTTTTGTCAGTTGGCATTCCTATTAGTAACACCACTTTCTTGCTTTAAGGTGTCATTATATGTTAACTTTAAACAAAAACACTGCTGGGTTTTAAGTAAAACAATTGTTATATTAATTCAATTTTTGTTTTCTTTGCTTTTCAGGGTCGATCAAGTTTGCACTTAACTCATGTTACGTTTAGCCCTAATGGAGAAGAGGTTTTACTTAGCTATGGTGGGGAACATGTATATCTAATGGACGTGAATCATGGTAAGCATATTCAAAATTCTCTGCTGCTTGTGTAGTCAGATGGTTCAATTCATTTGTGCTCAGCTTTTTTTAGTTTTTTGTTTTATCTTCTTTAAAGAGGCTTCATGTTGCCTGACTTGATATTATTTGGTTTTCAATTGTCTTTCCGTGTTTAAGTTTCAATTTTGTGAAAATAAGTGAAGCTAGTGGTGGCTTGATCGAAGTGTGACTAGAAATTTGGAAGAGGAATGAATGATGCTTTTGTTTTGTTCTATTTAGGGGTCTTGCTGCATAGAGCTGATGTGTCTGAACCTATATATTCATGGAATTAACATGTAAAGTTATATGTGGCATTTTAAAATGTAACTTAGGCTTAGGGTTGCTCTTGCCTCCCTTTCTTCCCTGGTTGTTTTAGGTTTCATTTTCATGAAGAAGTGCTATTTAGATTACAATATAAAGGTTAAGCATAGATCCAATTTGGTTGTATGATAGTTGCTCACATTATTAGATTTAGAGCCTGTTTGGCTTAGGTTTTTTTTAGCTTAAAAGCTATTATAAAGCTCTTATGAAAAATAATAACTTTTAAAATTAAACTAAATCTGTTTGGTAAATTTACTTTTATTGTTTGACAAAATAATTTATATAAATTCTAATTTTGATTAAAATTACCATAAAGGGTATTTAACAAATAATTTTCTCTTAATAACAAATTCCTTTGTTCATAATGGAAAAAAGTTAATTTTATTTTTTTATTTATAAAAAGTATAAAAAGTATTTTTATATAATATAAAATTTATAATTAATAATAAATCATATAAAAATGAAAACAGATAATGTTGAAATTATTTTTAATAGATGAGGATATTTTTGAAACAAAAAGAAAAATTCTCTTAAAAAAGAGGTGTGTTTTTAAAGAAAGAGGAGAGAGCTTTCTCTAAAGCTCTTTTTTTCAAAATTTTATTTAAAAAAAAAGCTCTTTTTTTTTTAGAAGCTTCTCCAAATTCTTGTTTGGCCTAGCTTTTGCTTTTAAGAGGTGAATAAGCTGAAAAAAAGCCAAGCCAAACAAGCACTTAGTGAAATGATCCTTAGCTCAGAATCTTTTAGTTGTTTCCTTTATTTGCAGTTAGTGGAATACAATGTGTAATCAATATGTGAAATGGTGAAATGTTCTTTAGCTGATTATCTATTTGTTGTTTCCATAATTAGCAGCTAGTGGGAGTTTAATGAAATATTCTTTGGGAGATGCTGCAAAATTGATGACTTTCACTCCTGTACTAAATGGAGTAGAGCGCCAACCACCTGTCTCCAGTGTCTTCCAAAATGGTCTCCCTAGAAGAAGCAACGCTGCTGCAAAGGTGTGCATCTTTTATTTACACTTCTATTTTCTCTTTTTTTTTTTTTTTGTTGTTGTTTTGTAAATTTGTCTGAAAATTTCGGTAGACTGTTATACGACTTATGTTCTCCCATACGTATTTCAGCTATAACTAACATGGCAGTTACAGATTGAAAAGTGCAGGATGTTGGTTGAAATCGCTAAAAAATCCTTAGAAGATGGGACGAATATTTTCCATGCAATTGAGGCATGCAATGAAATCTTGGATGGACACGGTAGTGATATTGGGCCCATGCTAAGGCATGAATGTTTTTGTACACGTGCTGCCTTGTTGCTGAAGGTTCATTGATAACTTTGTCTGGATAGACATTTATGGACCATTTCATCTATTTGGTATGCAATTATGCCCACATGTTAACATGTTCCCTTTTGCAGAGAAAGTGGAAAAATGATGCCCATATGGCCATTAGAGATTGCTATAATGCTCGAAGAATAGACAGTTCTTGCTTTAGAGCTCATTATTATACGGCTGAGGCTTTAGAACAGGTAATCTGCACTGCAAGTTACACTGAAGTTTATAAAGACGTTGGTCTACCCGATCAATTGTCTTCCTTAGTGCTTTGGGTTGCCTAGAACATTTTAAATTGTTAAGCTTGAACCTCAGTTAGTGGATTACTGGCTTTGGGTTGCTGGCGCACAACATCTTTTATCATTTTAAAATCTTTACATTTACAGGTAGCTTTTGTGGTTAAATAACAGAACATGCAACTGAAAATATGTTTCTAATTGCATTATTTACAAATTTTAAACCAAATTTAAGCTTTGGAACTCTTTCATATGAAAATTAAAAATATCAACAACAATATGTTGTTTCAATAGCCAATATGTATGTTCTGAGAAGTTGGTTTATAAAGTAAAGCCTGTATTATGGCGAAGTTTTCACTTTCCACACAGTAGCCAATCTTAATTTGAATTCTAAGTGGTGAGTTCTATTTTAATGTGTTGATTGGGTGTTGTTTGTGTAGATTTTGCTTTCTAGATGAATATTGGCCTTAAGAATATTTAGGATGAATTGTGCTGTTGTAATTCAGAATATCTTATGTTTTGAACTTCCTTTTATTCTTCATTTCTTTTTCCTTTTGCTTAAGAAAAAATTGGTCTATTGAAGCTCAGATGGCAACCATCTTACAGATGGCATGGTTGTTTCTTCATGTAAAGTTGGTAAAACTAAGCTTTCTTTTTCTGTCATTTGGTTTCTAATTCTTTGCAGTTGGGCAAACATAAAGAAGCTTTAGACTTTGCTGTTGCAGCACAATGTGTATCTCCATCTGATACTATGGCTGCCGAGAAAGTGGAGAACATAAGAAAACATCTTGCTGCAGGTTTGTGTTGTGCATGCACATCATCATCCCAATGAAGTGTCTTATTACTTAACTTCAGAGTTAATTATCCTGCTTATATTCACGCGTGTAAGGCAATTCTATGTTGGGCTATTCATCTTACATTTGATTGAAAGGCAGTGTTGGGTTTGAGTATTGATTTCTTGGGTTCAGAGTTGACATTAGTACTAGTCTAACTTTTCTTTTCTGTTCAGTTCACTGGGGTGGTAGATGCCATCTTCTTATAACAGGAAGTACTGATGTTATCCTTCGGCTTCTTGTCCAAGCCTTCCCTTTGTTCTTGGATTAACTCTAGTTTGCTATTAGGCCTGGGAGCAATCAAGATTCAAGTGTGCTCATAGGATGCTTAGGTTCATTTTTTAAGTTGATAACATGGAGTCACTAAGGTTATTGCTAATCCTTCTGCTATTAGGTTCTGGAACGAATTTTAGTAATTACTCAAATAAGGGTGAAATCTGTCTCTCTCTTTATTTTCATCCCCTTTCTATTCCTCTCTCAGGGCTGGGGATGGTCTCCTCGAAGAATGTGAAAGGTTAATATCTCTAGGATTGGTTATAACTCTAGTTTTGCTGATTTGTTTTTTGGTGTAACTAGCTGAGGCTGAAAGAAACAACAAGGTGAATGATGGGGCACCTAGGTCTGAACCTCGAACTGGAAGGGTATTGTCACTGAGTGACATACTCTATCGCTCTGAAGCTAATAGTGATGCTTCCCAAGATGGTCCAAGATCTGACAGAGAAGATTCTGATTATGACGAGGAGCTGGAATTAGATTTTGAAACTTCAATATCAGGTGATGAAGGACATGATGTTGATTCTAACATACTACATGGAAGTTTAAATCTTAGAATTCATCGAAGAAGTGATTCAACAAGGGAAACTGGTGCGAATGGTTCATGTGGCTCTCCATCCTCGTCATCGCAAAATGATAGAGCAGCTTATCAGGTTTACGTCCTTATTTTTGATGTAGTGTGCAAATGCTTTATGATTCTGATAAGCAGGTTATGTCATAATCAAGAATCAACTGGAGAGTGACTCTAGTCAAGTATTACTTGTCAAGGCATGGCTAAATCTAAATGTGTCATTGGTGATGTTACTAGCCTTCGGTTGTTATCTCCTGGGCAGATCAGTGACTTGCTTTTTTCTTCAACTTGTGATGCATATTGATGATTTGATTAGATGCCAAACTGTTAAAAGGGCTGGCCTATAATAAGATAGCATGGAAAGGAGTTTTGTTTACTTAGTTGCATGTTTACTTCCAAATTGACCAGTCTGGTTGTTATGTATGTACAACAACAGATTCATCATATTGCTTGAGACATACTTTTTTAATCTTCTTGATTTTGATTTTCATGCCATGCGTTTATATTTTTTTAGCCCGAGGCAGTTATTGATTTGAAGCGGAGATATGTTGGACACTGTAATGTTGGAACTGACATCAAACAGGCCAGTTTCCTTGGTCAGAGAGGTACTTTTCTTATATGATCTTATGTATATTTTAAGCTGCATCAAAATTGTATTGCTTTTTATTATTATTATTATTATGAGCTTTTTCGCATTTGCTTTATGATGTTGAATTTGTGCCTATTTATCAGTATCGCAGTTTTTTTTTTCTTTCTTTTTACATTCAGATACTCACATTTTGTTTATTTGTTACACACTATTTCACCCTTAGTCAAGTTTGTTTATGTTATTTGAGGATCATCATTTTATTTCTACAGTTGAGCTCTAACCTTCTTTTGAGAGCCAAAGAGGAGTTGCGAATGATTTTCATTCTTTCTTTTGATGATCTACATAAAAGAGAGTTATGGCATTCCCTGGTTGATTAATGACTATTAAAATAGCACCTGAGCATTTGGCTCACTGTTTGGTGCATCTACTTGTGCACAGAGAGTTAGATTCAAACCCCACATCCCCCAAATAAAAAAAAAATTCTCAGGTGTCATTTTAATAGCAATTAATCAACCAGAGAATGCCATAACTCTCTTCTATGTATGTCATTAAAAGAAAGAAAGAAAATCAGTAACAACTACTTTCTGGCTGTCCAAAGAATGTCAGAGCTCAACTGTAGAACTAAAATGATGATTCTCTAATAACATAAGCAAACTTGACTAAGCCTGAAACAGTGAATAATTACATTTTTTTCATTTGGGAGAAAGGGGGGACTCGAATCCAGCTCTTTGAACAAGGGGATCATGCACCAACCACTGAGCCAAACATTTGGATGCCTAAGAAAAAAAGATTATTAAAATTAAATAAATTGCTTTTCTCTGCAATGATATTCCTAATGCAGTCCACATATGTCTTGAAGGAATCCGGTGCCATTTTGATGCATATTGAATCTGGATGAACTCTAGAAGTCTTCTATTGGATCACAACATTTGTTGCTTGTTGGACATTTGATCTGTAACAAATAAGTTTGTTGTCAAGCAACATGTCAATTGCTTTCTAGTCTTTTCATTGGTGGTCTAATGGCTGCCGCGCGTAAATATGGTCCTTCCTTTGGCAACATGCAATATCTGGTGCCCAACACAAAGGGGCTTCCAGATGAAGTGTCCATATACCCCCAGGAAAGATGTTGTTTTCTTTTTCCTCTTAATCCCATTTCTTGTTGATTGTGGCTGTTGTTAATTCATTGTTCGTTGAACATTATGAGTTCATGAAATTAGTTCTGATTGGGAAAAACTGTTAGTCATGAGTAGTGGAACTGGGTCTGCATGCAATTTTAGCAGTGAAACTATTACCATGACATCCTCTGTTTTGATTTTTAGGAGAATATGTTGCTAGTGGGAGTGATGATGGGAGGTTGTTTATTTGGGAAAAGCAGACTGGTAGATTGATAAAAATGCTTCTTGGAGATGATGCTGGTAATATTCCCCTCTCCTCTTCAACCTGCCCTGCAGATTGTGGGCTTTACCGTCATCCTATGGTTTATTATTCACTGGACAATAACTCTTTTTGTTCTCCACAGTTGTAAACTGTGTGCAGTGCCATCCATTTGATTGCTTTGTGGTAACCAGTGGGATTGATAGCACAATAAAGGTGAGTATTATGGGAAGAGTTCAATTATATGCGATAATCAAGATTAGTTTTCTTATTTTTAGTTGGTGCATGGTGTAGCTATGGACTCCAACTGCTGCTGTTCCATCAATGGTTGCCGGTGGGTCATCAGGGCCAGAAACCACTAACGTGTTAGAGGTCATGGAAAGTAATCAACACAAATTATGTCGTAACCGTGAAGCTATCCTGTAAGGATTGTGAATAGTATTTCTTTATGTTTTTAAAATGGAACATGCATCAGATAAGAAAAGATTAATTGTAGATTTGCCAACTTTCTTTTCCCTCTCCTTCCCCTGTTTCTGTCTCTCGTCTTGTTGTGGTTGATCATTCTGGTAGTTGATGCTCTTTGTGTATTGGGATGCAATACTTTCTTGAGCACATGTAGCAATACAATTATATAGAAAAACTCTTTTCAAATGTTTTCATGCTCAAATGTCCGAATTCTGAATCTCATCCCACAACATACAATCTTTCCTTATCCCTGTAGCACCATCAGCTGGACAAATGTCAACTGTCTTTTCTGTGATTCTCTACGCGGTTCTACGGGAGGACATTATTCCTCTACAAGAAATTGTCTGCTATTGATTTTATGAGATGGCATTTTCATTGCTGAAACTTTAGCTCCATATACTATCTAATTATTTACAACTATAGTCACTTCAGTTTTCATAAGGGTACAAGTCTTGGCAATGATTTATTTGTTTTGACTCAGGTTTTAGTTTCATGTGACTGTAGGTTGCTCTTTGCATAAATGTTGTTGCATACTAGTATTCAGTGCTATAGTGGTTCCAAACTTCATCTTTGAAAGTGTCAAACCTTTTACTTATGTTTATTGAAAAATATTGAGTCATGGGATTTGCGGGACTTTATCAGCCGAACTTAACTAGGGTTCTCTAGGTAGTATTAGGCATGATAAACTTGCTTAGGATAGCTCAGCTTTTGACAGGAAAAAAGAAAAAGTCTATTTGGCTTGTTGAGGTTTTAAATGGCATGTTTGTCAGGATTTATGGAGATCTCTATATTTTCTTACAAATTTGCCCATCCCGTCAACATTGTTTCTTGAAAATGCCATTACTGTAATGTATTGGCATATATGCTGCCTCACCATCAAAAGTTGTTCTCAAAAGAAAAGGCCATAGGAAAGTGGAAATTTAAGTTGTTTGTTTTCAATTTAGACATAGTTTGCGACTTACGAATTAGGTATGTTCATTCCTTTTGAATGTTGCTTTTTGTTTGAAAAACATGTGTTTGGTTCTCTTTTCTTATAGTAATGCTTCTTGAATCAAATTTTCCTTATTAGAGTTATCTGCAAGATGAGTAATGTTATTTGCAGGCCCTTTGAACTTTTGGAGCGGTTTCGGATGCATGAATTTTCTGAAGGATCCTTGCATCCGTTTGAGTGTGCCCAGACCTAATCAGCTTCTTAGCTCTTACAATAGCATGCAGGTAGCTAACCTCTCTTTCATGGAAGAGATTTTTTACACAACTATTTTTACCGTTGAATATTTGGCAAATTTTCACTTGCATTTACTGAAAAGGGCTGTTTCATGGCATTGTACATGACATGATCAGTTGGTTGATTTTACGAATTGGAAACCATATATTCATTTGACAACTGAAGATTAGGTTGGTTACCTGTATAGAAAGGGTCTCAATACTACTTCCATATATATTTAATTATTTTTCCTCACCTGCAAATGCAATGAAAATGTCGCCAGTCAAGCCATAAGATTTATTGACATGAAATGGGCATATTTTTAAGGCACTGGAAATTAGCTTGTTATGCTGATGCAAGCACAGATGCTCACAGATACATGTGAGCCATTTCCTTGTCATCTTTCCTGTATTCTTTCCTTTTTCTCTTGTAGTTCTTTGCTATTACAGAAGTTAGTTGATACTTGAATTAGTTTTTTCCTTGAAAAAACTAATTTCCAGGACTGAGCGAATTTGCTAAACTTTTTCAAAAGTTAGAAACTGTCTTGAGAAGACTGAATTGGGGAATTATCTGGATTAATGGAGAGAGTAATGGATAACCAGCTAGGTAGTGTGAAATGCAAATCTATGATTCCAGCAACAGCCTTGGACTTTCTTTAAATTCCTTCCTCGAATCAGCTAATAAACTCAATTAAAGACTTTCTTTCTTCCCATTTTTTCACCTGCGCATGCATGGTGTATGTTCCACTTTTAAAAGAGCTGGTTTTTGTTTTTTTTTTTTTTTTATCTTTTTACATTTTAAAGTTTTTCCTCTTTTTTTTTTTTAATTTCTTTTCCATTTCGTTCTTGCTGCTGTTGATGAGAGAACTCAAGGCTGCTACACTACCCAAGAACAAATCTTGCAATTGGAGTATTCATTTAATTATGGGGTTACGGCCTGCACTTGATGGCAAAACTTGAAGCTAATGTCAACTTTTTGGATTTGGCAATCAAAACGTTTGCCTATTGTTTAATTGTGCAATATCTTGAGATAAACTAGCAATAGCATATAGATGAAATCCCATCTATGCCACCCTAACTGTTCAAACAATGTCTATCAGTTAGTGCTGTTAGATTATTGGGAATTTGGGCCGTATTCTTATATACATCATGTTCTGCTTACTACTCAAGTTGAGGTCTTGTCCTGTATGAGAATGTATCTCTAAGACTGATGCACCATCTTTTTTCTTTTCCTCCATTTTTTGTCATGCAGATACCACCATGCAAACCATGAAGGAAACAATGGATCTTTTGTCGCCCAAAAGATTGAGAAGAGGTACAATGGATGATGAAACCTCTTAATCTGCTGATCGTGTAAAGTTTTGGGGATTGTCAGAAATAAGTTAAAAGATTGAATAAAGTATGCCAAGTCCCCTTAATTAATTGTAAAGCATCTCAAAATTAGTTTTTACGTAGATG
The DNA here is from genome assembly GCA_036013995.1 of Theobroma grandiflorum. Classification (NCBI taxonomy): domain Eukaryota; kingdom Viridiplantae; phylum Streptophyta; class Magnoliopsida; order Malvales; family Malvaceae; genus Theobroma; species Theobroma grandiflorum. The sequence goes on from CP142126.1 coordinate 23,826,168, forward strand.
TTTTATTCTTCCTTTGCCCCCCTTTTCTTCTATCCCAAAGAACATTTGATTTGTTTGTACATTGTTCGAGATGTTCTTGTATATAGTTGAGGAACGAGGATGCGTGTCATTTTGGTGTAAATGTTAATTATATACCACTAGCACTGTCCATCTTGTTTCCGGTCACTTTTTTATCTTTTTTGCTGCATTATTCAATTCGGCTGCTGCATTGCCTCCTCTTGCAACAGTTCTGAATGGAATCTGTTTCACGCTTTTGCTTGAAAGAGCAGGTATAGAGAGAACCTGAGAATCCATTTGCTCTCTCTCTCTCTCTCTCTCTCTCTCGTACAATGTGTGTGCTTATTATAAATTACCAACCAGGTCCAGAAGTTGAGTTGTACGGGTGGGTTGGGATTGGGGTGGTGGGTATGCAGCATTGCTTTGACATATTAGTTGAATGCAAGTGGCCATGCTTGTGTTATAATTTAAGCACATACTTTCCAGCTATACGTATCGGAAGGGGTTAAAAATATTCTTCACGGGGCGGAGTTGATGGGCTTTGTGACTTTGACCGGAAGGAAATGTTTGTCAATTCAAACTGGCTGCCTTGTCTCTTCTTTATATTATTTTCTAGTCCTTCTGTCGGCCAGAAGTCTGTAATCGATATGACTTCTTTACTGGAATCGTTACACGATATGACCAAAATTTATAGTATTTTGTCTTGCTTCTAAGTTTTTCACGTTGCTCTCTAAGCCCTTCCAAGCGCATGCAGTTCGCGGAAAATCTGTGCTCTATTCCTCTACTGGTGCAAACGCCTACTATTTAATAAGGAAAATAAACCTTTAGTACTTGTATTCCTCTTTATTAACTTCTTGAGAGGAGCTAGTTTTGTTTTAGCCAGAGATTTTGGAATATTAAAAAATGTTAACACTTTTATATAACGTAGCTTTCCCGAAAACTCTTGCACTATCTCAGGTTTTATTTGCAAAATACTTCTGGGTGTAATTGGATTGCTGCTAGTCAACTTTCGAAAGTAGTTAAAGAGAGGAAGAAATTTCGAAGACTATACCCAAACCTTACTAATAAACAAGGTATATGAACTCGAGATGGGTAGTTAAATCTTTATCTTTAACTCGTTTTAGACTCGAAATTTTATATATTCGGGTCAAATATTCATTGGGTATCCGATTATTGTTTACTCGTTATCATCCCTAGACAACTTTTCTTCTTTGCTTTTGGGCAAAAAAGAAATCTGAAGTTTAAACAACGCGTATTGACACATGCAGCACATGACAGTCTGACACAAGCTGGAAGCGGCAAGTACTTATTCAGTCAGGGAACACTGATTTCACTCGGGGAAAACAGATGATCCATTCAGGTTTTTTTCACTCTCTTTTTCAAATTTCTGTATCATGTTCATGAGATATACCAGTACAAATGATACACGCCCTCGTTATTGTTCAAAGATCAGACCATTCTGGAAAGCAAAAGACTTAATCATTCATCGAACCCATCATTTTGCTGTCATTAGACTTATTAATCAGACCAACTCGACTGTTTCGTATTCGGCGCTTTGGGTCCTTTGATTTGTTTATGATCTTAACCTCATCTTCTAGAGAATGAATCAGGACTGATGTGAGCATTCGATAAGCAAATCTTTTTCAACAAATATTACCAACATTAACTAGAAAATTCTTAGTATTGAATATTGGAAATCAAACTTTTCATGTAAAAACAGGGGATATATATGAATTATGATATCCATCTATATATATATATATATATATATACATGTCATGTGACATGTCGCCACGAGCATCTCAAAATTTATCTACAAATATAATTCTTTTTAAGGAAAGATAATAGCATGTGAATAACCTTCTCAGCCACCATATACCCGTAACTTAATGTAATGATGTCCAACTTTCAATAGTCATCAACGTTCATTAAACCCTATTGGCTATTATAAACCTTAAAAACAAAGGAGAGAGAGAGAGAGAGAGAGAGAGAGAGAGAGAGAGAGAGGGAAACTTCAATGGAAAACCAAAGTGGTAATTAATGGGTGGTTGTGACTATCCAGCTCTGGATAGCCCTTGCTTCATGCATCGTACGCAACTGAGAGAAGTGACCAATTACGGTGCCCTACACATCATTGTTAATGCTGTCCTTTATAGCACAATCGATGGTAACCAAAGCAATAAAACAATCACCAATTGCGAAGACATGTCCTTTTCTAATTTGATGCCCTATATCGAATTATAACTGTTTCCATATCCCATGTTTGTTTACTACCCTCCATTGATTCTTTGCCTAAAAACCACTAAACCCAAACCTTTCTTCTTCTTCTTCTTCCCTTATGGTTGATCAAAGGTTTTATTTCTTTTTGAGATTCTTTTCGTCATGTGGCCGAGAATTTACTAGTACTCTTAATTTGTTCTAAAGTTGGCAACGTCGCCGAATCTACTATACAAATGCATGTATGGCCCATATTTATTTATTTTTCCTAAGGAAACTTCTCCTTTTTTTTTTTTCATCTACCCTTCTTTGATGATGACTTTCTTGGCATTAATCTTGGCGCAAAACAATTTTCCCAAGGACTTAATAGAAAAGAATGTTGCTATCATCTATATATATATATCTCTCTCTGAGACCCAAAGCCAATCCTCAAACCTCAATCATGCATTCTTTTTTGGGGGCAACACCACCCCTTGAATATTGAAATACATATTCTTATATTACTTTTCATTCACGCGACATCGAAAATGATATACAGTTTTAATCAAATATTGCAATAAAATTCTAGCGATCCACCCAGGGCTTATTATTCTTGTGTGGCCGTCTGTCTTATCCCTTATAAATCCATCTCTCTCTCTCTTTTCTCTTCCTCTCTTCCTCCTTCTCTCTTAACATATGAAGCAAATACTATGGCTTCAAACAAAGAAGATATTATACCATCACAGCAAGCAACCCTGCTAGAGTGTTGCATGTGTGGAGATTCTGGTCTGACTCATGAGCTTTTTCAATGTAAAGTATGCCAATTCAGATCTCAACACAGGTAAACATATATATACTTATGCCCAGATTAAGCAAATCATTGAATTTTTCTTTGTTTTCCTTTCTGGGGTTTTGTTTTCCTTGATCAGTGATTGATTAATTTTAGTGAATCTTCCTTGTGTTTTCTTTCTTGGGAGAGATTATTAAGATGATCATGGTTTCTTGGCTTTCATTTTTGTGGCAGATACTGTAGCAATCTGTTTCCCAAAGCCGAGTCCTATAAAGTTTGTAATTGGTGTTTGAATCAAAAGGAGGATTCAAAGGAGAAGTCTCAGAATTCTTGTAATTCTTCAGCATCATGTAAAGACAACAGCGAAGACGATAGCAAGAACAAGAAAAACGGCGATCACCATAACCAGGGACCAACTGGCTTGAAAGGCAGCCAAAGAAGCAATTTAAAGCTGCAACTGATCAAGAACCCCATCAAGAAACCAAAATCACCAGAGAAATCGCCAACGACGACAAGGAAAAGGATCATAACAAACGCTCGTTTAGAAGAAAAGCTTAGAAGAACAAAGTCAGAAGAGATATCAAACAATGGGCTCATTACAAGGCATGTGTTTAGGAACAAGGTAAGAAGATACAAGCTTTTGGATGAGGTTTCAAGTTAAAAAAAGACTGCAATGCTTATCTGGAAAATAACGAACGTATGTACAGAGATGGTTATGGTTTTGTTTTCTTGTGGGGAGATTTTAGGTCCCCCAAAAAAAAAGTTGTCGACAATTACAGATGGATTCAATGGACGCAGAGCTCTGCCAGAAAAAGGGTCGTTTTGTTTACTACTTTTACCGCTTTACATAATTTACTTTTCCCTCGTTCCAAACAGATAAAATCAGTGTAAACCTGGAAGAAAGTCTTGGAATGATAGCAATCATGGACAAAAATATTCGATATTGATATTAATGCATTAAATTTAGTTAACTGTCATCAAGGGAAAGTTCCTTCAAACGCATTAGAATTTTCCAGGTAACTCAACAGGATGCTTCCACTAATATAACAGCTCGACGATGGAGAAATTAACAATAAAAATAATACAATGCTATTGTTCCTCATCACAGATTTGTTTTAGGTCAAAATCCTAGGCTTCTCAATAGTGAAATATCTCAGATTCCAAGTTGTTTTGCTGTCGGAATATTTTGACAAAAATGCAGGATTCTTCATATGTGGAAATGTTCCATATTCTTTGGAAGTAAAGTATAAAAGCTAGTTGTAAAAGAAAACTATAATTTACTGTTACGAAAATGGGTGGATTGATCAGGTTTTAGTTGACCTAGGTAAACGCGTTTGCATATGCTAAGTCAATCCATCATATATACCTATGAAAATAACAAGTCCACTAATTGCCTAGACCATCCTTCACGCCATTAATTTCTTTCTTTCTTCCAATATCGATAGTTTTTCAGTGTTCCTTTTTCCACTGTTCATATAGCGTGCACGATGGGTTGTTGACTCGTACCAACTAAATCCTGTGGTTGATCATGTCTTCCACTTGTTGCCACAAACGTATTGCAAACGTACTACCTTTGTTTCTTTCACAAGAAAGAAACTTACCGTGTACCAACAAACCCGAATGCATTCAGAGATTCAATCGATCATGAAAAAGATGAAGGCTTGGATTAAATGAGTCAGTTTCTGTGTGTGTCTTTGCTGAGATGCTTTCTCATCATTGTCGGTCTTATTGTCTCTGACTAAACATGAGCTGTTAGAATGATGAGCCCACCCTTTCAAATTCATTTTCCGTACGCAATCAATGGATCTTTGGCACCCAAAATGAAATATTAATTGTAATAGTAATGATTATGCAACACCCACGTTTGATTTTTTCAGTTTTGCTTGACTGCAATAACAGCTATTTCATTGCCATGTTTCCCAAATTCAATGTACACTTCAAACTTTTGTACTATATTGAATCGTTCTTCTTGCCTTGATACAACTTTCTCAGGCTTCTTTAATTTGCTTTCCTAAGCATTACTGTAGATACTTTCTACCAACCTTTTCTCTATAATTGTTTTGATGTGTTCTGGTTGCTGACTTGAGATTCATATGAACCATATAACACCTATACGTACTCTAGGTTCAATCTCGATCTTCAATACCAAGGCAAACCATATAATTTTGTAGGAGAAGATATATAGAGTGTCACAATATATTTTGTTAGGCATTAACCGAAGTTTTGATTGGTTAGGTTGCTGCATCAATATGAAGGTAGATACATTTGGAATGAGTAATGAGTTAACACAACATAAGACACCTACTATTTTGCATCCAAGATAAGGGGAATATAAATGAATAACTACCGGTTCTCCTAGGATTCTTATAGGTTAGGTGCTCTGCATTTACTTTTTCCAGGTGGAGGGATCAAGAGCAGGTGAGAAACATGAGAGAAAAATGGGAATCTGGGTCCTGGGGTGACAATGTATCTGCATCAGTATAAAGTAGAGGAGAACTAACCTTCCCAACTAAGGCCATGGGGTTGGTGGGGTGGGTTGGGTTGGGTTAGCCTGCTAATGATTGAACTGAACTGCATTCGAAGGGATTCTTCTTCTTTTTTTTTTTTATCATTTTGTAATATCCCATTTCAAAATCTTGCCACAATCACCAAATGAAATTAGTGTTGTTGTTACAAGCAAAGCTTGTTTCACCAAACGATGTGAAATTGCAAAAGACAAAAGTGTGCGTAATAATGAAGTTGGAGCTGGGCCAATTAGGCTTTCTAATCGTTAAATGGGCCAGCATCCGTAAGCTGACCAATTAAACCATTTTGGGAAACATTTGGGGCCATGAGAGAAGATCAACCGTTGGAGCTGGCTTAAGATGGCAGATGAGAAATGGCAATCAATCAGATTAGACAGAGGAGTGTGTGAATATCTTTGAATTGATTGGATTTGATCAGAGGCTTTTTTACCTCAAAGCATAATTATGGCAGAATCCGATTCTGCCGTAATTTCTCCAAACGATACCAAAAAAGGAAAACAAACACTTTTCTGTTTGGTTTTAAAAGCCAATTTCAACTAAGAAATCCATGTAGATAGGCCCAAAAGCAATAGCTTGGATAACATACAACTGTCCTTCAAGGCTCAAAAATTCAACCCAGACAGTTCTTGCAGGCTAAGTATACATCCATTCATCATGAAACCTTAGTCACAGTTGAGGGCCCAAGAGATCCATGCATGTTTCTCCTAAAGGTAAAACAAAGGCCACTACTAGAAGCGGATTGAATTTCCTTATTTGCCATTCATTTTGATCTTGTTGAAACACAGCGCTGTAATAATTGAAGTAATATTAATATATATAATATATATGACCATGTGGGGCGTGCATCAGGCAAACCTGCTCTCACTAGGAACATGCATGATGGCAGATGCGTGCTTTCCTCTTTAAATCTTCAATGCAAATGCCAAAAAGAGTAACCTGGGCACACCCCCCCACCGCACGTTTTATCAACAAATTTTGGCTTTAACTATTCTATCATTTCCGCCACCCTCCCCTTCCAATGTTTTGATGCATCCCTTTTGGGAACACGCCCAGCACAAATTAATGGTTGCCCCACTCTCTTCATTAAGTTTATAATATTTCTTTATCTAAAAAAAAAAATGGATCCTCTTGTTATGTGTTGCCTGCCATTTGCATATGAATCTGATCACTAAACTTTTAATCTACCCTCAAACGAAGGCTTGTGAAAGAAATTTTAAACTTTAAAATGTGAGCAAATTTCGCCATTTTAAATGTCAATTCAAGCAAGGTAAGTATGAATTCTTTTTTTCTTTTTCATGCTGAACCAGTGAGAGATAGTGGTTTCAAATTAATTATTCAGTAGCAATAAAATCGTGTACTACACAATGTGATCTCAACCATGTGGTGATACTTAAAGCCAATACTAATTGCCAAATCTAATTTTAAAGCACTTTTTGGTAAGACTTATTTTCCCCAAAGCAAGGCTCTTCTTTCAATGAAACTATTCTTATCAACTTTTTTTCTTTTACCCAAATGGAAAAGATAGATCGTTTTATGTATCTATCATGTTTCACGCATTTGTTGTACCGAATCTTTTAATCATGGAGAAAAATAATTCATTTTGATTGTTTTTATCCATAGTATTATGACAGTAAAACGTTAGATAAGTTCTGATTATACTTATCATAAATTTATAACTCGAAACTATATATCTATCAAGTGAAATAAAAATTTTATTTATAAATTTAAAACTCATATCATCTTTTATGTATGTAAGATCCGTGTAATGACATATTCTTTCTTAGTTTGATTTTTGTTAATTAAAATTTTTTAATTTTGACATTAATCATTTTACATATTAAATTAAATTAAATAAATTTAATTGAATTTGTAAAAAATTAATTTTAAAAAATCAAACTTGTACATTAATTATGAAACGGAAAGAGTAATTAAACGGTTAACAAAAGTGGATTCATTTAATTAACCAGTTACACCTACTAATTATACCAATAATAATAATAACAATAATAACAATACCCGTGTGAAAAATGATTGATTAGCTTGATTGAAGGTGGGAAGGCAGTGAAAATTTGAACATGATTAACATGACCTTTGGACATCCTGCTTTGCTTGTACACATTATTGATAGGTTCCTTGGTGAAAAGCATGTTCCACCTCCCCAAAGTGATAAGATTACAAATCACGGTCTCTCTCAGCCTTCAAAATCATTTCAACATTATTTGGGGGGAGGCGAAGCCAAAGTCAAAAACAGCGAGCAGACGGGTAAAGGGTAAATATAATTAGGTAACCATTCCCTAACCAAATTAGGTGAGTTAAGAGGACCCCACTCTATTACTCCTTCCCCTTCTAGCCTGGTTTGAACATCCAACAAACCATACCTTTTTAAATACTCCCTTTTTTTTTTTATTTTTCTTGCTGGATTTTTTGCGTAAGCATTTGCTGTATGAACCATAGATTTTATGGTCAGAAAGAGCTGGGCTGAGCTTGAGAGACCAAAAGTCAAAGCTGAGGGAAAGCTCCCCAGTCGCAACTCTCTTTAGTCCGGAAAAGTGAACCAACAGATGGCTGCCCAGTCCCCACCCTCCAACCTGCCAAGCACTTGGATCTGACTGCCCTGTCCTGCTTATGTTTTCTTGTTTTCCATGCTTCGATTCGTGGAGGGATTCATGATCAGGTTTTGGCTACTTAATATGGAAAATATAAGATGAAACTCCAGGCCCTATTAACTCATGAAATTGAGTATTAGAAATTCAATAAATGAATTGGACCATTTCCATCGCTTAAAGCAATCGTTTTCTTTCTTTAATTAAGAAAGGAAGACGGTGAATCCTTAATATATATATATATATATATATATACATCTTGTAGTATTCTAACCCTAATTGTCTTAATATGATGCTATATTTTTTGAAGAAGAAGAAAAAAAGAAAACATTAAATAAATAATAATGTTATATAAATATTTATTATATAATATTATACACTGTCTTTTAAAAAATACGCGTAATTAAAATTACAAGTCTTACATCAATTTGGATAATGTAAGATAAGGAAAAAAACCATTATAACCATTAATTCCTGCTTGGTATTAGTCATTAAATTGATTTCTTGTAGGTAAAATGTAGATATTTTGTTATCAATCTTATGTTTATTTTTTTCTGCTCTGTCCCTCAATTTATGTACTAGGTACCATGTACAACCAAAAGATCCAATGAATATGAAACCTAAAAATGAAAGGTAGTTTTAAGTACTCCACTGCACATTAAACTCAAGATCATAAAAAATGATATGATGGAAAAAAAAAAGAGAGAGAGGCCATGACAAATAAAATGTAAAACCAAATCAACCAGAAAAGGTCTATGTGCAATAACGTTTAATTTGAATGAAGGTGGTGTATATAATTAATCCTAATAAAAATACATGGAGCCCCTGACTTTAAATCATTTTCCAAGTCACTAGTAGTAGTAACAATCTAGCATTACCCTATTTGAAAGGGTCGACCATAAAGGATTTTAAATCAGCATTCACCTGCCTAAATGGACCACGAGCTTTTGACTTTAGGAGGAATTTTTTCAGGAATCGGGTTTGAAAACTCGTGATCTAGTTAGCCTAGCCATGGATTCATCTTTCCAAAATAACCTTAATCAAAGGAAGAATTGAGCATCAAATATACCTAATAAAAAAAACAATTAAAATATTTGCAGAGAGATTCATGAGGCATCATCTCCAACCTTAAGAGTGCTATCAGACGAGCAGAAAAGGCCGAAAGAAGCCATATCAAAGCGCCGAATGTTGAAAGAGATCCGCTTTTAGAATGGTGGCAGTCAAAGGCACGTTAAAACAAAACAAAAGCCTCAAAAGAACGGCCTATAATTGGCTTCTAAAGTTTTCAAATGTCACCTTAATGGTTTCAGCTTTTCTTTTGTACCTAAAGGTAATTACCGGTGCTTGTATGATTCGCCTGATAAGATAAAAGAAGTGCACTAGAAATACCTTATAGACCCCACTGTACCCCACTTCTCCAAACCTTCCCCCGAGAAATTCCTCTCAAATACTCCCACTTTTGCATGGCGAAAATCAATAAATCGATAAAAAAAATATTACAAAAAATTTTCAAAAATTTCAAACTTTGATTGCTTTCACATCTCCAAAGCTGTAAATCGGTACACGCTTTAAAATACTTTAGAGCCACCCCCTTCCTTCTTTGCCAATGCCACTAACGGCCTTTGCCATTGCCGTTCTGTTTTCCCACTAAACGACGCCGCTGTCTTCTTTGCCGTTCTGTTTTCCAGGTAAACGACGCCGCTTTCTACTTCTCTCTCGGAATCCACCTGTAAAACCAAACTCTTTCATTTCTACCCGGCTCATGGGTTACTTCTCCTGCAATGCAGAGTCAGCGGTTGCCGTTTGTGATCCTTACAACTGGGACTATTATCGTAGAAAAAAATCCCAAAAAAACAAACCTAGAAAAACCAGAAACAACGTTGAAATCAGACAGTTTCTTTACACTGATCTCCTTTCTGCAACCAACGATTTCTCTTCCGACAGCTTCCTTGGCAAAGGCAGTCACGGTTCTGTCTACAGGGCCGTCCTCGACAACGGCAAGTTAATCGCAGCCGTTAAAAAAACGACAGCAAACTGCAGCAGTCCCGCGGACAACGAGATTGAGATTCTCTCCCGAGTTTATGATCCTCATCTCGTAAATCTCATCGGTTACTGTTCCGATATGCTTTGTAAGAATAAATTAATCGTCGTGGAATATATGCCCAACGGTTCTTTGTACGATCTTTTACATTCTTCTTCTAGACCCCCCGGTTGGACCAGGCGTGTTCGGTTCGCTTTACACGTTGCCAAAGCGGTTCAGGCTTTACATTCGTCTAACCCGCCGGTGATCCATAGAGATATAAAATCGTCCAATGTTTTGATTGATGAAAGCTGGAACGCTAGGTTGGGTGATTTCGGTCTTGCGTTGAGAGGACACGTAGAGGATGTACGGGTTAAGTGCACGCCACCGGCCGGGACGTTAGGGTACCTCGACCCTGGATATTTGGCGCCGAGTGACGTCAGCACTAAAAGTGACGTGTTCAGTTACGGCATTTTGTTATTGGAGATTATTAGCGGCAGGCATGCCATTGACTTGAATTATAGTCCGCCGTCGGTCGTCGACTGGGCGGTTCCGTTGATCAAGGGAGGAGATTTTTCCGCGATTTGCGACGGTCGTGTAGGGCCGCCGGTGGATAATGAGGTGGTCCGGAGTTTGGCGGTGTTGGCGGCTAGGTGCGTGAGGTCCACTGCGGAGAAACGCCCCGGCATGGCGGATGTGGTGGAATGCTTGAGGGTGGTGCGGAAGAGAGTTCATGCGGGACCTGTTTGGCGTAACCTAAGGCGGCGCGTGAAACGCGTAGATAAGCCGTTGGTGAAGAATCAGGTGTTTGAAGGGAGCGAGGAGGTGGTACGGAGTTCGAGGTGTGGGAGTAGGAGAAATAGCCGAAAGGTATCGAGTGTGACGAGTGTAGATCACGACAGTGAAGTAATTGGTGATCGTGTGGTAAGATCGAAATCGATTGGTTCGTTTGGGGAGAGGGCGATGATGATGAGGATGGGGCCCGCAGAGATTGATTTGGACGGTGACCACGTGGCATTGGTAAGAAAAAAGCCTGGAGTAGCGGTGAAAATGCCGGTCGTGAAGCTGAGCAAGTCGAGGTCTATGGGAGTTCTGCAAAGTCCGAGACTACTGAATCAAAGCAGCAAAAAAAATGTGTTCGAAATTGGGAGAAGAAGGAACTCGAATGACTTGGATATGTCAAAATTAGTTATCAGTTTGGATGACGACAAATCCGAAAGAAAGATGTCAGAAAAGCCCTTGTTTTTAGTTTAAGATGTCTCAGACAAAGATTTGATGTTGTTTGATGATGGATTTTGAAATAAAGAAGGAAGGGAACTATCCAAACTCCAAAAGGGTATGTTTTAAATTCTGCTTCATTGTTCGTTAATTACTGTAATGGCGGTTTTTGCAGACGGGGGCTGTCGTTCTCTTATTGCTCTTGGCGGCGAAGCAGTGAAAGATGGAATCCATCAACTTACAACACGTTATCTTTTCCAGGGCCAAGGGGTTGCTTCCTTTCAGAAATTTAAGTCGCTCGTAAGCTCCAACTGTATGTTAGTGGAATAATTTAATTATTTCTTTGTATTTGTCGCACCTTCTGATGATTTTGTAGTTTATAATGATTCAATTCTGATGAATTCTGTTTGTAATTGTTTACTTGTATTTGAAATTATTCCAAGAATGAAACGATTGACTGTTTGTTGATTGTTCTGTATATATCCAATCCCCATAATTTAACAAAATGATGTTGCTAGCTGGATCTGTAGCTTCATCACCAACAAAATCTTTGCTAAATTAATAACCTGAAAGACTGGCCTGATAAGCTTAAAACAAAGAGCTGTAATGGCTATTTTTTAGTACCCTTTGCAAACAGAGGCGCCATTGGTTGAAGCTTGGAATTGTTGCGGTTGTTATTAACTTGGTAAGAAATTTGTCACCAGGTAAACAGAAAAAAACTGAGAACAAGTCCTTTAGAGCCAGTCATCATAAGGCAACGACCCTATGAGTTTCTTGTCATTACTAGAGGCTGATATTGTTTCACTATTTGATTTATGTTTGGGACTGTTTCTAATGTTTAGCTAGGTTCCAAAACTTTTTAATGCAGTGACTGGTTATGTCTCCTTGATTCTATTTGATCATGCCTGGACGTTATCAATTGAAAACGATCCTTTCCGTAGAGACTGTTATTAATGTTTTCTGGATTTAGTGTTCGGGTGTTTGCTGCAGTTGGTTCATTCTCTTGTGATTGCATGTCTGACTTGACTGGCCAATCACATATACGTGATTCACATCCCTCCAAGCAAAGCTTGTCTCAGTTGGATGTGTATATATATATATATGATGTTCATCCATGGAGGTTTCTGTTCTACTTCTTTCTCTCTGGATAAATCCCCTACACATACTGATACTGTCATGAATAGACACAACTACAATTGTGAAGGACACAAGTTAGCATACTTTGGCAATGAAGAAAACTAACTGTATCACAACTAACAAATATTGATTATTCCCCTTCAATGAGACTCAAAACCAGAAGAGAGAGATTCCAGCTATTAGATTACAGGGCAACCGGCACAAGGAAACAGAACAATCATATCAATTTATGCTTTTCTTTTATTAAAGTTGAATGATTTGAAAGCTTTATTGTTTGATATCAAGATCAGCAATTATTTAGTAATAGTTTATGTTAATTAGTAGTTGTTTGAAGAATATGAAGTCAAAGAGACCTCCGATGCTAAAATTGGTCATTGGATATATAGATATGGACGACCTTTCTTTTCCATGTGGTGTTTGGAAGGCGGTGTAATGTTGGTGACCCACATTATTAAATGATAGACTTCATTCTTTTATCTTCTCAAAGGTTCATTTCTATCACACCCTGCTCCATAAGTTCTTAAATTTCCGTCAACCTCAGAACTAACAAGTGGGGCAGTTGTTCAAACTTATCAATTCCTAATTTATTTGATTATCCCTTTTCCTAACTAGTTAACTGTCACAAAAATAGCCCCTCTTCTCCACTTTTTTTCTCATTCGGGCCGCCCCCACCCCCCGGGCGCCTTCAGAAATCCCTGATAGAGCATCATGTTCAGTCATTTTCTTTCTCATTTTATAAAATCAGAGTTGATCTTATATTTTGGGCTTTTCTTCATATAGCTACTTGACTTGTTCTGCACTCTATAGTTTAGATTATTAATGCCCTTATTAATTAGTCTCACCGGGAGTATGCTATACATGCATCTTTAAATAGATGTCAACTTATTTGTAATTTGTCAGAACCAAGTAAGCAGCAGCACCATACCAAAGACTAATGTGAGTTTACAGAGGCGGCCAACTTGGGAAGCAGTGGTTGGGCCTTTAACTAACATCTCTTCCCATTCCAGAAAAAGAGTTTCAAAACCGAAAAAAATCAATAAGGACATCCCAAAATATCTTTACCTGGTTTGGGTCTTAGAAACAAAGCCGACTCAGTTGGAGGGGCTTGCTGGCTGCTGCTAATAGCCTAATGCCCAGTTCCACTACAGTCAGTTGCCTAATTAAAAATAAAAGCTGTTAGTCGGAATGCGAATACTTTTTTATCAGATAAACTTGGCGTAGGTCCAAGGATTGGACATTGATTGACCCTTGAGAAATGGACGAATCTTGACCAGCCCCAACATTTCATGAAACAAGGTCTCCTAACGTGGCCCATGTGGTCCAATTATTCTAGCAGTATATGATATTTGTCACCAATCGTTTAACTTACGTAAAATACTGGCTAGGCTTAGGTTCAAGTTCAATAGGGAAAGTGAATGAAGCTTCCGTTGATGGTAACTTTCAGCCAATGATCCAAGCAATTAAACCTATATGTGTCTTGACTCTCTTCTATAATTTCCCGAGATTGGTTTACACAAAACATATGTTATTTAGCCAGAAAAATCATAGTAAAAATATATGACATCTTCAAGCAGTAGCTGCGTTCATTACTTACCTTACCTTTTACGCTAAGTAAGCTAATAGATTGGCACACCGAGCTCCATGGGCAGACTAGCCTAGTTGGCTACCTGGTGGATATTCGTTACGAGGCAAGCAATCCATTATAAGGGAATTTATAAATGGACTGACTAAATTGCTGTCAAAGTTCTTTACCGCTTCTGGGCCATAAACTTCAGGGAAAATTACAGTGGGTTGACGAATCTATATGTTTTGCAAACACTGGGCAAACAAGTAGACCGGTTTCATCCAATAGGAAACAACCCACAGTAGCTGGGCTGCCGTCTTGGGCTAAAATTTAAAGGCTTCGAATAGTTCTTCTACCTTAACAAACTTGAAACTGATTGACTTGTCTGATTAGAGCTTCTAGGCTTTCCATGCATTTCCCGCCCTTTTCATCTACAACTTAATTGAATGTGAATTACCTGATTCTAGAGTAACCCTCATGGCCGAAGATGTTTTGCTGCATAGGATACACTGAAAAGAGGGACACAGCCAGTTTCTTAAGCCTTAAGTTGTGTCCACACATGACATAAAATCACCCAATAAACAAATAAGAATAAAGCTTAGCTTCTTCACATCCACTGAAACTTATACAAGACTCTATTTCTCTCCATCATCAATTGCTCTTTTTATCAAAGGTGGTTGAAGAGCTTAAGAGACAATGGCGAAAATTTCTTGACGAAATTGTGAAAAATGGATCCCGGAATAACCGCACTTTAAAAATCACTCTCTTTATAATTTTAACTGTTTGTAGATAATTTTTGGGTCGACTTGACAAGAATACCCTTTAAATCAATTAATCCAAATAAAAGAGGGGCGTCTCGGTCTCTTTCTCATCTTCCGCCATTCAGATTAAAATTTCAAAATTAAATCTCGATTTAGCTATCCCTCCGTCTAGCTCTCCAAGACCATTGGGGTATATATCTTGCCGTCTAGTTGTCGCCATCGAGGTCTATATCGCCAACGAACTTTATAAGGATCCCAAAGTGGGGAGATGGAATCAAGGTATGTGTTATGGGTTCTTGGGTTCATTTGTGGTTATTCATAGAACGCAATAGCTGATAGGTAAATTGTATGAGTTTCGAAACTGAAATTTGGCTGGGAGTTACGAAAATCAATCAATTTATGGCCGATGCGTGAATATTTGTTAGGCATCGTGTCACTGGATATTATAGTGTGTGATTAGATATTAGGAATCTTAACTTGTTTAATGAGTAAATTATATGAGCTTGGAAACCTAAATCTGGCTCCGAGTAGCGAAATCAATCAGTTTATAGCCGATGCGTGAATAGTTGTTATGGATTGCGTCACTAGATATTAGGGTTTGGGATTAGATTCTGGATATCAGTAATCGTAACTTGTTTATTTGGCATTAGGTACCTGAATATAACGTGACTGAATATTTGTTGAGCATTGCGTGACTTGTCTGTACGCATTACGTGACTGAAAAATGCATGGTTGGATATTACGTAATACTCAGTCACGTAATGGTTACAAACAAGTCACGCAATGCTCAACAAATATTCAAGCACGTTATATTTAGGCACCTAATGCCATATGTCAACATAACCAGTCACGTAATGATGTCACCCAATATATAACAACAGGTTACGTTATATGGAATACACTAGTCATGGAAACCCTAAAAACTAGTGTCCAAAGGCCTCAAAAATTAAAATTAGAGATAAATTGCAGAAGACAGTCACGCAATGGCACTCTCGCAGTACCTAATAATAAGTCACTCGATCCCTAATATGCACCCACGTTATGCCAACATAACCATCCACCGATCCACGTACTGTCCCAACGTCCCGCAATACATAACAATAGGTCACCATATACATATAATCTACTCACGCAATGTCTTGCATGAAGATTTGCATTGCACAATTCACGTAGCGCGTATAACCTAGTCTCACAATGGCTAATAATACTTCACGCAATGCCTAACATCCACTCACGCAGTTATTCTGCATAATACTATAACTTAAACGAATATAAGACATAACCATAAGAAAATATATGCTCAAAGAAAATTTCATAAAATTTTATTAATATTAAAATTCTCTGAAATACAAGAGAAAAGAAACGATGCAAAACACTTTATTTTTTTTTATCGTCTCCTTCTCCTTCCTCTTATTGTATTTCCTCTTTCTTCCTCCTATACTCCCTCCGCCCTCCTCCTGTACTCCCTCCTTTATCTTCCTATACTCCATCTTCCTCACCGTAACTGTATTAAGTTAGTGTATTTGAGCATATAATACACTAACTTAATATAGTTAGGAAGGGGAAGAGGGAGTATAGGAAGAGAAAGGAGGGAGTACAGGAAGAGGAAGAGGAAGTACAAGAAGAGGAAGGAGAAGCGAGACGATGAAAAAAAATAATTATATAATGAACCGTTGTTCATTTCTTTCTGTCATATTTCTGGGTGAGAATCTTCTTGTTGGTCAGGATGTCAGCCTCCAGCACAAAAGTCTTGGCCAGGCCATCAGCTAGTCGATGCGAGCACGCATTTCTTCCTAGAATATTTTTAGCTGATCCCGAGGGGGGGCACCTCCTCCTACTGGGAGGTTGCCCATTTGCCAATATCTTGAGTTAGATCCGCAAATGCCTTTAGACTTTTTAAATTATCCTAGATTGTTTAAGATAATTGATTAAAATGCTTACTGGTTCCCTGTATTTATAGGCATTAATGATGACTCTTCGTTTAGTACACCCATATCCCCATATAAGTGCAATTAATGGGGACGACACCTTTTCGACCTGGCATTTCATCTCCTCATCTGTATCTACCTCTTAAAACCAAAAGTTAGGCCAAACATCATAACAGGCCGAACAAGTACAGCCCCTCCAATTTAGCCTTCCATAATTGCACTTATACGGGAATATGTGTGTAGCAAACGAAGAGTCAGCATTGATGCCTATAAATAAAGGGAACCAGTAACCATTTGAGTCAAATTCAATTATATTAACATTCTGAGATAATTAAAAATGGCGTCCAGAGAAGGTACAGAAGAGAATGGTCATGGGGGGCAGCCTCCAAGGAGGATGTGGGGGCATAAGCGACCAGCTGGAGACATTCGAGCAGGAGGTGCGAGTCCTCTTCGACAGGTTGATGGAGAGGGCTCATGACCTGGAGTGTTCCATCTTGTTCAACCAAAAGGCGCTCGCTGAGATCGATGAAAAAGTAGATGAACTTAGGAAGAAATGAACTACGGTTCATTTTTTTGTTTTGTTTTGTAATATCTTCGTTGTCGTATTATGATTAATAAAACATTTAAGAATTTTTCTATTGTGTTGCGAGTGCTGGTTTTGAAATATTGCGTCACTGGTTTTGACATAGTTTGTGACATGTTGTTAAGTATTGCGTGACATTAGTCCATTACGTGACTGTTTATGTTGGCATGAGTGAGTGGATATCACGCATTGAGTGACTTAGTATTAGGTATTACAAGACTGGTGCTGCTAAACTTGAAGTAATTCACCTGTTGTATTGAGCATTTTGTTCACTACTTTTCAGGGTTTGCGTGACTGGTTTTTTAGAATTGCTTGACATAGAGCCTATACGTGACTGCCCAATACCATTGATTGACTTATTCTTAAGGTTCAGTGAGACTTGCCGTTCGTGACTGACTTGTGCAATTTATCTCGTTTTGACGCTTTTGGTCACGAGTATTTGGGCATTGCGTTACTGGTTTTTATATATAGCGTGACATGTTGTAATGCGTGATTGACTTGTACAATTTATCTCGTTTTGATGCTTTTGGTCACGAGTATTTGGGCATTACGTGACTGATTTTTATATATAGCGTGACATGTTGTAATGCGTGACTGACTTGTGCAATTTATCTCGTTTTGATGCTTTTGGTCACAAGTATTTGGGCATTGCGTTATTGTTTTTATATATAGCGTGACTGATTTTATATATAGCGTGACACGTTGTAATGCGTGACTGACTTGTGCAATTTATCTCGTTTTGATGCTTTTGGTTATGAGTATTTGGACATTGCGTGACTTAATTTTATATATAGCGAGACTAGTTTTTATATATAGAGTGACATGTTGTAATGCATGACTGACTTGTGCAATTTATCTCGTTTTGATGCTTTTGGTCACGAGTATTTGGGCATTGCGTGATTGAATTTTTTATATATAGCGTGACATGTTGTAATGCGTGGCTTATTACGTATCGAGTGGATATTACGCACCGAGACTACCTATTATTACGTATTTAAGGTTTTGGGCTGTGTGACTTATACAATGCACATATTGTAACGAGGCTTATGTTAACTGTTTTTTAGGCATGGCATGAATGTGTATTATACATTGCAACACTTATTCTGTTAAATTTCATTCACCGACCAAATGTGACTTAGGCATTACATAAGTTTTTTTTTTTCATTCTTAAGAAATTATGTTTAAAAAAAATTGACTGATTGTGACACTTATTTTCTAACAAATTTCAGTAGCGTGCCAAATGTGAAGGTTATAATTACATATGGTGGTCAGTGGATCGATGACATTTACAATGGTGGTGATACACGAGTTAGGGTTGTTGGGAGTGATTTGTCATTATCAGGCTTAGTGAAGCTAGTTGAAGAAGTTATTGGGATCGACGCACAAAAGAATGAAATTGATCTATATGCATCGCTAAGACATGCTGCAGGGGTTTCCCGTATAGTTATCAGGAATAATGAAGATGTAGCAAGTATTCTGCAAGATGAAAAGGCAGTTGCTGTGTTTGTGACAGTTAAGGCAGAAAAGGGAAATGATATTCAACATGAACATGGTATCCAACATAGTCATCGCCTACAACAGAGTGGTAATTATTCTGACACACCACAGCATGCATTTCCTAACATACAACCATGACAATCACGTTTGACGTATCGTCAAGAGTTTGAGTAGGTCGGGACACACATGAAGTGTCTGCAAATGAAATCTGCACAATTCTGATCAAAATGTGCATCGAACGAATTTCATGGTACATTACAACAAACAAATCTGTCAAATGGAAATTTAGTTGGTCAATCGCCGTTCGCAAAGGACATTGTGATGGTTGTGAGCGATGTCGATGCATCTGATGAGATTGAAGATGATGTTGAAGAGGATGACACGGCGGATACTCATGATGACTTGCATGATGACTGTGAAGATGATTATATAGTTCGAGATTATACATGTTCAGATGATGATGGGGGTGAACACATTGACCTTATGGCTTTCAATCATGCAGATGGCAGCACAGGACATGCCACAACTATTGCGTTAGAAGATATGCAGTTCGAAGACCATGCCATAACTGTTACGTTAGAAGGGGTTCAGTTCGAAGACCATGCTAGTTGTTCCCCAACTGAGATTTCATTGCCTTCGTAGTAAGTACAATTGTTCACCCATTGAATTCTGCTTGCACTATTACACAACTGACTTTTGGGTAGAGGGATATGCAGTTCCCATTCGCCCAGTTGGCCATCCCAGTGAATGAGACATCCCCCATGAGGTTAAAGAAATCGTCGTTCTGCCACCAACATGGCGAGGTCAAGCGGGAAGACCTAGGAGGAAAAGGATTCAATCGGCTGGGGAAGGCATTTGCCGACGTAGTGTTCACAATGCAAGAGCTATGGTTATAATAGACAAAATTGTCGGACGCTGTTTACAAGTTTATCCACTCTCGGGGAAACATCATCTTCTCATCCTCCGGATGAATGACGACGACGACGGAAAGCATGTTCAATATGCAGACAACTTGGGCACACACGAAACACCTGTCCATTACGGATAACAAATAGTGAGAACATTACAGTTGTCGTACCTGAATTGTGGAACTTCACACCTCAGTTGTTAGGGATTCTTTCGAACTGTTTCGAAATGGCCATTGACATTTCCATTGAATAATGATATTTGAATTTGAGTTTGTCAGAGTCTGTAGGTGATACTCTGACTGCTGCCTGGAGTCAGCGATAAGATGATACTGTCGGATCATCAAATGCCTTGTACTCCGTCATAATTGATGATAATTTCAGGCTCTTTGTAAACAATAAAATTCTTATTTGAAATATACCAATAATAATTATAATTATATTTGCCTTATTGATTTCGGCCTTTTGCTTCGTATTTGAAGTATGAAACATTTTATAATAATAGCATTGACTACTCACAAAACTAGTCGAATAACATACTTTTTTTTACCACACAATGCATTACTTTCACAGTTGGAATGTAAATTGTGTTGTCTTTCAAATGCATATATGAATACATAAATCAACAAAAACTCTAAATTTCGAGAATTGTGAATACAATACATTCATACTCGTGGTGGTTAAAGCAAATAGATTCAATATACATAAGGGTATTATAGGTAATTTTTGAATTCCTGAGAATACCTAAACATGTGCTTTCACTTTCATGTTCTATTGTTTAGAGTAATGAAGTAGATATTTTGATATCATGGTGCTTCTAGTTGGTTTATGGTCTAGGATTGTCCATCGTAATTTGCTGAAATGTCTACATAGAACATGGCACACAATAAAGGGCATTAGATAACCAAAAAACAATCGTTTGTTTGAAACAAACACAACTAAAAGCATGGCAAGCAGCAATAGGTCAATGTTTCCATTTCATCAATTCATATTTTACAGTAATTCCATACAAATATCTTTAACTTCATCCAAAATCTTATGCACAGTTCGTGTTTGAATTTAAAATTCCATTCACTGACTAATAGAGCATGCAGTCAGATATCATGATGGTGGTGCGAATTGAGAACGAAGTAGATCCTTCAACTATTGTTGGCGCTGTAACAGCTCACGATTCTGCCCCTTTTACAATTCTAGTTGGGCATTCAACCTTGCGTCCATTGTTTTCATAAATGAAAGGAGACAAGTGAAAGCTAGATCAACATCGACTGGCCCCTTCCTAACCCAGGTGTTGTTCCTGAACTCAAAACCTAGCTCTTTATTACTAGGCTCATTGATGTGATCGAACAAAGCATGGTTTATTGGCGGATCACAACGATTATCGACATTGAAGTATTCTATTATCTCACTGATCAACAAGTCGTAATGCAAGTTTCTGTTGCAACCGTCAATGGTCAGGAGCATGTCATCCATTATGAATTTAGCAAGGTCGATACGACGGGACAATTTGATGTTATTTAAGAACCAGAGCCCCTCTGTCCTGACATTCACATACATCGCTTGGTGAAGACGAATAGTGTGAGCGATGATGAGGTGTAACACTTGATCAAAGAAAGACATCCTTGTCCAATTAGCACTTTCACTCTCTCTTGAAGGATGGTGGATAAATGCGAACACAAGGTTCCCATTGCCACTGACACGGCGCAGATTTGATTGCATCGAAGTAAGGTGAAAGACGCATTCTAACAAGTCACGCGTAACAACGATACATTGTCCCATGATGTGAGTGACAAACGAATCGTCATGGTGCACAGCCCTAGATGTTTCCGAATCAGCATATTTTTGTCTTGCATTGAAGTAAAAAATCCGGACCAAATTCTTGTAGTATGACCTTTTCAGTTGTAAGTATCGTGTCCACCCTAAATTTTCAAAGTTCGCAATGTATGGAAAATCAATTGCCTTTAAATAATCAAAGTCAATTATACGCCCGGGCATTACATTTCTTTTGGCGAATTTGGCGTTGAATTTCGCAGCGTACGATGGATGGATGAAATTTTGTATAAAGGAATTGACAGTCGATCCTGACAATGTTTCCGTATCAGCGGAGCCGCCTTCACCACTACTGGAAGTCACCTTTGTGCGTTTGCTTCTGTGACTCATCTTAGATATCTCCGAAGTTAGGATATTTCAAGGTAAGACTTTTGCGTTAGAAGGGGTTTATAAGGAACTTGGAGGGTGGAATCTTTTGTAGCTGTTGTGAATTTGAAACGACAATTCAGAAGTCTTGATATCAACTAATAATAGCAATTCCATACTAACCACACACGCGAGATTATACATTACATCTGTCACGGTATAAGGAAAAAATTCACTGACGCGGTTCCCATAACAGGTGATGCGACTCCATATTAGTCACGCGATTCGAAGTGAACTAGTCACGCAACTCCATAATAACCACTAACGCTACTCCATTTTCTCGTCTCGCGGTTCTCATAACAAGTGACGCGACTCCATATTAGTCATGTGATTCAAAGTGAACTAGTCACGTAAGTCCATAATAACCATTAACGCTACACCATTTTCTCGTCGTGCGGTTCCATAACAAGTGACGTAACTCCATATCACTCACGCGATTATGGATCAACTAGTCACGCAACTCCATAACAACCACTAACGTCACTCCAGTTTTTCAGTCACTCGATTCCCATAACAAGTGATGCGACTCCATATCACTCACGCGATTCGAATTCATCTAGTCACGTAACTCCATAATAACCATTAACGTTACTCCATTTTCTACTCACGCGATTTTACTATAAATGCTAATGCCATTCCATAACTAGTAACGGGACTCAGAGTGTCAACTACTCACGCGATTCGACAGAAACTAGTGACGCGCTTCAATAATATCAACTCACGCAATTCAATATTTATAACTCACGCGAGTCAATATCAATTACTGATGCGATGCTAAATCTTAAAAGTTCACGTCATCCATATTTAGTAGTCACGACATCCAAGTCGATCACTCACGCGATTCCATAATAACTACTCAAGTGATTCAATATTGAGTACTGGCCTAACATAATTGTTTCTCAAATACTAATGCGAATCAATATAAACTTGGGACTCGATTGTAAGTGCGTTGAGTTACGAAATTCAATATCAACTGGTTACAACCTTATGTCACGCAATGCAATTCAACATGTCATATATGCTGTAAACTAAAGGGGGTTGGCACATGCGGAGGCAATCATGATGGCATGTAAATACTGTAATAGACTAAAAGACTTTATGATGCGAATAAGAAACAAACAAGGAAAGAAGAAGCAATGTTATTCTTATTGCAACCATATGCGTATAACAGCAATGAATAAATAAATGTTCTTGTTGTTAATTGAAACAACAAAGAATACAAAGAATAATATGTAAATGATAGAACAAAGAATAATATGGACATGATACGGAACAATGTTATTTGCAGATTGAAAAAGAATAAACAAATAAAAAAAATTTAACAACTCGAGCTGTTTGCAAAAATTTCAAGGGTAAACTTATTTCGAATGCCCTCTATCGCGTTTGCCTTCAGCATTGGAGGATCCAATGGATGAACCACTCAAACGAGGTGATAACCCAATCTCCGCAGCTCACTGAATCTTTCTGTACTGGGGTCGCTTTTGACGATGCGATCTGATAAAGTACCCCGACTAGTGGCATATAATGAGAAACAATGATGTTAGTGGAGTCATCTGTTTATCACGCAAGCTAGACTTCTGTGCGTCGTCCCGACTGTACAATGAGTCCACTAACATCATAGACCAACTTTGCAAGTTGATGTGCACTACCACCCAGTGCCCGTCAAAATAGCATGGTGCGAGAATTGAGTCAACCTCATCCCAGGGCGCACCCCACGGAAGACTCAAACCCCTTGCATAGTCCAGCAGATGGTCTGGCATTACCACCTCTCTCGGGTTGAATGTCTTCTCGCTGAAGGAAGCCTCCATTTCTTTGCTCAGACCAAGCAAAATAAGCTAGCAATTACGTTACGCACAATAGTTAAATAAAACTAACTAATACACATACCTTACATTTGAATAATTACAACTCACTAAAATATGATATACTTTCATAGAATGTGGTGTCAACGATGCATATTCTCCTCTTGTACTATTGTCGATGGTGCTCGCACGCCTGCTTACACAATACACCGATGCATGCATCAATCTGTTGGCTGTTCATCAACTCTATCGGCGTCTCCAATCATTGAAAAAAATTATGGCCCTCCTGTCCTTCGATGCCCAGAATGTTAACCCTGCATATTTATTTTATAATAACACCAATGTCAAACGACTATGAAATAAATACACTAGAACCGTAAATACAGAAGGCCTGATCGTTTACCTGGCTTGATCATTTTTCATGAAGGCCTCATATATGGCATTCAATTTGTCCTTCGCTTTGCGCTGGACCAACAGTGGGTTCACGTACGAGCTTCGAAGATATTTGCTGGCTAAGGTGACACGTGCATCTTCGGGCTCAAGTTAAGGTGGAGCCTCAGTAGAAGATGTGATCTCGTCTTGCCATACCACTAATTGTTGGGCCTCCGGTTGAGTTGGGATAAGAGCAGGAGTAGGACATGGGGAAGTTGTGGCTCCACTAATCGCACGAGAAGGTATATGATGAGGAAGTTGGGTTGCCTCTGTTGGGGATGGGATAGTCGCAGGCTGATGTTCGATTGGGCCAACGAGAGATGACATTCAAGTCGATGCAATTGACTAATTTATGCCACCCGCATCCTCAACATCAACCCCAATCCCACTTCCATCTTTCTCACGCGCACCATCATCTTCACCCATAAATTGAGCTTGAACGATTGAAAAAATCAAACACATTAGAACACTGTATACATCATACATGTTATAAGCCACGCAATGAAAAACATAAACGCGCATACCTCAAAATGATCGATCAGTTGACCCACAATTTGATCCTCCACCCCTTGCATTGACTGCTCGATATGCTGATGCAATGACTGAATCTCCAACTGCAATGCTTGCTGGATCTCCAACTGTATTACCTGCATCTGCATATGCATATCGGTCTGCAAGAACTGTAGGTCTTTCTTCCATTGTGTCTGCATCCGTTGCAACTCTCGCTTAATGCTCATAGTCTTTTACGGACGCAGCAGTAGGTTACGCGCCTCAACAGATGGGGAAGCAGCAGAAGTAAGAGGAGGTGCAGCATGATGGGCAGCATGAAGACACGAAGGAAGAGAATCAAGGGCCTCAGCAGCACCGAACTGGGAAGGGACATCCTCGTCCACGCGGCGTCTCCACTTAATGCCTCGTGCTGCCTTACCTTTCTGTTTACGATCAATTTTCCTCCACTTTTGCTTGGGACCGAATTCTGTCCGACCTTCCAACTTCCATAATGGAACGTATTGTTGCCCCTCGGAGATGTTGACCTCAATGTTGGCCCAGTACGCGGTCAACATCTCTTTTATCGTTGGCTTCAACGTCCTCAGCGTGCACAACTGCACCAAAACATGCATTGCTATTAGGTATAACCCTCGCTAGCCTATGTCAATAAAAATTAAATTTTATTAAATACAAAAATATGGTTTCTTTACTCACCTTCCATTCTTCCTCCAAATTTGTAATGCTGGTGTGGAAGCCTACTGGCCTATCGTCACATTGCCATTTTAGCATTCTTGGCCAAACCTGTCCCGACTGGCGCTGCCTTCCAAATAGGCTTCGGATTACAGGAATTACTTCCAAAGCCTAAAACTGCACATCAAACGTCAAACATTTTTTACTCACCTCCTAAATTCTTATGCAAAAAGATTTAACCTCATAAAATCTTATGTGACAAGAATAATGATAAACAGTGTATAACACACCACTTGAAACGCCTAAATAAATCCGTAGATGTGGTAGCGTCTTTTCTTCGCTACTCCCGCAGTCGGAAGTTCGAAGCCCCTCGTCATGTAATCTACGGTCAAACTCTATACATAAGTGCCCTATGGGAACGCGTTCCACTCCTCGATGTTCTCCACAAGCGACAGCAATCATAGAACCACTGATCATCTGTAGTCTTGACCGAATAAAACATTTTGAGCCATCAAGACGAGGGCCATCTTGGTCGCATTTCCCTCTTACTAAAAATAGCCTCCATTGAATGTATCTAAAACTTTTTGAATCTTCACCTCGTTCCCCTCTCACTTGTAACGCAGGTGAATTCCTCCAGGGATGGTCTCATATCGATTGACAATAAAGCCTAGTAGGGCACCAAACTTAAGCCCTGTCACAAGACAGAACTCCCTTTTTGAGAACCGAGCCTTTGTTCTGCCTATGGTGAACCATAGCTCACCTTCGATGGCGTCCGGTTCATTTATTCTGCGTAGCATTAGGTTGTACACGAGACTGGCGCAGAATAAACTCTTATCAGCTTCGACATCCATCATGTGCCCAAAGCATGTTCCCTTCAATCTCTCTAACTTGTTGACTTTGGACATCATCTCTCGTATCATATGTAGCTGCGACCACTTGCAATGGATGTTAATGCCCGCGTTGAACCCCCATTGCTACCTCGACACACAAAGCATATATTCGACTTTATCATGCTCTGTTCTTGTGCTGGTCATCTGCAACATACAATAGATCACCTTTCATTTAGTCATGTTAATACCATCATTGTAGATTAACAAAAAAACAAGAGAAATTTCTCAAAAATAACCCTGCTCAAAAGTTCACTCATAAAATAACCCTCTCAATATTTTTAACTATTTTTAGACAGCCCTGGATCAGCATAATTAATGCAAGTGTCGTGCATGAATTGTTAAGCAAATCAACAT
Source organism: Theobroma grandiflorum (assembly GCA_036013995.1). Lineage (NCBI taxonomy): Eukaryota > Viridiplantae > Streptophyta > Magnoliopsida > Malvales > Malvaceae > Theobroma > Theobroma grandiflorum. The sequence continues at coordinate 23,852,742 of CP142126.1, forward strand.
ATACAAATTAAAGCATTACAGTTGATCCATAACAATACATAACGAACCCAATTTCTTTCATGCAATGCCATACGGATAAATTTCATGCAATTATGACACTTGTGCAATTCAATAGAAAACAAGTCATGCAATGCCTTTTAATTTAGTCACGCAATTACGAACATTAAATCACGCAACCATCTATAAACAAGTGACGCACTGATATAAACCCATCAACTATTTGCGCAATGTAAACCCTATTACAATCACGCACACCCTGACCCCATGCCATCTACTCGTGCTGTCACGCAATGACCTATCGGTATGTCACGCAAAGTTAAATCCTAATGCAATCACGCAAACCCTGACCCCATGCCATCCACTCGTGCTGTCACGCAATGACCTATCAATATGTCATGCAAAGTTAAACCTTTATGCAATCATGCAAACCCTGACCCCATGCCATCTACTCGTGCTGTCACGTAATGACTTATCAATATGTCACGGAAAGCTAAACCCTAATACAATCACGCAAACCCTAATCACATCCACTTGTACTGTCACGCAATGACCTATCAATATGTCACGCAAAGTTAAACCCTAATGCAATCACGCACACCCTTAATGACCCCATGCCAAAATCTAGTCACGCACAACGGGTAAGCAAGCCATCAATCACCCTAAATGTCAATTCCTACCAAAGTGTCTTGACGCATACATATGAACCAATCACGCGACGTCGGTTACCTTTCAACCCCATCAACACCAACAATACCACTTTCACCTCGCTATTCAACCATTTCGAACGACAACAATATCAATATGAACAGCTAATATGTATAGGTTTATGCTTAAAAACCAAAACCCTCAACATGAAGAATAATCATTTTGCCACACAGTTCAAAATTTAAAAAATAAATAAATATTATATCTTTCTCCTTGTACTGTCAACTTCCTCTCACTGCTGAGTATGTGAAGCACTTTTATGCTGATAACGACCACTCTAAAATGGTCCCACTGCAAAAATGTTCTGAACTTTAACTGTCGACTAAGTATCGACAAAACTGCTTTTGAGGAGATGTACGGTCTATCTCTGAGAACTGAGGAGTTGTGGACCATATATAAACAGACTTTACCCGTTGAAACGTTTCAGGTTGAGGTGCGAACCCAAAAGGATGAGTCGGTTTCATTAAGGGTATTTTCGTCCAAAGGTGACTTCTTGTGTCTATAAACACTTAAAATTATGAAACAATTCATTCTCAAAAATACCTTATTCATATGGCCTATAAAAAAAAAATCGTCAGATTTCTTCCGTTGAGATTTTTTGGTGGTTGAAAAGCTTAAAATGCATATGCAAACAGTGCCACTAATGGCGTAATGGGTGGGAGGCAGTGGTTAGGTATTATTGTCAGACTCAAAAGACAAAGTTTTAACTTTTAAGACGGGATTTTCCCATTGCCAAACGACATGAAAACACTGAATCAATAATGCAAAATATGAATCTGTACGCCTAACCAATCTGATTTATCACCATCAAACATTTAAGCAAATTACTTGTCGAACACGGCAGTGAATTCAAAGATTAAGATCCAAAGTGGCGGAAAGAAACAACTCTTCCATGCATGCATGCAAGCAAAAAACTGCATTGACTCTAAAACCCTACTCGAGCAGGCAGGGGCGGCCCAACGAATTCAAAGACCTAAAGCGAAATAATCAAATGAGGCTTTTTTTTATTAAAAATAAAAAAAATTATTAAAATTTTATTCTTCTAACTTTTTGAGGTGTAAAATTTTTAATTAAACTTTTATAATCAAGTTCTTTTAATATTTTTTTTTCAATTGATAATATAGTCAATCCATTTAATCTTTCTTGAGACATTGTTGATTTTAAATAAAATTTTATTAATTTTAGTTTAATCCATTTAAATAAGACATTTTATAATCAATTATTATAATTATCTTATATTTTCTAAATGGCTAATATAAAATCAACAATCAAAATTTCTAATTCAAACAAATCAACTATCACATGAAATAAAAATAATATAACAATATAATATAAACTCTAAATTAAAGTAAAAAAATCTGTAAAGATTAAAATAATAGTTCCTAATTATTGAATGCTTATTACAAACTGTAAATGAGGCTCACAGCTTTATGAAGATAATAAAAAAATAGACTTCTTGTGTATTCTTTGGAGAAAAATTGAAGTTAAAGGAAAAAAGAGCAAATGAGAAAGGAAAATTTCAAAAGTAGATATTATTTATTGAAAAAAAATTAGTTTTATATATAAAAAAATAGATATTAGAAATCATTAGATGCATTGATTGGAAATAAGTAAAATAAGTGAAAAAAATAACTGTTGGAGATGAGTAAATACATATGATTATTAGTTTATTGGAAATAAGAGAATATAGTTAATAATTAATAACATTTTAGAAAAAAGGAAGTAATAGAAATTTGAAATTATTAGACACACAATTAAAAAAATAAAAAAATTATTTTAAAAATTATTTTTTATTTATATATATTTTTAATTTAATTAATTATATTATAATTATTATAAAATTATAAATTTTTTTTAAAATTGAGGCCTCCCCAAATTGGAGGCCTAAAGCCATTGCTTGGGTGGCTTCACCCAAGGGCCGGCACTGCGAGCAGGCCTACTATTTGAGTAGGGTGAAAACCCCAATATAAATGGTCCAGGTCTAGTATTCATCAGAGCAATTAATAAAATAATACTTACTACACTTAAACACTTGTTTTTTTTTATCATTGATCATCACATATAGAAACCTGGGTTTAATTTCTTTTCTTGTTTCAAGAAAAAACAAAACAAAGGAAGGTCGTTCAATGTCCCCTACATATTAACATATATTGACTATTGAGCTTTAGCTATGATATTTCTAAGTCATGCTGCAGATGGTTTAACCTGCACAGTTTAGTTTTGGGAGACATCCGACTTTCCTAAATTTTGGTTGTCTTTGATTATGATACTTGATATATGCTACTAAAATAGGCTGGGCCCCTGGGCTAAGTCTAAGAAAGGACGGGGATATGGTAAAAAGGGTTAGCCAAGGGCCCATCTGTACAGTGTGGAAATCTTTGCACAAGAGATGGAAAACTGGAGACAAGAGGTTTTTCATTTACAAAGGAAGGAAAATTAAAATAAAAAATAAAAAAGCTGCCAAAAAGCATGGAAATGGAAATCAAGGTCAGACGCTCTCCCTCTTCCCCTCCGCCCTCCCTCCTCCCTTCCCTTTTCTCGTCTTGTCGCCATCCCTGTTTGCTTTTTCCCCTCAATTCTCTCTCATTCAACTCCCACATTAACTAAAGACTGATTGATTACAAATAATTGACAACGGTTAAAATATTCTACTGTTCTGTAGAACGGGACGGAAAAACATTGCAAGTACGGATCTGCAGAATGTACACGAAATGAAATATACATAAACCTACGTACGGTATGCCCGCTCCTTGTCACTTCTTCCTGATTAGATTATCCAAATGCTTGAATTCTCTCTCTCTCTCTCTCTCTCTCTCTCTCTCTGTGTTTATACTGAGATTAGTTTGAACTTTTTTAAGTTTAAGTGCATAATTAGCTCCCAGTTACTACTAAAATTAGTTGTCAAGCCAAAGGAGGAGAGTAAAAAGAAAGGGCATGCATCTCAGAGAAGAAGTGGGTTGGTTTCCCGCCAGCTGACATGAGAGTGACAGGAGTACGGTGAGACAGAGTCACGTCAGATATATACCGGGATTGGGAAAAAAAGAAAAAAGAAAGAAAAACTCGGGAGTGGGCCTGAGATGGGGATGATGATAATGGTTGATGGATGATGGATCGATGATGGAAGGCATCACATGACACACCTGCACACCTGCTGAGATTTGTGTGGATGTTGTGGTACCATTTTATCACTCCCCATCACAAATTAAAACTATATTACCCTTTTTTTTTCTTCTCTTTAATTATTGTTTCTGTTTTCTTTTGGACTGTTTTGTTTACATTTTGTTATCTTACACTTGTTCAAGTACCAAGGTGTAACCCTCCAGCCCTTTCCAAAGTCTACTCTCAAATAATTACTAAATTTAATTAATCGGCATTCTGCTAGCCCTAGTGTTTTGGCGTTGTGCATGCACTTAGAATATGGGCAAACTAAGAGCCAACAAATTATAGCTATTGTCACTGCCCTCTTTGCCTTTTATTAATTATTATCTCTAAGGACGCGCTTAAGTGGATGATTTGCAAGATTTGGGGTCATCTGAGAAGAACATGATTGGTTTTCTCACCATATATTTACGTAAGAAATACTTACCAGTTTGTTATTGGATTGTATCATTTGGCAATCTCAACTATCTATATGTATATGTAGATTCCAATAATCCGATTGAGTTGATGTGATCATGCGATAGATAAAACCTCTTGACAATGCTTCTTGTTATGTTATGAAATACTCAAAGGTTAATTTAATACTGCTAAATGCCTTAACTATAACTAAATAAGGAAGGGTTTGGATTAGGGCTTAAGGCCTAACATTCTGGGTTTTTGGACCCAACCGAGGTTGTGGTGAGGTTGCAGGGGTCAACCTCGGTGTCCTTTGGCACAAAGTAGCATGTAGACCCAACCCGGGACCTAAAATTGACAAATTGCTGTCCTAATATAAGTAGGGGAAGGAAGGGATGGGAGAGAGATCAGTTTCAGCGCAATTGCGTGGATGGGTACCGGCCCTGATCACCCGTATCATCTCTTTTGAATAAATAAGATTGTATTAATGATGTCACATATTGCTGTCGGAGATGGGGCGCACGTAGGCAGCTGGCATTAATGCCACCAAATTTATTTTTATTTTTTGTGTTTTTCCCCTTAACGTAATTCCGTGTACTGAGTTTTTCAAGTTGTGCTCCCAAATGTTGAAGCAATTCTCTCCCGTTTTGGATTAAGCAAACTCCTCTCTCCCAATCTTATCTATAATTCTATATCAAGCACAAATTAATTCCTTCAGTCTTATTTATAGAAATCTTTTCTCTTCCTTTACATGTAGGGGACACATTGTGTATACTAACTAATTTAATGGAAAATCATAAGCTCTTGTTTATATGAATAAGAATGGTAAGTTCATCATTCTAACATGGTGTGAGTAAGAAATAAATTATTATATTAATTCTTCTTGTAGATATTGACCATTATTGAAATTCATAAACATTAAACAATGTTAAACATGGGATATTTATGATGAGATGTGTTCCTTCATTCAATAACAAGAAAAGAAAGGGAAAAACTTGAACAATGTCTAATCCTGAGCTAGCATTGGATGGGAAGAGTGTTGAAGGGGAAGATCAAGACAAGTGAAGGATGATAATAAAATGAGGAATTTAGAATTCCTTCATGTTGGGTCGTGGAAAGAGTTTTCCTATACTTTCTTTCATTCTCAAGGAAAAGGGGAGCCAATAAAAAATAACTAAAGAAAAGCTTGTCCCACGTATCCAAACACCACCTCTCTCTTTCAACCCTTTGCCCAACACAGTACGTCTCCTCCTCCTCCTCCTCCTCCTCCTCCCTACATCTCTCTGCTTTTCCATTACTTTTGCCATTTGCTCCCTGCGAAGAAATTCCCAGACTCGTTTTTACTTTTACCACACCCACATACCATTTCTTAACAAAAACAGGAAAAGGAAGGAGACAAGAGTTACAGGCCTAGCTAAGACAGCCAAAGACTTAAAAAGGGAAGGCAAGAGAGAGAGAGTGAGAGATAAAGAGGAAAAAGACAATTAACAAGACGTGAAATTTGAAATTTTACGGTCAAAATAATCTGTAAAAAGAGCCCCAGTAGTTGGGGTAAATTAAGATAAAGAGGAAAATAGTTTTGCTTATTTGGTTTCACAAAATGGAAAGCACATGAAAGGCTTTCGAGTAAGACACCCTTTTTTTGCAGGCCAGTAATTCATGGCCACACTCTCCTCCTCTCTCTTATCTTCTGTTCTCGGCTAAACCAAAACAAGTTTACTCTCAAAACCCTCTCTTATATTTGTTTAAACTCTCTCGTCCTTTTTAATTATTGATGCTGGATCTGCTGGGTTAACCTGGCCATGTAGATCTTCCCAATCAACAAAACAAGGCCAGGGAAAGAAAGGAAACCGAATAAAAAACGAAGAGGGCAGTGGGAAAAAGAAGAAGAAGAAGAAAGAAATGGATTTTGACGAACACGAAGACCAAGACGAAGAAATGGGGATGGCTGTTCCACCGGGCTACGACTCACTCGGCAACTCACAAGCAACTCGGTCAAGAATGGGACCCACCAGCGGCGGTGAAGGTGCGGCGTCAGCAACACCAAGAAAAGTGGGATCCACTATAAGGTACCGTGAGTGTCTCAAGAACCATGCCGTGAGTATTGGAGGCCACGCGGTGGATGGATGTGGTGAGTTTATGGCGGCTGGTGAGGAAGGGACCCTTGACGCCTTGAAATGTGCGGCGTGTAACTGCCACAGGAACTTTCACCGTAAAGAAGGTGACGATGAAGGTAATACTTATAACCCTCACCACCACCAGCACCACCCCCAATTCTCGCCCTACTATAGGGCGCCACCACCAGCCGGGTATCTTCACCTAACGCCACCTCCACAGCACAGGCCTTTGGCCTTGCCAGCAGCGTCAGGGGGTGGTGGGGGCGGTATTGCTGGTGGTTACAGCAGAGAGGATGAAGATGTTTCGAATCCGAGTAGCAGTGGCGGTGGAGGTGGAGGCAGTGGCGGATTGAAGAAGAGGTTCAGAACAAAATTTACTTCCGAACAGAAAGAAAAGATGCTGGAGTTCGCTGAAAGGCTCGGGTGGAGGATTCAGAAGCATGATGAAGCTGCTGTGGAGCAATTTTGTGAAGAAACTGGTGTGAAAAGGCATGTGCTAAAGGTCTGGATGCACAACAACAAGCACACTCTTGGTAAGAAACCCTAATTTTTCAACAAAAATGAGAAAAGAGCTTCACCATTGTTACTTGGGAAGAAGAAGAAAAACATCACAGAAGCATGTGATAATGGGAATGAGGAGAATCGCGATGTGAATTTAGTAAGATTGAACTAGGGTTCTCACCTTTTCTTTCTTTCTTTTTTTTTTTTCTTTTCTTTTTTCCAATCTGATTTTGATTTTTATCTAGTTTCTGTTATTATTATCAGTGTTCAGAGTAGGATGATGATGATGATGATGATGATGATGATGATGACCTCCAGTTTCTGATCAGTACATTGTTGCTAATTAATGGGCCATTGCTCAAACCAAGCATCTTCTAACTGTAGTTCATTTGATTTGAAGAGTAGTCAAGTACATTAGAAATCTCATCTTCAATGCTTAGTACAATCCCATCCGTCCATCTGCTTATTACATGTTTGCAATTGTATATTCTGTGTCATCAAAACTGCACTCCCAGTTTGGAATCATAGCTTCTGCCTGCTGCTAACATTGAATTTGCTCAACTGTTGCGAGGAGATCAAGGAAGAAAAAAAAAGCTGATGAACTAATTAAGGTTTTGTAAGTTTAGCATCATGTGATCATGATCATCATCATTCATCATCAAGGATGGAGAGTAAATCCAAGTCGGATAAAACGTGTTTGGCATGCAAAGCTGCAATATTTTCTGTATCTGTTTACATCTGTCACCTTCTCCTTTCTTTCTCTTTGTCTTGACTGCTTAATCTTTTAGTATGCTCTACTCTCTCTCTCTCTCTCTCTCTGTCGCATTAATGTCCTTCAACCTACATTCTGCACCTCTAGACACTTCTACTAGCTGAACATGTCTCAAAATCACCGTGAAAAGAAGTTGCCAAATGCGCTTTACAAAGGGGAATTTTCGATTTTCTTTTATCTTAATTTGCCCAACCAGATTAATTTCTCATCTTTCCATTAACTAATAATCTCTACTTTTTTGTCTTTCTCATCGTTCTCTGTCTTTAGTGGGCACTCATCAAGCTTGATTATATGCAGCCTTTGTGTTGCAGACCCTTTTTCTCTTTATCTTTTCTTTGTTTTTAGTTTATTTCTCTTTTTTTTTTTTCTTTTCTTTGTTATCTTTCCATGACTTCACCTCGTTTCTTTGATGAAGCTTTTCTGGTACTGAAAAAAAACGAAAACAAATTTCGAAGAGGAACAGAGAGCAAAATAAAGTTTGGAGTGGTTATTAACATGGCTGTGAAGCACAGTGGTTGCCAGTTTTATTGCAGTGTTGCAGACGTAATTCAGACTTCCTTCTGACCAAGGCCCGTGGATGGGACGTTAAAACACCTTTTAATATAAAATTCCACGCCATACATTTAGTTTCGCTAATCAAATATTAATCCCATAATAACAACAATTAATGTTATATATTAAAACGTAAATCTAAATAAAAGCTGGGCCCTTCAAATTAGCAGTAGCAGTAGCAGTAGTTGAAAGGGTAGCGAAGGTATAGAAAGAGTCCGAGAGATATGTAGGAGAAAAAGAAAGGAGAATATGTGGGGAAGAAACTCAACATGTTTGATGTTGGGGAAAGTCAGGTAAAGGGCGGATAGCATAGTGGCGAGTTGAAGCTGTCGGAAATAAGAGTTTCAAAGAGCTTGGGTCTCAAGTTTTTGCTACTTTTTGGGTTGTCCCTGTTAAGGAACATGTGGGCTCTCTCTCCTAACAAAGGGAAACGGGAACAATATTAATTGCACTGACATTACAGCTATGCTGTTGTTTGTCCCAGTCTCGGACCTAGCTTCTTACCTAATGTGTCTTGTGTTCTTCAACTTCACTTCACTTCCACCACTAACTATTGTTCAAGTAGATATTCCCACTGTGCTTTCTGTGATCAGTTTTTCGTTTCTTTCATCTAGTATACTCACTACCAGCCTGCTCTTTCTTTTTCTGAATAATCTTAACTGTTTCGATTTCAAAGCAAAGGACCAAGTTATGCAGCAGCTTTTGTTTTCTGAGCACTGCTTCTTTTCACTGGGGCGGGAGTTGAGAAATTTTGTGTGCCAGCCAGGGGTTTTCAACACTATGGATGAGGAGGGAACTCAATTCAGGCTACTTTCTTTGACTTCATTTTGTTACACAAATTTGACCCCAAAACCTTGAAATTGCTAAATTCTTTTGTTTTTTTACTGACTTTTTCCTATTAATTTGATCACACCCTGAAACCCTAATTAACAGTAAGCAGTCGTTTAACATTATTTATCATCCCATGTTTAAGTTCTGAAACACAAGTTAAACAAAAAGAATACTCTCGCAGAGATTAACTCACAACTTAGTCATTTAATTTTTCCGTTCGTCCGAAAATAAATAATACATATATTATTAGCACACTGCCTACGAAAAGAGAATATCTTATTTGTTTTAAACTTATTTATGACTTTCAACAAAAAGATTTATACGGTGTTTAAGAAAAATATTAAAACAGAATATGAATAAAAAAAGAATTTTAGCTGAGCATAGTAATTAAGAACAAAAAAAGATTGAAATTATGTAACAGATTTCTTTATTTATTAAAAATATTTATGGGGACCAATTTTAGTTCTCTATAAATTTCTTCATGCCTAAACTCATATCATGTTACTATTGTATGTACCCATGACCCGCAAATGCAATCATGTGTCTAACAGTATTGATTTGTACCTAATTGTTTTCATATGTTCCTAAGATAATTAACAGTATTTATTATGGTTTTTACCATAATTAACAAGTAATTAATATATTAAAATAAGATAAAACATCCAATATGAAATGAAGAAAATACTTTAGTTTCAATCTCAGGGGGTGTAGTAAGCAATAAATTACATGCAGAAAAGAAAAAAAAAAGAAAAGAAAGAAGCAATGATAGATATGAAAGGGATGATTGAGAGAGAGAAAGGTCCTTCATTTTCTTCTCTTTTGTGGATTTAATTTTATTTCTTTTCTTTTCTTTTTTTTTGGTCAAGAAAGCAATCATTTTATGGGGAGGATGTGGCAGAAGCAAAAAAAAACCCAAAGGAAGAGGCTTAGAAGGGGGAGAGGCTAGTAGTTGGAGAAAGTAAATGCTTATCTTTACAAAGGAAAAAAAATTGACTATTTTTGGGGGAAGGGTTAGGACCATAGAAATATCGCAATCTCATCCTTCTTCTTTAGGGCTCATATGCTAACATTGCCTCCCTTCATCCCCTTCTGTTTTGTCAATTAGCAATTCAACTATATCTTAGGAGTTAAACACAAAAATAGAAAAAACCCTAGCAGGTAGGTCATTACAAATTAAGAAAGAATAATTATTACTTCATGGATTCTCTTAATCACCATTCGTCTCTTAATTTATTGTTAATTAATTACTACTACTACTAGTATTTTTTTTTTTTACATTTTATGAAGGAATAATAAAAAATAAAATGATATTGGATTATATAAAACTGGGTAAATCTGTTTATTGATGGAGACGACATGTTTACAGTGTTGTACGTTTTCTGAACGCTAAAATTTCATCTTACTGCCTTCTAACTATTAGTTCCTTGTGTATTTCTTAAGGTTTCCAGTACTTCTTCCATAACCTATGTCTGCAGATTCAGGATCATGGTTCATGGTGATAAAGAACACATGCATAATTACGAGCACCGACCATTACTCGAGATTTAAAGTTTGAAGAATATAAGAATAGCAGTAAGGAATTACTTCACCATTTTTCTTCAATGGAGCTTCCTGCTTCTACCCATATAAGCCTCACAATACTCTGATCAGGACTTCCCTTTTTTTTTTCTTTTTGCATATAAGAAAAAAAAGACAAACCGAAACTTAAAAATTTGCATACATTCCCTAGCAAAAGAGCAGCTAAAAGTGATAAACCATGGTCCCCTGGCGATGGCAGCATGGCCCATGATATGAATGTAAATCGAGTCATCTGCCATAAAATTGGTGTATGTTCCCTATTTCAGGTTTGCTAATTAAGATGAAGACGGACGAGCTGGCCAGGCCACAACATCTAGTCCTTCCTTCGGCCAGGGGTTTGGACCTACTAGTGGATCTTTCGGTTCCAACACATTTGGGCTAAATAAACCACCAACTTCGAGCTTATCAACAAACTGGGGCCTTGCTGATAATGCACTGTTGTCTAAAAAATGATCGTAATAATCTAAAGTTTATGATTATAAAGCTTTTATTATTATTATTATTATATTATAAAGCTTTTATTATTATATTGTAAAGCTCTTTTACTTACCGTTGCTTGCTGCCCTTGCAGGGTACATTACCATGTTACACCTTTTCTTATTTACTTTCTGCAATCTAGATTCTGTTTAATTGATATTTTACACCTTCCAGGGCTCCGTCATGCCAAGTTCCTCCACTACTAACTAGTAACTCTGGCAATGGGGGCTTCCTTGTCCTGCAAATGGTACGTGACCATAGCAGGATTGCGGAATTTGCTTTGAGATCAATGCGGGAGATCCTTGCCACCCAGATCCAAATCTGATGGCTGTTTCATTTGAACATTTGTCTTGCAAGTTGTATAGATACCCAATGTTCCAGTGTTGTTGCTTTCAACGGTAACAAGGATAGAAGCAGAACGAGAGGGCCAAAATAAAGGATTTGCGTAACGGGTCGAAACCCTGACAGAAGAGAAAGAACATAGAAACCCAAAACTTTACTCCACCACCATACTACATAAATAATAAGCAAATCCAACAAACTTAACAGTAACTAGCCAGACCAACTGAGCAAAGACGCTAGAGGTATCTTTTAAGTGTGAAAATATTTCTCATTACGCACAATCTGAAACAAAGACGGAGGGAAAGAAGGGAAATTGCAGAAGATACTTAGAAAAGAAATAGTTCCATTCTCTCACAATAACCTCTGCTAGTATCAATCCTTTCCACTTGAAAAAGTACTAGTATAAACGATCACATGTATAAGGTAAAACCATTTAACAAGCTGATACCTTACTGACAACTCACAAATATCCACCAAGAACTGATGAATTTAAGAAAAAAAGGAATATCACAGTGACTTCAGACAAATGCAATATATGCTATCCCAACTATCACAAATCTGGCTCAAGATATTTTATCTACATCAATTTTGTCATGCAAAGCACGTTTTGGGTCATTGTGTAGAGTTTGACCGGATCACATCATGAGCTACGGGGCTGCAATGCTCCTTGAAGATTTTTAACAGCACTGTCATAGTGTACAAAGCCCATGAACCAGAACTCATGATTGTCAACTGATATAATTTGGATGTATTTCTCAGCTGTGTTGGCTTTGCTAACTGATGGATTCACTGCCCTGAGCTGATGTAACGGAAGCACCACCTACAAGTAGAGTGGTGAGAGGACATAAAAATCACATTAATAACCATTAGAACAAGTTTAAGTAAAGATAAATGATTGATGATAGACAAGTATACTTAAACAAACAAGCACAGGTCTGCGTAATAAGAATATAGCCAGCAGACTTTGACAAATCCCGATAAATCCAACAAAGGAAAATCAATATATCCTAGATTTTAATTGGTAACTTTCTAAAGCATTTGACAAGGACGCAATCAAGCAAAACAATTATCCTACGAACATGTGGCACATGAACACATATGGCAAAATTACTTGAATTTTTAGATCTCATTTGAATTGCCTTAGGACAACTATTATAGGACGGCTTTTGACTGGGTTCTTCAGAATCATACGAGCAATTAAATTTAGCAAAGTTGAGGATGTCATGATCTATGTACAGATCTCCAGATCAATCTCATAAAAAATATTCTACCTTTACAATGCATTAAGGTCCTTACCACCAACAATTTTCATTACCATCTCCCTTTAAAAAAGTTCAATTAAACATAGCATCCACTACAAAAGTATACACCACAAACTAGCACTACAGGTACCAAAAAATGCCAATAGAATTAGTATAACATGGTGATGAAGACGTTAAAAAAGGGACCACAGAATTTCAGCAAATAACTGGGATAAGTAAGTCAACCGCGGATGCAATAAGAATCTATGTTATTTAAAGTACAGCTTTTATGTTTGACAACTAGAAGTGCTCCACTAGAACCATCAACTATTGAGCCTTCAATATTCTTTAAAACATGTAAATCAAGAAAGGGACAGAACATTCATAATTCATGTCTTGCAACAATATAAGGAACTGCCAAAGAATGGAAAATCTAACAAAAAATCCATTACAGCAAAAAAAACAGTATTAAGTTCATTGTAAATCGTCACTCATCAGTCTGTGCTAAACTTGACCAACAACTTGAAACATAGCGAGACACAATATAAGCCAATATACCTTATAATAGCTCCATTGAGTCTGATCACCAACTTGGTAAGACAGAGGATTGTCACTACAAAAAGCAAGCTTTGCGGTTGACAGATATAGAACTCCCATGACAGGACCAGCTGAAGTGGACAGGTAGCATGCATACGTCCTCAGAAGCTGCTCCTCGGGAACATTCTCAAAGGTTTGTCGAAAGATCTTCTCATAACCACCTTCTGCAAGAACTTTAGTACCCTGTGCAATTCTTCCTACAGCAGCATCAGCAAAACTCGGCCCCGTTTTCACTGTTCCAAAAGAAAAAACAACAACAAAGTTACTTATAATACTTCATACTTTTCCATCAAATGGATCCTATGCATTCAAAAATACCCTTAGAGAACGATATGTCAATTAAAATTCAAAATCAGTCATATGTAATACAGAGAAATAAAATAAGCAAAATTGGAAGAGGGAAATAATTACAGTGTTGCCACATGTTCCCAGCTATCTCTTTCGCCTTCTTAGTATCCTCCGCTGCCTTCTTTCCCCATTTCCCTAACACGTCTTTCACTGAATCCATCTTATCTGCTCAGGAAAAAAGGGGGGGCTTCAATTTAAATACATAATTCGATAACTTCAAAATTACAATTACTATGAATTGAAGTAACTGGAATCGTTGGAAGTAGCTTACTCTTGACGGATGATGATTGAACCGGAGCTGGAGAAACGTAAGGATTCGACTCAGCCGGCATGCTGGTGGCAGCGCTGCTAGAGATCGGAGCTGGGCCTGGATTGGGCTGCGATTGGGAACCCACGGAAACGTTGGTCCAACTCTCCGGTGGAGGAGTGACGTCCTTCGGGTCGAGTTTCGGGTACGGAGCGTAATCAGAAGAGCGGGCGGGCGGTTGGCTTGACTCGGAAGATGTTGTTGACTGTTTGGTTTCGGGGACCTTGTTACGATCGGGCGAAGGCTGGCTCATCATTTCTTAGTGCTAGGATCAGATAAAAGGAGAAGAAGAAATGGAAATTTTTAATTGGAGTTGGAAAGCTTCTGTGGGATGAGTCAAAACCGTGAAGGAATTTTCTAGAATTTATTGCTTGCGAGGTTTGAATTGTTGCCGTTAGTTTTCGTTTTTACGTCCTTTGCCTTTGAACTTGAAGCGACCACTTGGCAGTTCGCCACGCGACAATATGATATCCGGCCCTGACCGACATGGTCATTGGGTCTGGATTTTCCACTGCTCCTCTAGCCTTTAGGCCCACACTGGAGCCCAAACACTGAATTGGACCAGGCTTTGAATCATATCTTACGCATGGGCCCAATAATTCTTCTAAACATTCTGTAATTCTAAGTAATCGATCCAAGTAATAATATAATAAATAATCAAGTAATTAGTACATACATTAAGTACTTGAGGAATGAAATAATTTAATGAGATGTTCATGCCGGGATAGCGGCAATGCCTATGTAATGAACTATAGTAAGTACCAACTTTTCTTGTTTTGGTCGTCCACAAATGCTCCTCAACAAAAAGACAGGAGTCGAGTTCCTTCCTAATCAACTCCAAAAGGAGCTTCAAATGGACACCAATGTATCTATTCGTTTAGGAATAATAATATCTCCAAGCGGCGGAAGATTCCCTCTCCGATTTCTTAACATTTTTCTAGTAGTTGGTGAGATTGATAAGCCCAACTGGCAACTAGATACCAACTTTGAATGGGTTTATGATTGGTCTAACCACGGCCAGTTATAATCAGGACTCTCTCTCTCTTTGGGCCTTGTGTGTTGAAGTGGTATGGAAATAAGTCCACCATTGTTAAAAGTTAGATCAGCTTCTGATTCCACTAAAATGTATAGTGTATAAGCTTTTCGTGTTAGACCAAGGAGAGAAACACATGGGTGCATGACTTATTTAAAGACAAACTTTATGAATAGATATTTTCAAACAGTGCTGCATTCAATCAAAACCAGAACTTAAGTTTAACCAATAAATTGTTTGTTTTATCAACCTTTTTTTGGGGGGGTTGACGCAAAAAGAATGATTGATATATCTAATGGTATTAATCAATCAGGCTCACATCGAAGGAGATACTCGAGAAATATCATCAGCAGTTCTTGAGGTTTCCATCCACTGCAAG
The DNA here is from genome assembly GCA_036013995.1 of Theobroma grandiflorum. Classification (NCBI taxonomy): domain Eukaryota; kingdom Viridiplantae; phylum Streptophyta; class Magnoliopsida; order Malvales; family Malvaceae; genus Theobroma; species Theobroma grandiflorum. Next base: position 23,868,077 of record CP142126.1, read on the forward strand.
CATGATATCATTGCAAAAAGAGTAGTGGAATTTAGAGAGAGAGGGGGGGGCTCTGGGCGATCTCCATGGAGTTTCCAATCACAACACAAGAAGGAATTTAGGGAAAGGACCAATCTGATCTGAAGTTACGGTAATAGCCAAATTCTATAGTGATGAACTGATAATTTCCCCTGCTAGCCAACCTGAATGATGTGCATCCAGCTAGCCCCACTTCAGGTTTAGTGACCAATAATTGATCAAGAGCTAGCTGGGGCAATACTAACTGTGGTACTATATTATTAGCAGGAAAGAGATTACGCTTTCAAGTTTCAACTTACGACATCCACACAATTAAATATAATAACCAAGTGAAGGAAGTTCTCTCCAGAAACTTTACTGATTTTTGGAGCTTAAGACAGCAATTGTCTCATGGAGCATAGACCCTGTCTTTTACCAGCACAGCTAAAAAGGCTATTTCCCAAAAAGAAGACTTTAAGCAAATGCTTTTTCTTTTCTTTTCTTTTTTGCTCTCATTTCCTCCAAAATCCTAGTAGATTAGTGGATATCAGGCCATAAAGAGAAGGCTCTTTTCTGCCCTATTGGAATCAAAAATCTTAAAGAAACCTTCAGAAATGTGTGGACAAATGTCATTAGAAAAGCAAGCCCTTCATGTTTCCAAATTCCTGTTTGGAATGTGTTGTCAAGATCTTGGTCCAAATGGGGTTTTTCAACATTGTTTAGTGTTCATATTAACATGAAGAAGGGTGCTGGAAGGTCCCCGTGAGGGAAATTGATGGTGAAAAGTCATGAATTCCAGGGGGGGAGGGGAGGGAATGGTTGATTTTCCAATGTTGTGAATAGACGCTTCATCTTGTTGTCTCAACATATTTGCCGACCCTGCAGCCTAACAGTCGGTGTCCAAATCTCTTAACCAATGTAGCCTGCTGATTCTAATCAAACCCTCCCCCAAAGATATTATGCAAACATGCCAATCCTCTTGCTTCCGCTTCAACACCTGACGATATACAAAACAAAAGAAACAAGATCACATCAAGATTTTCTCATGGTCCATCAATGGCCACCACCACCTCCCCCACACACCACCCCCAAAAAAAAAAAAAAAATTGGTTGGCTTAAGTTTGAGTTCCCCATAATATCCTCAAATTCATCATCTGATTATTATCCTGTTCCTCCCCTTTGAACGGAATTTATGCTCACGTAAATTGACGCTAACTAGAGAATCTAAATTAATGGCGGGTATAACATATGCCATAGTACTTGAACATATATGATCTCTTCTCATTAATTCCAAGAAAAATAAAATTAAAAAAAAAAAAAACCAACCCCTTCAAAATGATTGGAATTTGGATTCCCAACTTGTTACACATTTTGTTTTTCTTAATCATGAAATTCAAAAGATTAATTGTTTGAAAATTTGAATAATAAACAAGAATATGGAATATAAAGAACACTGATAATAACATGATTTGTACTTTGGATAAATGGAAAGATTCCAAATATTTTAATGCATTTACTTGCACATTAAGTGGAAACCCAATTTTTAATCTTGTAAGTCAACTATGTTCTCCAATGGGGACCAAGGTCCTCAAGATCTTTACCTGCATCCGTCTTGATGCATGCAAGGAAGAAAGACAAACAAAGTAGCTACTTTTATTCCATGCTATCTGCTTTCCTTTTGGTGAAATATTGTTCGGTTACACAGAAAATAAAATAAAATAAGAAAACATAATTAAAAGTACAGGTACTAGAAATCAAGGAAAGATTCCCCAAATTTAAAAGAGGCCATGAAAAGCATCAATCTTTTCTTATTTCCTCACCCCATTTTGTTTTTGTCATCTGTTCACATTGATTATTAACGTATTTTCTGGCAAGCAAAATAATAATAATAACAATAATAAATAAAAATCTTACCTCCATTAGCCTTCGATGAAATCCTGAAAACTTGCGCTAAAAATTCTCAGAGGGTCATTCAATAAAATTGGAGCACTATTGTCTGTTAAAACCAATTGATTCCTTAGATATCTTCGAGCAGATCTTGAGCAGAAAGAGCATATGCAATATGACATATGTCAAAATCAAAGCTTAAAGAGCTCTAGGACATGTTTGGTTTTATCATATTCATCCATTGTTTTCTGTCTTTTTGTTTTTCTTTTTCGTAGGGCATAGTTCTCTGTCATTTCAAACAAAAAAGAAACGAAAAGATAAGGAAAACAATTGAACCATCATTTTGCAGGCTTTGATTAAATGGTTTTATAAGTAATGGTAATTTTATTTCAAAATGCTTAACAAAAATAAATTTTGACCCTTTTTTTTTAATTAAAAAAAAATTCAAACAAGAAGGATTCAAAATTTCTAACTGTGAATTAGAGACAGCCACTGTGAATTTGCGGCTAATACCACATTGGCCTTCCCAAAGTGCCCTTGTAAACATTTGGCAAACTGAAAGGTTAAAGAGTTCAAATTTCCAACATTATGTCACAGATTCGTTGCATCTTTTGGAAGAACCATCATTAATCCAGAGTTCCGACCCAACACAACACTAAACACTAAACACCCTAATCATTTTAAGATTCTTCATTTTTTTTTTCTTATGTCTTAAAATCTATTTACATTAGATTTTTTTTTTTTGTAGAATGTGCATCAATTTCCTTTAAATAATTCGATTCTTTTTTACCATTTAAATTAAATCCCGTTTCATTTAATTTTGAATTTGAGACATTTAAGAGTTTTCATGTGACAACTTTGATAAAGCCTTTTATAACTTTCATTTTAAAGAAGAAAAAAAAAAAGAAGAATTTGCAATATTAAATAGTCAATAAACTTTGATTTGATCTTCATTTTCGTTTGAGTTAGTCGTGTATTAGGTTTGCTGATGTTTTTTAAATTACTTTAATTCAATTTTTTATAATTTAAGTGTCGTATATCTAAACTTATATAATAATAAATATTATACTTACATGGATTAGTTCAATTGGTCAAGAGAGAAGCCTCGTTTTTCTTTTATCAATCAGAATTCTATTCTTACGAAGCTTACTTGCACGATTAAAAATCTTGAATATATCAAGTTGACACGAAAATATGTATCTTTAATATCATTTAAGAAAAGAATTAAATTTTGCACAAATACTTTTATCTCAACTATTTCTCTCACGGTCGTGCCAAAAATTTATTGAATAAATTCAATAATAGGTCTACCATTTCGTGCCTGAAACCTATTCATTAATAAATGTTTAAACTTAAATCAATAATGATTTAAATAATTAAGATTAAAGTGCTAGGTGAATATTATTTGTGGCCAAAAAGCTAGGAGTCAGTTCACGAGCCAAAAAGGGAGGAATGTTGTAACATTTATAGTCAGATTAAGATGTCAATATTAACCAAAAACAACTACAGTAAAAAAAGAAAAACCCCTTTTCATCTTTTAGGTAAATTTACATAACAACCAAAAAACAAATTTAAAAAGTTTGATAATGATTAAAAATTACCTAACATAACAAGTGAAAAAAGATAGAAGGAAAAGGGCAATGGGCAAAAGATTAGATCCAAAGTGTAAGAAGGACAAATGATGCTAACCTCAGCAAACACCAAAAAGAAAGAGAAGTGTAAGTTTTAATTGCATCCTCTCCCTTTTTTATTTTCCCTTTTATTTATTTATTGATTAGGGTTATTGTACTTATTAGTATCATTGAGTTCTTTATATTTATTTTGTTTTTTTATTTTTTAAAAAAATATGCTTCTTCGCTACACAACAAGAAAGGGGATGAGAAAAAGGGGAAGACTGCGGGAAAGGGTATTGCCGCCAAGTGATGGGGACGCGGCTTGGGAGCGCGTGGAGAGGGAAAAAAATGACTCTGCCACGTAGACTTTGTCAGCCTTTGCCTCCAGCAGTCCCGCTTGAAGCTTCGGTAACTAACGACTGTTTACTGCTTCGCGATTGGACGGTGGCGTTTTTTTATTTTACTTCCGTTTGAAAAGCGTGGAGAGATAATTTTAAAAACGGATATTTAGAAAGCGATCCTTCATTTTCTAGTATATATGCAAAATAACCCATTTGTTTTGTTAACTCACGTTTTCATCCTATTAATTAGGGAGGAAAAAAAAAACCAAGTCTTTGATATGTTATATTAAACAATTTATTATGCTTAAATAGGTAGAGTTTGATCAATAAAAAAATATGAGAGGCAAAATTGTTTAAAAAAATTACTATATTTTCTCATCATGCATGAATTAAGTTATCATGATTGTTTAACAAATATTATTACGGTTTTATTTTAGCTGACAATGTATAAATGAAATGTGTTTTCATCTTGCTTATAAACATTTTATTCCTTTAATAATGCATTATTTAGAGAATTAAAATCATTTTATGTAAGACATATGAGATTCATACTTGAAATCATATGGTAAAAGAAGAACTAGTGATTAAAAAAAAGAAAAAACAGTATAATGATTTCAAGCTTCTTAAAATGAAAATCTTTTTAGTGTAATACAAACAATGCATGCAATATATAAAGATGAATCAATCATTTTTATCTTCCCTTGGCTGACTCATCATGCACACACTACTAAAGTAGACTTGTCATCTCAATTTGAAATAAAATTGGTCAAATTCAGAAAGAAAAAGAAAGAGGGGAGTTATGTACAAATAAAGAAAAGACCAAGGGTGCTATCCAAAATAAAATCCAAACAAATGTTACAGCAGTTGACAAAAGAAAAAACTATAGTACTCACTGTCAAAAGGCAACAACTTTAAAAAAAAAATTTAAAGAAATAAAAAGACAAAAGCTTGTAAAAAGAAAAAAAACCCCAAATAATGGAGGAGAAGTGTGGAGAGCCATTGGATATTGCAGATGAAAGAGAGAGAGAGGGAGAGGGGGAAGAGGCATGGAGAATCCCAATGCTCAGAAGAAAGAGAGAGAAAGAAAGAAAGAGAGAAGACACAGACAGCGCTGTCCACTGTTCACTCTCTCTTCTCTCTTCTCTCTCTGTGTGACCAATTAAACTAAATTACTTATCTTTGCTCTCTCTCTCTCTCTCTCTCTCTTTCTATATCCCCCCATCCCTCCCTTCCCCTCCCACTTCCCCTTCCCACCCCGGTTCTCCCTCCCTGTCCTCTCCTGCCCAAACCCTCCTCTCCTCAATAAAAAAGAAACCTAAAATATATCATCTCATTCACTCATTTCCCTTACATTTAATCCATGTTCCCATGATCTGAGAAACCCAAATCTCAATCTCATCAATCAAAGCAACCCAACAAAAGAGAGAAAGGGAAGATCGCTATAGATCACAGGGCCGCGCGTGTGCTACCAACTCGCCTTCTTTCTCGTCCTTTTGTTGTCTCTCATGCGACATAACAGGGCGGAGGGAATGTCTGAGGACGACGAAAGGGAGCAATCTTCACCGTCAGATCTTGAGTTCACTTCTAACAAGGCCCGGAACTGCAACGCTACCGGGTCTGGGTCCGGGTCCGGGTCCGGTCACCCGGAGTTCCAGTCTCCGTACCCGGACCAGGTCCTGGAGAACGTGTTGGAAAACGTGCTCCACTTCCTGACGTCGAGGCGCGACCGAAACGCCGCCTCATTGGTGTGCAAGTCGTGGTACCGGGTCGAGGCGCTGACGCGATCCGAGCTGTTCATCGGAAACTGCTACGCGGTGTCGCCGGATCGGGCCACGGCCAGGTTTATCAGGGTGAGGGCGCTTCACCTGAAAGGGAAGCCCAGGTTCGCGGATTTTAACCTGATGCCCCCCGATTGGGGGGCCCACTTCAATCCTTGGGTCCTGGCGCTGGCCAAGGCGTACCCTTGGCTGGAAAAAGTTTACCTGAAGCGCATGTCTGTGACGGATGATGATCTGGCAACGCTGGCCGAGTCGTTTTCAGGGTTTAAGGAGCTCGTTCTCGTTTGCTGTGATGGGTTTGGAACTAGTGGCCTTGCTATTTTTGTTAGCAAGTGCAGGTATTTTCCTTTTTTTATTATTTTTAATTTTTTTTGCTGATAATAATGCTATGTATTTATAAAAAACTGGCTGATTAGATCTGTTTAAGGTGTTAAGAGTAATGGTTATTGGTTTATTTGGTGTTGGGTTAAGACAAGTTTGTAGCTTTACTGAGATTTTTGTTTGATCTGATTGTTGTGTTTGTAGATTGAATTGTTTAGATCTTTTATGTTTCTTCTTTGATCTGGGTATGGATGGGGAAATGAAAACGTTTGAGTTTTAAGTAATGTGTTGTGATAACCAATGGGATAAAAGGGTAAAAGGAAGTTTGGGGATAGAATTGTGTATGGATAGTTGATTGATGTATTTCTATAATTGCAGACAGCTTAGGGTGCTTGATCTGATCGAATCTGAGGTTACAGATGATGAGACAGATTGGATATTCTGTTTTCCTGAGGGTGAATCACATCTTGAGTCGTTGATATTTGATTGTGTAGAATGCCCGATAAATTTTGAGGCATTGGAAAGGCTGGTGGCTAGGTCTCCTTCACTTAAGAAGCTTAGGCTAAATCGATATGTTTCTATCGGGCAGCTATATCGCCTGATGATTCGAGCTCCACAGCTCACACACCTTGGGACAGGTTCGTTTAGCCCATTGGAGGTAGCAGGACAAGGTGATCAAGAACCAGATTATGTAACTGCTTTTGCTGCCTGCAGATCCTTAGTTTGTCTCTCTGGGTTTAGGGAAATAATTCCAGATTATCTGCCTGCAATTTACCCTGTTTGTGCAAATCTAACGTCTCTGAATTTCAGCTATGCTAACATCAATGCAGAGCAGCTTAAGCCAATTATAAGCAACTGCCACAAGCTCCAGGTTTTCTGGGTATGTATTCAAAATTCGGTCTTTAAGCTTTGTGAAGAAATTTGAGCTTTGAAGCTTACCTCAGCTTTCATTGTGCAGGTCCTTGATTCAATATGTGATGAAGGACTTCAAGCAGTGGCTGCGACATGCAAGGAACTACGTGAGCTTCGGGTTTTCCCTATTGATGCTCGGGAGGATAGTGATGGCCCTGTTTCTGAAGTGGGCCTCCAAGCAATTTCTGAGGGTTGTCGGAAATTGCAATCTATTCTGTATTTCTGCCAGCGAATGACTAATGCTGCTGTCTTAGCCATGTCCAAGAACTGTCCAGATCTTGTTGTTTTCCGGTTATGCATAATGGGGCGCCACAGGCCTGATCCTGTTACCGGAGAACCTATGGATGATGGTTTTGGAGCCATTGTTATGAACTGTAAGAAGCTCACTCGCCTTGCTGTATCTGGTTTACTGACAGATAAAGCTTTCGATTATATTGGGAGATATGGGAAATTGGTACGCACATTGTCAGTGGCTTTTGCTGGAAATAGTGACATGGGGCTGAAATATGTGCTTGAGGGCTGTCCCCAATTGCAGAAGCTTGAGATTAGAGATAGCCCGTTTGGAGATGCAGCTTTGTGTTCTGGTTTGCATCACTACTACAACATGAGGTTCCTTTGGATGTCCTCATGTAGACTAACTCGCCAAGGTTGCCGGGAGATTGCTCATGCTATGGATCGCCTGGTGGTTGAAGTGATTAGGTCTATTGGTGAGGAGGAGATGGATGACTCTGTTGGAACATTATACATGTATCGGTCTCTTGAAGGGCCAAGAATGGATGCCCCAAAATTCGTCACCATCTTGTAGGCAAATGTGGTGCAGGAAACTGTTTCAATTGTTCTCATGGTGGATACCAAGGAAGTTTAAACTGTTTCACGAGGAATATTGATATGGCGGGTATCTTTTAAATAACCCGCGACAAGGTCCCAGCAATCACAGTCAAGCAAAGTTGAGTACATAACTTCTGCTTCAGGCTTGGGCTGTTACATTGGCAGTCAAAGCAGACCCTGGTGAGGGACAACAGTTCATCTTTGCTTTGGTTCTTTTGAAGGACTTTGGATAAGGGGGACTAGGTGCAGAAAATGGATGTCATTGTAAGTTATCGGACCATTGGATGTTCTAGCGGTACGCATTTAAATTTTATGTTTCTCTCTGTTTTCATATTCATTTTATCATAATCGAAGTTAGCCAGGAGAGAAGGGAGGAGGGGTTATTGAAACTATATGGAGGGGCAATGATATATGTGTTTTTCGTGGCCAAATTGCCTTATCCTTTGACGAAGAGATGAGATAGTTGTTGAAGACTCAAGAGAGTTAGAAGAGATCAAGTTGGGTGGATCTATTTTTCCATGCTTGAAGCAAAGGAAGCATAAGGCTGAAGCATCTCTTTATCCATTCTCCGAAAGATAGTCTGCACATTTGGATTAAAATTGTAGTTTAAGCTGTAGCTTTGTGGGAGCTAAATTCCCAGACTTGCACCTCGCTCCATGTTTGTTATTTTCAGATGTGTTGTGGTAGCACCTGACTGTTGAATTTATTATTGTTATTGTTAGCAATGTGAGAAGGGTAATAAATGCCAAATATGCATATGCATGGACCAAAAACTTGAGCAAGACTGTTTATTTCTTTTGTTTTTTGGTTTTAAATTTAATTTGTTACCCCTTTTCTCCCACCAGAATGTGGAATGATCAATTGACCGGAAGGCCCATTAATTATGTGTGGAAAGTGTTGTACAAGTACACGTTGCAGGACCCTCTCCACCTTGTGGGGTTCCATCTTTTCCATCCACGAGAGTCCCAATTCTTAAAGAGGATGGATGGTGGATGGTCCTCTGATAATTTCTCGTGCCCTTTGGAGTATTTGTTGTACCTTTCATCTTGAGTTCATAAAAATTTAATGGAGTTGCAGCCGTTTGATATTGGAGCTTATGCTTATGTTGAATTAACTTCTGGATGCTCTGGTGTGTCCTCTGATTTGCATTATAGATTTTCCTATGTTGAGGGTGGGACCTATCATTTGATGATTTGTCACACCCCTGCGTTTGCGTTATAAAGCAGCCAAGTCCACAAATGGTCTTCTCCCTTTCCCTCTCTCTCTTATTATTAGGATGGAAAATCTATCTGCCCTTGTTTGTTGGTATTCTCCATGGCAGGATGGTAAAAGCAAACCTATCATCAAAGTGGGATCTGACTGTGCAATTGAATAAGTGTGATGGGAAGCAAAGCTTTGGCTTTCTTTCTTGTCTATCCATTTGTAGGAGTAGCAAGTGGACCAAACCCCAAATGTTTTTCTTCTGCCCACTGCTTCAATGCCAAATGGTAAATGGGATTGGGCGCCCCTTTCTCCTCTCTCTCATGACTCATGCCTGTCTTTTGGATCTTCCTCCCCCACCCCCTGGATTGCCTCTCAGGCTGAGCAGAGCCAAGTTCGAAAAGATAGAATTGCATGTGCTCAACAGGATCAAAACCAGACTACTTTGAGTTCATTAGTACCTACTTTGGCTCTGCTTATCCATTACCTTCTGCTTACGGAGTGAATAGAAACCTGGACGACCATTGCTAAAGGGATGCCATGGCCATGGTAGCCCCTGCCTTTTTCTTTATTTTCTTCATTTTGTTTCCCCCCCTTCCCCCTTTGATCATGCCTTTACAGTTTGCCTTTTGGTTTTTCCTTTTGAGCAACCATCCTTGTCTCCAAGGAAGAAAAAACAGTGATAATGACTTTACATTAGGTCCAAGGATTCCCAAAGCCCTAAGCCATTCGATTCACTTGAAATGCCTCCTTTTGATGGACCTATTTCTCCTACTGGACATATCTTATCTAATCCATCATTTGACAGAGAGACTTTCATTTAATTGGATGGCCTTGATTTTATGTAAGTACATCATCCCAGTTTTGGCAGGCACATGCTACCAACATTATAGTAATTCTGCTGCTCCTCACCACCTAACTGGTAGCAACAATAACAATAACAATAACAATAATGCTTCATTTCTCAGTAAATTGTACAAAAAAAATCAGTAAAATAAAAATAAAATAAAAATGGTTTGGATGGCTAAACCCAAAAAAGAAAAAAACTGAAACACTAATAGCAAGCTCCTTTTTGGCAGTGACAAAAGTTAGGCTGCTTTGAACTGATTGGTGGATACCCATCCCAAAAGAGATGGCCCCACCACCAGATCAATGCAATGTGTGGGCCACGTGTACGGTATGGGAGGTGGGATACATTAATTTAATAACTTTTATTATGCAACAAAAAGTATGCTGAAATATGTTTAATTTGCATTAAACTACTTCAAGTCATAATATCTTATCTTATTTGTTTTATATATAAAAAAAATAGATTTAGTGGATAGCCAGGGAGTGGGCAGACGCTAACGTACAAAGCAACCAACGAAAATAAAACCACACTGACTGGGCAGATCAGGTCCGTTCAACCTAAAACCCAGTTGGTGGAGTGGCCAGTAATAATTAATTAAACAAATTAGTCGGTGAAGCTAAGAAAATTAAAATTTACTAAACCCAAACCCAAACCCAAACCAAAAAGGGTTCACAACTTTTGTCTGTTGAGCGCATTCATGGCTGAACTAAGCACGAGGTCAACCACTAAAGTGTGCTCTCTCTCTCTCTCTCGTGCTGCAACCACTTTAATTAAAATCCTCCCAATTAGTTAATTAATTATGCACATACATTACAGGACTGCAGTACATTACCCCCTTTTTTTTTCTCCCTTTGCACTATTTCCAGGATTGATCTTTGCTTTTTCCCAGGCCAAACACTTGATTTTGCTTTCAAACACGTGGCGCTATAGCGATGGGATGGGATGGGGGGGGATGGGATGGGACTGAAATTCTAATTGTTATCTGTTCTCTAGTCACAGCTCACAAAGATATGCACAACTATGAAGGATTATAACTGCAACAATCACGTAAATATTAAAGCAAGTTTTTGACATGAACCTAATTCTTGACTTCAAATCGCCATACTTTCGATTACCCTGTCATTATTACAAGTGATCCAAACGAAGGCGGAAGAAAGATTTGAGATGAGCTCGATGTCAAATGTCAAAGATTTGGGTTTAGTAGGTAAATTTGAAACCAAACTTTCGTCTGCAGGTACTATTTGTTTTTGACAAAGCATGCAATCAATCCAGCTCTTATTCTGTCTTGTATGGATAGAAAACCCTAGGAGAGCCCTTCAGCCTATGAAAACTATGAGGATGAGCCTACGCTTTTGGCCTTTTTGACAATTACGATTAACTGTAGGTGCCCTGTTAATGGAAATTTTCATCAAAGAATACTATTCTTTGATATAGGACTTGGGACTTAGCATTTCATTTCCACCAGCGGAGAATTTTTTCCCCCGTCCGTACAAATCAGTTGTCATGATTAGTGGGGGTTGGCAAGCTTTGTTAGCCTGGGTTGGGAACAGTCAAAAATTGAAGGCAAAGTACCGTCTGTCGTCTCACAACAGCAACACTGTTTCGGAAGAGCATAGGCATAGGCAAGTTTAGAGCTTGCGTGTCACGTTGTAAACGAGAGAGAGAGAGAGAGAGAGAGAGAGGAGGGCGGAGGGTCCTCCCTCTCCGTGTGCTTGTTTCCAACAACTTGACAATGGGTCGAACCCCACTTCCGATGCCTGTTCTTCTTCTGCTCTTTCAACGAAAAAGAGGGTTTGAAAATTTTGAACTTGCAACAAACAGTAGCAGGCACTCTCTTCTTCCTATCATGACCTAAGCAAAAAAACGTGGTGCAGTGCTATTTAGTTAGTTCCTTCTTCATTCGTCCCAAAGCCATAGAAATAAAATCTTCGATTCCCCATTGTCGTTTTCTTTATATTGTCTGGACCCTTCATTTTTCATGAATTATTTTATTTGTATTTTAAGTCTTATATACCTAATGAATGTAGGTATATGAACAGCAACGTGGTTGGTAATCATATGTATTGTTTTTATTTAAACCGATTCAAAAAAAAAAAAAAAAGAGGCAGTGATAGTGTTGGTCAAGAATGATTCTTTACATGGAATGAGATACCACAGGTCAATCATATAAATAGCAATTCTTAGAGGTTAAACTTATGCACTATTTCTGGTGGAAGAATAAACGCATCGTCTGGCGAAGAACTAGTTTCCATGGAACATTCCTCAACTTGTAGGGGGGGACAAGGCTCTTGGGTCGCAGATTGAACAGTTGGGACAATCCTTCCATTATTTGGTGCTCAATGCTTCACCAATAGGAAAGGGCTGTTTCAAGGTTCAAGGTTCCATGGTCGTGGAAAAAGGATTCCTTAAAAATCTATGAATCAAAAATCTGGACATGATCTCGCGAATTTTAATCAGACAAGCTTTACCAACTTGGGAGAATATTATTATAGTAACAGAGTCCAAGCCATTAACAAGTCTTAGTAGGACTTGAGATGCAGTGATTTGAAAGAGAGAGAGGGCGAGGGAATCTTCTAATCATTTCTGCTTGAGAACAATTATATTTTATGTAAGAGGATTTGAATTAGGTCTTGGATCTTTCGGCTGATGTGTGTGAGGACAAGGGCAAGGGCTCATTGTTCTTTTGAGTTTCAGTTAAAAGAGAAACCCCCCAAGATCCCGATACGCCACTAATTTGAGAAGGGGAAAACTCGACCTTTGAAAAAAGAAAGTGGGGTAGTCTCACCCAGCAAGCATCAAATTGGCCTTTCGGAAAAAGCAGTGTGTCAGATTTCAGCTTAAGCTGGTCAAAAGAACCTTGAAAAGGAAGCCCTGATATTTAATTTTCATGGTGGAGCCCTATTTGGTCAGAATCAGCAGCATTAGACTAATTCAACCTCATTCAAAATTTTAAATATCAAGAAGCGTCCATAAAAGATATCTCCAAACTTTTGGACAAGCTTACAAATCAGACCAATATGAAATGAAATAAAGCTTAAAGCAGATGGCTTCCTCCGATAAAGCCTGCCTAACTCTCTCTTTTCCATTCTTTTCCTTCCCCTAAAGATACCAAAAAATAAAAACAAAATAATAATAAAGTCCCTGAGATGCAGACCTTTTCCATGGACAAATAACAAATCGCAAACTCAGACGCTCCAATTCAGGGACGGTGTCAAAACAACCATGATTGCAAACATGGGTATTCCTCCATGGTTATCAACGGTAAACACCTCAGTCCCAATCATGAAATTGGAATATAACAAGGAAAGTTTAATATCCACTAATAAAGTGACTTACCATCATAACTGTCAACAAAGCTTATTGTGGTATTTAAGAGCATTCAGCCATTCGGGTCCTTGTCCTTTGCACACAACTGCTCACCAAAGCCAGCAAAAAGAGTGGTTGTGTTGAAAGGATAGCCAGCAAATACGATTGCTAGTCAAATGCTTACAAACAGGTATCTAGAAAATCTATGTTATCATGCTCATGGAAAATTCGGAAAATCTGTTATCCTATGCAAGCTCAAGGGGATAAGGAAAAGATTAGATAGTGATTCAACATGACATTATTTTGTGTGATGACACTAGATGGAATAGATTAGACTGTTAACACGTTCATCTGACTACTAATGATGTTAAACTTGTGAACAACCCAACAGCAAAGGGGAAGATTAGACAGGAATTACTTTAGTAAATGTGCTAAAGATGTTTATAAGCAAAGAGGCTTTGACCAAATAAGTTCATTTGCAATTAAAAAAGGGCAACAAAATGAATATCCTAAGCCCCTAACAGAGAAGAAGTAGCACTGTTTTTGCAAGCAAATTAAGTCTATAAATATTGACTAAAGCAATAGGGAAGAGCGCTAATAAATTCAAGTCAAATTTACTATTGTGTTTCACATCCTTTGGAATATGAACGTGCACCAGTCATGACTAAGAGATCCTGCCCATGTTATTTACCCACGTTCTCCACACCGATCAAATTTCAGACCTACATCTCCGTATTTATGAGTTGCTGGTGTTAAACTTGTATCTGTTTAAAGTGTCACACCTCAGAATGCCATCAATAGATTACATCCTTAGAAGGTTAACAGCATCTGGCATGTGATTGATGCTTATCCAAATTTTGATAGAAACGAATGATGTAATACCACAGGGGTGAATTTCACAGTGAAGAAGCTGAAAATACTACTCAGGGGGCCAAACGATCGATTCTCCAAGACCGTTTCCCATTGATCTCTTGAGGGGAATATTGCAACCTGCCAAAATAGCACACATATTACCACTTGGACCAACCTTCTATGAATTTTAACCACAATTTAAATTCTGCTCCCAGTTCGTCTATTTCCGAGGTAAAGCAAGCATCTGTCAAGAGGCAAAGGAACAGATACCAAAATGAGATGTAGCTCTAGTGTAAAATCCACATTTTTCTGCAAACCTAGACTTTTTCTTTTCCTTGTGGCATTTTTGAGAAGTGTGGTGGGATAGGGCGGTGAGATTGCAGGGAGTGGAGGGTGAAAGAGAGAAGAGGCAGGAGGAAAGGAAGAGCTTTGAGTGACTTGGACTTGCTTTGAACTACCACTCAATGTGGTTTAACTTGTATAATTGGAATATAGAAAGCATTGTCAGAGATCAGCTATTCTGGAATTGACCCAATTATCAGCTCATCCAGGATATAGCATTAACCCAAATATGGATCTAAACAAAATGGCCCATATCATTATTAAGCAAATCCTGTTTGAAGCCAATATAGAAAGGGTTTGAAATTGTGATAAATTTTGGCTAAAATCGTCCTTCTATTCATATTTTACAGGCCAATTATTGTAGCAAGAGAATGGATGTAAATAACCTGTCATGCAAACGGGACTGCTGTCCTTGCCAAAACTCAAAACGCTCTGGTTGAAGTCTGTATCCTCCCCAGTGTTTAGGCTTTGGAATCAAACTCCTGCCAAAAAGAAAAACATAAGGAGTTTTAGTTCTGGTTTCCTCCCACGTCCCAAAGAAGTCATTAGCTTGTCATATTGCTGGCCATTTGTCATTACGAACACATTAGATGCAGGTTCTTGATCATGATTAAATTTAGAAGTAAAACAAACAAGCACTTCATTTAGAAAGACATTAACGGAAATCAAGCCAATAAAAACAACCTGAAGCATAGCTGCATATAGAATATAGGAACAAACCAAACTATCAGGGTCAATTAAAATTAGACAACTTACCCATCAGAGTATTTTTCTTCTAATTCTTTGTATAGCTGGTGTAGTACATGCCGTCCAGGAACTATAGTGCTCTGAAGAAAGAAATTAATCCTTAAATTTTTCTCAAACTCTCACTTTTACTTCTAATGGACATTAACAGGGGTAATACAGGTCAGAGCCCTATCAACCATGTTTCCAGTATAACATAACAGGATGTTAAAGTCACAGACCTGCTTGCTAACTATTGCTCCAATTTGACTTCCTCGAGGACGACTGTGGAAGTATTGCTCTGATTCATCATCAGAAACTTTCTGCACAGATCCTTCCACTCTTACCTGGAAATCACAGTTCATTATAGCCATGGTCATCAAGGAGACATATCAACATGCTATAAAGTTGTAGTACTATTTAATCAGATACGTTTCCACATTGCAGCAAACTTCAATTATATATTGCAAGTTGAAAGTTCAATACATCAAGTTTATGTCTAAAGGTCAAAAACAATTTCCCACATATATCTGCAACATTTCAATTCATTAAAGAGGCTATTAGTTATGCCTTTTGGTTAACATACATAATTACAAGGCACACCCAAATACCAGCAGAATTTCAGATTGTTCAGCACATTTTACACAGGCACAGAGGAAGCCAGACATGACATGCATAAGTACAGAACTTCTATCATCTAACTCACCATCCATCATTCAAGTCTCTCTCTCTCTCTCTCTCTCTCTCTCTCTCTCTCTCACACACACACACACACACACACACACAAACAAACACACTCATACGCAGAACCATTATATCCAAATTCACCGTCCATTGTGATTTTTATAATTACCATCCTATCCACATCAACTATGAAGCCTAAGGAGTCAATAGCCAGAATTTATGGTTAGTAATAGACCAAGCTAACTCGGCCGGAAAAGCTGTTACTCCCTTGCTTCAAGCATACATTAAATTTGTCAATGATACTACTTCTGGAACCAATATATCAAAAAGTGCATCTGACTGCAAGTGGGAATAACATGTCCATATTTACTACAACACAAGAAGGTTCAGTGTTGAAAATAAAGTGAAAACATATATAAAGAGTTCAACAATCGGCCTGAACCACACTAAGTCCTAATATGTTAAAAGGAATCTTAAAAACTGTTCAAGATCCATATTGCATGTTGTCCATCAAACAAATCAAGGGTAAGAAAAGGAAATGATAGAGAATTTGGCATCAGAATCAGGTAATGTTGAATCAGTAATTTCAGTCTTTGCATGCTGATGCTAGTCATATGTTCAAAAATGAACCATGCTTTTGAGAAGATTATCTTTAGAACAGATATCTTCTAAAAGATAATTTTCACATCAACTAAAGTTGATTTACTGCAGCATTTCATAATGGATAAGCACAAGCCAGAACTCAATGTCCTACCTGCCGATTAAGCCCATCCCAGTAGAAAAGAAGTGACGCATGAGAATTTTCTGATAACTCGCGTGCCTTCCGACTTTCATAATTGGTGTACCTGCTTGAAGTAAAAACATAGGAAATATCTCGAACAATATCAAATCACAAAAAACTCTGTTAACCGCACATGATTCCATGACAGAAAAGAACACTAACCAAACAAAGCCATCCTTGTCGACACCTTTCAGCAATACCATTCTTGATGAGCTGCAGCAGACAGTAAGATGGTAAAAAAGAGATGAGAAAGGTCAATCAATAAATATCCAAAACGTATAAAGTTTTGAAATAGTGCAATTAAAGTTTAAATGAAGTTGCTGGCAGTCATCATCACCATATCTATTTCATTAAAAGGTATTAGGACATCTAGAAGTGCTGGAGATATGAATTATTTCAGGATGAAGCTCGACCAGGTCATCACTAATTTCAACCAAACAAAGAATGGCAGAGTTGATGAAGAGGTTTAGTACTAATAAAGTTGCATAATCTAACTATGTTATTCAGAGAAAGAATTTTTCAAATTTCAAGCACTTTACAATTCCAAAGAAAAGAAGGTTGAAGAAACAACTACCATTTACAGCCTAAAGGAAATTCATTTACAATTTTTATAAGAACTAAGAATATAATTTAAAAGTACCTCTTCTAAACTTATGGAAACATTAGGATACAAGATTAACCGATCACATTATTCCATAAAAACAAAACCCTCCACTTGTTTTCAACATATTTTCATATTTTGAAATGTACAAATGTTTCATTGTTATCACTACTTAACATATCTTGTCTCACTACAGCTGATGTCATGGCTATTCAATCTAAATAACTCATTTGTTAGGCAAATGATTCTGCACAATCTTCATCATATAAGCTACTCCAACAAATATAGTGACAATTAGTAATATCAAAACTAACTTTAGTCAATATATATTCGTAAGTACAAAACACTGTCCTCGTTCATTTTTGTCCATGTCCATAATTAACTCCGCTGAATCCATTTAATTAATGTGCTTCTTACACAAGAGCAACTACCCAAAACCAACTTTGATATTTAAAAATCAGGGTTTGGATAATAACAATTAAAATGCTATGATTATTCAATTACCTCAAATAAGCATGGTTCTCACATTTAGTATGAGGAAAAGCAAATTTCTTCAAAAAATTTTGGCACATTTTAAATACTTCCCAAATTTTCTTAAGGATTCCAGTGGGAGCAGCTGCCCCCATTGTGGATCCATCCCTGAAGTGGAAATGAGAGTATATCCATTAGATCAGAAAAGAGAGTCCCAAAAATGTGTACTCATTTCTTAATAATATGTAGCCTTAGACTAGCAGCTAGGATCCAAACTAACACATTTTACAGCTTCAAAGATTAAGGATCATTAGAAAAAAAGAAAAAGCAGCACGAATAAAGAAACATGATTGCAGCAAAACCAGAGAAGCATACGGTTTTCCATCTTTTCCTGTTGTTGACAAAGCCATAGCATTTGGTTCCTTTAAGCCAGCAGCCACCGCATCATCAAACCATTTGCGAAACTGCAAGATAAGTGAAAGGCTTACATGATAAAAGAAATAAATGCAATAACTGATTGTGAGCAGACACCAACAAAAAATGAATTTTCAAATCAAGTAAAATGAATGAACGGCATAATTTGACTTGTGAACTTGTACCTGATCAATAGGGTCAGCTTCCGCCTGCTCCTCCAGGAAGTCTGGAGATATATAATTCTCTCTGAGAGCTGATATATCAATTTGTGGAGGCTTTCCAATTCGGACACACATAGATGTGCCAGGATATGGGGGAAGGTGAAGCTTATATTTTTCTGCAATAGATGGCGGGACAAATCTACCACCTAGAAAGTGGTGAGGTCCAGAAAATTTCTTGGCACACAGTTTTGGAGCAGTCAAAGAAACCTGTGTACATTTAAAATAAAGTTATTAGAAATTTGCAGTAGTTAGACACACGAATATTTAATATAAAGCAGAGGGGTGCATAACTACTCATGTTTAAACAAAAACAATGTAAGTTTCCAAAGCACAACTAAGGCTGAATGAAAGACGTAAAGACGTACCAACATATCAGGTTTAATTCCTTCACCATCAACATCACCTTCTTCAACATGCCATCCAGATGGAATATCTACAGACACAATAACAGGGGACTTTCGTTGCATTTGTTTATAATTATTTAAGTGAACCAGCTTCTCGATCAGATTATCAAAAGGTGGCCTCGGTGCACCTGAAAGATTTGAAACAATGAATATAGCTGATTCACAGAATTTCAAGGTTTTTCCGATACTGCACCCTATCATTAGATCACAAACTTTCTTCATGCCATGATTATACACTGATTGGGTAAATAAAATGTTTTATGTAATGTAAAAGAACTAAAAATTTCACTAAGATTATTAAATTATTATTATTTTTTTTTTTAAAAAGAAAGATAAGCCAGAAATAGTGATCAAAACCTAACCAGGAGGCAATAAGTGATTTGATCACACCATGAAAATGAGCCATAAAATCCAGAGCGCAGATAGATGCAGAATTGGGATAAGATAGCTTATTAGAGAAAGTTGAAGTACGTACTGTCCACTTTCACAATCAAGAAAATAAAAAGTTCCAGTAGCAGTGGTAAGAAATATGAATCTTAAACTATAGAAGTTGATGGGGAAGAAAAGGAGAATCATAGCTGCATGATCTTAACTTGTTTCTAGATAAATGGTAATAACAATAATGCTGCAGCGTCATAAAGGATATACATAGACATCAAGTTGAAAGTATTTACCATGAAATGAAAAACCAAACATAGCATCAACTAGAATGTCAAAGTCATTCGACCAGTCCACAGGCAACTCATCCACTGACAGGAAAGGGATTGACAGAGATTCCAGCTACAAAACCAGCAGATCAAATAACAACTCAGACAAACCATGTAAGCTAATTTTCAAGATTATTATGACTTTAGCCCTTGTATCATAATCATACCTGAGTAACAAGACCAGAATAAAGGGGTTTGGAAGTTCGCTTAGGATAACAGACAAATGGCTTATATCCAAAGTGATACAAATGACGAGCAGCAACCAGCCCGTCGCCTCCATTATTTCCCGGACCACAAATAGCAAGAACAAGATTATACTCGCTTGGTTTATAAACCTGCAACAAGAAAAGCTCCTTTTGAAGGCTGAAAAAAACATATAAACTCAAGCACAATTGCAGATTGAACACAATATATATATATATATATATATATATATTTGACATTCTAGTAGTAGTGTAGCAAGATAAGTAGAGAAATCCGCTCAACATCAATAATAAAGGAGCAGAACCCTTTAATCGGAAACTTCTTATGCATGCTTAGGTCAACTTAAAAACATGGATATTTTGTATGTTTGAATTAGCATATGGCAAGTTGGCAACCAGAGAAATTCGATAAACAAAATAAAAAGAGGTATTAGCCATTACCTCAGCAATCGATGTGGCGACGCTTAAACCAGCTAATTCCTGACAATGACATCAACTGAAACCGTTCAACAAATGTATATTTAAGTAATGAATGAGTTTAAAAAAGCGAGTATCTAACCATTAACTGATCAACGCTAAAGCCAAGAGGACCCATGAGAATCTCATCAATCTCGGCAGCTTCTCGCTGCGTTAGGTACGTAATAGAACCCTGATTTTGCAGCGACGACGCCATTCCTCCCACTTCACCGGATTTCGAACAAAACGGTCGGATTGCAGAACAGGAAATTGGACCCAGAAAACCCTGTTAATCAAAACAACATTAGCTTACTTGTTAAAGGGTTGGATAGATGGATTTGAGGAGAGCAAGAATGAGAAGCTTTTTACCGAGGAGAAGCGAGCGAGATAACCAGAAGGTTTGGCTTTGTAAATTGATGAAGGAGAGCTATAATAAGCGCGAGGGAATGGTGCTTGGGTGAGAAGCGAGCATATCATTCTTCCGCCTTTCCGTAACACTCCCAACATTGTTTTCCTTTGTTTTACTTAAGTTTGGTTCGTGACATAAATAAAAATAAAATAGAATAGTTATAAGGTGGAAATAGTAAAAAATAAAATAAAATAAAAATTATTTAATTTAATATATTAAATAAAAATAATTATTTAATTTTTTTATTGATTAGATACATAAATATAAAAATAATAAAAACAATATCATAAAATTATAGTACTGTATATATTTGTAGTTATGAAAAACATCTAAAATAATAATAAAAATAAAATAATTCAAAAAAATTAAGTAAATAGAAAAGCATAAGAATTAAACAAGACTCAATGTGTGGCAAGAACTTTAAAATTATACAATTGAATGTTGATAAAAAAAACAAGATTTAAAATTTTAATCAATTTAAAATTCAATATTTGTTAAAAATTAAAATACTAGCATAATAAATTTATGATTTGGTCTTTTAATTTTTGGGATATTATATATTTTTTGCAATAAGCTATCTCTTTTTTTAATAAATTTATAAATATTATTTTTGATAACACTTGAAAATAAAAATGATTCCAATTGAAATAAGAAATTTAATATTATACAACTATTCGAATGTTATTCAAATACAATATTTAGAATTTTAATCAATCTAAAATTCATTATTTGTCAAAAATGAAATTGCTGGCGTCATAAATTTATGATTCGGTCTTCTAATTTTTGGATATTATATTTTTTTTTGCAACAAGTTATCTCTTTTTTAATAAATTTATAAACATTATTTTTTATAGTATTGAGAAATAGAACTCCATTGCCTAACTTGGGTGGATTGCTAATTTTTTTTTTTGACATAATATTTAAAAAAGTCATTGAATTATTTAAATAAACTTTTATTATTTAATTAGATTTAATTAAATTTTTATATTTTTATTTAGAATTACGTAAGTTTTTATAATAATAAATTGATGACTAAATGACAATAATTAAAATATTTTTTATTATTTTTATATTAATGTGGTGTTTACGTGATGAATGAAAAATATCATGTGATTATATTATTATGTCACATTAACATTACGTAACATAAAATGACAAGTAATGTTATGATTAAAATAGTTAATTAATTATTAATTATAAAAATTTATTTGATTTAAAATAAAAATATAAAATTTTGATTAAATGCAACAATAAAAGAATAAAAATTTATTTAAATGTTTTAAATTAATTTAAAATTATTTTAAATATTATATATTTTTTTATTTTCATGATTGATTATCAGTTTTCAATATTTCTTTTTTTTTTTTTGGAAAATAACAAATACGAGCCTATTGGCTTCATCAAGGCCATTACAACCTAAGTAGCTAATAATTAAACGATTCTTGTTTTATGCTTCCAAAGCATCTTCTGTGGCTGTGGAGTATATTTCCTTTTCTTGTTTCTCAGGCAACATCTTTTGAATCCTCTCCAAGAAGCTCATCGCGGTCTCCAATCCTTTTTCATCTGAAATTAACAACAACAACAAAAGGGAACAGAATAGAGATGCTATGAATCAGATGAACAAGCAAAAATCCATGCAAGCTTTACCCAAAAGGAACCATTTGCATATAGAAACCTACCAAATCTGGGAATAGTGTGGCCCTTTGGATGATGAATGACAACGGGGTCTACACAGGATTCCAACAGCTCCAATCCATATGGTTTTAAGAAATCTGTCTCTCCTGAAAGAGAAAATGAAAAAAGGATGGCTGGAAATTAATTATTGTGTTACCCAAAAAAGGAAGACAATTCCATATATTGTAACTAATTATTTAAGTCTTACCTACTATTAGATTACAAATAAAATTTTTTATTTATTCTTTAAATTAATAATTATATATAAATGCAAATATTCTTTAACGTTAAGGTTTGTAATATAAATCATTAAATTTTTGTAATTATGATCTATAAATTATTCAATACTTTAAAAGTAAGAAAAACATTTTTTTAATAAAAAGTATTCAATGCAATTAAAATTTATATTTATAAATTGGATTAATATTTATAACAAAAATATTTTTAATGAATGCTATTCAATGCAATTACAATTTTTACTTCAAAACTAAAAAAATCTTATTAATATTTATAATGAAAAATATTTAGTATTGTATGTAATAGTATGAGATGTAATAATTAGAATTATTTAAAATGAAAAATAATAATTTATAAGTAAAAAGTTTCTCAACCTTTGTACTTATATATATATATATATCAATTGTATATAAATATAAATATTTTAAAATATAAAATTTGAAGTGTAAAAAATTCAAATTTTATGATATTAATCTACAAATTATTTGATACTATTAGAATTATGAAGAATATTTTTAATGAAAGTATTTCAATACAATTAAAATTCTTATCAACAAACGATTGAATGATAAATTATAAATAAGGATTTTTTTTCCTACACTCATGGTAATTATACTCTAATTTCATCTGTAGATGCAATATTTAATATATATTGAAAGTAATTTAATTATGAACATAATTTTTTTAGCATTCAAAATAAGTCAACAGAATTCATAAGCATTTTAGATTTCAGCAAGTAAAACTAAAATTTTCAAAAATTTGGGAAAATCAACAACTCAAAAATGTAGAAGGAAAATGGAATGTGTGTACCTAAGAAGTGGAGGGATGGGCACTGAATGGGGGAGGAATACGCTTTCTCTGCCACTGATTCTGACTTTAACTTAGCCCCTCCAATTATTATCAAATACTTTATTTTGGGAACTTTTGTGAGAGCCACGCCCTGCAACCACACCCATCCATGTTGCATGAATCCTTAAGTCTTATAGCCCCCAATAAAGGTTTAAAGGAAAAATAATAATAATAATATTTCAAAATAGGAAGAGCAGTATCAACGCACCTTCGCCTGCAGTCCAGGCAACCCACCTGACAAGATAGCTCCCTGGAATTATATAAAGTTGTCAAATGCACATGTCATTTGTTGTTACTTGGTAATACTATTTTTTTTTTCAATTGGGTTGAATAAAAAAAAAGAGACAAGAAAGGGAACTTGGAGATTCCTTCAGTTTCTCGGCAAGCAAACAGAAAACCAGACGTTAAGACCAAGAAAACACACCTGTGAGAAACCAAGGAGACCGTCGAATGGTCCTTGCTTGATCATAATACCTTCGATATAAGCAAGACACTCTTCAAAGTTTGTGTAACTCGTAAATTCCTGCAATTAATATGAAACCGCGTTTCTTTTTCATCCGGAAAAAAATACACATGAAAAATGACAGAAATATATAAGAATAAAACGTGAAATAGAGTTTGTTTACCTTATTGAACTGAAACCACTCGTAATAAGGAGGATCAAAGATCCCTTCAACGTCGGATTTCCCCAGTGCCGGAAAAGGAGCATCAGGGTAAACTAGATCAATCTTTTCCAACACTGATTGAGGCCACTTTGTCTCTATCTGTTTCTTGAGAATCGCTCCGCTTGTTCTGAATCCATGGAGGCAAAGAAATCTTGGTTTCCTGGCAATCTCAGCTTCACTTCCCATCTCCTTTAACAATATTCCAATGTTTCTGCTCTGTTTTTTTATTCGTTTCCGTTGGTTTTCTGAGGCCTTCTTTTGGTTTTTTTTTTTTTTTTTTACATGGGTTACTGCAATTTATACTGCGAGGACGAGGATACCGCATAGGGATCTTGCTAAACACGTGCGAGCGAAAGGCTGCCAGTTCTAATTAGACTAGTCCCAGCCCCATCCCCCTCGAATTGGGAAAGAGAGGTTGGGGAAAGTGAAGTCAAACGTAATGACGGTTAATAAAGTTAGTTGGACTCTTTTGGACGGCTATGATCTGTCGGATATTTCTGATTGTGAGCTGGTAGCCTTCCTCGCGTTTTCTCTCTCTGTTTCCACGAGAAATGCGCGTCCGTTTGAACACCCGCGGATTACATATTCCCTGATATCATTTTTTTTTCCTTTATGATATTCATGTAGTTTTTTTTTATAATGCTTGAAAGAGTTTTTAAATATTAAAAAAATTTTAATAAAATTTTATCTTTTATTACTATTTCAGTCAAGTCTATATATTTTAATTTTAAATTAAATAAATTTTATAATTAAAAATTAATTAATATTTTTAATTAAAATATCAATTATCATTTTGTACTTACTTAACATAAATTTTAAAAGTAAAAAATATTATATGATCATATCAGTATGTTATTTTATTATCTATTACAACATATCCATATGTTAAGTCAATGGGTCATGGATCTTACATCAGTAAAAGATATTTATATGTTAAGTCAATGAATCATGGATTTTACATCAGTAAAAGATAAAATAAATATTGAATATATAAATATAAGTTTTTCACCACTTATTAGATATGTTTTTTGAGTTAGGAATATGAATCTGTGATTTATAGATTTACTTAAACTTTAAATAGTTTTTGGGTTAAGAATATGGACTTATAATTCATAAATTTACTTAAATTTTATTTTCAAAATTTAAAATTACACAAAGTGGAGTTTAAGTTTTGACATGTGATAAATAGTATTAAAGTTGGTCCATAAACCCAATCTCATGTGACATTAAACTTAATCACATGTCCATATTCCCAATCTAAAAAACATATCTAATAAGTGATGGAATACTCATATTTATATACGTAAGATTCACCCATCTCTTACTGATGTGAAATTTGTAACATTTTACCTCACCAAATTATGCAATACTCTTATTGCACTAACTCTTTACTGAATTTTACCTTATCTAATTATGTAATGCACTCTTTACCCACGAGATTAAGTTTAACTTTTGACTTGCAACACAGTGCCTCGTGTTATAGAGTAATAAATTATTTATTAATTAAAAATAATTAATCAATTATTAATTATAAAAAAATATTTTTATTTAAAATAAAATATAAAAATTTAATTAAATATAATAAAAAAATAATTTGATTAATTTTCTAAATTTCTTTCGATTATTGTTAATTGTGTATATAAAACATTTCAAGATAAAAACAATGCATCCAAATGCCACTGACTATATCTTAGTAATAATAATAGCTAATTAAAGTGAGGCTCGCCTACCCTATTAAGAACATGTGGTGCCAGACTGCTGGTGCCATTTTTTGGACCGCAAAGTTCAATGTCTACATTAAATCATGTACTAATATTTATTTGTTTTGATTTTTAAAAAACTTTAATTTTTTAAAATAAACTATACATGCACTTATTATAATATATAGATCCTATATAAATAAACAAAAATATTCATAGTTCATTTCGTGATCTCTCCAAGTTAAATGTGTCAAGCCATGGTTAGGTTGTGACACGCTATGTACAAAAACTTATGACAAGTCATGGTTAGGTTGTGACACGCCATGTACAAAAACCTGTGACAAGTCATGGTTAGGTTAGGTTGTGACACGCCATGTACAAAAACCTGTGACAAGCCATGGTTAGGTTGTGACATGCCATGTACAAAAACCTGTGACAAGCAATAGTTAGGTTGTGACACGTCATGTGACAAGCCATGGTTAGGTTGTGACATGTCATTACAAAAATCTGTGACACACCATATACAAAAACCTGTGACAAGCCATGGCTAAGTTGTGACAAGTCATGTTGTGACACGCCATGTACAAAAATCTGTGACACACCATGTACAAAAACTTGTGACAAGTCATGGTTAGGTTGTGACACGTCATGTATAAAAATCTGTGACACACCATGTACAAAAATCTGTGACAAGCCATGGTTAGGTTGTGACACGCCATGTACAAAAACCTGTGTCACGCCATGTACAAAAATTTATGATAAGCCATGGTTAGGTTGTGACACACCATATACAAAAACTTATGACACGCCATGTACAAAAATTGTGACAAGCCATGGTTAGGTTGTGACACATCATGTACAAAAACCTATGACAAGCCATGGTTAGGTTGTAACGCGCCATGTTGAAAAAAATATTGTTATTACAAACCATGTATAAAAACATGTTTCATACCATAATTAAATAGATATACTGAAATCCTCTCAATTCTTTTTATTTTTATTTTTTGACAATTTGACACTGCTTAAAGCGTTTTCAACATATTTTCATAAATCAAAATATAATTTTTTTATCTAAAATACCTACTTTGACTAAAAATTATAAAAAAATTCTTTTGAAAACCTAGGTTTATAAATTTCAAAATTTTGAATTTATTGGTGTATAGATCCTGAATTGATTCAATTAAAAGTTATTTCATACATTTGTGATTATTTCTACCATTTTAATTTTATCCAAAATACCTAAAAATCGAATTTTTCAAATACCCACCCACCCAAACACATCAAAACGATTGCTTGGTGTCTTGAAAGCTCAAGAAAAAGATATATGAAAACGCGAGAGAGAGAAATCGAAAGCATAACAGATGAATGTTAAAGAGAGAAATCGAAAATATAGCAGACGAATGTCGAAGAGAGAAATCGATAAAATTTGAAAGAGTGAGATGGTGAGAGGGAGAAATCCGAAACACAAATGGAAAGAAATTATGATGAATGGTTTAATTTATTTAAAATAGTTTAAAGGGTGTTTTTGTCAAGTCATGATTAAATATGGTTAAAAAAATTAAATTTATTCTGATGGTTATTCTTAAAAGAGGAAATTATGAGAAATAACTTTCCTTATAAGGTGATTTCAAAAATAACCACCAAAATAAAGTTATCTGTTTCTACCCAAGAAGAAACATGAGTAGACGAAAATGCCCTTAAAAAATACTGTGGCAAATTAAGCTGTCGATATCTGCCTTCCGCCATCTTCCAAAAATTAGAAATTAATGCTCAGTTGTTTGTGCTCGCTCATCTTTCTCTCTTAGCTCTCTGAACTGTATCAACTCTGTATTCAGCACCATCGTCATCAGCTCTCTCAGCTCTCTGAACTGTGTGAGCTCTATCAACTCTCTGTTGAGCACTATCGTCTTCGTGCCGTGGTCTATCTCTCGCCATTTGTCCATATTGTCCTCGAACAATAAACCTCATTGCGGAGATGACATCAAGGTATGTTTTTGGGTTCGTTGCTGCAACACATAAATTTGTGAAACTTTTTTTGTAAATCAGAAGACGGATTAGAAACATTGCACAGAGTTGTTACCAGCATGTCTATGTGCACTTGGCGTGTCAGCAGCATGTTTGCATGCACTTGTCGTGTCACCAGCATGTCTATGTGCACTTGGCGTGTCACCAGCATGCATGCATGCACTTATCGTGTCACCAGCATGCATGCATGCACTTGTCGTGTCACCAGCATGTCTGCCTGCACTTGGCGTGTCACCAGCATGCATGCTTGCACTTATCGTGTCACCAGCATGCATGCATGCACTTGTCGTGTCATCAGCACTTCTGCCTACACTTGGCGTGTCACCAGCATGCATGCATGCACGCACTTGGCCTGTCACCACCATGTAATTAAGTAAATAATTAAATAATTAAGTAAATTAAATAATTATTTTTGTTTTCAAAATTTCAGTGGAGTTCCAATTCTGCGACTTGTGATAAGACACAGTGGTCAGTGGGTGGATGGCATGTATAAGGGTGGTAAGTCACGAATGCGGGGGGTTAGGAGTGATTTGTCGTTTACAGGCTTGATGAAACTGGTTGAAGATGTTGTTGGGGTAAACTCAAAAATTGACGATATTGAGTTGCATGCATTGATCAGTACACCCGAGGAGCTATCACGACCAATTATCAAGGATGATGAGGATGTTGCATTAATTCTGTTAGAACAGAGGAATGTTTTGACTGTGTATGTCAGCATTAAGAGACCCGAAACAAATGTTATGTCACATGAAGAAGCTGAAAAACATGGTAATCAGCTCAATCAAAATTAGATTTACAATGCTTCACATATGCTAGAGCATTCGGTCCGTAACCCGCAATTGAAGTATCCTCAAGAGTTTGTACAGCCCGGTAACCAGAGGACATTGATAGAAGAGTTGGGTGCACAATTCCGATCAGGATGTGTATCAAACCAATTAGGGTTTGCTGTTAAAGGAATGCATCGATCGGGTGAAACGGTAGAGTGTGTAATTCCAATTTCAAATGAGAATACGACATGTGAGTACAACACTGTGACATTGGCTGTTAACACTGCGACACTGGAGGATAATACTGCATGTTATGAGGGAAATGAGGATTTGTTTGCTGGCAGTGAAGATAGATTTGATGACAGTTCGTGTGATGGGCTTGACGAATGGGATCATGACATTTCAGACAATGACTGCCTTTATGACAGTGACATTCCAATTTGCAATAATGTTGAAGGTGAAACGGAACCTGTTGAAGGTTTTGATGTAGGAAATGTTCAGTGTGATGATCCTATATACAATAACCCCATCGCTGGTGAGGACGGGAATCGTTCCGTTGATACAATGCTCGATAATAGTTATCAAGAAAGGCGAAATGAAGGAATATCTTCTACGTGGTGAATTGCAGGTGCAGAAAGATTCTCCTTCCAAACAATTAGCACTGAGGAGTCAACATGTCCCAATGATCGCTTATACAAAGAAAGAATGTTTTCCTCGAAGGCGGAGTTGAAACGAGCTCTGAACATGTTGGCTCTAAAAGAGCAGTTTAGGATAAGAGTGAAAAGGTCATGCAAAAGTCGTTATGAGGTTGGTTGCAAAGACAAGGCATGCAAGTTCAGTGTCCGTTCAAGGAAGTTACCTAACGGAGGAGGGTATTGGGAAGTTCGGAAGTTCCACAAAGTACACACATGAACTGTTGATGGGTTGTAAGGGCGATTTCCATCTGCGAGTGCCAAGATAATTGGTGAACTTATGGCACCCAAGCTTCAGGCTAATGGAGTAGCGTTGAGACCTAAAGACATAATTGGTGAGATGAGGGTTCAGTGGGGATTGGAATGCTTGTATGGTAAGGCTTGGCAAGCAAAAGAGTATGCGGAGACGCTTGTTTTCGGTCCCCCGGAGGAGTCATTTCAACTACTACCCTCATATTTTTATATGTTGGAACAAGAAAATCCTGACACAGTCACAGTAGTGGCTACTGAAGAGGCTGAAAGATTCAAATATTATTTTTGGTCATACATGGCTTGTATTTGGGGGTTTAGGGATGTAATGCGTCCTACGGTTGCAATTGATGCAACACATCTGAAAGGCAGGTTCAATGGTGTTCTGTTTGTTGCTGTATGCAAAGACGCGAACGAGTGTGTATATCCAGTTGCGTTTGGCATCGACCATGTTGAGGACGAAGACTCGTGGACGTGGTTTCTCATCAAGCTACGTGATGTGGTTGGTTATCCTAAAAACACTATATTCATTTCTGATCAGCATCTCGGCATTAAGAAAGTAATCCAAAATGCATACCTAGAAGCGCACAACGGTTTATGCGATTACCATTTGAAGAAAAACTTTAAAAATAAGTTCAAGCGTGATAACGTTTCTATGATTTTCACCATTGCTCGAGATTGCTATAAGATTTTCGAATTCAACAGACATATGAACCAGCTCAAGTAGATTCATGCAGGAGCCTATGCTGATCTTTTGAGAATAGGCCTTGAGAGATGGGCACGTGCATGTTCACCGACAAGGCGATACCAAATGATGACCTCAAACATTGCCGAATGTGTTAACTCCTACTTAAAGCATGCCAGACAAATGCCAATCACTGTTTTGATTGAGTTCATACGAGACATGTTCCAGCGTTGGTTCCATGATCGGTACGAGGAGGCTGTCAAGGTGACCACACCCCTCAGCCCTTGGGTTGCTAGGCAATTGAGCAAACGCTTCAATGATGCACATCGCTTTGTAGTGAAGCCTATCAATCGAGTGGAGTTTGAAGTTAAAGACGGGAAGATGGACGAACTTGTTAACCTGTCCACAAAGACGTGTTTATGTTGTGAGTTCCAAAAAGATTTGCTGCCATGCAGCCATGCCATTGCAGCAATAAGGTCAGATTATATTTTCTTTATTTCTTATTTGATCCTTAATTTGACATAACATAGCATTATATTCTGCTTGAATATTGGGTTCATTGTATTTTTCAGTAAATGCAAACGTGAAGCCTTTGATTTCTACACCGACTACTACAAGCCAACCTTTTGGGTGGAGGGTTATGCGAGGTCCATTCGCTCAGTAGGGCATCCTAGTGAATGGGACATCCCCCCGCATGTGAAACAAATTGTCGTCTTACCACCACCTTGGCGAGGTCAAGCATGAAGACCTAGGAGGAGAAAGATTCCATTCGCTGGTGAAGGTAGTCGAGCACGGAGATGTTCGCAATGCAAGATGTACGGGCACAACAGACAGAATTGTCCATCTCCATTTGCAAATCCATCAATAAATTCGGCACCATCTCGATGTCAATCAGCGCCCCGACGAGTGCACCGACCGAAAGCGTATTTAATTTGCAGAAAAACTAATCATATACACAACAACTGTCCAATCCGAAGGACAATGTCTGAAAACGTAGTGTGTGTTGTGGACGAAGACATATTATCGGGGCCTAACTAACTGCAATTTATTTGTTGCTTTGTTAGGGTTTGATTCGAACTGTTTCGATCTTGGCCATTGACATTTTGCATTGAATAATGATATTTGCTATAAACCAATGTATAACAATAGCATTGCCTAGGCATAGAAGTTGTCAATAATTGACTTTAGCCACACCATGCATGGTGGTATAGTATGGAATGTAAATTGTCTAATCTTTGGACAGCATATATAAATAAAAAATCAACAATGTTAGTCTACATTTCGACAATTGTAAAGCCAATACATTCATTACATTATTGCTTAAAGCAAATCGTTTCAATATACATAAGGAAATTTTACTCATTTTACAAACGACGTTGCAAAACTATATCAATTGTCCACTTTTGTTTAGAGTTTGTGATAGGGTAAAAATGTGAGAAGTCAAGCTACAGAGTCGGTGACACACTATTGAGGGAAGCAGTGACACGGCATCCTTTTCGTGCTGCTGACATGCCAAGTGCATGCAAACATGTTGGTGACACGCCGACTCTATGTAGACATTTTTGTGACACGTCAGGTGCACATAGACTTGCTGGTGACACGCCAAGTGCATGCAGATATGGTAGTGACACTCAAAGTGCATGCAGACATGTTGGTGACACATCGACTCTATGCAGACATTTTTGTGACACGTCTAGTGCATATAGACTTGCTGATGACATGCCATGTGCATGCAGATATAGTAGTGACACCCCAAGTGCATGCAAACGTGCTGTTGACACGCTAAGTACATGCAGATATTGGTTGTGACACGCCACCTACATGCATACTGGGGGTGACACGCCAGGCGCATGTAGACATGGTGGTGACACGCCACCTGCATGCAGATATTGGTGGTGACACGCCACCTGCATGCATACTGGGGGTAACACGCCAAGCGCATGCAGACATGCTGGTGACACGCCACCTGCATGCAGATATTGGTGGTGACACGCCACCTGCATGCATATTAGGTGTGA
This sequence comes from Theobroma grandiflorum, assembly GCA_036013995.1. NCBI lineage: Eukaryota > Viridiplantae > Streptophyta > Magnoliopsida > Malvales > Malvaceae > Theobroma > Theobroma grandiflorum. The sequence continues at coordinate 23,899,939 of CP142126.1, forward strand.
CACGCCAAACGCATGCAGACATGGTGGTGACACGCCGAGTGTATATTGTTAATGTTGTCAGACGCTGACTTATTACTAAATTGCGATACAAAAAAATATAATATAAGGATACAAAATTACTTAACAAAGATAATGTATTCCTGTATAAAATTAATTGTTTATACAAAAAAATTTTATTATGTATAAAAATATAATGAAGTGAGTAATAATAAAATGATTTTATTTCCTATGATTGTGTATACAACAAAAAATTTATCTCTAAATTGTATTTTGTAGAAAAAAAAATTATATAACTAACTGTCGATATGTTCATGGTTTGCTCGCACAGCTGTTGGAAAATATTTCGTGCGCATATTGGATACGCAATTTTGCAATCATATTCTGCTTAACTCTTATCGGCTCCGATTGCAACATTGAGTCAATGTAGCTTACCATGAACATGCCGCAGCTGACACTATCCTCCTGCCGATGCACTGAAGGGTTGGGCAAAGAAATTTCCAATGGCATCTGCGTCAAATCCCGTCTCCTCTGACATGTTTTATTGAAATACCCAGCTTGGTGGCAGATGATTGGAAAAATTGTCGTAAGTGGCTTCATCTGCTCCGTACGAACTCCGTTATCCTTCGCTACCAAAGTTGTTGCGGAGTCCATCACCTTGATCTTCCACTTTCCCAAATCGATCTTTGCCACCACCCAATGCCAACCCACAGTGCAAGGAGTGAGGATGAAATCGACCTCTTCCCATTTCTTGTCGTATGTCGGCCTTTCACCCTCCACATACCCTCGTAAATCATCATGAATTTGCATGCCCGACCGGGCATCTTCCGTTTGATATGCTGAGTGTAGCATATGGATGGTGTCTTGGAAAAAAAAAATTTGCATTGGTTTAGACTTAATGCACTGAAAAGTTTAGAAAAAATTAAAATTTTTTGCAAAAAACTTACAAAGAATATCGTGTCAACCACGCATGCACGGGCAGTGTAATGCTTCGATTTTGGGCCTGTCGCCCGCTTACACATAACGCTGAGGCATGCGTCGATATGTTCACTTGTCATTTCTGCTTGTGGATCCTCTAACGATGTGAAGAAGTCAACACCTTGATCCCCTAAGATTCCGACGTTACGCCTGCATATGTCACAAAATGAATTTGATAAGCGATGATGGATGAATGTTTCTATAGAAAACAACAATGAATTGATATTTACAAGCTGACCTCGCAGACTGGTTCTTCTTGAAAGCTTCGTACGCTTCCATCATCGTGTCCTTCACCGCCCGACGGGTCAATGAGGGGTCGACATACGGGCTTGCAAGGTATTTGCTCGCCATTATCACACGTGCCCGCTCAGTATGGTCGGTAATTGCTGCTACACGATGATGGTAAATGGAGGATAGTGGTGACCTAGTGGTTTCGGGAGTGCTTTGAGCAAGCTGGCCCGATCTTGCTGCTGGAAGCGAGACGATCGCCTCGGACGGAGGAAGATGCTCTACGGCTGACACAACTAACTGAAGGTCTCCCTCATGTCTGACGAAAGTATCCACAATCGAATCGACCTCACCAACCTCGACTCCTTCAGCATCTTCTGATTGAAGGCTGATACCATGCTCATCATGCTGCCCATCATCAGGATCATCGTGACCAATAGCAGCATTGTCGGATGAAGGACCGGCCTACAGAACGAGACAATTGTGAAAATTCGATAGCGAATTGACCTAAAATAGCAAAATACAAGCGCAGAAAGATTAACGTACTTGTGATTTCAACCCATCTAGAACCCGTGAAACGATGCGGTCCTCAAGCGTTTCAACATCAAAAGTCAAGGACTTAATTAATGCCTTCAGCTCCGACATTTCTAACATGATCCGTTGGAGCTGACGTTTTGTGCCTATGCCGTCATTGACTCTTGTCGACTGGGTCAACTGCAATAACATATATATTAGTGGTGATATTCAATAATCATATAGGAAACGTATGGAAAACCAATATAACAACTTTAATATCCTTACCGGTGACTCATTGGCAGTATGCGGTTGAATCGGAGCCGAAGCCATCGTTGGTTGCGGACTGAACGTCGTTTTCGTGAACTATAATGACATAAGTTACTTTGTTACTAGATCAACATATGTGGAAACTTTGAACATAAATCGTTATAACCAAACTTACCGACTGCTTAATACGAATGTGTGTCTGAGGAGGACCGTTGGGTGGTTGTGGAGTTACCGTAGGTTGATCCAACTGCAAGCACATAAATGTTAGTAGATAATCACATATCAAAATGGATGGAAAAATAATGTTAGAACTGTAAATACTGGTTGTTCACTTCCTGCACCATGGTCGTCTCCTTGTTCCATCAACTCAGGGGCTAATGGCTCATCAACACTGGGAGAATCGGTGCGTATCCGCTTAGTTGAAGCGGTGGATCTTTTCTCCTTCAAGCTTCTCCTCTTCGACCTGGCAGCGACACCAATCTGATCACCCCGATCCTCCATCTGCCAGATTGGCACGTACTGGTGGCCTTTTGATAACTGCACATCGAGGTCCACCAAATACTCTCGACTGGCCTCTTCCGGGGTGATCTCCAACGTCTCTAGGGCCCATAACTGCAAAAAAAAAAAAAATTTATCAAACGTTTAAATTTAAGGTAAATTTCTTATACAAATATGAAGGATCGATCAATTTGTAGCTGTTCACTCACTTGCTTAGATGACTCGAACTTCTCAACCGCCTTGTGCAGGTCTTTTGGCTTCTGATTGCATTGCCATCTGCACATTCGCGGGTAGACGTTTTCCTTCGGAGCAGAGGGGGCTACTATTTTCTGTAAGACTGGAATTGCCTCCAATGCCCAGAACTGCAAGTCAATTGTAAACATTATCAAACGTAAATTATTAAACAGTGCAACAATAAATTATTTTTTTAAAACCAAACAAAAGCGGTAAATGTGATAATACTTGTATCACCCATACGAAGCCGTAGATGTTGTACCGTAAACGACTTTCCTTTGCTGCGCTTGAGGTAGGCACCTCGAACCCTTTCAATAGGTAGTCTAAGGTGAGCCTCCAAACATAGTGGCCCCACGAAAATCTGTTCCAAGCGTCAAGGTCCTCAACCAATGACAGCAACCAAGGTGTCACTCGCCTACGGTAGTCTTGGCCAAATAGGATGTTATTTGCAATCAAGACGAGTGCCATCTTGGTCGCGTCTCTTTCTTGCTGGAAGTTTCCTCCGCGGAACGTGTCAAGCAAAGCTTGCAGCTTTATGCTTTCTTGGCCGCTCTAGTATCTCGCATGAATTTCGTTCGCAACCACCTCGTATTGAAGTGTGAACACATCTGGCATTGGACCGAACTTCAGCCCGGTTATAAGGCAGAACTCTTGCTTCGATATTCGCGCCTTGCTCTTGTCGATAGCAAACCATAGCTCCTCTTCTGTTGCCTCTCTTTCATTGATTCGACGAATTATTATGCTATGAAAGAGACCAGCGCTGAAGTAGCCTTGCGGATAGACATCAAGGAGCATTCCGAAGCATGTACGCTTCACTGCATCGAACTCCCCATTCTCTTGGAGAGTCTTGTTGATGTAATGGAGCTAGGACCACTTACAGTGGGTGTTTATTGCGACATTGAAGGCCCACTTCTCCCTCGGCACAATGAGGACATTGTCAAGATCCTCATATTCTCTACGATGCATCTGCATCACATGGCACACGTGCAGGAGTCAGTTGACCAATAATGTGCCCAAAAGGTATACTAACTATATAAATAATTGTTCTGACACACCATGCATATCAAGTAAAATGTTGTCACACGCCATGGATATCATGCGAAAATGTTGTCACACGCCATACATACCAGGTGAAATGTTGTAACACGTCATGCATATGGGTTGAAATTCTATCACACGCCATGCATACCAAGTGAAATACTGTAACACGCCATGCATATGAAGTGAAATGATGTCACACGCCATGCATACCAAGTGAAATGCTGTAACACGCCATGCATATTAGGTGAAATGCTGTAACACGTCATGCATATGAGGTGAAATGATGTCACACGCCATGCATATGGGGTGAAATTCTGTCACACGCTTGTCACACGTCATGCATACCAGGTGACGTCATGCATACCAGGTGAAATGCTGTAACACGTCATGCATATGAGATGAAATGATGTCACACGTCATGCATACGGGGTAAAATTCTGTCACACGCCTGTCACACGCCATGCATATCAGGTGAAATGATGTCACACGCCATGCATACCAGGTGAAATGATGTCACACGCCATGCATATGGGGTGAAATTCTGTCACACGCCTATCACACGCCATGCATACCAGGTGAAATGCTGTAACACGCCATGCATATCAAGTGAAATGCTGTAACACGTCATGCATATCAGGTGAAGATGTTGTAACACACTAAACCCCAAAGTCCAGTCAACCCGCACCACTTTAACACCCAAAATCATCAAACCAGGACTCAAACAGTTTAAAACTTAACATTTGCAAAAAACACGACCATATGTATCACCCTAAACCCTTAAAAAAATTACCGAAATCAATGAAAGTTTTTTTTGTGGTTTTTTTTTCCAGGCTCACTTACCTCTTCACCCATATCCGACATTCTTTTTCCTGTTGCAATGGTGTCGTTAACCTTCTAAATAATGAAGTTGAACTCCCTTCTACCTTTCGCAATGAGAAATGAATCGAACAGCCCTTGGTTCACACACACAGACGTTTATGAATGAGAAAAAGGGAAAATGAACTGTTTACTGTGAAAAATGAATAAATAAAATTTAAAATTAATATTCATAAAATTTAAGGTAAGTCCAAACGATTACCTCCGAAACTGCCCGCTTTTCAATCCACCGTGTCAGCCTTTCTATTAATGTCGTGTCACATATTTCAAAGCAAACCATGGCCTGTCAGATGTTAAAGCAATGTCTTGTCACACACTCAAAACCATGCCGTGTCACAGATTCCCGCCATGCCGTGTCACTGCTTCACTCCATGTCGTGTCACAAACTCTGCACCATGCCGTGTCACTGCTTCACTCAATGTCGTGTCACTGCTTCACTCAATGTCGTGTCACTACTTCCCTCCATGTCGTGTCACAAAACTCTGCACCATGCCGTGTCACTGCTTCACTCCATGTCGTGTCACTGCTTCACTCAATGTCATGTCATTGCTTCACTCCATGTCGTGTCACAAACTCTGCACCATGCCGTGTCACTGCTTCACTCCATGTCGTGTCACTGCTTCACTCAATGTCGTGTCACTACTTCCCTCCATGTCGTGTGACAAAACTCTGCACCATGCCGTGTTACTGCTTCACTCCATGTCGTCTCACTGCTTCACTTAATGTCGTGTCACTGCTTCCCTCCATATCGTGTCACAAAACTCTGCACCATGCCGTGTCACTGCTTCACTCCATGTCGTGTCGCAAACTCTGCACCATGTCGTGTCACTGCTTCACTCCATGTCGTGGCACTACTTCCCTTCATGCCGTGTCACTGCTTCCCTCCATGCCGTGTCACTGCTTCACTCCATGTCGTGGCACTGCTTCCCTCAATGGTGTGTCACCAACTCAGCTCCATGCCGTGTCACCATCAGTATGCATGCAAGTGGCGTTTCACCACCAATATCTGCATGCACTTGGCGTGTCACGACCAGGTCTGCAGTGGTAGCTGAAACGTTTAAACTGATAAAGTCAGTTTATATTCCTCTACTATATATAGTCCAAAACTCCTTAGTTCTCATAGACAGATCGTACGTTGCCTCCAAAGTAGACTTTGTCGATGCTTCATTGGCAATTCTTCTGAGTATTTTTGATAGTTGTTACCATCCCGCCCTTGATGTATTCAACTTTAGAATTCTCCACTAGTCTAATAATTAATCTATTTCTCTTCACCTCTGACCTGTAAGCAATTGTCCAACCCAGGCTATTTGAAATCTAGAGTCTGTGGATTTCAAATAGCCAGGGTTGGACATTGCAAAAAGGTCGGAGGCCAAGAGAAACAGATTAATTATTAGGCTAGTAGAGAATTATAAAGTTTACTATATCAAGGGGGGATGTTAACAATGACATGCGTAAGTGGGATTTCTGTAAACAACCATGGCATGTCAGATGTTAAACCAATACCGTGTCACACACTCTGCACCATGCCGTGTCACAAACTCAGCACCATGTCGAGTCACTGCTTCCCTCCATGGCGTGTCACCAACTCTGCACCTTGCCTGTCACTGTTTCCCTCCATGGCATGTCACCAACTCTGCACCATGCCGTGTCACTGCTTCACTCCATGTCGTGTCACTACTTCCCTCCATGTCGTGTCACAAACTCTGCACCCTGCCGTGTCACTGCTTCCCTCCATGGCGTGTCACCAACGCTGCACCATGCCATGTCACTGCTCCCCTCCATAGCGTGTCACCAACTTTGCACCCTCTCGTGTCACATTTTCCCTTTCACAAACTCTAAACCCAATGGCCTATCCCGATTGCTGTAGCACGACCATTTCGTGCTTTGCATTTACATCTTTCTCTTTTCGATTCACCTCCTTAAGCAGGATTTCTGGTTTCACATCGTGCTCCAAGCTCTCGATTCATCACGACCACCTCCCCTTCCTCATTCGGTTTATCTGAATGCCATGTCCGAATATTCAGAAAAACCATCTTATGCAACATTATTTTCTTTTGCACAAGCTTCTCCAAAAAAAAAAAAGATGTTTTGCGCAAAAAATAGATGTTCGCTAATTTTTTTGCATAATTTTCCGTCGTCCGGGTGTTTCAGAGTGCCCACAACAAAGATGTCTCATTAAGGGTATTTTTGTCCGAAAATGTACTTTAATGGCCAAAAACAGTTAAAGTTATCTGGAAGGTTATTTCCAAACACACCTTATTTTTAATGGCTAAAAAAAAAAATCACCCTTCTTAAAATGTCTTTATCAAAAAAAGATATTCCTCACAATTTCCTTATAAATAAATAAACATAAAATTAAATTAAAATTAAATATGAAAGGAATTCAAACTTGGGATTTAAAGGTTTATGTGCTTTTCCTTTTTGCTATTCAAAAGATTAAAAGCCAAAAAAAAGTGTGAAGGAGGGATGAAAGAGTGTTGGTTGAAAATTTCAGTTGAATTTGCTTAGCTTAGACTCCATTTGGCAAAATACTCTTTATCTAACTGTTTAATGGTGGACAACGAGCCTTCAAAGCCAGCATGTCGACGCGAGGCGTTAAATCTTAAAAGCCGCATTCACGCGTAAATAAGTGCTTGTTTGGCCTAGCTTTTTTTCAGCTTATCTACCTCTTAAAAGCAAAAGCCAAGCCAAACATAAATTTTGAAAAGCTTTTAAAAAAAAAACAGCTTTTTTTTAAAGAATAAAATTTTAAAAAAAAGAGCTTGAAAAAAAGCTCCTTATAGGAGCTTTTTCTTCTCTTCTTTTAAAAATACAAGAAAATTTTTTATTTTGTTTCAAAAATATCCTTATCTATTAAAGATAATTACAATATTACCTTTTTAAAAAAAGAAATACTCTCTATAATAATTTTAATCAAAATTATAACTTATTTAAATAAAAACTTATAAAAAAAATTTACCAAATAATTTTAACTTAATTTTAAAAGCTATTATTTTTTATAAGAGCTTTATAATAGCTTTTAAGCTAGAAAAAAGCTAGTCCAAACAGCCCCTAAAACTGTAGAAGACAGATTTGACCCAAGGGAATAAAAAAAGAAAACGGTGCAAAAGGAAAAGAGAAGTTTCAAGCACCGTAGGATCATAAACTAACGGTATATCTATCTCTCAACGGCGTCATCAACTTTTTATTATTATTATTATTATTATTTAAAGAGTAATTCGGAGAAATAAAACTAGAACTAGAATACGGCTCCGTCATTGCCAATTCTCTCGAAATTTCAAAAAAGCGAGCTATCAGGTCAATTTTTTTTTTCCAATAAGATTTGGCTCAGGATTCCGTTGTCGTTTCAAGGCGTTTTCGCTTATTTATTCTCTCTTTCGTTTCGATGGCATCTACTTCGAACCGAACCGGTGGCGGTTCTTTCTACGGCGGTACAGCTCCTTACCGATCAAGGTCTATATTTTAGTCTCTTTTATTTTCTTGAATTTCTTTCGATTTAGTTAACATATAATCAGAGAATCGGACGGTTTAGAATTTCTTAGCTTTCTTTTTTATTTTTTTAAAAAAGTTGTTTGTTTAGAGCTGATTTTGATTATGATTATTATTGAAATAGGGAGGGTTTAAGCACGAGACCGGTGGCTAGCTCTGATGAAATACAATTGCGGATTGATCCGATGCATGCTGATTTGGACGATGAGATCACGGGTCTCCGTAGCCAAGTTAAACAATTGAGAAACGTAAGATTATTTATTTATTGATTTTATTTTCTAATTTGATTTTTTATGATCATACCTTTTATCTTGCTTTCTTTTTTCTGTTGGATGAAATGCATGAATGATCTTCAGCTCCTAAAATTCAACAAGATCTTGTTGACAATTTGATGTGATTTTTTTTTGCTTGCTCGTTTGTTTGGATTTAAGGATTTGAACTAAATTGATTGAAATTTCTTGTTTAGATGGAATCCTGTCATGCACATCTTCTGGTTTTAATATATGTCATGATAATTCATCATTATTGCTTCAGTCAATGCCAAACACTGGCCTCATCAAATAAAATACTGGTAACAGAAGTTCGGAATATTGATTATATATTCATTTTTGGGGAGATATCGGAAATTATTAGACCAATGTAGATAAATATCGAAAGTCATTCTGAATTTAGATAAATCAGGCTTATAAGCATTTTTCTTGTAATGATATTTAATATATTTTTGCTGTTTTTGGTTGGAATTGTGTTGGTTTATGTTTTTTGTGTGGACGAATGTCCTGACCCTTAGTGCAATGAGTATACATTTGCCTAACTTTAGCTTGTCAGTTGCTTTTGAGGTTTTAGGCTTTTGATGTTTTGGGGGTGGGGGGGTACATTTCTCTTTTTTATTCATGTCTGTAGCTTAACTGGCTGAATTGTGTGAATCTTAAAGGTTGTCTTAACTGAAGCGCTGCAGTTAACTTAAATTTTGAAAAAGAATGTTCTAAGTAAATCTTAAAGCATGCAAATTTAGAAGAATATCACAATTGGGACTTCAAAAGGTTCTCATTGTATTTTAAGTGGCAGTTTGTAAGAGATTGTTGGGGTCTGTCAAATGTGCTTGATTGCAGTGGCTTGGTAAGTTGGTAAAATATGATGTAGAATTTTAAAATTTTTTTGTGGAGGTTTTCTACTTGACTTCATATAATATACTCTTTGCTTAGTTATGTCTTTGCACAAATTGTATAATTTATGAGATTGGTTCCTTGCTTTCCAGATAAATTATTTGATTTTTCTGCTAACTTGGTTCTTATTGAAAAATGTTGGTGCAGGTTGCTCAAGAGATAGGATCGGAAGCAAAATTTCAGAAGGACTTTTTAGATCAGCTGGTATTTGTTACTGCTAAATGCACCCTTACTTAACATTTGTTCTCTTTATGGTTTCTTGCATGCTATCAATCCTTCCTATGACATTTTTTTTTGCTTCCGCACAAGGGATGACCTCCTTAGTCTATTGTACACATTTTGAGGTTTTACTATAAAATTGCAGTACAGTTTTGTATAGTGAAGTGAAATGGAGGAGGGAGGGGAGGGGGGGATAGAATTTTGAAGTAGAGAAGTGTTGGACAATAACCTGAAAATGATGGGAAATGTTGGTTCCTGCTTATCTGTGCCTGAAAATGTATTTATCATGTAATTTCTCTATTATGTAAAAGATAATGATGAGATCTTCCTCTGTCACATAAAGTTACTGGAACTAATTTTTCCCACTCAGACTTTGTATGGGTTGGAAACATCCCCTTGTGTCTCTTCATTTCAGGTGTTGTATGATGCAAGCTCATTTGTATAATGGTTAAATTTGACATACCCTATTGTTGTGTAAGACTATAATCCATCAAACCATTATTTTCCTCCACCTCTTTTTATTTTATGGTAAAGGAGGGAAAGTTCTATTAGCAACCAACTGGTGGTGGCTAGATGCAAAACAAAAGAGGAAGCTGTTTTTCTGATGATTTCATCTGTTATCTACAGCAATGCTCCCATTTCTCTGATGCCTACTTTTATTAAGCACATGTCCACGCATGCATGCAAAATGAATAGTATTGGTTTATCGTTTTCATGGTGATTTTGGCATGGTATTACTTATGTCTAGGTAGTAGTGCTTTGCTATTTATGTTTGGAGAGATGCTTTTCCTGATTTCTGAATGTGCATTCTCATTTTATGACAGCAAATGACCGTGATTAAAGCTCAAGCAGGGGTGAAGAACAACATTAGGAAATTGAACAAGAGCATAATCAAACATGGTTCAAACCATATAGTCCATGTGGTTCTTTTTGCACTATTTTGCTTCTTTGTTGTCTACATGTGGTCCAAATTGTCCAGAAGATGAGGTTTTGGGGGACTGCTGAATACATGTTGATCGGCGATTGAAAGAAAATGGTGCGTAAATGCTTCTAACAGTTTCCAGTGAAGTTTGTGTAAAGCTTTCTTCATGACTTTTGTCAGTTGTAATTGACTTAGAAAATATTGGTTCTAGGTTTATTATGCTGTTATCAGAGGGTTAGTTCTATCCTCCAAAAGAGGAGATAGTTGCATTATCATTCCGTAGTTTTAGTTAATTATCATATTTTCTATACTCCATCTAAAGTTGCTATGCAAGACTTTGGTGTTAGTGTTATATTAAGAGCCTGTTTGATCTGTTTTTTTTTTTAATTTAAAAATTATTATGAAGTTTTTATGAAAGATAATAATTTTTAAAATTAAATTAAATCTATTTCATAAATTTATTTTTATAAATTTTTTTTATAAATAAATTATTTGATAAAATAATTTATATAAATTTTAATTTTGATTAAAATTATCTTAAAAAATATTTAATAAATAATTTTTTATTAATTATAAATTTTTTTATTTATAATGAAAAAATAATAATTTTATTTTTTTATTTATAAACAGTATAAACATTATTTTCATATAACATAAAATTTATAATTAATAATAAATCATATAAAAATAAAAACAGATAATGTTAAAATTTTTTTAATAGATGAAGATATTTTTAAAATAAAATAATTTTTTTTAAAAAAATAAATGTGTTTTAAAAAAAAGAGAAAGAAAGTCCCTCTCTTTGGAGTTTTTTTAATTTTTTTTTAAAATTTTATTTTTTTAAAATAAATTATTTATATTTTTAAAAAGTTCTTTAAATTTTTAATTGATCTGATTTTTGTTTTTAAAAAATAAATAAACTGAAAAAAATCAAGTCAAACAAACAGTAAGTATCCTCCCCTAGTTGCCTAGGTCAAGTAGGCTTTTGAATTGCTGTCGAATATCTTGCTGATTCTAACTTGGGCACGGAAGATCTTGTTACCAATTTGTCATTTTTGTAAGGTATCTTAGACATTGAGGTATGGCCACTTTTATCCTGGTCCCATCAGCATGGGGCATATCAACCCTGACAATGCCTTATGGTTGTTATGCGGTATTCCTCTTTCCAAGCATCAATTCTCTCCCAGTTCAATCTCCCACTGATCTCTGGAGCATCTTTGAAGACTTTTAATTCATGTCTTCCCCTCGAAGGAAAAGGATATTTTAGGCTCAAAATGGTGAAAATCTGTTAACAGTTACGAAGGATGGGAATCAACACTATAAACACATTGCTTTCACAGCTCAGTAAAAATAGATCTTTATAAGGCAACCTACCTATGTCCCTAATGACAGACTTTCAATCTCAATAACTGAACACACACCTGTACAAGGGAGGGGAGAAAATGATTTGAAAGGATCTATTTACATCAATCCTGTACTTCAATTCTCTCTGTTCACCAGGCTAGAACAATTATTTAGTTACCACCATGGCTTTGGAAGTCAAAAGCTTTGCTAGAGATGACACCATTATCACCGGATTGAATGTTAAGTTCATTGTCCATAAGCATCCTTTTGCCCACTGAAATTGCAACCAGGGCAGGTTAATTCTAAATCCCCAGCTCAAAAAACAGTGGAGATAATCATGTTAGTGGTGTCAGCAGGATCAAAAGGCTCTACAGAGGTTGTTAGCCGTCAGGTTAGATGAACACTGCTGCTCTATAGGTCCTGTGGGACTACAAAGTCTGCTCCGTTTTGGTTCAGAAATCCTCACATGGGAAATTGCCACAGCGAGCACATCCACCACACCGTTTTCATCTTGTTCCTCTGACTTGCAACTTGAACTGCTGGACGTCGAGACTGGCTGTGGAACCCGACTATGAGAACCACCAACCATCCTCCTCACACTTAACTCGGATCCAGGAGAACTGTGAATTTGAATGGAAGGTCCTACTTGATTCTTCGACTTTGATCTGATGGATAATGTCTTTAAAGAGCGCTCAGTGTAAAATAATATCCATGGATGCCCTGAAATGAAACAATTCAAATGTCAGCAAGTGTAGTCTCATGATTAAGCTTTCACAAGAATTGTGCGGCTAGCCCCTATGCAAGTCCTAAGGTAAATTTCTAATCAAATAACAGATTGTTTGAACAAAAAAAAGAAAAAAAAGTCCACATAAATTGAAAAAGAAACAAGCATAATGAGTGGCAAAACAATCATAAGAAAGCAAATATCATGACGAAAATAAATTAATGAATCACCTCTATGATGGCTCAACACCTTAATATATATAATTAGCAAAGTTACATGCTTCATTATGAATACAAGGATAATTCACAAACTTCTAGTGAATGTATCTATTATTTAATTATACTAGTGTTTTAGTAAGAGAAAGCTGGGGCTTACTTAGTACTTCATCTGCAGTTATTCTTGATGAAACATCCCTTGTCAACATTCTTGCCAACAGATCACATGCAGGTTTAGATACAGACTCCCATATCCCTGAATGAAAATCAAGTTTTACATTCTTGATGGCCTCAAACACTGCCTTCAAGGAGTCTCCTTGAAATGGAAGAACACCAACCAAAAGTGCATGTAGGAGCACACCAGCACTCCATATATCGACCTTCTCTGAATAATTTCCTGACAGAACCTCAGGTGCAACATAAGCTGGACTTCCAGCCAAACCAGACAAAGTCTGACCTGTAGTAAATAGTAAGTGTGTCACTCAGAAGCATTAGGCACAGCTTAAAAAGGAGACAGTCAAATACTAAACAGAACTTTCCTAAGGCAATATGCTAGCATCTTTTAGCATGAGCCTATCTACTTATGCATAAGAATGATCAAAGGAAAAGAAAATGCTAAAAACCTTTAGAATTAACAATTTAGAACATGAGAACATTAAAATTAAAATTAAATAAAAAGAATTTGCGTGCCCCTGTAAATTTCTAGTTTCAAATATTTTAGCAAATATAATATAATTTAGTCTCACATGTGATGTGGTTGGACAGGCTAAAACCAGGCCACAGTCCCTCACATGCTCCTAGGCAGATGTCAACACTCCTCAATAGCTAATCACAATTCTGATAGTTCTAGACTACTTTAACGCTTCAATTTTTTTTTATTATTTAATGTAAATTTTAGCACCTTGAGGATAATATCTTGCTAATCCTTTTCTTCAGCAAATTCTCTTGTTCCTGCCACCAACCAAGACATGGCCACAGAAAGGGAAATATATAATGTTCCAGGCCAAATAACTGAGGTTCTCTTAATCAATAAGCAGACAGGAAGATATGTTTTCTTGCATCAGGTAACAATTTATTCCCCCCCTTGTCCCTCTTCCTTCATGCATATGTGTCACAGGCATTTTGCAGCCAATCTCAAAATAAAGATGTCACTATACTTGATATTGAGAACATACAAACTTATCTCTATGTCTCCAAACGTTTGAATATTGAGTTGCAAGATAATAAACAAAGAAAGAATTTAAAAGAATCAATAAAAAGTAAAGCTCATATTCTTTAAAGCAGGTGCCAGATATTCACCATTGGAAATTCTCATGGCAAGACCAAAATCTGCCAGCTTTATCTTTCCTGAAGTTGTGAGAAGAATATTCTCTGGCTTTATATCTCTATGCACAACTCCCATCTCATGACAGTACTTAATTACTAGCATAACATCCTTAAAAATATTAGCAGCACGTTGCTCTGAATACTGACCCTCTGCCATTTGGTCAATCAAACGACCTCCAGAGCACAACTCCATTACGAGATGAAAGCAGTCTGGCTCCTCATACACTGCCTGCAAAGTCACAACCCCAGGATGACCAGATAAGTGCTGCATTATCTCTACCTCTCTGTGAACAGTCTCCTCTCCCTTACATAGTGTTTTACAAGCAAAGTCGACTCCACTAGTCCTAGACCTACACAACCAAACCGACCCAAATTTCCCCCGCCCAATTGTGGCACCTTTAACATAATCATCCTCGATCTTTTTCTTCCTACCAATTTGTGTAATTACCTCAATGCACCCTATCTTCCTCTTAAGACCTCTGCCAGGAGGGACCAAAGAAGATGCACCACAAGGTGGGGCGGTAGCAATGCCAGCGAGTCTACTTTTACATGAACCAACAGGAGGTGCATCAACATCTTCTTTGCACCTCTTTTTTAGCCTCGCATAATCTTCTAATGAAAAATGAGACCTAATATTAGATGATCTGGAACTACAAGACGAAGCAAAATTGTTTGTTACCTCAGGAGACACATCAGTTTCACTTCCTTTCCTCTTCTTTCTCATCAAGTCAAGTATCAACTCAAACAAACTTGTCTAAAACTAGACCTTAGATGCATTTAAGTTGCAGAAAATTAAAGATAATCAACAAAAATATCACATTTTATGGCGGCAAGCTCATCTGCTTTCGTTTCCTGTAAACTTAAAAGAAAAAAAAGATGATCAAAACCAGTTCAAAGAAAAAAGGCGAAATAGAAGAAAAGAAAAGTAAATAAAATAAAAAAACTCAATTCACTAAACCACAAAATGACGTAAACCATCAATTAAGTAAAAACGCATCTTTAATTAAAACAGAAAATTTATAAATATAGAAAAATAAAATCAAGATACTGAATCGATCCTATTTGCTTTTTTCGTGGATTCTCCTGGGGACCAGATGGAACCTAGATCACAATCCTAACTTTATTCGATTATTATTCAAAATTTTAATCTAATCATAAAAATTAACCGAAAAGAAATCAGAATTTCAACGCAAAGAACCAACCTTTAAACACAGCACAAAATCCTTCAGATTCCACCAAAGGAGAGCCCACTTGAGAAATGGAAAAAAGAAAATGAAAAAGATTTTTAGCGAAAGAAGAATCAGAAAGAATTAGAGCAATTAGGTAAGCAACTAATTGGGAAAAAAAATTCAGGGGAGAGAAATTTGAGGACGGAATCAGAAGAAATCTCCGGGTCGAGAGATTCGAGGGCTGTGATTTTATTTAACAATAAAAACTATTTCCCTGGCTTACACCAGTGAGGCAATCGAGGACGTGTCCGGTTCTTAAACGCTAGGTTTTCCGAATCCGGGTCCTCATTCGGGTGCCTGGGTTTTCCTTGGAGGGTTACTCGTGTTGCTTGTAGCCGTATGAAGGAAGCTGCTGTGGTCATATTTGGAGCGTCCTGATTGGTTACGTGGCCGAGGGATTGGTGCTTTTTCTTCTTTGTTGACGCAAGTTGATGTGATTGGTTGAAAAGCACGCGCTGGTCCGCGACGTGGACGTAGATTTTTTGGTTCCAGCTTTGCTTTTGTTTGGATACGCTTTGTACGGATTGTCCATACCCCATTGTGGACTGTCTTTAATATTTTCAGAAATTATTATCACAATAAATATTTGAAAAATGAGTTTTAATTTCTTAATATTATTTTAGTTGTAGATTTTTCTTTGAAGAAAAAATCTCTTGCATTATGAAATTATGTGTATTATAATTTAATTAATTAATTAGAACAATTGTAATCTAATTAATAGTATTGTCTTCAAACTGTATCATAAAATTATTAAATTTGAATAATTAATAATTATCTTATAAAGTTTGAAATTTTTGTATTTCGGAATCCAATGAAGTTCTATATTCCAAAAATGAAAAAGCAGCCTGCATTCAACGCAACCAAACGCGGCCTTTCAAACGCTCGATTATAACATTCCACTGTCTTGGTTACCCTCATAAATCAGACACAAAGCCGAAGACAACAAAAGATAAAAATGGCTCGGTGTATAAGAACAACCGTAAACCCTCCCAAATCCCCACTCAACTCCAGCCAAATCCGTAACCCCAATTGCTTATTCCCATCAATCTCTTCCTTAGAAGCGAAACCCAAATCCAGAAAGTACCCCAAAATCTCCCTTTCGGTTATGTCCAGCCAAAACCAATGCCAACAACAAAATCCATCCCTTGATGCTTTGCTCAACTCTGGTCGCAAAGAAGAAGTTTTTGCCACTATAAAAGGCTCTGTTCACAATTGTCTTTCAGAGACTAATCTTCATTTAACGGTTCCTGGTATCAAATCCAAAACCAGAGGCAAGGTAAAAATGAAAACGATTGTCCTTTTTTTTTCTCTTTAAAATTTGGCTAAGTTAAGCTTTTTAAGCTTGTACTTTCTCTTGGCAACCAAACAAAGGTTGGTGTTCAAGGGATGGGTTTTTATTTGGATTGATTTATGCAGGTTAGAGATATTTATGATAGTGGGGATTATCTTGTTTTGGTCACTACTGATCGTCAGAGTGCGTTTGATAGGATTCTTGCTTCTATTCCCTTCAAAGGCCAGGTTTTTATGCTCAAATTGCTCTACCTTTTACTACGTTGTTGATGGTAAGTATTTATAGTAGTAAATGAGATGTAGTATCGTTGTTGGAATTTCAATTTTCAGGTTCTTAATGAGACGAGTTTGTGGTGGTTCAATCGGACACAACACATAACCCCAAATGCAGTTGTGTCAGTACCAGATAAAAATGTTACAATTGCAAAGAAATGTTCTGTCTTTCCTGTTGAATTTGTTGGTGAGTATCTTTGAGATTTTTACTCTTCATTTTTCCACATGGAATCGAATTCTTTCATTGTTGCAAACTTGAACTCTGAATTTCCATGGTTACAATTCATGATTAGGGGCTATTCCTGAGTTTGGATTATAAACCGAGTTCCATTTTATCAGTTAAAGCAAGCGACAAGTTTTCCTTTGTTCATTCACAGCCTGTAAGATAGTGAACATGTTTCATAAGTTTTAGTTTTCTTATATTTAGATGGGGTAATTTCATACGGTATGGAAGACAAAGACTTGTTTAGTTTAGAACAGCTAACTTAATTTTTAACATGGTCTGATTACAAAAATTTGCTTTTTCAAATTGATCTTCTATGTAAGTTGATTGTTTTTTCTTTCAATGGGAGTTTGAAGTGCCACAGGTTCAAAGTGATTTAAGTTTCCATCGCTGTGTGCCAAGGTCATTGTTTAGAGTTGTTCTAGTTGTCTGGTGTAAAATCCTCTTCTGATCTGAATTTTGTTGCTATATGCAGTTAGAGGATTTGTGACAGGAAGTACTGATACGTCACTGTGGACAGTCTACAAAAATGGGGTTCGGAATTACTGTGGCAATGTACTTCCAAATGGTGAGGTTTTTGTTTATTTAATTCACTTTATGTTGTCATTTGGAAATTGCACTATGTAATGGTTGTTTAATATGTTTGTGTAGGGTTGGTAAAAAATCAAAAGTTAACTGCAAACATACTTACACCAACAACTAAGGCTGAGAATCATGATGTTCCTGTAACTCCAGATGAGGTTAATATTGTTTTTCTTTTACCAAATTTAAATTTGTTAGATACAGGGAAAGTATAAAGAAACTAATAAGATTATCTTTTATCTTTCATATTGCTTCAAAGTTTTCCTCTTCCTCTTCCTATTCTGCCACCTCCACCCTTTCAAACTAGGCTTGAAAAAAAGGGTTCCTGTTGGCTAATCTTAGGATACTGATGATTGGTCTCTGTTTATCTGCTGGATTGCAGATAATTGGAAGAGGACTGATGACTCAAGCTGACTTTGATGAAGCAAGAGAAAAAGCTTTAAGTTTGTTTGAGTGCGGACAGGTAATTTAGATTCTGTTCATACACTCAGGTGCTTTCGTGATGTAATTGTTTATGATGCATGTAAGACAATATCAATCAACACACTGAAATTTCTTGAGATGAGATCAAATTCAATATGTTAATACTGAAAATGCGTAATTAATGTTTCTACTTCCACTACATGTTGCTTGATCTTTAGTATATTGTTTAATGCAACTGACATTGTGATTTTGTTGAAAATGCAGCGTGTAGCTTTGGAGCATGGCCTGATATTGGTAGATACAAAATATGAATTTGGAAAGGATAGTGATGGTTCAATTCTATTGATTGATGAGGTTAGATGCCACTTTCATGAAAAGATTCCCTTTTCTCTCTCTCTCTCATATACACGTTGCACCTGCAAACATGTGCACTCTTGCATACACATCCTTCTATATGCAGGCATGAGAATCCACTCAAACTGATATGCAAGGATGAATTTTGCATCATGTTTTGTAATTCTAGGTGCATACACCTGACTCGAGTAGATATTGGATTGCCAATTCTTATGAAGAGCGCTTTCAGAATGGTCTTGAACCTGAAAATGTTGACAAGGTCGGTAGTGAATGGTAATTATGCATGTCTGAGTTGTGTTTAGGGACAAAAGGTGGTTTTGCCAACTCACATGTGAAGTTTGTTGATTGTCACTTTGACTTCCTTGCTACTCATGTGCTGAGGAAATTTTCTGATTTTTAATGTGTAATTATGTATGGAGTTTACAGGAGTTCTTGAGGTTATGGTTTAAAGATAACTGTAATCCCTATGAAGATGAGGTAAGTTGCAACAAGAAGTTAAATTCTGTGCTCTTTGATGTCTGTTGATATGAGGAAATATTGTAAATCTCATTTGATGATGCAATCCTTAGGTCCTTCCTGATGCCCCTGAAGAACTTGTCTGTGAGCTTGCTTGGCGGTATGTTTTCCATGTTATTATACGTTTTAATTATGCACAGTATATGCTATCATGAATTTAAAGTGAAAAGAGAAAATGAAGTCAAAATCTTATTCAGTTTGGATTACCTCTCATATCTCACATACTGTTCTTCATTTCTCTTCTCTCCTGTCAATTGAAACACATTGTCACTTGTTTATCAGCTCCCAGATGTAGTATGTCGCTGGCGTAGCCCTTAGCCCTGTACAAAACGTGGCTGTATGAATCTATTTTTACAAGCTTGTGGAATTTGTTAAACAATTATTAGTAATTCCACAATTAAACAGTGGTAAATTGTTTATAGAGAAAGACAATTATTGCGGTGTTGGGTGTGCGTTTTCAATATAGATCCTCTCAAGTAATTTTTTTTTTCATTATGTTTAATGCATTCAGCACAGTTCACATGTGTGGGCTGCATTCATTAGTTGTGGACCCTAGACATGTGAACTCTGACAATAGTTGTATTGAAAGATAGTAGAGAGGAGCCAAAGCCGTGTTTGAACTGACGTGTTTTTGTATACCTTGTTCTGCTGCTTGATGTAGAAACTTTTTGACACTGTTTTATGATTGAAGTGTTTTCGACGATGTCTGCTTGCACTGATGTTAACCTTTATGCCAGGTATATCTTTTTGTATGAAACAATAACAAAATCAAGATTTGAGATGCCATTGACAGAGGTAAGAGTTAGCACTATAGATGCCTTTTGGTTGCTATTATGCAAAGTGGCAATTTGATTTTTTCTTGCAGGAGCCAATACATGATCGAATCTCACAAAATGTTTCGTCAGCATTGTTATCTCTACAGTAACTCAAGAAGATCGTATAAGAGCTCATGGTTTTTTTAGGATGGAGGCTATAGTGAGAAGTGTAATGAGCATTCAGTGGTTAAAAGAGGTATTTGGTAGATGAACTTGGGGTGGAATAACAAGCCAGATTGCCCCAGTGTAACACATTGAGCACTTATTTACTTTTAAATCTATAGTTAGTTATGACAAAAATTTCAATGAATTCCAAGAACATTAACTTACAATTTTGAAATTTTTGTGGGATAGGATTCTTTCTGAGAAACTCAATACTATCTGCATCTGTCAAATGTATCAAGTTTTCCTCTAGTTGAAATTTCTCATCGGTACTCGGATTTGTCTTTGCTGCACATATGCAAGCATGATTAATTATTGTGAATTGACTAACTGGAGAGAACAAGTTCATTTTGACGACTATGAAATGATTCTCCTAGATGCTAAGGGAAACAAGAAATTATGAAGATTTGTGTCAAATGAAAAAATATGAAAATTGTTAAGATTGGGGAAATATGAACTTGGAAAGTCGAGACATCTAGAGTTCAAAGTTTAAGCAGGTGAGTCCATGTGCCTCATGAAACACAGCCTCACAGCCAAAGTTTAATCAATTTTATCTTGTCATGAGGTCTAATGTAGGTTTTACTCTTGAATCGAACACAATAGTCCATATGCCTTTGTGATATGTAAATTCAGCGGAGAAATTTTTGCTTGCTATTAGGACGTGATTGCTTTGTCGTTCCTAAGTACAAGGCCTCTTCAATCTTTTTATTTGTTTTTTTCCCTTAGTTTTCCTGCAAACAGGGCATATCACCAAAAGCAAGCTATGGTTCTAATTTTTCCAGCATTATCCTCGTGTTTGATGTGTGTGTGTTGAGAGCGAGAGAGAAAATACAAAATTTAAACAAGAATGCTGCCAAATTTATAAAAAGAATAAGCAGAGCATTTCATTTTGCCTCAGTAGTCTTTAACGGGGAACATATGGCAGCTTCTTTCCTCAATAATAGAATTCTTTCATCCCAAAAATCCAGAGCAGGAATTAAGAGCATTAGGAATAATTCCTGGCATCAATTTCACTTGCTTGAACAAGGGCAGAAATCTCATCATCCATCTCAATTTTATCCTTATCCATCATCTCAAGGATGTCATTAGCTGGTCTCTTGGCAGAAAGGTGGATTCTAAGCAATGATTTATATATTGGTGAACTTGCAAGACCCATATCCTGAATATCTCCAATAAAGTTGTTTGCGTCTTCCAATTTCCCTTGCTTCTCAAAGTACTCAGCAATGGCCACAAGAATACCTTGGGATGGTCTCCAATGACAATCTTTTAACATTGCGAACCCTTCCTTCATAGCATTGATGGCCTTTACCATCTTATAGCTTCTCACCCACCCCTCCATTAGAATTTCCCATGTCTTGTAATTGGGACACCCACCTTTTTTCAATGAGCGGATATACAGTGACTCGGCTTTTTCCACCCAACCATTCCGCATGTAAGCACCTAAAAGGACATTGGAGACTCTCATATCATACTTCTGACAGTTGGTCTCCCATTCGATAAACACCCTCTCAGCTTGTACAAGATCACCTAGCTTAACCAAGCACGACAATATGCACATATAATTGGCACAACTCATTCTCTTACTCACTGCTTTACTGGCTTCCCATAGCCGAATAACGTCATCCTTACTGTTCAAAGATGTATATTGAGTCATAAGGAAGATATAACCAAAGCGGTTATTTGTAGACAACTTTGCTTCTGCATTTTTGAGTGCAGCAACTGCTTTCTCAACAAGACCTGCTTTGACATAAATATTAGCTAAAGTAGATAGTGTGGACCAACCCACTTTGGCATTCTCATCACTCAGCATTTCTCTGTAGACGGCCTCTGCTTCTGCAACCCCAGATGCCTTGGCACAAGCATCCATCCAAAGGTTGTAGGATAGTGCACATTTGGGTATTTTGTTTCGTGTCATTTGCATAATAACTAGAGGTACTTTTTCATACTGACATGTTGCCATGTACAGCTTCATCATTTCAATAAATAGATAGGGGCTCAGGGTCAGGCCCAAGCCAGTCAGCTTACTTATGAAAGCCTCAGCTTTTCCAACGTTTCTTTCTTTTACGTAACCATTAAGAAGAGGGAGACAAGCTGCTTTCTGCGAAGCAGGGTTGGGTAGACGATCGAAGTACTCTTCAGCTGCCATTAAACCCCGGACCTTGATGAGTAATTCCAATTTATTGGCATGATCAGCAGCTGAGATTTGTAAACCTTTCTGAGTTTCCATCCATGTCCACATCTGTTTGTCCACAGAATTATAAAGATTGACAAATTTACATAAATGGGGCGAAAACTTTCGCCCAGTAAAATTTTTTGCAATTGTTTTTGGCTAGTATGTAATTAAATACAAAAATAAAGCTTCTTTTTTTTTTTTTGGTTTATGCTATATAATAGTATTGATAAAATCCCAAGGACGGAGAAAGAAAGGAACCTCGAGCGCCTGATTGTAGCAACTAGTTTTGAGGAGAATATTGGAAATGTACCGGAGATCCGAAATTTCAACCTTGTGACCCGAATCCACCCAATTTTGGAGCACCGTCGTTGTGCTTTCCGTCGGTGATTTCAACCTCAGAATGCTCCTCTTTAGACTTACCCGGCTACCAGCAATAGCAGTTTTTACACGTGGCTTCTCCACAGCGTGACTTGGGCAAGCACCTGAATTTATTATCCGCCGCCACGTGGCGCTGGCAAGCTTATCGCCGACATTGCGTTTGAGATGGGGGATAATAGAGCGACTCGCCATGGTCCAAGAAAATCCGCTCGGCGTCTCACAGTTCCTTTCGAGCTTAAGAGAGAAAAGGCTGAGGAAGGAGTGAACCGTTTGCCACGTGTATCCCATAGTCAGAACGGCAGCGTTTCTGGACTTAATAAGCCCAAAAGACAAGACTTAAACCCCTTTCTTGTATAAAACCCTTAACTTTCCCGTTGAAACCATCGACCCTCCACTGTTCTGCAATCCGGCGAATCGACCCGAATTTCGTTTTTTTTTTTGCTTGCGCAACACGACTCGTTTGATTCTTTTTATTGCCTTTGACTCGTAAATATTTCAACAATTTTCTTTTTATTTTTTTCCTTTAATTTCCGTCAAATTTTGTTCAAGGAATCATATAACATAACATTTCAGCTCCAAAATGGGAAGATTCAACTGGCTAGGTCTAGTAAGTGCCATCGACCTAATTTCTTAACCAATTTTAAGAACTTCAATTTCACTCCAAGAATCATTCTCTTTTAACTATGCATAGATGATTTTATATGCCTGACTTTTGATGTGCAGTGTCGACGGCATTTGCTTTCAACTATGGCTGTGGAATCGGCGATTGATAGAAGCGACGGGGTTAGGAAACTTTCTGCATTATTCCAGTCGTTAAATTGTGAAAGAGGTAATGCTCGTTTGTTCTAAAACCGATGATTAGCTTAATTTTTTTTAATACACATTTCGAATTTGCTAATGATAAATGATCTTTTTTTGTGGAATAAGCTCTGCACAGTTGCAGTTTTGGTATTGGGAAACCTTCTGATTTTACGGTCACTGGAATGTCGTTGGGAGAGCGTTATTTCCGTGCAACCGGTTTATTTTTTTTTTTACCTTGAAGATTTTCATTTTTTTTTTGTTATAAATTCAAATTTCTTAAGTTTGAGGCCTTTTTCTAGGGCCATGCTGCTCTGCTAAACAGGACTACTATGAAATTCTTGGAGTACCGGAAAATGCTACTCGAGATGAAATTAAAAAGGCCT
The DNA here is from genome assembly GCA_036013995.1 of Theobroma grandiflorum. Classification (NCBI taxonomy): domain Eukaryota; kingdom Viridiplantae; phylum Streptophyta; class Magnoliopsida; order Malvales; family Malvaceae; genus Theobroma; species Theobroma grandiflorum. The sequence continues at coordinate 23,923,578 of CP142126.1, forward strand.
ATCATGCGGTGAGTAGATTGATGTTGGCATTTGCATTTTCCAAAATAAATTCTTGACTTAATTTTATTGATTAATATATATATAAACCAAGTGGGATGTTTTTTTGTAATTTTTGGTTATGGAGCTTGCCAAGAAGTACCATCCTGATGCAAATAAGAATAATCCTTCTGCAAAGAGGAAGTTCCAAGAGATAACGGATGCCTATGAGGTTTGTAGTTTCATAGTTGTTGGTTAATCTCAAAAATTTTGTCCCTCCTAATGAGAGTTAATAAATGCATAAGTCTAATTCTGAACAATATTTTTTAATCTTAAAAAAAAAATTCCATGTATAATTGTTCTGGTTAATTGCAGACTTTGCAAGATGCGAAGAAGAGGAGAGAATATGATAGGGTAATTAATACTCTTCCTCCCCTGTCCCTTTTGTTTTTCCTGGTTTGTTTTGCTGTTGCTTTTTGTTCTCCTCCAGTAAGTAAAACTCTGGTACATTTTTGTTACTTTTAGCTGTCACCAATTTTTAAGTTGGGACTTTCAAACTATCTGCATTCCAATGTCTGTGGTTCTTGTAGTGGTTTCTAAACTAATGAATTACTCTGAATCTTTCCACTGAAGACACATGTTAGAAGTTCAGAAGACATGGAATTTGGTGCAGATGGTGCTCAAGGGTTTAGATTTTATGATGCAAGTGGTGCACGAGGGTTTAGATATTCTTATCAAACAAACTTCTCTGATTCTTTCTCTAAGATATTTTCTGAGGTATTTAGTGTTCCTTGTTTCTAGTCTCTTCTCCATGCAATTGGTTGTCATAATTCCTAAAATGCTGAAACTTGATTTGTTGTAGATATTTCAAGACGAGATGGATCAATTTGCACCAGATATCCAGGTCAACACATTTTTCTCTCCCTAATTTTTCTACTCTTCATAACTTATATTTTCAAGTTAAAATATGTTCCCTTTGGAATTTTGTAGACAGAGCTGTTGCTCTCTTTTTCTGAAGCTGCTAAAGGATCCACAAAGGATCTATGTTTTGATGCATTTGTTCCTTGTGATTCTTGCGGTAAGTGGAGCTAAGATTTGTTGGAATCAGGTTGTGTTCAAGAATCATACAAGCACCAATGTAGTCTACCACATGCAATAATCTTTCTACTTCTCAATTTATAATGTTTGTTCATAATTTTGTATGTATTCACGTCACTGTTAGAAGTCAAGTTTTGCTTAACTTTTTGCAAATATTTTCCAGCATCTTGTTGAATATATTTCTCTACACTTTCCATTTGTATAAAGTATTGGTTCCTTTCTTCTTTATAGATGATATAGTTTTGTTGTGCCTTCTTTATTGTGTAATGCAGATGGGCGTGGCTATCCACTTAATGCCAAAGTGAAAGTTTGTCCAACTTGCAAAGGCACAGGGACTGTAAGTGTTTTGACAATCTATCTTGATGGTGATTAGTAGATAAATCCTTCCTATAGGTCTCACTTTCTGAAAATAATGCCTGCTACCTTTTATTTATTATACTGCATTAACTCTTAACCAGGTTACAATTCCTCCATTTACATCAACATGCAACACTTGTAAAGGATCAGGACAAATAATTGAGGTCTGATGTGAATTTGGGCAATTTAGCCCGGTCTTTCTTTTTATTTGTATGCCATGTTAACAAGATTTTACACATATGATCCAGGAATACTGTATATCATGCCAAGGATCAGGGGTTGTTGAAGGTGTTAAAGAAGTTAAAGTTACAATACCTGCAGGTAGATATAAAATGCTTGTCTTTGATGAATCAATTTTTCAAGTTCAGAAGGTTGAGGGGTAGCTTTGATTCTTACAGTTCATATAAGGAAAGTGGTTGCACATGGATTTCTGATATAGTCTAGCATATTGCTATAAGAGAATCTTTATAGCTATTTTCTTTTTATCTAAGGTTGGCTTTTGCAGATCCTATCATATTATTTCTTTTTTTTTTCTTTTTCGTTTTTGAGTGTTCAGTGCTTCCTCAGTAATACAGTTTTTGTTAATTAGCCCTTCTCTATGACAAGTACTGCCATTAGTTTCTGCATTTTCCATGGATCTACGAATGTCAAACTAGTTTTAGGATGGAACCTTTGTTGCATAATTGGTCTACTTTTACTGGCACAAAAATATGTTGCTTATTATAGTGGCATTAATTTTGTTGGTTCTGCTTATTGTTGTTCTAAAAAAATGGATTAGGTGTGGATTCTGGAGATACAATACGAATACCAGGAGCTGGTAATATTAGGCGACAAGGAAGTCAACCTGGTAACTTGTTCATTAAAATAAAGGTGCAGTTCCTTCTATTTCCGTATACCTTTATAAAGCTTACTTAAGGTTAATTATGTGCAAGTGTCAATTCATATATGTATTTGATAATTTCTGGTCATAAGATTGCTCCTCAATGTAATATGCATTTTAATATGGCTCTACATTTTGTTTGAGCTGACACACATGGGACACCTTTAGTTGAAACTAGAATATGATGATTTTTGAACTTGATTTGAGGAGGCCAAATAGGCTAATACAAAAGTAAATAACTAAATACGATTTGCTGGTTGAGATATATGTATATTGTCCTTGCTTTCTGAACTTTGCTTTTGTAATATAGGTCGCAGATGATCCTGTCTTTGCTAGAGATGGTGCAGATGTTTATGTCAACTCTAATATTAGCTTTACTCAAGTAAGAATTTTTGCTATGCGAAATGTTTACTGCACTTGTTTGTGTTCCATCAAGAATTTGTGCTATGCGAAATGTTTACTGCACTTGGTTGTGTTCCATCTGGTTAAATCAGATGTGCAATTTCACCAACATCCAAAACTTTTGGTGTAGAACTCTTATTTTTCTCTATCAACTTCTATATGTTCTTTATTTCCTAAATGTCAATTGTCTTACCTTGATCTATTTTTAGGCTTATACTATATTATCTCTTATTATTAGTGAAGACATCTCAGTTGATTTCTAAGTGCATACATACTTGCTACCTTTTTGAACTAAAGTTATGTTGTCTATCATACCCTGTTGAACAACTTTATAGATTTGCATACAGAACCCAAATAATTCTATCAATAATTGATGTTTGGATCTCTTACAGGCAATTCTTGGTGGTAAAGTTGAGGTGCCTACCTTGTTGGGGAAGATTCAAGTGAAAGTAATACTGTTGTTTTTATGCTCCTTTTTTATATTTTTATGCATTATGATCTGGTAAGAGTTACCGAATGGCATAAGAAGATGTTTTTGTAAATTTTGTGGTATTAGAGGTAGTCTAGTTAAAGATATTTGGACATGAGCCTCAGTCTTATCATGATTTGGACCAGTTAATCTGTGAACCTAGCATGAATTATTCAGGCTGATATAGATACCTTGTCGATTAAAATTCATGCGATATTCTGTAATCTCATTCATTTTTGGTCCCATTGTCTAGAGCCTCATTTTTATTAATTTTTAACAATTGACATGCCTCAATGTATTTGACATTAACCATTTTGTGGTTTGAAATTATGGTGTCCTCAGATACCAAAAGGATGTCAACATGGAGAACTTCTGGTTCTAAGAGGCAAAGGTATGTTTAATCATTCCTCCATACCACCCTGCATCCTCTCCCCATTTCTCCGTGCTGCTTGAATTTACTCTCTCCTGCATTTTCCTGCTATAAATGTGCTTTCTTTCTGAGTTCCTGCAGGACTGCCAAAGCATGGTTTTATAGTACATCATGGAGATCAATATGTCTGTTTCCGTATTAATTTGCCCACGTATGCTTCTTTTATCTTATTTCGGTTTATATTATTGGTTATCTCTACATTTATGACTGATGACATGAAGCTCTATAGATCAGTTTGGAGAGCATTACACCAAAGATGTTTCATTTGTTTGAAGTATGCCCAATTCTCTTCCTCTTGGAATTGAGGCTTTGTTGAGTATATTATGCTTCTGGGCATTAGAAAAAGTATCATGATGCTAATTAAGTTGTTTTCTTCCTCTTTTCTCAAAAAAAAAAAAGGTGATTTCTTCCTCATGAACTATTTACAGGATTTTGCATTCTTTTTACTATTATTTTTCCTCTCTCCTGTAACATGGAGTTGAAGTTGGACAATCTGATCTTTTTAATTCAATATTCTAGTTAATCAAAAGATAAACTGACAGCTAAATGTACTATACCAGTCAAAGTGGATTCGTGGAAATCATATTGCCTTGAAAATGCTCTATCTTATTGATTTTCAACTATGATTTTATCGTGCATTTCTGCCTCATGCAAATGGAAACTTTCTTCAAAGTTGTCAAGTATAATTACTCATTTTTGAGATCACCTGTTACTTTTGTGACTAGGAGATGCTTTTAGTGTCAACTGAAGTTTTTTCAATAAAATGTTAAGTAGGTATATGAGAGCTTGCTATAGCCAAGTATTAGACTTTATGAGGTGGAAGAACCAGTTCAAATTATAGCAGGCCCTTGCCGTACCTGGGTCTTTTACACTTATAAACTATAGCCTCTGTTCTAACCCTTATGTGAATGGTGGTTTAAAATTTGGTCAACCCCTATCATTTTTATCTTGTCAATCCCTAGAGCATTCTGTTACATGAGTTGTTATTATTGTTGTTTTGAAATGTGAGTGTTCATCACCTTATCTTATTGTTGATTCTGTATGAAAACTAAAAGATTTACATTTACACAGTGACCTGTTTGCCAAAACTGAGGTTATCTTTTCTTTATTGTAGACAACTGTTGGAATGATTTATATGAGTATTACTTTTGAAGCCTGAGTTCTGTGCAATGTAGACTCTCTGAAAAAACTCATTTCCAAGTATTTTTTTTGTCGCATTCTTCATCCTCCCTACCTCCTCTGCAGTGTGATAAATGACCGGCAGCGTGCTATTTTAGAGGAACTTGCAAAGGAGGAAATTAATATCGATAACAACAGCACTGTTGAAGGCAACTGGTAAGTGTACGTCACAATATGCATGTTATCTGATAATCCCAGTTCTTTCAAATTCATTTACATCATTAATATGATGAGTTCAGATTTTGACACATTTGTTCTTGGCATATACAATTATTTCCATGATATTAGCTGTTCATGAAATAGCTGTTTGGCATCAACATGTACTAAAGGTGATAGCAGATCTTGTGATAGGGAATGTCATCATGTTACTGATTTGTATTTTTTTAGATCTTCATTTCTGAGTAGATGTTAAATTAGCTTTGGTTCAGGGCAGCTGCCTTGAATTCGATAGATTTGAAATTTACCTAGCATGCATCAGTTACCTGAATTTTAGATTTGTAGCATTGGGTCCTTCAGTAATTATTCTGATTATAATGAAGACCCTGAAATGGACAGCAGGCTTTATCAGCAGCTCTCTACTGGTTGAACTTACAGGTGGGAAACAATTCTTGAGTATGTGATGAGTCCTAAGTTTGTGATTGAGTTTTCCCTACTCCTGCTAATCCTTCTCATCCTGAGAAAGACAATGGGCTAAACTCACTCAAGGCAATGAAGACATGCATGCCAATGGAGGATACAGGAAATGCGGCCCCCCTTCCCCTCCCCTCCATTTTTTAAGGGGGAAGGGTTCAATTCTCTTACCAATAGTTCCATTTGTTACCAATTATTTGGGCATCAAATGAATGCCTCTTTTTTCTCACCTTTAGTACTATAGCTGTTTACACATGATAGTTGCTGTATAGAGCTTGCTTTCAACCACACAATAAATGAAAAGGTACATTCGTTTTACTTGCATCCATTTTCTTTTTCCTTCAATTCTTCCATAGATGTTAGTTTACTGAAAATAAAATGTAGCAATGCAGCGTATGCATTGTTTAGTTATATAAACTGGAGGGTAGTCTTTTACTAGGCTTTGCAAAGTTGAAGCCACTTGATGGCATTATTATAGTCCACATTATTCTAGATGTTAGAAAGCTTTTCCCTCATGCTTGGCTGGCCACCTGAATTTCATTGAGATTGCTGTTTCACAGGGATCTAAAGAGGTTTGATTTAGGGTTTTTGAGAAGTGGTTAGATGTTTTACAGGGATATTGCTGCTTTGGGGACAATTTTATTGGTTTATTTTTGTTGACATGCGTGTAGATATGCTGATTCCCCCCTCACCGATTCTTTTTCTTTTTATTTTTTTTAGGAATTAAAGTATTTGAATGTTGATCTAAGCATTAGCAGAGAAATGTAGAGAAAATAATAGTATACAAATACTTGTATGCGCACACGCACACATGCACACATATAAACAGAAGACATACATGATGCATTTTTTGATGTTAAATTTGAAAAGGACAAAGAAACTTTGAGAATTATAGGTATCAATAGTTTTTGGTCTTTAAAAGCCGAAATAATAGAAAATCGAATTCTTACAAGAACGTACAAAGGTCATTTCTTATCTAACTAGGATAAATTTCAATCCTCTTTTGCAAATATTTCGAGCAATATTCAAAGGTAATCATAGCTTGGATTTGCTGGGATCACCAATATTTCTAAACAGTTTCCTGACTATTGGGAACCGGTGGCATTTCTGTTTCAAGAGCTCGTTTCTTTTTCTTGGTCTGCTTTATTTCACCGTAGAAGTACGAAATGAATCCCCAGAGTGAGAGTGCAAGAGCTACACCTTTTTCTGCTTGGAAATTTTCTTTGAAGAAAATTACTGCCAGAATCTCTGTTACAGGTAATAGAACTGCAATCATAATACCCGATACCAAAGATGAAGCACAAAAGATTACTCCTATTGCTCCCAAGAAGAAACCCTGCCATATTATTGCACTCGAAATCGCGACAACATAATACTTTGTTTCGCCAAGCCCGAATTCCCTTGCTTCCCTGGGAATTACCTGCAAAATATAATTTATAACATTTCAATGTTGTTCATAGCTTAGAATAAATGTGTTAATTAAACCCAAAAAAGGAACAAGAACAATATTAATGCTTTTCCCTTTGAGTTTTCATCCTATACTAGATTAATATCTTTTTAGCTGCCAATCAGTATCATGGCTTTAATTTGCAATATAAAAAAGGAAATCTAGAACTTAGAAAAGATCTATAACTAATATATATATATATATATATATAATTGGGTTTGCTTTGTGCTTACCTTTTTGTCTCAAGAAATGGAAATTAATTAAACAATAATATACAGTAGATCTAATGGCATCTCCATTAACAAGGGTTAGATATATATTAATCATCATGAGATGGAATATACTTAATTTTGGCCGGTAAAGAGCAAGAAAAGAAACCTTGAAATCGTTGTTAACCAGCATCCCAACGGTGCAAACCACAGTGGCAAACAAACACATCACCATCTGAATCTCCATCACAAGGGTGTAGCTGATTTCTTGCTTTGCCTTCTTGTACATTAACTCCACCAGGGGCAAAATAAATCCGTACAACACCGCTGCTGCAATAGTCATGAGGAACCCCAAAACGTATTCCTTGTTTGATTCATTCTTAGGCCGGTCACTGCTCGTATTCAGAGCTAGAACGCCTGCTCCTATGGTTAACAAAAACACAGCGTTTATGGAATAAGAAGTGAACTTTTGCTTCACCAAAAGGAAAGCAAACCCTGCTGTGAAAGCCAATTGCGCGGCGATGATTAAAGAAGAGGTTGAAACGGGGAGACGGGCCATTCCGTAGGCGTACAGGTAGTCATCAAAGCCCGTAAGGATTCCGATGACCGCGGAGGCAATGAACAAGGGAGGTTTCATGAAGAAGAACTTGTTTCTTGATGTGGTTTGGGTCCTGCGACGGTGCATGTAAGCCCAGGCGATGGGGAAAAGGATGATGGGCCAACCACCAGTTTCGAGCCAGCTCGAGAACCAGACTCGTTTCCCACCATGGATGAAGTAGAGGCGCATCATAAGTGGGCCGCCGCAGTTGCCTATGGCTAAGACGAAGCAGTTTATCACTAGGAGAGCTCTTCTCATGGTGGAGTTTGGTTCGGCTTCCTTGACCTCCATGATTAGCAGAGACAAAGCAGTGTAGAGGGATCTTTTCTCAACTGTATGTACGTATTTATAGAAAGCAAAGTCTCTTGTCCGTGTGCTTTACAGTAATATGAAAGCAGGTTTGTGTGTTCAAGTGTGTGACTAAAGCACAAACTCAATTACATGTATGTACCAAGAAATAGATAGAGTGAGGGTGAGATAATCATTTCAGTAAATTCAAAATCTAAAATTCAAAAAACCAATTATTTTTGCATTAAAATCTTTTAAATGTTAGTTAGAATTAGGGTTCTTTTCAAAAATACTTCTCATAAATAAGATATTTTTAAAAATATCTTTTTTTTTATAATTTTAACTATTTTTAATCGAGAAAAATTAATTTTAGATAAATTTACCCTTAATGAAACCTACTCATATGTTTAGGTATGTACCTCAAACCGACTCATATTCTTTAAACTTTTCTTACTAGTCTATTCATTTTTAGAGTATTCTTTGCCATAAAGAAAAACTTTTAAGCATTTTGAATATTTTATAGTGACTTTTTGATACACAAAAAAAAAATCTTTAAGTGTTTTGAGCATTTTGAACATTTTGGAATGATTTTTAATACATGAAGAAAAACCTTTGAGCATTATTCATCAGTGGGCATATTCGTTTGTTATATTGTTAAATGGAATATGGTATATTGTCTGAAGTTATTGATTTTGTTAAATATAATTATGTAGTTTTAGTGGTTTTTAAACATTATGTAACCAGTTTTTGAACATTGCGTGACTAGTTTTTAAGTATTGTGTGATTGATTTTTAAGTATTGCGTGATTGATTGATATGACATTGCGTAACTGGTTAATAGACATTACGTGACTAGTTAGTAAAACATTGCGTGACTAGTTAATAATGTGTTACGTAACTAGTTTTTAGGTATTATGTGACTTAGGTATTGTCTAAAAATCAATCACCTAATGCCTAAAAACTAGTCACACAATATCTAAAAACCTAAGATGCAATGATTAAGTTACATAATGTTTAAAAATCAGTCTCACAATACCAAAAACTAATGATACAATGTCTAAAAACTAATAATGCAATATCTAATAACTACTTGATTTGCTTGCTCCCAATCAAATTTAAGTTGCCAAAGTTATATAGTGTTTTAATTTACAGATATATCTAATTAATTTCAACCCCTTAACTTTGGTGTAAACCAATAAACCCAATAACCTAAACCACATATCTTGATGTCATATCTGTTATTTGAAATAACAACAAAGAGTTGGATGATAAGATAGACAGTATTTGGTAAGAGAGAAAAATAGAGATTTAATTTTAAAATTATCTAGATAGCAAGATAGAGAAAACCAAACCATTTTAATTTATCTAAATTGTTTAAAATGTATTATTGTCAAATAATGTCAAAAATTGATTAAAAATTATTAAAATTATAATAAATGATATTTTTAAATTGATTTATGAGGAAGATTATCTCTTACAATTTCCTCTTATAATTATATCTTGTGATATATAAATACTAATACTTAGTACTCGAGTATTTGGTTTATTAGTTGGTGCATAATCCCTATTTAAAATAACAGGATTCCAATTCTCCTCTCCAAATTATAAAAAAAAATACTAGTAGTTTAATTTTTTTTATTTCATAAAACAGAAGCTAATAAAAAAAAGAATATTACATTTAAATGATTAGCATAAATAACAAATCAATCTAAACATATCTAATTCGAAAAATTAATTTTTATTTATTTTTTATATTCAATAATTATACAAGAAGGAAAAACCATTGGCCTCTTTTCTTTTTTTCGTTTTTACACTCATCGAATTAATTAGTTATGGAGAAAAAGTATATTTTGTAATATAAATTAGAAAATTTTCAGCCATATATATATAATTAATTCCCTAAGTTTTCGTTTTAATTGCTTAGAGAAATAGAGAACAAAAATGGAGTAAGATGGAATAGCAAACTACATTTATTTTCGTCTTTATCAAGGAGTTAATATAATGATGTTAGCTAGCAAAGAGAACGATTGAGCTTTGCGGGCAGTTTCATGTTGTGGCCAAAATTATATGATAAAGTTCCCAATGATGTGACGGCTAACTCATTTCTCGACTTTAGTTTCCACACTTATAATTGCCTCTACGCCTTAGATACTTTCAATAATTAAAGACAAGACGAAGAGTAAAATTTCTCCATTATCATGACCCACACATGCATACGGCGGTCGACTTGACCTACTAATATTTTTAAATAATCATATGATATAATATATATATATATATATTACATATATAATCATCTACATCAGTATATCCATCTTACCAAGTTTTAGGGGAAGAAAAAAATCCCATCGGACAAATCAGTGTTGTATTGTCCTAAATACTATTAAAAATAAAGTCATTTTCGATGAAATATTTTATCAAAAAGATCTTATTTTATAAAACATTTCGATATTTTCAAAGACAAACCCATGCGTGATAGTTATAAATTTATAATAAGAATGGATATTTTGTCTTTTTTACCTGTATTTGTTACATTAATTAAGAATACTTTATTATATATATATATATATATATGGGCATCCAAAATTGACCGTTGAAACATTTTGGAGTGAAGACAAGAAGGAAGTAGTGTATAAGTCCGCTTTTCAGTTCCCACGTTCTCATCTTAAGACGTGAAGGGTCCAACTCCAATAGAAGAATGAGGGAAGCTTTTAATTTTATATTTTTGTCAAAGAAGCTGTAGACAAAGTCCTACTCCCTTTCTTTTGCACATTAATGAGAACAGAAAGTCCATGGTTTTGAAATTTCTAATCTATCTTTCAAATCTCAATTGATTATGCAAACCTTTCATCAATATTAATAATATAAGTTGATTTTAGATTATAACTGTAACAATTTGAGCCTAAGCATTATCGATCTGTTAATTTTTAAAATCTAAATTATGAGCTTAAATTCAAATTATTAATGATTGATTTAAATCTTTATACATCTCAATAATTACATTTCTATCTGAATATGAAATATAATATTAAATGAATATTTTTATTAAATTTTTTATTCATAAACATTAGTAAAATGTAAATTTTAAATTAATGATTTGTTGGTGTTGAGGGGTTTATGTAGATATTCAAGAATAAGCAAAATTGGCTTCAAAACGAATCTTTTAAATAGGCGTCTATCTTTAAGACTTAATTCGTCCCCACCACTAGATATGCAAAGGAGAATTATGCGACTAGTCTCAATGATACAATGAAGCCAACGTCTAACTTTCGTATTGCACTTTACGAAACTAGACCGCTAGATACACCCGAGGGTTTGCAAAGTCGTTTGGCCTTAAAATCAACTTTCTGCAGCAAGATGATAATAAGGAATTCGAAATCTTTTATAGATGGTGGAAACTTTAGTGTTTTGTTTTTCTAACACAAATACTTTCTCTTGCTCATTTGCACTTGCTTGTTGTGTCTAAAATTTGGTGTGTCAATATGGATGACAACAAGCCATTTATATAGACTTCAAAGTCTCTCTTCTTTAAGGACACTTCCTTTTCATAAAGACATCTCTTTGTCTAATAAGTATCTTTATGTTCCAATGTCACAACCTTTTCATAAAAATCTCTTTCATCCAAAAAGTATCTCTACATTTTTTGCCAACACAACTTTTGAGCAAAAGATATTGTTTCAATAAACATCTAATGAATAGATAACTATTCATTCCATAAATCATAGTTTTTGATTTATACCTTGAAACGATATCTATTTACATATAACCTTTTACATGTTACTTTACAATTGTAACTTTTTACATGTAGTTTTTTACATGTTACTTTATAATGATAACTTTTCACATGTAACTTTTCGTTGGTGTCTTTTCAACATGTATTTTCAATAAACATAATTATTCACACGAAAACTTGTCTATATTCCAATAGACATATTGTGTCACTTTTTGTGACATAACTATTGAGCTAATGATAGTTCTCCTTCATATAAACTATTCTTTAATTTTGAAAATACACCAACATGATTAATTATTTATCAGTTTCGTCTTATTTTAATATACTATATATATAATTGCAAGCAAGCAAACATATTAACATTGATAAGACAGTTTGACAAGTCTTAAAACTATACCAACACCCTTTGTCCTTTTTCACGATTTAAAGGTTAATTTGACCCAACCAAACAAAAATTCACGACACGTGTTTTTCTTACACCAAATGCTGTTCTTTCATCAATGAGATTTTATGATCACAAAAAGATTGTTGTAGGTGGGGTTCACGTAAATAGAATCTTCTTAAGTCCAAAGAATCTTATATTATTCAAAGGGTTTCAAAATTTAGTACTGTTTATCCACTTACCAGTCTTGTCTATCAGTCTTAGCTAATGTATGATGAAATTATTCTTTTAAAATATCTGTATTTTACGCACAAAAAAATTGTAAAGTGTCTTATTAAAAATGATCAAATAAAAATTAATTTTGAAAATCAAAACCTATATATGGATAGAGTTGATGGGGAATATCAATAATATGTAATGAAATTATTAAAATACTATTTATATTTAAATTTTGATCAATACTTTCTTAATGGTAAAATTGTGCTGTAATTTTTAGTCGAAATATATATCTAAAAAAATCAAAATTTTTTAAATTTTATAGGGTTAATCTGTATAACAAAGCTTTTCAATTTATTGGTTTAGATTTTTTATTTTAATTTTTACTTAATTGATGTTATTAAAAAAAGACTTTGTGAACTTGATTTAAAGAATCTTATTTTACTAAATTTTATCCACATTATTATTCCTTTGGGGTCTTCCTTCAATTGTCTTCATATTTTATAAACAAATATTTAATTTAATAATTGATGTATTATCTTTTACTAAAAGAAATTGAATTCTCCTATCTCAAATCTCTCAAATTGATAATAATAATAATAATAATAAACTCCTCATGGTTTGTTGTGCAAAATGAGAAATATTGTCCTTCGGCATAAATAGTCGAAGTCATCACGTAGAAGTGGGAACCCAACCCAATGCCCAAAATCAGTCTATGGTTTTGGACTCTAGCTTTAGCCTTGTAGAACAACTTGCTTGATTAAGTATGCCTACCAAGTACCAAATATCAGTCCTAAGGCGTAGTATTGGAGGTGGTTCTGACATACACTGAATGATCCAAGCCCATTCCTGTATATACGTAAACTTGATAAACACCAGGAGGATCGTCCATGGGCCTGGAAGTTGGTTCTGCTTTAAAGCTCCGACGGGTCCAAATTTCTGAGGCCGGTGACAAATCACAAACGTAAACCGCCATGCCGCTTGCACTGCATGATCTTCCTTCTCTTGGTCTCAAGCACCAAGTCAGTCCCAACAATAGATTTGTGATTGAGCTCTACTCATAATGAACTGTCAATACTTAATGTACAGCTATGTTATCTTTAGAATAAGAAAGAATCACAAGATACTCAATATTTCAACAAAGTGAGTGCAGAGTGATCTTTTTTCATTGTCTGTACGTATATATAAAAGCAGAGAGCAAACTCGACGAAAAGATATATGAAAGCAGGTTTATGTCCAAGTGTGTGACAAAAGGACAGATCAATTATTATTATTATTATTATTTTGAAAAGCATAATGAGAGGATTTCATTAATCAGGGGTGGAAAGATCACCTCCCATTCATCATACAAAAATCATCGAGAGTCAGGAAGAAGGTTTATGAATCAGCAAGTGAAAAGAGCCAAGTGAGGGTGAGACGAAATGGACAAAAAGAGCTTACATAGTTTTGTCTCGGAACAAGACCATCAATATTTGAATGTTTGTAATTAGCCACAACATCAAAATGCCCCAGAGGTGGAGGACGAGGAGGATCAATGAACTTTTTCATAAAGATGAAAATAAATTGAACTCATCATAAATTATAAATTGATACAATAATTGTGTAATAGGGGAACTTACAGAATTGATTAACTATGCATGTGGCTTGGTAACCCAGATTCCATAGAGGAAAACAAATGAGTGGCAAAGCAACCTGCCACCTTATCGCCTCATAAAGCTGAAAAACGTAAAGCATTATGCTGGCCCAACGCTTGAATACTGAATTCCCACTTGTACACGGCAAGAGCAGAACAGAGTATTAGATTCTAACAGTTAAAAGTAAGGATACCAACTTTAAAAATAAGAACAGTTAAAAGTAAAGATATCAACTTTAAAAATAAGAGCATTTTAAAAAATAATCTTTAAAGATAAAATATTTTTAAAAATAATTTTTTTATAATTTTAATTATTTTTAGTCAAATTAGATAAAAATATCCTAATAAAATTACACGTTATAATGTAATATGTCATGTTCAAAAACATGTGACACGTCATGTATAAAAAACATGTGATAAGTCATGATTAAGTTGTGACATGTCATGTACAAAAACCTGTGACAAGCCAGGTTAGGTTGCAACACGTCATGTACAAAAACCTGTGACACGTCATGTAAAAAAACATGCGACACGCCATGTACAAAAACTCGTGACAAATTATGGTTAAGTTGTGACACGTTATATACAAAAACCTATGACAAGACATGATTAGATTGTGACACGTCGTGTATAAAAACTTGTGACACGTCATATACAAAAACTTGTGACAAGCCATGGTTAGGTTGTGACATGCTATGTACAAAAACTTATGACACACTGTGTACAAAAACTTGTGACAAGCCATGGTTAGGTTGTGACACGCTATGTACAAAAACCTGTGACAAGTCATGGTTAGGTTGTGACACGCCATGTACAAAAACATGTGACAAGTCATGGTTAGGTTGTTACACGTCATGTACAAAAACATGTGATAAGTCATGGTTAGGTTATTACACGCCATGTTGAAAAAAATACTGTTATTACAAGCTATGTATAAAAACATATTACACACCATGGTTAAAAAAGTTATTACATGTCATGTTGAAAAAAAAATATTGTTGTTACACGCCATGTTGAAAAAAATTATTGTTACACAACATATTCAAAAATATTTTGTTATATTTTAATGTCTAAAATGTTGTTGTTACTTATGAACAAAAACTTCAAATCCTCTTAACTCTTTTCATTTTTTTTTGACAATTTGGCATCGATTAAAGTATTTCCAACATGTTTTCATAAATCAAAATATAATTTTTTTATTTAAAACACCTACTTTGACTAAAATTTTTTTAAAAAATCTTTTGAAAACCTAGGTTTATAAATTTCAAAATTTTGAGTTTATTGGTGTCTAGGTCCAAAATTGATTCAATTAAAAGCTATTTCATACATCTGTGATTATTTTTACCATTTTAATTTTATCCAAAATACCTAAAAATCGAATTTCTCAAATATCCACCCACTCAAGCACATTAAAATCATTGTTTGGTGTTTTGAAAGTGCAAGAAAAAGAAATATGAAAACGTGGGAGAGAGAAATCGAAAACATAGCAGACGAATGTCGAAGAAAGAAATCGGAAGTATAGCAGACGAATGTCGAAGAGAAAAATCGATAAAACTTAGAGAGTGGGATGGTGAGAGAGAGAAATCCGAAATGCAAATGAAGAGAAATTATGATGAATGACTTAATTTATTTAAAATAGCTTAAAGGGTGTTTTTGTCAAGTCATGGCTAAATATAGTTAAAAACAGTTAAATTTATTTTGATGATTATTTTTAAAATTTTTTTATCAAAAATGGGCATTCCTCACAATTTCCTCTTAAAAATATTGGTATTTCTGATTTTAGCTCTTCTCTTTAAAACCAAAATTTTTTGTTAAATTTTTAAAGTTTGGTTAATTTTTTTTTTTGAAAGGCAAAATTTTGGCTAATTTCTTCCATTAGAAAGCTTATCGAGGAAAAATAATAAATAAAGTAAGTTGTTTATTTAATAGATATAAAGTTTGGAGGAGAGATTGATAATTATTAGAAATAAGTGAAAATAAGATAAGATTGAAAATGTGTATTTATTCATTGCGACTTTCTGAAAGTAATTATGGTGATATTAATGATTGCTTGTTAAACTAAGTATTATTGAATGTTCTAACTTGTCGTGTCACGCGAGGTTTCATTAGTTAAAAGTATTCGAAAAATATTGTGAGTAAATACGCGTTTTAAAATTATTTTGGATATAATTAAACATGTTTTAAAAACTTAAAAAAAGTATGAAATTATGAATTATTAATTGGATATGTTTAATGTCAAAGGTTTTGAAGGAAAGTGTTTTGAATGTATATTTGTGAAGAACAAGTCTTTCAATGATTGAAAATTTTCATTTCAAAAAAACATAAAAAATGAAATAAAAATAATTTAGCTTTTCACAATAATTGTGAAAATTAAGGATTGGAATGGTTAGATGCTTTAACACTTTTGGAATTGTTGGATGCCTTAGCACTTTTGGAATTGTCCAATGCCCACTCTCTTACATGCTCATAATATGAAATTCCAACAGGTCCAGTTCATCAACACTCGTACTGTCGATTTAGCCTGCTAGGCTTTTAAGTCTTTTAAGGGTCTATCCAATAACAATGGAAGAGACCTTTTTCTTTTGGTCGCAAGGTTAAAAGGCATTCATACTTTAATGAAACCCATATCCCTTCTATTTTTTCTATCTTTCACCTTTTTATCATAAAAGGTTGTTTTGTCTGGTACGTATAGACATCTCATTTTATTTAAAGTATCTCATTAATAAAAATAAAGATAAGTATAGGAGTATTCAAAAGACATTTCGATATCAAAAAACTTTTATTTATTGTAAAATGACAAAATAAAATATAAAAATAATTAAGAGAAATCGAATTTAAAATTAATTTATTAATATTGAAAGAATGATATATAATTAATTGAGTGCGGGTGTTGTGAGGATGATAATACTTTTTTCACGCATAATTGTACTTTCGAACTTAATTTATTTTGTAGATAGAATCTATTATTTTAAATGAACTTAAGTCAATATCTTATTAAAATATATAAATTCACTTAAGTGATCAATCGCACTTCAATAAAAATCATCGATGACGACTCATTTTTCACATTAAAAAGTTGATTTTACGAACTCACATGTTATGGCAATACATTGGGAACTGAAATGTCTATAAAATAAATGGAAGTGCTTAGTTAATCATTATAATAGGGTATGGAAAATAGAGTGTAACGAAAATTAATATTTTTTGAAATTTTAATTTTTTATTTTTACAAAGTTACATGTACAATTACGATCATAATCAAGTATTATATCTAATACAACAAATAATTGAGTCAACAAATTAATATATAATTACAAAAATTTGATACAGAGTTAGACCAAACTCGCACTTGCTGGATTTGAACTTAATATCTCAATATTTCGAACTCTCTTATTTATTGTTGAAATAAGATCTTGCTGATTTCCAAATCTTAAATTAATTAAGGGTTTATATTTAATACATTGATAATATATAGTTTTTATATATTATCAATTATCCACAAAAAGCTACCTTATACAATTATTATTCAAAATTTAGTAGTGTTTATCCACTTACCAGTCTTGGCTGTCCGTCTTGAAATTATTCTTTTAAAATATCTATATTTTGAAAATTTTTTTTGCAAAGTTTCTAATTGAAAATGATCAAATAAAAATTAATTTTGAAAATCAAAACGTATATATGGAGAGAGTTCAACGAGAATGTCAATAATATGTAATAAAATCATTAAAATACTATTTATATTTAAATTTTGATCAACACTCATTGAATGGTAAATTTTGTTATAATTTTGAGGCATTTTAAAAAATAACCTTTAAAGATAAAACGTTTTCAAAAATAGCTTTTTTTTATAATTTTAACTATTTTTAGTCAAGTTAGACAAAAATACCCTTAATGAAATTACACGCTATGATGTGACACGTCATGTACAAAAACATATGACACGCCATGTACAAAAACCTTTAACAAGCCATGATTAAATTGTGACACGCCATATGCAAAAACTTGTGACAAGTCATGGTTGGGTTGTGACAAGTCATATACAAAAACCTATGACACGCCATGTACAAAAACCTGTAACAAGCTATGGTTAAGTTGTGACACGCCATGTACAAAAACCTGTGACACACTATGTACAAAAATCCGTAACAAATCATGGTTAGGTTGTGACACGTCATGTACAAAAACCTGTGACATGTCATGTACAAATACTGTGACAAGCCATGGTTAAATTGTGACACACCATGTACAAAAACCTGTGACACGTCATGTACAAAAACATGTGATAAGCCATGGTTAGGTTGTGATACGCCATGTACAAAAACCTGTGACACGTCATGTACAAAAACCTGTGACACGTCATGTATAAAAACATGTGATAAGCCATGTATAAAAATATATTACACACCATGATTAAAAAAGGTAGTTAAATGCCATGTTGAAAAAAAAATATTGTTGTTACACGCTATGTTGAAAAAAATTGTTGTTGCATAACATATTTAAGAACATTTTGTTATATTTTAATATCTAAAATGTTGTTATTACTTACGAACAACAACTTCAAATCCTCCCAACTCTTTTCATTTTTTTATTTTTATTTTTTGACAATTTGACATCGATTAAAGTGTTTCCAACATGTTTTCATAAATCAAAATATAATTTTTTTATCTAAAACACCTACTTTGACTAAAAATTCAAAAAAAAAAATTCTTTTGAAAACTTAGGTTTATAAATTTCAAAATTTTAAGTTTATTGGTGTCTATGTCCCTAATTGATTTAATTAAAAGCTATTTCATACATTTGTGATTATTTCTACAGTTTTAATTTTATCCAAAATACCTAAAAATCGAATTTTTCAAATACCCATCAATCCAAGCACGTCAAAATCATTGCTTGATGTCTTGAAAGCGTAAGAAAAGAAATCTGAAAACGCGAGAAAGAGAAATCGAAAGCATAGCAGACGAATGTCGAAGAGAGAAATCGATAAAATTTGATGAGTGAGATGGTGAGAAAGAGAAATTCGAAACACAAATGAGGAGAAATTATGATGAATGATTTAATTTATTTAAAATAGTTTAAATGGTGTTTTTGTCAAGTCATGGCTAAATATGACTAAAAATAGTTAAATTTATTTTGATGATTATTTTTAAAATTTCTTTATCAAGAAAGGGGATTCCTCATAATTTTTTCTATAATTTTTAGTAGAAATATATATCTAAAAATGATGTCAAAATTTATTAAAACATTTCAAATTTTATACGCTTAATCTATATAACAAAGCTTTTCAATTTATTGGTTTAGATTTTTTATTTTAATTTTAATTTGATTATTTTAATAGAAAAATTTGTGAATTTGATTTAAAGAATTAATGACTAAATTTTATCTATATTATTATTCTTTGTACGCTTCCTTCAATTCTCTTTAGATTGTAGGAATGGGCATTTAATTTAATAATTGATGCATTATCTTTTTATTAAAAAAAATTGAATTCTCCAATTTCAAATCAATAATAATAATAATAACAAAATCCTCAAAATTTTACCTGCAGAATAAGAAGTATTGCCCTCAGACATATACAGTCAAATTAATCACGTAGAAGTGGGGACCCAATCCAAAGCCCAAAATCAGTCTATGGTTTTGGACTCCAGCTTTTGCCTTGTGGAATAACTTCGTAAACTGAAAAACATCAGGTGGATCGTCCATGGGCCTGAAAGTTGGTTCTGTTTTAAAGCTCCGACGGGGTCCAAATTTCTGAGGAAGGTGACAAAGGACAGACGTAAACCGCCATGGGGCTTGCATTGCATGGCCTTCCTTCTCTTGGTCTCGAACACCAACTTAGTCGCAACAATAGATTTGTGATTGAGCTTTAGCCTGCTCTTCCTCAAAAAGACGGTGGGCTAAGCTGACTCAAAGCAATGAGGATATGCATTCCAATATTGGAGGACATAGGATATGCCCCCGCTGTTCTTGGGGATTGTTCTCCTTTCAGAGGCTTCAACTCTCTTGCTAACCAATTGCTTGGGCACCAGAAAAAATGCTTCTTTTTTGTCCCAGTTTTGGTCTTATTATAGCCTCTAGTTTTTTCATCAATACAATAAATGAAAAGGTGTTATGAATATTTTGTGAATATCCATTTATTCTATCTATATCTAGATTAGATGTAAATTAGATTGGATTAGGATTTAATCCATCTAATCTCTAAGTGTTATCTTCATCTTGTAAATTCTATCAAGATAAGGGGTTATTTGCTTATAAATAGACCCCCTCAATTCATTTGTAGATACACACTTCAATAAGATCTCTTTTCTCCTCCTCAATACTTTCTTTCTTCTCTTTAATTATTCTTTCCAATTATCTTTATTCGTTCATTTATATTTATTTCATAACACGTTATCAGCACGATTCTCTAATCTCTCACACTCAAGCTTTACAAAATCGAAGTTCAATTTTTCTTCAGGTAATTTTTATTTATTGTCACCTTATTGTTTTGCCCAAATTTTACCAAGTCAATTTGCAATTTTATATTAATTATTTTCATCTCATCAGTCAATTTATTGTTTTACTTGCCAATTACAATATATTGAGTAATACTAACATTTATATTCTTCTTTTAAGCTATCACAATGTCAAATCTTACAAAACTTGAATTTGTGGCCCTTGATATTACTGGCAAGAACTATCTATCTTGGATTCTAGATGCTGAAATCCATTTAGATGCTATGGGTCTTGGAGACACAATCAAAGAAGAAAATGAGGCATCCAACCAAGATAAGGCAAAAGCAATGATTTTCCTTCGCCACCATCTTCATGAAGGATTAAAAATTGAGTATCTTACAATAAAAGATCCAGTCGATCTTTGGAAAAATTTAAAGGAAAGATATGACCACCAGAAAACAGTAATTCTGCCAAAAGCTCGTTATGATTGGATGCATCTACGATTGCAAGATTTTAAAACTGTAAGTGAGTATAACTCAGCATTATATAGAATCAGTTCTAAACTAAAATTGTGTGGAGAAAAGGTGACAGATGCTGACTTGTTAGAAAAAACATTCTCTACTTTTCACGCCTCAAATGTGCTCCTGCAGCAGCAATATCGTGAAAAAGGCTTCAAAAAATACTCTGAACTGATTTCATGTCTCCTTGTGGCTGAGGAAAATAATGAGCTATTGATGAAAAATCATGAATCTCGCCCAACTGGTTCTGCTCCATTCCCTGAAGTGAATGCGACATCATTTAGAAATTCTGGTCATGGTCGTAATCGTGGCCGTAATCGTGGACGTAGAAAAGGTCATCATAACCGCAGTCGTGGTGGCTACACAAATTATTCTGATAATAAGAATACCCACCAGAAGTGGAAGAATAGTGAAGAGATACAAGAAAAGGATAAAGGTGGACAAAAGAATATAGAAAATATTTGTTATCGATGTGGCATGAAAGGCCATTGGTCACGTACCTGTCGTACACCAAAACATCTTGTTGAACTTTATCAAGCCCCACTTAAAGATAAAAGAAAAAAGATCGAAACAAATTTTGTTGAAGATGATAGCCAAGTTGATATAACACACTTGGATGTTGCTGATTTTTTTGCCGACCCTGAAGGACGAATTGATCATTTGATTGGTGATGGAAATCCCAATAATGAAATTTTTTAAATTATTTGTTGGTGTGTTTTTATAACTCTATTAGGAACTTGATATGTTTAGTATAATTCTATTAAGAAGTTAAATATGTCTATTAGGAAGTTTTTTTTTGTATTTCAATAACAAATTTTATATTTAATGTTCTCTTATATAAGTTTCTTACTATATATGTTTTATTTTCTTGAAGAAAATATGGATATTCATCTGGTTAGATCCAAGATCAATGATGAAGATATATGTCTAATAGATAGTGCTACAACACACACTATATTTAAAGACAAGAAATATTTTTCTCACTTGACAATGGAAGAAGCTAATGTCAATACAATATGTGGTAGTACAAAATTAATTGAAGGCTCCGGAAGAGCCAATATTTCACTACCTGGAGGAACAAAACTTATAATAAAAGATGCATTATTTTCTCCTAGGTCTCAAAGAAACTTATTAAGTTTTAAAGATATTCGTTTGAATGGATATCATATTGAGACAACGAAGGAGAGAGACATTGAATATCTTTATATTACATCTATTATATTGGGTAAAAAATATGTATTGGAAAAATTACCCTCTTTGTCCTCTGGAATGTACTACACAAAAATTAAAATGATTGAAAGTTATGTAAACCAGAAGTTTACTGACAATTTTAATGTTTGGCATGATCGGTTAGGCCATCCCGGATCAATAATGATGCGAAAAATTATTGAAAATTCATGTGGTCATCCATTGAAAACCCAGAAGATTTTTCAATCAAATGAATTCTCATGTACTGCATGCTCTCAAGGTAAATTAATTATAAGACCATCACCAGCTAAAATTGGGATGGAATCCCCTACGTTTTTGGAACGTATTCAGGGTGATATATGCGGACCCATACATCCTTCATGTGGACCATTCAGATATTTTATGATTTTAATCGATGCATCAACAAGATGGTCACATGTGTGCTTATTATCAACTCGCAATTTGGCATTTGCAAGATTACTTGCACAAATAATTCGTTTGTGAGCACATTTTTCTGATTATGCAATCAAGACAATTCGTCTTGACAATGCTGGTGAATTTACGTCTCAAGCTTTTAATGAATATTGCATGTCTATTGGAATAAATGTTGAACAATCTGTTAGTCATGTTCATACACAAAACGGTCTAGCAGAATCGTTTATCAAACGCCTTAAACTGATTGCAAGGCCATTACTTATGAAATCCAAACTCCCAATTTCTGCTTGGGGACATGCCATTTTACATGCAGCAGCACTTGTACGCATCAGGCCAACAAGTTATCATAAATTCTCCCCTATACAATTGGTTTATGGTCAGGAACCAAATATTTCCCATCTAAGAATTTTTGGATGTGCGGTATATGTTCCAATTACTCCACCACAACGCACAAAGATGGGTCCTCAAAGGAGGTTAGGAATATATGTTGGATATGAATCTCCATCTATAATTAAATATCTAGAACCTTCGACAGGAGATTTATTCACTGCAAGGTTTGCTGATTGTCATTTTGATGAAACAAATTTTCCAACATTAGGGGGAGAAAATAAGCAGCTGGAAAAGGAAATATCTTGGAATACATTATCATTATCTAGTTTTGATCCTCGCACAAATCAATGTGAACAAGAAGTTCAAAAGATAATTCATTTGCAAAATATAGCAAATCAGTTGCCAGATGCATTTACTGACCTAAAGAGAGTAACTAAATCTCATATACCAGCTGCAAATGCTCCAATAAGAATTGATGTAGGACAACCTGCTGTTGTTAATGAGTCTAAGACACGCCAAAAGCGTGGAAGACCAATCGGTTCCAAAGATAAAAATCCTCGAAAAAGAAAAGGAGCAAATATTCAAAATGGTCAAGAAGAGGAAACAAAAACTCCAGAAGAGACCCCTGACATAATTTCAGAAGAAATTCAGGTACCTGAAATTAGTGAAAATGAAGAGATCTCAATAAATTATGTCATGACGGGAAAAAGATGGAACCGAAATGAAATAAATGTCGACGATATTTTTGCATACAATGTAGCGCTCAATATTATGAAAGAAAATGAGGATCTTGAACCTACATCTGTTGAAGAATGTAGACATAGAAATGATTGGCCAATGTGGAAAGACGCAATCAAAGTGGAATTAAATTCACTTGTAAAACGTGAAGTTTTTGGACCTGTAGTCCGTACGCCAAATGACGTAAAACCAGTGGGATATAAATGGGTATTTGTGCGAAAACGAAATGAGAAAGATGAGATAGTGAGATATAAAGCACGGCTTGTCGCACAAGGTTTTACCCAAAAGCCTAGTGTTGATTATGAAGAGACATATTCTCCTGTGGTGGATGCAATTACATTTCGATATTTAATTAGTCTGACAGTACATGAAAAGCTTGAAATGCGCTTGATGGATGTAGTTACAGCCTATTTATACGGCTCACTTGATAATGATATCTACATGAAAATCCCTGAAGGATTTAAGTTGCCTGAAGCACAAAATTTGAATTCCCGAGAGATTTGTTCAATCAAATTAATTAAATCTTTATACGGATTAAAACAATCTGGACGCATGTGGTATAATCGCCTTAGTGAATATTTGTTGAAAGAAGGCTATAAAAATAATCCTATATGCCCATGTGTTTTTATAAAAAGATTCAGATCTGAATTTGTGATCATTGCTGTTTATGTTGATGACCTAAACATTATTGGAACTCCTGAAGAGTTATCAAAAGCCGTGGATTATTTAAAGAAAGAATTTGAGATGAAAGACCTTGGAAAAACAAAGTTTTGTTTAGGTCTTCAGATTGAACACTTGACAAATGGAATTTTTGTCCATCAATCTAATTATATAGCGAAAGTGCTAAAACGATTTTATATGGACAAAGCACATCCATTGAGTTCACCAATGGTTGTAAGATCATTAGATGTGAAAAAAGATCCTTTTCGACCTCGTGAAGATAATGAAGAACTTCTTGGTCCTGAAGTACCATATCTTAGTGCAATTGGAGCATTAATGTATCTTGCTAGCAATACACGACTTGATATATCATTTGCTGTGAATTTATTAGCAAGATATAGTTCTTCTCCAACTCGAAGACATTGGAATGGAATTAAACATATACTTCGATATCTTCGAGGAACAATGGATATGGGCTTATATTATTCAAATGCATCAAAACCAGATTTAATTGGTTATGCAGATGCAGGATATTTATCAGATCCGCATAAAGCTCGATCCCAAACAGGTTACTTATTCACATATGGAGGTACGGCTATTTCATGGCGTTCTGTAAAGCAAACTATAGTTGCTACTTCTTCTAACCATGCAGAAATCTTAGCAATTCATGAGGCAAGCCGTGAATGTGTCTGGCTAAGATCTGTAACTCAACATATTCGAGAAACGTGTGGTTTGTCAACCAAGAAAGAAATTCCAACAATATTATATGAAGATAATACTGCTTGCATAGCACAGTTAAAGGAAGGATACATTAAAGGCGATCGAACAAAACATATCTCGCCAAAATTCTTCTTCACTCATGATCTTCAAGAAAATGGTGATATTATTGTTCGACAAATTCGATCAAGTGACAATCTAGCAGATTTGTTTACTAAAGCTCTTCCAACTGCAACATTAGAAAAGTTGGTACAAAAGATTGGGATGCGCCGTTTCAAAAATCTTAAATAATGCAGTTGTTAGGGGGAGTAAAATACGCACTGTACTCTTTTCCTTCATCAAGGTTTTTCCCACTGGGTTTTTCTTGATAAGGTTTTTAATGAGGCAGTATTTCATAAGCGTATTCTTGAAAAGAATTATGTACTCTTTTTCCTTCACTTGGATTTTTTTTTTTTTTGCCCATGGGGTTTTTTCCTTGTAAGGTTTTAACGAGGCATATTCTTGATACAATGGATATTCAAGGGGGAGTGTTATGAATATTTTGTGAATATCCATTTATTCTATCTATATCTAGATTAGATGTAAATTAGATTGGATTAGGATTTAATCCATCTAATCTCTAAGTGTTATCTTCATCTTGTAAATTCTATCAAGATAAGGGGTTATTTGCTTATAAATAGACCCCCTCAATTCATTTGTAGATACACACTTCAATAAGATCTCTTTTCTCCTCCTCAATACTTTCTTTCTTCTCTTTAATTATTCTTTCCAATTATCTTTATTCGTTCATTTATATTTATTTCATAACAAAAGGTACATTTTCATTTTACTTGTACATTCTTCTTTTTACTTCAAGTCTCCTGCAGATTTTAGTTTACTGAAAAATAAATAAATAAATAAATGCAGCTCTTCCCTTGCAACCGCTCGAGCGCATTTTAATGGCATTATATTATAGTCCACATGATTATAGCACAGAGTATAGGATGATTTGAGAGTGTACTGGCTGTTCGGCCACTTGAATTTGTGATTGAAATTGTTGTTTTACTTTCTAAGAGGTATATCAAAGAGGTTTTTGATTGATCTTATACAGGGACGTTGATGCTTCGGGGACATAAATGAAGAAATAGCCCGCATTGCAATTAATTATCTAACAAATTAATTAACATAGTAATAGTTTCTTAATAACTGTTTTCATTTCTATTTGAATGTTAATCTAAGCATAAGCAAAAAACGTTAAAAGAATAACAGCACACACATACATGCATAAGCAAAATATAAGACATTCATGATTTATATATAGAACACCCTTACAAGAACATACGTACAAAGGATATTTCTTATTATCTAACTAGTAAACATCCAAAGGACATTCAGGTTGATTGTTCTTCTTGGCTTATTTGTGCTTGGAACATGTGTTGGATTCATTGGTTTTGATTAAACAGAAAACAGTAGTTGAGCTGCTGGTGCTTTGTCTTTAAAAAATTTAACTAGTAAATATTTCTTGCTTCTTTCACACAGTTGTGCAGGAGCAATATTCCGAGCATCAGCCAAGCGAACATGGAATTGCTCGGATCGTCAATATTTTTTAAGCACTTTCCATACGATTGGGATCTGGTGGCTTTTCTGTTTCAGGAGTTGATATCTTTTTCTTGCTTTGCTTCATCTCACCATAAAAGTATGAAACGAAGCCCCAGACTGAGAGTGCAAGAGCTACACCCTTCTCTGCTTGAAATTTTTCTTTGTAGAAAATTACTGCCAGAATCTCTATTACAGGTAATACAACCGCAATTATAATACCCGATACCAAAGATGAAGCACAAAAGATTACTCCTATTACTCCCAAGAAGAAAAACTGCCATATTATTGCGCTCCAAATCGCAACAACATAATACATTGTTTCCCCAAGCTCGAATTCCCTTGCTTCCCTTGGAATCACCTACAAAGTATAACATTCCAATGTTGGTCATAGCTTAGAATAACAGAAAACACTTTTCATTTCAGCATATGACTCTTCAGAATCAGTACCATGTCTTTAAAAACCCCTTACTATCAGGATCAAGATTGATAAAGTTGGCTTTCAGTTTACAGTCCAAAAAGGGCCTTTTTGAAAATCTAGAAAAGATCATTAGCTAGTTTGTAAAATTAAGTGGCTTTGAGAGAGAGAAGAGTAATTAAGCAAAACTTGTATCTTTGTCATCATTAGATGGAATATTACACTTATTTTGGCAAATAATTAAGAGCAAGAAAAAGACAGACCTTGAAATCGTTGTTAACCAGCATCCCAACAGTGCAAAAACCAGTAGCAAACAAACACTTCACCATCTCAATCTCCATGACAAGGGCGTAGCTCATTTCTTGCTTTGTCTTCTTGTACATTAACTCCACCACGGGCAAAACAAATCCATACAAGGCCGATGCAGCCAGAGTCATTATAAACCCTAAAGCGTATTTCCTGTTTGATTCATTATCAGGCCGGTCACTGCTCGCTCGCAAAGCTAGAACACCTGCTCCTACAGTTAACAAAAACACAGCGTTTACGGAATAAGAAGTGAACTTTTGCTTCACCAAAATGAAAGCAAACGCTGCTGTGAAAGCCAGCTGCGAGGCAATGACTAGAGAACAAGTTGAAACGGGGAGCAGGGCCACGCCATAGGAGTAGAGGTAGTCGTCAACGCCTGTAAGAATTCCGATGACTGCGGAGGCAACGAACAAGGAAGGTTTCATGAGGAAAAGCTTGTTTTTTGATGTGGGTTTGGTCCTGCAACGGTACATGTAAGCACAGGCGATGGGGAAAAGGATGATGGGCCAACCACCAGTTGTGAGCCAGCTCGAGAACCAGAATCGTTTCCCACCATGGATGAAGTAGGCGCGCATCAGAAGTGGACCGCCGCATTTGCCTATAGCTAGGACGATGCCGTTTATTACTAGGAGAGCTTTCCTCATTACGGTGCTTGCCTGTAGTTTAGGTTCCTCAAGGACCTCCATGATTAATTGGCAGAGGAAAATGAGTGCAGAGTGATCTTTCTCTATTGTCTGAACGAATATATAAAAGCAGAGGGTAAACTTGACAAAAAGATTTATGAAAGCAGGTTTGTGTTCAAGTGTGTGACAAAAGGACAGGTCAATTTTATGTATCAATGTATAAGTGAAAAGAGCCAAGTGCAAATCGACGAAAAGATTTGTCTCGGAGCAAGACCATCAATATTTGAATGTTTGTAAACCACAACATCAAAATGCCCCAGAAGTCGAGGACGAGGAGGATCAATGAACTTTTTCATAAAGATGAAAATAAATTGAACTCATCATAAATTATAAATTGATACAATAATTGTGTAATAGTGGAACTTACAGAATTAATTAACCATGCATATGGCTTGGTAACCCAGATTCCATATAGAGGAGAATAAAAGAATGGCAAGGCAACCTGCTGTCTTATCACCTCATGAAGCTGAACAAAATAAATCAATATGCTGACTGCCCAAAGCCTGCACATGCTGTTATATTCGATACTAGATTCCTAGTTGCACACAGCAAGAGCAGAACAGAATATATCCTAAAACTGATATAATGATCAATACACTGATCTTTCAACTCAGAGATACCATGTATAATTTCCACTTGTACACAGCAGCCACAGGAAATATATATCATCAATCCACACCTTAACACTATATCTCTAACACATCAACACCATAGCATTGACAACGGATTCATAAGAAAAGCATCGGCTACAGCATGAAACAGGCTAATAGAAGAAGATTTTGATCTCAATTATTGAATTTTACATTGTGTTAAATGGCTCAAAACAAATTTTGTTTGAATTTATTTTGTAGGAAACTTTTTTCATACTCAAAGTTAATTAACTGTGACTAAGATGATATACTTATTTCTATGGAAAGCTGATGGATTTGATGAGAGGTTAATGGTAGTAAAGCTTAAGAAACGTGCTTTCTTCGCCTTCATCAGGATAACATTCATCACTATTCATGTACGAAGAGATTTGGACTGATTCATGCCCGAAGGGTGCTCGTCGACTCTTTTTGCTGGCTGTAGTTTGCACCAACAGATACTTGCTCTGCAAACCCATTATTTTCTCATCAATCAAAATCTGACGAGCTACATTCAATAGAGACAAATTTCTTCACAATCTTATACCCACTAGAAAGTAGCAAGTCACTCAACAGACTAATATCATTGCCCTTTTCCCCTTAGACTCAGATTCAAGGTACCACGAGAAAAGTAAAGTCCAAAAAGAGTAGTGTGTTAAAATCCACCACCCACCTCCCATTCCCACTTGCTTATGATCTGAAAATATGAACAGGTTCCAGTTCATCAGCACTCGTCATGTCGATGTTTGCCCGCTTTAAGCCTGCTAGGCTTTTACCTTCTCCTTTCGGTCGTAAAGTTATAGAGATTAATACTTTAATGAAACCAGTATCGTTTCACCTTCTCTATCGTTAAAGGTTGTTTTGATGATACAAGGAAATGGCAATGTCTATAAAATAAATGCAAGTGCTTAGTTAATCATTATAAGAGCTTATGAAAAATAGAATGTAGAGAAAATTAATATTTTTTGCAATTTTAATTTTTTATTTTGACAAAAGTTACATGTATAATTATAAAAATTTGATACAAAGTTTGACCAATCCCGCACTTGTTGGATTTGAACTTAAAATCTCAATATTTCAAACTCTCTTATTTAGTATTGAGATAAGATCTGGTTCGATTCCAAATCTTAAATTAATTATGAATTTATATTTAATGCTTTTTATATATTATCAATTACCACAAAATGCAACTATATACTGTTATTATTCAACCTACATTTATTGATCCAAGCCCATTCCTCTATAAACATAAAAATCAGGACGAGGTCCGTCCATCGTCCATGGGCCTGAAAGTTCACTTTGCGTTGGAGTTCCGGACGAGGTCCAAATTTCTGAGATAGCTGACAGATGGAATACACACTTAGGCCATAAGGAACCTTGCCATCACCATTATTCATCCACGGCACCCTTTCCGGATTCTTTTAAATTTTTCTTCAAGGTGGAAATTTCGGGCAAATACCTTATTCTGACGATAATGGCAATTGTTTTATGCTAACCAAGTTGCATAAGCAAATGAAATCTGATCAAGGGACAGATATATTTGCCTAGTTATGCAAGTAATGAAAAATCTACTTTGTTAGACTGATGCAATGTAATAAAAAATTAGATGGGTTAACGGTGTGAAAGCAGATATGAGTATGTTTTAATGATACTAAAATAGAAAAAGCTTAGGATTCGAGTTACTTTCTTCTACGTTTTCAATTGGTTTCTTATACACGAAACCTTACAAGTCATGTTCTAACTTTATATGAATCATATATATATATACACAAAGGCTTGATCACTCTCCCCCAAGTTGCCTTTTTTTTTTTTTATATTTGGTGCGGAATCTAGCTGGTGCTTGGTTTTTTATGCTAGCCATAGATATCATGAAGCTAGTTGAGAAATTGACAAAAGAAAATGATCCGTTAAATTATCCTGAGGTAACCAAATAGATTCAATACTAATTCTGCCTCCAACTGGCCCTGCGGGACTTTGGAATGGTACAGCACTTGATTCAAGAAAATGCTTCCTTTGCCTATGATAGACACCATCTCGGTACTAGGCGGATGACGATCTTCACTTTAGCATTATCGATGCCTCAGTCTTCACAAACTTATCAACAAACTTGCCATTGATCTCTCAAACCATTGACTTAATAAGCAACCGAAAGGAATTAATGCTTAATCGCACGCCATACCAATAGGGCTTGGACCATTAGCCAGTTACAATCAGAGCTGGATGAGTTGATTCTTAGTGCTTCTTATTTGGCTGGGTATATCCTGAAATACTGAACTAGGTGAAATCACAATGTGAGAATAAGTGAAACATGGTAATGACAACGTCGTCCCCTGTCAAGGTAAGAAGCACTGGATCGGAGTTTGGTGAAGGTCATACCTAGCTTAAACCTACTTGTCGTAGAAGCGAACATCGATCTTGCCTCTGTTTTAGATTACAGTTAATTACAGACTATCGTTGTTTTTTTCCCTTATTATTAAGTACTTGCAATGCAACGAATTCTGTACTGACGACTGGAGGTGGGGGGGAATTACAGTTGAAACCTATCCTTTTTATAAGGAGAAATGTGGCCATTGGAAAAGCTTACATCTCAGACCTTAGGAGAAACAGTTGCTTTTAACATATAAGAAATAGCAAATAACCTTAGGAAAAAAGTTAGTATAATGCAAATTGACATAGTTTTTGAGAGAATGAAAAAGATGTTAGATTTATTCAACAAGGAATTTTTCTGATATATATATATATATATATATTTTGCTGTAATTTGAATCACGTGTGTTTGCATATTTACAGTTGACTGCCCTTTTGCACCAACCAAAACTATCCATGGACTGCACCACAGGGTAGTACTTAAACACTAGTATTATTAAAAATGTAATCTAATACTTGTCCAGTAATACATTTTATCCTTAATGACTAATTAACTGTTCTGCCCTAATTAATGGAATTCTAAATGTTTATTGAAACAAATCTTTATGTATATATATATATATATATATATATATATAAAAGAATTTAATTAAGAGCTTGACACCAGGACAATCTATCAAATAGATTCATAAAATGGGTCGAGTTTGTTCTGTTGTTCATGATCATGATGCTTATTGTGTGGTAAATTAGTCTATTTAATGACACTAAAGTTCATAACTTGTGAGATTAATTAAGCTTTAATCTTAATAAACCCATTTTTCATCATTAAGTTAAAAACCTATGCAAGTTATCTAGATTCCATTTTTTTCTTATACATTGTGAATATTTCAATACATTCAATTATCACATTTTTATTGAGAAAAAAATTAACCTAACTTTTTTAATATAAATACATATAACTATTATTGAGTTAAATGTTTAAATTCTATGATTATTGATGATCTGATAGTACTTAATTTAATGATAACGGCCAATATATATTAAAGTTATTTTGCTTTTGTTTTTTTATACAAAAGGAATTATTATAACTCAAATCTAAAATATTTATCAAAATTCTAATATATCTTAAACTTAAATTTTGTTGTTTACCACCAGCTGCTTTCATTAATTTAATTTCCATAGTTCCTCAAAAACTAAGGTCTTCCAACAACACAGGCCAAGAAATGTGAAGTGAAGCTCACGTAAGATTTTGTCAATGGACACAAATCAATAAGAAAAGAGTTGTGCTCATATATATATATATATATATATATATATATATATTATACTATAGATGGTTGGGCAATAGAATGATATATAATTGGACAGTTGGCATGAATAATGTCCTCAAACTGATACAAGCAGCAACGAGGCTTTTCTATTCATCATTCGTAAGTGACAAGACCGTAAATTTGAGATTTGACCACGCGTTTGCTTGCTTTCGAAATGATGTGTAATCTGCGTTGGATTAACTCCTTGCTAATGAATGATGCTTCGAAGGTGGGGAGAGCGAAATATGAATATGTCAGCATAATTAAGAAGTTAAACGTTGCTCTTAAGACTTTGAATACTCCACTCAAAGTCAGACAATCCTACTAGTATAAATACTGCACACCCTTATCGCCATTTTATCCAAGCTTAGTGCATTTAACTCTTCTTTGGTTTTCCTTATACAATGACTGGCTACCTATATTACTCCCCACCACCACCACCACCGCCGCCGCCGCCGCCGCCGCCGCCTCCGCCTCCATGCAACCATACCATGCCGCCACCTCTACCTCCACCTCCACCACCACCACCACCGCCGCCACCGCCTGAATGCAACCATACCATGCTGCCGCCACCACCACCCCCACCCCCACCCAAATGTAACCATACTATGCCACCTCTTCCACCTCCAACACCACTGCTAAGCCCCCCAATTGAAGCTCCAATGGCACCTCCACCGTATTATGGGCCTCCAACACCAGGACCACAACCACCTCCGGGTCCACCTGACCACACGGTTATTATAGCTGTATGCGTCTCACTAGGCGGCGCCTTCTTCCTTGCATTCCTAGCAGTTGGTCTCTTCTGCTTGGCTAAGAAGAAGAAGAGGCAGATTCCTCCCCCTTGCGTTGAGGAATATCGACATGTCGAAGAGGCCATCACCACTGGTCCATGCGGGGAGCGGACAGTAACTGTCAGCATAGACGACGATATTCGAATTCACGAAGCCGCGGAGGTTGGAGCTGCTGCTGTTGGTTCGCATGCTGAACCACCCGATTGCGATAGGCGGGCGGGCTCTTATGCTGAAGGCCATTTCAGGACTGGCTAGCAAACAAACAAATACCTCCTCAAAAGGCTGAACCTATTTAAAACTTCAAACTCCTTGGTTTTCAAATAAGTTATATCCATTGTTGTCTTGATTTGCGTAAAAGTTTGGTGGGATTGGGCTTTATTTCATTGTTTGTTGTTGTTTTTACTTCATGTAAATTGTTTGGAAAATGGTTCAAGGTCGAAACATGGCGGGGTTAATGAGGTTAAGATTGAGCAAAAGCAAAGCCAGGAAATTTCCATGTCATGTAACGGAGTGACGACCTTTTGCTTAGGCTATTGCAACTTACAGTTGGATGCAGTGATACAAAATTACAAATTGATGTTTCATTTGTGATGATGAAGAATTAATAAATGTTACGTGCAAGATTTTTTTCTGTATAATTTTATGTCTATTTTCCTAAACCTATGCCTTATTATAAATTAAATTACAACTACCCAAAGGTATTCTTTTTTTCTTTTGATAAGTTAATTTTAAATGACAAGATGCATGTGAGGACTCATTCATGCTTACATAGCAGTAGAGATAAATACAGATTTATGCATTGACAAAAGACATAACTCTGATGACAATTACACAGTAACAATGACCCAAAGTTAAAAAA
The DNA here is from genome assembly GCA_036013995.1 of Theobroma grandiflorum. Classification (NCBI taxonomy): domain Eukaryota; kingdom Viridiplantae; phylum Streptophyta; class Magnoliopsida; order Malvales; family Malvaceae; genus Theobroma; species Theobroma grandiflorum. The sequence goes on from CP142126.1 coordinate 23,957,457, forward strand.
TGAATACAAATCCATGTCCCTTGCTAGTAGTATATATTTTAATTTGAGTTCAAGTGATAACTGATAGAGATGAGTGGGGTCTAATTGTGTAGAACACTTAGACTCCATTCATAGTACTTTTTGATATGGCGGCTTGACTAAAGAGCCGTCGGCCAAGGCTGCCGCAGCAGGGACCTTTGTGCATTACTCCCAGTGGCTAATGATGCAGCCTACCATGCACAAAAAACTTATTACAGACTCATTTCAACAGACATGAATTTACATCCCGACTAATCCCAAGCATCGCAATTATTACTTCATGTTATTACAAGAGATTCCAGAAAGTAGGGACCTGGAAACAGAGCATCATAGGACAGTGTTTCAAGCTCTTATACAGTCTGTCCTGCGATAACCCGCCCCCCTTGCAGCCCAACAACCAATATAGCGATGCATACAGCACCGCAAATTCTATGCAGATCCCACTCCTCCTTTACCCAGCAGCCAGACTTAGCACCCAGAAATTCCAACAGCTTGTAAGACCTGGAAAATAGAGCATCGCAAGGCTCTGTTTCCCACTCTTACACAACCTGTTTCAGCAACAACACAAACCCCCCTTACAGCCCAACATTGACTTTGCTTTTTAGCCGGAGCACACCCATGTCCCAAAACCTAACTTAGGGCCAGCAATCATCCCAACACAAATATTCCATAGCGCTAATATACAACGCTAGCTCACACACAACCAACCTACACAGATAAGTTCTACACGAGATCAGCCATTACCAGCACCACCTTGACATCTAGAGCTCTTTGATTGAAAACTGCAACAGGAAACTTTGTTGTTAATAGATTATATCCTTAGCGTGGTTGGAAACTCAAAAAAAATTCATTAATCCACAACCCCAACTTATGCAACTTTAAGACTTTAAGAACTACCGTAACAAAGTACACATATAATTGATCCTATATGTTAAAGTGTTTGTTCTTGTATTATTGTTATTAATATTAATAAATAAAATATTACGTTCGCACACCTGATTTTGAAGTCAACTTATGCTTCAATGGGCTACCGATTTGTCTTACTCTAGTCGCCTAAGTAACAATAAGAATGTGTTTGGTCTTGTTTGAAATAAAAAGCCTGTTATTCTAAGACCAATGCATGAGTACTTAAACCGAAATCTTGATTGAGACGAAGGAAGAAATCCTTATTTATTTATCACTTTGAATTTACGTACAACCCAAGTATGGCACGGAAGTCAGTCTGTAATATACTGTGGAAGTCATATATTTTGGCTTCTGTCAAGGTGCTCCCCAGATTTACTGCTATGGTTAGCAACAGCAGAAGGTCAACAAACACGTTATAAACAATTAATGAAATTAATAAATTCATGGAGCTTATTATTACAAATGCCAACAAACGACAATGAACTGGCACAAAGACAAATTAAGTAGCTAGGGCTACATGCAAGTAGCAATTCAATTATTACAAACCTTTAATAACTAATTAATTTAATAGTAAGCTCGGTGATGAGAAGAACCACCATCGAGCCCTGGTTCACAATGAGGGCTACCCGAGGCCCCAACATGTGAACCAACAGCGGCGGTGCCTATAGCTTGGTGAATATGAGCGTCGTCCCCAATTGGTACTGCCACGGATTGTTCTGCATACCGGTTTGTTGGGGTTGTCTCGCAGGCTTGTTCATGTTCTTCGTCGGAGCAAGGTGCTGCTGCAGGAACCATCACTGGCTTCTTTTTCTTTTTCGCTAGACAAATGAGACCAGCCAAAAGGAATGCGAGGAAAAAGGCACCGCCGAGAGAAACGCACACGACGATAATAGCTGTGTGGTTGCCTCCTGGTGGTGGTGGTGGTGCTGCTACGTTTGATGATGGTGGCAAAGAACTGAAAGGTGGGGTTGCCTTATAAAGAGCTGGTGATGGTGCGGGAGATAAGCCTCCCGGTGTTGGTTTTGGTGGTGGCACGTAATGAGTTGGTGGCGAGTATGGAGGTGATGAAGGTTTTGGTGGTTTAGCTGGTGGTGCAGAGTGCGGTGGTGTTCCCTTGTGGGGAGTAGGAGGTGTTTTACCAATGTATGGGCCTGGTGCAGCCGCTGGCGGTGGCACTTTACATGGTGGTAATTTTGGTGGTGGGGTTGGACCTTTACCAGGGCTTGGTGGATGTGAGGGTTTAGGAGGTGATCCCTCACTTGGAGGAGTACCTGGGGTTGCGGGATGCGGCGAGGGCACTGGAGCTGGACTAGAAGGGGTACTTGGAGTTGGGTTTGGTGGTGCACAGTAATGTGATGGTGGCGGTGCATTTGGTGTTGCTTTTGGAGGTGATACTGGGAGGGTTGTCGGGCTTGGTGGAGAAACTGGATAAGGTGGTGGCGGGGGCGGGGGTGGAGTCATATGGTGGCCATGATGATGCTGTGGTGGCGATGGCATGTGGTGATGGTGTTTTGGTGGAGGTGGTACCGTGACATCGTTGCATGGAAGAGGAGGAGGAGGAGATGGTGACGGTGGTGGTGGAGAACTGTAATAATAAGCCATTTTTGGTGGAAACGAGATGCTCCTATCTCCCTATGCAGTACTTACAATTGCTACAAGGGATGAATACTCCGGCTGCGGAGGGCCTCTCTATTTGTACTACTTGTGGGCTCGGAAGTGTTCTAAGTTTAACATATCACATGCACATTGTGCATATTTTTTAGCTGTCCCTTGCGTTAACAATTGGATGACCTTCGCTTCCAAGGCCAAATTAAGTATTGAGAATCATAATATTTCGAGTAAGTTCCCATGAGGTTGCACTCCATACCCATTATTATTGGTTGCTGTATATTTCTATAGAATAAACCATGCATGCATGACAATATGAAATTAAACACTAAATACTTTAAAATTGGAACCAAATAATCAACAACTCTGTAATTCTTGGTTATTTCTGTTCTGGGTTCTTTCAATCTAATCCCTTTGCATTAAAACGTGCTTGCATACTTCTCTTACTAGTACTTATCAATGCCTGTTATTAATTAACAAAATCCATTGATTTTCAATATTTATCTTCGTCTCTTAGTTAGCCCACGTGGTTCAATGAATTTGTTACATAAATATATAAAAGTTTGCGGTGGCTAGACACATTTTTTTCCCCTCAAGTGTTTTTATTGTGGTTAGGTATACTCTTTCATGATTTCTATCATGAGAGCCAGAGCATGTAGTGCCTATTTCTGCTTGGAGGGAATGCTTTAAATCCTGTACATAGTTCCTTTCATTAAAGGCAAATACTAATCCATTGGAAAAATAACCAGAAGACCATAATATGTAATAAAAATTCAGGGTCATTAATTTGCCATGGATGGGGGCTTTCTCCAATTAATCTTGGTTTCTTAATGGGAGAAACAGCGCCCAGTTCGTCCGGCGACAAGCAGGGCTTAGCCATGGCTGGCGCCAGTATAGTCAATTAGTTAAAGTAAACCGAATCTAATCACAATCATAATAATCAAATTAAATTAAGTTTGTTTCAGGAAAATATTAATTTCCTTAATTGAAAATCAATCCACCCAAACGTGGTATTAGTTTGTCTGCATGCAAGGTCCAAAGTGTACAACTCCCATCATTTTCTAATACCAAACATACTATAATAAAACACCAACTTGGAGGATTTTTGTACAGTATTAAAGAGAATCATGAGTCCTGCAAAGTGAACTGTTTGAAAAGTCCTAGGCATTTTGCATTTGGATATATATATATTCTTCTTGATAGTGTTTAAAGCAATCAAACTACTGTCACAAAGGAATATTGGACTTTTTGAAAGCTTTGCCTACCTGCACTTCACATGCTTAGCCATCACTTTCTCACGCAAAGAAAGCTAAGCTCTTTGCAAACATTTCTTTTTTCCACTAGGAATTGTATTTTGACCACGCAATTTTGTTGACACTTAGAAGCTTAGTTGAAGATTAATTTTAAGAATTTTTATTTAATCCACTGATAGTGTATAATTTTTATGCTCTGTCAGTTCATCAAAATGTATCATTTCATTAATGAAGTAAAATAAAAAATTTTTAAAAATTTCAAATTAAATATTAAAAAATTATAATGATTAATTAAGTAAAAAAATATTTTCATTTTTCAATCTCTCTCAACTGTTCTTTTTCTTCTTCTCCTCTTTTCTATTTTTTTCCAACTCCATCATCTTCTTTTTCTCTTCTTCTTCCATTAAATTTAGGTTTTGCAAAATTTTGTAACTTCAAGAGTAGTTTTAAGATTCTTTTTTTATTCTTTAGAGATTGAGAAAGCAATATTCAAATAAATAAATCTTATTAGTATAATTTTATTCAGTCAACAATTTTGCTTGTGAATAAGACATTAAGTCCAAAGTTGTTCTTTTTCTGCAAGCATTAGGTTTTTTTTTTTCCCTTAGAATGCACTCATAAAGCTCCAAATTCTTATCAAAACCAAAATTCTTTTGAGGTGTTACTTTACTATTTTACTAAAACTCAAAATGTTAATAAATTTAAACCTAAGATGTTAAACTAAACCACATATTTTTTGGTATTTAAACCAAAATCATTGTTCATATGATATGTTATATAACCATTTTAATTTTTAACAAAACCACATGTTTTCAAGATTTTAAATAAAAATCAATCATATTTGATGAGATGTTACAAACCATTTTACAAGGGTTTCAAAATTAACTACTTGAGTGAAAGTGAATTTCCCTTTGCAACACCATGAGAAAGGAAGGTGTGATATGGCTTATAAGAAAAGAACAATTTTTGACTTAATTCTGTTAATTAGAAGCAAAATTGTTAACTTAATAAAATTTTGCTTATAAGATTTATATATTTAAATATTATTTTCTCAATTTTTTTAAGTTGTGTTTTCTCAATCTCTTTAAAAAAGAATAAGAAAAGAATCTAAAAATTGCTCTTTAAAGTTGTAAAATTTTGGAAAACTTAATTTTAATGGAAGAAGAAGAGAAGAAGATGATGCCGTTGGAGAGATAATAGAAGAAAAAAAAGAAGAAGATGATGGAGTTGGCGAGAGATAAAGATAGAGAACAAGAAAAAGAATACATGAGAGAGATAGAAAAGTGAAAATAATTTTTTGTTTAATTAATTATTATAAATTTTAAATATTTAATTTTTAAGCTTTTAAGATTTCTTATTTTGCTTTATTAATGAAGTGCCATATTTTAGAGAGCTGACAGTGTATAGAAGCTATACATTATCAATGCATCGAATATTATCCATAATCTTAATACTATCAAACTGAGGAACTTATATTTAATAACATTTTCGTAATATTAATTTAATATTTAATGGCCTTGTAGAAGACATTTCTCTTCAAAAGCCCAACCTAGGGAGGTCCAGATTTTGAGTTGCGCTCTTCCCTCTGTGACTTGGAGTTGGAAGCAGACGGGCCCATTTTCCAGGTTCAATAATTCCAGGCCCGTTAAGGCCACGAATTGAAAGAGGCCTGTTTGCAAAGTCATTGAGCTGCTTACTCAAACCCTCTCCTTGTCGCGTGGCGGCAGAGGCTGAGGATCACTGCCAGACGCTCAGGACATGGGCACCACACAACAAGAACAAGAAGAACCTTTGATTCTTTCAACCACAGACCAAAGTCGACACTCCCACCGCCAACAGCAGGAGCCCGAAGAGACAAATCTTATAAGCAAAACTTGGGTTGAGACAAAGAAGCTATGGCTAGTTGCAGGTCCCTCCATCTTCAGCCGTCTGGCAATGTTTTCCATGACTGTCATAACTCAAGCTTTCGCTGGCCACCTTGGTGACCTCAATCTCGCTGCCATTTCAATTGCTACCACTGTCATCATTGCCATCACTTTTGGCTTCTTGGTAACAACTAACAACCCTATAGGCATTTTCCTTATTTTTCTCGTCTCAAAATATCTCCTTGTATTTTGATTATAAAAAAAAAACCCCCAACTTTATGAGCTTGTAATTTTCTTATGTAGTTAGGAATGGCCAGTGCATTAGAGACACTATGTGGACAAGCTTATGGAGCAAAACAACACCAAATGTTGGGTATATACATGCAACGTTCATGGATTGTTCTCTTCATTTGTTCCATTCTTTTACTTCCCTTATTCATTTATGCTGCTCCAATCTTAAAGCTAATTGGACAACCAACCAACGTGGCAGACCAAACAGGTTTAGTTGCAGTTTGGCTAATACCATTTCACTTAAGCTTCCCGTTTCAGTTCACATTGCAGAGATTCTTACAGAGCCAACTGAAGACTGCAGTGATTGCTTGGGTTTCTGCGATTGCTCTTGCAGTTCATGTGTTAGTGAGTTGGGTTTTTGTTTACAAGTTGAGAGTTGGGATTGTTGGGACAGCTATCACTCTTGATTTCTCCTGGTGGTTGTCAGTTTTGGGACTATTTCTTTATGCTGTTTGCGGTGGGTGTCCACTTTCTTGGACTGGTTTTTCTTCACAGGCTTTCGTTGGGCTTTGGGATTTCTTCAAACTCTCTCTGGCCTCTGGTGTCATGCTTTTGTACGTGATTGGTCTTTTTTCTCTCCTGATTTATTGAAAGTTGAATTGGTTATAATACGAAATAATCTGGGTTTGTGTTATTTTGATGTTTCAGGTTGGAGAATTTCTATTACAGAATATTAATCATAGTGTCTGGATATTTGCACAATACTGAAATTGCAATTGATGCTCTTTCAATTTGGTTGGTTCCACTTCGTTGTGCCTTTTTTTCTTAAAAGATTCTACTACTTGCTTGTTGTTTTCATCTTTTGCTGCATCTTCTTGATAAATTCTCAATTTCTCATTTGGCAGTATATCAATCTTTGGCTGGGAATCCATGATTCCGCTGGGATTTTTGGCTGCAACTGGGTATGTTTCTGGTTGTAAGTCCCTCTCCCTATCTCACTGTACAAGTGCTAGTCAATTCAAATAGGAATTTCAAAAAATTGGAAGGAGAAAAGGAAAATTAAGTTGAATCTCAATCTACAGCTGATTAACTACAAAATCTTTAAGTTGTTCATCGTTAATGTGCAATGCAATGTGCAATAGATTTAGAGCTGAAAAGAGTGCCTATGCTGAAATGGTGACTCATCATAACAAACAACTTATATTGACTTTTAACTTAAATTTTAATAGAACATTTCTCTTTTCTTTAAAACTGAATTGTTCTTACTGATGAATACTTGTGATTTCCTTTTTGATGGTCTGAAGCATTTTACTTTGTAATTTTGGTTTTGATGATGATCTTATTCATTGTAGCGTCTCTAGCAAAATGATGAATCACAATAGCACATTCATATGTTATAAAATATTGAACCATCACTATTCATATGTCTGGCATTGGATGTACTAAATGCATTGGATTCCCACAGAACGAGTTTTAAGGCTTTTTTCCAATTTTTTGGTATTAGTGTTAAGACTCTTTTGATCAGAAATAGAATGCATTCTAGTCTACATGTAAAACAAAGATGTTTTTCTGTGGAGCATTTGGATTGTGATACAACTGATTTCGAATTATTTATTGGCTTGATTGTTTTTCATCTCTCACCCTTATTTACTCTTTCATCCATCCCTGTTTACTCTTTCTAACATGTGGGTTTTGTAAATATAGTGTGCGTGTAGCAAATGAGCTTGGTGCAGGCAATGCTAAAGGTGTCAAATTTGCAACTATAGTGTCTGTGATTACATCTATAGCAGTTGGATTTTTCTTTTGGTCAATTATTATGGCCTTTCATGAGAAACTTGCAATGATCTTCACCTCAAGTTCTTCTGTTATTACAATGGTTCATAAGTTCTCAACCTTACTGGCATTCACCGTTCTTCTCAACTGTATTCAGCCAGTTCTTTCAGGTCAAAAACTCAAATAGCAAATTGCTATTTGAAATCACGAACAAAAGTTTGTTGTATTATTTTGTCATTGTTCTTTGTTTTTTCAGGCGTGGCAGTCGGATCTGGTTGGCAAGCTGTAGTGGCATATGTCAACATAGGTAGCTACTATATAGTTGGAGTGCCTCTTGGTATCTCCTTGGCACTGCTTCAATTTGGTATCACAGTAAGTAATCATACTATGTGAGAAGTATCTGGTAAAAAATTTCTCTTATGAAAATTATAAAAAATGGACATTACCGTTCAACTAGAACATGAAAACATGACTATATTTGTCCTATTAATCTACAGGACATTGAATATCTAGCGTTTAGAACTAAAGCATTTCAATTTGTATAACCAGGGTATCTGGGCTGGAATGATCTGTGGAACTGTGGTCCAGACATTGATACTGACTATCATCACAATGAAATGCAAGTGGGAAATAGAGGTATGTTGTGAAATTTTGAATAGTCTTGGTTGTTTTTCTTTTCTATATAGAGTTATTAAGTTTCGTGTGTCTAAAATCTCATTTACAGGCACAAAAGGCTCAAATGCATATATCAAATGACACAGCTTCCTACTAATAACATCAGTTTGAGTGTGCTTATGTGTGTTGTATTATGATGCTGATTCTTCAAGCAGTGAGTGAATCAAGGTTCTGTCTGGACCTGTTTTGTGAAAATGAAAAAAAGGCATAGCTGCAAGGTAGACATAACATAGCTACAGGTATATGTCTGGACCTGTTTCAATCTGTTTTATATTGCTCCAAAATTTAGCACCCAGAACGTGAAAGAGGGTACTGTTGACCAATGGAAAAGGAGTGAAATGCACCATATGCCCGGCTCATATCTACATCTTCCAAGTTTCCATGGATTGGTTCCATGGTTGAAACTAAAAGGGGATATTCTAGTCGGTGCAAGAGTGTAGTTGGAACTTCGAACTTGAGATATTTATTTGAACTTCCACCTCACACAACCATTCAAGCTAAGCTCAAGTGGTTAGTTTTCAATTTTCATTAATTCCTTGTTTGCTAATTTTCTGGTTCTACAGTACTTGTAAAGCCTGTAGAAACAGTTACATACAATTGCTGCAACAGGAAACCCCGGAATGATAAACAATGGACCATTTTGTGATTCACTGAAAGATTGAATACCAGAAAGAATTCTTAGTTCGGCCTAAATTCTTGGGCTTGATTAGGGACCCAAGGTAGTAACCCTGCCTGAAATTTGGAGTAGCCTTTTAAGCCCAATCAAAGGTTACCAGATTTTGTTTTCGCAGGTCCCAGTAATGAGTTGATTGTTTATCATTTTCAATCATGGTCTTTCCTCTTATGCACTGCCCCATCCCCACCTAATGACAAATAAAATTATAGCTTCTATTGTACGTACCCACCTAATAAGTGTAAACAACATACAATAAACTTCCAAAACCTATGATAAAATCATCTAGAAATTTGCTAGCTAAAGGCCAAAGGCGCAAGCATTTCTTGCCGAAAACAACAATGTCTCTTCCATGAATTGCTGTAAATAATTAAATATGTATAAGCTTCGTTGATTAAAAGAATTTAATTTCTTTACCATCACTTTCCACCTTATTAATCTGTTGCTAGCTTCCAGCAGCAAGGAGTCGCAACCCAATTTGAGTTGTCAAATGTGAATTAGAGAGCCAGAAAAGCTAGCTATCGCATCCTGTCATGGTTGGTTTTTCATTTCTTGATCGCGTCGTAGACTCTTACGCATTTTATCCGAAAGACAAAAAGAAGAAAGGCCCATTGATGGGTTTACGGCTAAGCCCACAGCTATTGTTGCTTTCTGAAAGCTAGAAAGCAAACAAAAACAATTTCTCTTCAAAGTGCCATAAATTATTGCTTTCTGAAAGCTAGAAAGCAAACAAAAACAGTTTCTCTTTTAAGGTGCCGTAAATTATTGTCCCGTACGTGCTTTTTTGTCCCAATTATGTCCCTTGACGAAAGAGCACAGGATAGAGCTTCGATCGTCCGTGCTTGTTGTCTTCTTCCGCATGTAGGGATCGTTACCTTACCCAATATATAGAGCCTAGCTTTCAACCCTAGACCTAACACTTTCCTCAACTTTTCTTCCACCCTTTGGCACGACTTCCTTCAAAGTGAACAGTCTCCATTCCCATTGTCACCGACTTTCCTTTCAGGGCATTTGGTGCATGGATGAATGCCAACATGAACCTTCTCATGCATGTGATGTAGAGTACTATAGACACCTACGACCATTGGTGCACGTGTTGGCGTGTTACAGCGTTAGGTGGGAACCAACATTGAATTAATTTACAGAAATTACTAAAAATTATGAATTATACATAGCATCAATTATTATAAATTAAACATAAAATCAATTGCTCCAAACCTACCGTATGTTCCATATGAATTAATACGTGTTGAGAGAATTTAGTGCATGGATATATGCTAATATCACATTTCATACATGTCATGTACCAGAGTATACATTTTAATTATTCATATATGAACAAAGGATACATCTCTTAGGTTGAACTCAAAAATCAGTGGGCATCAATTAATCATTGATCATGATAAACATTAATAACTTATTTACAAGTAAATTACAGGGAATATGTTAATTCAGACAAGTTAAGCTATGTATTTACAATTACACTTAGTCATTAAAAAAAAAATTCTTTGTGTATGTACGTATGTACAGTTGTAATTAATTTGGCTTTCATCTCAAGCCACAAAAACAAATGCCAACTTATTGCTGTTTGTGGTTCTTATATATTCAACCAAAAAAAAAATCTATATATTGGTGTTTGGATATTGTACAAATCAGAAATCACGTTTATATTCAATATATAGTTAATGCATGGTTTAATATATTGTCATAAAATCATAAATGGTCATTTATTGTCATCAACATTTTTTTAATTAAGAAATTTGTAGAGTTTGAAAATTCAATATAATTATACTATAGTTTTTGGATTGTGTATAGAAATAATTATACAAAGCACCATCAATTATGAATTATAGATAAAATCAGTACCTCTAGCATATTAATTGATCTTGGTCTGAAAAGAATATGTACAAATTCAGACAGAGAGACGAAAACAACATCACTTTTTACACAAATTCATCAAACTTTTCCCACCTACTTTTCCCTACATCCACGTGAATAGTTGGCCAAGCCAAGAAGTGACCATCTTTCTTAGTTGTATCGACTACAATGGAGCCAATCCCTTAATACTGTGGTGTCTCAATGCCATCCATACGCGTTTCTTTCTATCAAGGTACCGTATCTGTGTCGACCACTGCCACTTACTCTATTTTCTTAAATGTTTCTCTCTCGTAATGGGGTCTGGAAGGAGCATTGTTCAATAAATTAAATTCTAATATAATCTCTTCCTTTGCTTAGAGTTAGACAAACCCAAGATTCTCTCTAATGGACAGCATGCATAGGAACGGGGACGAGGTCCATCAACCTTTGTTAACGGAATCAAGACCAGAGGATGAATCAAATGGAGAAGTGGTCATCAAAGATCTGGTACTAGAAAAGGACTTGACTACACGGCTTTGGATTGAAACACAGAAGCTATGGATCATCGTGGGACCCTCCATCATCAGCCGGGTTGCAGCCTACTCCATGAACATTATCACCCAAGCCTTTGCAGGCCACCTCGGTGATGTTGAGCTCGCTGCCATTTCCATAGCCAACACTGTCATAGTTGGCTTTAATTTTGGCCTCTTAGTAATCAATCTCTTCCTCTCTCAAAGCAAGAAAGATTGTATTCTTTCAGTTTACACTTTACAATTTGTCTCTAATTTTTTTTTTTTTTTTTTTTGGCCGGGGGGTTGTGGGGGGGTGGGGATTTTGACCTACAGCTAGGAATGGCAAGTGCTTTAGAAACGCTTTGCGGTCAAGCTTTTGGTGCCAAGCAATATCACATGTTAGGGGTATACATGCAAAGATCATGGATTGTTCTATTTCTTTGCTGTTTCTTGCTATTGCCCTTCTACGTATTCGCCACCCCGCTTCTGAAGCTTCTAGGACAGCCAGACGACGTGGCGGAGATGTCAGGAGTCGTAGCAGCTTGGATGATCCCTTTGCACTTTAGCTTCGCGTTTCAGTTCCCATTGCAAAGGTTCTTGCAAAGCCAGCTCAAGACTAGGGTGTTAGCCTACGTCTCTTTTGTTGCCTTGGGGGTCAATGTGTTGACGAGTTGGCTATTCGTAAACGTCTTGGATTGGGGTGTTATCGGTGCCTCCGTGGCGCTGGACATTTCGTGGTGGGTCGGGGTTTTGGGGCTTTACGCGTACACTGTCCTTGGAGGCTGCCCTTTGTCATGGACAGGTTACTCTATACAAGCATTTAATGGCCTCTGGGAGTTCCTTAAACTCTCCGCTGCTTCTGGAGTCATGCTATGGTATATCCAATAAAATTTCATTCTTCTAATTTGACCAATCAGTCATTTCTTTCTTCTGGTTCTTTTCCTTTGCAGCTTGGAGAATTGGTACTATAGGATACTGATATTGATGACTGGGTACCTGCAAAATGCCACCTTGGCTGTGGATGCCTTGTCTGTCTGGTATGTCATTGCTCATTAATTAATTCCCACCTCTTGGTGGTTCCCAGTCCATGCAATATACCTTCATAAATTGCAATTTTTTTGCTTTACTTTTCAGTCGAAGTGAGAGTATGATCAGTCACAAATAGGAATTCTTTCTAATATTAATTACTGATGAATTACATTAGGTATTATTGTATCCGATTAAGTCCCTACTTCAACCAGAAAATTTTGGAGAAAATGACTCTGACTCTCGTGCCTTTTGTTATATTTTCTCTAAAACTATTTATTCATCAACTTCTGAATTGGACTCGGTTGTCCTTTGGGTGTTATGATTTGGCAGCATGAGTATCAATGGATGGGAGATGATGATTCCAATGGCGTTCTTGGCTGCTACAGGGTACGAAACAATTCTCAATCCCATTAATTATACACCCTAGTAATTAATATTATAGAGTATTACGCACTAATAATATTTGACCATTTGTCACAAAAGGAGAACCCCTTCATCTTTTGGTCAATTCTCCAATCAACTTTCTAACTCTCTTTTCATATCTTTGTAAAACTCTAATCTTTCAGTTTGTTGACTAAGTTTGATAATGGTAATAGGTAAAGGGGATAGCAGAAAATTTGACCTCTGTTAGAGTACGAAAAACGAATTTGTCTTCTAAGAGATAGAATAGCATATCTTCCTAGGACAAATACATCCTTCGAGTTCATAATGTCATTATGACTATGAGCTCAACATCCGAATGTCAATCCATACCAAACTAGGATAAATAATTAGCATCTATAATGGAATATAACTTAGCCAAAACCAATTTCTCCTTTCACTCACAAATCTTTGATCTTAACAAATAAAATTTGAACCTGATAAAACTAATTGTAATTGATATTGGCAGAGTGAGGGTGGCAAATGAGCTTGGAGCAGGCAATGGCCAAGGAGCCAAATTTGCAACAAAGGTTTCCGTGGTGCAATCGACAATCATTGGTCTTTTCTTCTGCGTACTTATCTTCATCTTTCGTGACAAGGTGGCATTGATATTCACTTCGAGTTCTGATGTCCTCAAAGAGGTTGATAAGCTTTCATACCTCTTAGCCGTCACGATTCTCCTTAATAGTGTTCAACCAGTTTTATCAGGTGACTTTCCCTCCTAAAACGGGTCCACTAAGCATTCAATTGATAAATACTAAATTTTAGAAACATGTTTTCTTTTCTTCACTGTTTCAGGAGTGGCAGTTGGATCCGGATGGCAAGCAACTGTAGCGTACGTAAACCTTGGTTGCTATTATATTATTGGACTCCCACTTGGATTTTTGATGGGATGGGTTTTCAACTTGGGTGTTACGGTAAGGCTTATCCTTTCCTTCACCATTGGACTTTGAATATTTCTCTATCTGCAAGTATCTGCTCCTAGTGAAATATCTGGGATCGATGTTAACTATTTACATTGCCCTGGAAATGTTGACAACCTCTTTGTTTTGGTATAACCAGGGCATTTGGGGTGGGATGATCTTTGGGGGAACTGCTGTTCAGACGGTGATTTTGGCCATATTAACAATGCGAAGGGACTGGGAAAAGGAGGTAGAACTTGACGTACTTCAACATTGTTGATGCATTTATTTCATTTAAAGAGTGACAGTGTCTCATTTGTCATTTGTTGGAATTAATTTTACAGGCTGAAACAGCCAAGCAGAGAGTACAGAGGTGGGGGGAATGATCAATCAGAGGACAAACATTGAAGGGAACTAGTCCCCCTCACGGTAGATGAAATCTTGCACAGTTATTATTGCCCTCCGAATTTGGGAGCTTTTAATTATTTATGCGAAATTTTGTTACATCACACTCCAAGAAATATATATCTTCCATGTCATTGATCATTGTTTTCTTGAATGAAAATCTCCTGCCCCCATGGGTGCCCCTTTTCCTACTCCTTCAATAATATTGTGTCTAAGTACTCTCACTAATAATGATACTAAGACTACTTTGATTTCAAAACTCATTCATTAATTTTTTTTTTCCCTACCTTCTCTTTTATATTTCCTCTTTCTCTCTCACAAAACATTACTGGTTAATAAGAGGAATCTTTTTGTGGGAGAGAAAAGGAATATGAGAGAGAAAGGAAGGAAAACAAATTATGAATGAGAAAGAAAGTTTTGAAAACAAACAAGTTTTAGTATCATTACTAGTGAGAATACACGACTCTAAATCCTCTACCCCAATCCCTGCCCCATTTTGTGCTCTTTCTTTGACAAATTGAATTGTCGTGACAGATATTAGAAGGAAGGGATAATGATATAATTGTCTGTTACTGTTGGTTTAATTCACAGATCCAATCGGTATCAAATTGTATCTTTTATCGCAATATCAATTATTAACTTTTTTTTGCAAAAAGGCATTATCCATATGAAAGAACAATGTTTTTTTAGAAAAAAAAAAAGAAAATTTGAAAAAAAATAAAAAAAATAAAATTCGAATATGTATTAATTAATAATTACAAAAAGACAAGTGTTATTTTGTCAAAGAAAGGGGCACAAAATAGGGCACTGACTGGGGGCAGAGGCTTCGGATTCGAGAATACACATCCACTGGAGCAGGAGCTTTTCATTCTGTTTTACATAAGCAGACCCTATATATTAACATGATTGGGCTTTAAGACTTACAAATTGGGTTTCGATGGAAGTCTAAATATGGAATTAGACTTCTTTTTGAACACGGATTGGGCTTATGACTCGCAAATGGGCTTTCTGCTTTGCATGGAGTAACCAGGTTGCATGGTCTTTCAAGGTTAAGAAGCAAAAATACATCCAGTTGTCCGATTCTGTGCCTAAAGGCAACTTTTGTAAGCTACTATTTTACCGACTAGAGATCAAGTTATACGCAGAAATATCTTACTATCAGTTTAAGTTTGATCTTAATTTAAGAATCTTTGCTTCTCACTTTCTGTCAAGAATCAGTTTTAGTTGATATATATATAGAAGCTAGTAACAGTGCAAGAGGATCTAGTGTGCCTAACTCTTTGCGGAGAATGTTGGGCCAAGATCAGTTTGCCTCATTGCTTATGCATCAGCGACTCAAAGCTTCGTTGGTGGCTGGTTGTACTATTTATTGGTCAGAGTTCAGTGTCTACAATGAACTAAGGCACAAATAAAAGAGATCAAAACGAAAAGGAAAAAGACAAATGAACTCAACACACCCACTTCTACCATGTTACGTTCTCAACATTATGAACATAATTATGTGTTGTCATGGGAAATAAGCATTCATTCCTATTGGTAGATTGCAAAATTGAAACTTCATTTTCCTATTTTATCCATCATAATCGATTCCCGCTGATAATGCTTATTATGAATCTCAAAAATGAAACAGAGACTTATAGGTGCTTTTAATCAATCTCAATACTATATATATATATAGGTGCTTTTAATCAATCTCAATACTATATATATATATATATATCAGGAACCCAGTAGAAAGGATTAGCTGGTATAAAAATGGCGATAGGAACGGGGAGAGCTTTTTCAGTGTTCGTTAACAATCCGCCTCAGGAAGCCTACTGGAATGGAACAAGGCACCCAGATATGCAAAATCTTTACGAGAAATGATTGATCGATTCGAATTCATTACACCTCAAATGATTATGTACACCCATTTTAAAAGAAAAAAGAAAAACATATACAGCAAGGAAGAGTAATTAACGGCGAAAAACAGGGAAAGGGACCCGGTCAAAACCCCACCACCCACCTCCCACGAGACCCCAGCCAGGTGAAGTTGCTCAACCCGTCTCCGTCACCCATCGTAATCGATAACATTTTCCACTCTTTCTTCTCCTCCATGATTACCTCGAGTTTGGCCTTGGTCTCTTGTACCAAATCCCTCAAGTCATCGTTCCTGTTTCTATTCACCAACAGCACAGATATTCCATCCTTGCAATCCTCGAACCTGTTTAACGAGTTTAGGAACCGAGTGCACTCGCCAAAGCTCAAACTCATCATTCTCAGTCCGAGTTCCGCAACTCGGAGAGAGATTTCACGTTGGACCAATCTATAATTTTCACTGACCGATCTTACAACCTCGTACACCAAACTCTTCCGTTGCAGGCAAAGCGAATCGGGTGCGTTAGCTACGTGTTCCGCGAAATCGACAAGAACATCTAACTCGTTTAGTAAATCGGAGTTCCACAAAGCCATAAGCTTGTCTTTTTTATCACCGTCATTCTTCGCACTTGAAGAATAAAGGTGATAACCTAGGACTCCGGAAACCATCAAATTTAGTTCCAAGACTCCAGCGTACCATCGGACCCATGTTGACATTTCCCACATTTCCGTGTCAGAATCATCTCGAAACATCGATAAATTAAGAAAATTTCGACCCCCAGAGCAAGGATAAACAGACAGCTGGTCTTTCAAGATAAACGAACCTCTCCCTATGATATTATGGATTGTGCAGAGGCATTTCAGGGCAACATACGCATTGCTCGTGCGATGCAGTCGGTCCATGAGAGCTTGGATACAAGCGCATGCGGTGGCGCGTGATCCTTGGCCAAGGGCAATAACAGCGGTGATACGGTTATCCGACGGTGGGGCGTAGGAGCCGTGGGTGGTGGCGCGTAGAATGACACGACGAACGGAAGATTTGTGGCGCTTCGTCGATAAGGTTGTTTTGATCAATGACGCCTTGTCTTTCAGAATTCCTAACACAATTCTTTGCTTTTTTTGACACCCCATGGAAACCAAAAAAAGACAGCTGACAGCACCATAAAAATCTAGAGTGGAAGAAGGGAAGAGAAACTGACCGTTAGGTTCATTAAAAGGACGACTATTTATGACAAACTATATATACAGAAAATGGACACGCAAAGGGGTTGTTGATTAATTAAATAAAATAATTACATACTTTTATCGTCAATCCCCCTCCCCCCTCTCCACGGTTTTGCGATTGTTATTATCCAATAAGGAAATTGTTTGTCAAATTTGGCCAAAAGGAAAGTCCCGCGATGGAGCGGTTTCACCGTGTTTAGGAATATTTGACATCCACATAATGTCTAATTCAACACCCTAGAAAAAATACGAAAAGTTGAGGAAAATTCGATTGATGCATGTTTTTATAATTAACTATAGCAATCTGGGCTAAGTCTATGATCACGAGTATGACGTAATTGTGAATAAAATTATCAGGAAAACAGTAGTTCTTCACCATTTTTTTCCCCTTTGCTTGCTAATACTGTATTCTTCTTGATGGGAAAAATGATTCATGCTACGATTCCTATCTCGCTAGTCGACCTCTCAAGTCTAAAATCTCAAATTTCAATTTTAGCGGCGGCGTTATTTCAATCATCCATCCATATTTCTTGATGGGAACAATCATCATGATGTTACATGACCAATAACGAGGTTCTTATAAATGAATAGGTTGGATATCCTATTCAAAGACGGAGGTGGTCCAAGCAGGATTTCCCATTGAGACTTTTACTTTGTTGAAGCTCCAAGTAGTCCCTATATTTGATTCCGCGATAGGCCGGGTTGTGTCGGCCGACAAAATCCGTCACCAGCTCTGCTGCGGGGCTTACAATTGTGTCAAGAGGAGGTCCATGTGCTGTCCCTATCGATATCCTTGTTGCCTTGTTATTCACCACAGCTCTATGCACCACGCTCTTATACTTCCCGTTGGTCAGTATCTGAAATTGACAGACAGGCCAATGATGATATCCATTAAACAACACCATGATCAGCCTAAAATAACTCTCTCAAACCTAATGGTTTCCCCGAAAAAAGTTGTTAACTTTTTCTCTTTCAAATCATGAACACTTTTTTCAAATTGGAAGCGTATATCATGTTCACTTTCATCAACAAAAAACTACAGGATTACTGAAATATAGTATAGTTTCTATGAGAACTCCCCTTCCCCCAACTTAAGTATCAAAAAGGTTAAAAATAAAAATAAACTCTAAAGTTTCTCTGGTGTGTATAGGAAGGCATACCTCCATATGATCTCCGGTGTTGACAAGAAAAGAGTTAGGCAAGGGATTGATGGGAACCCACTTGGCATTGTGCATTACTTGAAGGCCTGCAAGCTCATTTTGCATTAGGATGGTGAGGAGTCCATGATCCGAGTGGGGGGGTAGACCCATCGAAAGCTCCGGCTGTGGACAAGGCGGGTACATATTTGCAACAAGCAGCTGATGGGAGTCAGCAGATTCTACTGCCATTTTCTCATTTATGTAGCTTTCTTCCAACCCTAGGCTTTCAGAGATCCCTTTAAGCAGCTCACTCGCCATTTCTCGAGTTCTTTTGCAGTATTCTTGTAGAACCTTGCTGTTAAAAACAAGCGAAACATCCGTCATTAACAGTGACCACTCAGTAAACAAAGTAATTAATACTTTGAAGTTTGAACACAAACAAAAATTTAAGCATCTAAACTGATAAATATATTTTTTTGCCAAAAAAATTGAAAAATATTTTTGGATGTTGGATTGGCAAAACTTGCATGAGATTAAGGAAGATGGGAGTGGCAATAATGGTTTGTAGCGTACGTTCCCACATGCCACTGGGACCAAACCCGACAGCATCTTACCTTCACAAAGTTACTAGAAAAAAGGAGGGGTCAGAATCTATTGGTGAACAAGGATTTTTGTTTAACTAATTGAATCTTTGTGTGGTGGATGACGCTTAGGATATGCTAGTAGTAACATTTAGAATAAGGTTAGTAAGTATTTACAAAAAATCTTGTACTATGTCATCATCAATATAAAATTTTGCTGCGACTAATTTGTCACTTTGTCGAATTTTTTTACCAAACCATCAAATGACTTCTGAGTGCTTAATATATACCTTATCTCGTGTCTATATTACGTAGCTGTCCAATATTTTTGAACTGTACTTGTTTTTCAAGGCTCGATAATTGGACTGAAGCCCGACCGAACCATAGATTTTCTTTTTCATTAAATTTCTTCTTTTAAAAACAAAAATGGAGTTGTGGTCATCCATGACCCATGCGCTAGAGTGTGGGTCTGCCTGTCAAGCCAACATTCAGATGTTGAAACATTACCCGAAGCCAGAAGGCTTGTTAGGAGCACTGAAATGGGGATGAACGTGAACCTTGAGGTAATCCCTCCAAAGAAGAACCTTATCCACCTTCGGATTGAAGCTCGTTCCACACCTTATCGGATCAAACAGCTTCTTCCCTGTGTACTGTCGCTTTTCCTCCACTGCTAAATCGAAGAAATCTTCAGTTGCCCTTATCATTTCATTTCTCAATGTCTCTGGCACTCCATGATTTATTACCTGGAAATTAATTAGATACCCATACTAAGACATTTTCGTCAATAGAAAAATTATATACTATATAAACTGAACTGATATATCCTTTTACCATGAAGAATCCCCACTCCTGGCATGCATTGCCGAGTTCATTGATGACTTTGGACCGCTCATCAGGATTACCAGATGTGAGAAGGGAGAAGTTTATGGTGGGGATTGCTTCTAGTTCTGTGACCATGCAATCATCAGATTCTGTATTTTTGAAGACATACTTGGGAGGAACAGAAGTGAGACAACCTGATTTAACTAGTTGTTTGACAGAAAACATTTTGAGAATATTCTAAGTTAAAATAGAAGAAGCTAGCCCGTGGAACAAAACTGAGAAGTTTAGGACTTTCGAGTGACTCTCCCTGCTAGCTATTGGCCTTCTTATATAGAGGAAGTTGTCGGGCATTGGGCACAGAGAGATGGGACAAGAATATTGATGACGATCTGATAAAATATCTCATACTTTACTGCCTCGTAAAAAGAAAAGTAAAATGATTGCTGCATGTAAAAGCGATGAAAGCAATGATTTTTTCTTCAGCATTTGATTATCACATTGAATTCCTTGTAAAATAATTACTGATATTAAAGTAATTCGAGTGAATCGGTAGTTTAGATAATACAGTGCTATATGCATATATTCTTTATCGACAACTTCTTTGTTTGTACCCTAAAAAGAAAAAAAAATAATAAATCTGAAAGCAGTGTTTGTTCCAAAAAGAAAAAGGGTACAAATCTAGCAACTTAATAATCGTGTTATTTCGAAAATATAGAATTGAAATTCAACACAAAACTTTTGACTTACGCAATCTACGAAGGACATCATGCCGTTTGGAGAGGCAGAATGTCTTTGTCAACGTATGGACTGATTACCGTATTGTCGTCGGTTTCAATGTGTGGAACATGTGGTTGCGATTTGGTTTGTCATGCAACTTTTGATATGCAGCTATCAAAAGTTAAAGATGTTAACTGTTCCAAGTAAACAAATAAATCTGGGCTACTTATCAAAGGGACCATTCAAATAAATTTGGTGCGAGACAGTGCCATCTTTAATTAATGCGATCGGCAAAGGTTTCATTCATGTGGGTTGCAAAGCAACCAAAAAAAAAAAACTTATTTTTAATTAATGGACTGATTTTGCTTTTTTATTTAAAACCTAATTATATTATAATTCTTATCACATTTTTAATTATTTGTTCATTTTTAAATAATTATATATTTGCTTTTATCATTTGTTTTTGCTAGATGTATAAACTAGGTATGATACTTTAAAGCGCTCTTGAACTATCAACATAATTTAAATATTTTTTTATTTTTTATTACATTCAATGAAATTTTTATATTTTTATTTTGATTTACATAAGTTTTTTTAATTAATTGTTATTAGTCAAAACGTCACTTATTATTTTGTACCACATAGTGTTTAGATGACATATTTAAAAACAATCTTTGAATTTTTTATAAAATAATTAATAAAAACAAAAATGGAAAATGAAAGTTAATAAATGAGAGTGAATTTGGTATTAGTTGTAGACCTTTGACAAAAACATGACGTGGCATGTTTTAAGTGAATATCTAAAAAAAAAACAATTTTATGATCATTTTAATATAATTTAAATTGATATTTCTTTTAGAAGCTGAGATTTCATGTCCTCATCCGATACAAATCCTTCCATTATGATTAATTAAAGGGAAAAGAAACTAGTTAAGAGTATTATATACATATATGTGTATGTATGAATGTATATATGTATGTAAATACCCTGTTACATCCCATCGATCACTATGGATTTGGTTGAACTTGTTAATCATATGCCAAACTATATTGAGAGATGATGAAGTACATAGCTATCAACCAAGCACCCTTCAAGAACCTCATTGTCCTTTTAGCTTCTTTTCCAATTTTCATGGTAGTAAATTTTGAGAAAACCGATATTTCTCCTTTTTTTTTTATAAAATAAAAATATTATTTTCTTTTACATGATACTAATCAATAAATCAATACTTTATATGTATATATTTTTATTGTTAAACATTATTCTCTTTTCCCTCAATTTCGACCTCTAACACAACCGTCTTACCACAGACGAAAGTCAAGCCCTAAAGTTTGCCTAACTACTCAGAAACATGTGGTTTACAATAAACCATAGAGAAAATTTTCTCATGGGAATAAATGAATCTTATGTATGGTCTAATTTTTTTTGCTCGTGCTCAACGTGGAAATCAGGGACAATACGTGCCATTCACTTGCAGGGGGTTACAAAAATCTCCATCACCAAAACGAATCACAAGTCAAAGTGGAGCAGCACTATATATGTTTGTCTAGTTAATTTAAATACATCTTACTTGGAATTATGATTGTCGCAAATAATTTCTATGATTTTTGAGATGATATTGACGATGAAGACTAGCACCGGTTCGTTTACTTTTCTCAAGCCGAGATTGAGGAGAAGAAAAAAAAAGAAATGAAAAGGGAAACAAGAAAGACACCAACCAAGCGTTACAAAATAAATTTTTATCACGAAGAAAGTTTCAAAGAATTTTATGGTTGAAATATAAGATGTTGTATCAATTATTTAATATATACAAGGAGTTCTACTCCACCTTTATCATTTTAATTAAATTCAAATAAGTTAGTTCATTAATTATTATTAATTAAAATATTGTTTGTTATTTTATATTTATGTGTCAATAATGTAAAAAGTAAAAAATATTACATAATTATATCATCATGTCACATCATCATTTATTATGTGAATATGTCATATCAATGTTGCGTGGTATAAAATAACAAATATCATTTCGATTAAATTAATCATTAACAATAAAAGTTTATTTGGTTTAATATAAAAGTATAAAGATGTGATTGAATGTGATAGAATAATAAGAATTTATTTTTTTAATAATTTAAAAAAAAATTTAGATATTATATCATTATCATACATCTTTATTATTTATTTATTTTAATAATTATTATTTAAATATATGCATTGCCTTATGAGAGAACTCATGAAAAGTTACCATGCTAATCCTCGGGCTAAGAAAATTATCGACTCTCCATGCCAATTAGCTTTGGTGTCGATTTTAACATGCACAACCTACTCTTCATCAATCATTTTCGGATCATTTTTCACAAGTTTAATTAATGACAAAATCTTCTTTTACCCCACATGCATATAAAGTAGTGTTGAAAGGCAATTGCTAAACGTTGCACAATATTACACACATGAAATTTTTTTTTCATCCATTTAATGTATTTATTTGTGCAATTGAGCGGTATGAGGCTTAATAATACGTCATATTAGTGTCATTTCCTCACGATTGTGACTTGGAAAAGAAGGTAGTTAAATTGTACAATTCTTGTTTTGGATTACAGATTTATCCCTATCCGTACTATTATGATAAATGTTTTTTTTTTTAAATATATGTTTTGTATATCTTTGATTCACAATAAGGATACAAATGTCAGATAATGTCTTATGAACAAGACATACAAAAGACTCACATCAGCATACAATCCTACATCTACAGAGCCGGCTTTATGAGCCCTTTCTTTAGGTCTCACAATTTTATAAGTTCCATAATTTTATATAATATAATTGATTATATTAAATATATATAAATTAAAATAATTAATAAAATATTTTTTAAAATTAAGTATTTATTAAATATTCACTTTCTTTCACTTCCTACTTCTTATTAATTCTCAACTATATATCTCACTTTCTCATTTATGTAAAAGTTAAAATAATTAATTAAATTATATATTCTTTCACTTTTTCAATTATATACTTAATAAATTTTTATTTTTTATCACTTCTCAATTTCTATAATGTTAATAATTCTCAATTATTTTTCGTATTTTCAATGAACATAATATGTAATTTTTAATAATCTCTAACAAACGGTAATTTTTTTTAATTTTAACAAAAAAGGTTTTATTTAAATTTTATTTTGTTCAATAAGAGTCTCATTTATATATTTAATCGCTTTAGGCTGTTAAAGATATTGAGCTGCCCTTATATATCTATAATCTCCAAAAACTCTATACACAAAGACCATCCGATTAGAAACAAAAAAAATTCAGTCACCTGTATTATTATGACTATTAAACCAAACTTAATTAAAAAAAAAAAGATGAAACTTTAACCTAACTTGGTATGTTATCATTTATCGACATGCTTTTGTCTCAAAAAGATTCTCCTATTATTCGTTGACAAAGTTAAAAGAAAAACGTGCATGCATGCAACAAGAGACAGTCTTAATTGAAAAACTGAAATTAAAAACTTTGCTCTCAAGTCTCACCTAATTAATTTTATTTATAAATATTGATATAAGCAGTGACAGAGGGAAAATATATATATATATATATATATATCAATGGGACATATAAAAAATTAAGAAGAAAGTTATCAATGGGGTGATAGATAATAACTCACACAAAATTTTGAGAGTTTTAAAACTCATAATCTTGTGTTAAGTCTAAAATCTGTATTTATAAGATCCGACCTCATTTTTATCACTTGAGTTAAATCTAAATACAAAAAATATTTTTGTTTATGACCCAAAAGTTCTTGATAGATGTAACAAACTCTATATTCTTGATTCACTCCGCAGGGATCGCAAACTCCCAAGAAGTCTAAATAAAAGCCCGATTGTGGTGCAAGGAATAGTAGGTCAGATATTCAGCCCAAAATATAATACCATATTGAGATATAGATGTGAGTAATTAGACCTCACAAGCCCGATCAAATAGGTTGTCTTTGGGCTTAATCATGGACTTGGACCTTTCGAGTTTCTACAAACCTTTTACTCCATTTATAATATCACAAAATAAATTGAAAAAAAAAAGGGGTAAATCTGTCACTCCATTCATATATTCATCGAATGGGTTAGATAATTTAAAATAAGGGATAAATTACAAAGTAGTAATAATAATATTGTCAAACAAAAGCTTTGAAGCTAACTAAAGTAATGGTAGGCATTTGGTTGCACGCAATTAAAGAAGTTATTTCTGTTAGATGGTCCATTTTAAGTCCCGCGTGCGAGTGCTGCCAAAGCCGTGAACCCAAGGCAGAGGAAATGAAAAAGCGTAATGCTTGTAAAAACATGTCACCCCAAGTCCCAACAGTTTCTTCTTTATTAGTATCTTTTTAGCCATGAAGACATCAAGAGGGAACTTAGGCGGTTACCAACGTAGAACTGAGACAGCTCAACCAAGTCAAATTTTAATTGTCACTTATACGTTAAAAAGCCTCTATGTTCTCCTTTGTTTTCCACTTCACATTGTCTTAGAAGATAAAGTTTAATAAGTTTTTAATTGAAAATATGAATATGTGACGAGTATTATTAGGGTTTAATCAATTCTTTATAGATATAAGATTTTCATGAAAAATATCAAGATTGAGATAAATTTAAAACAAAATAAGCCTATTTCTTTAATTAGTAGAAGAGTAAATACAACAAAAACATTACACATTGAATAGAATAAAATGTCTTAAATTCTATTTTGATATGAGATAAAATAGGTTTTTTGAGCTTAATAAATGAGGAGATTCCTTTACTTGTGATAAGAACATTAACTAAATAAAACCAGATTTGTATTTTGGCAACAAGCTAGAAAACTTAAAGCACTGGTTTCCATTAATTAAGCGGACAATTAATCTCAAATAATAATAAAAGCAGAGATTAATGATACATCCTTGTGCACCCCATTTATCAGCAGAAAGTAGAAAGTGAATTCGTCCCAAATTCCCTCTCGACACTCACTTATACAAACTTTTGACCTAAGTGGAATCAAACATGTTTCAAAAAAAAAAAAAAATCAATTATCCAAATACCTTAAACCCTTTTGGCCTTCATAGCCGACAAGCTGCATTTTTTGAATGGTGCTGCTAGTATTCAACATATGTATCGGTACAACATCACTTTGCTTATTAGCCGGCTAAGTGTAGGTATGAGGTATCTGGTATTTTTCCTATAATAAATGAGCCATATCCACGCTATACCGCCAAGAAAAATCAAAAGAGAATGTAAATTAAATCAAAGTTAAGAAAAAATAAAAAACGAAAAAGAGGGGGGGGGGGGGGGGGGGGAAGTAAAAAACCACTTATGTACACATAAATTTAGTTGGTCAAACCTCAAAATAAAAAAAACTACTAAACTTGAGTCTCAGGCCGGAGCCTGTCCGATGATTGTTCACCCAAGTTCGGCTCCCCACCAACAAACAGACGATCAAACGGCGATTTAAAGGATTTAAACAAACCCTTCGCCGGATTAGCCAACGCCTCATCACCATCCCCACCAGTACCGGCCACCAGTTTTGGTGACCTAAGCGATCCGGCCCTAGAAAAAAATGGAGGAGTCATAGTGAAACCCCACCGATCCGGCCGTTCGAACCTCTCGTAGTTAAAATAATTCCTCCCTAAACTCCTACTCCTATAACCCCTTCTCGAACTCCTCGCTCTGGGGAACGCCAAGCAACTCTTAGAACGGCTAAAATTCGAGTTCATCAACTGGTTCCGTACATCCTCCGGTAACCTTAGCGTAAACCGCTCACAATTCTCACCCGGCTGAACCAGCAAGTGACCCGTCGAGTGAGACCGCGGAAACAACCGGGTCAACATCCATCCCGTCGACCGTGACCTTGGCGGCCTGTTCTGAATTATCGGCGTGTTTGAATTTACTAAATTCACATCGGGAGATTCTATATCCCTTCTCTGATTAACAGCCTCAGTACGACTCATTTCATCGCTGGCATTATTGTTGTCGGGTCGGTTTTCGAGCTCTAATTCCGTTCCGTATACTTGGACTGTGGGGCAGCTGATGTCCTCACCGGGTTTTGGAGCCAAATTGGCGCGGCAAACGGGACACGTGGAATGTGACAAGAGCCAAGCGTCGATACAATCGGGATGAAACACATGGCTGCATTTAGGAATCAAACGCAGAGTTTCGTCGTCTTCAAACTCGTTCAAGCAAACGGCGCACTCGAGCGTGTCATTTCCGATCTTGAGCCCTTTGACCGTCGAGTAAAGAAACGTCGGGAAAGACTCGATCACCGACGCGTCGAGTCCACGCGTCAACCTCCTCGATCGCCTCCCGAAATTTACAGAGGCATCCCAGTTCCCGCCACGCATCCGTCTTTCCGCGCACTGCCTGATGTAAACGGAAAAAAATCCCATGAAGAAAAACGCCGTCACTAAAACCACCATGACGATCGCCATTGATGGGTTGAATCTGGGTCCGACCGGCTCGTAGGAATTCGACGGTGGCGGTGGAGCAGGGATCGTTTGGCTTTGCGATGTTGACAACGAGAAGAAACAGAGAAAGAAGAGGATTGAGTTTGCCCTTGCCATGCATGGGAGTCCATGGTTCTGCCTGCATACTCCAAGGAATGAACGGCTACGATCTCCTCGATTCATCAGATGGTGAAGAAGACAGCAGTGGGTGGAGGGTTGTTTTTGTTGCTGCTGCTGCTGCTGCCGCTGCTGTTGCCGATCATGAGTTTACGAAACAGTAGTGTGATTTAGCTGTGTTTTAATGATTTTCTTGTTGCTCAAAAGCAAAGCAAAGTATAAAGCTAAAATAAAAAGGCCAAATTGAGAAGAAAAAAAAAAAAAGAGGCTTCGCGCTAATACTGAAAAGGGAGGGAAAGGAAAGAAAAGTACGGTATCTCAGGTAACTGGTAGATATAAAAGGGGGAAGAAACTTGCTCCCACGCGCTATGGATTGCGCGTGGTGTTCGAACCTAGGATTTCGTGGGCCTTACGACAAAACAAAAAGAGGTATGTTGTTTGATGGCAAATTCTACAGTAAGGTCATTATTTTTGACCTTACTGTAAGGTCAAGCAATGAACACCGTTCAATTTAAAAGATTAAATTATAACCATTGATTTAAAATTAATAAAGAAACCTGTAAACCAGTTCAACAGGTTAGTAAAAAAATAAAATTAAAGAAAATTAAAAAATCAAGAGAGATGAAAACTCCTTCTGATAGAGGAGTCAAGAGAGATGAGGTCTCTCTTCAAAAGACTGTATTTTCTCTTAATGGAGGAATTTTTTTTGAATTATTTTATTGTGAGTTTCTTGGCCAACTTTTTTTTCCTTCACCCTCAATTAACGTGGCAATTTTCTAGTGTGGTTTATAATGCTTGTGAAGACCATCTCCAACGTCAGGCAGAAAACTCCCTTGGTGGGGGAGAGTCATCTCTTTAATGGACTCTACAGTGATATAACAGAAGTTGGCTTTGGTATAGTATCTTGATCTGCAAACTATTTGACAAAGGATGGGCTTGATGTTGTAGACCTAGAACAGCAAAATTGTCCAATTATTGAAGGTGAATATGAGAGTCCTCCACCTCCAACCTCTGGCAGAAAACTCCTTTAGTGGGGAAAACTCCTTCCTTTGGTGGACTTTTTTTTAGGGTTTTAATAGAAAACCATTCATTTGCTTTACTTTTATTCAAAATTGATATGAAAAAACCTTGACGTAAAACTATAAGAATTGATATAAAAATTTTTAAAAATGCAATAACTAAATTTTAAATCTTAACGTAAATGTGTGAGAGTTAACGTAATAAGTCGATTAAATAAAAATAATCTCAATTTAATAAAAAATAAATATTTAAATTTATATTCTCGGATTAAAAGTATTTAACGGTATACAAATTTTAATTTTTAAATAACGAATAATAAGGATAAAAATAATTATAATTCAAAGTTGACATGGAAAAGCCTTGACGTAAAACTATAAGAATTAACGTAAAAACTTGTAAAGGTGGAATAACTAAATTTTAAATCTTAACGTAAATGCGTGAGAGTTAACGTAACAAGTCAATTAAATAAAAATAATCTTAATTTAATAAAAAATAAATATTTAAGTTTATATTCTCGGATTAAAAGTATTCAACGGTGTACAAATTTTAATTTTTAAATAACGAATAATAAGGATAAAAATAATTATAATTCAAAATTGACATGGAAAGCCTTGACGTAAAACTGTAAGAATTAACGTAAAAACTTGTAAAAGTGGAATAACTAAATTTTAAATCTTAACGTAAATGAGTGAGAGTTAACGTAACAAGTCAATTAAATAAAAATAATCTCAAATTAATGAAAAGTGAATATTTAAATTTATATTCTCTCATTAAAAGTATTGAACGGTGTACAAATTTTAATTTTTAAATAACGAATAATGAGGATAAAAATAATTATAATTCAAAGTTGACATAGAAAAGCCTTGATATAAAACTATAAGAATTGACATAAAAACCTATAAAGGTGGAATAACTAAATGTTAAATCTTAACGTAAATGTGTGAGAGTAAATGTAACAAGTCAATTAAGTAAAAATAATTTCAATTTAATGAAAAATGAATATTTAAATTTATATTCTCAAGTTAAAAGTATTTAACGGTGTACAAATTTTAATTTTTAAATAACGAATAATAAAGATAAAAATAATTATAATTCAAAGTTGATATAAAAAAGCCTTGACATAAAATTGTAAGAATTGACGTAAAAACTTGTAAAGGTGGAATAACTAAATTTTAAATCTTAACGTAAATGTGTAAGAGTTAACGTAACAAGTCAATTAAATAAAAATAATCTCAATTTAATAAAAAATAAATATTTAAGTTTATATTTTCGGATTAAAAGTATTTAACGGTGTATAAATTTTAATTTTTAAATAACGAATAATAAGGATAAAAATAATTATAATTCAAAGTTGACATGGAAAAGCCTTGACGTAAAATTGTAAGAATTAACATAAAAACTTGTAAAGGTGGAATAACTAGATTTTAAATCTTAACGTAAATGCGTGAGAGTTAACGTAACAAGTCAATTAAATAAAAATCATCTTAACTTAATAAAAAATAAATATTTAAGTTTATATTCTCGGATTAAAAGTATTTAACGGTGTACAAATTTTAATTTTTAAATAACGAATAATAAAGATAAAAATAATTATAATTTAAAATTGACATGAAAAAGTCTTGACGTAAAACTGTAAGAATTAACGTAAAAACTTGTAAATGTGGAATAACTAAATTTTAAATCTTAACGTAAATGCGTTAGAGTTAACGTAACAAGTCAATTAAATAAAAATAATCTCAATTTAATAAAAAATAAATATTTTAATTTATATTCTTAAGTTAAAAGTGTTTAACATTTCAAATTTTAATTTTTAAATAACGAATAATAAAGATAAAAATGATTATAATTCAAAGTTGACATAAAAAAGTTTTGACGTAAAACTGTAAGAATTGACGTAAAAACTTGTAAAAGTGAAATAACTAAATTTTAAATGTTAATGTAAATGTGTAAGAGTTAACGTAACAAATCAATTAAATAAAATAATCTCAATTTAATAAAATAAATATTTAAATTTATATTCTCGGATTAAAAGTGTTTAACGGTGCACAAATTTTAATTTTTAAATAACGAATAATAAGGATAAAATTAATTATAATTCAAAGTTGACATGGAAAAACCTTGAGTAAAACTATAAGAATTAACATAAAAATTTGTAAATGTGAAATAACTAAATTTTAAATATTAACGTAAATGTGTAAGAGTTAACGTAACAAGTCAATTAAGTAAAAATAATTTTAATTTAATAAAAAATAATTATTTAAATTTATATTCAAAGTTAACATGTAAAAACTTTGACGTAAAACTATAAGCATTTATAGTTATATTATCGGACTAAAAATATGTAATGATATTTAAATTTTTATTTTAAATAAAAAATAATAAAGATAAAGATAATTTTAGTTAAAAGTTACTATTGAAAAGGTTTGGCGTAAAGTTGTAAAAATTAATGTAAAATTTTATAAAAGTAGAGTAAGCAAATTTAAAATCTTAACGTAAATGTGTGAGAGTTAATATAATAAGTAATAATAATAATTTTTATTAAATTAATTAATTAAATATAATTTTAATATTAAAAAGAATAATATTCTTATAGTTTAGAGTAAAAAATAAAATAAAATAAAATTAAAAATTAAATAACTTTTAAAATTAACTAAAAAAATTTAAAGATTATCTACATTATTATCCTAAAATAAAAAAATTTAAAAATTATATATATATTATTTACCTGTTAACCTGTTAAGCAGGTTTTTATTATTTTTTAAAAATTTTATTTTTTGATCTTACAGTAAGGTTAGACTTACTGTAGCATTCACCGTTGTTTGATGGGTTGTTTCGGGTTTTGAGTTTGGGGTCGGAAAGGGTGGCCCACGAGAGGAACAAAATTCCTGCAGGATGAAGAGGGCACGTGGAAAATTTTGACACGTAAGCACTAGGAAGGCAGTGTTTGGTTAAGACGAGGAAAACTGGCTAATTCTTTTTTGTCTATTTACAAAACTGCGACATGTATGCGATTGTATCAAGCATTTTCAAACTTCCCCGCTGCGATTTCACCTATAAAGTTAAATTTCTAGTGGAATTTGGCCAATTTGAGGGAATAAGACTTCCCACTGGTTTTCATTTTCTCCGATGGCAATGGCTGTATTCACATCTTCCACACTTGAATGTTAGTGTTTGGAGCCATTGATTGTATTGTTTGGCTGTTAGTACGGATTGACATGTTCATTTACAAGTTCCTTTCATAGCATCACTTCAATAGAAAATTCATATATTTTAAGAGTGGGTAACGTTAGTTTTAAGCTACCACTTCAATTCTAACGAAACGATGGAAATATTTGATTCTGGATAAGCATACTTGACATGCATAATCCAAAAACGAATCTCTTTCCGTTTTTAAAATTGAATCATGCTTTCAACACTACAACGGCTTGGTGGAACCTGGACAGGTTCCTGGTACTACTTATCTGAGCAAGTTGGAAGAAAAATCAGGATGAGGGAATGAAGCAGAAGATTCAGGACTGAAAGTAAAAGGACAAGAGAGTGATGAAAGACGCCAAGGAAATTGAATTCCAAGCCAAGTTTAGGCCCCACCTCAGGAAAACTCGAGCCTTGTGATGTATGGTAGTCATTTTCAGTCTCTTGTGTCTTCCCAAGGAAATTCAAATACTGCAAATGAATTCACAATCAACAGCGTATACCAGTCAAACTACGAAACTTTGTGATCTTCCCGGGAGGTTTCCAGGCATGAAAGTGAATCACAGCACAAATTACTTAGTTCAATGGCAGATGGTGGAAGTGATTTTAAAGCGAAGGCAATCAATATATATTCCCAGGTGTTTACTAGCAATTATATATTGAGTCACAGACTGTCCATCACGAACCCCTATTAACTAAGGAATTACTGATTTGTTTAATGGAGAAGCCTACTCTTTTGACTTGTTAAACCATATATGTAGTCAACAATTAATTCTTATCCTCAGAGTCAGACCATCATTTCATAATCTTAGTTCAATAATGTTATCCAATCTACATCAAAACAGTAAAAAGATAAGGCCAAGAGGGTGAATATCCACCATCTAGTTATTCATACCTTAGTCAGACCTGCCTCTTTCTGCTTCAGTACGTACCATGTCGCCAATCTGATAAAATTCCCAGCATTTAATTCGCTGTTTGTACCTAATGCATCAACCTTAAAATTCTAGAACATGAGAAAGAAGTTGAGAACAAAACCACTACATTTCCCATCACTCACAACACAAACATAAAACTTAGCAAGTTTTCTAATAGAGAAAGGCAGTGCCTCTTGTTGCGAAGACTGGGAAGAAGAAGAACACAGTCCAAGATATTCCAAAGCTTTATCCCCAGAGAAGTCACAAGTCACTGCAGTTATACGTAAAACAACAATCAAGAATCAATCAGCAACAAAAAACCATTAAACCTTTTGGCTTTTCTACAAAAAAAAAAAGGAAAATTAAATAAAAATAGAAAAGAGAAATATATTTTTGAGAATAATAAATGCTTATTTTCTTATAGTATACAATAAAAATAAGAACCAAAACATAAATCTATATTAGTTAAAGATAACTTCCTTTTTATTTTTTCTCTATTTATTCGTACTTTTTCATGTTATCTATATGAATTATAGAAATAATTTATTTATTTATTTTTTGCATAAATTTTATATATATATATATATATATAAATATAAAATGAAATGGCTTACCACCCAAATAGTAATTGTTCGATTATTAGATAATCAATGAAAAGTTTCCTTTTATGAACCTCAATTCAGGGCATTAAATTTCTAAAACTTTTGAAATTTTTTCCTAATAAACACTAGAGAAATTTAGGATATTCCCCTGCTTCATTGAAGTTGAATGTAATTTCAATTCAGTGCTCTATAACTAGTCAACAATGTATAATATAATATAATTAATTAAGCTATTAGGATGAGGAAAGTTGTGAATAAAGCCAGCATGATGTGAAATTGATAAGCATGGACATTATTCTAGATGATAAGTGATATTTGTATTTAATATTAAACTGTCCAATTCATACAACAAATAAATTGATGGACCTGCTTTGAGTCTTGATTAACTAAGTCGTCTATCTATCAATGAGGTAAGGCTTAGCTTGTTGAATTGGCCGAGATTCATATAAATTTCTCTCATTTCTCATGGTTGAATTTAAGACTTTCAAATTAAAATTTCAATTTTACGGTTTAAACTATTGAATTCCTCTTAAATATATATTGATTTAATATGTAAATACATTAAAAAATGACTTTTTCTTATACCTATTCGTCATTAAAAGAATCGTTATTCTCGTCATGTCCAATGAGAATAAATATGATTAAGACGGATAACAGAAAATTTTTTTTTCTTTAAATTCCAAGTGCGGACAAGAGTAACAATAGAAGATTATTGGTAGTATCATTTTTCTGGTATACCAAATTGAATGCTAAATAATTTTGACAAAGTCTTAGCATGAGCTGATTATTGTCCCATTCTTTTAACTTAGAGATCACCAGTTGACCAAGTCCTTTGTCCCATGGAGTTCCATGGTCGGTCGTGATGCATGCTCAGCGTGCATGCCAAACTGAAGTAAAAAAAGGTGGGGAATCTTTGAAAACAAAGACCTTATGTTTAACGTGGCACCCTCGTCCTAAGTCCTGCCGACGATAAGACTTGATTGATCAGATGATTTTCTTCATTTTTGGAAGCTGAAATTGTGTGAAAGTATCCTCAATATTGTCTATACGTAAACAACCTTGGGCTCTTGGCATTGGTTCTTTTCTGGCAGGCCGAGTTGAAAGTAACATGGCATATAATCTCATATGTCATATATAGTCCATGGTTTTATGTGGTGTTTTGTAAAGGAAATAACAGTTTAATGCCAAAGTAAATAATTTATCCCTATGGTGCGTTGCTTGCATTTTAGAAGGAAGGACAATACAATATTGATAATTGCTTAGTGCATGGTCATGTAGGATAATAACAACTTGAACCCATATTCCAGCCCAAAGCTAACGGATAAAACCATGTTAACCCAGAAGAAGGTTCAGCTTGCAACTTGTAAGCAGCACTCAATTGGACCCATGAACTACATTTGAGGCCTCCTTGTCCTTTTCCTCCTTCCTCACTGATTTTGGGCCGTCTCTTCCTGCACAACTTCCTACAAGGACAAACCTTTTCGTGGGGTTGGACTTGGATCAAGCATTTGGGTTCTTCAACAAATTGTTCCTACTGCTTTCTCATATCGTTTTGGAAGAAACATGCTTGCATAGTTGCATTGCATCAAATTCCTGAAACTTACAAACAATGATGTTAAGTGACCTGGTTCATACCAACCTACAACACTTTGATTCATTAAATTTCATAATTTTATTTCACAAAAAATATTTCACAAGCTGAAAATAATACGAACACTTAAAGACACAGTCGATATAAATTCATAACTTTTTTTTTTTAAGAGTGTTACATTAATCTTATTGCGAAACTCCATTGTTTTACCCACACATGCAAAAGTGAATCCAATAATGGAGTGAATTTTTTTTCCCTTCTATTTATAATACACATAATATATACATGGATGGGAATGGAAGTGAATTAATAGTGTGTATGCGTATATAAACAAAGATGTCTTTTACATAGATAAGATAGATACCCAGTAAGAACATAGCTAAGACATTTAACAATATCTTACATAAAAACCCCTTATCAATTCTCCTTTCATTTGCGTTTAAAAGTCCAACATCTCCATTATATTTGCATCTAAATCAATGAATAGCTAGGTAAAGGGATGGGGGAAAAATATGGAAATTGGCTACATCATGTGAAAAATATAGTGAAATACAAAAGATTCCCTCATTTCTTAATTATATTATTAGACATAAACTTCTATCAATGAGGTAAGCCTCAAATCAACAAACTATATAATTTACTTTCCTTGCAACGCTTTTTGTCCCTTCTTCGTTTTAAAAAGACACAAACATCCTTTGTATACCTACATATGTTAGAACATGTGCTTATTTGATTCATAAATCATACAAAAAGGACATATGTTGACATTACCACATGTCCGACCCAATTCTCAATTTTATCCTTGTCATGTTGTAAAGTTAATGCATACAAACTGCAACTCCCCTTTTTCACCAAAGGTGAAATTTTGATAGCTTTAGCTTTTGGTTTAGGTGAAGTACCCAAGAATAGGCAAAGGGTAATAAAAACAAAGGGAAAAGACAATATGATTGCACGAAATTTCAAACTCGTACCAAATGGCTTGTAGCTTTTATTTCTAATTTCTAATAGAAAACGGAATAGTATTATAAGCAGAAGTAAATCAGACTGATGATCAGCTTTTAGAATATAGTAGTGCTTACTTTTTCTGTGTATCAGACAGTGGAACCTAGTACTTGAGATCGTATTTCTCTGTGAACTCGCAGACAAGATAACATGATTTCTTTGTCCAATTATCGACAACGTTAAGAACAAAAATAAAAGAGAGAAAAGAATACATATTTATTGGATTGAGCTCATGTTCTTTTCGTGGCGTGGTTATGTAAGAAGGTGAGGCGGTCCAGGCGGAGGCCCTGGTTTTTGTGGTTCGGGGTGCCGCGGTTTCGCTGCGCTGCAGCCGGGGCCTGACAAGAATCATGTGGATGAGCTTTGGACCACTTGTACGTCTCCCAGTAACCCAATTGTTCCTTGTTCCGATCGAATCAGACGAATCAGGAAATCATCATCCCCATCTCATATTCTTTCTGGGGGTTCTACGTACTACAAACGGAACAGTATTGCCACGTAATCCTTTTTGGCTTTGTTATGCTCCTCCTTTTTTTTTTCTTTTTAAAATTTTGTAATCAACAAGATTTATTTATTTATAGTTTATGAGTGGCTGAGTGTTTCTCTGGTAATCTTTAAATCTGCTCATTTTGGGGCAAAGACAAATAAAACTATCAAGTTGGAGGCTACTACACTCCAAAAACACATCTCTGATTAGAGGGATTAATTAGTGGGTCACTTAATTAGGAAAATTGAGAAGAAAAACTAGTTCGAAGGGAATTTTCAATCAACTTATTAGCTCATGCCAAGTTGTTAACAAAATGCATGTATAGACTATAGTTGTTCAAACATCAAAACCATTACAGCGATGGGCTTTGGCCAGGTAGCTCATCCCCCGACCTTAGGTATAATATTCTACTACCCCTAACTATCTATATCTCTCCTGCATATATACTCCCTGCCATGTCTCTGGCCGGACTTGTTTGGTCTGAAAGGTTGGCCTCAATGGCATTATGTAGTTGTAATATGGAATGCTTGAAATGCATGTAGACTCCCCACTTGCATTATAGATTGTCCTTTGCTTTCTTTTTTTTCATCTTTCACTCACATTATTGTGCAACAAACTTTTTGAGGAATGAAAAGGAACTTGATGGATTAAAAGATTGGCAACTTGAATTATATATATGTTAAGCATGATTGTAATGGGTGTAAGAGTGAATGGGGCCAAGAACCTCAAAATACATTGTCAATTATTGGAAGCTCTTAATTATTATGCACTAATGAACAAGTTAAACCTAATTAATCAATCTTAACAAGTTGTTCTCAACTAAAAAAGTAAGGGGACATTGATCATTAAAATGGGTATCAATATAATAGTTTTGTTGGATATGAGATGCATAGGGTTTCTAACAAAATTTCCTTCTCAAACACAATATAAAGTAAGAGAGTCTTGGAATCAAGTGCACATAATATTCAAGCTTTTAGTCGACAATATGCTTCCCATTAGAAGAAACCTTCAAGCAAAAAATTATATATAATAAAGAAAGGAGTTTCGATGTGTCTGCACTAACGTATTTATTTATACTTAATGTGTGAATCCAGTTACGTTGTTATCATTTTCTTTTCCCATTGCATGGAAAAGATTTGTTAAAAAGGTTGTACATTGCAAGTGCCTACCACATATCTGCAACAACGACAGCAACCTTTTTAAGGTTCCAAAGTCTGTTTTCTTCTATTTGCCTCCTTGCGGCAACGGTGTGTTTATCTTTGTTCGTCTCAATAATTGGTCGGCGTGTTTTTAGGTTAATTGAATTTCGCTGCTATCTGTTGAGTCATATGAGTGCAAACATGACGTTTTTCCTTGTCCCATTTTCTGCAAGAATACGATGACGACTCTTCTCTTTTTTTTATCTCTCAAGCACGCATAAATTTATATATATATATATATATAAATAAATAATAAAAAAAGATACAGCTTGATTGCTTTTTCCTTCTTTCAATCATGTTCATCAAGGTAAAGTTATGCAACATGAAAATCAACATTTTAAATCCAAACTTCTAATCATTTTACCTTTTAACTTTCAAAGTATCTATAGCTAGAGGCGGCGGAAAGGGCTAATAGGGGCTCTCAATCTCATCTCTCAAAAATTTAAATTTTACCCTTATGTTTTAAAAAATTTTATAATTTTATCTCTACAACTGTTAAATTTTTTATTTTCACTCACCAAACATAAAATGCTTGCTCCACCGTTACGTGTAGCAGTTCCCCTTTGTCTTTAGATGGAACAAGGGGCAGCAGGAACCTTCAGTTTGGAGTTTGGACCAATGTAACTTCTGCCCATATCTAGAATGGGCTACAATCAATCTTAAATTCGAGCTGAGGCTTTTACATTTTCAAACCCAAGAAGCCCAAAAAGAAAGGAAAAAAAAAAGGCAAGAAAGAAGTGTTGAACATAAGTCTGAGCCTCTAAGGCTGAGTATTCCCAACAACATGGAAGAAAATAAATGGTGACGGCAGGGCTAATTCCAAGGCTGTTTGCATATAGGAACCAAAACTCAAGCCAGGGGAGAATCTGGATTGCGCGTGGCAAACAAAAGACGACAATAAGCAGGTTCCCAGAATTTGAGGTCCGTGGTTCCTTGAACAAGTCAACAAGCCCAGTAATAGTTCTGTAATTAAACACATTCAATTAAAATAAATTCAGCCTCTGATCAAAGCTTAAATTGTTTAACATTATAATTAATCCAGTTGGATTAATGTTGGAGCCTGGGTAAGTATGTAATGCCCACATGCCTCACACCATTAGAATTTTTGGTAGCGACCTTTGCGCTCGAAACACATGCTTTTGGTGATAAACAAGGAAATTATAATTTAAAAAAACAGAAGATAATTAAAGAAAGCTACGTCTATATCAATTTTGATGTTTCCTTAGGTAATGAGTTGTAATAATGAGGATCCTTGTACGGTTTGATTGGTGGAGAAAAGGCCAGGGTTAGGGGCCTATGGGTTAATTTGGTTTCATTGGAAATGGGCAATAACTCTCTTGGTTCAGATCTTGAAACACGTTATCCTTTCATTTGTTTTTCATTGCTTGTCGCGTTAAGCAAATTAAATAAAGAGAGAGAGAGAGAGACCGAAAGAGAAAAAAAAAACCAGGCATGGTGATGTACGATCAAATTTTCACCTCACATTTGTTACCTTATTGGGACGTACAAGTCAAACACAATGATGTAATCAAAACAAAAAATGCTTGGAGTAACAGTAAATAATAGCGAATGGCAGCGTAAATTATTGGAAAAACCATATAAATTACTAGATATATATATATATATATATTTGTGTTTATCTGTAAATTATGACCTTTGTTTTGCTTTTCTTTTTCACTAAACCCTATTAAGCTAATAACTTTAATTTAAAAGTACTTCTCCAACATTTTACTGCCGATCTCATGCGACTATAATTGAGTTCCGTTCCGTGAAATGCCTAATTAACGTCAAAATGAAAAAAATTGAAATTGCATTACAAGAAAATAAAAAAATAAATTTTCACCAATGGAAAGAAATTCGTTGATAAAATTTTATAGTAAACACCGACAAGTAGTAAGAGATGTATGTAAAATTTATTTTATATTTTTTAAGGTTTTTCCCTTCCCACCCATCTAAAACAAATTTTTGTAATTATTGAAAATATAATTTTCATATCCTTTTTATTACTGATTCACCATTTTTTTTGTCTCTGTCTGGTTTTTAAATAATCCAAATTAAAGTATAAGTATACCTATAAATTGGGATGACTTAA
This sequence comes from Theobroma grandiflorum, assembly GCA_036013995.1. Lineage (NCBI taxonomy): Eukaryota > Viridiplantae > Streptophyta > Magnoliopsida > Malvales > Malvaceae > Theobroma > Theobroma grandiflorum. The sequence goes on from CP142126.1 coordinate 23,996,603, forward strand.
CATCCAACACCGCTACCCTATTTTTAGGTAGAAGAAATTATTATTTTTCCATAAACGCGTTTTCCTTCAGCTGATGTTTGGATCATAGTTTTCTCACATAAAAACAAAATTTAGCTTAAATTAAAAATAATAATAATGCACTTTAAAAATAAAAAAAATGGATGATCCTATGAGGAATCATGGTTTTGTCAAATTAATTAATTTGAAAGGAATTATTAAATCATATTACTATCAATTTCTACAAAAGAGTAGGAAGATTGACTGTGAAACGGCACCTTGCTTCCGTATTATGAAGCTCAAAATAGTTAATTGATAGCAACCCTTTTTTCTATATAATACAAATTGCAATTAAATTAATTAAGGTCCTTGTGACTTGTTTTCTTCGAAAGAGATCTCGAAAGCTAGAAAATCAGTGGATAAGGAAATAACAATTAGTCAAATTGGGTTTTCTTAATTACCCTATTGTTCAAGGAATCTCATAAGTAACAGATTTTTTATGATATATTCATAAGAATGCCAGTTGGGTTTGGATATTTTAATATTTTTCTTCCTTTTTTTTTTAATATTCAAGAAAGTGCATAAGAAAAAAGAGTTAAATTCCGACATTAGAAAGTAGAATATTAATATGGTGTTAACAATATACCATGGGAGGAGAACCCAAGAAAGGAGGGAAGGAACCCCTAGAGAATGTCTTATTGAAATTGATGGGGTTAGAGATGTAGCTGCATAACATAACTTGTGATCAAAAGGGTTGAGTAATGTTGAGATTTTTTGGGTGAAATAAAGTAAGTAATAAACAAAACGGAAAGAGTACAGATTTCTTGGGAAAGAGAGAGAGAGAGAGAGAGAGGAGGAGGAGGAAGGAGGGTTGGGGGGTGGGACTTGGGAGACACAATAGTCTTCGTAGTAGATGATTGCAGAGTGGCTCCTTGTATGGTCACATGACATGGATTCCTCTGGACAATTTTACAGACACCTGAAAAAAACTAGGCCTGTTTTTCCTGTTCTTTCTCAGGCTTTTTTCTCCCCCCCCCCCATTTTTCTTTTTCTTTAAGTACTTTCTTATAGATCTTCATCAGAATCTCTGGGTTATTATCAGCTTTTCGTCATCTTTCTCAATTGAACGTCCAAGTGTCCGACCGCATTATTGTCTAATGAAAACCGTAGTCACATCTAATTAGGCACCTCTGTTTTATTTGGACAATTAGAAAACTTAATTACTTGGCTACCTGGTTCCTTCAAATAAAAAAATGGTACCCATTTCACGAAATTAGATATGCCTTCAATTGGACCCACTATTTACAATTTTTCTATGTTGTTAATTTTGAGGACTATCCTGAAACAGTTTTGGTCCTCTCTTTCTCTCTCTCCCAAGTGCCATAGAGAATCTCTCTCTGGTCCAGCGACTGGTCTGCAATGTAATCTCACGTGCAGCATGCTGTAGCTTTTGTTTTGTTTTGTTTTTTTTTTAGGATTAAACATCTTTAAAAGTCGATCAACTTTCTTCATGGGGGAGAGATGATAAAAAGGAGGACTTTGTTTGGTCCTTTGGATGTGTAGCGCTTGGGCTTAGTATTCTAAGTTCCTTCTGCTTTGAACTTTGATTTGGGTTTCTTTGTAGGGAACAGTTCTCTCTCAGCTACCAGTTTTTTCCTTCTACTGAGGCCCTTATAATTACGAGTTCTTTTGCTCTAGTGGGTCTATGCCCTAACACCCCCACCCCCCCTCGCTTTTATGTTTTATCTCTACATCTCTGTCTTCCCCTTTAGAAAAGAGAGAATAGACAACACAAACGTGTGTCTCTTTGTGTGAGAAACAAGGACAACTGAAAAAGAGAGAGACAGAGAAAGCAATAAGGATCTGTTTAATTCTGATAAACATGGCATTAGAGGCAGTAGTATACCCTCAAGACCCATTTACTTATGCTTGCAAGGACTTCTACCCTGTGGGAGGGGGAGCTTGGGGCTATGACTTCTGCTTCCAAGAAGAAGATAAAGCCCTTCTTGGAATTCTTGACAACAACATAGAGCAAGGGAGTAGTCCTCATCTCCATGCAAATTGGGACTCCTCATCTACTTCAGTCATGCAACATGCGCGGGAATGGGATCCTTATTCTTCACCTGAAGCTTGCACTGTTGATCAATCTCTCCCTGGAGGATCATTCCCTCCGATGGAACCTCCAGCAGCTGCCACAGCAACTGCAACAACAACGACGACTACGAACAGTAGGCGAAAACGTCGACGCACCAGGAGCAGCAAGAACAAAGAAGAGCTAGAGAATCAAAGAATGACTCATATTACTGTCGAACGCAATCGCCGGAAACAAATGAATGAGTACCTCGCTGTGCTCAGATCTTTGATGCCACCTTCTTATGTTCAAAGGGTCAGTTTCAATCTCTCTCTCTCTCTCTCTGCTCAGCTCTTACATTATGTTTAAGAATTAAGACTAATAATCAACCTTTAATTAGGACAATTTCACTCGCCAAGATAATAAGTTTTTTCTACAATCCTAATTAATCCCTTTGCATATTATAACCATTTTTTTTTTTGGTTTGGGAATTTCAAATGGTTGTAGAGAATCATAAAAAGGCACTGGCCTGAAAAAGTTTAGAGATTTCTGACTTTCATGAAAACCATTTAGACTTATACGTCAGCTAGATATCTATATAACTTTTTCTTCGCACGTTAAATTTCTTTATCTGACAACTAAATCATATACGCGTTAACCTTTTCAGGGTGATCAAGCATCGATTATTGGCGGAGCGATTAATTTTGTTAAGGAATTAGAGCAGCTTTTGCAGTCCATGGAGGCTCATAAGAGGACTACTCAGCAACCAGAACACAATGGCTACTCTTCACCGTTTGCTGAGTTTTTCACCTTTCCACAATTCTCAACTCATGCAACTCAGTGCAACAACTCCCAGTCCATGGCAGCTGAGCCAATGGCAGCCGCCGAAAGCGTGGCGGACATAGAAGTGACCATGGTGGAGACCCATGCCAACCTCAAGATACTCTCAAAGAAACGACCCAGGCAGCTCCTGAAACTGGTTGCTGGTTTGCAAAGCCTAAGGCTTACCATTCTCCACCTCAATGTCACAACTGTTGAAGAAATGGCTTTGTATTCAATTAGCGTCAAGGTTAGAACATTATAAGCCAATAATTACTATTTCACAGTTTTTTTTTCTACCATTTTTATCTTTCTATACTAGTATCTTTTCAGATTGTAACAGCTTTTCTTTGGATGCAATTGGGACAGGTTGAGGACGGATGCCATCTGAACACTGTTGATGAAATTGCAGCTGCTGTTAATCAAATGCTGCGCGGAATCCGAGAAGAAGCTGCTTTTAGCTGAGACATGTAAAGCCCTGATTATGATTTTGTCCTGCTGTAATTGGGGTTAGTTGTGATCTGACTTCCAAAACTGGATGGATGGAAGGGATTCCATTGTTCTTTGCTCTTTAATTTAATTTCTTCAAGTTGCAACTTTTTCTCCCCTTCTTGTATTTTGGAGATATACAGTGTAGTGTGTACAATGCTTTTCCTAATGTTGGGCATATTTGCCTTGCCTTCTAATGGAGGCTTGGACAAATCAAATTATGTGCCTTATTATTAGTACAGAAAAAAAAAAAAAAACAAATTGCCATAAAACTGTGCTCTACTGCTACAGTACAGAAAATAGACAGAATCCTGTTACAATTGCGTCTTTCCCTTGAAGTTTCATGGTCAAATAAAAACTAAGACAGGATTCCCAGATCTTCCGGCCGGCTTCTTTTGACAAGATAACGTATTTTGTAGTTAAGTGCCATATGCAGAGGATAGCCCTTTTTTTGACAAATTGCTAGTATACATGCCTTAGAATTGTGTGAGAAATGGGCTCCTTCTCCTTCTTTTATTGACATGTAAGTTGAGCTCCTCTATAGTTGGGAGAAGACAGATTTGAAATTTGTATCATTTTCGAAAGGTAAGGTAAATCCCATACTATTAAAGCCCCCATCCAATTTATATAAGGCCTTGATCAAGTTATTGGCTTTGTGCACATTATGTAAATCTATTTATGTTTGTATATGCATTTCTTTAGAGTCTGCAGACGGGTCGACCCTTCAATATTCCAGGATGATCACTGTTAGCAGCGCCCTGCTCCTTCCAGGAAGGAACAGAAAGAATAATGTTTCCTTTTCCAACAATATCTAGCTGTTTCCTTGACAAACCACAGCTTCCCACTTTCATGTGGGATCACCCTCTTCAGTACACTTTCTGAATGTAAACTAGCATTACTACTTTTAACTATTTATGTGGGAGCCACATTCCTTTAGCAAACAGTACGTAAACTTCAGATTTGATGGTCTTAGTTTTTTGAATCTTTTGGGGGGGGGGGGGGGGGGGGGGGGTTGATGATTATCTTCCGCCATTATGTTCCATCATTGATTATAAAATTCTTGATTCTTATCCCCTTTATCTCTCCTTTGTAATTACTTATTGTAGAAAACCTGTGAACTGTTTGGTGGAGTGGAAAATAAGTAAAGGGAATCGCTGTTGCTGCCCATGGAATGTTGCTAATGGTGCCCTTTGTTCTTTTTTCATGAAATATATATTGGATTGCATTCTTCTGTTTTTCCGATAATAACAGCCAATAAGTTTGTTTAATCCATGTAAATTATGATCTGGGAAACCATGCCTAAAAGCATCACACAGTCGACAGAATGTGGGGAACATGGTTTTCCAAAACTTGCATGATGAGAGAGCACAGTGATAATATATCTTAAAATTGAAATCACAGGCCTACTATGAAAGATCCATTAGATTTTTGTTGTCACTTTAGGGAAAAAGGAAAGCCATTAAAGCCAGGTAGGGATGGAGAGAAGGGGGCCTAGATATGTAGCTTGCCATGAAAAACTTTAGAAAGAGCCAAGCTTACAACTATCATTTGATTGATGATAAGTATTTCAGATTTAAAATATGCTTTAGGCCCACATTTTTGTAGCTTTTTTTTTTTAACTTTTTTAGGTGTTAAAAGTGATCACGATGGAAGCTCCATATATCATAGTAATTGGAGGACATTATTTCCTCCAACTAAGCATGTTCAAGAAGAAGGGATCCAGCAATTCCCCATTCTTTGAATCAATAGCACATACCAATACATTAACAAGTGCGAGTTCTTAATTATATCTAACTTTGAAATGGGAAGTAATAATGCGTATCTGGTGAGTGATAATTGATTCGAAAAATAATTGAAACGACAGTCCATGTCCTGCTTACATTGCCTAATGTGCATGTATTTATAGACATTATTGTGCTATCGAATAATATAATATAATATAATATAATATATATATATATTCCAGTTTCCTTTATTTGAAAGCAGTAGACAAAGGCAGATTCATGGAAAAAGAGTATGTCAAACTTGGAATGACAGGAGATTCTTTCACCCGCAAAAAGGAAGAGCTTCAGGTAGGATCGGAGAAGTTTCTTGACAGGAATGATTGTAAAATCGAAATCATTGTAATGTTGAAGACCATAATAACCGCATGAATGGGTACTATGTATATCTCTTCCCGGCATCTTTTCATTTCTACGCATATAATAATTAAGAACAGTACTACAAATGCTGGCAGATGCCATGATTAACATCAAACCCTATTCTCCCCCCCTAAAGATGACAAGGACAGTGACTTCGCCCCTATGGGGAAAGGTCTGCCCGCAATCAAACCTACCCATCATGACTCTCGAGAACTTGATACTCTTTGCCTCACATGAAAAACCTTGATTTTTGGACTTCTTGTTTGGGATTTTACCTTTAGCACATGGAACTAAGCTTTTTTGCATTTCGTGACTAACTTGAGTTGGACTCGTGAACGTACAAATTATGCACTTGTATTTGAAAATTAAGCCGGTGTGTCTCCTTGCTTATTGGAATGGAGGATATATTGAATTGAATCACTCCTTTCAGAACTAATTTTCTTGAGGGAATACCGAGTACCAAACAATTAAATTAAGTTAAAAAGATCTGATATGAGATCTTTCGGTAGTCTTTGAAATAGCTCTCTGCAACAAAACAATCTAATGCATGCATGGCTGTTATTGTACTTAATTATTATGATTTCCAACAAACAGATATGCAGCTGGTAGGGAAAGTTGAAGTCAAAGGGCTCTAAAAGAACACCAGAATGAATCTCGAGGGGATTTGCTTATATGAGGTTTCCATTAACGCCACCCCAACAAAAGGTACGAGATAAGAGTTTTTCAGCTTAATAAAACGGAAGTGTTTGTCCTTTGTGTTTGCACTTAAATATTAGGTTTGACCATGCTTTTGTCTCTCCCTTGCCATTGGTTTTTGTTAATGGTGTTTCGTTCGAAATGCTCAAGTTGCCCAATTATATGCCTTGTCCGGATTTTTTTGAGAGATCTGGTGAGCACTAGAAAATAGCAGATTTGCAGTTGACGAGAGAGTTTGAAGACAGAAGATGCCCAAACTCAGAAATCTATGAACACCACACGGATTGTAATCACTTAAACAAAAGGATGCTTTATTAAGAAATATATAGTGGTTTATTAATTTCAATAAACAAGATCGAGCAAAAGTATTCCAATCTCATTCCATATAATTCAAGTTTAAAAATGGGTGACTACAATGGCTCATATATAGTAGGCCTATGAAGCTCTGTTTCAAAGCCCAAGTGGCTGACCCTGTGTGTCAAGAGCTCGAGCTAGACCTGAAGTTGGGTAAGTTTTTCGAGTTAAGTTCAACTTTGTAGCCAACCCGAATCAGAGAAAGGTCGATTTGGTTGGACTCAGTTTGCACCACTAACCTCTGGCTCTAAAGACTGGGCTCAGGGGCCAGGACAAGGCTGCGAGCATACTGAGAGGGTTTGAATTGGTTCACTTGATGGCTAGAGAAGCAACCATTTAGAGTTGTTTAAGATATACAAATCGTATTACTAAAAACCCTGACATGCACAAATTGAGAAGCCATGAGCTGAGATCATCATCTTAGAGTAAAGAGATGTCGATTCAGTAGATGGCAATTAGCCCATGATGGAAAACTGAAAAGGGAAGAAAACCCAAGTCAGCAGAATTAGGCAAGCTTTGACTGTTCTTGGTTGCATATACCGGTAACCAAGACAGTGGCAATACCAGGTTTCAAGCAACCTGTAAATTATTGTTTCGTGTCTTGTTGTTTTAAACTTGAGAAAAGCGTACAAGACCGCCTGATTTTCCTCCATGCTTTATAGGGTTCTAAATAGTATTACTATGAAAACATAAATCTCTATAACAAATGGTTCGGTCAGGAGAGGAGAGCTTTCAAGCATGTAAGCAGGCTTGATTTAGTTAACAGAACGACCTTCGTATGCTCTTTAACTTCTCCTCGGTTTTAAACTGTTGTTAGTTTCTTTATATACAGCTGCATAACAGCAGTGACATAATGAGTTCTCGCATATAGATATCAGTTATGTTTTAAGTTGAAGCTTCAATCAAGTTCTGGTTCAGGAGAAACAAAGGCCAATACATGAAATGTATTCTTCTGAAGATAACTCTCCTTAAAATTCCTCTCAACATACTCTTGTTGATCAAGAGAACTTCCTTCTGATTTAACAGGTCAGAGATTTGCCAAACTGAGAAACAAACTTGCAGCTGAAGAAGAATCCATAGAAACACACCTTTTTATCTGTTGTAGCCACAACCTGGCTACTGTGTCAATGTAATCACTGACTACCAAAGCGCCATTTTCCATCATAATAGACACGCTCCTTTTAAAATTCTTTGGTCCTTCGCCTCTGGCAATTCACTTGCAGCGTATGATCTGGCCCTGACTTCACAAAGCTCACTGTTCCTCACCTGATTCTGACTAAGTTTACCCCTAATCTCAGAATTTTCTATCCGGTTCTCAAGGACTAGATGATATTATCAGAATTTTGATCCGCAGGAGTTGGTGGGGGCACAAACAGCATCAAAGACAATATGTGCTTGATTCGAGGGACAATTAGCGTGAGCCCTTAGCCAAGTACCAATACAGCAAATATGAAAAGCACAGTTGCAATTAAGCAATAACCTGACTGTCTCGTCTTCTGGGTCACCCTTCTTGTACTTACAAACGGTGATCAAATTTATGATTGATTGTTGCAAACCAAGAGTAGTGATGAACCAAACAGGATGATCAACTCAATTCTAATCAAGAAGCTCTACATCTAAACCATCAGTTTGAGCTGGTGTTTGCCTGTTAATACTTGACCAGCACCAACCAAAACAGTACTTGACTATAATTGACGCAGTCGCCAATAAGAAGGAAGAAACTAGCTAGTCCAGAAACTAAGATGATCACATAAGGTGAGATCTAATGGTTTTGATCTGAGAGAAAAGCAGGAGGCGGTGGTGGCAGAGGACGTAGATAATAATAGTCAAAATAAGAGTAGCAGTTGTAAAGGCAAGCAGGATCCCAGAAGTCAAGGCAGTCTACAGTTTGGTTTATTTTCTGTTTTTCATTGCTATGAAGAGAGAATTGAAGCAAGATGAAAGAAAGAATACCTAATAAGTTGTAAACTTAAACTTTTGTTGAATTGGAAGAGAAGAAACGAAGCAAATTAAGCAACATGTCTCTTTCAGGGTTTAGTAAGGAGTAGACTGATGTGTATTTAGTATGTGTTTGGTTGTGTTTACCAATTGGTATTACAACAAGAGTTGTAGGTCTCAGTTAGTCTCCGCACAGATAACATCGCCAATAATTAGCTCATCCTCTAAAGTTTAAATGATTTCTCTCCTTCATTTTACTCTCAAAGTCTTAGCCAAAATCAAAATCACAAGACTGCTATAAAATTTGTTCAGACCCAATTTAATAGCTCATATTGATGCAGAACTACTAAGATTGGAACCACATTTACTGAATTTGTTTAAGTTCTTCACACCAAAAAAGAGCAACATTCCGGTGCAAATAATCTACCAAATTTCTAGCTGCAAGTGACCAATTATAACATTTCCGTATTCAAATGGGCTCAACAATCTGAGGCAAGCTTCATTAGATAACATAGAGAGCATTGCCAATCATTTAACAACATAGCAATCCAAAATTTCAAACAGTGTAGGGGCAATCTTGTATTCATTACACAATGTCTTATTTTTCAACAAAGTCTGAGAACAACAAAAGATTCATAACTCAAAAGTTCTTCAAAGGCAAAAGAAAATGCCTTCAACTCTCTACATGCCTATGTAGCAATTATTGAAGATACCCCGTCAAAACAAAGAGGTACATAGCATGCAAACCTTATGATACTCCTGCGTCAGGAAATTAAGTAATAGTTAGTGACCATCCAAGACTATATTCTTTTATTGAGCAGCAATTAACAAAAAAGCAGCACGTTTTACTCAGCACTCGATACAGTTCTACAATGAGCAAAACTTCATGCTCCAAAATTTTCCACCTAATCAATTCATTAAGTTTGTAATTAAAACAATTATCTTTAGACGAATTTCCAAAACTCACTGAAGTAGCCTTTTGCAAATAATTACAAGTTGATAACCTTACCCTTGTTGCGTAGGAGGAGAAAACAAATTCGGCTAAGAGCAACAACAATCAGAGACATAAAACAATGAATCCTTTTTTAAAATGTCTTGTCAAATTCATGAAGAAATCTAATTTATAGACCCTTAAAGGATGACTATCCAATTATCAGGGAATGGAACCATGAGAGTCACCACAAGAGTTAACGAACTAGATCACCAGAATGTATTGATAAACCCCATTTGCAGAAATGGACAAACCATAAAGAATAAGTCGTCATTCTCTGGCATACATGTGTTATTAAAGCATATCAGAGTCCTTGATCGAGATGAGCTCTCTATTGCTATGCAAGCTAGGGCAGAAATGTTGGACTATCTAACAGCCTAAGGAAACAGGTTAAAGCTTCAAGAATGGACAGGCTTACTACCGAATAGTTAACCCAAAGTAAAAAGTGATGGAAAATCAATCCTGTCAAGGCAGTTGCATATGGTGGCAACAAATTATCAAAGCCTAGCTTCAGATTAACAAATCAATCCTGTCAAGGCAGTTGCATATTGGATTGCAGCACTAAGCAGAACAATTCCTATCAAATTACAATCAGATCCTTTTTCTGACAATAATTAAAAGGCAGAGGGGGAGGGAGGAAATCATCAATAATATCAGTACAGAAGTAATTAAAGCCCAAAGCGCAAACACAAGTAGTCATACAAAACCCTAATTAAAGATGATTCCTTTCCCCACAGAAACAAAAAAGAGAAAAACAGAGGAGGATAGGTAGAATACGAACCAGGAGAAAACAAAAAGAGCAAAAGCGAAAGACAACTTATTTGGGGGATTTGTCGTTCTTGGAAGAAGCGTAGTTGGGAGGAGAGTAAATAAGAGCGGCAACCATGGAGCCCGGCAGCACCACGTACTTGGCTAAATATGCCAGCTTTGTCACCAAAGGCTCTCCCCTAATCAACGCCATGTTATTTCTATTCGCCTCCGCCGCTAGATCTTCTGATTACTTGCTGCTCTACTGGTAGTGTTGGTTTCTTTCTTCTTCAATATCTACTATCCTCCACGGAGCTCCAAGTTCCAACTGCTGTCTAAACACTGAATTTTTCATATATCAAACTAGTCTGAATGTGCACAGGCTGCAGGGAAATTGAGGCCAAGCCAAGCCCGCCATCTTGGGCTTTCTTGCTCAATCTAAGGTAGAATACGGGCTTCATCCAATCTTGGAATTCTATTGAAGTTATGTTTTTGATGGGTCACTCTTGGGTTTCAATCAAAACGTCCGACACAACTCAAGCTTCAATGGGCCTGCCATTTGTGCTGTCCTCTTCTCCATTTTCTTTTTCCATTAATTGTTTTGCATTTTATTATACTGAAAATAAGTATATTACATATTCTGAGCAGAAATTCAGGTCATAAAGCCTATGGCTTTGAATAACAATGAAGACTAGACAAAGAGATCACATAAAAGCTTCAGAAGCACTCTTTAGTATTGTAAACAAATTAACTCTTACTATACTTACTATTATATATACATACTGCCGGTACGAGGAAAGAAAACAAGGACGCACGTCGGTGTGGGCTGCCAGAGATTGAGCCAAAAACCAACTTTCCCATGAGTAGTTGAAACAAAGGGAGGGTCGGATATTTGATCCCGAGCATTATGAAAATTAAAACAGACAGATGTTCTCAGAATGGGATGATGACGATATATGGTTGATGTTGATTAATTAGTTGCTTAGTAAAGACACTTAATTCATCTGATGCAGAATGTGGTTGTGCTCCTTTAATCAGTTTTAGTAGGTTTCAATCATCACGTTGTCTGGATTGCATATGGTATTAAAGAAATTAAGGGAAAAAAAGGAAAACAGAAAACAAAGAAAATTAAGGTTGCAATGGTCACTCCATTGCAGAAATCAACCAGCAATAATTAAAAGCGACGAGGAGATAGTCCAACTTAATTAGACTTTGCAGATGACAGCTCATACGTGAAGCTTGATGCATGCCATAAACAGATGACATCAATGATAAACATTAGCTAACATGCAAGTGCTAGTAAAGTCTTCTTCCTGTTTCTCTAAGCTATGACGGTGAGATTTATCATATTTCTTCTACAAATTACGTGTTATTAATGACCGAGAGAATGGAAGTTGGTAGGAACTTCTATCTTTTAAGAAATTTTAAAATTTCATAATATATATATATATATGTATTTATTTATTTTATAATTTTTTTATTTAATGAAATCTATTATAGTAAAATTATTCTTCAAACCCACTGCCCCAAGACCCCATGATCAACTCACTTTTTGTTCGTCTTCTAAGCACGGAATCTTAACTTTGCCACTACAAGCCATGTTGTAATTCATTGATGTCAAACTCAATAGATTTCATAACATACATGAATGGAAATATATAGGAAATGTTGATTATATGAAGGAACAAAAAGAAATTTGGAGCAGGGAGGGAAGAAAAGAGCTGTAAATTCATAAATATATTGATCAAATTATCAGATATTGAATTTGAGAAATAGAATAATGGTTTGATTGAGGGGTTGAGCCTGTCAAGATATATAGTTGAATACTGATCTAGCTTATAGCTAGGGACGCCTGAAATGCTAAGGCAGGAGAGAGAGAGAGAGAGAGAGAGAGAGAGCATGGATCCCAAAATCTAACTTCCAAAAGCGAACTCATGATATATCTGATATCTCCCACACGTTGGACAAATTTAATCAAAGGAGAAGTGAGAGCACGAGGAGGGCACATGGCCTTGGACGACAGAGGGCCGGTTCAGAATGAGCCAAAGATAACTGAAAAAAAAAATCACGATTCACGACAACTCGCCCCCAAAACTTGCCACACACGAATGCTTAACATGCACGCAAATGCAATACAACAGTGTTGCTAGCTAGACAGTGTGACAAGTCTCTGTCCAAGGTGGCATGTGCTTTTGTTTTTTTTTACTTTTCCAATTAACTAATAGTCTTTCTTAGTTTCAACTTTCCAGTTTCTAGTTTCTGTTCCGAAACCATGACCCCTAACCTACATTCCTCGCCTGATTGACCAGTCCAGAAGTACTCTTCCCTCCCAACCTTTTGACAGGCAGATTTATACATAGATTTATGTTCGATATCTAGATTGCCCTTTTCCGGCTTTCAATTCTTCTCCTAGCTAGCTTCTAATTCACAAAATCAACTATTCTTTTTTTCTCTGAAAGGCATAATTTGTATTTCATCTAACCGAGTTACAAATTGCTGCCATAAGACTTAGTTTCTATACATTATCAAAGACTTATTACGGAAAACTACAACCCTGAAAGCAACTCAGAATTGACCAAAACATTTACATACCACCAGGATTGGATCATGCTTGACAAGAATAACACAACCCAACCCACAAAATAATTAAATACAAGATCTTTTATTTGTATACGTATGAATGACTCCTAACTGTCATATCAGTCACAATGAGAAAGACTTTAAATTTCTTAAATTTGTTTTCCGTTTTGATCAGCATCAAGCACCAAACTAATTAATGTTAAATATAAATAGTAACTTCGAAATGACCTAAAAATACCATTAATATAGTTTCTTTCTTCGTTAAATAAGAAGGTATGCATTAACATGCAATATAGTTGCTTGATAAAAATCAATTATTCTTTTTTTTTTATACTTCCAATCCAATCTGTGTAATGTTAGTGTGTAGGTATATATGTGTTAACATCTTTTTTTACAAAGAAAATATCTTAAAAATAATCCAATTTTTTTTTCAAACTTTCTAAAAAATACAATATCTTCTTACTTAACAAAAAAAGAAACCATATTAATGGTACTTTTAGATCATTTAACGAAGAAAGAAACTATATTAACATCATTTCGGAAAAAGATATTTTTAACATTAATTAGTTTGGTGCTTGATGCTGATAAAGGAAAACAAATTTAAGAAATTTAAAGTTTTTTTCATTGTCATTGATGTAAGAGTTAGGTGCCATTCATACGACATCTTCCTTGGAATGCAAGGTGCATACAGCACCCCGTACTTGAGATATATATATATATATATATATATTTATATTTTCCTTTACAACAGAATTGAATTGTATTAATTTGTTTCCTTTTATTTCAAGGAAAAGGCAAAGAAAATCGCAGGGGAAAAATAAAATAAAGAGAGAAGATGAGAAATAAATGGATTTGGGAATTGTGATGTTTGTTGTTTTCCAACGGTTGATGTCAAAGCCATTACCCCACAGGTACAGAGAGAGCTGATGCTGACTGCACCTTCTTCAATTATTAGTTCACAATCACAAAGAGTAAAGAGGAATAAAAGATTTTTTTTCTTTCAAAGTAACAATAAAAATAAAACAATATTTAGCACAAAAGGATCCTTCTCTCTCCCTCCAGTTTATTAGCCATATATTAAAGATTATATACTAATAGTACAGTACTAGTAGATTCCGGACTTTTTTTTTTTTTTTTTTACTTTTTAAAATTTCTGGTGTGAATGTACCTATCCATGTTTTCCAATTTTTGACAGCTTGCTTCTTTATTTGTTTCTGATGCAATGCAAATGCAAATAATACTACTAGGCAGTAGCATATGCTTCTGTGTTGTAAAGACTGAATTCTCGTCTCTTCGAGTTAGAAATTCAGAAGCTTTAATCGGTTCATCTGGGTTTCTGGGTCTTAACCAGAATTGTTATGTTCTCAGCGGAAGTAGGCTGAGTGACGAATGGACTCAGCGAGTGACCTGAGTCAGTTGAGTGACGTCAGTGGCCAGGTGCTTGGGTTTGACAAAATGTTGACGGGTTGTTGAGAACTTGAGAGAGAAACATTCATTGGATTTCCTTTACTTGTTCTAGTATCTAATGCTAACCGCCTCTCCGTGATTCCACGTCTGGCCTGGCAATAATTTCAGCAAAAAAAAGGTATTTATTTTTCCTCTCCTTGTCTGCAATATAAAGATTCCCATCGAAGAAGCCCCTTCTTACGCTTTGCAGACGGTTTTGTTCACTTGTGTACAAAAGGCAAGATCATTGTGCCACAAAGCTGTACCTTTTAAACCTCATACTTGCTTATCTCTTTCTCTTATAAGAAAAAAATAACCCTCTTTTTGCTTCTGCAGCCTCTTTTGTACTTCAAATTCACTGTCTTTGTCTCAAAAGTTTCACTTGACCTTTTTGGCTAACGGTAGGTCAGCAACCTGAGAGATCTAGATTCTTGGGTTTATTAAATTTGTTGTCGTCGATGGTGATTGATGTCCTAATTTCTTTTACCAATCCAAGTAAAATTGTTTTCTGTTAGTCAGTGAGTATTTGGGGTGATGTGCTAATGTGGTTAATGGTTTGATGCTAGAGTAGACTGCTAGGATAGGTTAATTGATGCAATCATGTTTGGTGTTTTTCAAGTGACGAAGTGTTATTTATTAACTCGTTTGATCTGGGTTAGTGATAAAGATGTTGGATAGGTTGATTTGTGATCTGGGTTCTACTCTGCTTGCAGGTTAGTTCCAGGGAGGCTGTTTGATTCATTGGTGAAGAGATGAGGGGAGCTGCACTTGTAGCCATTGCCGCTACTATTGGTAACTTTTTGCAGGGATGGGATAATGCTACGATTGCTGGTACTTCTTCTTTCGCATTCATATTGTTGCCTACTTATTTCTACTCTGCATAAGGCAGTGAATGTTTAAACCAGATTTTAAATTTGAAAATAGAATTCATGGACTGCATTTTCTTCTTTTCTGTTCAAATCATGGTATAACCTGTGCTTCCTGATATCACTGGTTGGAATTCAATGGAATGAGAATTTAGTCGTTTCAAAGCTTCCAACAAAGAATATGTAGAACTATATGCTGCTAAGCTGTCTTTGGTTGAATCCTGAAGGCCTATTCACTTCAGCAATCCTTTTTTTTGGGTGCTTTCAGGATCAATTGTGTACATCAAGGAGGACCTCAATCTGGGAACTAGTGTTGAGGGTCTTGTCGTGGCTACTTCACTCATAGGAGCCACAGTTATTACAACATGCTCAGGAGCTATATCAGATTGGCTTGGTCGGAGACCAATGCTGATAATTTCTTCAATCCTTTATTTTGTTAGTGGTTTGGTGATGTTGTGGTCACCTAATGTATATGTCTTATGCATAGCCAGGCTATTAGATGGATTTGGAATTGGTTTATCAGTTACTCTTGTCCCAGTCTATATATCTGAGACTGCTCCATCAGAGATAAGGGGATTGTTAAATACCCTACCACAATTCAGTGGTTCTGGGGGGATGTTTTTATCATATTGTATGGTTTTTGGGATGTCATTGATGGACTCACCAAGTTGGAGGTTGATGCTTGGGATTTTATCGATCCCTTCTCTCCTATATTTTGCCTTAACAGTCTTTTATTTGCCTGAATCTCCTCGGTGGCTTGTGAGTAAAGGGAAGATGCTTGAGGCAAAACAGGTTCTTCAGAGGTTACGTGGCAGGGAAGATGTGTCAGGTTCATGCTATGCTAGCTTTTTTTTTCTTATGATTTCTGTTTCTTTTTTTCTTTTTCTCCTTCTTTTGGTGCATGTGTTGCAAATGATTGTACTTGGAAGTTGAATGGTTAGATACTCTGCTTAGAGCCAGGAGCAAGGTTTGATGCTTGCTCTGCTTGAGAGGTGTATGTACATGGTAATAAACATAACTGATAAAATCTAATGAATTATAAGGTAGGAATTCCGATTTGTGATTGATCTTTGTTACTTAAGATTCAATATATTCTAAAGCAAAAGGCATGATGCATGTAGTTCATCAGAAACTTGACTAGTGTTGGTTAATATTTTGGTAGACTATACAAGAGATTGGAAAGTTTACTGGTTTTATCTGTAATTTAGCATGAACAACCTCTGTTAATTGTGAGGGTTTAGAGCCTATATATTGAGAAATTGTTTTGGTTAGTTAAAATTTGGCAATCCAATCCAAAATTTTTATTGCTTTCATTGTCACAGTCAGGTGTTCACATCTATGTTATGCCTCTTCCCTCCTACCCCTTTGAATGCACAGTTGCTTTTATCATTTTTTTCTAACCACCCTAAGTTATATTTGAATAGACTCTAAATGTCTAGCTGAAAATTTTCTGTATGATATGCTAGGTAACTTATGTCACTCTGTCACACCATGCATTTTCTAAAATTTGAATAATGCCCTGTGCTCCAATAAAAGTATCAATATAGCTTCAAATGTTATCATTGCAAATTGCAGAGGAGCATGAGCATCTTTATACAGAAATAACTTACAACCAGCATAAAAGTGTCTACCAAATAAGTATGGTTGAATATGTAAGCAAGGCTAAGAATTGCATGCTTTTTCCGTAATTTGGTTGGCTTCCTCTTGATAAATAGCAGTATGGTTGCCATCATGCATGGAGCAGATTTTGGGGATGAGGGAAAGAAGAAAATTAATCTTCTGTATTCCTGTCTTTTGCCTCCTTACATGCACGTGCCTCTCCCCACATCAGAATCTTTATACCTAACAACAAAGGAGCCTCCATAGCTTTTCTGGTTACTTAATTCAAAATGATAGAAATTCCTTTGTCTTCCGAGTTTGCTTTTATATAACTAGTTTGAGACTAATTGAGGGGGTGGATCTTGCTGAGACTTCTTTGATCTGCAGGTGAGATGGCTTTGCTGGTTGAGGGCCTTGGCATTGGAGGTGAAACTTCTATAGAAGAGTACATAATTGGTCCAGCTGATGAACTTGCTGATGGTCTGGAACCTACTGCTGATAAAGACAAAATCAGATTATATGGACCTGAACAGGGCCTGTCTTGGGTTGCCAAACCTGTCACTGGACAAAGCATCCTTGGTCTTGCCTCTCGCCAGGGAAGCATGGTGAACCAAAGTGTACCCCTTATGGACCCTCTTGTGACATTATTTGGCAGTGTGCATGAAAAGCTTCCAGAGACAGGGAGTATGCGTAGTATGCTTTTTCCCACTTTTGGAAGCATGTTTAGTACAGCAGAGGCTCATGGCAAAAATGAGCACTGGGATGAAGAGAGCCTGCAGAGGGAGGGTGACGACTACACATCAGATGCTGCTGGAGGGGACTCTGATGACAATTTGCATAGCCCATTGATCTCACGTCAGACAACAAGCTTGGAAAAGGACATGGTACCCCCAGCTTCCCATGGCAGTATTCTAAGCATGGGACGCCATAGCACTCTTGTGCAAGATAGTGGAGAACAAGTTGGTAGTACAGGAATTGGAGGTGGTTGGCAGTTGGCATGGAAATGGTCTGAGCGAGAAGGTGAGGATGGAAAGAAGGAAGGAGGGTTTAAAAGGATTTATTTGCATCAGGAGGGAGTCCCTGGATCTCGACGTGGGTCTCTTGTATCACTTCCTGGTAATGATATGCCTACAGAAGGTGAGTTTATTCAGGCTGCAGCTCTAGTGAGCCAACCTGCTCTTTATTCGAAGGAGCTTATGAATCAGCATCCTGTTGGACCAGCAATGGTTCATCCGTCTGAAACTGCTTCAAAAGGACCAATTTGGGCTGCTCTTCTTGATCCAGGAGTGAAGCGTGCATTATTAGTTGGGGTTGGGATTCAGATACTTCAACAGGTAGTCAGCAGTTTTATTTTTGGACTTCTGTTGGCCCTTTACCTAGCCTTTCTGTCATCCTGTCGCATTCTCTACATTATTTTACAGATTTGAAAGTGCTTTGAAAGTCAAATATGGGCCATACCACTTTAAGCTGCAGTTGAATTAGCATTGATTCTTGAGATTAGAACCGATGATACCTTTGCTAGTAGTATTGGTTCTACAGTATCTTGTTTAACATGAGAGTTATTTCATGCTTATAGTTCTTTTGGCCCCTGGTACATAAAAATGGAAGTTGCGGTTTGTTACACATTAATGTTTTGCAATTTGTACTATAAGTAGAGAAGTTTGAATCTATTTATCTGTCAGTTGAGAGTCAGTTGAGCTGATTATACTATGCTTCCTGTGGTAAATTAAACTAGTTTTTCTAATTTTATGTGCAGTTCTCTGGCATAAATGGAGTTCTCTACTACACTCCTCAAATTCTTGAAGAGGCAGGCGTTGAAGTGCTTCTTTCAAACTTGGGCCTTAGTTCAGATTCAGCATCATTTCTTATTAGCGCATTCACAACCTTGCTGATGCTTCCCTGTATAGGTGTAGCCATGAAACTCATGGATATATCAGGCAGAAGGTGATTTCCTTTTCTGAAATATTTTTTGCAACTTGTAATTCTTCAGTCTGGCTCTACTATATTTTAAATAGGAGAATCACCTTTTTCTTAATTTTCTCCATTCGCACTTAGGTTTTTTTTTTTCCTAAAGAAAACGGACAAAGAAACTAATACTCGTATGTTGTTTGCAGGCGGCTGCTACTCACCACAATTCCTGTGCTTATATTGTCACTTATCGTTCTAGTTTTTAGCGAAATTGTGGATTTGGGTACAGTAGTAAATGCTGCTATCTCAACTGCATGTGTTATCATCTACTTCTGCTGCTTTGTCATGGGCTATGGACCAATTCCGAATATCCTCTGCTCTGAGATCTTTCCAACAAGGGTCCGTGGCCTTTGCATTGCAATCTGTGCTTTGGTTTACTGGATTGGAGATATCATTGTTACCTACAGTCTGCCTGTAATGCTCAGTTCCATAGGCCTTGCTGGCATCTTCGGAATCTATGCTGTTGTATGCGTCATCTCTTGGGTCTTTGTCTTCCTGAAAGTCCCGGAGACCAAAGGCATGCCACTTGAAGTCATTACTGAGTTCTTTGCTGTTGGTGCAAGACAGGCTGCTGCTACCAAGAATGAGTAACTCACTGCTTTTAACGGTCTCAATTGCTCTGCAATTTCAGCTGTTAAGCATTCATCCAACTTCAGTTTGGAGATTTTTTGCGCATCCTTTGTATGAGGGACTTTCTTATTCAAACATTAAAATGATATTTTTGCCCTTTTAATTGGATTATAGTAACATACCAATTTAATTTAAGAGAATGATAGAGATGGATGTTTTATGACATCTGTTCTTAATCAAGAGTCGACTAAGCTACTCTCCATCTGCTCTTGTTTGGAAGTAGTCTTATACCTCGATATCATAATGCCTGTAATTTAGTGAAAATTCCTTTCAAAGATGTTATGATAAAAAATCCGGTTATTCTTCAAATACATACAGGCCCAGATAATTGCTGTAAAGGATCTAAACATAGAGCAAACTGCATTTCAATAATCATATCAAACACTGCAACTATCTGTACAACCTTGCTCCCCCTTTTACAATTGCACTTCAGGCTTGGCTGTACCTCAAAATCAATTCCAGTGGTAATTCACAAGGATATTATCTTTCACATACTACAAAATCAGGAATTCATTGCAGAAAATAGTATTAATAAACTGATACCAAGGCCACCAGATATTTCAGGGTTTCTGCGTTTCCTCAGAAGACGAGTTGCTTTCAATGGAATCGGAGGTACGCTCTGGTTTAAGGGGATTAGTGTCAACTGCGTGATTGTTAATGGGGCCCTCCTCGGCAAGTTCATCTGGCCTGGCATTTAATTTGAATGGTCTCTGGAAATCTTTGGCATTTCTACTGTCAATAAATAAATTATTCAATTTTTCCTCCTGCATACAAAAACACTCAAGTTTTCAAAGGGAAGCTCCAGAAATGAGGCAGCAACCTACAGTATACACTGGTAACCACGTTTACAACAGTAATCAGTAACCCTATATATGCACAAAGGACTTTGCATAATTATGGCCCCATTAAAGCAATGAGTAGATAAAAAGTTATATAGATCAACAACCAGCAGATGTGAATCCCCAACACACTATGCAGAATAAAAACTCATTTAGGATAAGCAGAAATGTAGGAAGAAAACTCTTAATTTTATGCTAGCAACCGTCCCTTACCATACACATTGCAGTTGCCAAAAGAATGTGCAAACAAATTCAGTTTCTTGGTTGATATAAGGCACTAATCTGGTGCATTTATCACTTAGCTTCTCATCCAAAATAACCGATGGTGTTACCATGTTGATTTCCCAAACAAAGTCAACTACTTGTAATGACTACAAAAGATTATCAATATATAAGCTACCTAACCTGTGAGCAACTTATTAGGTATAGAATCGTGTTACCACTGCAAGACTTTAAAACTACTTACATTTTGTAGAGCTTCAAGCTTTCTCTGCAGTGCCTTGTGCTCAGCTTGAATACGGAATGGAACACCATGCTTTTGGTACACATTGTTTTGCGCCAGGTCTTCATCAATGTCATTAGCAGTGGTTGCAAAAGGATGATTTGCAGGAATCCATCTGACTGTTTCAGGGTCAACATCAGGAGGAATTGAATCCCCCTCTTTAAGGAACATTGTAGGTCTCTTCCACTGGTATGCTCTTGATCTCCTTTTCTGATGGATAGCTTGTTGCTCATTGGTAAGTGTAACTGGAGCTAAGCGATAAAGCTTTCCACACATCTCTACAGTTGAATTGCTCTTGCTAACCTTCACAAATGGATTATTAAATGGGTCTTCATAGTTGAGAGGTCTTGATCTGTAAAAAACAGATTTAAGAATTAAACTACACCATTAAAACAAGGAATGCACATTGCAGCCAAAGCTGTGAAATGTGACAGAACTGCACATCACCTATAGTAGCAGTAATTAAAAATGATTGATCATATGCAATGAAATGCTAGCCCTTAAGAATAAATAATTACCCCCTAAGATTAAATAACATGAAATTTGCCCAAAAGGCAATAAATTCATGAAATTTACATCCTTTGCAGAGGCAGCCACAAGTCAAAGGAAAAAGTGTTACAGAACGAAATCATACATGCCTCTTCTATCTGATCTTAGCTGGCCACGCCTTACAAGATCAGCTACAGAACCAGGACGGCTCTGCCTTGACTTCCTCGCCATGTATGCTCTCACAGCAACAACCAGAATTGCAATTGCAACGCACAACCCAATTGCAAAGTTATTTCCAGGGCATTTTTTCATCTGAGACAAACAAGAAATGGCCATGGCTTTTCATATTTGACTTTTTTTGTCAAGTAATCCATACAAACACTGCCTTTACTGGTTTTTCTGACAATGGCAATGAAAAGCAAATGTACCAATGACAACCAAAACAAAGTAAACAATGACCAATACTGGAGTAATCCTTAGCACCAATAAGAGACCAATGTTAAAAAAATTCTATATAAGCAGTAAATGGTTTCAAGTAAAACCAATGTGCGCTCAACATCTACGCTAGCAACTACATTTCAGGACCCTAGTATAAAATGAAACCAAAACCTGCTTAATCACCAAGAAAAATTATCCATTTCTTATCAAATTAAATATAGATAACTGAAAATTACCAGAAAAACAACTGGAGGGAAAGATGCAATGGATTCCTGAAAGGTGGAAAGTGGGTCTTTGGAATCTACCACCAGAGTCTGTTTTGCCGTATCACCCACCTCATTTTGGGCACGCTGGTCCTCATCGGAGCTCACTGAATCATTGATGGCTCTCAGCAAAAACCTTCTGTTAGTTGTTAGCTGAATCCAGCTTAGCTGTCGGCTTAGGCTACGATGTAGCAGGAAAGGTGTTCCATCTGAAGAAACCCGGTCCTTCCAGCCCCGAATTGAAGGCTGTTATCACACAGTTGACCCCCCAACACACACAAAAGAAAAACAAAAACAATTCAATGACAGAGAATATGTAAGAGAAACCATTAGGAAGAAAAATTTGGGATTTACCTGGAAAGGAAGGGAATGGAAGTGTAGACTCCAAACTAATGCCATTAGGATTTCGGAGATAGAAATTTCTTGCACTGAAAAACAAAAACAGAGGGGTATTAGCAATCCCCTCGAGATTTAGTAGATAACAACAGTACGTTCAGGTTACGATTTGACAAATTACCGTTGAAAAGATGTCACCAGCAGAGCAGTAAGCAATAGCCAGCAGACTCCTCACATTTCAGTTAATCACTCACCATGCCTCGTACTCCCAAAGAAAGCTTCTCGAGCGTGTGACGAACTGTAAGCCTTCGGTCTTCCAGAAACCCCTCAAACGAGAAATCTCGCCACCTTCAAGGAAGACTGAACCCAAACCCAGCGTGTGGATCCGTGGCGCAATGGTAGCGCGTCTGACTCCAGATCAGAAGGTTGCGTGTTCGATTCACGTCGGGTTCAAATGCCGCAAAGCTTTTCTTTTCCTTTTTTCACAAAGAATTTTTTTTTAATTTTTTGGTTGCTTGGTTCACTGAGGAATTTATTCTAGGACAAAGATGCACTTTGTACGGGAACAAATTTAGGTCAGTCCAGTACATGGATGTCAATTTTGTAATAGGTATGTTTCTCGGCTCCTTTAATAAAGGATGGTTTTGCAGGTGTTGGTCTTTTTTCTCTTTTGAAAATATGTTTGAAGCATAAATACCAGAAATGATTGCTTTGAAATGCTTATGACCCTTCAACATCACTTTCCCACTAAGCAATACTACAGGATTTCCCTAATTCTATACCATATGTTATAAATATTATCATATATATCCTATTAGTCCCACTTGACCTAGCTAGCTACTCTCAGTGTTGGCTAGCTTAATTAATTAATTAAGAGTCAAGCAAATTGCTTAACGTCCTAGATGCGCATTAAGCTCTTTAATTCATATCCTCCTAGTTAATCAAGTTTCTTTTGAAAAAGAAAAACAAATTTAAGCAGCTAGGACTAATTGACATCGTCTTGCTACATAGAATGCAGACATGCACATTGCATGAGAGTCGAGCCAGACTGCCCCCCCAAAACTCAATTTTTCTATCCACCATCTGAATTATCTCCACTGCTAGCCTTTGCCCTCTTTTATTTTCTCTGATGATGTTTCTTCCATGTGAATGCGAGATATATATATCCTGTTGTGGTAATAGACAGGCAGGCATGAACTCTCGGAGTGATGGGTTATTCTGGTACTCTAGTGGACAGTCCACCTTATTTTAATGGACGGCTTGAAAATAAAAGGAATATATTTTAAGGTTTTATCAATAAACAAATGGTTATATACCAGCATAAGGTGGACTGACACCATCTTTGTTAGGTCAAGACGAGAAAGAAGATGATAGTGTTTGAAAAATTTGGAGTTATCTTTATGTGAACATTAAGTAAATAATTAACGATATCTTAAGACATTAATTTACTCATTTTTGTTCGGAGTCTGCTAGTGGGTGTCACAATCTTCTTTCCGTCACCTGTTTGTAATAAGAAACAAAGTTTGATAGTTAGTGATCAATTCAAAACCAACCCCAGTTGCCATTTTTAGCCACGACCGACCTTATGCATTGGTAATACCTTTGGATTTTCGAAATGCTAAAAAAAAAAAAAAGTGAAAGCAATTCGGAAGCCGCCAAAATGAGTATTTAACTTGAAATATAATGCAAAACGACGGCATGGTGTTTCCCCTTTTCTCTTGGTGAAATCATTGTCAAATGTCAATTGACCCTTTTTTTTTATTGCTTGCACTCAATGGACTTGGGAGGTTGGCACAGACCGACCCCTTAGATTACTTAATTAATTACTTACTGGGGAATATAAGCAGGTTCTGACCTACGATTATAGTGGTGAAACAGGAGAGAAAATTCTTAAAAGAAAATTCATCCACCCCAAGTTAATAAACAAGAGGAATGTCTTAGGTGCTTTTTAACCCCGAGTCAGTGAAGAGAAAGTTGCAGCATTGCATGCTCCTGGGCGTGGAACGAGAATGTTGATACCCAGACTACCAAATAAAAAGAAAAAGAAAAACCCAAAAGGCAAAAAGGCAAAACAAGTTGTTTAAACATGTAGCAACCCACTTTATCTTGGCTTATCAGGCATAAAAGTGCCCGGGAAAAACAAAAGAGATCGACTGTTAACAGCATCAAAATCAAAATGTAACAGGAGGCGGTTCATGAATGGGCAAATCTTTTCCTTTCAGATTCGATGATCGTCCTACACAAAAGCAAGCAACAGATCTCTCTTACACGCTCAAGTGCCGGAAGCGAAAGGACTCATGTTTGACAGGTGCTCCCGCTTTCAGAATTTAGATTCTCTTCTCTTCATCACTTTAGATGGTCCTCCTGCCATCTTTAAGGGGTCCCATTTCTTTCCACCGATTCCATGGCCCATTTTACTTTTTGATTTGTTTTCTTTATTTCAAGTAATTGTAACAAGAATTCAGGCAAAGGGAAACAAAAACCAGCCCCCAGTCACATTGAGAATTTGAGATGGACATTAATAATAAAGAAAGAAAGAAAGAACATGCAACAAAAAACACTTCAACATGAAAGGACCATTGCGAAAGAAATTCCTGAACTGAGAGTTCAATCACTTTCTTCTGGTAAAAGCGAAGAACCAGACTTTAACTAAAGAGAAAATGAAAGGAAAAGGAAGGTGAAGAACCAGACCAAAGTCCGAACAGAACAAAAAGGCGGCAAAGCAAATCAACATACGGGGCACACTTACCTCAAAAATAGCTTGGATCAGCTCAGGCTGTACTTATGAATTAATGCAAGCTGTTCAGGGTTAAGATTCAAGTGTTGGCATCTGGGATTTTTAGTTCCAGAGAAGTATCGATGACTTGACAAAATGGAAGGGAACTCACATCACGGAAAAGTTGCTCAATTTTCATTCTTGAACCATTAATCTTTTTTGTGTGGGTAATCTGAACTAATCATGTTCTTACAGGAATCTGACATTCTGAATTCTGCCTATATTTTTTACATACATAAGTACCACTTAACTTTACATACATACACCAAATCAAAGACTACCACATAGAAATTCGAATAAAATCCAAACCTAAATGCTAGTAGTAGTAGTGCTAGTAGTAACAATTCAGGAGGCAAGCTAACCTAATAGAATTAACTTTGAAAAGAAAGAAAAAATGAGGAACCCTGAGACTGAGAGGCTAGGGCAAGAACCTATTGACATCATCTTCACGCTCCTTCAATCTGGCTTCAGTGTCAGTTCCCGAGGTTGAAGCCCCCGGCCCGGGCAAACCGCCGCACTTGTGGCATCTGGCAACTACCAGAAGCTGACGGCAGGAAGGGCAGGAAGAATGGGACCCTAACCACGTGTCGATGCAGGCCACGTGGAAGCCGTGGCCGCACTGCGGCAGCACCCGGATTTCATCGCCCACCTCGAACTCCGTCAGGCAAATCGCGCAATCGGAGAATTTGGCAGAGGATTCAGCTGAAAAGGTGGCCTTGGGGAGGGACTTGAGGATCTTCTTCTTTAGGCCCTTGTTGGCAGGAGGCGTAGGACGGGGTGTATCTGCTGGGTTGGAGGCAGAGCCGCCGGAGAGTCGGCGAAGCCAGGCGCAGCGTGCGACAGCGATGAGACCCAGTACGCAAATAAGGGCGCAGAGGAGAGCTGCAAGGATTACGACGAAGTCAGAGTCGACCGTTGCCGCTTGTTCAGGCGGCGGCGGCTCGCTAGTTGCCGAGGAATTGGCGGCGCCTAGGAGCCTGAAAGGACGAGTCATGTGAAGAGAGAGAGAGAGAGAGAAATTCGTTTTATGTACCGTAGTGTTGTGTTGTGTTGTGTCAAGCTGTTCTAACGTTTTCTGTTGAAGTAATGATTTTAGATGGGGTTTTATAGTAAATCAAGAATCTCTTTCATTACGCGGTCTAATTTATGCGTTAATTACTAGTACTAGAATAATTAATCACCACCGTTTTTATTGTTTCCTTTCCATGAATGACCCTCTGTTTTTGCTACTCATTCATCTACACCCCTGCATGCGGCTCTTCTCATTTTGACTTCCGTATCATCATGTAATAATTGTCAAATTCGTTTGAAAGACCTTTCTTTTCCTTCGATCCCACCCTTTTTTTTGTTCTACTGATACAGTTTACGATCGAAAGTCGAATTTTTGAGTTATGTAGATCATGATTTTCCTTATTTTGCTAGTATGAATGAGCAAGAAAGAGGAAGCCCAATACTTTGCTAGGCAAAAGAGAAGCAGATTAAAAAGGTCTTGTCTCTGCTCTTGCCAAAGCAAAAGAAAAAAAACCAATGACGGAGGCCAAAGATGGCAAACAGGCTAATTAGTTCTTCGATTCTTCATTATTTTTTTGGGTTCCCTTCTTTTATGCTTTAGGTTACTACAAAAAGAGCTCTTTGTATTGTCTTTTCGTGTCAACCAAAAGAAGCAGAGAAGTTGCAGCGGCTTATGGTTTTGTACCATTAATGCTGATACACTGGGGAAGTAGCTTCATATTCTACTCTTTGTTCTTAATTCTGCTTAGGCGGCTCGAAACTATTGCACGTATTTCTCTTGGGGACAAATTTTCGGGCACCCTTTGATTCGTTGTCACTTGTCAGATAAACAGGGTGAAAGCACAATATCTTCTCATCGTTTCCAGATTCGATTGCTGCTTGTTTTGAATGATTCCGGTTAATCTGACCATTCATCTATATTTTTGCTTTAGTGAGCCGTTGACAGATAGAGCGCGCAAGGGACAAAAATGACAAGTGACGGGAGTTACCCTGAAAAACAAAACAAAAAAGAAGTGGTGGGATTTGAACCCAAAACTATGTATTTTTAATTAAAAGAAATGATAGTGAAGAATGTAGTCCACTTTTGTTGACCAAACCGCAACGAGCGCCAGGGATCCCCCCATTCCCCATCAGGTATGATGATGGAAACGATTTTTAATTCATTTATTGCCCATAGCCAACCTTGGGCGCGTCTGTCCCTGCGTGTTTCGTATTCCCATTTTGTTCTTTCAATCCAAACTTTTTGTTTCAAGGTTTTAACGTTGTGAATGATCATACTACACACATGTCTATATTAACAGATGGAAAAGTGGTTATATATTCTTTACGTATTTATCCACGATTTCTCATCATCTAAACATGTTGAAAAGTGCGTGGGAAAAGTTTGTTTTCAACAGTATTTCCCACGAAAACGTCTCCCAGGACCACGAGGGATGGGCTTTCCAACTCTTCGCTTTCCAGATTTGGTCACCCAAGTCAAAGTCTCCTCCCTTCTACACATGCTTAGGCAGCGAGCATCGGACAAGTTATCTCTCTTGACGTGGGAGTCAAACTAGAAAGTTGTGAGCCATTGCCAATCTCAACCTCGTTCTCGGTCGTGATTATCCTTTTACCGACCTCCTTAATATCTTCATGCTCTCCCACCCCCACTACCCACCACCTGTTTTTCAATGTTCTTCCAGCCTACTCAAGTGAACTACCGTTTGAATACGCCTCTTGTTTGACTTGACCAGTGCAAGGTTAGTGGAACAACTTGGCTTATGGTCTTACCACTAGTTATTTCTACCACTTTGTAGTTTTTGATATTTAATTATTCAATCCCTTGCCTAGTAATTTTTAATCAGATTTATTAACAGAACAAGGTCCACTTGCACAGACCCCTTGTACCTTGATTCCGGGAAGTGCCCAGACAGGTTGAGTGGCAACTGCAAGGGGACGACGACACGTCCCTTCTTACTTTACTCTTTCCTTGTTGGAACTCATGGCCCCAGCACCGGCTATATCCTTCTCTCTTTTTCAGTTTTTCAATTTCTGTACCCTCTCATATCAGGATGATTTTTGTGAGTTATACAGAAAGAATCAACCATGGTACGATGGTGGAGAATCGACGATCAAAATTTTCTTGAAATCAAAACCATATCTAAGACCTGCAAGATGTGGCATCTATCTTCCAGACATATAATTCAGCATGAGAGTTGTATCACCAATTCCCGACATGTGGCCCGTTTCCTACATGGATTTTAGTCGAAAATGCATCTAGCCTAAAATCCGGTTGTCATTTTTTGAACCCTTCCCTATGGCTGTACAAAAATTCTAAACCCATTCAATCACCATGGCAAGGCAGAAGGATTTGACTAGAAGAAGAAGAGAAAAAGAAAACCCCAAAAGGGTAGAAAATAGTCAATGAACCATGACACCAATCAGCCTCAACACAGCTGTCTGTCCGTCAGAATCAAAATGAACATTATGTTTTTGGGACTCACATAGCTCACCACCAAATGAGGTCAATCTTGTACATTCTCACAAATCGTATCTTATGTTCCATCTACCATTCATGTCAGCATTGAGGGTCCAATTATTTTCCCTAATCTGCATATATGGAACCTGCAAGAGGAATTTTCACCAAGAAATAAAACAAAGGAGCTTAAACAAAGGAACTTAAGAAGTTAACGGAAAGAAAAGGTACAATGCATAGATTACTAGGAGGAAAACACTTGAGCATTGAAGCAAAAATTAACTCAACCGTTCTTGTTCTTCATATTGAATGCTTTCCGCATCAAAATTAGTAAATTTTGTGCACAAATTGTAAAAAGTAATCTCATGTTAAAAGAAGGTACAATGCATAGATTACTAGGAGGAAAACACTTGAGCATTGAAGCAAAAATTAACTCAACCGTTCTTGTTCTTCATATTGAATGCTTTCCGCATCAAAATTAGTAAATTTTGTGCACAAATTGTAAAAAGTAATCTCATGTTAAAAGAATTTACTAATGTTACCGTGTACTAAGTTTCCAAGTGCTCTAAAAGGTTGCATTTGGGTGAGATACCAAGATGTTGCAAAGATGACAGTAGGGTGGCACATGGAATTGATAATTAGATGTTTCACTACAAACACGACTTGGAAAATAAAAAATGCAATTAAATCCCAGAACTAAGACTAGTGCACTTTATGGCTCTTTCTGAAAACAAACTGAAACATGCCCAAATGATCAAAGTGATCAATATAGATGATGGGCAACACTAAAAATTAAAAAAGCAGATATTGGAATAACCAAAATTAAATGCATTTCCCTCCCAAAGATCGATATTTTAGATGTTCAAATACCATTTATAAAAAGGAATTACCTTGTCAAATACTTCATAGCCAAGTTTGAGTCTAACATCTTGGTCTTTCTGGAAATTGAATATGCTAAAAGTAAATTCAGCAGCTCCTTCTGACTTCCTCTGTCATGATAGTTGCATAAACTATTAGCAAGAAAAGCTAGAGCTATGTATTAGTTAGGCTATGGATGACACTCATGGGAATAAGTAACTGCAGTTATCTCCCTAAAGAATCACTAGAATTAAAGGAAGCTTTGATGGAATCATTCCAATCAAAATTAAGAAAGAAGGAACAAGTGTGTAAAATGTACTCATGGGCATCAATTCAAAATGGTTTTTTGAGGAAAAATTGAATTATGTGAACCAAAAATTAGCAAGAATTATTCTTGAAATATCAAGCACTAAATAAATGCTCTGAAAACTTAAAGGCAGCACTAACCCCCTTGAATTCTTGGTCAACATCGTATCTTCCCTTGACAACAAAGTTTACCAAACCATTGTTGGTTACAAGAAAAGACTTTTTTCCTCGCACTGTGTACTGCACCTTATCGCGCTTATTGTAGCGCATTCCTACACCAAGCCTTGTAAGTAACTACAGAAACTTATCAGTCATGTTAATAAACTTGGAAAACAAAAAGCTTAAGTTTGCAAGTGAACGTTCATAAAACAAAAGCGTAACTCTTGGGGACAACATACATCAGGATAGAAGTGCCTTATCATAGCACAAAAGTTACTCGGGGCTCCAGTTTTTGTGTCTAGCTCACCACGAACCTAATGTTAAGATACAGAAGATGTAAGAAAACAATTACTACAATAAAATGTCAATAAAGATTGCTCAAATAAAATGGATTCAAGATGTACACATGTACAATTCTCCCGTAATAACGACAAAAGCATAAGGTCACTTAAAAAAAAAATTTCCTTTTGGGTATTTGCAATATCTCACATTCACGTTCAAATCTCAATTTTGAGCTGCCCAAAGGGGTGAAATTTTGCAGGCTGTATAACACATTTAATCTACAGAAATTGCAGGAATTCTAGCACTCTGATACGCAATAAGGAATTAATAGTCTGGCCAAGTTAAGCAAGGAGCACACCAGAAGTCAAAGAAATGATAAACAAAAAGCTGGAAAGAAACCGTGAAATTTCAATCTTTAATTATATGTCTAGTAGTGAAATCCTACATCTCAGGGATTGAAGTGAAAAGGCAAAAACTGAAAGCGCAAATCAAAGCAGAAAAGCCGAAAGCTTTGAGAAACAAACCTGCAAATGGGTTTTGGAATCGATAGGGAACTTCTCTTTGGCGTGGATTCTTAGAGCTTTGGAATCTCCACTGTACCTCAACGATGTCTCCATTTCTTTCTTTCTGCAGTTCCTATCTTATCTAATTTTCTAGTTTGCACCACCAGGAAACGCGCCTGTCGAAAGCCAAGAAACCAGAAATATAAAGCAACGTGTCAAATTTGTGGGCTGAAGAAATTTGGGCCTGGTCATGGTGAACTCGTTGAAAGCCCAATTTTAGGTGGGCCAACACCAGCCCATTTTTATAAACGGAACCCGACCAGGCCATCTAGCAGTTGGAATTGAAGCACGTTGTAATAAAAGTAAAACAGAGGAGGAAGAGGGTAAGGAAAAAAAAAAAAAGTCAAGCCTAGAAAGTCTGAAGTGAAGTCAGAAGTGCATCTGGTGGGGGAGAGATTGGGCGATAATGGAGATTTCGAGGTTTGGTTTATTTGTGTTTACAATCGCAATTCTGGCATCACCGGCACTCTCCGATCTAGTCCTCTCCAAAGTCGATCGACGCGTAAGTTTCATCTTCTCTTACGTTTCTATCTTCTTCTCGATTCAATTTTTCATTTCCCCGTGTTCTTTTTCTGGAGGCTTCTAGGGTTTGTAATATGTTATCTTTGTAAGTTCCTTTTCTCTGATTGATTCACTGCTTCTTGTTATTTTCATTTTTTTAAGCTTCATTTTCCTGTTTCTGGAGAGTTTTTTTATCAATCTCAGAATTCATATCTTTTGGTTGACCTGCCCGTATCTCTTTGATCTCTGCAAGCTGTAATCTTTATGCTAACGGCGTTTCTTGTGGTGTTGCAGATTTATTTGACATCACAAATTGTACGGATTTCTTCAACTTTAAAGGTGCTTCACTAATGGTCATTGCTCACTTTTCCTTTCACTCTGCAGTTGCTAAAGCTCTCAACTATTTCTCTTTTTTTATTTTTGAATGTCGGTTCTCCTACAAGCGCTGTGATATTGTCTTCTAGGTGGAGAATGCAGGTCCTGAGATGGTGTCTGAGGTTCTGTTGGCTTTTCCCGAGCTTCAAGCCAAAAACTTGGCATATTTGATGGCTACCCAACATGAAGGGAAAGGGAAAGTAAAAAATTCTGTTGTTGCTCTCCCTGTTGAGGTCGCCAGCCCGAAAGACATGCCTCCTGCTTTAACATTCTATTCAGTATCATTGCCTAAGGGATTAGCTGAGGGTGATAGCTTCACTTTTGATGTCTTGGCTGTATATACCCATGCCCTGCAACCTATTCCTGAGCAAATCACTCAGGCTGATATTCAGCTTGTAGTTTACCAGGAAAGTGCATACTATCTATCTCCTTATGTTGTCAAGGTCCAGTCCCTAAGCATTAAATTGCCTGATTCTAGAATTGAATCCTATACAAAACTGGAGAACACAAAGATTCATGGTTCAGAAATCAAATATGGTCCTTATGAGAATCTTCCTGCATTCTCGTACTCACCCATAGTAGTTCATTTTGAGAGCAATCAACCCTTCGCTGTTGCTCAGGAATTGGTGAGAGAGATAGAAGTTTCCCATTGGGGTAATGTGCAGGTCACCGAGCATTACAAGCTCGGCCATGGTGGAGCCCGAAGCAAGGGTGAATTTTCCAGGTTATTTCTCTTATGTTTCCTTTTTATGGATTGTGGTGAGTGCCACAGGAGGTTGGAAGTTTGTTTCTGACTTCTTGCCTTGATTCTGCAGGCTTGATTTCCAGGCTAGACCAAATCTTCGAGGTGCATCAGCCTTTAGGTATCTTGTTGCAAATTTGCCACCAAGGGCTCATTCTGTTTACTACAGGGATGAAATTGGCAATATATCAACATCTCATCTATGGGGTGACTCCAAAAAGGTTGTAATGCAGATTAGGATTTAAAGAGTATCTATCTCTGGGTATTTTATTTTTTCTGAAGTGCTATTTGTCTTTGCAGACTGAACTATTGATTGAACCAAGGTACCCCATGTTTGGTGGCTGGAAAACTGCTTTTACCATTGGATATGGCTTGCCACTTCAGGACTTCTTGTATAAATCAGAGGGGAAACGCTTTCTTAACATCACTTTTAGTAGCCCAATGGTTGAGTTGATCATTGACACTCTCATTGTGAAGGTTGGTAGCGTGTAGATATTTTGTTTTAGATATCTTTCTTTAGGCCTCAGAATGATGGTGGGGTGGAAATTGATTGGGAGTATCTATCCCAACCTTGCCTGAAACTTATATTAAAAAGTGTATTTAAGTACTCACAACTGTTATTGTATTAGGACATGATATATTTCTTAGTTATTTATTATGTATAAGACATGTTTTCCACGAAATACCGAAGATGCAGTATTATTATGATCTTCAGAGCTAAGATATGCATGTGTGATTTATTAGTTGCAGGCTGGTGAATAACAAGAAAATTGCTTTACTAGCAGCCTTACCTTGACCTGGTATTTTGATTTGCAGGTTGTGTTGCCTGAGGGTTCTAGTGACATATCTGTATCAGCTCCTTTTCCTGTGAAGCAGTGGCAAGAGGTATTAGAAGGCTTTTCTGTTGCTATTGACCATATATTTTTATAATTTAGGGTTCGTGTTTGTGCAGAATTTGGAATCTGAAGGCTGTGGTTTTTTATATATAATGTGCTTATGGTTGTATGCAGACCAAAATCTCCCACTTGGATATTGATGGTAGACCAGTAGTTGTGCTGGAAAAGACTAATGTTGTGCCGGAGCACAATCAACATTTTCAGGTATTGATGCTTTGTCCATTTTCAATCTGAATGACTTGCACACTGGTTCTAGCATATTAGCGTAAGGCCTCAACTCTGATATCTCCAAATGAAGAATACTGGATATTAGGATATATAATAATCTTATACTTACAGAGTTATGTACTTTAATAGATTGATATTATACTGCACTTCTTGTTCTGATGTTTGTTTACTTTTCAGGTCTATTACAAGTTCAACAAACTATCGATGCTTAGAGAGCCACTGATGCTAATTTCAGGATTTTTCTTTCTTTTTGTTGCTTGCATTGTTTATATGCATGCTGACATATCAATCTCCAAGTCTTCTGCTTCTTATTTGGCTAAACAGCAGTGGGAAGAGGCGAGTAGGATGACACTACGCTATTTACTTGGCTCTCCCCATAATCATCATGTACAAGCACATCAATTATAGACTTTGTTTTCCATAATTTCAGGTTCAGGGTGTGATTCAGCAGGTTCAGAATATCATGAGCCGATGCTTGACAACACATGATAAGCTGGAAGCATCACTACGTGATCTTTCTAGGACAGGGGATGTTCAAGCCTGTAAAGCTGCTCGAAAATCAGCTGATGGTTTGTTAAAGGAGCTGTCAAAAGAATTGAAACCATTGCTGACCTTCTTGCATTCTTCTCCATCAACTGCTCAAATATTACCCAAGGTTCACCTGTCTTTTACTTTATTGGTGTTTTTGCTCAGCTTTTCTAGATCAATCTGAATATGTGTTTTTGACCTTTCAGATTTTTCATTTGTTGCAACACCTTATTTTGATAGAATTGGTTAAGCCTTGATTTCTGACAGTATTTTTAGTCGAACTTGACTGTGCATGACTGAAATATTCTGTTTTGCTCTGGATGTCAGTAGCATTTGTATTGTCAAGTTTTATTTTGCTTTTATAGACTGTTGGTATCAGTAATTTCTTTTGGATGTCTGTATAGGTGGAAGAGCTGGTGGCTAAGGAGAGAGAATTGCAAGAAAAGGTGATGGCAAAGCACTCTACAGTGGTGGATGGCTATGAGAAGAAGTCTGGGGCACGGGATATTGAGAACCGGGTGGCGTTGCAGCAACAGAAACTTACAGCATTGAGGCAGGAGGTTGACGATCTTCTTGAGTTCATTGATGAAATATAAAATAGGCATAGTATATTGGTCCAAACTGATGACCTTGCCATTTGTAATGCGGGGGTAAGAATTTTGTTTAAGGATTATGGATGAGTTAGCCCTAGTTTCAATGTTTTCTTCTTTTGTTTATCTCTGGAACGTTGTTTCTTCCTTAATCTATATGACTTTTGCATACAATTCAATATTGAATGGTTAAATCTCTGCCCAAATTACCTGGAAAGGGAAAAAGAATCATTTAGCAAGTATGATTGGCTCCAAAATAATCTAGTTTTATTTAAGTCAGCTCATAATCGGAGTTTCTCAGGAAAAAAGAAACAAACTGATTTGTGTTATCATTGATATTTCACCTAGGATTTAAAATTGACGTTCCTGACAGGACATCAAAATAAACAGGTCTGTACAAATAACCATCCAAAGCAAAATCTTATTCACGATTGGGCCGTAGATTACAACGAACAATCTCAGTTAAAAGGGCGAGAGACCACGAGTGAAGAAATGGGGCGCAACTGGAATGTTAAGGCTTTTTTCACTGCCATGCTATTTCCAGGAGAAGGTAGAAGTGAAAGGCTTTACTTCTCTTCGGGTGGCATCACTTGCAAAAGCTCAATGTTTAGCTCGAATGTGCTTCCTGGCTGCACAGAAGATATATGAATAACTTTAGTTTGGGTCTTTATAACTCAATTGCTGACCTGACAGGTTTCTTTGTCTCCAAAAGAAATATAATATACATGCTGCTGAATGAGGCAGGATTTCACAAATCTGCCTATTTATTTAACTGCTACTACAATATCCAGTCTGAGGACACACAGCAATATTAAAGAATTCAAATCTGCGGATCATGGAGAAAAGCTATAGCTTCACCAATTTTGTCAGCTATTGAAAGAGCTACATAACATAAGACACAGACAAGGACTTTACCGGGATCTCATTCATTCCTTTCTGGCCATAGCCCACCTCTGGAGGAACAATGACAGTCCTCTAGGAAACATAATATGAGAAGATCAAACAAAAGCTTGTAAAGTAATAGCTGAAGTGATTAAGAGGGAAAGAGGAGATTTAGAGAAGTTATCTAAACCAAACGAATAAGGAAAGAAAGAGGATGCCATTACCTTTCCCCCCACTTTCATTCCTTCTGTTATTGAGTACATAGCTGGTGGGGGCTTTGGTGCAGCTTGTGCAGAAAACAAACCATTTGGGTTGTCTACAAAATCTCGTTTCCTTTCTTTCCCTGGAGTAGCTCCAACCTTGAATTGATATGGCTGAGTAAAGAATGACACAATGAGTGTTACAAGATCATATTTTTGTTAGGAATTCTTGACATCTCTGGGAGAAAATGCTACTTGTTTTGATTGAACAAAAATAGTCCTTAGTGCTGCCCCTGCTCCTAGACACACATGGTATATATACATATAACAGGATATAACCTGGGCAATGATACGATTCCCAGCTAGAAGTTTAGACTCCCGACTTGAAACAGCAGTAATACCACGATATATGCAGTCAAAGTGCACCTGAAACCGAAAGAAAAAACAAATAAAAAAAAAAAAAGAAAGCCAGGGAAGAGGGTTAATATGAATCCAAAAACATGGAATAGAACGTATTCATTTACAAAGAGACCTGTACAGTTGATCCTTTTTCTGCTACAGAACCCTTTCCTTCGACAATATCATAGTATTTCAATCCCTCGGCTGTTGATTCAACAACATAAAGCAAAAGGATAGTTATTTTCAAATGCTCATCAAGACCAATTTTCAAGGTCTCTTCTCACCAGTTGTGCAGCATTTGCCATATGCCAATACATGAAACCAAAAGTTCACTTGTATGTTCTAATTTCGGTAATTTATGGACTGAAATTAGCAACCAAAGTGAATTTGATACGCGAGATTATGACAAAATTGATAATTGTTGAAGAAGAGCGAAAGAATTGGATGCACAAAAAGCATAAACGATAAAAAGCTTAAGGAAGGGAGCAACTAACGGGTGGTGAGATAGTCTTCAATGGGGATGGTCTTCTTGTTGCGTCTCTCTCTGGCCTCTGAGAACTGGGGCAGTGAAACGAGAAAGAAAGGCACTGAAGAGACTAATATCGCACACCTTCTCGAAATGGGTACTGATATCACAGGTTGCTTCGTGTTGTGCGTTTGATTTGCACTGCATTTTGAGCAGATTTTATGACAATCAAGGTTCCATCTCTGTAGAATTCTTACTGATGCCATGACCCCCTGGCCCTGTTGCAGTTGGAAGAGCCTAAGGCCGTTAAAAACCCTGCAAAGCCCACCGACCTCTATCCATTTCCGTCCTCCAATGACCTTTGTACCCTTAACCGGTCAATCTTTCCCTCTGCCTACCGTTATCATCACTTCTCAATTACATTTGGCCCACGAGTCCAAAGGAGCCTGACCCGTGTTGGACTTAAGCAAGCTGGGGTTTCAGGTTTGTGATGTATACATTTTATTTGTTACTATCATTTTCAGAACTTCCCTCGTCGAATTCAACAGTAAATTTTGAAGAATGCATCAAACCGTCCCATGCATGAATGCTGAAAAACTGTTGATATATAGTAATTAAAATTTCAGGGTCATAAGTGATTAAGTTGTCTCACTAATTCTGATGTAAACCAGTGTTTATGGTACTACAGAACTATGTAATGAAAATTACATTACAACAAGCTGCACCCATCAGCTACAAGTAATGCAGTTTGAGTTGTATCACATCTATGATCTATCAGGTAGAGAAGGGATAGTTGTGGCCAAAAGATTGTAAGATTATTCAATTTCCTGTTTCTTCCAATGTGAACCCAAAGCAAGTTTGGTGTCTGCTGGTTATAGAAAATATGCCTGATTCTGAAACGAAGGAAAAGCGATACAGCCCGTGTCTGTTTTACTGCATCCACCATCAAAGTTATGATGCTCATGGTCCAGTCAGAAGGTCACGCTGACCTCCATTCAGATCCACACTAGCCCTGATGTTTGCTGTCCGATTAGGGGTTGATGTCTCTGCTTCAATAGCGACATCCTGATTATCTAGACGATCCATGTTCCCAGCGGCAGAGCGTTCATGTAGCGGGGAATTCTTAGGGCTTCCTCCCAATGTTCTTGTACGAGGGGCTTCTGGCTTCCCATCGCCCATCTTCTTTACAGCCTTCATGTGCCACTGCTTTAGGGCCTTGGAAGTTTGTTCATCAAAGATTGACCTCTTCATGGTTGATCCCATCTGAACACCCCATAGAAGAATTAATCAAGCAGAGAGGCTAATATGAAACAGAACGGAAAACAAGAGCTCCATGGATAAGTTTCGTTATTGTTATTATGGGTCCCAAACTTGTCTTGGTTTCATGAAGTCTGTCTTAGATTTTCAAAGTACGTTCCTCTCAATCTTACAGTAATTACTTCTGCTTGTCTAACTTCAAAATTTCAGGTCGCAAAGACAATCACATAACTGAGCAGAAGAGCAATAATTATTATGAGTGAACCTGAGTAACAAGGGCATAAAGTGGAAGTGTGATGTAGCTGCACATGAATTGGACTACAACCCTGTAAAAAAAATTTCAACATTCGGAACAGAAGATCAATACATACAGTATGAATTCACAGATTTACAATGGTAGCTACTCTGTAAAAGCTGTGTATCAAATGTTCTGCTTAACACTTTCATAACTAGTAGGTAAGCTATGAGTTTCTTGTTTTTTTTTTTTTTTTTTTATGGTTGGATGGTTGTAATAACTGAAAGGACTCTTTTTAAAGTTGCTTCACACCCAGGAGAGAAGTATGGCTTACCCAAGAAAAACTCTTGCAAATATAAGACGTAAATCCCGATGAAAGCATGACTGTAGGCCGAACTCATACTGCGTCATGGGGAAGCATTAGTAACTTTCCAGTACTTCTGGACATAGGAATATGAAGAAGAAAGAAGAGAACAACATCATTACCGTTATCCAAAAGAAATATGTGATCTCGAATGCATTCTGGAGATCAGAGACATACAGAATGTCAGAATAATTTTCAACAGCACAGAAAGCCCTCAAGCTATGTGTGTAAGCCACGTTAGAATCTATTATTATTTTGAACAAATGAAAGCTTCAGTTATCATTTTACAAGAAAGAAGATGATGTTCTGCAGAACCGGCTGGTGGTGCAAACACAGTAACAGAACGTAATGGAAAAAAAAAAGAAAGAAGTTCCACAAGGCGAACAACAATCATTAAAAGGAGAAGAAGAAGAAGAAGAAGAAGATTGAAATACCTGAAACAGCACAAAATGGATGAGATGGAGGACTAACGGAGGCCAAGCAAACCAAAAATGCGCGTCAGAGACTTGCACAAGAGGCATCCCTTGTATTACAGCATGTTTTTCTACTATTTCAATTGCCATTTGAGCTATAATCGCTTGAAGCTTGGTTCCAACTGCTAATGTTACCTTCAATAAAATTCAAAGGTTATTCCTTTACATAAAACATAAATGGCATGATTAAATGGAAGTTTTCCATGGACAATCTCTTACCACTAGAGGAATTATGGATAGAAAAAACATAGCATGCCATCCTGAAAGGATCAAACCAGTATACATGAATCACTCAGCATATAGGAGGAAAAACGCAGTAAATATGGATAAAAGAAAGACAAATAAAAGTAAATGAGAAGGTAAAAAGGAATTAACCGTGAACATCCAGAAGGAGAAAGGTCACTGCCGACGCCCATAATATAGGACTGCAATCGCCAGGAGTATGAAAGTTAGTGGACCAATGAAAGCTGCTCTAAGCTATCCTGACGGGTTTCGTAAGAGCGTGGCAAAGTTGCTAATTGAACTAGAAGTTCCGGAAAACAAAGATCAGAATCTCACCTAATTCCAACGACAACCTTAAAGTCATCCTCTAGTGATCTTTTGATATATTTTTGAAAGTCAAACTTACTTCCAGATGCTAAATGAACCTATAAGAATCCAGTAATTAACTCATAATCTCGTATTGGTAACAGCAAAAAGGTAATAACAGAACTTCTTCGGCGGTAGGTAACTCACAGTGACGAATCCATGGCGCATTGTTAGATAGTCAGCCTTGCGAACAGACCTGAAGAATTGTCGCCAGAAGCATACCTGGAAGAATTGATTCCATTTAACAAGTGTAGCTGCAATCTGAAAAGCTGATTGTTTAAACCTTCGAGCAAACAGTTTATGACATCTTACGAAATAAAAGGAGAATTTTGTTTTTGTCCAGGGCCTGGTGTGGTCTCTCACAAAGGATGTCTCATGAGTGAGCCTAAATCTTGAAGGATCTACAATTAGCAAGCACCACTACCCCAAGTCAGCATGTGAAGAATTTAGAACTTAGGCAAGAATTTACCATCGATGAAGCTAGAAGTTCAAAACAAACTGATGATTAACTGTTACATCAAATTTTGTACCATTGAATTCGTTAACACTGGTACACTCCCGTTCCCACTCCTTCCACCCTCGTGTCTGCATTACAAGAGATTCATACATGAACAAGTATTAACTCCATTCATCACTGAGAGGGAAAAGAAACTGAAGAGGATAGCCACCTTTAATCTTCCAAGCAGCATTGTTATGGCGCTGTATGTCACATGGAAAACTGCTAAAAAGAATATGAAAATATGCAACTGATGTAATCCATTGACAGATATTAGTGGCACGTACCCCTACAAGTACAGATTTACAGCTGCTTCAGATAGAAAGTTGGAAGAGGAGATAGTTAGAAAGATTCACAGATATACACATAATAAAAACAATATAAACATGAAGGTATACACATGCTGATGTACCAAAAAATGGAGCAATCCCCCCTCCTCTTTCTAGTGCATTTTATGTTAGTCAATTGGCAAACTCATTTGCATTTTTTAACTCAAATTATACACCAGACTGAGCTCATCATCAAATAATGTAACATATATATGTACTAAAATTTATAGTAATTTGTAAACCAAGATGCACTTACGTGCTCGCACGCTGCACCTTTGCTAGCACCACCTAAAAATCTACGCTCATAAAATAGCAGTCTCCGATGTGCACTCTCCCCACCATGTTGTTGCTCAGGCTGCTTATGCTGTGCTTTATGATGTGCAGTATCAACTCTCTTGGGGCAAAACAGCATAGTATCCGCAACCTTTACTGGAATACAGATATTGGAGATATAACTCTGCCCGAATGTCAGGAGCAGAGAAATGAATCCCAAAACCATAAGTTCTGAAAGCAGACAAAATGTATACATATGAAAATTGTTCAACAATCTGCAGTAGCTAGGTACCATGTGAATTGTGAAAGCAGCAACTAGTACATATATTATTCTAGAAGGACCGGGAATCAAAATTGAGTATCAGGTCGGGGAATTTTACCGCCTTTAACTTTTTGAAGAGCCTCGTACAAAGCCATCTTTCTTCTTTCTTCGAACCACTGGAATGAAACATAATCAAGAAAGTACAAAGTAATAGGTAAGAAGAGGCATATATATTCAGTTACCATAACAAATTACTAAAGGGGTTCTCTCTTCTGTTGGTTTGACGCCGAAAGATAGCCATTTCTATGGCGGTTGCAGCACCAGAAAATGAAAGCAACAAAGCAATGCACGTAATCCCATAAATGAAAATGAAAAAGTAAACTCTGGTAATTAATGGTTACCTCCCCAATTGCATGGAGAAGCTTTTCCAGGATGATTGAAATAACAACGATGACAGCACAAACAACCGCCACAGCCCAGGTTGGCGTTTGGTCAAGCTCCCTCGCAGCAGCACCGCCTCCTTCACCTCCCCCCATTAATAACTTCCTCAAGAAACTGCTCTGCTCTATTAGATACTCAACAACAACCTCAACTCTTCAAACACGATCTACCTATCTATCTATATCTAATTGTTATCTTTTATACATTAAGGGTATTCAGCTTCAATTAGAATTGATAGAAAGTAAAATCCATCTCCCACTTAAGCAGGCAGCTTTGATGGGTCCGATCCTGAAGGCCAAACTTTCATCATAAAAATCAAGTTTTGAAAATTGTCATGGAGAATTCAACCTCTGGGGAGAAGGTAGTTTCCTTTCCTTGTTTCCCTGTTGTAACGGTTTTGAAGCGGGAATGTACGGAGAGGAACAAGCAGCTGTTGGTCACCAAGGATTTGCCCGTTCCTGTCCCCTCGAATTTCCAGTTTGCCCCTCTTCAACCTGTTAACGGGAGTGCATGCATATAGGAATTTAGTTAGAACTAGGTCACCATATGACCACAAAGACAAACTATGAACTTTTTTTTTCTTTTTTTTACTGAGTAAATTTAGACAGATATCATTCATATTTGTCTAAAAATTCGAGTCCTTATACTTTCTCTTACACCAAAAATAAAAAAAATAGACAAATATCAAGTAGTCCATGAGTTAACCAAAGGGTATGTTTCTAGGGAGGTGTACTCAATCGACCTTGTCTTACCCCAATCAAACTGAGTTATGTTACAAATTGTTTAGGCTCAGTTTTTCTATTTCTCATTATTTGTGAATGATCGAAATGTTGATTAATTAATATAAAATTTCAAGGCCATAAGGAGAAAATAATGAGAAGAATATGAAGGAGGACCAAATTGAATGGGTTGCTATTAATTAGGGAGGTGAGAGCCAAAGTGAAATTTATTAAAAGATAAGAGTTAAAGTGAGAATATACCGCTTAAAATCCTTGGGGAGAAAGAGAAAGAAGAGGGAAGCAAAGGCTTAATTAGGAGAGCAGTCCTAGAGTGCAAAGGGAACTCTATTGTATATGACAAGAGGAACTAGTAAGCATCAACAATCTAATCTAATGTTCCTGAACCCCATTTCTGAATACCCCACTTTCTTTGTTCGCCATGCATGAGGAACCAAGAATTCGTGATTCATCCCAAACATATTTATCTGCATGCCTATTGAATCTCTAGTTCGATTCAAATGCGTGAACAAGGAGTGTAATGAGATCATCTCCAATCCCAGGTTTGCAGCCGTTCATGCTGCCAGAACTCCTTCGAAGGTATACTTGGTTTGTGCTGCTTCGCATATTCTAAATTTCTAATCCTGGAAATATGGTCTACATCCCTCTCTACTCTCAGCAAAAACCCAACTATTTCATGGCTCCCCCTTCCTTTGAAACTTCTTGCAATGGGCTTTTTCTTCACGTTCCCTTTGGAACTCCCTAGTTTTTCACTGTTTTCAATCCCACAACCAGAAGTTTCAGCTTATACTGAGGCCAAAACGATATTATCCCCAGTGCTAGAATAGACACAATCTTGTCAGGCCTACGATCCCATTCTTTCTCCGGGCATGACTACAGGATAGTTCATGTCTTTGTTATTGATGAAGATCAAGAGTATGGGTTTGAGATATTCTCATCCACTCTCAACTCATGGTAAAAGTCCAACCCGAGACTGAGGTGTGAATCAATATTTGAAGCCTCCCATTGAGCCAAAAAAAAACTATTTGAAGCCTCCCGAGCTGAAGCTGTGTACTTTAATGGATCTCTTCGCTGGATTAAGCAGGGTGGCAACATTGTTGCCTTCAATGTGAAGACAGAAGACGCGCGGATCATTCACATGCCAGATAAACTGGTACTGAAGATGATAAAGTCCCAACAGAAGAAGCCATGGTTCGGCCTTGTCAAAGGGTTGATCAATGTAGTTTATCTTTCAACATTAGAATTTTTGGGTTGGGTCCTCCACGACCATGATAACTGCAAGGGGGAGTTAGTCAGAACCCGTGTAGCATCCCTACCATCTGGAGACGATTTACATGTCATATTCTTTGACGGTAAATGGGTTGTTTCTAAGGGACAGAAAAGAAGAGGATTCACATGTATAACATAAAATCAGATGAGTGGAAGAAGATCGAGGCAAAGCAGCGGGACCAAACATGTTTTGAGGATGAGGAGATTGATTACATCTATGTTCCGTTTATTCCTTCCATAGTTAGAAATGAATAGTAATTTATCAACTTGCAGATCGTTCTATTATCTCTGCAAAATCTCCAAATTCCAGGACAGAACAGACCAAGCAGAGGAAAATAGTACGAGGCCATAAGGTAGACCAAGGAAAAGTGAGTTGAAAGCTAGCACCATGTTTCTTGCTGTATTTTCATTCGCAACATCTAGAAAAGCT
Organism: Theobroma grandiflorum; assembly: GCA_036013995.1. Taxonomy (NCBI): domain Eukaryota; kingdom Viridiplantae; phylum Streptophyta; class Magnoliopsida; order Malvales; family Malvaceae; genus Theobroma; species Theobroma grandiflorum. The sequence goes on from CP142126.1 coordinate 24,040,173, forward strand.
TTCTGTTCTAGGGAACATCATGGAGAGATTTGTCTCTTTAGAATTCTGGACCCCTATTTTTTCAGTAATATTATAATATTTTGCATCTTGAACGCTGCTATAATCTGACTTGAAACAAAAGAAATAGAAAAAAAATATATGTAATAATCGTGCTCCACTTGAATCAGAATTCTTACAGTTACAGATCCTGATTATCATTATCAACAGCAAACAGTGATTAAATGAAATTATAATTCCTATAGTATAATTAACTGGTAACTACAACGATGGAAAACCCTTTGGATAACAAGGCCATGCCCCATGCCCGAATAAACTGTTTGATTTTGTAGAGCTAAATAGTTTCAGTTTGCTCTGACGAAAAAAAAAGAAGGTAAAAAAACCGCCTTGAATTGACAACTAAATTGCATTCAAGCTTAGAACCTAAACCGTGCAGCAGATATCCACAGGCTGCACAAGAAAATAAACCAAATTAAATGAAAATTTTAACTTCTAACACAAGCTATCTTGAAACCCAAATTAGTTTCCCTTATTTCGGTGCTCAAGGCAACCTAGATGAAAATTGCTTTTGTTGAGAATCACTAGGGACAAACACAGGTAGCTGGCCACCTCTCTGTGATCTACCCTGCTGATAATGACTTGATGTAGAACCTCTATCCAAGCCAACAGACAATGAACTACCACTCCTTGTTCCTTGGTTAAGCTGCTCCTTCATAATAGGACCACCGAAAAAAATCGATTGACCAGTGTATAAAAGCTCTGTTCCAGGGACCTGCAAAGAACCAGCACTTCTGGAAGATGAAGAAACAAAGCGCCCAGCTTCTGGATCCCAAAAAACTGAAGTTCTTGAGCTTTCTGTAGCACTTGAACTTTTTCTGAAAGGATATCCAGCAGCATTTTCATGTGCAGCAGTTTCACGGGCGGCAGTTTCATTCTCTTCACTTTGTTTAGTTGACAAAGGAGATTGATTGGCTGACATTTGGTACATGGGGTTGAAATGTTCTGTATTTGAATCTTGTTGTGCCAAAGAGGGGGTTATGCTGGAAAGATGAGGACTGCTAACGTTGCCAACACTGTGGCCACATGATTCAGCATCTTCTCTGCTAGCACGACTTGGAGGATATGAGCTCAATGCCCCTGCTCTAGCATTTTTACTCTGAAACCCATGATCAGTACTGATGGGACTGCTTCTTCCACTCACATTACTACTAGATAGTTGATCAACACTGTACGAATGATGTCGAGAACCTATTGGACGAAGGACAGATGATGATGCTCTAGCTTTGGCAGCTGCTTTAACTGCCTCATTGGAATCTAATTTTGCAAGTTTCCATGCACTAATTCGGACAGGACGGTGGGGTAATTTTTTACCCCTCTCCGGTAAGTGTACTGCATCTGGGTCTACTGTGGATGGTAAGCGCCCTGGCTCCAAATGAGGGATGATTTCATCCTTTGAGAGACAAATAATCAGTTTTAATGTGTAACAGAAAATCCATGACAGTTGATCACCATATGAGTGCATATACAGAACCATGTTAAGATCTTGTTCCTTTATAATAATAATAATAATAATAACAACTACAATTTTGAATTCATATTTATAGTCACAATTTGTCAATGCAAAGGCAGTCCTACTCTTTTAACATACAAATTGAAACTGCAAATTATTAACAAAGAGTATATTCAGTTGATGGTATTAGAATATATATAGGGATCGAATAACAAGAAGCACCCAGCTGAAAAGCATATAGTAGTTATAACAACTTAGATAAATAAATCTACCTCATCTCCAACATAAAATAACTGATTATTCAAGTCTGTAATTAAAGAAATAATGGTACCTGGTGGTCCATGAAGATTCTTGGTGGGGTACACCAAGCACCTTTGTATTGCAAGCTCATTCCAAGAGAGCTTCTTCCACTTATGGCAGTCACAGCTGAACTTGTAGGTGATGAAGGCATACTCTGCTGATCTCCACCATCTGCAGACTGTCCAGGTGGTTCGCTTTGTGTTCTCATTGCAACAACATATTCATATGTTGTGATACCCTGCAGTTGGAAACAACAATAATTCAGTACTAAAATATTATGACAGGCTGAGAGAGAGAGAAAGAGATGGAGAGGGAGATTTAAGAGAAACACCTTCCGAATCAAAATTATATGGAAAAAGAATAGTTCTCCCAGGGGCACAGTGGCAAGAAAAGAAACAGCTGTGCAGAGGGCCTGTAAACATTTGTGTAAAAAGGTTAAGGCAAAACCCACGGCAACCAAGGTTTCCTTTCATTCTTGGACAAGTGAACACTAGCAGTAATGTATGTAAACTTAAACGGCGAGAAACTGGAAGCATACATGCATTCACAGAACAATTTGAAGCACCAATCAACACAATTCACTCTTTAAACTAACACACCCAAGAAAAGTTGAGGTTTAAGCCAAAATTCACAGAACAAACCAGTAGAGTTCATGATTGCCAAAAAAAGAAAAAATTCACACAAATATTCTATGATTAAGCATCTTTGTTCAGGGAAATAGATGAAATCAACAACACTACATCCTCCTGATCAACCTATGCTGCTCTGTCACATTGCAATACAACAGAAACAATCTGAATTGTTAGTAGAGAACGCAGAAAACATACCACCACAGTAGCAAAGGGGGGACGGGAGAATCCAACTCCGAGTTTCTCACTTATCTCACTTTCTGTACCTTTTCTATCAACAAAGCATCGAACAAGGACAGCAATGCCAACACCAAATTCAACAATAAGCTGACAACCACAAACACGCATAAGTACAGGCAGATAAGAATAAGCTCAGTTCTTGTCAGGAGGTTATAAGTGAGTGATATGAACCATTATCCAAAAATTATTGTAAGAAATTTACCCAAACAAGGCTAGCTGCCATCAAGCACACAAAAGTGATGTAATTTTTCCTCCCCACGCAATTATTCAACCACTGGATGAAAAGCAGTAAAATGTTTAGTCATGCCCAAGAATATATGAAGATCTAAATCAGTATACAAAGACAAGATGGTTTTCAGAACATTAGTGAGGAATTACAAATTGCAGAGCAAAAAACAGAAACTACAGCATAAGGCCCAGGCACTACACTTAACCTCTTTGTCAACCAGAAGCCCTAGGTGACTTTCATGTCCAGGTACATAACTTACATATCCTGGCTACGCAATTCTTACCAGTTCTCAAAAAGAAACTTAGCCTCATGAAATCAGGAAAGTGACAGAGATGAACATTTAATAACTCACTCTACAATGATGATCAAATCCATCAACACATTTGTCACAACTTCTGCAATGCTTGCTGAATTTTCGCACCTGCAAAAGGTCAGTTGAAAGGGGCAAGGAGAGAGTTATTATAAATCAGCACCATGCAATCACAAACAGGCTTCATTCAGAAATAGCAAAATGTGCTAGACAGTTGTTTCAGAAGTGTGGCAACCCTTAGAAACTAGTTTGAATTCATCCTATGAATATTTCTTGCATGCATCACCCAGGTGTGTCAAAAGAAATTAAATGAGAAGAAGGTGAAACATTATGTCTTTTCATCATCTAACAAAAGAATGCTATGTCAGAACACGGTTTTTGTGTTTAAGCATGCACGTGGCTAAGAGTGCTAATGCACAAGTTTGGGCTAATAGTCAAACCAGATACTGCAGTGTCCTAGGTTTTCCTATTGCTAATTTTGATTATTAAAAACAAAAACAAAAATAATAAAAAAAAAAACCTCTTTGCTTTGCTTACTCATTTCTCGTATTTCCGTGAAAAGACATGAGAGAGTGAGAGGAAACAAAAGGAAAAAGTTTTCTTTTCTTTGAGGAATGGGATTGGGGGAGGGGAGGACTAGCTGCGAGTATGAATCTTACCTCCGCTTTACACAATGTGCAGAATAAAGCATCTTCTTCTCCAGACTGTTGCTGCAACAGGTCTTCATCTTTGCGGCAATCCCCTCTTACAAGACAACCACAAAAGAAACCTCCTAGTTTGGAATACCATGTTGAACCATGCCTATCAGATTGTCTTCCATACTTTAATCCTATCTTGCTAGGTTCTTCAATAGAAGAAGAATTCCCTGGTTGAACAGCATGAAATCTATGATAAATTGAGAAGAATAAAGACCTACAGAGAAGCTCATATCTTAATACAGGCAGCAATACAACAATTCTCATATGACTATTCTATCTATCAATCAATTAACTTCATAATTTCCATGCAGTCTTATATGGAAAAACCACAAAGCAATGGAAAAAGTTACCTGGCAGATCCATTTCATTATGTGATTTATAAGCTGATGTCTTGTCAGCTTCAAGAAGAATTCCAGGATCAGCAGGATCAATGGCTGTGCATCGAACATAAAGAATGAGAACAGAGAGTGCCTGAAAATGAAAATCAAGCGTTAAGATAATAACTAAGGAAGAAACTAAAGAAGTTTCAGATTAAAGCATTAAAGACTTCAGTAAAACTAAATTAAAAGGTTATGTGCTTACCAGGACAGAGTAGACACTAATAGCCACATATTCATAGATGTCCTTTCCAAGAAAGGGAGCAAAGAAGGCATAATATGCAACAGATAGCAAAAAGAAAACCGTGATCGCCACAACCTGTCCACCATTTAAAAAATAAACCAAAACAAAATGCTAATTAGTTGTTGTTGAAATAACACACATGCCAGAACTTTACACCATGAATTTTCTTAAAGGCTAGAGCTTACAAGAACATGGAACCAGTAATACTTAATTATTACCAAGGCAATTAAAATTTGCTAAGTTAAACATCAAGTCTACCATATATAGCTTCGTAGACTATTAAGATTCTCTTCTACAGTCATGACTTGGTTTCCAAATAAGAAAAAATGGAACTTAGTTCCTAAAAAAAAAAAATCTGAAAAATCTCGACAAATCGATGAAGGCTAACAAAAACAGTACGCATCTCAAACAATAAAACTCCACTTAACCTGTATTCATTTAAAAAAAAAAAAACCTTGCAAATATAGAAGGACATAATTGAATGCCAAAACACACGAGGAAAACCTACTCATCCACAAAGAGAATAATGTATATAAATGTAACGAAAAAAAAACATACACACAATAAATGAAAATTTGTTCAAATATTAAAATGCATAACCTTACAAGCAAAGACCCCAATAACTATAATCAAAAAGTCACCAAAAAGGCTACATTTTCGAAAACAACACTAAAGAAGCTGCTGGCTGAATAATAAAAAGGAAGAAATGAACCTGAAATGTGTGAGCTGGCAGTTCCCATCCATGACGCCTCGCCATTTTCAAACAAGTGCTCTAAACTCCTTATTCACCGCTCCAAAGAACCACCGCATTTGACTAAACCCATCGTGAGAACCCCTTAAACTAAAATCTCAAAGCCATTTGCCTCACAACTGGTCTGGTCTGGTCTTTCTTTTATCTTTCTTTGGCAGCAGAATCTTTGTTTCCAATCACCTCAAAAAGAACGGGTTCAATCTCGACCCACTAGCAGTAAACCAGTTTTGAGATGACCCATAGAGTTGGTTTTTCGGTTTTAGGGTTTGTAGAGTCGAACACATCGATCAGAGAGCCCTTGAAGAAGGAGAAGAAGGAGAAGAGAAGAAGGAAAAAGGAGGACTGTGTCGGACCATTTTTCCGTTTTTAATTTTTTAGATAACAGGATACGTGCACACGACACCGTTTTATGTAACACTTCTGTTCATGCCGGCCATGTTGTTTCTCATTTTTCATTTTAGGTCGCTGAAAAGTTCAATTTACACAAGGGCAATGTACTCCTTGAAATTACCCAAAAGGGACCCTTGGTTTGTGTTAAGTTCGTTGATGCCCTAACTCCTGACCTGAATGACTGAAAATAAAACTCTTGCACTAAAATTGGAAAAAAAAAAAAAATTTTCTGTAGAGAATAGAGAAACTTCCACTTCCATGGCCTGCCCCTATCTGTCAAATGAATCACATGGCCATGCTGTGATGGTTCCATTGATTGATGGTGAATTGTGCCCTTTTTTATTCATTTCCTTTCGTTTTCCACTTCTTTTTTTTTATGGGGGTTAGGTGGTTTCATTATGTCCAAATCAAAGTATTTGCACTGCTTCTACCGGTTTCAATACATTTTTTAGTATGAAAAAATAAAAAAATCATAAAAAATAAAATAAATAAGGGACGGAAAGCAATGTTTAAAACTAAAATCCTAGATCCTGATAAGTATATTTGGTATTATTGTCAATTATTCCTTGACATAGACAGACTAGTTTTCCAATATTGTGGTGAATTTAAGGTGGTTGCAATGTTTTTGTTTGACCAATGACAAAGGGCATCCGCATATTACCGTTGCCCCCATTGGAGGAAACATGAAATAACCCTTTCTCCAATAAAAGGAACGCCCATGTCAATTCGCATTTCACAAATTGTGCAAGCCCCCCAAAAAGATGGTAAATTCTAAAAACGCCTTGAATACTCTTGGAATTGTTCAAATTGAACCATACTGTGGAAACTATTGAGATTTTGGTAAACTTAATAAGCCTTTTGACTTTGCCTAGGTGATGAGCTCCATTGATCTGCCTTAAGCATCACATTGCTGTTTTGCTCGAACATTGACTTAGGTTCTTGTCCGAAAGGTTCCATCCTTTAATTTCTTGCAAATGCTTGAACCAAACATGAACTTTCGTTAATTATTCATATAAAAATAATAATATAAATACTGTATACTATCTGAGCTCCAATTAATATTTTAAGGCTTGACGAAGGTAAAATCAATGCTATGATCTGTTGGTTTCCCTTGATGTTCAAGTTTTCTTGTTTCTTGAGCTTGGCGAGCATGGGCGGAACCCTCGATATCGGAGAGATCGGTGTCGGTCGGGTCGGCATAGGAAACAGGGGAATTCAGAACGCTATCCATGTCTGCTTGGCTGGACCTCTGTCCATGATGGTGTAGCAAGTGCAAGGGCGATGTACCTCGGCTCGGTGTGGTTTCCCCGCTCGCGATCCCTGAAGACCCATCAGCCCCTCCTCCTGCTGTTTTGTTCTTGTTTCTCTTCTTTGCAGCCCTGTGCCAGTTCTTTAGGGCCTTGGCTGTTTGCTCCTCGAATATTGACTTTTTCATGTGAGATCCCATCTGCAACCATAAAACAAGAACAAAAATGCAACAACGTATTTAATCAAGTACCAACTAAGCTTAATATTTAAGAATATGAACCTAATTGGTAGACCTTTTCCAATATGTCCGACTTTTCTTTATTTTAATATGTACGTATTAAATTATTTTATTTTAATAAAATATATTAATTTATATCTTCTGTTTTATGAAAAACGTATCCTATTGTAATTGCGTTAACTAATGCTGCTACTCACTTGCGTCACCAAGGCATATAGAGGAAAGGTGATGTAGCTGCAAAGTATCTGGAGACCCACGCCAAGCATAACCCTTCCTAAAACAAAATACAATTTTTCATGGAAACAAGAGCTGAGGGTGTATTTAAACTGCAAATTGCACAAGATGTAATTGGATTAGTATTTTCTATGTCGCCTTGGCAAATGGAAAAGGAAAATCATTTATTTAACTATATGGAATTTAAAAATAAACAATGAAATCGATCTACTTACCACTACCCACAGAAAATATGCCATTTGGAAAGCATTCTGCATATATATATATACCAAATCAATAGTAAGTTTGGTTGAATTAATGATTAATTACTGATAATTAAGACTACTAAATTCATATATAATAGTACAAGTAAAGTTCGAATTGTTGACCTGAAACAGTGTATAATGAATTAAGAAGAGTATCCACTGGGGTCGATTAAACCAGAAAAACTTGTTATTTGGCTCCACAACCGGAGCGCCTCTAACCACAGCAGTCCGATCCTGGATTTCTTGAGCCATTTCCATGATGATTAGTTCAAGCTTTGTACCCACTAAAAGGAGTATCTGCCACAAATTGAGAAATTGATCATTCCCATTAATATCGAACCAATGAGATTTAGGAATTACTAGTTGATAAGAATTATGAAATGATATGATAGATTGGCTGTTCTTCTTTAACCCAAAATCAAAGATTCTTTTCTGGTTAAAACTTAAACCACATACTTTCCATTCTTAGTAAGTAAAAATATAGCAGTCTCTGTGTATATTTTTCCACCAAGCTTAAGGATGTGCGTCTTACCAACAGGGGCATCAAAGACAACCAGGTGAGAGTTTGCCATTCTGCACCATGAATGTTAAAACATATATAAATTACTCCATCATCCAATTCATCATGCAACAATGAAAGTTGTGCTAATTCAAAAACGAAAGGGGTGGACAGGGATAGAATGAATTAACTGTAAACGTTTAGAAGCAAGAAGATGATAGCACAAACCCATAGAGGGGAGCTGCAAAATCAACAATGACTTGTAATTAATACTGATAATTAGTGTCAGGGCCTTGGGTTTATCCAAGAAAAAGAAAATTGAAGAGAGAAATCGGACAGTGATGGAGGAAGATAAGAACAGACCTGATACCGACAACAACTTTGAAATCGTCTTCCATTGACCTTTTGATGTATTTGTGGAAGTCAAATTTGCTGTTGGGGGCAAAATGTGCCTGCATTGTCAAAGTGGAGAAACGACATTATTAATAGCAGAATCTTTCATCATAGTTCCATTTAAAATATATGTTGCCGGCTTACGTTGATAAATCCATTGCGCATGGTCAGATAGTCCACCTTCGTCACCGAACCAAAGAATTGCCTGAAGAAGGCCACCTGTAAATTAAGAAGATATTGAAGTAATTAACTTACCAAAAATAATCTGCATTATTTAAATGGGATTTTAGTTTAACTTGACTGATTAGTAGCGAAATGCGTCTTACTATCCATTTTATGCCAGGAGTCGTCGAGATACCAGAATGACGTTTCACAAAAGAAGTTTGATGGGTGAATCTGAATCTTGCAGGATCTGAAATATCAAAACATAACACAATCATGGTACCATATTAGAATGAACAAAATTTTTTATTTTGATGGATTGGCTCTCGGCCACAAATTTGTTTAACATTTTAACGTGTACTCGAGACACAGCTTTTCGGATTGGATGGACTTCAAATTTAGATGTTATTAGAAAGCAAGGTCAGAACAGGCAAAGAGTTACCGTTTGTGTATTGATACTCCAGGGTTGAAGTTTCTGATTCCCAGGCCTTCCATTTCTTCATCTGATCAGATTCAGTTACCAAAACTATAACATTAGGTTTAGGATGAAAACTCAACAGGAATCAAATCCAAGTTCATCTCGGATTAGTATGTTACAAAAAGAAGAAAGAAAAAAGAAAAAACTTACTTTGGCCTTGGCTAGTAGGATTGTGGCTACACTGTAGAGAACATGGAAAACAGCAAGCGCAAATATGAATATGTGCAAGTCGTGCATCCCGCTTTGTGAAATCAGGGCAACTTTCCCCTATAATTTTATCGAAAAGGACGTTGGGAAAATTGGTTATTACTTTGTTAAACTAATAGAAAAGCTAACAGGCAGCAGATGTTAAAAAAGAAAGAAGGCCGGAGTACTTTATCGCAAGAATTTTTTTCCTTGGAAGCGGCCAAGACTCGACGCCATATCAGATCTTTATCATAAGAAAGTAACTTTCTCCTGCCATCATTTCCGTCGTCGCTATCTTGATCTTCATTACCTTTATCTTTACTACCTGCATAACCAGACTTTGGTTTGCATGGAAGCATCGAATTTCCTATCTTTTCAGGGATGCATATTTCTGGAATGTAATAGGTACCCACTGTAAGTAGTAACGATATGAAACCCATTAGCATCAGCTCTGCAAAAACCAAAATGAAAGAATCATCATTAACTCAGACTGGAGTTTGCCTTGTTTGGCCAAAATGAATGCAATAATGTATAGAGAAAAGAGAAGTAACCAGCTTTTATTTTCTCCAAAGCTTCCATCATTGCTTTCTTCTGGCGTCCTTGAAACCACTGTAATAAACCCAGGTTATAATCATCATTAAACAAGAAAAACTTCTAAAAGTAAAATTTGCAGACAACCGCAGAACCTGTCAACTAAATCCCTTGAGTTACCTTTCCAAGGGAATGAATTCCATGTTCTAACAGTATGGAAATAATTACAAATATTGCACACACAGCTGCAACAGCCCATGTTGGTGTTTCCTCCAGCGACCTACCCTTAGTGGCAGCCATTGTTCACAAAATCAAACGCTCAGGAAACCAAAAAAGGGAGGCCAAGTTAACAAGATTGTATGGAGGGAGAGAAGGCAATAACTATGTGGTGCAATTACTTAAAATAAAGGCAAACGATAGCGCGTTTTCATTTGGCACACGCTTCAAACTTGTCATATTTTGCATGTTTTTTCCGCAACAAGAAAGAACTCTACTACTGTTTTGTCAATGCGGTGGTCGTCTGACGCAAAGGTATATTAAACAACTACCCCAAAGACAATATGGAATCAAGCCGGCCAATGCAGCCGAAAGAGAGAATGTGATAAAGCAACATATCCTTGGGCGGGTATGCAATGATCATCGCATATGAACTATTATATATATATTTACAATTAAAAGCTCCATTCTTTTCGATGTATGATTATTATTATTTTTAATTTATTTCGTAAATTAAATATAATATGAAATATTTGACCGTATAATATATTTAATCTAACCTTCTCCATCGATACATAAAACATTCGTTAATTCAGCCATAACATAGGAGTTAACTATGGAATGGATCTTTTAACTATGCTTTATTATATTGTGGAGGAGAGTTTAGAAGACATCAACATAAAGGATACTCTCACCTACCTCTTTTGTTCTTAACTTTTAGTATAAGAACAGTATTTTAATCCAAAGATGAACCTTAATTTATTAATAGGGATGTCAATGGGTAAGGTATCCGTTACTTTCAGGATAATCGAACCCTAATTCTATTAAAAATCAAATATCGTAACCATATTAACTACTCAAAATAATTTAAAAATGACTACCTTAATCCTAACCCTAATACATTCTCACTATTCTATAATTACCCTAATTCATTTAAATACCTGATTAAATAAAACAATTATTAAAATTTTCTTCATGAGTACCCAATTACCCAATTAACTTTTCTAATTTCATAACTTCCCTTTAGATTTATATATTATAAGTTTATATAAAAATATATTTATACTATAATTAATAATTTTATGAGTTATAAATTTTGTAATATTAATACAAAATAAAAAGTAAAGATATTTATATTTAAAGTACATATATATATATACACACACGTATACATAAAAGTATTAATATCATCATATTAATAATTAGAGTAACTATACTTAAACATAATTAACAATCTAATAATTTTTTAAACATAATATTCATTGATATAATATTCAAATTATTTAAACATAATTAACAATCTAATAATTTTTTAATTTAAATATATTAATGTCATCATATTAATAATTAGAATAATCATACTTTTCATATATTTGTTAGTTTTTAACAAAAAAAATTACTTGTAAAATTAATAAAAATTGTAAATTTTAATTTAATTATAAAAATAATAATAAAATATTTATAAATAGTATTCGAGTTCGGGTAACGGGTACCCAAGGGGTGGTACCCGAACCCTACCCTATTAAAATTCGGATAGTGAAATCATTATCCTAATCCTACCCAAATTTATTTATGGAGTACCTTAATCCAATGTAACTAGATTAGGTATCCGCAGGTATCCTATAATAGAATACATGCCTATATTTATTAACACGAAGAAAAAGCGATTCAACTTTGAAATCTTTACTTGAAACTAATAACATTTTAGGTCTCAAACTAAAGCATAATATTGTCAATATTACTGTCTTTTATATATGTATATATATATATATATAATATTTGCCATTTGTCTTGCACTTATTATTATAATATGTTTTGCATTTTAATAATCAATTTTGTAATTGAGGTAGAGCTTTTTTTTTATATGTTTAATTTTCTAACAGGATTTATATCGAGATCGAAGTAATCGAATTAAATTAAATTAATTAAATCGATTAATTATTTCGATTTCCATTTTTCTGAATAAAATGATTGGGCTAAGTCTTTTCTGATATTTGAAGAAAGTAGCTAAGTACGAGTATTACTTGGGCCGGGAACCAAGAAGTTAGGGGCTGGGCCAAGAACAGCAAGGGGCGGAAACGAACGGCGAGGAGAGCAGGGGATCCATGATTACATGTCGTCGTCAAATGTGAATCAGGCATAGATATTATCGAAATCGGAACGCAGAAGTAGCAGCTTGTCCTCGTTGTTGTTGGAGTATTTCTGTTCCCTCAACTCTCAACTTCCCCATTTTCTTGCGCTTCTCTCACTTGTATTCTCCACTCTTGGAAAATGACTAGCCTTTCAAATTCTTTGGTTTTGCCGAAAAATCCTCGCATCCAACTATCGTCTGGTAATAACCCCATTTCACATTTCGTTTCTTGATCTCTGTTTCTTTTCCCTTTTTTTGCTGTTAATTCATTGTAAGTAATACGATTTACCCTTTTTTCATGATGGAATGCGATTCAACTTCTAATCCATGGGATTTATTTTGCAGTAGTTGAAAATTTTTAGCAGCGATCAGCTTGATGGATTTAGCAGTTTTTGTTTCATGTTTCATCTTACAAGACTGGGTCTTTATGTTGACTGCCCAAAGCTGTCCTTGTTTCTGTTTTTTATTCTGTGAAATATATATTAAAGGAGAAAGAAAATTTAAAGAAAAATAATCCATGTCCGCTGCTCCCGTGGACTTTGATTCATTTGTCAATATTGAAGCTGCGGGTGGGTCGTAGAATAATTGCGGTAGGCCTCTGAGTGTGTTTATTTTAAAGTAATTGTATTATAGTCCTGCAGATTCTTATGGAGGTTGAAATGCCTTGTGTAATGGTGCTCGTATTTATCTATGAAAGCTTGTGATTTTGTTAATAACAAGGTCAATCAGGGCCTGCAGGCTGCAATAAGTTGTATTCTTCAGACCTTTTCTTTCAAATTGTTTTTATCAAACATACTGTTTTCATCTAAATGGTTGGATTTCTTATATTTCTTAGCATATTTTTGGAAGTTTTTTATTTGGTTTGTCATTAAACCTGAGGGAAATAATTGACAGCAAGTGGAAGAAAAAGAGAAATGGTCATTATTTTTCATTTTAGTTCAGCACTTTAAATCTTTTGCAGCAAGAATCGCAGTTTAGCATTAATTCTAATTTCTGATTTCAGAATTTGTTAGATCATAGCATCATCCTGATGCTCAATTCCATCCTTTGAACTCGGAAGATGTTTATCTTTGCTCTTTGTTGTACACGAACACAAAAATAAGCTGACATTAATCCTAATTTCTATCACATGTCTACTCCAAGCTGTATTTCTGTACATTTGCAAGCATACCATCTGTCCAGTTTTAAAAGACTGTTCATTACTTTTTCTGCCACATTTGTTTTTCTAGGCTCTCATCGAAAGCCAGCAGACCAATGCTTTGGGAGTGCCAGCCCTACCAACTTGTCATTCAATTCTAATCGTGTAGGCAAACTGCACCTTTCTACCTCTAGAAGGCCACTCACGGTTCAAGCTTCATACAGGTATCATCTTTGAAAATTTTTAGGAGTAAGAATGCATGATAGCACTTATTCATAATCCTTTAACTGGAAGCTTTTAACAAAAGCTCTAGCAACTATTTGGATGTTCTGTTGGGAACTTTAACATGTAATATTACCTAAGTATTCAATGGAAGTCTCTGCTGCTTTTGTTCTTACAGTGATGGTGGAAGGCCAAGCAGTGCAAGCATTTTTGTTGGAGGTTTTGTTTTGGGAGGACTCGTGGTTGGTGCACTTGGATGTGTATTTGCTCCTCAGGTGATATTACCTTTGCAAATGGATGTAAAATTGTACTAAAATATCCCCTTGTTTCTCCACCATGTATGTTTGTCATTTTTGATCAAGTAAAATACCCCCATATATTTATCAACAGGTTGCACTTCTACATCTATAGTTCCAGTCTTAAGTAACTTTATCATTCCTGATTTTTCCCTTTTAGATGATTAAAACTACAGTCCTTAACTGAGGAACTATTATGTGTTTGGCTATTTGTAGTGCTGTACTATTCATTTTCATGACTTATATGATGGTCATTTGCGACTACTGAAATACTTGTCCTGTTTGCCTTCTATAGATCAGCAAGGCACTAGCTGGAGCTGATAGGAAGGATCTAATGAAGAGACTGCCTAAATTCATATATGATGAAGAAAAAGCTTTGGAGGTGAGCACTTACTCTTTTCAGAAGTATTGCCTTCTAAGGAATATGGAATGGCCTGAATATTGTGTGCTTTAAAGTCTAAAGCACCAGCGTTTATCATGTTTTCTTTAAAGTTTATATGTTTAAAAACAGAATGATAGTAACTGGCCTTTGTTCTGCAGAAAACAAGGAAGATTCTGACCGAGAAGATTGCTCAGCTGAACTCTGCTATTGACGATGTTTCTGCTCAGCTCCGAACTGAAGATGCCCCAAATGGAGTTGCTGTGAACTCCGATGAAATGGAAGCCGCCATATGAATTGCCTTGCTATTCACATTGCGGTTTAACTGGTCTTGTTATCCATGTTAAGAAATAATAGGTGCATTATTGTAATTTTCCTGTTTTCTCGGTGAACAGTGTAACTCTCTCATTTGGGTATGTTGTGGTTGTTGCACAAATAGATGAATACATATATTTCGCCATACATGATGGTAAAGATGCTCAAGGTTTTGCGCCAAGTTCCAAAGTGTAATATTTGAGGCGTTTCCTACTTGTACAAGTTGGTTTTCTAAAACTTAATTTGCTACTACTTGGAACAGTTGGAACAATTTATCTTCAAATAAATATATTCTTTCTCAGCATCTCCCGCAAATGATGCATCATTTGGTGTTTGGGAGAAATTCTACATTGGGTACACTAAAATGGACATTTGTGCTTCAGGAAAAATGTACTCGTGAAGAGAATTGATGTATGAATTCGCATTGTTCCATCTTAGTCCTATGCCACTGGCTCTTGATCCCTATCATTTTAGCTCCTTACCAGCTCAGGCTTGGCTGGCGTTAAAGGCTTTAGAGCTGAAATAATTCGCATCTCTAATCTCTTTGTTCGGAAATAGGATGTTCCTCTCTTTCTCAGTCATGTACGTATGATCAGAAAGAATGGCCTACTTCTGCTGGATAAGAACCTAGTTGTGGGGTTTTATTCGTCTTGTTGTTAGCCTCAAAATGATTAATTATCCTCTGAAACGTGAAATGACATAGATATTAAATTTCCTTTGAATCTTCACCACCAGCAGAAATGATGTCCTAATAGCCAGAAAACTGCTTGTAAAAATCTGTTGTTCGGGTCCCAAATTCCCATTGAGCCTGAAGTCTCTCTCTTGAATTCAGAACGCACTACGTGCGATACGTATTTGTTTGTGGTGATTAAACTTGGTCATTCTGAAAACAGTGCAAGGGTAGTTGAGGAAAAATAAGAATGGATGAAGGAGCTGTGGCTCAAATCATGAGCTGAGTTCTCGAACGCATATCTTATCACATGTTTATCTGCTTAGGCCATATTCACCACACATTCCTTTAATTCACTTTCAACCATAATTTATACGCTTAGAGGACGTTGAACAATATTATATTAACTGAAACAAAAAATTCAACTGTATAAATAATACTAGGGGAAGCTGATCGTTTTGTTTTACTGGCAGCCAATAGCCATGGCCACTCACGCAGCTCTAGCTCCGTCAAGAATCCCTGCCAGCACCAGGCTTCCATCTAAGAGCACTCACTCTTTCCCCACTCAATGCTCCACCAAGGTCTCTCTTTTTCTGTTGGCATGTAGTTTTGTTGCTCTTTTGCTTCTGGGATATTCACTCTCAGCTTTGTTGTGCAGAGACTGGAAGTTGCTGAATTCTCTGGGCTTCGGTCCAGCTCATGTGTGACCTTTGCCAAGAATGTTGGAGAAGCATCCTTTTTCGATGCGGTGTCTGCCCAACTTGCTCCAAAGGTTCATTCATTGTTTCACCGTTTCTTTTTTGGTTTTTTTCGTAGTTCTAAATCTCTTCATTTGTAGAGATAAGAATTGCTTGTTGTTTTGTTGCTCGTCGTCAGCAAAGCAATGTTTCATTGGATAATATTCAACGTTATGGATCTCTGTGTCCATAGGCTCTTGGTAGTCTTTGCTTAAGCTTGACTTAGGTGTGTCCAAAAGTACTGAATTCTGATGCTTCACCAAGTAATTTGCCAAGCTATTAATACTTTCTCCAACATCGTCAGGTTGCATGGGCTTCACTTTCAACAATAAGCTTGATTATGTAGTTCACCATTAGATAACCAACAGAAAAACTGATAGGAATCTATGTATTGATTTATTTTTCTTCAAAGCACCTCATTCTTAATTCTTATATGTTGCTGATAACTTGAAACTGCTTTGAAATTTAGACTGGAGGATCAACTCCTGTTAGGGGAGAAACAGTTGCCAAATTGAAGGTTGCAATCAATGGATTTGGACGCATTGGTAGGAACTTCCTCCGATGCTGGCATGGTAGGGAGAGCTCACCCCTCGACGTGGTTGTTGTAAATGACAGTGGTGGTGTCAAGAATGTAAGTAACTGTGACTTGCCACATGCTTTTTAAGAGTTAACGTATGAGGTTTGATTAATATCATTTATTAACCAATGATATCAATGTAAAACAGTCTTCACACTTGCTGAAATATGATTCAATGTTGGGAACTTTCAAGGCTGATGTGAAAATAGTTGACAATGAAACCATCAGTGTTGATGGTAAGCCCATCAAGGTTGTCTCCAACAGGGACCCTCTCAAGCTTCCTTGGGCTGAACTTGGCATTGACATTGTTATCGAGGTAGGTCCTTGCACTTAATGCTGTGAGATTTTCGCCTCCAAAGAATGATTGGTATCGCAACCATAAAGAATTTCAAAGGATATACCACACAATTTATACCTGATCTCCTGTCATCTAGTTTATCTAATTTTTAAAAGTATTAGATTGATTATTGAATAATTTGAGGTGCATTATACAGGGAACAGGAGTCTTTGTAGATGACCCTGGAGCTGGAAAGCACATACAAGCTGGTGCCAAGAAAGTTATCATAACCGCTCCAGCTAAAGGTGCAGACATTCCAACCTATGTTGTTGGAGTTAATGAAGGGGATTATGACCACGAGGTCTCAGACATTATAAGGTCAGTTCTGAAGAAAGAGTCCCCTGCTAATAAAGCAGTCATGGATAATCATTTCCATTTCTGTATTGTTCTAGTGGGTTAGAATTTGATTGCTGTTTTGTGCTTGCAGCAATGCTTCATGCACCACAAATTGCTTGGCTCCTTTTGTGAAAGTCATGGATGAAGAATTTGGTAAGCATTGTTCATATATCATTTCACAAATTAAACTTATGAAGATGGACTTCTTTTAATGTAGCCTATGAGTACAGTTTGAAGTTTTCTTTTCTTTGACTATGCCAAAACTAATTTGCAGGAATCGTCAAGGGGACCATGACAACCACCCACTCTTACACCGGTGACCAGGTAATCACACTAATTAATCAAAGGCTCTACTGATGAACTCAAAAGTCATATATTCTCGACAATTAGTTATGTTTTTATGATAGGTTATATGTTAAATAAATTGCTTCCACAAAAAAAAAAGAAAACTAAATTATTGCTGGTGGATTGTCCAGAGGCTCTTGGATGCTTCACACCGTGACTTGAGAAGAGCCAGGGCTGCAGCATTGAACATTGTACCAACAAGCACAGGTGCTGCCAAGGCTGTCTCTCTCGTGCTTCCCCAGCTCAAGGGCAAGCTCAACGGTATCGCACTCCGTGTGCCAACACCCAATGTGTCAGTTGTTGACCTTGTTGTGAATGTTGAGAAGAAGGGTATTACCGCTGAAGATGTGAACGCTGCCTTCAGAAAGGAAGCTGAGGGGCCATTGAAGGGCGTATTGGACGTGTGTGACGTTCCTCTGGTCTCAGTGGACTTCAGGTGCTCTGATGTTTCTTCTACCATTGACTCTTCATTGACCATGGTCATGGGAGATGACATGGTCAAGGTGGTGGCCTGGTATGACAACGAATGGGGTTACAGGTGAGCTTCAAGCAAGCCGTCTAAGTTGTTAAAAAATGAGAGCTATATCTTTCGATCATGCCACTAGTAACCGTTGTGTGGTTCGCATTTCTTATTTGCAGCCAAAGGGTTGTTGATTTGGCACACTTGGTGGCAAGCAAGTGGCCAGGCATGCCTGCAGCAGGAAGTGCTGACCCCCTGGAGGATTTCTGCAAGACAAACCCAGCTGACAAGGAGTGCAAAGTTTATGAAGCTTAAATTGTTGCAATTTTCACTTTTCCTTCTTGTTTTCCGGCTGATAAGGTACAGTGGCCAAGGTTTTTCGATGTTCATGTTAACAAAATTATGCTCATTTTGCAATGCAGCTGAGTGACATGAACAGAATTTGTCAAATAACGTTTCAATGAAGCCATCAAAAGCTGCAATCATCTTTGGATTAATTTGTACTTGTCGCTATGGATGTGAAACTTGGGAAAAGGGGCTCCTTGTATGAATTGCAAGCCCCGCTTCTTTGACCTTCTAATTTCTAAATCCGAGGTTAAAACCTCGTACAAACAATGACGATTGAAGAGTAATAACAGAGGCTTTATGGGAATTAATGAAGCGCACGCAATTTTGAGACACGGGAATGACAAATCTTGTCTTCTCCCCATGCAATGTTTTACTTCATCCCATGCATACCTGGACTAGGTAACCACTAGCCAGTTAAACCTGGCACTCTAGGATGTCCCAACCAACCAGATAATGGACATGCATTAGGTAACCAGGTGGAAGAAGACGAAGCAAAAACTCAAAACCCCAACCCTTGTGTGTTTAAAATGAAGAGGAGAAGAGACCAAACCATAATCCGAAGTCCCGAATGGACGACAGATTATTCTATGAACTCCATTCCAGTAATGCATGATGGGAGTCTTAGATTGTCTGCAGGATGGAATTTTCTGTTTTCCACATTAAACATGTCTGGAAGACTGAATAACACTCTTAATTATGCTCCACGCAGTTGCCATTTTTAAATTAAAAAAATCAAAAATAAAAATGTAGCCTTTCATATGATTAACAAGGAAGGAAGGATGGTTTTGCTATTATATGCAGTAACTAAATCACTTTTTTTTCATTTTGGTGTTATTTTGCAGGAATTTTTAATTGCAGTAGGGTAAAAAAGCAAATAAATAAAGAAAAGGGGGGAAAAATAAAAGAAAATCCTTTTTTTGCCCCTTTTGAATTGAAAATAGTACACGTAGCCACTAGCCACCTAGTTTGGCTGGACAAGTTCGTTGACTATGCGGACTTGTCACGATATCCTTGGTTACAGAAACGAACCAGCGTGACAAGTCCAACAAACGGAAGAGGTGGAGGACTGGATAGAAAAGAAGGCAAGGCCCGATTGACTGATTCCCTTCGATTGCGGCATTGTGCAAAATCTCCCAATTCGAAAACCCTAAATTCGCATTTCCAAAATTACACATAAAGATCGGAAATTTTGCCATAAGTTACCAATCTGGCAAGAAATGAGACGATCTGCGATATTCCTTTTGCTGTTAATGATCCTACTTTCTCCATCAATAAGCGGCTACTTCTGCTCGGAGATCTCCCAAACCTCTCTTTCCAATCGTTTCCTGCCGCCCTCTCCGTAAGTAGCGAAAGATCGCTCCTTAAACTTGCTCTTCTCATGGGATCAATAATAAAAAAACAAAAGTCTTGTTTATTTTATTATTACGAATTTTGCTGAATTGCACGTTAATTGGTTCCGTCCATGTGTGATAGCTGCAGCGAGCTATCTGGATTTAGCTTAAAAGCCTAAAACCAGTTCTAATAACTGTTTTTGGTGTTTTTATTTAGTGACGATGATATTGCAGTGGTGGTTACTCTGGACGGAACAATGCATTTAGTGGACAGAGTATCAAGGAAAGTTCACTGGTCAATTGCATCAGGAAGGCCGATTTATTCATCATATCAGGCCTTCCATGACCGCGACAACGATAAGCTTAATGCATCTGGGCCAAACAGTGACTTGTTTGTCGATTGTGGGGAAGATTTGCAACTCTATGTCCATAGCTGGCGCCAAGGAAGATTGGTACCAAAACTCACCCTACGTCTCTTTCTTAAAGTTGTGTGTACTAATTTTGGGATTTCTTAGTCAATATGGTCTAATCAGTATGTATTTGACTGATTGAGTAACATGGTATGTCCTGTGGATATGTGTTCTTTCATCATTTCCATCTGCGGTAATAGTGTCTTATTATCTCATTGTTTTGCACTCTAGAAAAAACTTGAACTGAGCGCTGAAGAATATGTTAGAAGAACACCCTACATAGCAGAGGATGGAGGGATCACTTTGGCAGTAAAGAAGACCACTGTATACCTTGTTGATGCTAACTCTGGAAGAATAGTTCAAACTTATAGGTTAGATGATCCTCCCTCTACACTAGATGTTCAGAATGATGCAGGAAAGACAGTTCTTTGGACAAAGAATGCTGAAGCACTGATGGAGTTTGGTCCTGTTAACTCAACAACAGCTCAGCAGCTTGTCTACATCTTGAGGACAGATTATGTGCTGCAGTATTATTCTCCAAACTCTGGTGAAGTATTATGGAATGTAGCATTTGCCAAAATTGATGCTGAACTTCGATGTCTAGGGTCAGAGAATAAATTTTCTGTAGACTACATGCACGATTCTGAGTTGCAATTGCCTTGTAAGATGAAGCCTGTTGTTATCCAAATTCGTGATCACAAATTGTTGGAGTCTCTCCCTGTCTTTGACTGGCTGGATGGAATAATCCCTTTGCCAGCTTCAAATCAAAATCCCCGCTTGCCACCCGCTGATATATTCCCACTGGCTCTTCCTAGTGATAAACCATGGCTTGCTTTGCCAGCTTCTGAGATGGAAAACCCTCTTATGTTGGATAATAGTAATATGAACATCACAAGGAGGTCTGCTGAAATGATGGCGGGATCCAGCATAAAATATTTCATCACTGTCCTTGCTACCATGTTGACTATCATAGGCTTAGCCTTTTACCGCTTAAGACAGGGTAAAGGGAGTAAGCAAGATCAGGAATTTAAATTGCAAGCGGTAGCACATAAAAAGAAAAAACCTAGGAGATCTGGGATTGGTAAGAACAGTGCCAAAAATGAGAAAAGGAAGAAACTTGTCCCAGAGGAGAATACAGTTGGAAACACCAATGGACTTCCATATATGGAAGAGAATGAAGGCAAATCATTGCTGACGTTTACCAATCTTGTTGATGGCCGTGTAGATGGACGTAGAATTGGTAAGTTACTTGTTTCCAACAAAGAAATAGCTAAAGGAAGCAATGGTACCATTGTGCTTGAGGGGGTTTATGATGGCCGTCCAGTAGCTGTTAAACGTCTTGTGCAGACTCATCATGATGTGGCTTTGAAAGAGATTCAGAATCTTATCGCTTCTGATCAACACCCAAATATTGTTCGCTGGTATGGGGTAGAGTTTGATCAGGATTTTGTTTATCTCTCTCTAGAGCGTTGTACTTGTAGCTTGAACGACCTGATCTATGTATGCTCCAAATCTTTTCAAATTCAAACAATTGACAAGGATGAAGATTCTAAATTATTCAATGAGTATAATGTTCAATTGCGTACTGTGATGGAAAATAACAAGGATATTGAACTTTGGAAGCCTAATGGGTGCCCTTCGCCCCATTTATTGAAATTGATGAGGTAAGTTTCATATCCTTTAATGTGTATGTGTCTGTTTGTGTGTGATTGATCAGAATTTGATATTGTTATCATTTATGCAGAGACATAGTGTCTGGGCTTGCCCATTTACATGAACTTGGTATCATACATCGAGATCTAAAGCCTCAAAATGTTTTGATAATCAAGGAGAGATCCCTATGTGCAAAGCTTTCAGACATGGGCATTAGCAAGCGCTTGATTGGGGACATGTCTTCCTTAACCCGAAGTGCTACTGGTAAGCTTCTTGATCATTTTATCTGGTAGGTTTCTGCAACACTTAAACCATGCATTTCCATGGTGTTCTTTTGGCAGGATTGGAGGAACCTTCCTGGAAAATGTTGATTATTTTGACTGATGATCCAGCTATTATGCTATATTTTCAGTATACATTGCTTGCTTAAAGGTTTGAGTGATTTAATTCTCTATATTGCTTCTCAATGTAGGTTATGGGAGTTCAGGTTGGCAAGCACCTGAACAACTTCATCAAGGACGCCAAACACGTGCTGTGGATTTATTTAGTTTAGGCTGTGTTCTATTTTTTTGCATCACTGGTGGTAAACACCCTTATGGGGATAGTATCGAACGTGATGTAAATATTGTGAACGATCGAAAGGACCTCTTCTTAATAGAGACTATACCAGAAGCAATGGATCTTTTCTCTCATCTCTTGGATCCCAACCCAGAAATGAGGTAATTCATTATCCTTACTCTGAGTTTGTACCAAAATGTTGATGATCCTATTATTATGCATTCCTTGAATATACTTGGGCTTCATACCTTAGCACAGCTCTTCTTATCCACCTGCACATATATAGGCAAGTGAAGTGCATCCTGAAATCTTACAGGTTGAAAAATTTTCAGCTGTCGTATCAGGAAGTTACTTGTGCTGGTTATATGCTTATAGCCCCAGCAGAGTCGTTTATTTCTTTTCTTTCTGTTCTTGTGAGCTTGTTATTGGAGGAAACCTTTTAGCTTGATCTATTGCTAAATACTTAATTCGTAATTGTAACGATGTTCCTGATACTTGTACACAATATCTCTTCTTTAATGGCATTGCTTGTGAGATGTTGCAGGCCAAAGGCACAGGATGTTTTGCACCATCCGTTGTTTTGGAGTTCTGAGGTGAGACTTTCATTTCTTCGAGAGGCTAGTGATCGGGTTGAATTGGAAGACAGGGAGAATGAATCAGATCTATTAAATGCACTAGAAAGTACCGCACCAGTGGCTTTGGGTGGGAAATGGGATGAAAAGATGGAGACTGCATTCCTTAATAACATTGGTCGGTATAGGAGATATAAGTTTGAAAGTGTTCGTGACCTGTTGCGGGTAATAAGGAACAAGTTTAATCACTACAGGGAACTTCCTCAAGAAATCCAAGAATTATTGGGGCCAATTCCTGAAGGATTTGATAGCTATTTCTACAGTCGATTTCCAAAACTCTTGATCGAGGTTTATAAGGTACTCTATAAGTACTGCAAAGAGGAGAAATTCTTCCAGAAATATATAAAGAGCAACCTGATCTAATTGTCATTTGTACATCTCCAGCTGGCTGCTGTTCTTCTCATACAAGAATGTCAGCATCTGTAAATAGAAATTGTATCATATTTCAGGTGGATGACTGCTGCTGCTAATTGGTTCCTTTGTTTACTTTCGTTGGCAGCTATATTTTCACAGCAGAACATTGTGCTAAGTTTCCCTATTATAGCAGGCAAGGAAGAGGTCTTCTAACTTCAAAAACTTTAACGAGAGAGAGAGAACTGAGATGCAAGTCTGAACGTATTAAGAACTTACCTAATGGATGAAATACCGAAAGCCCACACATTTCCTGTATCTTCTCTGGAGGGATTTGTTGGATTTTTTTTCTTTTTACCAAGACGAGGATTTTGTTGTACCTTCCAAAGTCTTGAGATCCTGGGAGTAAGGAGTTAGATAACCCTGCTAGTTCTAAAGTGCAAAGTACTATTACAAAACGATCCTTTGGTCACATTCCATGCGTAATAGAATATTCTGCCAGTTATGGTAGAAGTATAAGCTGGAAGAAGAGAGCCAGTCCGGTCCAGGTGAACTACCTTGCTAATTTGTCTATAACTTCAGATCCAAACAAAAAAAATACTAGTCCCACTTGTAGCATGAGTGTTTTTCTTCATGAAATTTTAATGGCAAGTTGTAAAGATTCTTGAATGATTCCTCAGCCCGTGATGAAGCAGTTTGTATATATTGGGTTAATCCGACAAACCATAAATATGCCTTTGATTGTCTTAATCCTACAGAGAGTTGATGCATGAAATTTTACTTTGGAGAAATAAACTCAGGCTTTTTAACTTATTTTCCACTGACGCTGGGCTTTTTGTGTTTTTAAAAGGATGACAGCTAAAGGAGTAGAAAATCACGAGTCCATCAATTGAAGTTGATTCAGACTTTAGAGAGATCAAGGGCTTAAAAAATCAACTCTGGCTTCATTTCTCTCTCTGTTTTTTCTTTTCTTCTTTTTTTGTATTTTTATTTAGAAATTTGATATTAGTTTACAGAATTATCTTGTGTTAGTAGGAAGATAAACTTGATCCTGAGAGGTGTTTCAGACCTTGAAACACATTGATTCCTGGACACTAGCTATATGGTTGGATCCCAATGAAGCCTATACCATCAACCACCAACTCAAACGGGGACCCACCGATCTGTAGAAAAGTGGAAAACGCTGGTCCTCGTTTGAAATTTGCCTCTCTTCTATCCCAACATATTCTGGCATACATGGTCCAAATTTCTGTGGGAGGGGCATGAAAGGAATTCAAAAAGCTACCTGCTCCAGCTATTGCATAGTACCAGCATTAAGTACTACTACTAATGTACAACCTGTAGTGTAATTGTTTTGAAAACCAGTGGCATTTCATGCCAGTAAACAATACATATCTTCACTTCATTAGCAACAAAAGCAGTCACTCAACACTCCCCTGGAACCAGGATTAATGGCTCCTCTCTACCTCATCCATGTCCTGCCGCTCTCCCTCCTCCTCTTCCTCATTCTCAGCCCATTATCTTACGTTTCTAGCGTTGGTATTAACTATGGTACTCTAGGAAACAACCTCCCTCCACCGAAGAAAGTAGCCCAGCTCCTCCAATCCACGCTCGTAGATAAAGTTAAAATCTATGACACCAACCCTGAAATCCTCGAAGCCTTTTCCAACACCGGAATAGACCTTATTGTTGCCGTTGAAAACTACCACGTAGCAAACATCAGTAAGGACGTGGCTGCAACCGACGAGTGGTTCGCGAGTCGTGTGGTGCCCTTCATACCAGCCACTTCCATCGTAGCCATCTGTGTAGGCAACGAATATTTAACCACAGATGAACATCTGGACCCTGATGCACTGGTCCAAGCCATGCAGAACTTACATGCCGTGTTATTAAAACGAGGTCTGGACCGTAAGATCAAGGTCAGCACCCCACATAGCATGGCGGTTCTTGCTTCCTCATTTCCACCCTCAGCTTCAACCTTTGCTACCAAGCTTCTTCCCACCATGAGCTCTATAATTGGGTTTTTGGCTGATACTGGTGCGCCTTTCATGGTCAATGCCTATCCTTATTTTGCATATAGGGATAACCCCAGCACAGTTGATATAGAGTACGCATTGCTAGGGAATTCTACAGGGGTCCATGACCCTAAGGGTTACCTGTATCATAATATGTTGGATGCGCAGATTGATGCTGTTAGGTCAGCTATCAATGCTGTTGGGTTTGGTAATATGTCGATAGAGATTACAGTCTCAGAATCAGGGTGGCCCTCGAAAGGAGATCCCGGAGACACTGCAGCTACTCCGGATCATGCAAAGACTTATAATACCAGGTTGATCGAACGAGCGCAGTCTAATGAAGGGACACCAATGAAGCCAAAGAATAAGATAGAGATATTTGTGTTTGCTTTGTTTAATGAGAACAAGAAACAAGGGGGTGCCAGTGAGAGGAATTTTGGGATTTTCAATGGGGATGGGTCTAAGGTGTACGATGTGGACTTGAGCTGCCAATTTTGCAGCAATGGGGGTACATTTGAGAAGATGTCAACAAGTGGTGCAAGGGGTCCGTCGGTTTGGTGCGTGGCTAAGCCACACGCAGATGAGAAAGTGCTTCAGGCTGTGTTGGATTTCTGCTGCGGCCCTGGAGGAGTGGACTGCAGGGAAGTTTATGAAAATGGTAATTGTTTTCAACCCGACAAGCTTCATGCTCATGCATCTCATGCCATGAATGCTTACTATCAGATGCACGGAAGGAATTATTGGAACTGCGATTTCAAGGGTACCGGGCTTGTCACCTTCAGTGATCCAAGTAAGTTCATAGAAACACAGCAACACTTTTCTGATAATCTTTCTGTTTTTCCCATTGACTTAAAGTGATAGCTTCAAGCCATGCCTGTGAATTAGTTTCTCTAAATTAATACCATCTTCTTATTTTTTTCTTTTTGTTTCGCTTTCTTGGTCAGGTTATGGGACATGCCGGTATCCTCAACAGTGACTCACAAAGCAACGGCAAATGCTATATGTGGTTGACAGCTCTCTTTGTACTGATTGCTAGTATTGTTGATTTGAAATTGACGCAATGCAATGTTAGCATGTGAGATAAGTTCACTTTTATGAAATGAGTTTTGGTTTAGTGGGCCGCCGAAAAACAAATTGATTGAATTTCTGAAGGAACATTGAATATTTGGTCGATTTGTTTGTAAAAGGGTGTGGGAAAGGGTCATTGTACGGAATAAGGTATGACATTTGCACATGGTTAAAGCTCAGTGCTTCCACAATTAAAGGCTTTTTCCACTTGAAAAAGCTCTTCCTCTTTCTTGGGGCGGGAATCTTGGCTAGGCCTGTGGACCCGTGTGGGAGACTGAGACAATGGGCCACAGGGTCGCCATGAATCCTGAGCCACACCCAGAATTTCCACATACCCTTTGTCAGAGGATAGAGAGTCCCACGTTATCATCATGATTCCTGAATCCATTCAGACATCAGTGGTTACGGCGGGCTAATAAAGCTTTACTTTGTTTCTTCATGGGACACCAGGAAGAGAGTATCTCGGTGTCTCTATAGTAGAAAACACTCATAAAAAGCTAGACTCATAGGGATCAATGAAAATGTGTTGCGAGCTGAAGTTAAAGTCTTAGGAACCTTTCTTTCGGTTCAAGAATTACGGTAATCGATTCAAATATGTGGTTGTTTTTATTGACTTATTGATCCAAATGAAAACTCCGCAAGTTAGAATTCTCTAAGATCCTCCTGTTTGAAGAGGAATGATGGCCAAAGCGGTTTCCTTGCCAGTATGCACTAGGGAAGAAAGAACTAAATGAAATCCAAGTTTCGCCTACTGTATTAGTTGAAGCTTTCTATTCAACTTGCATTAAGGAATCTCTCTGTCCCTTTTGCATTTAGCCTATACAAATAATCATTCAATGGCTGAGGACATTTACATAATGAAACTAGATCACCTGGAACATAAGAAACAGAAGGGATTAACATGGAAAGAGGAAAAGCATGCACATTGTATCCTGATCATTTGACCATAAAAATACCATGGCAAGAAACAAGTTTTGAAATCCTATGTTTGTAAGTATGATATGAACACAGAACCAAGTTGGAAACATGAATTTGTATGTTGATAATTGAATTGCAACTTATACAAGGATGACTGGCTAAAATATTGATATATTCAACATTGCGTTCACATTATCATCTGAATGAATGGACGAGTTTGGAATAAACTGTAGTGGTGGAAAATGTACTTTTAATATATTCCTACAGAAGTAATGCTTTGAACACATATAAACAGTTACGGTGCTTTAAAGTAGAGTTTGGAATGTGACTCACATGAAATGGCACAGCTAGGTATGTCCAATGAACAAACTGAATTAATTGCTTGAGTTTACATCGCTCCTGGTCATTTCTGTTCCTCTCCTCTAGGGTTTCCTCCCCAACCCATCATCCCTATCATTGTCAGATAATGATTTTTCTACTTTCCTTCTTTTCTGCCCACTTTTTGATTGGTCTTCTTTCTCATCCATTAGTGAGAAAAACCTCTGAAGCCCTCCAGAACGTGAGCTACCCTGACCAGTTGAAGCAGATTCAGGAGGGGGAACGCTACGTAACTTGCGCAATATCTGCAGAAAATATGTGAAGAGAGCAATGAAGCAAGCAATCCCACATATAAGGAAAAGGCCCCAGAAGCTCGACAGATGAAGTCGGTTTGATTCTATCTCTGTACTCTCTAAACTGCAAGTGCTTTGCATGAGCCACTTGTCACGCATCCGCTGCAGATCACCATTCTCAGCAAGTGCTAGAATTGCAGTTGACATATCAACTGCCAAGGGAGAGTCTCGAGGAAACGCCTAGGAAGAAATATGCAAGCAAAGGAAGAACTAGTCAGAAGGTTATGGGGCTTAAAGGATGTTAGCCTCTAATATTAGGAAGAAAAAAACCTAGCCCATTGGATTTTAATCTGTAGGATTTAAAATGGGTGGATTGAAATTTTTATTAAGTTTGAATTGGTATATGCAGTTAACTCATTCAGTAGATAGAATCTATGCCTTCAGATGTCATGGAACAGACAATTAAAAATGTTCAGAGATGCTAATATGCATGTTATCTACTCATAATGATCACTTCTTAAAATGAGAAAGACAAGTAACCCAGAAAATAAGTACTCACGAAACCCCAGCCACTTTTGGTAAATTCTTGTCCTACAATCCTGAATGAGCACTGGCTCGAGAGAAAAAGTTCAATATATGCACGTTCATCAATCACAGCAGCAACACCTCCTTTTTCAGGACCAAGTTTGAGCGCAGAAGCATATGCTTCAGGTGACCCAAGGGCAACAAGCCTAGATCTAGATATGTTAAGTTCCTGGCTTAAATAATGTTCAGCAAAAGAACCAACTTGAAATCCAATAGGCTCATCACTTTTTATCAAGCTGTCAATTCCTTTAATTGGAGAAGATAACTGCTGAACTGTGAGGATTGATGTCAGACTTGCAGTGTAACTCGAGTTGATTATTAAAACCACAAAAAGCCATATAATTAGCACTAGACGGCCAAGGGTGCTCATAGTATTCTCTCCTGCAAAAGGAATAAAGTGACCAGCTTAATCAAATTTATCATACCACACCTGCCTTGCCATAAGAACAATATTTTTTTTTTTTTTATAATAGTGGGAATTTCACTTACTGTGGGCAAAAAACAGAGTTGAGAAGCTAAACCTGCAAGGTTACCAAACAAGTTACAAATTATCTCATATCCCACGAGATAACTGAAAGGCATGAAAGTAACTTTACTAAGACAAGACACTCTGTTCTAAGAATGAAAATAAATTAGAGAGACATGCATATACACACGAATAAAAAGTCTTATTTATAGAGGAATAACTAGTGGTTGTGTGTGTCTTTAGGGGAGGGGGGGGATGTTTGTGCTGTCACTAGCTTTAGCTGCACAAAGCTGGCAGCTCACTCAAAAATCCATTCTCTTTGCAGTGCAATTTCAAGATTGACAGAAAAATTTTGCCTCTAGCTTTCATTTTACTTAAAATGATATATCTTGGCCCAACACAAACATACTCCTTCACACCAAGGGCTAGATGCCCTATGTGAACAGTCTTACTTTCAAACATATTAATGCTGTAAATGAGTTAGGTCAGCATCAAAAGAAGATTTTAAACTTAGTAACTCACCATAAAATGGTTATAACTTGATGTTTAGGTGGGCCCCTAAAATCATCATTTATCCTGTGCTCCAGGATCCACACAACTATTCCAACAACAAGAAAGAAGGAACCTGTGACAATCCACATACGTGGACTGAACGGCTGCAAAAAAGCCCAAGCACCAGTGTTCTGTTTCTTAAATGGAGTAACAATAACCAGTCCAGATGAAATATAAGGCTGCGTAAAATCCACTATCTTTGTTCGATTTGTGATGATGGCAATGTCACCAACAACAGCATCAAAGTCCTGCAGAAATAAAATGAGACAATTAGGCAGCAGGAAAACAAAATTTTATTGAGGACAAATTAACATGGTAGTCACAGAGCTACTCACACCCGTTGTGATCTTATTCACAAGCTCTGTATAGCTTGGGTTATAACGACCATCTCCAAAGGAGATAAATTTATATGGAACAGCATATGGCAACAAATTTACAGCAGCCGTAAATACATCTATACAAAATCCCTTGAACAAATCAGTTCCTTGCACTCGTGATACAAATTCCCGAAAACTGACCCTATTTGGAACACCAATTCGCAATTGCTTTCCATTGTTCGGAAAAACCCATCCACGAGGCTGGGACGATGTCTCCCCTGGCCAAATAACACTGTATAGTTTTTGGCTTGCACTTGAACGGTTCGGTGGCCTTGCATAAAGTGTCTCAGGAGATACAGTGGATAAACCAGAATAGTTTGACCAGTACCCAATCCGTCGAAACCCAGTTCCAAGCACATTAATGATATCATATGCTGGAAGAATAAGTGACCTGTCTGTATTAAACTTAAGAGGACCTGTCAAACCAACAAAATTACTCAGCAATATGTTCTTTAGCAAGAGCATTCCATCATCAAAAATGCTCAATGCATCAAGGTGGAGAGTACTGCCTGCCACAGAGCTAATTCTAGAATCATTAGAGAATGAGATAACCCCACCCTGGTTAAAAAAAGCATCAAGAGCATGAGCAAGCAGCCAAACTGAATCATAAGCATACAGCCCATAAGTGTTCAACCCCAGAGAACCTCCAGTTATCTTGTTCCACCTAGAGAAAAAGGCTCTCTTTCGATCTGAATCAGGGGTGTGTGGGCGCAAAGTTAGAACTCCTTGTATTGTCTCCATGGTCTCAGAAGGCAAAGGAGAATCAGAATCCAAAACTGATGAAAGCCAATCTGTAGCTATCCACACATACCCATTGCCCATCATTCCAAGATAGTTTGCCACAGAGAAAACCTTAAAGCCTATCATAGAATTTACATGCAGGACAACAATTCGAGATTGCATTAATGCAACCTTAACAAGAATATCCATGATGGCACCCCGATTCGCTACAGAATCTGGTGGAATACCTACCTTGTAGGAGATTCTGCAGCGCCTCTCTGCTAGTTTATCATTTAAGGCAGACACACCATTCCGCCCTCCATCATCATCTATAAAGATTGCAATGACCTCCTTCCAACCATAATGTTCAACAATCTCAGCCACAGCAGTCATTTGATACAAATCACTTTGAGTTGTCCTAACAAAAAAAGGGAACTGAAGGGAAGAAAAAGTAGGATCGGTAACTGCGAATGATAGTAGAGGAACTTGGAGTTCATTTGCAACATGTGATATAATATGCGCAACTACAGCACATTGTGGACCTATAATGGCAACGACATCAGTCTCCATGTACTGCAAAGCTGTTATTCAACATACAAATTGGAGTACATAATTATTAGGATCAATTATAGACATTAATTCAAACAATATTCTCAACCATCCTATATAGGAAAAACAAGTGATAGCCAAAACCAAATTAATAGCAAATAACGGATTCTAAAATACCTTCGACCATGCCAACAAACCCGCTGCAATTGGAATCTCGCATTGTTACAGCAAGTTTTGTCCCTTGGAGGATACTTAAATTGGAGTTGACATCTTTCACAGCTTCATTGATAGCAATCTTGGCAACCCTTCCAACAGCAGTGTCAAATGTAAATATTGCTCCAATATTTACAACAGGCG
Organism: Theobroma grandiflorum; assembly: GCA_036013995.1. NCBI lineage: Eukaryota > Viridiplantae > Streptophyta > Magnoliopsida > Malvales > Malvaceae > Theobroma > Theobroma grandiflorum. The sequence goes on from CP142126.1 coordinate 24,071,722, forward strand.
GTCTTGTAGAAGCATTTCTACCATACCCAATTTTGAACACTCCGAAATGAAGAGAAAGCAACAAAAGAAACCAGGCTGCGTTCATTGTAGTCAACTGCAAAATCAACTTGAGCAGTACAAGATGTATCCACTGCTGCCTCCAATTGATTCGGAAGCTCTACATATGAGACACAAACCAAAAGTTTCTGAGATAAAACTATTAAAAGATTATGCAAATACTATGTTACAGATGCAAGACCCAGAAAGCTTCAGTAGCAACAGAACATGAAAGGGCACAGAACTTCAATGATTAATCAAGCGCTAAACTGTTAAGGAAAAGCCATGTCTATTATAATTAAGAAGAAAATTATCAACTAAACCTTACCTACTAACCCAAGTGCTTCATTTGGTTTCTATTTATTGATTGGAAGCTATGATAATACCTAAAAAGACAGTAGAAACAGAATAAAGGTGACAGATAAAAGAAAGAATATGAAGGCAACGAAACCAAGATGATAGTTAGTGGAAACCAGAATCAGATTCCTAGATCAAATCAAACCCAATAATAAAGAGCAGAATAAACCGCCTAGAAAAGCACATCCATGAGGCCAAGTACAAGTCTTGCATTATTAAGTGCGTGAAAACGAAACCCCACTAAGTAAATGCAGTGAAGGTCCTTATCTCCCAACTCAAGAAATGAAATAAAGAAAGAAAAGCAAAGGAAAAAGATAATAATAAACAGTTATAATAAATTATCACGAAGCTATAAAGAGCCGGATGACAAACTCACCAGCTGAAAATCTAAATCTAAGAATGAGAATTGAATATTTCACCAACCACCAGCCTTGTACCTATGGGGAGGAATAGAGATAGAAGAGAGAGAGAAAGAGAGAGAGAGAAAGACAGAGGCAGAGGGAGATAAAAGGTTTTGGGGGCTCAAATAGAAAACATTCAGAACAGGAAATTCACGTGTGAGGTAGAAATAGGATTTTACTTGGTTTGGTATAAGCAACTTTGCAGTCTTCTTCCAGTTTGCCAGTTTGGACAAAGATTTGAGAATTATTTGTGAGGTAGCGATCCTACGGTTCACGATATATTTCTCCCCTAAAAGACATTACTAAAGTACTTTACCAGGACTTGACATCCCTCACTGTTATTTCTTTGTGCGCTTTTTAAAACAATAATTAGTGGGTTTTGACAGCAATTTTCACCCTTTAATTCCTTAATCTCCATAATTATCTTGATTGACTCTTAATCTACTCTTATAATTAAGTCATCGACGTCCCTTTTGTGCACATAATCTGTTTTCTTTTCTTACATACGGTGCAATATCTCTCTGCCTCTGTTTTCCTTTTTCCTTTAAAAGAAGGAAAATTTAACTTAGAACCTTTACTAAAACCTTCCTCTATAAGCTCTCTTGACTACTCTATTCAGTTTCCAACAATTGCTGTCTGCTTTCCCATCTTACACTGTGGTGGGTTAGATTCCCATTCCTAAAAAATGGTAACTATTCAGAGAAAAGACAAAAAGAAAACAACCTATTCGGTCTTAACTTGAAGTAAAAAATTCTCCTTTATTCTTTCCTGAATGCAACAGTGGATGGAGGCGCTTGACTTCCCTTCAGAAGGTGCTGACTCACCAAAGAGCCACGAGTTCCATGAGCATCAGAACTTTGAAGTAATGTTTTAGGCAAAAGTCAAAAAGTCAAACATATCGATTAGGATCGCTCAGTTTTGTTCTTTGTCTGATACAAGCATGCGAATATGAAGAAAACCATGAATGTGAAGGAGATCAAAACATTAAGAATATTAAAATGTTGGATGAAAAACCGTGATGAGGAAAGGAAAGAAGAAAGAATTGGCACCTTCTTTATAGTATACTAGTAACAAAGTTGACAATGTTTCCCATGAGAAACACAACTTAAATTAATGAGTCTTATTATGATTAGTTTATTAATAGAATTATTCAATCTACAACATATCCAATTCCAATATCTTTTACCAAATATGAGAAGATCCGGCACTTGAAAATAGAACACTGATGATGATTGGGGGGATGGCCGGATGGGGCTAACCCGTACAGGACAAATGGAACTGTTGTAGGACCCTTGGCTTGCTACGAAGGTCAGAAAAAAAACGTTGCTTTTTTGTCCTGGGAAAGTAAATCCCAAGTTGACGTACTCGGACAGGAAAAATGAAAGCGAGAGAAACAAAAGAGAAGGGTCGACATGCCACGCGGCATCATGTGGAGAGAAGGTGCGTGCACATCACTTGCGTGATCAATGAGGATCGTATGTGTATGAAGATGGGAAAGTGATAGAAATAAATGTCTGATTGAATTGGTGAAGTAAGGAATAAAGTGAATGAGGATTTAGGAAGCGACCATGCAACCTAACAGGCAGCAGCCATGCAACTTGTGGCCCTACCTTCTTTCGGCTCCTCCCATCCTCACAGTCCCCATATACATTCTCCCAATCCCATCTTCTTCTAATTTTCTGAGCCATTTATATAATCAACCAGGCCACCGCCCAGAGCCATTGGCTGCGGTTCCTGATACATTCAACCCTCATTGTCACTTCCAATTTTCCATCCCAACATTTTCCTCATTTCTTTCCTCTTCTTCTGCTTTTCCATCAGGAATAGATTTGCTAACCTTCTGTCCTTACAGCCGAATACATCTTCATTCAACTTACTCATAAACTCTAATTGACTTCCTTAATTAGTAATAAAAGGTTTAAAGAACAAAAAAAGAAAGAATTTGCCAGTTTTTCTTGCCATAAACGCAAATCGGTTGAAGTTGGGCTGAAGTTCAGTTAGGCCCAATTTGCATTCAGGGATAAGAGTTGTTGTCCATGGGTTGTTCCCACCATTCAAGCCCAATACAGTTCTTTTTGTGTAAGGCTCAGTTCGGTTTCCCAATTCCCAAAGTAATTTTCTTTACATTAACATATAATAATAACGTTAAATTCAAATATAAATTAGCCAAATCTTCATTAATCAATGAACACATTCATATACTTACAAACTATATGCTTTGATTATGACACGTGGGACGTAACAATCACCAGCTAATAATAATAAAGGAAAAAGACATATAATACCTCTAATCTGTTTTTCAACTTAATCATCAACAGCGAAGCGTGTTCATATCCCACGGCAATAATATCCAAAGGGCGTCGCCCACTGAATTCCTTCTCCTCCCCCCCCCCCCCCCCCCGCCCCCCCTTTTTTTTTTTTAAATAAAAAATTCCGGCCGCCTAAAGGAGTAAAATGGTTAAGAAATGGCTTTACTTACATCAAGTTAAAAAATTTTAATTAAATTTGATCGAATTATAATTTAAAATAAAAAATTATCTAAATAAAATTTTATCAATAGATTTGATCGATTTTCATTATTAATATTTTTATATAAAAATATATTATTAATAATTTATTTTAATCAATTTAATTTTAAATTTTAAATATCAAAATCCAATTTAAATTGAGACGATAAAAGATGATTATCGTAAAACAAACCTCTTAATTTAATTGAATTGAATTTTGCGAGCCAAAATGGAAAACAATAAAATAAAATGTAGTAATCATAGTCAATAACAACCTGTCAAAGTATACATAGCATGGAGAGTGTGAAGAAAACTCGACCATAGATAAATGATAGTACTACAATATACGGATTAATTATAATCTAAAAATAATTAAACGGTGATGAGAGATGGTTGCAGGGATGGAAGAATGTTTGGCGTCGCTCTCAATTGCCTCCTCATCATCAAGTCAGTGATCCTTATATTCAAGTGGAGTGAAAAAAAGCAAGTGTTCTGGTTCCAGTTCTATCTTAGCCGAAATAACAACTCCCTTCCAATGAAAGGCCGCCACGTGTGCCCCTGGAATCCGAGGCTCTATTAACGGACGTTAACGAACCTAACCTCTCATCTCTCTGAAGCGTTAAAGAGGCAGCGACAGAGATCCAACGGCTGGGAAGCACTGGCGGCAACTAACCAAAAAAACCCATCCGGTCAACCAAGGGTACACACCAATGATTGAAAGCCACGTGGCTTAACGCCATCCTCGTCCCTCGACAGCTTAGAAGATCCACCGGATTACCTGGAATCGCCGGTGGCCAACCACATAGCAACAACATCAACAACAAGAAGAAGTTTCTCTCTTTTTCATTGTCCAATTCTCTCTTTTTGAACACCTTTTGCTTCTCTCTCTCTCTTTCTCTCTCTCTCTATCTCTCTCTCTGTGTTTGGGGGGTTTTCTTTCCTGGATCATCTTACGAGAAATACTAAAAAAGAAGAAAAAAAGGAAAGAAAGAGAAAAGGCAAAGCACAAAGAATCATCATATTTACCTCTGTGAGAGTTTCTCTGCTTTTCTTCAGAGCTTTCCTCCAATCCTTGGAGCTTTGTTATTTCATTCCTTCATTTCTTCTTTTGTATTTTTTTTTCACTTTGAATATTCTGATGTTCTTTGTTGTTTTCACCGATTTGGTGGGAATTTTCCAAGTTACGATCTGGGGTTCTTTTTAAATTTGGCAACTGCTTCAAGTTATTGTAAAAATCCAGTTTTTAGACGGTTTGCTGGATTGCTTGATCGAAGGTAATTGAAGGCTTAGTCATCATAAAAAGTTTGGATTTTTCTTTTTGGATAATATCTGGGTAGGGGTAGTTTGATCTGTGGAGTTGACTCCGGTTCCTTGGTGTTGGATATTTTAGATTAATTACGGCTTCCCGCAACGAATTGAATGTTACTTGGTTTTCCCAGATTTTTGAATTGTTGTCAAGGAACTTTGATGCGCACAATATAAGATTCCATCAGTTCGGGATTTCGTGAACCTATTTGATTGCTTGCTGATTTTTATTAGTTATTATTTATATCCGTGGACCTTTGTTTTTCTCTGAAGAAATTTAATTTCGGCAGTTTCTTGAATCATCAAGCTTTATTTGGAACATTTCGCTTGACAATTTCTGCTGATTGCTTTAGAATTTGGTTGTTTTGGACCTTCTGGAGAAGTTGCTCTAAGAATTTTAGAGAAAGGGTTGTTCTTTTTAACTTCAAACTTGGAAGGGTACTTCAAGGTCTTTGATTTATGGTTGGGAAAGGAATATGGCTGCGGGTATGGATTTTCCCCCTCCATTTACAATCATTGAAGGTGGTTACAGTAAGGACAATGTAGCAGACATGGAAAGGGAAAATTTAGATAATGTAAAACAAGTCTCACTTGGGAAACCTCCACGCCACCTCTCAGTTATGCGCCATTGTGTGAGTTCAGCGAGGCTGATTGCAGAGGCTAATTTGGTATGTATGATCTTTTCTAATCCCTCTGTCCGTTATTATGGACTTTTAGTATCCTGAACTTTAAGGAGTATTAAATTGGTGTAAGATCTGAAACTTTTATCATACAGCTTATTAATTAGTTCAAAATTTCTTGGAAAATCAACAAATGATTGTGCTCCATTTGGATCCTGATGATCTAGGTTCTTTTTGCTTATAAAAACCTGCTGACTCTTTTTCTGAATAAATGATATCATCCTGAAGTGGCATTTGTAAGGCCTTGTACACGTGCATTTGAGCTGCATAAACTTTTATCACTATCTCCAATTTGATAGACTATTTAGGTGAAAATAAGGATTATCCTCTGGAGAAATTCTAAAACTGTTATATTTTGTTGAAATCATCACCTTGAGCAAGATTTTTTTTTTTTTATTTGATGTTCCGTCGTATCAAAAGTAACAAAAAGATCAAATCAGAATTATAAAGTTGTAGCCACCAGTTTAATCTAAGTAGCTGCCGGATTCCAGACATTCTTTTCTTTCCATATTCCTGTAGTTATAAAGAAATTTAGTATTTCTGCTTTCTCACACATCATTTTCTGATATGCTTCAACTAACTGCTACTTTTTCTTCCCTAGGAATTGGATGTTGGTATTGTAGTCCATAAGTCATCTTCTGATGACAAAACCGAGTTTTTGCCCATGTTGCGATCAGGAAGCTGTGCTGAAATAGGACCCAAACAGTATATGGAAGATGAACACATTTGTATAGATGATCTTATTGGACATCTGGGGGCTAGTGCTGAGTTCCCTCCTCCAGGAGCTTTTTACGGGGTATGCATGTTAGAATCTACCATCTATGACCTGCCCAGGGTGGTTAATAAGTAAACTTTTGTTGAAATGTGAACTTTGTCTAATCATGTGGCATTTGATTTATTTACTTCCTTCAGACTGTCTGGCATGGTTGTTTGTTAGTAGTGAAAAACATGTGTTCTCATAGATAATTTCTGCCTATATCATTCAATATATTTACCTAAGGGTGGTTAGTATTGAGGAAGGTTTAGCTGTGATGTTTGAAGCACATTCTAATTTAAGGAAAGTGAACCTGGAGATTTTATTTAGGCCAAAAAGAGAATAAAAAAAAAGATATAGGAACTAGGGACATTGTCTCTGACAATGTAAACTGCCGCCTGATCTTATGGTAGCAATCCCACGACTTTTTGAACATTGCATGATTCCTTTTCCATAGATGAATATTACTTTTCTCTTCTATCTGCTGCCTTCATATAACTTGCTACTTCATGGCTAAGCTCAAGGTGTCAAAACACGTTAGTTTTATTATATGTACAATTACCATTGAAGGTGGTTTAGGAAACATAGTTTGCCATACTTGTGAATTGATTCTTGCTATTACACGTGGACAGGTTTTTGATGGTCATGGAGGAACAGATGCAGCCATATTTATTAGGAAAAATATCCTTAAATTCATAGTTGAAGACTCTCATTTTCCAATTTGTGTGGAGAAGGCAATCAAGAGTGCTTTTCTCAAAGCTGATTATGCATTTGCAGATGCTAGTTCTCTTGATATATCATCCGGCACCACTGCATTAACTGCACTTATTTTTGGAAGGTAACTGAACCACAGATCTGCACTAGTAATGTTCATTTTTTACATTATTTCCATAAATCCTCTTCTAGCAGCCTTGTTTTGGTCTGAGATGCCCTAACAAGCTGTGCATTGGGTCATTGACAATGACATAAGATGCTGCATTGAAACAAGGAATGGTATATTATCATTTGTCAAATTTGTTTGACAGAATTAGTTGTAAGTAAAATGTGGGAGAAACAGGGACAGAAGGCTAAGATTTGAAGAGTTTTCTTCTCTAACAATGCAAGCAATTCTGTAAAAGTTCAAGTACGTTGAAACTTGCATGCCATGTTGAATTGAATCTATCCTATTCATCTTAGAAACTTAATATAGGGTTCATTATTTGAGGTTAAGTGGGAAACAAGTTTATAATATAATGAATTTTAATTGCCTAGTAAAAGCTAGTTAGAGGTAGAGGAGAAATAAAACATCTGGTTCTGACTCTACTTTGAGCATCCTCAGGATAAGCTAGCCACTGTTGTGTTTAAGATTGTGCATGGGTTGAAACTAAACTTGAGGTCTTCTTGTAGTCTTTAGATGTTCTGCATTCTGAAAGTCAGGATTTGACTACCTTAAAGACTCTAATATTACTTTCTCTTCATAGGACCTTGATAATCGCAAATGCTGGGGATTGCCGAGCTGTGCTGGGAAGGCGAGGTAGGGCAATTGAAATGTCCAAGGACCACAAACCTAATTGCAAATCTGAAAGACAAAGAATTGAGAAACTTGGTGGCGTCATTTACGATGGCTATCTCAATGGCCAATTATCTGTGGCACGTGCTCTTGGAGACTGGCACATGAAGGGCCCCAAAGGATCTGCCTGTCCTTTAAGTGCAGAGCCGGAGCTGCAGGAGACAGACCTGACTGAGGAGGATGAATTCTTGATAATGGGCTGTGATGGGCTGTGGGATGTTATGAGCAGCCAGTGTGCTGTGACTATGGCAAGGAAAGAGCTGATGCTTCATAATGATCCCGAAAGATGCTCAAAAGAGCTTGTCAGGGAGGCACTGAAACGCAACACTTGTGATAATTTAACAGTGATTGTGGTATGTTTCTCTGCTGATCCTCCCCCTCGAATAGAAATACCACAATCCCGTGTTCGGAGGAGCATATCAGCAGAAGGGCTGAATTTACTAAAAGGTGTGCTGGATTCTAACTGATGGAAAAGGGGATGGTTGAAAGAGGTTGTGCATAATCACATTGGAGGATGAAATGGTCGTGGCATTTTTCCCCCAAGTAGCTGCATCTTCACCGTGGCTGACATTCATCCTCAGTCAGGGACGTCCCTGTCATGTAGAATATGATTCTTTTTGAGTTTCTAAATCCTGTACATCTGAGATAACTAATGTTGTACCGATTGGCAGGATTCCTTGTTCAACCCGTCTTTCTTTCTTCTTCATCTGCTCACTCCTGTGTAAATAAACCGAAACTGAATCTTGAGAGATATGTTCTAGCACTCTTCACTAAATCAAATAATTGCTATCATTGACCATTGTTTACATTACTGATTATTGCCATCTGGGTATCCTGCCCATTTTTTCAATGAAGGATTTTCCATAACAACTAGCCACATGCAAATCTAATTTCTCATCTCCTGGTTTTTCATAGGGTTCGTGGAACGGTGGAATGATGCAACAGTTCATTTTAATTACACACACGTCCTAATTTTTTTTCATCTTAGATTGTTTCTCTACCATACGAGGATTTGTTTGTCACGTATCTCACATCTCTGATAGAGGTAAGCCTTAAATTTATAAGTAAAACTTTCCTCCACTTAATAAGCATTTCTTTTTAGTTAAAAATGTGAAAGTTTAACATTTCCACCTTGTCAAAAGAATCTAGAGAAAAGGCTTGGAACGGAAAAAGAAGCCGAACATATTCACAAGCAGAGCCTTTATCATTCGTACAGAGAAGAAAAGAACCATGTTCCCACAGGATCAATACCAAGACCAAAAAGGCTGCTCTAAATGAAGGTTTTGGAAAATTAAGCAGCACCTGGTGTAGATTCAATTAACAAGCATTATCCTAGAGGTAAGAAGGAAAAAAAAATGATTTGATTAGTTGAGGTTTGTTAGAGTCACACAAGTAACAAATTTAAAGTTGGAAGCAATGCATACACGATCCAAAGGGCAAAATTCTGTTTAAGTTACAGAAAGCAGCCTCGTTTAACCAGAGTCACACTACTTTCAGGAATCTGCAACACAAGGAAACTTTTTCCATAAAGAATTAATTGGTTTATAGAAACTCTTCTCCAGCTGAACCATGATGATTTTAATAATTTATAGTTCGTCGTCGTCGTCGTCACCAGTATCTATAGAATGGCTACCACTGCATAGACAAGGAGTGGTACAGAAGTCAGAACACCAGAAACCTTCCAATTATGTTTGCAAGTGCAACAAAAGCAGGAAAGTATCTATATTAAATCAGAATAACATAGAGTTATAGTATATGGCCAAAAACTGGTTTCTGGTAACACGCAGGGAATGAAACATTTGCAGTAATGATTGAGAAGAACTACTGAACAAATATCCCCCCTTTACTGCCAACACATGCTCCCAAGTCCCCACTTGCATCAGTTAAGGCTGAGTCAAAATGTAGACTTTACAATTACCTTTTTTGAAAAGAGAGGGCAAAGAATAACAAATAAGATCATGGATACCTTAAGCTGCTGCAGTGCTTGCTCAAATCTTGGCACAGAACTTTGCTTACATCTCCTCCCTTAATGGATCCTTGCTTTACCAATTCTGTCAACTGCACAAGTTTGATATCAATGTAAGAGTCAGTATTTCACATATGTATAAGCTCACAAGAAAGATTGAGGATTCACCTCATCTTCAGTTTCCTCCAGTAACCTAAACCACAACAAACACAAGGGTTAAACTTGTTTAATAGAACATAGCTAGCATTTGAATAATCTTATATAACACAAACTATTGGCAAATAATTAAAGTCCATAAATTATGCATAATAAGAGGAATAGTGCAAACTACATGCAGTCTTACCTTCCACAATAAGAGGATATATCTTTTGAGTAAGCCTTAGCTTCTTGTTTATCTATCAAGTGAAATGCGAAAATAGGGAAACACTTTAGAACTTAATGAAACATAACAGAAACAAAAGAATTAGAAACCAAGTGTATCTCTACAAACATGCTACGTGCAGAGGCAGGCATTCACATGAAAGTATAAAAAACAAAAATGGCTGAGTGAATAATTAGGAAGAAATACAGATATTCTAGAAGATATCAAGCAAAATCGTCAAAGAGATGGCATAAGCAACTTTATCCTCATAGCTTAACAATCTTTGCATATGTATGACCAAACAAAGATCAAGCACTTGAAATTAAGTGTCCAAAATCTGAATAAGGGACCAATCACATTTGCAGGGGAACATCTGAATTCAAATTCTCTTAGTGGTTATGATTGATCAAAGACTTTACTAGCCATTTTATGATGCAACAACCGCAATTAGATTACTTATACTCGTTATTAAAGCAAAAGAATGCATACCAATAGTGAGGATGTCCCAGTTATCCACTTTGATCCATTCTCGTCGAGATGAATCTATCTGCAAAGCAAGGTAAAAACAGATATTGAACATATTAGCACCTACATGCCTAGACCAGCTATGTCACAAAGCATCAATCAACCAAAAAACAGCTGCCAGAGAATATTAACAAGTTACTTGCAAACACAATAGTGAAACTATAAATTCACATATTATGTCAAAGCTGCCACAAGATATTTTGATTACTATCCTGTTAATTTTCGAGCAAACTGTAAATCCAATATATAATCCTTTTAAAGATTTGTTCTCCAAAAATAAAATTGAATAAATGTGATGAAGAAATAGAGTCCAAGTAGGAGCTACCTTTTCAAGAGTGTAATCTTGCATTTTTTCGCAAAGCCCATCCAAAAGTTCAACAGCTCTAAGCTCACTCATCCTGATTAACACAAAGATAAAACTTTTAAAAGAGATATCACTTTCATGGGGGAATCAACCATTGAAGAAGAGTAAGTATTCCTGCTTCAGATGCCATATCTACGCATTAGTAGTCAATGATCAGAAAGATCTAAGCAGCATGAATTTGTCCCACCCAATTAGACAAAAACAATTCACATTTAAAACTCATTACACAGAAGGAATTGTAGCAATTAAAACCAGCATTCTAGATTTTAGTGGGTGTATATAATTAAAATCTCAAATGACAGAGCTGGGCCATTGGGAATATCCAAACAACAATTAGTGATTTCCGTAACAAAAATGAAATGTCATCAAATGTACACTACCAGCCCTTGTCAAGATGCGCATTATCAATTTTTTCGCTATTTTCAGCATAAGTTTGTGTTGTGTGATCTCTCCATTAAGCTGATCTCTCTCTTAATCAGTTTATGTTCAACGTTTCACTTATTTCTGTTGCTTTCTCTAACTATGTTTGATCTTTGACTCATTTTGTTTCTATTGCTACACTTTCATTGGTTTTGGCGATCAATCATCAATCCTAATTCCAACACCAAACAAAGAAAGCGAAATTGCTAATTCAATTATGAATTAAAACTCTGTAACCAGACTAATGTAAGCACATTCGCAAAGTTGGTTTTCCCAGAAAATTGAAAGGAAGTGTTCAGATTATTATACCTGTAATCAATGACCTTTCCCTGGCGTTGACCTCTAGAGTCCAAACGATGCCTCATATCCAAATGATTCCTTGGTTTTTCCTACATGTAATAGTATTACCAAATTACTGCTGAATTCAAGAAATTAACTGAACTGCCATAGATTTAGAGGTAATGTATTCAGAAGAGAAGCCCCTAGTCCTTAGTCCTTACCTTAGAGAGTTGAATTTCTAGTTCTGCCTGCAAAACGTCCAACAAAGCAAAACGATCAGCTGATTATTTCACGAACAAGTCTAGATGGAAATCTTAAATTTTTCCCAAGCAACAAACGATCGGTAAGTGAAACAGCAAAATTTTCTCGACGCTTTCCGTTGCTATTTCCAGATGCAGAGTTGGAAATGGTAACGATGGGATGGGACTTTGGAAAGGAGAGAAAGAGAGGGAAATATTATAACTATAAAGTTACCGCGACGGCATTGCAAGCAGCACACTTGTCGTCGATGCAATAGGCTATGGCGAAAATGGAGAATATGGAAACGAGCCACAACAAGGACCGTGCCATCTCCGCGCTGTTCTTTCGAATCTAGAATTTTCCTTTCGCACGGCCATGTTGAGGCGAGCTACTTGAGGAGCCTGGATTCGGGTTCGGGCCATTACTAGAAAAAAGGGTCCTATGTCGGGGCAGCGATCCGAGTTAATATTTGATCCCATCTGTATACTATCACTTTATTAAATATCTGTAATCCAGTTAATAAATAAATTTAAAGATAAATTATCATGATTCTTAAAATATTTATTTTAAAATTTTTTAAATTTTTTTACTTCTATAGTTATATGATAATATAAATATTATACATCAACAAAATATCAAATATAAACTCATATTTTATATATCTATTAAAATAATTAAAAATAATTAACTAAAATTGAATTTTCCCCATAAATTCTTTTGCATTTCTTAAATTCCAATTCTCACGTATAAAATTATAATGTGAAAATATTCCCACTTTAGTTACTAAATGCCCATTTTAAAGATGATTAGAGTGACTGATTTATATCACATTTTATAGGTGCTAATTACTTTTGTTTTTTTTTTATTTTTTAATTGATATTGATTCTAATCAGTTTATTAATATTTAAGGATGTATAGTTGTAAATATGCATATATACATACGTATAACTTAATTACAGATTAAGTATTCAAATTATAATTAAAATATTCAATTTAATAATTAAAGTTAGTTAAAAATTATATAAATTATTAAAATACTCATTTTAATTTAAACAAGGGTGGAATTCAATACTCAAGCCAACCCAACCACTACATAAGAGTAAAAGTGTGATTGATATTAATTAGTGTAGTTATGTGAGTAGAGATGTCTATGAGCCGATTATTTGTTCATGTTGACGATCCAATATATCATAAGTTTAATTTGAATATAAATTTTTAAGTTGGGATGCAATTCAACCCAAGTTGATTAATCTATTTTATTTATAATTATTATATTTTTATTAAATATTAAATTTAAAAATAAATATAATTCAATCCTCAACTCAAAATAATATGTAAAAGATAAAAATAATTTATATTAATTAAGTGTTGTTTATACATAAAAATATCTACGTATCAAGTTATCTATTTACACTCACAACTTATTTATTACAAATCGTGTTTGAAGATAATCTTTTAATTCGAACTCAATCAACTTGAATCGAGTAATTTATTTATTAATAAATATTATATCTTTATTAAATATTTTTAAAATGTATTTTAAAATATTAAAATAATATTTTATTATTTTATAAAATAAAAATTTTCAAATTAACTTTAAAAGAACCCTGTAAATTGGGCCCATGAACATATGTATTTATGAGCAAAATAATAATCATCAAGAGCCCAGAGTCAAGGCTCCTTTGGACAGGCACTTGGGTCCACACCTCTAACCACCGTAGAAAATTGACCGCCACTCTCCCGCCGAGCTTTCCGCTTTGATACTCACCCACTACCGCAAAACCAAACCTCGCACGTGCACCCAACGTACCCTAATTAAAGCAACCGAACCATATTTTTTTTCATTTTTGTTTCGAGGTTAACTTAAAAAAAGAAAAAAAAAAAAGAAAAAGAGCGACTTGAAGAAAGAAAAGCGTCACTGGCTGTGACCTTGGAAACCTCACAGTTGCTGAGTCATCGAGACCCGAGCCCACTAAACGCTTCTTCAATCCGTGCCCGTGGCGTATCGACGGCTGTGATGCGGCTGGCACGATAAGCGTTGAGAAAGGGGGGTCGTATAAGATGGGAACCGGGTGAGAGGAGAATGCTTACAAAAAAGAGAGGCAGAGAATGCCAAACGGGAAAGCGAAGAGCTGATGGGTCGCTTTTTCAATCAGTGCGGAGTCGCTTTACCAATTCCAGCCCCGACCAACCAAACACTCATTTTTGTCGATCAAGTTTCTGTGGATTAAAAGCTTTTTCTAATCATCGATCCCTTTCTGTTCAATTATTTTCCATCTTCTCATTTTCGGGGTTTGGAATTCTTCTTCGGACGGTGTCGGTTTTCCATTCCCTCCAATGTAAGTCCCTTGTCTCGTTGTCGGTGAATCGTAGTATGACCCACTATTTCCACTTTTTGTTTTTGTTTTTGTTTTCATACTGCAATTGACTTCCATTTCTGGCATTTGGGTTTGAAACAAATTGATTAATCAGTTTGTCTGTTTGTTTGTTTTTCCCTCTCCATCCTTGCTCATTAGGTTCTGATTCAAGACGAGTGCACTGAGTCTTCTAATTAGAAAATGAACTTTACGGATCTGTAGACGAGAATTTGTTCGTTTAAGCTGTTTATTATTTGAAAATTTTTCGTTTTTATGTTAATTCTACGTTAATGTACTGCTTTCAGCATGTATATCTGGAAGTACAATGTAATGGTATCATTATGGTTCTTGTTTTTGCTTTTTGCATCTCCAATTTCAATTTGTTTCTGCTTGATTTGCTTTCATATGTCTTTTCCTTCTTTTAAAGAGTCTTATGATTCAAATCAAGTCACGGAATTATGTTATCTTTGCTCGAAACATTTTTTCCGCTCGACTCTTTGTTCTCCGTTAACATGTTCAATAACAGTCTAGGCAGGCAAGGGTTTCATCCTGTCTTGTTTTAGAATTGTTATTTGATAGCTTTGTGTTTGTATATATATGTTATGTTTTTCTTTTGGGTGCATGCTTGGCTGCAATCTCATAAGCTCGTTTTTCTTGTAGATGGCAAGAGTGTAAGTAACCAGAATGCAGCTAGCTAGATAGAAATGGGTGTGCACCTTTGCATGCCCAGAGGAGGAGACCATAATGTTTGCTGAGAATGTGAGTGGGGAGGAATCGCTTCGTCAGGATTTTGAGGCTCTAAGTGTGTCGAAACGGCTTGTGAGGAGTGTTAGCCAGAAGTTGAGGAAAAAAAACCATAGAGGCGAAGGGGAGGAAGAGGATAAGGTGAGAGGGGTTTCATTGAAATGTCTTACTCTATACGGTAGAGGTGGTGGTTGCAAAGTAGGTGCTGACACGGGTGAGGAATTTGGTGATCCAAGTAGTCGGAGAAGGTCAAGTGCCAGTGAAGAAGGAAAGGTGTACAAAACAATTTGTGGAACTGAGGAGAATAATTTTGATTGCTTTTCATATGGGGTGAAGGAGAAGTTTTGGAAGAAAAACAATAGAAAGGATTTAGAACTTGAGGAGTCAGTACGAAACAGCAGGATGCATATCTTTCTTCCAGATGACATCTTAGAGATGTGCTTGGTGAGACTACCATTGACCAGTCTTATGAATGCCCGCCTTGTGTGCAAGAAATGGAGATACTTGACTACAACTCCTCGGTTTTTGCAGATGAGACGAGAAGGTTCATATCAGAATCCATGGTTGTTTCTCTTTGGTGCTGTGAAAGATGGCTATTGCTCTGGGGAGATACATGCACTGGATGTGTCTCAAGATCAATGGCATAAGATTGGTGCTGATATCCTCAGAGGAAGGTTCATGTTCTCTGTTGCCAGTATCGAGGATGATGTTTATATTGTTGGAGGTTGTTCAAGCCTAACCAACTTTGGGAGGGTGGATAGGAGCTCATTCAAGACACACAAAGGTGTGTTGGTCTTTAGCCCTCTCACCAAATCTTGGCGTAAAGCTCCATCAATGAGGTATGCTAGATCAATGCCTATTTTAGGAATATCTGAGGTCAGTTCAGAATTCTTGGTCATTCAAAGCCATCAGAATCGACATGATAGGCGGTTTCCCAGATCACGGGTTGGTGGGGTGTCAGATGTTTACGAGGATCCTCACAGGCTTTCACTCAGACGTCAGTACAGAAATGCTTTTGATGAAAATGAGCCTTCATTGTTTCCTAATAGAAAATCATTCAAGTTTATTAGACAAAGAAGTGAACAATCAAATACGAAGGGTTGTAAAAGATTTGTGTTGATTGCTGTTGGTGGTCTTGGGTCTTGGGATGAGCCACTAGATTCTGGAGAAATCTATGATTCTGTATCAAATAAATGGACTGAAATCCAGAAGCTGCCTATGGATTTTGGGGTTGTTTGTGCTGGAGTTGTTTGTAATGGGATGTTTTATGTTTGTTCAGAGAATGACAAGTTAGCAGGTTATGACATAGAAAGAGGCTTCTGGATTGGAATCCAAACCTCCACATTTCCTCCCCGTGTTCATGAGTACTACCCAAAACTTGTATCTTGTAATGGTCGCTTGCTAATGCTTTCTGTCTCTTGGTGTGAGGGAGATGGGCAAATTGGTCGGAGAAACAAGGCTGTGAGAAAATTGTGGGAGCTAGATCAGATGTATCTTACATGGACAGAGGTCTCCGTACATCCTGATGCTCCAATGGACTGGAACCCTGCTTTTGTTGCTGACAGGAACTTAGTATTTGGGGTTGAAATGTTCAAAATATTTGGTCAGGTATTGGATTTCTTCACTGTGTGTGATGTGTCTGATATGGGGATGAAATGGAACCATATTTCTAGAAATCACATGGCTCATGATTTAGATGCATCTTCTTGCATGACTAAGACAATGGCCGTGCTACATCTATAATGTCTTTGCAATACACCATAATTCATGCAGAAAATTTTAGAACATTATTGCTCATTGGGGGATTTTGAGCACACATTTCAACCTGCGAATTTCATATTTATTTCTTTAAATTTCCACAATTTGTAGAATGGCAGCTGCCTCTGCTTTCTAGTTCTTATTCGGTCGTAGCCAGAGGTATTGTCACTTGTAGTCTTGTAATTTGTTCTCCACTGTTCATAAATTGATCATGTATTTTTCCATCTTGGTTCTGATGCATCTATGATAAATGTCTGCCTCGTTCATTAATTCATTTTGTTGGCTTTTGTTTTCTTTGACCAAGTTCATTTATGGGAAAGGGAGGAAAAACAGACTGAAATTCCAATTTCTAACGCAGAAAGTTCTTAAATTTGTCAAGGACGAACCTTTGAAAGCACCTTTCAAATGTGTGGTAAAGGTTGGTTCTGATTTTTAAACTTGTACAAACAAAATGCTGCTGATAACTCGAACCAAATGTACTTGAACGAACAGCACCCTCCCATTGTCCTGGTACTGTGAACGATAAGGATGCATTCAATCCTTTTCACCATTGACTCAAAGTACACATCATACTTGAATCCTGCTAAAATAGTGAACCCTGGATATGGAAGCTGTGCCATGATTGATATCTGAATGGCATTCATTCGACAAAGGGAGCCTGGAACCTTTGCCATGATGGATATCTGAATGGCATTTGTTCGACAAAGTTGTACAAGCTGTAGTCCATTACTAGTTACTAATGAACATCCACCATGGAATTTTGTTTGAAGCAAAGAGTTTCAGATGATAAAACGCCACAATCGTCATATCCAGAAACTGAAGAGGCATTATTAGAACTCAAGGCCTATACCACTCAATGCCAAAACAATAGGAGTTCGTATAAAGAAATGAAGATCAATGAAAATAACATCATTAAGAACAAATGAACAATTTCTTGAAAACCTCTACAACTGGGAAATCCATATACAGTGATATCTACTTGTAGCTTAATCCCTTGCAAACCACAGCTTAATCCCTTGCAAAACAAATCCATATATGGACTGAGACAGCTTTGGCAAAGCATGAACTACATACAGGTTGCTATGCTCACCCGATTAGGAATAAGGCGTGTGTGCAAGAATTCTATCCCAGGTTTGGAAAAATTCCGGAGAAGTTTGGGATCTTATCAACATGCTTCAGGGCACGCTCAGCAATCTGCCGGGTTCTGTAGTCAGCATGATGGAAGGCATCAACAAGTGCAGTGCTCACATTTTGATCTCCAGAAATTTCAATGGCTATTTCATCCGTCCTTAAAAGTCTCTCAACTACCCAAACTGCTCTTCTCCTCAAGTTCTCTGTTCGTTTCTCAAGTAACACGTCGAGTATTGGCTTGATTCCCTCTGCCTCACATAAAACCGTCACTCCTTGCTCAATATCAACTCCATCATCCAACAAAGTAGAAATTGCTGCAAGTGCTGCTTCAACCACCTTCTCATTTGTGTGGTCCAAGAGAGCAACCAACTTATGCACAGCCTGTCCTTCCAAAAGACAAAAGCTCTCTCTAAGTGAACATGTTCCCCGGTGGACACGGCACATTCCTGTTATGACAGCCTGTTTGCTGAAACATGGAAAGACACTGGCACAAAAGCCAGGTGCTGGAAACTCTGGCAATTTTGTCAAATTTTTGGATTCTTGAGATAAGTTCTCCAATGCTGTGGCAGAAACCATCTGCACATTGTCAAGACCATTGGCCTGAAGCAATTCAATGAATGTCGCTGCAAGACCATGCTCACGGCAAAGGGCAACAGCATCAGGCTCATCTGCCAAGACAAAAGTAACCCTTGCCAGAACACGTACAAGTCCTTCAAGAAATGGTGTTACAAAGCGGGTGCCCCTAATCTCTCCTTGCCTGATCTTGGTGACTCTAGAGATGATCAACTGAAAAGCACCTTCATCTAGCATTTGCCGTGTAAGGCCCAAATCCCTCTCTGGGAGTTCAGCTAATAGGCCAGCAGCTGCTGCCTGTTCTTCAGAAAATCCTGTATTTTCTGATATGACTCTAATTAGGCTGCTGAGCTGGCCAACTGTGCCACGTAGTGCGTCTGCTAATTCCTGACCCATGTAAGGGGAAAGGTTCTGGAGAAGTTTTATGGCTGCCATACGCAAATCCTTCTGGGGAATCTCAATAAACTGGACCAAACTAATGGTAGCCCCAGAGCTTTTAATTGCAGCAACAACATTCAGAACCGTTGTCTGAGAATTAGTGAGTCCAACAAGAACTTGAAGAAGTTTGCACTCAATTGGTGGACCAGTGTTGCTGATTAGATGCAGTAAGTTATGGACATTGTCTTCTGAAACAAGAGTCTCGTTGTCCGGCCCAATAGGGATGGAGTCTACGTCATATCCCGAGTTTACCACATTGGCTAGAATTGTGGCTGAGACCTCTTTCAGTCGCATGGGAAGCTGATTGGCACCAACAGTAAAGAGGTCCTTGACAAGAGGAGGAAGTATTCCTGCCTCAATCAACACCTTGGAGCTTGCCTCATAAGATGAAATTTGGTTAAGAGCCTTCAAAGCAGCTTCTCTTGATTGCATGCTACCACTTTTCATGATATTGATTAGAGATGCACCTACAGTTCTTGCAACATGGACTTTCACATCATTATTCAAAACTAACTCACCAAGATATGCAGCCATGGAAAGCTTTGTTTCTGGTGGGCCTGCAGTAACACCGTATACATGATTAGGATGGAAATTTCAGAGGTCAAACATGAAGGACTACCACCTCAGGACAAAAACAAAATTCTGCTCCCTAGTGTCAGCCAATTGGGAAGATTACTATTCCTAGTACTAAGATGCAGCTGAAATTTGCTACAAATATGAAATATCCCCTGAACTAGAGAGGCCAAGGTTTTGCAGGTATAGACAACATAGTGAATGTTGAAAAAGTTCAATTTAAGGCAACACCAAAAGCCAATTTAGAAAGTCATTTAGCATTTCAGCCAAAGCAACACACTTGGTTTAGTATATGAAAATATTCAAACTATAGTTGTCAGGAGCTGGACAGATATTTTCACAACTTCATGATTTAAAATGTAAAAAAAAAAATTTAAAAATAAAAAATAAAATGGAAAAAATTCCTCAAAAGCAGGCAAATATTTCATCCCAGAGTTAGCAGCAAAGAAATAACTAGCAAGTTCAGTGTCAGAAGAAATGAACTAAGGACTATGTATGAACAGTAGAGGTATAAATTGATTTTTTGAATTCTTTTTTTTCTTTAATATCAGCTTATGAAAGCAGTCGCTATTAAATAAAAAGATCTGAAGTCAACTGACAAATAGCACACCGATTAGCATGTTAGCAGGATATGCACACAATAAACGATGGAGGACCAGTAAGCTTGCAACAAGTTAGGAAAAGCATAAAAATATCAAGAAAAGAGAGAAGCACCTTCAAGAATCTGGGTCAGAAGAGGCTGCAATCTACCATTTTCAGCCATCTGTCTGACATTGTTCTCACACTTTTCCAGATTTTCTAGAGTTTTCTCAGCTTTCTCAACAGTCAAAACATTCTCAGATTTGCTGCTTGTCATTCCAACTAATATAAGAATTGCTCCGTTAATAGAACCAATCTTCTCACACAAGGCTTCAGATTTTGAAAGTTCATACAGCAAAGAGACAGCCTCCTCCCTCTCCTTGGACTGTTCATGGGACAGGAACTTAACTATTGTACGCACAGTGTCCCCCTCAGCCAATATTGCCTGAAAAAGAATGCATAAATATTTAATAATTCAGTCCTGGATGCATACATGACAATGGTGTCATTGTCACTCTGCAGGAAAACATGAAACCTAGAACAACCTTATTTTCTGCATCTTCCTCGACCACTACTTGGAGTGTCTCCAATGCTCTGCATCGAACTTTACGGCTGCCGCTCTTTAGCATGTCAACAATCATAGGTATTAGATCAGCACTGCGTACAACATGTTTGTTGGATCGATTTTTTTGGCAGATATGTTGGATGAACTTCAGAGACAGCAGAACATCATTTTCTGAACTGCCCATATTTAATGATCTACGAGCCATATCAAGCTGGGCAGCTTCATTCCTAGTAGTCCACTCCTCAATGGTGTTCCGCAATGCAATACTAGGTTTTAGATCTACGCTTCGTAGTTCTTTTAGTGTCACTGGGCAAATCAGCTTCCTTCCATTTTCCTTGCATTCATTGAACCACTTTTCAATTGCTTCACGTTCAAATGTTTGCCCATTTTCTAGTGTCACAGGATCACACATAACTTGCTTCGTCAAAGGGCAAACAAATGCATCATAAATGGGCTCTATGTGCAGTCTCTCGAAATGATGGCTATCATCTGACTGGCTGCCAGGGTCGTAACTTCTGTCCCAGCTCCCGGCCATCCGACTAATAGAGTCACTGCAAAAAATGTAAGCTTGCTCAATTGAAAACCCACTTAATAAAACTTGTACCATTAATAGAGACAACAGTAATTGCAATAGCCAATGAGATAACAATTGTGAGAAGGAAGCCAGAAGACTATTAAAAACAGCACAGGCAAAGTTCAAGGGTTCAACTATGCTTTGATATGTAAAGGAGAGTATAATACACATGATTCCATTTTCGCGCTCCTTTAGCTTGCCAAGGTGATGCACAAGACTAGGGAAATTTAAAATTAAAAACCAGAAATGGTTGCCGTAGGATTAAGAAGCCAACTTATATTTCTCTAGACTCATGGAAATAAAGCATTACAGAACACCATCGAGGCATGAAAAATGGAACACTTTCAAAAAGAGATCTCATCTCAATCCAAAAGCATAGTTTACGAATCTAAATTAAGTGAGTCGGGTGAGCATCTGATTCAGATTATAATCCAATTGCAAGCTATTAAAGTCTTGAAATAGTAGAACTCAACAGCAAATATCCAACAAAAATACTAAATTTTAGATTCGAAAGAAGCAACTTCTCGTCCAGGCAACTCACAGCCGATAAAAAGGAGATAGAATTGAAACAAGAATAAGAGGTAACAATCATACCCTGGAGATTTCGAAGAGAGACAAAAGGAATACGACGATAAGCCCAGGCACACCCCTGGTTCTAGTTTAAAGATTCCCAGAAAAACTCTTGTCGGATCACAGGAGCCAGGTAGATTCTTCCCATACGTTCTTTTACTTCCATGAAATGATTAAAAATCCCAACTTTTGAAGGAATTCGATTTAGGGTTTCCTTCTTGCTGTTCGAACGAAGTGATGATTGGGTTTTGGAATGGGAAAAGGGCCAAGAGAGAGAGAGAGAGAGAGAGAGAGAGAAGACAACAATAGGAATGGGAACAAACAAAAGAAGCACTGGAGAAAATTAAATTAAAGAAAAAAAAACGTGATTTGAAAACAATCACATAAGAGTTGGAAGTTGGAAGGGAGAAAAAGTTGACTCCAAACGTATAGTCATCAGCCAGAGAGAGAGAGAGAAAGAGTGACGAAAGAGAGAGAAGGTGTGTTTTTGGAGGCACCAAGTCATCGTTCGACCTCCGGTGACCCCACGCAAAGCTTCAACAAACATGAAATATATTTGCTCTTTTCTTTTTCCTTATTGGCTTATTTTTAAAATATCACTGCTGCAACAGCAACGTCAGCCAGGAGGGGACGGAACCGGCCGTTGCCGGTTAACAAAGGAAAGAAATGGCGGGTAGCTTCAAACCGCTGCCTTTGCCACATTCCAACGTCCATCTACCAGGGGGGTCACCATAAATTTCCATTTCATAGTTGGGAGAGTTGGATTTGGCCTTTGAGTTGACAGACAAACTCAAATTTCAAAAGGGTACTAAGTCAAAAATTTCAATGTTTAGTTATTTCAATTTGGGTATACCACACGGCTTTAGCTTAAGACTTGGACCCCATGATGTTAGATGAAGACCGGATGAATACTTGGTCTTGGTCCCCAAAGCAGTCCAAAGACTGAAATTTCACTATGAAAACTACAGCTTTTTACTTTCCCAGAACAAGTCAAAAATTCTGAATTATCCCCACATACAAAAAATCATCCCGAGTGAATATGGGAACCATGCATTGCTAGCTTGGCTAGAACCACGTTTCCCAGAATAAGGGCAGGTGTCTAGATTATGTTAAGTCTTTGGGTTATGGCTCATGCCCGTAACTCATCGTGCTGTTCATATGGGAATTGAAACTTTGAAGCCATAAGTACTAAAACTTGAACCATCCCCTTATTGCAAAAATCAAATCTTGAAGCCAGACTACCAGAGGATGGGGACCAGAAGTTTGCTCATTTTGTTTTTGACTAGGTTGAAAATTTCTTGGAAACATTTTTCCTAACCTTTACGAGCCAGAATGATTCAAAACTCCATGTCTCCCCACATCAAATGTAATTGTTCTA
Organism: Theobroma grandiflorum; assembly: GCA_036013995.1. NCBI lineage: Eukaryota > Viridiplantae > Streptophyta > Magnoliopsida > Malvales > Malvaceae > Theobroma > Theobroma grandiflorum. The sequence continues at coordinate 24,094,706 of CP142126.1, forward strand.
CTGATCTTGACATTATGTTGTTGTAAATTTATAGTCTTTGATCTTTACACCTCAAAGGAAAAATAAGATTTGAAATCTTATTAATCCCTTTACTTTTGACACCATTAGTTTGACTTCATCTCTTCAAAGTTTAGTCTTCAGTCCTTTTCAGTATTTTCCGGTAAGAAATACATATAGCCCGATCATTTGGGTTATAAGCCCAATCTTTTACGTGGATTGCAGACCCAAAAGTGGAAAATTGTGAATGATTCCAATGTCTTTGGAAGGCCTCTACTTTCTTGTTGTAAAAGAACGATGAGTTCCAGGGGATTCATGTAATTCCTTGGGTTAGATTTAAAAAGAAAAATGAGTTGTACTGGCCCAGCAGCCAAGGCGATCTTGGGTTGCAATCCAACCTCGATGTGATTTTAGTTCCAAGTTGAGATTGGTCAGGAGTTGGGACTTGGGACGAGTGCGAGAAAGAAGAAAGATACGGAAGTGTCTTTGGAAGATGGAAGTCGAACAGGAAAAGCCAAGCCTGGAGAACGTACAAGCACGACAACAGGAAAACCAACGAGAAGGAGAAGTAGTGATAGTCGAAGAAGAGGAAGAACAGCAACAAGAAGTAGTGGAAGGAGAAGAGAATGCAAATGTCTTGCAATTTATGGATTCCATGGACGCTTATCTGACCCTTATTCATTCTTTATTTTCGACACTTCGCCAGGTAAAAGATTGTTTCTTTTTTCTTTTCTGAGTCTTAGTACTAGATCTAAATTGCTCCCATCAGTTTAGTTTGTGTTTATGTATTCGATTTGGATCGATGATAGAATTTTAACTTAATTGGATCTTGTTCATTCTTCAGCTGTCAGAAATGCTTTGACAATGAACATGCGAGTATTTGTTCATGTAATCTGAGTTGGGTTTGTTACCAAAGTGAATAGAAATGATTGTTTTTTCTACTTGTAGTCCCTGTTTATGTCGGCTCAGCATTGATCTTTTCTAGTATTGTTTTTTCTACAAATTTTTCTTATAGGATTTTAGTAAGTGAAGTAATCAATGTACCAAATACAGGGATGGCTGGAACTAGCGAGTGCTCGACATTCGATGGGTGCTTCACGTGTCAACACAGTCTTGTTGGACCACAAATTTCATCCTGCTGCTACAACATTGCTTGTAACCCAAGATGGGGGAACAGGTATTTATCAGTTTATCCACAAAAGCAATCAGATTTACATTATCCATCATAGTGAATTCTTATGATAAGCAGGAAATTTCCTGTGACAAACGACCTTTGCAAAATAGACTGGAGAAGGTTATATTGTAGCAATGGACACGCATGATTATTCTATTGGCAGTTGGATGTGGAATACAACGGGTTTTGGGAACTTGTATGAGAATTCTGAAGAATATTGTATTTGGTTTTAGACAGCTAGGTCTAAAGCCACTTGTTACATAATTATCATTCATATTTAAATGTTTTTTTACACATGTTATTTGTTTTCTACCTTTTTGCTCTAAGGGAACTCATTTGATATTTGATCTGTTATAGTTGACTCCATGAAACAACACTTTACATTATGCAAATGGGCATCTTCTGGTAATGAAAAGTGCTCATTGGGAGAGGCAAAATCTAGCCAGGACAAGTTGCATCCACAGCTACGACATAGGGGCAGTTCGCAGCTTTATGGTATGTTTATCAACCTGTATGTAGAAAGTAGACACTCATCTTGTTAGTTAATTAGAGTAAACAGACCTACAACCAAGTCTGAAACTATTTGCAAACAAAAGTTTAGGAACCATTGTTGTTACCGTAATTCTTTGGTAATTTTATGTATCTGAATTGCTAATCATCTTTGTCATGGTATCCTCTTAATGAGATGTTTCTCACGTTCTACTTTCTTCTACTTGTGTTAAGAGGAGAAGACATCATCTGAGCATAAAGCTTCCTATGAAGTTGATGACCAAGTAAGTATTCTGCTGCCACTCTTATTGTTGTGAGTTTGGTTTTAATGTTTTATTTGGAAAAGGAAATGCCTACTTTAGCTTTTGGATTGTGGTGTATTTTTCTCAATCCAGTGCCATTGTTGCTTTGATTTCAGTTCCCCAATTTTGGAGACTGCTCATCCATGTCATTTGAAAGTAGCTGTGCCATCTCTCTTTTAGTTGTTTCCAGGGCTAACTGGAGAGATCCTTTTCTATGATTTATTTGTTACATATAGGATTATTTATGAAAGGTTTTTCTGTTCATTTTGGTTGTTGACATGGAACCAAATATAGAAAAAATTACTTGCAATCATGTTGGAAATTTGTTTTGTTCTGATTTAGGTTCAAAAAGAGCGATCTAAATCACTGTCAGTGTTTGGAACTCTAGTTTCTCCAAAGCTTCGAGCAGCCCAGCTATCATTTGAGACAGGTGCACACTTAAGCAAATGCTTTTGAACATATTCAAGATGAGACCTTCCTTACGAATTATACATCTCTTGCAGCGCTAGAGACAGTTGTAGAGGTAGCAAACACACGTTCAGCAATGCTTTGTGCTTTTGATAAAGTTAACAAGGAATTGGGAGGCAGCAAGGGATGAAAAAGAGTTGATTTATTCTGGTAACTCTGCTCAATGCAAATTCCCCTTTATACTCTCCCTCCTCCCCTTCTCTACGTTTTTCTGTTCTGAACTGAAGAATTGAGATATAAATGCCAATATTTCAGAAAAAAAGAGTTGTATGATATAGCCTTGGGGGTAAATGATCTCATAACAGAATTTTATTCTTTGCATGTTAAATTTTCTTATAGAATGTTGGGAGCATGTTGGGGTCCATCAATTAAATATTAGAAGGGGTTTCTTGCATTTTACAACTCCACTTTGTGCTTATTCATCTGTAATTAGATGTAAAACACTACTCTTTTTCATTTCCTTGTTGAAAAATTTGGTCTACATGTATGATTTCTAACTGTCTATTCTTGATACGTTGCATGCATCGCAGAGGTTTATGACTGTGAAAGAATTACTTAATCATCGGGATACGTTTTTGGGACTGCAGTTGTGGGCATGTCCCGGATGGCAGCAAAGAATTCTTCATTGGGGGTTTCTTCCTTCACTTTTAGTGTAAAATTGTATCAATGCGTCTGGTTCTTGGTGGCTTAGTTTTCATATTGTATGGTCATTCTGTTATAGGAGCAAGTTTTGTTCACTGAGCTCAACATTAGGGTAAGGATAAATTAGCAGCTACAATTTTGTTTCAGCCTTTTATTTTTCTGGGTCTTCTTACTTTGTAAAGCACTCTGTCCTCATCATGTCTCCTCTAGCATTTTAATTTTCATGGGGTCCCCTATTTATGTGTTTATCCATATGAATTTGCTCACCACCTCTTCGGAAAAACTTCTTCATGGTGAATGCGTGGGACAAAAGGGGCTGAAGTATTTTAGCCTGAGAAGTGACGGGTGAACAAAGACACCAAGTTGCGGTTGGTATTTGACAGTATGAATATATCAATACTTGAAAAGTAGCCTTGATGAATATACCAAAGAATGATGGAGACTAGAGAGTAAAGGCTTTAGCAGATTTGTAGGTTCTCTTACAACTGAATGACTTCTAGAGCAGACATGCCTGATTCAATTCCAGCTCTTATTTCCTCTACAGACAATATGATAAATCATCAGATATCATTAGGCTGGCAAACATGTACAACAGTAGTTCTGTTTCCTGCACCAGCCAAAGCAGTTGAGCAAACATATCATCCTATCCAAACAGTAAAGCATTACCGCTGAACAAGCAAGGCAAAATAGAAAACAAATCTAACAGTAATCAGAGACTTGAGAGAAAAGGCATTCATTTAGTTTTTATTTTCGAGTCAAGAATACGGCACTTCATTAACAATCGTGTGTTATTTTTCTCATTCTGGCATGCCAACCCAAAAAATAATATCACCGTATAAATACAGCAAGGCCACACCGAACAACTTTACAACAATCCAATTCTATGTCGTGAAATATACAGCACAAAGAAAAGGGTAGACAATCAACAAACCCTGAAACAAAAAAGAAAAAATGACTACAAGAGCCGAAGGGAAAATTTTCTCTCTTTTTCTTCTGTCTTCTTTGGAATTACCTGGCTAGAAAGAATTCCAATTGTCTGAACCTTTTTTTGGACTCTGATGGTCTGATGAAACTTTAAATGGACCACTGGAGCCAAAAGGATCAGTGTCATCAAAAGAGAATCCATGGCTAAAGTCTTTGCTACTATTTATGGAGTCAAACCTAGTGAGCGTCTCAGGTTGATGTGAAAATCCACTGCCAAAGTCTCTGCTACTATTTATGGAGTCAAACCTTGTGAGCCTATCAGGTTGCTGTGAAAATCCACTATCATGCATGCCGAAAGAATCAAGCCTGGAGAAACTGTCGAACTGATCCCTTGATGCCTCACTAAACCTAGGTGGAGAGTTTCCAAATCTTGAGAGAGGAGTGCTGGGAACGGAGTCTTCGAATGTAAATGGACTCTTCTTATCATAAAAGCTTCCTGCACTTGGGGATTCTGTTCTTGTTGGGTTTACACCAAAATCACTTGATCCAAAAAATTCTCTGTGCTTATCAGAGTCCAAATCCTGCCATGATATATTATAGATTGAGAATAAATATTACAATATGCAATAATGACACATGTATTGCAATGCATTATTTAATATTATCAGACCCAAAAAGGGTCATAAGAAGCACATCAAAACATTTTATGCTCATACCAATCAGAGTTTACTGAGCATAAGCCAGGTACAACAGCAAGGTCTCAACATTGGGACAGAAAACTCATAGGTTCAAGTTGCAGAAACAACCTCTCAGCAAAGCAGAGTTGATTCTACCCAGATCCCACAAACAGGAAGGAGCCTTTTGCCCACCCCCAACCTCACCACCTATACATATATATGGGTTTGGTAGTCTGGATAAATTAATCATATGACTGCAGTTATAAAAGGGTGGATATCCCACAACTTCAAGGACATGACAATGTCAAGTCCAAAGTACCTAAGTACTAGGTTGTTTTGAGCTTCTGGGTCAAATTCAGATCATTGTCTGAACTGAAAATTCCAGCAAACCTATTGAATGGAATTATCTAGTGCCAATTATTGGAGGAAACAATTTCCATCCTGTCTCAGTGGTAGATATATATTTGCACAGGTCATTGACTTCTATGAACGTAATGCATGTGTAAGAGGCACATAATTTTCTGGTAAAAGCTTGCCAATATGTACAAATACATGGAGATCTTAGCACAAGCCATGAGCAAACTATGCATGTTGGATTTCAATCAGAAGGGGATGCAAAATTTGCAATCTTCCCACCCCCACCACCAAAAGCCTAATCATCCACCTTAATGTCTTGGCAGAAAACTTCACACTTTGTTAAGACATCAATGAAATTTAGACAAACCAACAACATATCCCACTAAACTTTGAACTGGCAAGCAACTACGTGTTCTTTTCCCTATTACCGGACAGTCGACACACCAGTTGAATTAGCATTCTACACAAATGACAAATATATGTAACCTAGATTATTAAGATGCTGAAAACAGATGTGTGCTTCAAGAAGTTCAGTCTCACCTTGGTATTAACAGGATTAAACCCCCACACAGAGTCTGTATCATCATTATCAAAGGTTCCCCAGGCTGATTCATCAAAACTTCTGTCCAGAAAAAATGAATGAGTTAGCACCATCAAATGAGAAGAAGTAGTCAATAGCAAAGTGAGAAACAAATAAAAATTCAAAGTGCCATACCGATGTGTTTCTGCATCTGCTTCAGTACTCTTTCCAAAATGGTCATCAGAAAATTGTTGGGATGGACTTTCCAGAGAGTTTCTTCCAGCAGGACTGCCATGAGGACTTCTGACTGACTCATCTTCACTGTGTGTGTATGCAGACTCACTCTCAAGGGGACGTTCACCAGCACTGAAGAGATTCGCAGTTTTTTCATCCACATAGGAAGAGGAATCAGGGGTCAAACTACCATCTGGAGATGCTTTTCCTCTCTGAGAGACAGACACATTTTTCACATCAACAGTGAGCTCATTGCCAAATCCTGCAAATTGAAATGAATGTCATTAAAATAAAATTGTTACAAATCCCCGTCAAATCATGTAGAACTTCAACTGCAAATACAACAGCAATAGAAGGGAATACCTTCATCTTCAAACTTATCCCACTCTTCATCCCAGACAGCAGCTCCCTCTGGAATTCCAGGTTGCCAACCTTATAGGCATTGCATGTGAAATATCCAAAAAGATCTCTAATTAGTAAATCAAATTGTTTATATTTCAAGAAAAACTAAAGTGTCATTCCAAATACAACAAAAATAATTGGTATAGTAATTAACATACATCAGAACTTACTGTCCTTCTACTAAAGCAACCAGAGAAATCATAAAAGATCAAAAACATGATGACAAATGAAACCCTCAGTCCCTCACAGTTCCATGCCAAAAGAGAATCTAAACAGACATTAGCCTCCCAAATGACCGTGAAGATCAGTGGAAAGAGTAAAATTTTTTGCTCCAAATTCTGAAAGAGTATAAATGAGGTAATCCGTCCATTCACCACCTATTTTTATTGCCATTTATCAACTAAACACACGTTTTAAGAAGTCAAAAGCAGAAAGAGTAATATGGAAAAACAGTGTTAAATTGCTTCTTTAGCAGATCCTATTGCTTTTAAATTATTATGAGGAAGGGTACACATTGGAAAGTTACGAGGGAAATGATCTTGACTTTTTCCAATGGTACTATTTTAATTAGGAGCTGAGACTAAAATGGAAAAGCAAAAAATTGTGGATAGGGCCTTAGAGGGAGTAACCATGTAGTCCACAAGCCATAGAACGAACACAAACATAGGAATAAAGGAAGTAATATACCATGACGATCAATATAAATGATCACCAAACACAGAGACAAACATGCTCAAGTAAAATAATATCTCCACTCAGTCTATCACACCATATAACTTTTGAAAGGAAGCATTGAACTTTGAAACAGAAGTTATGCTATAATATACTTCAAGAAGTTGAACCGAAGAGTAAAAGTGCACGGGAAAACACAACACATGATGACAAGATCATTATGCTACAAAACAGGTTTGTACTCAATGGGAGTTGTGTAGAGGAACATTTTTCTTTCCATTATTTTTTAAAAAAAAATGGGGTTCAAAAAGAGCAAAAGGTACCCATGGGAAGCTCAATTACTGCAGTTGATTTAACATCATATCCATGTTTCTTGCATCGTTCAGTCAGGGCTTTCATTAGCTCCTCAAGATCTGATTGTATGCGGTCAGCACGGACCTATACAAGCCATATATGCCTCGGTGTTAGAGAATTTTACTTAGATTCTCCAAACATTTCATATACTTGATCAGTTTATATTTACCTGAAGGATACCATCCGCACTGCCCCCTTGTTCCATGTTAACAATAGCCTGCTGCAACTCCCTCCTCCTCTCCTAAAAACAAGACAATTATCACATGACAATTGCAAAAGTTAAGTAAAATAAGAAAAGGCGGCTGCTGAGGGCTTGTAAGACCAGCACACTACATGGTAACAAATGGCCAGTAGGCACGAGGCTTTAGCCCTAGGTTAATTTAAGGAAAGAATGGATGAAGGACAAAACAGATTGAAACACATATAAATTTAGGATGAAAATGAAGAAAAAAGGAAGAGAAATATGACATCAGAAATGTGAAACAAAGCTTTAAAGTAAACAAGTCATCTCTCTCATCCTGGCAAAAGATGATGCCTTGACAAACACTAAGACATTAAGTTGAGAAAGTCAACAGGAAGAAATCTACAGGCAGGGAAAATTTATGGGAAGAAACCCTCTGTACAACAAAGAAATGTTAAAACCAACACAACTGTTTTCAAGGGTTCCAGAAAACTCAAAACCTCCAAACCAACTCAAGGTCATTTTCCCATAAAAGAAAAAGGAACCATTACCTGAATCTCACGAAATTTTGCGTCCTCAATTGTTAATTTGGCAGCTATTTCTGCAACTTGTTTGTATTTCTCCTCATATTTCTTTGCCAATATTTCAGCCTGCAATGTAAATTGTAAGCCGGAAATCAATTAAAATCACATCCATATAAATGAGAGGAACACTTCTTCAGATTTTCGGTAGTACCTCACGCTTATCTGCAATTGCCCTTTCCATGATTTCATTTAGTCTATTATCACACCTACTTTTATACAGGACCTGACAAAAGCGAGAATGTAAGGAAGATGAAAGTTGTACCAAATTATCCCATCTTTTGTGTACAATTTAACTCACCACTTATGGCTCTTGAATGTGGAAAGATTTAAACACAGGCATTCAAACTCAATGAGAACAATTTTTGAATTATTAATGCAGTGCTTGTAAAGGAAAACCTTTCGGTAGACCAACATAACCTAACAAGCGTCTTATCTAGGAGCTTAAACTAGTCATTCTAGTTTCTGAATAAGATCCATGATAAGGAGCTTCACTGTAGGTTTAATCTTGCATCAGTACCGAGCAGAGATCAATTCAGCATTTTTTAAACAAATTGAGATTTTTAAATACATATTTGATTTTCAGAAGACCATAATTAAAGGAATAAGAAAAGAAAATACTCACAAGTTCCTGCATTTTTTCGCGGTAGAACTCAAGCTTCTCCTTGGAATCCAAAATCACCTTTTCTGTTCCATCAACCTGCCAAAATGTCAAAGAAACAATTTTGTTATTACCCTGCTGAAAGGAATATAAGCAATTAAAAAGCCAGGTTAGATAAAAAATACTTTACAGAAGTGAATAAAAAGCTGTCCTCAAACTCTCACCAAACTGGAGGAAAAATAGAGAAGGACAAATCGTATGAGGGGCCACACGGCCTCATGTGTGTGTGTGTGTGTGTGTGAGAGAGAGAGAGAGAGAGAGAGAGTATTGGAGCTTTATTCTAGAAGATGCCATGCCTTTATTCCATCAGCCGTTGCACCTTGGGCTGCTCCATTCACGGAATTCTGCTCATCATTATCAAGTTGGGTTGCAAAGGAATCATCCAAAACAGATGCTCTTGACTTTTGTTGATTGGACATTGTAGTAGTATCAGCTGAGGCATTGGGGGGAATTGGAGGTCTGAAACCAGTTGATGGAGTCACTGGCTGGGCACCCATCCCTGGCTGCTGTCCAAAACCTAACAGAAAAATTGTCATGTATCAAGAAATCTTGGATGACAACAATGAAAAGGAAGAGATACATAAAGTTATTAGAAACAATCCAAACTAATACCAGGATTGGGACCCCAAGCTGCATTTCCATATGAAACATTGGGTTGGCCTGTCATGGACAAGAGTGTCTCATCAAACATAACATTGCTAGGGAGTGCAGATGGAAGAGGACGACCTTCCCTGTACCGCTCCATCAAATAGAGAGCAAAGCAGAACTCTCTCAAAGAAAGCATACTATCACTATCCTCATCAGATAAGTCCCAAACCTGCTTTAACACGTCTGACAAAAGACAAAAGACAGAAGTAAAAGTTTTAACATGTTTACCCAAATAACAAAGGTCTCAAGTAAGATCAATCCTGAAAGTTTTCGAAGAAACATAGCATCCATGAAGCTTAATCAGTCAGATGCCAAACAATGTGCAAACCATGCCAAGAAATTGTTATTGCAACCAGGATTTATGGAAACATACACCATTTGGGAAAAAAATTCTACAGGAATCATCACCCTAGCAGCAAAAAGAAAAATTTGTACCAACTTTCCCTTCATATTCAAAAAATTCAGCATCATAAAGCTAGTCAATCACCAAATAACTGACCTCACAGTTTTTCATAAATAGAAAACTCCAGTTCACTACCCAAAACCTATCAGACCAAAATCTTTATAATCAGCATAATTAAAAGTAAGCTCTCGTTAATATAATTTCAAATGCTATGATAATATTTTTAAAAAATTGCAAAAAATTCCAACAAAAAAGATGTACCATCCAGGTCGTGCATCATATTCATACATGATCAAGTGATTTAAATGATGACAATATAGGAAAGAACCATACCTCTAGGTAGCCTCCAACTCAAAAATAGATTCCTTGCCTGCTCACCAGTTATTTTTCCATCTCTGTCAGTGTCCACTTCCATGAACACTTTTGTATATTTCTGAACATCAGATGGTTTCATTTTTGGCCATGGAACCTGGGAACTGTTTGAAGCAGCATTCACAGTTCCCACAGAAATCCCAGATGACGTAATAGAGGAGGAACTTGGGGATGAAACCTGTTGACCCAGGATCAAAGATGAGTGTGCCCTTTGACCGCCTGCAGAATGCACAGAAAAAGCACTTTGCAATGAGTCAAGTGAGTTGGACTTAACAATTGGTTGGGCCCCACTTGAAACTGGTGTAATCACTGATGAGGCAGGTGCACTGCCTGGAGAAAAAGTTTGTGCAGATAATTCTTGTTTTGGCGCAGATGAGGTTGCAGAAAATGCATCACCTCCAAATGCTGAGTCAGAAGCAAACCCATTTCCAGAAACAGCGAATGCTTTAGAATCATTAGCTGCAGACAGGGAAGACATTGAAAATGAAGTTTGCGGCTTTGATGCAGCCGAAGGTGTTGACGGGGTGACCCCTTGTGGCCCAGTTGAAGCTCCAACTGTCCTTCCAGCAAGCCAATCGCTTGAGATGTTTTGATTTGTGAAACTGGGACCAGTAGCACCAGTGGGCATGGATTGAAGTGGACGGGCAGTAGAACCAGCTGGCATGCTTTGAGTTTGACCAACTATACTACCTCCCCTAGAGAACTCTGGAGCTGCAATACCTTGAGGATGAGGGGGGGCAGTACCAGCAGGCATGGTGGGTCTCATTGATGGATTTTGTTGAGATGGAAAATACTGCGGTCTCATACTTGCATTTGGAACTCCTGGTCCTCTGAGCCCAGGATTTGGAGAGGCTGTTTGAACAGCTGCACCAATCTGTGGAGCAGATGTGGCAGGAAAATTAATTTGTGGTGCTGGAATTTTTGCTGCAGCCGGACCATATAATGCTGCCTTGACAATGTCTGGTGTCAATTCACGCCTTTGTGCTACAGTCACGAGCTTGAGAGCATTATAAAATTCTTGCTTACTGAGGAAACCACTATGGCTCTGATCAGCATGCATCCATATCTGCAGTCATAAGATGAATTGATCTAAATGGATCCATAACATCAAATGCCTTGCTTAATTAAGTTCTCCGTTTTCTCCCACTCACCAAAGAACCTCCTCTCCCCAAGCACACACACTAAGAAAAAGACCCAAAAATGAACTAAATATCCAACAGAACTTACCTCCCAATTGATACCTCATAATGTAAGGACACTATACATAATCAAACAACATTGCAGAGGCAGCATAATAACTTTTTCACTAGGAAACGCCTGTGTACTCAATTAATGCAGTGTCATATTACCATACTAAAAAAAGATCCTACATGGTTACAAGTACACAAACAGAAAAAAAAAAGATAGTGTAAAAGAAACATGAGTCACAACAAAGAACATATAACAAGTTAAATCTGTAGCAAGCCAACTCAAAGGCCCGAAAATCAAAATTTCCAATCCCCTAACACCATCGCATTCCTTGTATGAAATCCACCATCAGCCACCAAATGCTACTGAAAGGCCCCAAGGCCGAAGGCATGGCATCTCTTAGTGTATCACAAAATTAAATCACTTTTTCTTCTCTGTGAAACTATAAATATAGTGATCTACTATTCATCAACGTGTAGGCTGTTTTACACCAGCTTTATTTCAGAGTAACAGACAGTGCATTAACAGAATCTAGAACAAAATAACCAGGACTGGTTCAGAAGCTTACAAATTTGAGTTTAACCACTTAAAGCATCCACAAGAAACATAGTCACAAACACCAGGTAAGTAACACTTTCAGGATATATAACATTGTGCTCTCAAGTGCAACTAGAGCCAACAGGACATGTATTTCAATACTTTCCATGCTTAATAGTAACACCGTCCAAAAGGAGACTATCGAAATCCTAACTACTTGATAAATCCTTGACGTGCAAGGACCAAAATCCACAAGGGGAAAGGACGAGTTCGTTAAGAGAAACCTAAAGTAGGACAGTGATAATTATACAAAAGAAAAACACCGGCAAATTACATTTGAGTTATTGAGACATTTCACATTCAATCTAACCTATATTGGGAAAAAGTGAGTTTGTGGAATTCCGATTCTAATAAGAAATGAAATGTAAGAGAGAAAAGAGGGGAACCTGGGCGAGGACTTGTTTGGGCAAACCGGATCCTTGTAAGAAAGCAACAGCCTCAGCTCCACTAATCCTGCCATCTCCATCCAAATCTGCTCTCCTGAAATACACTTCGAATTGATCCTGATTTTGCCCCGCCATTTCAACGCCCCAAACAAAGAATCAAGCGAATTCTAAACTAACTATCTCACTCTCCTAGATCAGACTAGGAAATCAAATCCAGATGCAGATCACAAACTCAAATGCACAGATATTCTACAAGTATATCATTTATCGCAACAAGTTATAAAGCAATCGAAACAATTGATGCTAAAAACAAAAAACAAAAAGGAAATACAACAAAAGGTATAAAGAATTTAGTCCGTAAAGAAAGATCAGACAGTAGGAACAAATTGGGAATTTTGCTTTTTGGTGGTTAGATCGAGGAGGGTGAGGCCATGGAAGGAATAGCACTGAGAGATGAAGTTCGAGATACGGAGATCGGAGAGACAGAGATGACGACGAAGCTCTTGATCTCCTCCAAGTATGAGTACGTGGGCTCTCTCACTCTCTCGATCGCCAGGAACTGAGACCGCTACAGGATCGCTCCAGTTTCCTTTGGGGAGGATTTTGGGTCATGCATGTCGCCCGAAATAGTTAGGATTAAAGCCCAAGATCCGACCTGAAGGGCCCATCCTCCAATTGCCACTCATTCGCTATTTAACCTGGTGGAGAAATTTTTCTATCGTAACGATAGAAATAAGATATTTATCTTTTAAAATTTTTAATTTATACCGAAAGTTTATTTGAGTTTCTAGACAAAAATTTTTTTAAAAAAGTTCTAATTTGTGATAACAAATATTTAATGAGATTTTTTCATATTCTCAGCTTATCCTTAAATAATTCATAAAATTTTAACAAATAATTATATTTTTTTCATATTCATCTTTTTTATTTGATTTGATTTTTATATTTTATTTTATAATTAATAAAAACTATTTTTTTATTTTCATTTTAAAACTTATGATTTGGTTTACAAAGTTATTTTTATTTATTAAAATAAATTAAAATATTATCAAATAGTTTTCTAAATCTTACAACACTTTTCGCAATTAAGCTTGCGAAAAACAAATTTAGTTTCTCTTTACAACACTGTTACATTACATCATAACCCAAACATACCCTTAAATCAAAAACTCTAAATAGTGGTAAATTCTTGTTAACGTTCATTTGCTAGAAGCTCACGGATCACCTAGCAAGTAACTTAAGTGTTTTAACTATTTCCAATTTACAGGATTGTTACTGCAGCTCCTTAAAAGTACAGCCATTCAAGAATCAAGAGGTGCATCATGTTCTCGTTGAACTAGCCTATCATGCTCTATCTAATTTAAATGCTAAAATCCATTTATAGTAGACATTCACCGGTGGACGTTACCTCCTCTGCAACAAATAACCAAAGCCAGGCTCCAGTATTGCAAGAATGCAGTCCCATGCTCAATCAGGATTGGTATCAAGATTTTGTCCAGGAACAAAGCTGTGAACATATCTCTCACTGCAGACTAAGAACAATCGTTTTAAAAAGTATTAAACAAATGAAACGAAATGGAAAAATGCCAGAAAAGAACTAAAGTTTATCTCATTAAAGTCCAATGGGTTGTTTGTACAAAATAAAGGTTTTGTGACTAGAATACAAATTTTTAAGAAAGTCCAGTGGCCAAAATATGCATTATTCCCCATAAATTACCAAAAATTATTCATTCATGCGAGTGAAGAAAGCAATTACAAACATTTCAATTCTTAAGCTGCTTTAACTCTTCTGACTTTTTCTTCGGACAGATGTAACAGGTAAGAATCAGAACATTTTATCTGGATACTTCCAAGAGATTGTCTCTTCAAACATAATTTAACTACTACATATTAAGCTTTCAATGCAAGTATATTGAAACTATAGTAACAATTCCCTTGAATTAATTCCAAACTATGAAAATGGAAATTTTTCATATGAGATGAACTACTCACGTAAAGATTAAGGAAAAACTTCCCAATGGTGAATTTCAAGTTGAACTCCAAATGCAGGTAGACACAACAGATTCTACATTGAGGAGAAAAGACTAGGTGTATAAACAAATATACAACTATAAAATGACAAATAAAATGGAGGATGAAGCATCTATAAAGTACATTCCTCATAGATCAAATGTGCTCATAAAAGTGATATTTTAAAGCAATTTCAAATCTCAGAATTATCGTCCAGCATTTTAATACCATGAAACTCCATACTATCCAGCACATTAACCAGAAAAACACAATTTGAGATATTAACTGTCAATGCAATGATAGGAACTAAAAAACTTTAATAATTATTTCTATCATAAAATCAAAGTACTAAAGTTAACAGGATGCTTAAAGGACAAAGTCTAGAAAATTGAAATAGAGAGAGCAAGCAAGGATTCTAGAAAGGCCCCATCAACTGAACAAGGACTTTAGAAATGGCATTGCAAATGAATGGCAAACCTAGCAGCCAACTTGGTGAAGATATCAGGTGTAATTCTCCCTAAAAACACATACTTTACAATGCCAATGACTTAAGTGGGTTCTGAAACCCAGAAATTTACAAGGACAACATGCTCAATAAGCAGCAAGAATCAGCAGATAGTGTTACCAAGACCAATTATCTTCAATCTAGGGAATGAACACTGTAAAGTTGAAGGAAATAAATCCAGAGAGAATGCAACAAATTGAGGGGTCAACTATCCTTACCGAGTAGAAATAGAAGATAAACAAAGCCATTTACTCCTTCCAATGAAATATGGTGTTATCTTACCAGGCCCGTCACAGAATCATGCATATATGTATATCTTGCTTTGGCAAATTTGAGTTTAGCCATCATGAAACCAAGGAGCTCACAAGCTTTTTGGATAATCTGCACACAAACCAAAAAATTATACAATCAATACATGTACCTGCGCTCGATAGAATAGTTTGAGAAACCTCAGATGCAGACTATAAGAATACCACTAAGTGATACAAACTAGTTGAATAATATAGGATAAGCACAAAGGCAGACTTTACTTGCCCTAGTCACGGATAAATGTGCCAACTCAAAAATGCCAGCCATTAGCACGCCAATATCTTCGAGCATTTTCATCACGGCGAGCATTTTTAATCTTCAAAAATAACTTGTAAGCCTTCTCTACTTCGTTTGAAACAAGTAGTTTGTTATTTAATTTGCTATATAAACCTCTGCTTGGGCAAAACCCCTTGTGCAAAGCCTCCTCCATAACAAGCACTGCATTTTCAAGGTGCCCTATGTTGCAAAGTCCATTAATGACATGCTCATACACTTCCATATCAGAAGTATGACTGCTTTCTTGCATCTCATCCCATATATTTAACAGCATTCCACATTTACCAAATCTGGATAGCCGCATGAGCAATAACTTATAGGCACTAAGTGATATTTTACAGCCAAATTTCCTTGCTTTCTTATAGAACATCATAGCAGCGTAGGGTGGACCATAGCTGCATAAAGGTTCAACAAAAGAGGTTAAAGTCCCTGTAGTGGGAACAATCCCTTGAACTAACATCTCGTCAAAAACTTCAAGAGCATCAGCCACTTTTTGAGCTTTAAGAAAAGCAGAAATCAATTTCGTGTAGGTATCCATATCAGGTTCAGAGTTACTATCTAATAAACCCTTGTAATACTTCATACATTCATCAAAATTCCCAACAGAAATAAAATTAGAAATCATTGCATTGTAAACTCTAGTGTCTGGAATGCATCCTTTCTCCTTCATATGATCAAAAATCTCAACAGCATCATCCATCCTTCCTGCTCTTCCTAAGCCCTCAATAAGATAACTGAAAGTTGAACAATCTGGAGTAAATCCATCTGCTATCATTGCTTTCAATATCCTCTCTATTTTACTAACTCTACCTAATTTTGACCACCCACTTATCATGATATTGTATGTATCACAATTGAACTTTACCTTCCCATTTACAGCATTGAACAACGAATTTGCAGCACCTACATGAGCTCGTCGACACAAACACTGTAAAAGCACATTCAAAGACTTAGTATCACGCTTCAATCCAAGCTCTTCCAAGTTCTCAAACGTTTCTATAGCTTTTTGCACACGCTGAGCCCGGATGAAACTGTCCATTACAATTGACAGTGTCCCCACATCAGGTTTTATGCCTTCTTTCACCATATCATGCAGAGTTTCAATCATAAACTTAAAAAATTTCCTTCTACCAAGTGCTTTGATGATTATGTAGTAACTATGGATGTCTCTTGCTATCCCCGGCTGCTTCATTGCCCAATTGAAAAACAAAACCATAGATTCACCGCCTAAATTTCCTATATTCACGACCTTAGCGATTATATCGATGCTTAATTCCACGGGAACATTCGATAATGCATGTTCAATTGCAGTCTTACCCCTCAATTTTTGAAGAAAAACCCCTCGCAATTTCTCTTCAGGCAATAAAAATTCATCAACAGCTCTACTTTCTATTTGTTTCGGCGTATGACTCTCCCTGTACGGATTTGGAACAGTCGCGCTGCTATGAGAAAATTGAAACAAGTCCGAGAGTTCACCGAGAACGCGACGCTCGTCGACGGTAGACTGGTTGCTTATTTGATTAAACGACGGTTCCTTTATGGAAGAATCTGAGAGAGTTGAAAATGAAAATGCAGAAGAGAACGAACATATGCAGGGCAAATGGTTCCTGGCTCTGTTAAAACTCAAAAACACCCCGTGGAGGTGATGGAATTGAAACGCCATGGAAAACCTCTTCAGAGAATCAGAGTTGCTGGTTTTGATCGTCTGACAAACAAATTCTTCTAGTTCTCTTTTTTTTGTCTCAAAAAGAAAAAGTAACAAAAAAATCACTTTTTTCACTTTGCCACCGTGACTTGTAGGTCTCCAATGGACTACAGTCCCAGGCTCACAAGTCCAGCCCAAATCGGGCCAAAATGGAAAATTGATTTTAAATCATAATCTCTATTAAATTATTATATAACTAACAATTTATTTCAGTTTTAAAATATATAAAATAATAAAAAAATAAGTGTACCAGGCCGATTACAGACTCCAATTTTAAAATTTCTTTTGAAAGCACTTAAAATTTAAAAACAATGATGGAATACAATTAATTTAATTCGTGAATATTTTTAAATTAAAATTTTGATCTTGAAATGTCTTTTTAAAATTGAAATATTGAAAATGATCTTAAATGGTTGATCTCTTTATATATTATATATAAAGAAAAACTTATAATACAATAGAGGAAATTGTGAGAAATGGTATTTTTTTATAAAGATATTTTAAAAATAACCATCAAAAAAAGTTTAATTGTTTTTAATTATATTTAGTCATGATTTGACAAAAACACGTTTTAAATTATTTTAAATAAATTAAACAATTCATCACAATTTTTCTCCATTTGTGTTTTGAATTTCTTTCTTATCATCCTCATCTCTCAAATTTTATTGATTTCTTTATTTGACATTTGTCTGCTATGCTACCGATTTCTCTTTTCGGCATGCATCTGCTATACTTCCAATTCCTCTCCCTCGTATTTTTAGATTTTTCTTTCGTGTGCTTTCAATATACTAAAAAATAGTTTTGACATGCTTGGATGGGTGAGTATTTGAAAATTTCGATTTTTATGTATTTTGGATAAAACTAAAACTATAGAAATAGTCACTGATGTATGAAATAGTTTTTAATTGAATCAATTCGGGACTTAAACACCAATAAACTTAAAATTTTAAAATTTATAAACTTGAGTTTTTAAAGAAATTTTTTTTTATTTTTAGTTAAAGTAGGTGTTTTAAATAAAAAATTTATATTTTGATTTATGAAAACATGTTAGAAACACTTTAATCGGTGTCAAATTATCAAAAAAAAAAAGAGTTGAGAAAATTTAAAGTTTTTGTTCATAAGTAATAACAACATTTTAGACATTAAAATGTAACAAAATGTTTTTGAATATGTCGTATCATAATAATTTTTTTCAACATGAAGTGTAACAATAATTTTTTTTTCAATATGGCGTGTAACAACATTTTTGAACCATGACGTGTAACATATTTTTATACATGGCGTGTAACAACAGTATTTTTTTAACATGACGTGTAACAACCTAACCATGGCGTGTAATAATAATATTTTTTTTCAATATGGTGTGTAACAACCTAACCATGGCTTATCACATATTTTTGTACATAGCATGTAACAACAGTAAATTTTTCAACATGGCGTGTAACAACCTTTTTGAATCATGACGTGTAACATGTTTTTATACATAGCGTGTAACAACAGTATTTTTTTTAACATGACGTATAACAACCTAACCATGACGTGTAATAACAGTATTTTTTTTTTCAACATGGCATGTAACAACCTAACCATAGCTTGTCACATGTTTTTGCACATGGCATGTAACAACCTAACCATAGCTTGTCACATGTTTTTGCACATGGCGTGTAACAACTTAACCATAGCTTGTTACATGTTTTTGTACATAGTGTGTAACATTCTAACCATGGCTTATCACATAATTTTATGCATGGTGTGTAGCATGTATTTATACATGACTTGTAGTTTCATTAAGAGTAATTTTATTCAACTTGATTAAAAATAGTTAAAATTATAAAAAATACTATTTTTAAAAATGTCTTATCTTTAAATTTTATTTTTTAAAATGCCCCTAATAGATATTATCACAATGTCTACAAACAAATGACATCCTTTCTTTTTATATTCTTGATGTTTTCTTTTTGTCTTGTTTGGTAATAATTTTTTAAAGTTCTATGACCTTTCTTCTTCTTTTTTTTTTCTCTCTCCCTCTTAAAATTTCTTTAGTTTACAATGCATCTATC
Organism: Theobroma grandiflorum; assembly: GCA_036013995.1. Taxonomy (NCBI): domain Eukaryota; kingdom Viridiplantae; phylum Streptophyta; class Magnoliopsida; order Malvales; family Malvaceae; genus Theobroma; species Theobroma grandiflorum. The sequence goes on from CP142126.1 coordinate 24,113,800, forward strand.
TTACTATTTGATTTTCTACATCTAGCTATCTAATTTGTATTATGTTCCATATATAATATGTCAATATACTTATCACATAATGGTTGGAAAAAATTTCAAAATTATTTAAAAAATTTTAAATATATTTTTAATTTTTTATCATATTTAATCAATCATATGTTTTTAATTTTGGTTAAATGAATCATTGTAACTAATAAGTAATTAATTATTATTATTTAAAATACCATTTGTCATTTTATATCCATATAACATTAATGTAAAAAATGAAAAATATCATATTAACATGTTATATTATTATCTATTATAAATATGTTATGATAACATTATATAATATAAAATAACAAATGATATTCTAACTAATAATAATTAATTAATAATTAATTATAATATTTTATTTAATTCAAAATAAAATATAATAAAAAATATTCATTTAAAAATTTTTAAATAATTTAAAGATTTCTTTCCATATTATGTTTATAATTATTTCTATGCTTACTCTATTTGTATGATAAAAAAACTTATTATATTTTTTATTGTATTATGAAAATGTTATTGTCTAGCAACCAAACTTAATTAAACCTTTATTTATGACTTTTATTTTGAAAAAAACCACTTTCCACATGCAGAAGATCAATATGTATAAATATATGATATAATATAATATAATATTTTTTAAGAGAGAAAACATATGGGCCGATCTTTAATTCGGAAGAGGCCTAAACATTTATAACGACACGTGGCGAAGTAATTGAGCGTGACAAAAAGCTATTGCTACCACCCCTCCAGATCCGGTTCCAAATTAGGCTGTTTTCACTACCCGATGGGCTTCTGCTTACCACGGGCTGACTGGCGAAGGGTGATTTTATTTCTATCCCTTTTTATTTTGTTCAAAAACCAGCAGGAATGGAAAAAGAAAAACCGCCACTATCGAAAGCAATTCGCCGAAAACTCCCGCCAAAACCTCATTTCCCACTTCAAAATCCCTAGTCTTAAACGTCCATGTACTTTTCCATCCACTCTCTCCGGAACCCAAAGAAATGGCGTCTGCAGCAGCCGGAGCCAACCTCAATCCTAAAACTGTGTATCATATTGCGGGAATTCCAGTGGAATTCCCGTACAAGCCGTACGGGACGCAGTTCACCTTCATGTACAGAGTCATATCAACCCTGGATCGAGCTCAGAAAGACGGCCATTGTCACGCCTTGCTCGAGTCGCCCACCGGTACCGGCAAATCGCTATCGCTTCTTTGCTCCACTCTGGCCTGGCAACAGAAGTATAAGCTCAAGAATCTCCAAGGCTGTTTGTCTCACTCCACACCTGCACCGGAGGCCATCACCGATCCTCTCGGTCACGGCGGTGGTTTTATCCCTGAAACGCAACCTTCAAGTAAGTTTTGCATTCTTTTCTCAGCATGATCTCCGGTGTTGCTCCGATTTTGACTTCGGATAATCAGTGGTGTTCGTTAATATTAAAGATTGCATGATGGACCTTGATTATTGTCTTAGGCGATCCACCATCAGGGATTTCAGAGCCACCTCAACAATCAGCTAATGGCAAGAATAAGAAGAAAAAGTTGGCTCCTACGATATATTATGCTTCGTAAGTTTTATTTTATTTTATTTGTCTTAAAGTGGTTTCTCTTTGAGGTCATTGTCCATTTAAGCTCTCTTTCTTTTCATTTTTTGGTATCAAACCATCACTCAAATATGAATATGGTTCTCAAATAATCTGAATTAGTACTTGTTGTCAAAATTTGTTGCCTAGCAGCAGTAACGGAATAAAGATAGATGGTGTATGTCGAGTTAACGGGATACTATGGATTATTTCATTCATTTTTTGTGATATAAAATATTACTTTTGGAGTTGGTATATGTTTGGACTTTTTGATGGTTTAAGCTGTTATAATCTCTGATAGCTGAGCCAACATTCTTACTGCACTGATCAGTACAAAAAGCTACAGGAACTTGTATAACGGGATGTGGTTCTGGTACTTAAATACTGTGGTTTCCCATTAATATCAGGAGGACACATTCACAAATTTCTCAAGTGATTCGTGAATACAGGAAAACTTCTTACCGAGTGCCAATGGCAGTATTGGTATGTTTTACCCAATCTTCATTTTGACTTTTTCTTCTTTTTTTTTTAGCAGGAAAAAATTTTCATTGATAGAGGTTTACTTTTAAACATGATTTTAGTTGTCATGTTTCAAAAAAACTCTTTCTATGTATATGCCATTGTTCTAGGCATTATACTTCAAACTTATGGAAAATTTTTTTTGACTTTCCATTCATTTTAAAATTTCTCAGGCTTCAAGGAAAAATTATTGCACAAATCCACATGTTCTTGGGAAGGAGAATATTGATGAAGAATGGTGCAGCTTTTGAACCTTAAAACTTCTTTTTATTTTCTCCTTTTGGTTTCTCTTTTCCTTCTCCCACTTTGTTTTCCGCTACTTTTTCCCACTAAAGATGCTACTTGAATTTGGCAGCAAGCTGCTTTTGAGCAATCGAGAGGAAGGATGTTTTGAATTTAAGTGAGTTGTTTCTCTGTTCAATATCCATTTATAGTGACTTAGCCTTGATTGTCCATGATTTCACTGTCAATCTTGAAGTAAGAGTATAACCATAAGAAATTACCCATTACAAGCAGAAATATGCATAAAGTCAAATGTCATCCCTCACTTCAGAAAGGAGGCTGTCACGAGGTCCATGATATTGAAGATCTTGTCAAAGTTGGACAAATTGTTAAAGGTTTTTCTTTTCTTTTCTTTTTTTAAAAATATGTTTCTGCCACTATGTCACTGTTCAAAATCATTCTGAGGGTTCTTTTCATTTCCCAGGATGTGCATACTATGCCGCACGTTCCATGGCTGATGATGCACAATTAGTTTTTTGCCCGTATAGCTACATCATCAATCCTGTTATTCGAGGAGCAATGGATGTAGACATTAAAGGAGCCATTATAGTTCTTGATGAAGCTCAGTATGTCTCTGCTAACTTCCTCAATCATATTTTGATAAACATCTGTTTGAGTTCTGATAAATTTTGGCAGAAGCAAACATTCTAGATTATCAATTTAGATTTTGATTAAGGAAAACAAGTAATTATTTCTATGAATTTGCTCTGCGCTTTAACTTGGCTGATTTGGGGTAGTTGAATTTCTGTTTTTTGTGGGGTTGAAAGCATTTGATGTATCATAAAGTTACATTATCTTTGACCTTTCAGTGCTTTTAAATGGTTAAGGAAAGGCTCAAGTATGTCAACATTTCATGTTTACTTCTTTTGCAGTAACTGTATCTGTAGTAGATCTTTCTTCTATAATTTCCTAACAGAGCAGTGATCATGCAATTGTTTCCAATAAAAAAGAAAGGTTGCTAATTCCTCAGTCTAGAAACTGAGGTGGGGGTGATATCCAAATTATCCAGTCATAGACTTCTTCTTTGTGGGAATATAAGGTAGATGGAGGTTCTCCTTATTTCCCCTTGCTTTCTCTTATTGTAGTACACAAACTCCTCCTGAATCTGCAATCTCAGTGCCACTAACAAAAAATCAGTTAGTTAAAGTTTATGATTTCCTGACAATTATATGGTGAATAATTCATGCTGCAGTTGATGTTGTGTTTCATTTTTGACATCTAAATAAAAAGATGTAATAGATTTGATTTTGTTTAGCCCAAGGCACATTCTAAAGATCTCTTTAGAGTGCTAGCATTTTTGGAGTTTTGGAGAATGATTTGTCTATAATAGTCAGTGGATGCCTATTTGCTTGTCAAATTAGATGTGTAAATAAAGTCAGGTAGTTTAGAAATGAACTCTCATCCCATCTTGGATGACTGACTGAGATTTTGTTTCCTTGTTTATATGAATTGTTTGTCAAGATCTGATATAAAAAGAGTTTCTTCTGTTACAGCAATATAGAGGATATTGCTCGCGATGCTGGTAGTGTGGATCTTGAAGAAGATGCTTTGCTCAGTACGTTAAGAAACTTTTACTTCTAATTTATCATATGAGGATACTAATTCTTATAGCAGTTATACATTATGGCAGAATTGCAGACGGAGCTAGAGCAGCTCTGCATGATCGACGCCACAATTTACCAACCACTGTATGAAATGACACAGGTAAGGAATGCCATTTCTTGTGCAACGATCAGGTCTGACTTGACATTAGTTAATTTTTATTTACAATAATTGGTGTTGTGGAAGTGTAGGACCTAATAGGTTGGATTGAGCAGAGGAAAAGCACATTAGAAAAGCATGAATTTCAGCACTACTTCTCCTCGTAAGTTTTGCAAAGAGCTTCTTTATGTTGTTGTTATTCTTATCTCTCCTTGTGGGTGTGCCATTTTGGCCAAAGATAATTAAATAACCTTTATCTTTCTGTTTAGCACTCTTTACATTCTTGGTAACATCTACTCTAAGATCTGACAGTCTTGGACTAACTTTATGTAATGCTTGAGCTTTTCTAAGCTTGACGTTCTCTGTAAATTATACTTTCTTATTCACTGTTCTTGTGTACAGGAACCTTTTTTTATTTGTTCTTTTCTCTGTTCTTCCCACTAATGAAGTTTTTTATTTTTCATTTTTATACTATTTAAATGGAAGACACCGTCTTCATAAGATAACAGTTTTGGGGATGATATATGTTTTTCCTCTTATGACACGTTATGTTTTCTTTGTAATAAAGAAATCAAGGGCACTATGGCAGTTTTCACCTTGTTTCCTGCAAATAATATTGAAAGTTTTAAAGTAAGTTTTGTTAGGTGTGACTCTTATGTTTGTTCCTGTTAGCATTTGATTTCTATGGTCTTTTATGTTTCAATAATCATATCTTACAGCTGGACTGGTGGCAAGGCATTAAGACAACTCCAAGAAGCTAACATTTCACAGCAATGCTTCCCCATCTTGCTAGATTGTGCAACAAAGGTACCATACTCAACAATATTTTGAGTCTTGATTCTCAGTGTTTTATACTGATTATGAACCACATTTTATTCAAGGCAATCAAAGCTGCTTCAGATACAGAGTCAGATGCACCTCATTTAAGTGGCATGTCTGTCATAACCTTGGAAGGTACAATCATAATTTTTTCATGTCTGTACTTCAAGCTAATTAATAATGCTTTAAGTCTTAATATTGGGATTGACTACATCAACAAATGCATTACAGGGCTGTTCTCTTCACTGACATATTTCTTCTCAAAAAATGGTTCTCACGTATTTGATTATCAGCTTGCTCTACAAAGATATGTTAAAAAGGATGGCAGTAAGTGGTTAATGAATTTATTACTATTATTTTATTCTGTCATTTTCATGTTGACAGTGCCTTTCTCGTGCTGTGAGTAAACTTTCAGAGAAAATTTTAGCCGTGTTAATATTAGTGTATGAGATAGTTGATATTTGGGCTTTCAACATCTAGTCAGATTTAAGTTGCATAGCTTACAAAGAATTTGGCTATAATAACAATAGGTTGGCATTTTAGCTATTGGTTTCAATTGTTATTTTTTCCCTTTCATTGCTATGAGTTAAAAAGTTTCACTAGAGAACTCAGTTTTTGGTTAATACCATAGTGTTTTCTGTTCTTTTGATTAAACTAGAAAGGTTATTGATAGTGTTTTGCATACAGAAAATGCTTTTGGCAGTTGGACATGTTCTTTAAATTTGTGGTGCTTGAATCCAGCGGTTGTTTTCAGAGACATTGCTGAACTTTCATTGTCTGTCATTTTAACATCTGGGTAAGAATGTCCTTATTTGAACACTTCAGTTGCTGGCCTTGCATTAATGAACCTTCTCTACATCATAAAGAAGTATTTGCAGCTTTGTGCAAGCTTTTATTATCTTGTATCCAAAACTTCTCTAGCAAGTGACATTAACCAAGTCAAAGTAATAAAGCCATTAACTACTTCTAGCTATCTGGATCGATATCTTCTCCTGAAATCTGATTGATAGCACATAATATATTCTGCCATCCCATCATTATGCCAACCTTTAAGAAGAAAGTTGCCATTTATGATGTCTGATACTGAGCTACACTTAAGTGAAGGTTTTCATATTTATGCTTATGTCCTTTTCCATTCACTGGTTTCTTTGGCTTACTTGCATTTCCATATAGTGTTTTTGACTTGTAATTTCATTAACAGTTTTCTGTAATCTAGGACATTGTCACCAATGAATTCCTTCTCATCTGAACTTGGAGTTCAGTTTGGAAACTGTTTGGAGGCTCCTCATGTTATTGATGTTAAATCCCAGGTAAAAATTTTATTTTCCTCATGCCTATGATGCTCATCAATTCTTATTTCCACTGTTGTTTCAGTCAACTTTTCTATTGCAGGTGTGGTCTGCTATAATCTCCCATGGTCCAGGTAATTATCGATTGGATGCAAGTTACAAAACAGCAGATACATATGCTTTCCAGGTATGTTGTATTTTGAGTTTTTTTTTTTGTTTGATCAAGAATTAATTATTATTTGACATTTGCATATATGTATTTGTCGTTCTGAAGGATGCACTCGGCAAATCCGTAGAAGAAATTTGCAAGATTGTTCCAGGTGGCTCTCTGATTTTCTTCCCTAGTTACAAGCTGATGGAGAAACTTTGCAAGCGTTGGCGTGAAACAGGCCAATGGTCACGGCTTAATGCAAGAAAGCGCCTTTTTGTTGGTAAGACACTTTATGCCTCTTTCCTAGATCTCATGTGGTTGAGCATATCGTTGATTTTCTTGTCAGAAATGCTATTTAAAACTTCATTTTTCTATGCATATTTGGCTGGACTTTTGTATTGATGTTAAAGATGGCCTGATTTGCTCAGTATTTATAACTCATATTGTTCATGCTTAGATGTTTCTTATTGGCTCGAAAATCTGATTGGTGGTATTTGGGCAGAGCCAAGAGGAGGTAATCAGGAAGAATTTGACACTGTTCTGAAAGGTTATTATGGTTCAGTATCTCAAGGCAAGAAACTTGGTCTTGGGAGAAAGAAAAGGATTAGAAAAGCAGATGACAATGCAATTGAGTCCACAGAAGTTAACAGTGAAGGTGCTGCTTTTCTTGCAGTTTTCCGAGGAAAGGTTTGCATCACTGTTTTCCTTCTCACTTTGTGGTACTTCTAATGGTGGAAATACATTTATGTGCTTCACTAAAAGTTGATTCCTATATTTTCCTTGCAGGTCTCAGAAGGCATAGATTTTTCTGATGATAATGCTAGAGTGGTGGTATCCTTTTGCTCACTTTGAAGTTTTTGTGCCTCTTTTCTTACATTTCAGTAATTAACTTGGTGCTTTTGAGGCCATAAAAAATCTGTATGGAAAATTGGAAGTTCGTAGCTCTGGATATATCAGCTGTGTTTATTTTCCTTCTAAATAACCGCTATTTGCTTACTCCTCTAAGAGCACAAAAACATATTCCATTGTATGATTTTTAACAATTAATTGTGAGTTCTTGACTATCGAAGATAGTTGTTGGCATTCCCTTTCCAAATATGTACGTACTCTTACCTGTTGATGATGTTTTCAAACATAAATAAGTCATTTGTCGTGATTTCTGACTCCTCTGGTCTTTGCAGAAATGATATTCAGATCGCTTTAAAGAAGAAATATAATAACACTTACAAATCATCTAAAAACCTTCTCAGTGGAAGTGAGTGGTACTGCCACCAAGCCTTCAGAGCTCTAAATCAAGCTCTTGGTATGCCCTGTATATTTCCAACCTTGAGAATTATATATTTGCTCATTCTTTTGGTACTTGTTTCTTTGGTGATTTGATATACAGTAAGTTCAAGTATCTGCAAAATATTTTGATTTTATACGGATGGTTGATTATGTAATTTAAGCATATATTCTCCCTAATTCCCCTATTAAAAAAAAAAAAACTTCCTAATTCTTATGTACTTCAAAGAGATATTATTTGATAACTACCTTTCACCATGCAGGACGCTGTATACGTCATAAATTTGATTATGGAGCCATAATTCTATTAGGTAATATTTTGAATTTGGTGATCCATGTGGTTTCCTGTGATTGGCATATCATTATAGAGTAACTAATGTTCTTATATTCTATTTCTTATCGAAATTGTTTCTAGGTTTTAATTATTACACAAGTTTATGAATACTTTATGCTAACATGACATAAATGAACTATGAAAAGAGGAAGGGAAAATCTTTATATACACATAACTAGCTAAATTGGCAATGTTGTATGGTCCATAGGAGTTACATGCCATCATTCCTATAGATTGTTTTTGTCTTCAGAAATTATTGATTCAACTGCATATGGTGCCATGAATTTGTGTTAGTTCTAGTTTCTTTGGCTTTTATACATCTAGGCTTTTCAAAGCGAGTCTAAAAATGCATCTAGAAAGCTATTAGTTAAAACTTCTGTGAAGATGTTACTGTTAGTTAGTAGCTGTGATTCTGCAGTCTTGTACTAGATGCTTTCCTACAAAAGTTGAGCAATGTAAGATCTGATACCATTTAATTGTATAACTACAATTTGGCTAGTGGCATTTTGCTGCATTTGAGTTTGTATTTTTCATAACATTATAGATAGTAATTTCTTCACATGTTTTTTTAATGCTCATAGAATAGAAAATATTTTTGGTGATCAGATTCACGTTTTCAAGAAGAAAAGAATGGAGCGTACATTTCAAAGTGGCTAAGGCCATCCATTAGAAGCTATGAAAGTTTTGAGAAGTCATTAGAGGAGCTAAGATCCTTTTTCAGAGATGTCAAGGTCTGTTTGAATTCCTTTATTAGCATATGTTCCTTTTCTTTGAACTGTTTGTTTTCATGTGCGTGGGCTGTGGTTGAATGGTGTTAAATAAGGTCTTTTCTCTTGCTTCGCCTGTTTGCAGGACCTGGTTAGCAAGAACAAGGTTTGTAACTTGAACTTGAACAACTCTAATGAGGCCCCTTCTATAGATCAAAGCTAAGGATTTCTGAAATGAAAATTTGAAACTTAAACAGTCTGATCATTGTGGACAGCAACTACTTCCTTTGGCAAAATATGATGCCACCTTTCCCCAAACAAAGCCTCAAATTGAATTTGCAATTCAAACAAGTGTGCAAGTAGATAAGGGCAAGAAGACATGCATGGAATATGTTGATCTAGAGTGTAGCTCTCCAAAAGATTCCCGGTAAATGACCAACACCTCTATTCTATACTATATGAAGCTGAAATTGTGAGTGTAATGAAAGGAAACTTATGCTTGCATGTCACTTCATTTGTGAATCATGATATAGTAATATCTGGCCACATCCTTTTGGAGATTTGTGTTTGGATTATTTCCTTGCTTTTGGAATTTTTGATCTTCTTTCTCATATCTAGCAGTACCTAACTAGGTTTTTTTCTTTTTTTAACTTGAAATATCAAACTGGTGTAATTGGCTTGGATGCATCTTCTTGCAGGTGTTTGCAGACTTTATCTATGACATTTTCCAATGAAGATCCAGATTTACTCATGGTCAAGGAAACACCTTTTGTGGATTCTGGTATCTCTCTAGATAGTCCTGGTTCGTTATCTAAAGAGGGGAACTCTGGTTCAACTATAATTCAGGCCTCAACTAAGTCTTCAGATCAATTTTTAATTCATCCAATATCTTCAACAAGCCTGAACGAAGTTCCTTCCACTTATGAATCAGTGATAATGTTCACCCCTGAAAAAGACGTCAATCAAAACACCTCCAGCCTGATACCAAAAGTAGAATCACCTTCGAATCTTAGTGTTTGTTCTTATATTCATAAAAGGAGGGAATCCATGGGTTCACCTTTCATTAACCTTGTTAATGAAGAAGGATCTGATACTCCTGCAAAAATTCCAGGTTCTATGAGTTTCAAGGATAACTTACTAGCGAACAGGCGCAGAATTGAATTTGGTTATGAGACTTGTTCAGTAGAAAACAAACCCAAGAAATCAAATGTTCCTCAGTCATTGGCAGCTGACAATACTGTTTTTTCTTGTCCTGCTTTGGATAAGAGATTACAAATTTCTTGTTTACTCTGCAGAAGCCCTTTAGGCCGCCCTGAAAATCATCTGTATCTCAGTTGCTCGTTGACTGTGTCATCAAAAGTTTACCTGTTATCTCTTATAAAAGAGAGATTCATTTGTTGTGCTTCAAATACACTAACAACTGTACCAGTTATAATAACTGACATTTCATCGGTTGATCCGAGACTTTGCAATAGAACTCTTGAAGGTGACAGAGGACAGGGCATTTGGCATGAAGATGATGGGTGTGTATTCAAAAATGTCTTTTGCCCCTTCTGCAGTAGCTGTAGCAATTGTCTTGGTGTGCAAATCAAAGCAGCTGATGAAAACAATGTTAAGTGGCTAAACAAGGTTGGTTATTTAAAACTTACTGTCTCAGAACTTTGCATTTTTGTGATTCCTTAAATAATGTCTTACCCCTTCTTGTATTTTAAAAAGGCTTATCTGCAACTGACTTTTTCATCTGCAGATACTGCTTTTCACTGATTGTGTGGAAATTAGAAATTCTGAAGCAGCAGAGGACAAGGCAGCAAAGGATAAGGTAAGTTGTAATATTAGGCATAATGATTCTTCTGTTGATTCCTTGTTTTTTCTCCACATATCATGATACTAAGACAGCTTTCCCTTTTTGTTATAATGCTGAAAGTTAATAATAGAATGGAGAAATTTTATATTTTTCCTTTATCCACTTAACTGTCATGCTAAAGAGGACCTACTGATACATTTGAAAAGAGCTTTTCAATTCAGGGCCTATATTACATACTTTCCAAAAATTTTGAATGCTAAAATTCTACTGACTGGACTTGCTACAATTGTTTCATAGGATTAGAGGATTGAACTGAAGGTTATTTTCAATTACGGAAGTTGCTTGTGCTGTTTTTTTATTTAAAAACAGTAACATTAACATATGGTTATAGGATTTGTTGCAGGTTGATGCCTCAACCATGGACAAGACTGCCATTTTAAATTCCATTGATAAGTTTGCATATTCTCCTAAGCAGCCAGACTTGGGAGGGTGGAGGACAACAAAATCAAAGGTTAGACACAAAGAAATGATTTGAGCTTTTAATCGTAAGACATTCTGTCCACTCCAAAACCTAACATTTCTGTTTATATCATCTCGCAGCTAAAACTTTCTAAGAGGAGGGCTTAATGATAGCTTTACCATACTAAACTCTTCTGTTTTTTGTAAAGCCTCGCTTAATGAGATGTTGGTTCTTGCAAGATGTACATTTTGGTGGATTGACCATCTCAGTCCAATTTTGATACCTTAGAGCAAAACCACCTGCAGCAACAGGGGTATTCTTCCCGGCCTAATTATGAAGCTGAGGTTGCTGTCTGTTGATAAGCTGTTGATAGGACATTTGTTGTGTTTTGGTTTTGTTCTCATAGTTTTGTAGTTCCAGAATGGATATGACCTGTATGAGTTTTTTGTTTTGTATATATAGAAATGATTTACAAGGCCACAAGAATGCAAGATGAATTGTTTCATCAACTGAAGGTGTAAATGTCATTCGATATCAAAGTATTTGCTTATGTTTTCTTGTGAAACTAATCAATTGATAAATGGAGTTGGTAAAAATGTTCGATTAGATCAATCAACAGGCTGTGTTGCTATGGTTAAATGCTTCCCACCAGGCGGGGAACAACCCCAGAAGCCAAAAGTTAATTATGCATGTGTTACAGGGAAATGATAATGGTTATGACAAAGCGATGTTAGAATAATTCGGATCCAATTCTAATGTTATGTCAGGCGCTCTAACGGGTGATCAGTAATGAGAAATATGATTAAGAGAATATTATGAAATTTCACATTGGATAAGTAAAATAAGAGAAGAATCTTGCGTTTATAACTTTTTGAAAAGAGAATGTCGTCTAGTATATGAACTCTGTCGTTAGGTAAAATCAACATGGAACTCGTAAAACAAGCACAACTTTTCCTTGCTTAGGAAAGGGAAATATACTGTAATTAGATCAAGTCGAGTATTCTGAGGGTTGTACACTTCTTTCTCAAAGGGCCACCCAAACGTATATCTATTTTATCAATTCCAGCAGCTTCAGTCTAAGCATGGCAAAGAGATCGCCAAGGCATCATTCGAGCAAGCCAAATTGTTCGACTAGATTATTATAAGGATCATAGCCTCTTGAAGATTCCACTTTACCAGTAAACTGATCAATCCCTGCTCACAAAGAAAAAAAAAATGTAAAAACAAAGCTGATGTAACACAGTGTTGATCTACAACCACCTGCTTCATCTTCCCAAAACCACTATCTTAAGTATTCAAAAGAGAGTGATCATTTTAGTACCTGTATCAGGATTTTGGAAATAGAAGCTTTCAGCTCCTTGTGCAGGGATATCAATAAACTCCAGACTTTCTGGTTTGGTCCTCTTCTCTTTTGTACCCAAACCTTCTGCATCCGCTTCTGGTTCTGCATTGATTGAACCGGAGCCCTGTTGCTTCCTTTTTGAACGAGCACGCCGGTTCTGAAACCAGTTATAGACATTTGTTTCAGAAATTTGGCCATGTTGTTCCAGTTCAACTGTTATCTCTTTGATCTTTTGCTTGCTCGGAGTCCCATTTCCTAGATCATATATACTCTCCAGGATTTGCAGCTGCAATGATGTTGGAGTCCATCGCTGTCTAGCAGTGATCTTGTGGCCAATCGAGGCTACTATTGGATCACAGTAGGGATTTCCCAACCTTATTCCTGAACCAAAGGAAAATCGATGTGGTGTCTAGAAGCAATGAGAATTGAGAAGAACTCGCAGTTTATAAAGAAGTCACGAATCATTTCAGGTAAATTATGTTGTCTTATGTTGCATAAATAAATTGATTTTTCATCCATAAAGCTAGAGCCATGCCAACAGTTTTTTTTCATGCATGAAATCTTATATGTATGATACACACACACACACACACACACACACACACGAAACACCTTTAACTCAATCTGATGAAAGTCGATGGACAGAAACATCAATCGAACCATAAACAGGGATGAGAGTCACATAAAAAGGAGGGAGAGCAAAGAAAAGGGAAAACCCACCAGTAAAATCCTGATGGGCAGACATGGCTTTGTGCATCTCAGCCAGCTGCTCAGAAATAACCGCATAGGCAACGATCTGTTTCCTCAATTCCTCCATCTGTTCATCAGTCATCACCTTCCCACAAACTCCATTCTGAAATTGATACTGCAGATACCCTTCTTCTTGCTGTTGCATTTCTTGATTTTGCCACTCCATTTCCTCTCTCCTATCCTGTCAGGCTTTTTTGCCTTCACCAAATCACTTTTTCTCTACAAAGAGTCATACCCTTCGAATCTATGTTCCAATTTATGGAGGAAGAAATCAGCAGCAAAGATGGCAAGTAGCTTGTATATGCGATACCAATTGATTGGAAAGTAGTAACCGAGAAATTAAGGGAGCAAAAAAATGCGCAAATTAGCAGAGAAGGGTCGTCGTCATTGGCATAGCCCCAGCGCATTTGAGTGCCGGGTCGCGCGGGTAACTTTGTGCCTGATTATGGAACTTTTTTATCTTCTTTTTGGATTTCAGTTGCCTAATCACGACTCTTGGTAGCCGTTGAAGGGTATTTCCGTCAACTACGTTTGAAATTGAATTTCAATTTCCGAGTAAAATTAAATGAAGAAAGAGGCCTTTGGGCGTTGACATTTGAATTTTCTTTTAATTTTTTAGTACCTTGATTTAAATAAAATACCCATGAAATCAAAAAAGATAACTCCAATTGGTAATTGATTCGATCCGTTCAATTATAAATTTTAAATGTCAAAAACTGATAAAAATAATAAAATAATTCCTTTATCTTAATTTATGAAAATTCAATATAATTACCGACTAAAAACATAGAGAGACTGCAAGCTTAATTTAGAGGGGGTTGTGCACACTTTGTAGAGTTGATTAGCTGATTTCGGGGCAGCAAACAAGCGAGTTAAACAAAGACTTGGGTCCTGATGAATGGACCCAGATTGATTCATAGTGGCGAGACAAGCATAGGAAAAGAAAGGGGTGCATTCTTCGAATATTGGTGGAAGTCAAAGCCAAAAGTTGGTACGCCTAATCCGACCACTTAGTCATCGACAAAATGTTTCGTTGGAATGAAATCTTCCATGATTTGGTTTTGCAATTCCAAATAATTCATGGAAATGATTGGGTGAAAATGTATGGCTTATCATTTTCTGCAAGGATTGGTTGTGTCTCCTCGTGAGTGTAACAAATGATAAGAATCGTCGTGGCCTGGCATTTTTTTTGGATTATTATTCGGAGGTAATGTGTTTCTACAATGCGAGCCTTGAGAGGAATCACAGACCATTGATTTCGGACATGCAATGCTCAAACGAATGGCTAACATCTACGGCAGAAGCTACTCGAAGCAAAACACAAGAGCAGCAACTGAAGCAACAGCAGCTAACATCCATAACAGAAGCAGAAACTTCAACAAGGTGTGTAGCCAACTCAAACGAGTTGCTAACCTGCAGCTAGCTAAGTCTCCTGAGTCCTGTTCAGATAACAGCAGCAGATGCTCAAAGCACAGCAGCACCAGCAGCTTACATCCACAGCATCAGCAGCAACTCAAGCAACAGCAATTGCAGACGCATCAGCAGCAGAAACTTCAACAAGGTGTGGAGAGAATCTCAATTGAAGATCAAGTTAACAGTGATTCAATCACACTTGATCCCCTCAATCAAACTTTGATAGCATTTCCAAAACATTTTATGATTTCCAAATCAACTCTTGGTCTCTCATTTGATTCCATGTTGTCTCTTGTAAGTAATGTCAAAGATTGCGACCGTGTATAAATATGTACATCAACAATGAATTAAATTAAGGCATTTTCAATACCACTTCAAGTCTTCTTATTAATTTATTTTTTTAATTGAGAAAGGAGAATTCAAATCATACTCTTCAAACAGGGATCATGCACCAATGGATTAGTTATATTCTCGGATGCCAAGTCTCCTTTTTAATTAATTAGATAGAGAATCAATTATATTTTTTCAAAAAAAAAAACTAAGTATTCATTCACAAGCAAAGGATTTACATGGAAGTAGCAGGTTAACAAAAACAGACCTGCCTACAAACAGCAAGAAAAGCCCCTGTTTAGGTCCAGCACATAGTGGGCAGAGGACAAGCCTGTACAAAAAGGAATAGCACTGCTCACACTTATGAGTGGGAGGATTCAATTGATGGCTCTTCTCAAGGAACATGGTTCAACCAGATATCGCTTACTCGGCCCTAAGATAAAGCCTGCATCTCCACTGAAAGAGCATGAAATCAAAAAGTGGGCAAGAAGGAGAAAATTAAACAGGAGGAGCTAGTCAACTTGACAAAGAAGCAGGAGGAGCCGAACATACCTTATGGGACAATGTGCCTCCGCAAGTTTTGGCTTGGATCCCCATGGCTTACTGAAGATGTTTCAAGGCAAAGAATGGAACATGGATCAGGTTTCGGAGCTTGCAAGGATCAGTTCTCGATGTGTACCGACAGCCCCTGCTCAAGGTCAGTTGGTGAAAGAGGGACAGGAAAGGAAGGGAATACAATGGGAAAAGCCCCTGTATAGCCAAATGAAGTTTAACGTGGATGGAGCGGCTAGAGGATGTCTGCGGCCAGCAGGGATTGGTGGGATATTGGGGGATCATAGAGGGGACGGGAAAATTATTTTTTCCAAAGCTATTGGTGAGGCCGACTCTAATTTAGCCGAGATGATGGCAGTAAGGAAAGCTTTTTGATTTATTCAGTTTCAAGATGGAAGGAAAATTACAAACTTCTCGTTGAGAGCGATGTAGCAATGCATTGAAGTGGACTAATCATCCTGATACGGCACCATGGGGAATCAGAAAATTGATTCTGCAAATGGAGAGATTGAAAAGAGAAGTTAAGGGTTGGGAGATTCGACGTGTAAGAAGAGAGGCGAACCAGAGAGCGGATACATTAGCCAAAGAGGGGGTTCAACTTCAGTCTGCTATCTTGAGAACCTTCACATAAGTTTGGATTTCTTACCTTATGCTAGGGATGTTTTGGGTTTTACTCGTGTTGCTTGATTTGAAGGGATGAAGCTGAACTCTCTGGGATCAAGATTGAATGTGATGTTGATGCAGGGTGGTGTCCTTTTGCCTGACTGTGGACTAGCTCAAAGGGCTGTTTTTGGTTTTCGATGATTAAAAAGAATTTTTATGTGTATAGGCAGCTGGTTTTCGGAATGTTTTTTGTTTTCAGAGCCTTGTTTTTTGTATGCCAGAGGCTTGGGTTGCTGGGTGGTAGGTTTTGTATATGATTTTTGGGGTTGTGTTTTTGTTACTCCTGCACGTCTTTAGTTGTAAGCAGAAAAGTGGGCTTTTGGGGTTGGCTCTGTTGTTTTGTTTTGGTTTATGATCTGGTGCAGGGTTGGATGACAGACACGGCTGTTTTGTATCAAAGGAATATTGGTATGCCTGGCTTTAAGTTTGTGGGTATACCTTTAAAAAAAAAAACAAAACGCCTGCTATACCAGGCTTTGACAAAAATACAAGGAATCAACTTCTTTCCAAAAAAAAAAAAAGGCCAGGTAAAACAATTACACCTCAGAACAATTAATCCACAACAGATTCTGGGCTCGTTGAACCCCACCCTTTGCAACCAAACCTCAGAACAATTAATCCACAACAGATTCTGGGCTCGTTGAACCCCACCCTTTGCTATTCACCAATTATTGAGATCCTCAAGTTTCCTACGCAACCAACAATTAGAAACTTCTCATCACCAACCAAAACAGGAAAAATAGAAGTTGAGAATAAGGTTATTATTTTATAATTTTGAGTTGCGTGCAATGCTAATGACCACTGCCGCAATAAAAGACAAATTTTTCTCAGAAGTAAAAATGGAAGACAAAATAAACCCAAACACGATTCTACATTGCTACATTGCTACATTGCTACGTGAACTTTTAAACACAAGTCTTTTTCATTGACTAGTTGTCATTTTTCCTCCTATCCTTAGCTCGTGGTTTATCGTTTCTCCTCTGTTTTTGGTCGTATAAGTCTAAAACGAACACATGCTTCTCTGTCCCCTTGTCCTTGCTGCGAAGCTTATTTGGAAGGGAATAAGAGGGAAGGCATGACTGCAGAAGAGAAGATGGAGGTGATTCCCCTCCGCACTCCGTACAAGATGGGAAGTTTTAGTCTCTCTCACAGGTCTGTTTGAACTCACGTAACTTAATTTCCCTCAAGTTGTATATTTAGTAGACTCTTTTTTGAAAAGCACTCATGAGATTTCATTAGAGAAATGGAGTGGAACATTCCCTTTTCAAAGCACAGAACAGGACACAAAACGGAGTTCAGTACTAGACTAGTAGTATTTATTCTGATATCGGAACTTCTTCATTAAGTTGTAGTATGATTTCCAAGTCTCAAATCACAAACTTTAATTTGAATCCTCGATCTTGTTACTCCTGCATGTTTTTGTAAGCAGGAAAGAAGTCTTTTCTGTTGATCTTGGGTTTTTTCTGTTTTGCTCTATGATTGGGAGCCGGGTTGATGGCAGACAGGCTTATATGTTTCAAAGGGATATTGGCTGGGATATACCTCGTTTTAAGGTTGTGGGCATATCTTCCAATATACTTAGTGCTTACTCTGCACCTCGGTGATGTATTTTGAAATGGCAAAAATTCATTCCCCTCCCTTCTATAAAATACTTCTGAATGACTTTCAAATATGCACACACATATACAGAGGTCGCCAAAAAATTGAACTCTCAATTTCGTGTCTCTGAATACTCCTGCTTCCAGCTATATATATTCAGTATCAACATGGATCAGAAAGGGCACAAGCTCTTATAATCGAATAAGGAGTCTCCAATGTCGAATCAGATTCAGCTAACCTTCAAAATGGAAGATTACTTACGGCATGCCATGAGCTTAAACGTATGGAGGAGTTGAGTGTGCCATGTCCAACGTTCTGTATTTGAATTTAGCTATAACTTCTAAGTGATTTTTACTACTATAATTCTAGAGACTTTTGCTTTGCAAGTCTCTGATGATCTCCACAAGGGATGCATGCAGGTTGTTCAGGACATAGTTAAATGTAAAAAACTTTCAATCTATCTGATTAAGATGCTGTGATATTTATATGGATATTAGACTTAGATATCATATATGTTAATAATTGGTATATTCTTTTGATTGTTGTGTAGGATAGTTTTGGCACCAATGTCCAGACTGCGATCTTACGAGTTTGTTCCTCAACCTCAAGCCGTTTTATATTACTCCCAGAGAACAACCCAAGGTGGTTTCTTGATTGGAGAAGCCTCCGGTATTTCAGAAACTGCTCAAGGGTACATGTTAGACCTTCCTACACGATTTCGGAATCATCTATTTTGTAGAAAATCTTACGATTTCTGCTAGTTGTGACGCTTTCAGAGTTCAACCTCTGCTACTCGGTTTCAAATAAAAATTCTACATTTTCATATTGTTAATTAATAATGTCTACTTTCTGGAGAGAGAGAGAAGATGCTGTATCCAATCATAGTCATCCTCTGATTCTTGATTTGTTTTTTCCTTTTTCCCTGGCATCTGGCTGAAGTTACCCAAATACTCCTGGCATCTGGACAGAAGAACAAGTGGAGGCATGGAAACCGATTGTGCATGCTGTTCGTGAGAAGGGGGGCATATTCTTTTGTCAATTATGGCACGCTGGCAGAGCTTCTGATCATTGTAATTCTTTGCTTTTTCCTCATCTCCGAGAGGAGAATCAATTCTGAATAGTTTCGTGCAGTACTGAAAATTCAATTGCTTGTTTCACAGCTTTCCAACCTAATGGTCAGCCCCCGATCTCCTGTACGTCCAAACCAATACAAGCTAAGACTCACATCGATGGCACAACAGCTGCAGCTTTTCCAGCTCCTCGCCGATTGACAGTCGATGAGATAACTGAAGTCGTAGATGACTACAGAAAGGCAGCTCGAAATGCTATGGAAGCTGGTAGTATTTCTTAGCAGCTTGACTTTGGATCACACATTTTGCATGAGCCCTGGCATCCATGGCCAACTCTTTCCTATCATAGAACTATCAATTTTTTCCCCCCGTCATTCGCTCATTTTGATCTATCCGTTGCAAAATTTGCCTACCCGGATTGCAATAGTTATAGATTCAGCTGGCTATCATATCGATGTCCTGGGAATTAATGATTCGAAGTTACAGGTTTTGATGGAGTAGAGATTCATGGAGCTAATGGCTATCTGATCGATCAGTTCTTGAAGGACCAAGTGAATGATAGAACAGATGAGTACGGAGGGAGCTTGGAAAAGCGTTGCCGCTTCCCTTTAGAAGTAGTTAAAGCAGTTGCTGATGAGATTGGAGCTGACAGAGTCGGCCTAAGACTCTCCCCGTTTGCTGATTACAATGACTGCGGCGAATCAAACCCTGAAGCCCTCGGCCTGTACATGGCGCAGTCCCTGAACAAACTCGGAATTTTGTACTGTCATATGATAGAGCCGAGGATGGTCACCCAATTTGATAGCCAAAACACCAAGGACAGTCTCTTGCCGATGAGAAAGGCTTTCAAAGGAACGTTTATCGTGGCCGGTGGATACAACAGAGAAGACGGGAATGAAGTGGTTGCCAGGGACGGTGCTGACCTTGTTGCATTCGGACGCTTGTTCCTGGCTAACCCTGACTTACCAAGGAGATATGAGCTCGATGCTGTGCTTAACAAGTATGATAGAAACACCTTTTACACGCATGATCCTGTTGTTGGTTACACAGACTATCCATTTCTTGAAACTGATAACTAAACCACTTAATTTCTTTTTAAAGACAATAATCAATAATGTACTATGAAAAGAAACTCCATTGGTGCAAATTGCAATAACTATTATTCATTTTCAAAAACACACGTGGTACTGTATCACGTTCAATTGTTATTTTCCGTCTCTAAATGTTTGTATTTATTTGATTTTTACGGATGTTAAGATAAAAGTTTTGATTTTGATATATTTCATATTAAAATGTGATTTTTTTAATAATATAAATATTTAATATTTTTTAATATGAAAAAAATAAAAACATGAAAATTATATTTGTAATATAAAAAATGTAAAAATATTTGCCTTCCATTTGGAACTTTTCGAACAAAAAATAAATAAAGAAAATGGAACAAATGGAGCATTTATTTATCAAAACTGATAAGAAATACGGGATGATTAGATATCCACGAAATATTATTGAATCTGTCTGTAATTTTTCAATAATCTTGATAATTAATTTGGAACCATATTGTGTATTTAAGTTCACATTGTATTTTTATTATTCTAATTTTTGGATAAAAAAGGAAAAATGTTTAGCTATTACAAATTAGGAATTATATTTTCTTTTTGTAAACGACTCTAAATATATAGGTACATACTATTTTCTTCTCTATTTTATGGATAAAAACTATAGGATAAAAAATTGTTATATTTAATAGAAAATTTATATTATATTCTTTAATTTATTGATTACAAAAAAGAAAATGGAAATGGTTTGGGCCAAGTTTTTCTTTTAATTTGTGGTAATGGATCAAAACTTAAAGCCTCATTGGCCCAATTATAATTTTTTTTGTTATAAATGGATTGGGCTTGGATCAGTGTAAACCGGCCCATTGAATCTCAATCATGTAGGGGGTAGGAATTTACCTATTTAGCCCAATGGCCAACCCAGCTGTGAGTCAGTATTGCGGAAAATGTAAGCTTACACACGTTGACAAAAGGAAAGGAGAAAAGAGAACCAATCTCCCCAGTGAGAGCGAAGAAGCACAAAGGAAACACAAAAGGGGGATGAAAGGCAAGGCTTAGGAGTCACGCAGCCAATGGTGTGAAAGCACACAGATCGCTGACCTGGCATGAAATTTCCAAATCCCGCCTAAACCCCCCAATTTTCATTTCGTGCGCAATTGAATTTCAATTTCCCCAACTTAATATCTCCGCCTTTCGGCGTCTAAGCTCACCCCTCAATCTCACACTTCCCATTTCTCGCTCTCTCTCTCTCTTTCGTTTTTTTCCCTTTCTCTCTCTTTAACACTAACCCTAACCCTAGCTCACCAACCAGGTATTTCCCATTGATTTTCGTTGTTTTTCCACGATTTTTCGCGTTTTTCTATAGATTTCTTCTATATTTTTCGCTGATCTGCGATTTTAATGTCAGGATTCGACATGAAGGGAGGTAAATCCAAGTCAGATACTAAGAGCGCCAAGTAAGTTTTTCTCATCATTTTCTGTTTGGTAATTTTGAAAGCTTGTTCAGATCGCATGTTCTAAGATCTCAGATCTAGGTTAGGATTTATGGATGTTTTGTTTGACTTGATTGTGTGATTTGTGTTGGTAGGCTCTCTGTGAATAAGAAACCAGCCACGAAAGGTGGAAGGAAATCGGGGAAGGCGGTCAAGGATCCAAACAAGCCAAAGAGGCCTGCCAGTGCCTTCTTCGTTTTCATGTAATCATTCACGAATCTCTCCTGTATTTGTGGGTATTTCTTTAATTTTTTTGGTTTGTTCCGTTTGCCCCGTGGAAAACTCTGGCGTTTATATTCTTCGTAAAAACCACAATTGAAGAGGTGAATTGAACGTTTCTTTTTATGGTCAAAGAAAAATTGAGCTTCCAGGAATCATTTTGTTGATTTACTTTTCATATTCAATCTAATTTTTTAATGTTGTTTTCGTGATTCAAGGGAGGAGTTCCGTGAGCAATACAAGAAGGATCATCCTAAAAACAAATCCGTCGCTGCTGTAAGTAGGAGCAATGTCTTTTGTTGTTTGGTTTTTGGTTTCTTTCCTTTTAGTTTAATTTCATTTTGTTATTTGTATTTCTCTTTTGGGTTGTTTAGGTTGGCAAAGCTGGTGGTGATAAGTGGAAGAGCATGTCTGAAGCTGTAAGTATTTGGCTGTTTTCAGAGTTAAAAATCTCTGTAAATTACACGCAATTATGTTTTTCTTATTGATTTCTAATGTATGGTTTTAGGAAAAAGCACCTTTTGTTGCTAAGGCAGAGAAGCGAAAGGTTGAGTATGAGAAGAACATGAAAGCCTACAATAAGAGACAGGTAATTGATTTAACTGTCTTTATTTAGTGAGCAGAGACAATTTCAGTTTGGATTGTTAGTAGTATGTGCTTTTTTATTTTTATTGATACTAGGCTGAGGGTCCCAAAGCTGGTGATGAAGAGGAGTCTGAGAAGTCTGTGTCTGAGGTTAACGATGAGGAGGATGATGAAGAAGGCAGTGGGGAGGTATGATGCAGTGTTTCAGTTTCATGTTGTCACTGATCTTGTTGCTTCTTGTGGGGATCTTATTGGATTGGTTCTCTCATTTTATGCAGGAAGACGATGACGAGTAGGAAGGTCGAGGGGGATAGCATAATCAATGTAGGCTGTGATAGTGTTTGATCATCTTATGTTAATGCTTTGATGTTTCCATGTAATTCTTTTAGATGCACTTGTCATCTAAGGGAAATGTACCTCTGAATCCTGTTGGTTTCTTTTGACCTTCAGAAATTATTAGTTGTAGATGGGAGATTTGCTGCTGCTGCTATAATGTACTTTTGATTTAAAGTTGAATGGCTTAGATAAATCTTTGTAGAGAATTAGTTCACCCGATAACCGTTTTTGCCTAACTTGCATGTTGGTATTCTTTAACTGTTTGCTTCAATGCTTCTGGTTCATTTATTCCTGTGACAAAGCATCTCCACCTTGAACAATTTACCTGTCTAATTGTTTTTCTTTAGGTTTTGGGAACCACGATTATAGTATTGAATGGACGTTGACAAGATTGAGGTCGCACTAGGGATGATTTGGCTGTTTGGGTTTGTAATTCTGGTTCCTGATTTCAAGTTTCCAAGCTTTCTTTTCCGTGGGTAGTGATGTGTTTATTGTTATTTTGCAAATAACATTGGCAATACTCTATGTTTTAATATTAAATCAACTGTAAATCCTGACACTGTAATTCAAATTTCCTTGGTACCAAAGTCATGCTGTTGTCTCCAAATCTGCCTTATAATTTTGAGCTGAAATCTCTAGTGACAGTTCACATTTTTACTATAAAAGGGGTTTATGACTGCTGACCTTTTAGATATGGTGTATGTTGAATTGTTGGTGATGATTGTATTTAAATATTTAGATGTTTAAACAATTGGATATTGGTCAAAGATTTAAGTTAGATTTCATGCTTGGTTAAAGTGTTAAGATTGTCACGTACTCAAAAAAGGAAGAAGATTTCGAATATGCCCTCCAATCCTATTATATTGCTCAATTGGTTTTGAAAAGGCAGTCGAGTCCCTCCCTTACAGGGCAATTTAGCGTTGGGGGAGTGAGTCAATTGAATGAGTAAACTACGCTACGGTAAGCACAGAAGGGTTAAATATAATAATAATTTAGTAAAGCTCAACGTATCCAACTGAATTGGTTTAATATTTGTTAATGTTCAGAGCATACATTCTTGATTCGTGCTATATTCTCGTGTTAAGCATATAGCATTTCGAATATCACGTTTGCTAGAAATAGTCAATGGAAATTTTTAAATGGTATTTTATCGTAGTGTTCGACTGTGTAATAAATATTTTTTATGGTAATAATTGAACTTATAGAAAAAAAGAGAGTAAATAAATGTATAGCATTAATATGTCAATTGTTGTATTTCACTCTTTCTTAGTTTCTTTTCCATTTATCTTTATTTTTTGAAGATTTCTCATAATGATTTTTTAAAAAAATTACACATTTATTTTTAATTAAAAAGATCAATTATTTATATTTAACACTAATTATTTAAGAAAGGAAGAGTATTATTAAAATTAAATATTGAAAAAAAAAATTTGGATTTTTCAGTAGCAAGACAAAATCGTCAAAATGGGTTGAGAGTAATGGGCCGGGCAAAGGGAAGCAAAGAAGCATACAAGGAGCCGTTATGATATTTCTTTCCTTGATAGAAAGGCCCGTAATGGACGGTTAACCGGTTCTAAACGAGTGCCCGGCTTCGATTTCCAATCGACGAAGACGAGGCCGATGATATCCATGTAATCTCCTTAACAGGTTTCCTTTTTATAAATTAATCGCTTTTTGTATTTTTATGTTTTGCCGTTACTTTCTTTGTTACGGAATTTGTTTTATTCGTCAGCGCATTGCTCTCAGTAAGTTTTACGTCTAGGTTTAGGGTTCTTTTATGTATTCTGGGAATTAGGGAAATCTCCAAATGCTTATGATTAGGGCTTCTTCCTTTTGGTTCGCAAGAAAGAAAGATTGGGAGGAAGGAAGTTTCGATGTTTGAATAGTGCCCGTCATGAACCTTCTGTTGTTTATTGAAGTGCCCTTTTTCACAATCTTACCATGTAATTGGTGATTCTTTTTCATAGTTTCTGGCTTCTGGCTTTCAGCAATGCACTCTTTTGATTGTCATGATTGTTTTGGGACTTTTTCCATGTAGTTTTTCGGTGGAGTCCATGTAAAATGTTGTTATATCTTTTTAAATTGCGGTGCAAAGTTAGGACACATGATGTTTTACACTTGATCTCTGAACTTCAGGTAAGTTCACCTGTTGACAAGTTTATGTGCTGATGCCCTTTTCATTGCACGTCGTATTACAAGATAACATTTTCCTTTGTCTTTCTAGTCCTTTTGTTTTCTTCTTTTTAAGAGAAATAAGTTGGATAATCTCTTTTGTGCTCTAGTCTGTGCCTTGTTGTGCAAAACCTGAACCCTTGAGCTGTGTAAATGATGAGGAAGATGACCCCTATATCATTTATATGCATGCATAGGAGGGGCTTTTTCGTCTATGTTTGGTAGAATTTGTTGGGGGCCTGAGAGGCTGTGGTTTATCTGATGTTTACCCTGATATCTAAATAATCATATAAAAGATTGCTAGGTTACTCAGATTTTGTTTGTGTATATTTAATTATTTTCTCCAGTAGCATATTATACGCTTTTGATAGATACAAGGAGTGCGGAATGAAGCTACAGATGACTGTTGTTCAACTTGTGCTATATAAAGTGCATGTGTACCACCATTTTCTATGTAAATATGTCGATTTGCTGAAAGATGGAAAGGGTGAAAGTCATTCATGAACAGAAACGTTGATTGCAAATACACAGAATACACATCCTGTGATTGTCTGTTTCTAAGGGTGCACTTTAGTTTATGTTAAAGGGCGACTAGGCAATGTGAATAGTTATCTGGGTCATTCACTTTTTCAATTCATATGCGTCCACCGGTGGCTATTTTCGATCACAGTTTTTTTTTTATTTAGTGAATAACTATTTAAACTGAATGACTATTCTTAGGCCCTTTTTCAGTCCTTGGTTACAGTTGATTCTTTCCAATCTTTAGGTGAGCATAACACATTCAATTAGTATCATTGGTAACATCTTATTGATAATGTGCAGGCAAGATAAATGGGTAAAGCTAAGAATATAAATGTGAATAAAAGGGATGTTTTGAAGTGGACACAGCCTATGGATGATGTCCTCATTGATGTGCTCTTGCACCAACAGAGGGTGGGAAACAGGGTTGATAAGGTTTTCACTACGATGGCATATGAGAATATGGTGAATGACTTGCATGAAAAGATTGGGATGCCAATTGAAAAGGTCACCTAAAAAATCATATAAAAACTCTGAAGCATAATTTTAACAAGTGTTATAACCTTTTCAAGGACAGAGGCGGTTTTGCTTGGGGTCTGGACACTAAAATGTGGACTGCTAAGCCTGAATTTTGGAAAGCTCTAGCAAAGGTTGGTTTTTCGTTTTTTACCCTTAATATATATTCTTGTTTAAGTTATCTACCATCTGAGCATGTTTATATTAATGGAACTAATCTCCATCTTGTATTGTGGTTTTTTTGTATCTCAGTCAAAACCTGATTCAAAAAAATGGATGACTACTAGAATTGCTAATTATGATAAGTTGTTGATGCTTTTTGCAAAAGATAGAGAAAAGGAGGATGGTGCTAAAGGGGGTCAATGGACCAGCTCAATTGGCGGAGTATTGTTTGATGGTATTCCTTTGCGGGATGTAGTTGGTCTGACCATGGAGGACAATGACATGAGTGATACCAGTCAAGTCGTTTCTCAAGTGCCATCCCAGTCTGCAACATCATTTAAAGGGAAAAAATGAAAGGCTCTAGGAGTTTAAGTATTTCAGAGAGAGTGTAAAGGCATAAGAAAAGCAATTAAAGATGTTGCAGGTGCAATTAGTGAGGGAAATGTTATAGCTGAGAGAGGACGACCATGCGTTTACTACTCGGAGCAGGAAGTTTTGCAGAACATAGGTGTGGATGCACAGTTACGCCATAAGGCTTACACTTTCCTTATTGCAAACGCAGCGAGGGTGAGAGCCTTGTTTGGTTGCTCAGCTGATGAGCGCAAGGAATATTTGTTGCAGATGATGTATAGTTTTGAGGACTCAGCATATTAAAAATTTATTGGCTAGGTAGGGCACACTACAGTTTCTTTCTTTTTCGCCTTGCGGATGGGGGAGAGATGTGTATATTAGGCGTTGGGGAAAGTAAGGGATTGTACATAAGATGAATGATATTCAGATAGCAATAATTCTTTTGTTCAACGTTTCTCTCTTTGGCTACCTCATGCATATGATTACCTGCTACATGGAAGCCAAATGAATATATAATTTAAAAAGGTAAAACTAAATGGTTTGTGGATTCCTTCGATGATGTACTTATATCGCGGCTTTGTATTTGACGTAGTAACAATGTACAATCTTGGGATTCCTTCAATGGTTTTTGGGTTTCGTCATGCAGGGGCATCCAAACCGATTGTTGACTTTGTTTACCAAATTGTAGCCCAATGATTCCTCAAGAAAAAAGAGTTGCAGCCCAATGACGAGTAGCAGTTAGGGTATTGGAACTGGCTTTTACTAAGGCTCTGGCTAGGCCTGGACAGTTGGTTTGTGGACTCTTCCTTAATGACTTTCACTTTCAAGTGTCAGAAAATCGTACATCCGAAGCAAGCTGTCAGGTAATAACTGCTGACGGAGATAAACTGTTTGAGGAAATTCGTGTTAGACATTGAATCATGTGACCATCCCTTCATGCTGCACAAGTTTCATTCCAGAACGGTTAAAACAAAAAATGGATTGCATGTTCTCATCCATCAGCCTACATTCTGTCATACCGCTGAAAAGAAAAGTAGTAAAGAGCATTTCTGTAACTTCCATGGCACATCCCGACACAAGAATTTGCTATGGAAAGCTACCCAAGAAGAACCACCGTTCTCCGCGTCGCAATAAGCTTCCTCCTGACTTTGGCGTCAACTTATTCTTGCAGAAGCCTAGAACTGGAACCGACACCGCCACTGACACTCAACAAATGGATTCAATTCCCCGTCGCAGCAATGAAGAAGAAGAAGAAGAAGAAGAAAGTGAGGGGAAGGAGGAAGAAGTAGAAGATCAAGGGAATTATGTTGTTTGGGAATCAGATGAGGTCGAAGCCATATCGTCACTCTTTCAGGGAAGAATTCCTCAGAAGCCAGGAAAATTAGGCAGAGAGAGGCCTCTGCCTCTCCCACTTCCTTACAAGCTACGGCCATTGGGATCTCCTACGCCAAAGAAACACGTTAAATTGACTTCTCCTGGGGTAATCTCTTCTCGGGCGTCTGTATCAAAACGGTTATACAAGAACCCAAGCTTTCTTATCGGCGTAGCCATAGAGATTAAAGACCTTGATTCCGATGAAGATGTCTCTGCAGTTCTCGATAAGTGGGCTCGTTTTTTGCGCAAGGGTTCGTTGTCAATGACAATTCGGGAATTGGGTCACATGGGTCTTCCGCAACGAGCTCTGCAAACTTTCTGTTGGGCTCAGAAGCAGCCTCAATTATTCCCGGATGATAGGATTTTGACTTCAACTGTTGAGGTCTTGGCAAGGAACCGAGAACTAAAATTGCCAGTCAACTTGGAGAAGTTCGCTCGCTTGAGTAATCGGAGTCTGATTGAGGCGATGGTGAAGGGGTTCATCAAAGGTGGAAACTTGAACCTTGCTTGGAAGCTTCTTTCAGTTGCTAAGCAAAGCAAAAGAATGCTGGATCCAAGCATTTATGCAAAGCTAATATTGGAGCTTGGTAAGAATCCAGATAAGCACACGCTTGTGGAGGACTTACTCGATGATCTCGGAGAAAGGGAGGATTTGAATTTAAGTCAGCAGGACTGTACTGCCATCATGAAGATTTGCGTTAGGCTTGGGAAATTCGAGACAGTGGAGAGCTTGTTTAACTGGTTCAAACAATCTGGGCGTGACACGACTGTGGTTATGTACACAACCCTGCTTCATAGTCGTTATTCTGAGAAGAAATACAGGGAGGCATTAGTTCTGGTTTGGGAAATGGAGGCCTCGGAATGTCTCCTTGATCTTCCTGCTTATCGTGTAGCAATAAAGGTTTTTGTTTCTCTGAATGATCTCTCTAGAGCTGTGAGATATTTTTCGAAACTGAAGGAAGCTGGTTTCTCTCCAACATATGACATCTATCGGGACTTGATTAGTATTTATATGGTTTCCGGGAGACTGGCCAAGTGTAAGGAGGTTTGCAAGGAGGCAGAGATGGCAGGATTTTCATTGGACAAACATACCTTAGCACAACTGTCACAACTTGAGAAAGAAATGAGGTTAGGTTTATGAATAGGAAGTGTTTGCTTCACCATTGTCATGTTTATATCTAGAGTTATTAGTGTCTTTATATCCAATTTAAAGATCTAATCTTTTTAATTGTATTGTATACAGTGATTTAAATCCAATGAAGCTCAAGACATAACACACATGCCCTTGCCGGCAACCTGTGTTTTGGACATGAAAGGATTTGAAAATGAAAAAACAAACCTCCACCATACAGGGAGGCTCCATAAACCTTTTTAATTTTTCGGCCTCCTGTGATTGCCAGATGCGTTTACCTAATTTAAACTTACACCTTAAAAGGAAGGTTCCGTAACTGGTATCATTCTAGTACTTAGGATTTTCAAGTTGGACGTCTTGTATTGTTTTTTTCTCCTTGTTTCAGAGGATTTCTTGTTCGAGACATCTCTTTGAATGAGACTGGAAGTATTTATTTGGTTGATTTCTTGGGTATTCAAGTTAAATGCTGTCATTTTCTATCCAACTGCACCTTGTGCAGTGGCAATAACATAGAGGATGATAAATCATGGTAATTCCCTGTGGAAGGAAATTTTGCAGTTGCCAAATATAATTACTAGATACATGTTCATCCATTGTTTTATTGATTGTGCCTTACCAGGCCTGCATCATTAAATTAGTCTAAGTACATAAGCTTAAAATTCTTGATAGCACACAAAAATAGATAAAAGTTGTGATGATTAAATCTCCTCTTTTTGGAAAGGATGGTTTACCACCTCAATCTACTTGACCTTCTGGATATGATAATTGATGGTTCTCTCTTTCCACGCAACCTCTTCAAGATATTTCTCGTAAAAAGCAACTTCCCCACCGGCATGTATGATCAATGCTGCGGTGCTCCTTGTGCCATAAAGCCCCTGTACTCCAGAAAACAGATGGATAAGTAAAACTACCCAAATTTCCACATTTTGAGTAGAATGTATAGTTGAAATTGTTACCAGTGGGGTGTCCACTTCGACAAATATGGAGCTAAGGTTGAACTCCCAATCAAGAGGACAAATCCCAGGTAACTTGCTTTTATCAGCTTTAACTTTGTCCTTCATAAGTTTTTCAACCATCTCTTTAACGGTTACTTCATTTTTACCATGTTTATTGAGCATTTGTTTGAAGTTTTTACCCAGCCGCTGAGCCTGCATGCAGAGGGAGGAAGAAAAGGATCAACACTCTCTTTATTGTTTTCTACGTAAAATGATATGTATAATATCTACCTTATGCCAGGGTGAGTCAAGCTTCGCATTTGAAAGAACATGAAGGCCTGGAGAAACCTGTTGGATGCTAACGGGCTCCCCCTTTGGTCTATTGGAGGCATAAACCATTGATTTGGAAGGAATGTCAGCCAATATCAGGTTAAATCCGTTGTACTGATGAGCCTCCTTCACTAGTTCCTCTGCAAATTCCATCGGGCTCTTTGTGCTCTAAAATAGCAAAGACCGCATTGAATTTATGCAACCCCTTTTTTTGTCAGGTGAACTTGAACAAACCTCACAAAGATTGCATTACCTCCAAGAAAAGTACAGGAAGATCCCCGCGGCTCTTTGCTTCAGGGAGGGTATGAAGCTCCAACACATTGGTAAGAAAAGCTACCCTCCCTTGTCTTGAACATGCCAACCATGTCCCTCCTGCAACCTCATCTCTTCCTCCCAAAATCCCGCTACCATCATCCCACCATGCCACTGGCGTTGTAGGCCTTGAAAGAATACCATAAAGAATCCCCATCGATTAACAAGACAAGTTAAACAAAGAAAAAAGAAAAGAAGAGAATTCAAGTGAAATGAAAACTTGCCTGTTGTGGTATTCATCTCTGTTTTGTAGCAGAAGAAGAGGATAGAGCGGATGAGCTTGCCAAACAAAGGCAGCAATACACATGGTTCCTATTCCCAAAGAAAAGAGAATTCAATTCAAGGATTTGGCTTGTTCTAAAAGTCTAAAACTCAAAAACGATGGAAGAATGTCAAATGAGCAGCGAAGAGAAGCCAGATTAGAACTGTATTTTGCATGAGGTTTGCTTTGACAATTGTCAGGGTCGGACTGACTGTATATATATACACACACACGCACACACTCTGCATCACCCTGTCTTTATCCTTTCTCCTTTTTCATTTTTTCTTTTTCGGATAACAATATGGAAACGAAGCTGTCAACTGATACGCGCACGTGGTTCAAAGATACAAGTGGCCGAACCCAACAATGGTTGCTTGTTGATTATGATGTTAAATGGTTAGATATCCGCCGCAAGAAACCTTTCTGCTTCAAGGATAGAAATCTTTAACCGGCCGCCAAAGCTGCATCATCTACACACTACTTCTTAGGTCTTTTTCTTTCATTCTTCTCTTCTTTTTTTACAGATTTTAAAATTTTCTTCCTTACTATTTCTTATGTCCTTTTTGGGTTTTTGGGTTTAGCAAGAAAGGAAGATTAGATAGATTGATGGAGATGAATTTTACAATGTAATTTAATCGATTTCGAATTAATTTTTATAACAGTTCGGTTAATTTGATTTTTCAAATTTTAAAATTAAATTGATTTATGACTCGTCCTTAAAAAGCCTAGGCAGAGGACGACATTAAATAATATTGATAAAGATCAAAGTTTGGAACAAAAGTATGATTGAAATTATTATGACATTATTACAACAGGAAGAGTGATGAGAAAGGAATAATATTTCCTCCAATCAAACTCCACGGTTAGCATTAAGAAACTCTTACTCCATCTTTAATGGTTTTACACGTGTGACGGCATTTAAGAGAGAGCAGGTGACCGGCTTCCTAGGTAGTGGGTAGTAAATTCAATCCCAGTTCTACAATAGCCTATAGCTATTGGGCCCGAGTAGAGCAGTTTGTACTATTTATTTCTAGTGTTCTTTCTCTTTCAGTTATTTTTTAAAAATTTTATAAATATTAAAATAAAAATTCTAATTTTGATATATTATATATTAAAATTTAAATTTTTGATGATATAAATATTTGATACTTTTTATTATTAAAAGTCTTAAAACTAATTACTTAAAATATTTTCAAAAAAATGAGAAAAATGTAGTAAGTGGGCTAGCAGCATGCATTATCCATTTAGAAACCGTAGGCGCCGCCATTGTAAAAATAGGAGCTTTGTTTGCGTGCGGAACTGAACTAGACAATTAGTCCACAATTTGTTCATGTTTATCGAGGATTAATTTTTTATTAAAATAAAAGTTTTTTTTCGTATAACTTAAAAATTAATAACTCATTTAAATCCACTAAAAAAAGAATTTAATTAAATAATAATAATAAGGGTAATAATAGTAGCCATTTTTGTTTTATGGGAAATGAGGATAAAAAAAGGTAATTAATTATGGGAATTAATTATTCGAACCTCAGCAATAGCGGCCAACCATTTTGGAGGCTTATGAATTCTACCTTAATTTGGCAGGGCAGCGTAATAGCCAGTAACTAGAGGTACGTCCACCTCTTATCTTGCTATGATCCATCTATTGTTGTATATTTAGATAATAATCATTTTACCTTTTAAAGTAAAGATATAACTTCAATGATTGTTTTTTTTTTGGCCACAGTCCCTAATTTAATGTCACGTAACATTCTCATTGGTACTTGATTTTGGTAGACATTGAAGCCTTGTTTTGCCTCTTACGTTTCCGGTCTTTTATGCCATTTCTATGTTATAATAAATATATATATATATATATATACATAGTTAAGAGTGTCCAAAAAAATAATATTAAGTTAAATATATTTGAATTTGGGCAATATTTTAGATTTTGATGTATATTAAAATTTTTATAAAAATTATAATATAGATGTTCAAAATTTTTGTATGAGAAATAATAAAATAATGAATAAATAATTTTATTAATATAAAAAAGTAAGAGTTTTATGGGTTTTGGAAAAGGAAGCGGATGGAGTCTGATTTTCTTAATTATTTTTTTTTAAATTTTATGTTTGCAGGTGTATGGTTGATTATGTTCATTTATTATGAAACATTTTCTTGTATTGAAAATATACTCATATTAGCTAATGAGCTCGAATTAAATTTTGTTCGTGTAATAAAGTTGAACTTGAATTTAGCCATCTTTAAAAGCTAGCTAGCTTAAGATTGAAACAAATTGTGTTCAACTTCTGCATGAGTTCCATTCATTTCTAAGGAATCAACCACTCATTAAAAAACACTGTGGAAGGTTTATGTATATGTATATATAAAGATTAAACCCCCTATCCATATAAAGTGCTAACCCCAACTTTCAATCATATTCCATTTTGTTTGTTTCTTTATTTAAAAATAAATAAAGTACATTGATGTAGACATACTCTAATTCAACACACTGCAAAAGTTAAATTCTCCAATTAATAGAGGTAAATAAAATCAAATCAGATTCATTATTAATTCAAATCAAATACAATTTAAGTAAAACGGTTTGATCTATTTAGTTTATTAGATTAATTAGTTCAAAATATTTGATTTAATTAATTTTTTAATCAATTTTTTATTTTAAAATTTTTAGACTAATTCACCCAAAAAACTAAATTAATTTTTTTTATATATTGATATATAAAATATTTTTTATATATTAAAAAGAATTGATAGTAAACTTAATTAAAAATATACTTAAAATATACTGGTTTATTATATATAAGTATACAAATTATAATCATAGCAATTTAATTTTATTTTTATTTATTTTTTTATTTATTTATAAATTTGAATTAATATGAAATTACAAGATATGTTTTAAATGATATAACTTATGTGTTAATATTATAAAATATGATAGTAAATATTCTACATATTAATATATTATAATTATTACACTTTAATAATATTTCATATCATAAAATGTTATGAATATATATGTAATTGTATAAGTATTATCTATATATATATATATATTTAATTTATACATAAGTATTACTATAATTTATAAAAAATTTTATTTATATGATTACACGTAGTAACTTTACTAATAATCACTTTAGTTATTATAACATATTAGTTATAATTAGTTATTATTTATACAAACTTTGATAGAAAACATTATAACACATAAGTTATGTCATTAATTTCATATATACATAATAAAGTAATATATTATATATACATATATTTAATTTATACATAATAATATATTTTATTTATATGATTACACTTAATAATGTTATTAGTTATCGCCCTAATTTTTATAATATATTGTTTATAATTAGTTATTATTTATACAAATTTTGATATAAAAATTAAAATATTATAACATATAAGTTGTGTCACTAATTTCATATATATAATAAAATAATATTATACATATATATATTTATTTAATTTATATATAATTTGTATATTTTATAATTATGGATAAAATTTATAAGTTTTAGGGTAAAATACCTTCACATTTTTAAGTTTTAATTGAAATTTCAAATGGATTCATCAGTTTTCGAAATGAAAACTCTGCCTCAAGAATACAAACGCCATTAACAGAGATTATGAAAAAACTAAAATACTCTTTCTTTCTTTATTAATTTCATAAATTATTATTATATTTCTTTAAAAAAAAATAGCCTCATGAAAGGGGAAGGAAGCATCGATCGGTGCTCCCTTTTCAATTGGTGCTCCCCTTTCTTAAAGAGCACTAAATCTGGCACTCCCCTCCCTTAGGAAACATCGATTGATGCTGTCACGACCCGGTACTAACTTCGAGTCCATGACAACCGCCGCGACGCCCTAATAGACATCCATTTCTTGGGATACCAATTGAGACCCCGCAAGGCTTACGTATCAGTTTTTCTACTTCCCCTGTGAGTATTAGTCACTAAAATCATGTTTTAAAGAAGTATGAACCATTTCTGATTTGAAAACAGTCAAAAAGAAATTTTTACCACACAGGGGTATTTTGGTCATTTTTCAGCAAAAATTTCAAAATCAATTAGAAATGTAACATATATTTAGAAAACACATATTCCATGATCAAAAATAAAATTCGACGTCTAAAACGTTCGTTTGAAGGGAAATTACAACTATTTGAATAAAATAAAAATATTCGTTAAAATATTCTATTTTCTTGTAAAACAATTTTTATAGGAATATCCATAGACAATTTTTATAGCGTAAAAGCAAAATAAATTACTTCATACATTGTTATAGATAACCAGGATATAAACTTTCATTTACAGCGACACGTGGGCCCTTAAATGACAAAAGTACTCAAAGGCAGTGAACCTACGGGTTTTTGAAGTAGTATGGCCAACTGTAATCCTCGACGATTTTCAACTATCTACAAGCTACTCTGAGCCTGAAATGGATAGGAAAAGGGGGTGAGATTATATATAATCCCAGTGAGTAAACAAACATTACCTAAAATATCTAAAGTTGAGTAATTGGAGACATTTAAAATAAATTATTATACCATGGTTCACAACATTTCAACCAAATAAAATAACTCCATTTCACTCAAATAATTAGCATGGCTCATGAATCTCATAAAACTAAGCTCGTGCCATAAACCCATTATCGGGGATACCTTAGCCGAGGCATCCTACCAAGATCGTCAAGGCTGTTTAAAAATTGTATATAAGTATAAAACAGGTTTTCCTTTTGAAAACGTAGCCGTTCCTTGGCGTTAGCGGAGTTTACCCTCACGTGGTGGTTAGGCGTGATGTGAACTCTAACCATACCTCAGGAGTTACCCTCCGCGCCTCTCATACCGAGATATAATATAACGGGGTTACCATACCCCTCTAATAGGCTGGTCCACGGAACCCGCCCACTGCAGTAAGCTAATTAACCCATCATAATTAATAAAATTTCGTCAGCATAACATGGCTTAAACAATATTATTCAGCCTGCATGGGTAACCAAAACAATTTGTATATTTCTCAATAACACAATTATCAATCAGCCATTTATGCCAGCAATTCCATGAGCCATTCAATTTCAAGTCACAGTTTACAATACAAAAATATCAAGTAATAGTCTCCAAATACTCTATTTAAAAATCGTTGTTTATTTTCCAAACAATTTATAAAATCATATCATTTATGCATATTTGTTTATAAAACATAAAATGTACCTTTCAAGACCCATTTTCCATAGATATCATTAAATCAGATAAAACTCCCTTAGATAATTAAGGTAATGATAAGCTTACTCACAATGTCCAAAGTTTGGATTTTTGAAGCACACAGTCTAATGATCCTTTGGTGCTATCTCTTTGCCTTTATCAGATGTCTCTCCACCTTGACAAAATACCAAAAATCGAGGAATTTACTACATTGATGCTAGGTCGAAATAAACTAATTTAGACCCTATTCTAATGCATGATATGGAATGCAAAATATGCGAATATTGTCTAAATGCGGTATTGATTTAATTTGACCTATTACCCGATAAATCGACCAACACGTCCGATTTAGCTCTAAATCGTCCTATTTCTTTTCTAACAATTCAAATCACCAATGTCCAGTCAAATAACTCAAAAATCAGCAAAGCCACATTCACATTCCTTCTTGAAAAAATTCGACCAAAATGGTGCATCATTGTCACGATTTTTCCTACTTGATTTTCTTTCCATAATTCATTAATTTCCATCTCAAAAACCATGATTTCATAATCAAATAACCTAAAATAACATCACATTCTTCCTCACCATTGACTTGAAAATTCAGCTAGGGCTAGGTAATGGGGAAGATGAATACTTTTCTACATGTTTTGTTTACTAACATGTTAAACTAACATTAAACATTAACATATATTAAAATCAATTTAATCCAAAAATTTTCTCTCTCTAAACCCATTGAACCAGCCAAGAATTAATCATGATTTAATGCATTTCAAGCATGGAAAAACATGGAGAAATACCTAAGAATAAGAGAACTCAAGCTTAATAGAAAAATATTACCTTTTTCCCTTAATTTCCTTGAAATTTCAACACATTCTCTTAGGTTTTCTCACCTAGGGTTTTGTTTTTTTTTCTCTCTCTATTTTCTGGTCTTGGCCGAATATTGGGATGGATATGGAAGAGAATGGGCAGATTTTAATAAGGAAATATTAAAATATTTAAAGCTTGCCATGTGTCCCAAGCTTATTTGTCCAATTTTTCTTTTTATGCTTTAAAAATTGACTTTTATTCTCCACCACTAGATTAGTCAAAAGTCAAAATATTGATAAGGGAAGACCATGGCTGGAAAAGTGTCTTGGTGGTGGAAAATTACCATTTTGCCCCCAAAGTGGCAAAATTAAGATTTTACCATTATGTTCCAAAAAATACCGAAAAAATGTCAGAATTTAAATTTTTCACTTCTAAACCTCAAATTATACTTCAAATAATCATTCTTGGTCAAAAA
This sequence comes from Theobroma grandiflorum, assembly GCA_036013995.1. Lineage (NCBI taxonomy): Eukaryota > Viridiplantae > Streptophyta > Magnoliopsida > Malvales > Malvaceae > Theobroma > Theobroma grandiflorum. The sequence goes on from CP142126.1 coordinate 24,150,736, forward strand.
TTTCATCAAATATCCAAATTAAATTTTTAAGTGACAAAATGACTTTTTTGCCCCTAAAGAGCGAAAATTTCGGTTTGACTCCAAATTGATCCTCGAACTCCAAATCATCATTTTAACTCATTTCTGGATTGTAAAATTCTCAATTTCATCTTAGATTTCCTATTTGAACTAGTTCGAGGCTTAAATCGATTTAGTTATACCATAAGGGCAATATCGTTTTTTAACGATTTCTCGGAGCTTTCTAAATATGCAGATATATTACTATGCACATGAATGACGTGGCAAACATATTATAAGATAGGGCTTGACAGATGCTCTCTTACTTTTTTAAAATTAATAAAAATTATATAATAGTAATTTTTAAAAGTAATAAAGGGTAAAATTGTTATTTCAATATTATCATATTATCAAACTAACAAAAACACTAACAGTTGGCTAACGACTAGACTTATATGTCTAACGAAAGATTTTTTTTTAAAGCAAAGTGTCTATTTCGAAAACTAATGAACCTGTTTAGAATTTCAATTAAAACTTAAAGAGTAAGGGTATTTTACCATAAGTTTTAATATTATAATTTGTATTATAATACTCGTGTGGATGATATTCCCTAAGCCGTCTTATTTGGTTTCACATGCTAGCATAATTGGAAATGGCGCATTGTAAAGGTATTTGAAGGTAAATTAATCCTTGTGGAAAGTAAGGTCTTGGTATTAAAAAGTTTGGCTGCTACATCTCATAACGCTATCATGATTCCAAGCACATGTAGTATTCCTAGTGACTATACTGGTGGGCTGGTAGAATCCACCGCAAGGTTGGGTAATAGTTAATTCAGATGGGGCATTACATCGCAGCAACAATTTGGCTTTAGCAAGTGGTGTTTTGTGTGACTATAGAGGGTATTGGTTAGGTGGTTTTGCTACCAAGCTAAGGAGATGTTCATCCTATGAGGTTGAATTATGGAGAATTTTACACAGTCTTTATATAGCAAGGGATAAAGGAGTCCATAGGTTATAGCTGTAGGTGGATAAAAAGATCGTGGTTCCACAATTACCTTTAGTGTATCCATCCGTGTGCAAAATCTAATTTGCTGGAAACTATTCGTAGCTTGTTGAAACCTGATTGGGAGGTGAAGATTTCTCACATTCATAAAGAAAGGAATATGCCAACTGATGGCATGTAAGGATGGCAATGAGTACTCTATTATAGAGTACCTGCAATACCCGACTCTGTTATATCAAGTTAAGGTACCCTATAACTAAGTTTGAGATGAGTTTAGCTAGTGATTTCACTACCCGTATTAGGGTATCACCTTTTAAGTACTTACTACTCAAACCCAATTATGTTAATATTCGAATTCAACATGTACCTATCCTGAACTCGATTCAAATACTCGTTTATATATATTTTATTGTTATTTAAACAATTAAATTAAAAATATCAACATTTGCTAGTGTTTAGATTCAAACCCATATAAAGAAAGAAACCAATCAAAACCTTTACCATCTTTACAAAAAAATCTTTTATAAAATGTTGACAAATATATTAAAAATAATGGTTACTCAAATTATTAATATGATGACATTAATATATTTAAATTAAAAAATTATTAGATTACTAATGATGTTTAAATAATATGAATATCATATCATATTACATAAGAATATAATTACTATTATATATATTTAATTTTTATTTTGTGTTAACATTTTAAAAATTATAACTTATAATATATATTTAAAGAGAGTCTTTAATATTAGCATAGTTTTGGAATCTAACTTTTTTTTTAATTTCATGTAATTAAAGACAAATCCATATAGTTAATTAAATTAATTCAGGAAACTATGATTATTAATTAACTGGTAATTTCTTTTAATATACATACATTATATATATTGGGTTTATTTATAGGAAATATAGTTACTATATTATATATATATATATATACTAATACTTTTAGTATATATCAACTTTAAATATAAATATATTTACTTTCTATTTTATGTTAACATTACAAAAATTATAAATTGTAAGATAATTAATTATAATATATACACCTTTGTTTATATAAACTTATAATATACAAATCTTAAAAGAAGTTATGAGATTAAAATAGTTTTGAAACCTAGTTATTTTTTTTAATTTCATGTAATTAAAGGCAAACTCATATAATTAATTAAATTAATTTATGAAATTATAATTATTAATTACCATATAATGTCTTTTAACTTATTTACTTTATATATATTTGGTTCATTTATAAAGAATATACTTACTATTATATATATACTAAAATGCTTTTAGTGTGTATGTGTATGTATATATACACTTTAAATATAAACATATTTGTTTTCCGTTTTGTGTTAAAATTACAAAAATTATCATTTATAAAATTATTAATTATAATATAAATAATTTTATTTATATAGACTTATAATATATAAACTTAATTATCTAAAAAGAAGTTATGAGATTAGCATAGTTTTTAAACTTAGTTATTTTTTTTTAATTTCATGTAATTAAGGACAAACTCATATAATTAATTAAATTAATTAATGAAACTATGATTATTAATTAACTTGTAATGTCTTTTAATATCTATACTTTATATAGATTAGATTCATGTACAAGGAATATAATTATTATTATATACTAGGATGATACCCGTAGCTACGCTACGGAAAATGTTAAAAAAAATATAAATTATATTGTCTTAGATTTCAATTTTATATTTTTAAAAGATAAATTGTTTATAGAGAAAAATAAATTAATTTTAATTACAAAATTAAATATATAGAGAGGGATTCTAATTGAATGACACTTGTCATTCAATTAGATACTCAATTAGAATTCAATTAGACATTCAATTGAAAGAAATTGAGAAATCAAATTATACTATTTTTATATATAGTAGAGAAAAAGATAAATTGATTTTAATTACAAAATTAAATATATATGGAGGGATTCTAATTGAATGACACTTGTCATTCAATTAGACATTCAATTAGAATTCAATTAGACACTCAATTGAAAGAAATTGAGAAATCAAATTATGCTACTTTTATATATAGATAAATTGTTTATAGAGAAAAAAATAAATTGATTTTAATTACAAAATTAAATATATAAGGAGGGATTCTAATTGAATGATACTTGTCATTCAATTAGATACTCAATTGAAATTCAATTAGACACTCAATTGAAAAAAATTGAGAAATCAAATTATACTATTTTTATATATAGTAGAGAAAAAGATAAATTGATTTTAATTACAAAATTAAATATATAGGGAGGGATTCTAATTGCATGACACTTGTCATTCAATTAGACATTCAATTGGAATTCAATTGACACTCAATTGAAAGAAATTGAGAAATCAAATTATACTATTTTTATATATAGTAGAGAAAAAGATAAATTGATTTTAATTACAAAATTAAATATATAGGGAGGGATTCTAATTGAATGACACTTGTCATTCAATTAGACATTCAATTAGAATTCAATTAGACACTCAATTGAAAGAAATTGATAAATCAAATTATGCTACTTTTATATATAGATAAATTGTTTATAGTGAAAAAAATAAATTGATTTTAATTACAAAATTAAATATATAGGGAGAGATTCTAATTGAATGACACTTGTCATTCAATTAGATACTCAATTGGAATTCAATTAGACACTCAATTGAAAGAAATTGAGAAATCAAATTATACTATTTTTATATATAGTAGAGAAAAAGATAAATTGATTTTAATTACAAAATTAAATATATAGGGAGGGATTCTAATTGAATGACATTTGTCATTTAATTAGACATTCAATTGGAAAAAAAATAAATTGATTTTAATTACAAAATTAAATATATAGGGAGGGATTCTAATTGAATGGCACTTGTCATTCAATTAGATACTCAATTGGAATTCAATTAGACACTCAATTAGAATTCAATTAGACACTCAATTGAAAGAAATTGAGAAATCAAATTATGCTACTTTTATATATAGTAGATATACACTAAAATCTTTTAATATATATACTTTAAATATAAATATATTTATTTTTTATTTTGTGTTAACATTATAAAAGTTATAACTTATAAAATTATTAATTATAATATATATATATACACACTTTATAGTATATAACTTGTATGTCTTTAATACATACACTTTATATTATATACTATGTTCATTTATAAAAAATATAATTACTAATATATAAGTTAATAATTACTAAATAATAAAATAATATTAATTTTAATTCTCAAAAAATAATAATAATATTGATTTTTGTAATTTAATAATAACAACATATTAAGGGTAAAAACCCTAGCCATTCCTTCCTTTTCTTTCTTTCTTCTCACCTTTTCTTCCCCTAACCAGCCGCTCCTTCCTTCTTCTCTTGATTTCTTTTTCGTTACTAAGTGGCAGTTCTTCTTTTATTCCTTCTTTTCTTCCCCTAGCCAGCCGCTCGGATCCTGCATGATTGCCACTCCATTCAAGTAAATCACTAAATCTCATCTCTTTTTTATTTGGCTCCATTCAAGATCACTTCCCAAGTTACAAGAAGATTAAGATGTCTTCCCATCAAATCTCAAGGCAATCACAACAGTCATTTCCCAACAGCTATACAACAAGCACTACATCAAAAGAAAAACCCAACCCTAACCAAATAAAAAACACAGCAAAGCTAAACCAAGAAATCAAACCAAAAAAAGCAATAGAACTAAAAACTCATAAATAGAGAACGAAACCCACTACATGGTGCACCATCAAACCTTTAAAATTTTAATATATAGTAATCAAATCAAAATCTTTTTAAGTCACCTTAAACCTTGATTTCAAAGAATAAATTTTGAGCAAAAATTTCTTAACAAAATTAATAATCACATGTAAAAAATTAATCTCTTGACTCAACAATATCAAATTTGAAATATCCATCATTGAATTAAAAAATTTTAATTTTAATACATTGTTGTCAATGAAAATTTTCAAAATGTTGGAAAAATAAGAAGTTTAATGACAACAGACTTTACTTTAAGAAAGAAATTTATGATTTTTAAGGTGGATACAATTTTAAATTTCTAGGCCTTCAAATCAAAAGTTTTTATTTTTTTTTTCTGATAAGGTTTTTAAAAGAATGATGAACAGATTCTTTTAAAAAGATAATATGTTTTGTCTTAAAATATTTATGTACTATTAGGTCTACTTTTTTTTTAACTATTGACTAATGGTATTAGCGATTAAAGAGACAAAAATATCATTTTGAAACAAGATCAAAGTGTCCTTTTGAAGTGTTTTGAGACAATCTTTTAGATTTTAACTAAGATAAAATGTTATGTATCTCATATCAGTAAAATATGATATGAGCCATCAATTTATAAGTAAGAATGTTCATCCATTTAACAAACATGTTTTTTGGATCGAAAACATGAACTTGTGACAACAAGTACATCAAAATTCCTAATTGTCACGACTTGGAACCACCTTCGAGTCCGTGACAACCGCCGCGATGTCCCGATATGCACTCATCCACCGAGTATCATATCGAAACCTTGCAAAGCTCTCGTACCGGTCTTTCCAGCTCCCCTGTGAGTTTCCATTTATTAATCTCATACTTTAAAACATTTCATTCAATTTCAAAATAAAACGGGAAAAAAGATGAAATTTACTAAACATGGGCGTTTCGGTCATTTTTCGTCGAAAATTTTGAAATTTGGAAAAATGTTACTTACGCGTAAAGAATTCATAATTTGCAGTCGGAATTGAAATCGGATATCTAAAACATGAAATTTGTGTAAAATTTCATTTAATGGAATAAAATAATAATATTTCATAAAATAAAATATTTTCTTATAAAACAATTTTTATATAGATATCCAGATATAATTTTTTACAGCGTAAAAATAAAATATATTATTACATATAGTAATATAGATAACTGAAGTATAAAATTTAATTTACAATGCTAAGTGGGCCCAAAATAGAGAAATACAATCTACGAGATGAACTTGTGAAAGCTAAGGTCATCACCACAAATGCACTTCGTGTCAAAATTTACTATCTACAAATGTCTGTGAGCCTGAAATGGAGAAATTAAGGGGGTGAGTTTTACAAGCCAATGAGTTAGATAACTACCATCCACGACATCTAAAGTCGAGTAGATTGAGACAATATAATAAAAATACCATATCAACAAATAATTCATAACACCGAATTTAGTAAAATCATGCCAAATAATTTCATTTATTTAAACACAAAGTTTATGATTTATTTTGTAAAAACTAGGCTTTGATCAAATCTTATACTCGTGAACACTTGATCAGAGTATCCCATCGAGTACCTCAAGGCTGTTACAATTTATACCATAATTGAAAAATATAACCGTTCCTTGGCGTTGGCGGAGTTCACCATCACATGGTGGTTCGACGTAATGTGAACTCTAACCATACCTCAGGAGTTACCCTACGCCCCTCTTATATTGAGATATAATATAACGGGGTTACCGTGCCCCTCTAATAGGCTGGTCCACGAAACCCGCCACTACAGCGACTCATCAACCCACCAATCGATAATAATTCATTTAACATGATTTGGCAATTTTTATTTCTAAACAATTTATCAGAACAAAGCAGTCAATTCACATTTTTCAATACAATAAACAATTTAGTCAATCATGCCGTCATGCTTCTAAAATTTCATAAGCCATAAGTTTCATTTGTTTCATAAATAGCACAATTCACTAATTTGGTCTCCATGTATTCTATTTCATAAAATTGACATTTAATTTTAAAACAGTATTTCATCAAATACGTTTTAATCAAAAATCATAATATTTTTATTTTCAATCTCATCATGCTTTTAAAAGCATATAACCATAATAAAACCACTCCAGATATTATAGATAATAATTAATCCACTCACCTCGTCACAGGAGTACCCGATACTCTCGTTTTTTAAGTCCACTACACCGTTTTTCTCCGATGTCCGGGAGACCCACCACCTAAGCGATACGTGTGACACAAATTTCAATAAATTGTGTCAATTTCTCATAATTAATTTCAGGCTCTACGTGATGCATGAAATGAGCTAAAAGTGATCTGGACAGTTGTTTATTCACGGTATCCGACCGACTCGCCTACACGCGTCAAAATTGCTAAAATCTCCAATTTAACTCCGATTGGACCCGTTTCAGTTTCTAATTGTTCGATTATATTCCAATTATCCAATGGTAATAACTACGGGTCAATTTACCAGTCTGAGAATATAAAATTATAATTTTACCCCTAGTGGGTAAAAATTTCAAATTTTATTCTAAAAATTCCTAATTAATTCTTACTTTTACTATTCATCAAATTTACCTAAAATGTCATTCAACCATATCAATTTGCTGCATTTCCAGCAGCCAAAAAGTCTCCAAATATTTGGCTAAATTGGGTTTCTAACATGAAAAAAATGTGATTTCTTGAAATCTATCACTATAATTCACTATTACCTAACTAATAACACCTATTTAACTTAAAAATCACCATATTCAAGCATCAAATCCACCCAAAAATCCAGCCATCAAGGTGCAGCAATAGCCATATTTTATTTGTGCATAAAAATGGAAAAAGAAAGCTAAGGAAATGAAAATCACTAGGAAAAATCAAGAAATTCACCTTTTTCAAGCTTGTTTCCTTAATTTCTCTTAATTTCTCCTTCAAAATCAGTAAGGTTTCATGGCTTTTCTCCTTGTTCTAGTTCTAGCCGAAATTACCTATGGCTTTTGGCTGATTTTTTTTTTTGTGGCTTTAATCACTTAATAATTAAATATTCAATTTTTCACATGTTTATTTGCCTTTTCCATTATTTTATTATTATTTATTTTCTTTTTGAATTTCTTTTCAGTCCAAAATTCCAGCCCTTATCCTCTTATTTTCCTGGAGCTTCTAGAAGAAATTTCAATGATTTTTTTATAGTGTAATTTTGTGAAATTACACTTTTGCCCCTGAAAAGGTGCAAAATTACATTTTTGTCCTAAAAATTAAAAAATTACCACAAGGCATATTTTTCAATCCTCAAACTCATACCACACTCCAATTTGTCAAATTTGATCTAAATTCTCTCGAAAATTAAATTTGGCCTTTCGGTGGTAAAATTACCCTTTTGCCTTTATTCTCCAAAATGTACCGAAATTGCATTTCTTTTCCACTTTTCAACCTCAAATTATGTTTTAATTAGTCTAAATAATCAATATACATCAAATGGGACCAAAATCCTTTTTAAAAATTTCCATTTTGACATTTAGTGGTAAAATTACTATTTTACCCTTGCGTCTTAAAAATATCGAGAATTGTACTTTTTCACTGCTAAACTTCATTTTATGTTCCAAAAATCATATTATATTTCATATAATCATTCTTGGTCATTAAAATCGAAATCTTTATTACAATTCTCCATTTTGTCCTGAAATTGAAAAATGACCGTTTTGTCTCTAATCGGTCAATTTTCCCGATTAACTCCAAACTGAACCTCGAACTCCGAATCACTGTTTTAAATCACTCCGTGGGTTTTAGTTTTCTCAAATTCATCCTCAATTCTCTGTTTGAACTGGTTCGAGACTTATTTAACTTAACCATACCCTTAAGGGCAATATTGTTATTTAACTTATTTTCCGGGACAATTCAATATACAAACATGCTGTCCAAAGCATGTGAATGACCTGTCACAGATAAATTAGGGTCAAGTGTTATACTAATTCTCCTAATTAAATTGTGTATCGCATATATTGGTGAAGTTCTAACCCGTAAGGGTGAGCGAATAAATGGATTAGGTGGTTTGATCCGTCATACTTAAAGACCTCAAATTTTTTTAAAAAATTGATCAAATATAAAGAAAGATCAAACTAACCAAATATAGAATTGGTTTGATCGATTTGGTTTTGAAACAATTGATCAAAATTTTATCACTTTTTTTTTACAAATTATAATTTTAAAACTTATAAACTTCATCCATAATTATAAAATATACAAATTATGTATAAATTAAATATATATAATATTACTTTATTATATATATAAAATTAATGATGCAACTTATATGTTATAATATTTTAATTTTTATATCAAAGTTTGTATAAATAATATGTTATAAAAATTAAGACGATAGCTAATAAAATTATTAAGTGTAATCATATAAATAAAGTCTATTATAAGTTACAGTAATGTTTATGTATATATATAATATATTACTTTATTATGTATATATAAAATTAATGATATAACTTATATGTTACAATGTTTTATATCAAAGTTTGTATAAATAATAACTAATTATAAACGATATGTTATTAAAACTTAGGTGATAATTAATAAAGTTACTAAATGTAATCATATAAATAAAGTTTTTTTTATAAATTATAATAATGCTTATGTATAAAATAAATGTATATATAATATTTATACAATTATATATATATATATATTCATAACATTTTGTATTACGAAACACCATTAAAGTGTAATAATTATAACAAACTAATATTTAAGATATTTAATATCATATTTTATAATATTAATATATAAGCTATATTATTTAAAATATATAACTTGTAATTTTATATTAATTCATATTTATAAATAAATAAATATATATCATTAAAATTAAATTACTATGATTATGATTTGTATACTTATATATAATAAATTAATATATTTTAAGTATATTATTAATTCTTCTTAATATGTATAAAAAATATTATATATAAAAATATATAAATATATATACATATATAATTAGGTTGATGTTTTGGGTGAATTGATATAAAAATTTTAAAATCGAGAACTAACCAAAAAACCAATCAGATCAAATATTTTGGACCAATTGATCTAATGGACCAATTAAATTGAACCATTTCATTCAAGTCACATTTGGTTTAAGTGTATAATTGGTTTGATTTGGGTTTACTCACTCCTAAGTTTTGAAAGGAAATATAAATAGTTTTTTTAAGAAGGTATTGGTATTCTAAAAATTTATGTAGTATTGAGTATAATATTTTTTAATTGTCAAGTAATGATGTTATCAGTTAAGGGATCAAAAACATCATTTTGAAACAAGATGGACCTACATATTCTTTTGAAGTGTTTTGAGGGGTTTTTTTAGATTTTACTCACTCTATCTCACCTAATTATACAATATTTTCGTTGCACTGATTCTTTTACTCATAGAGGTAAGAGATCGTATCTTGTCTAAATTTACCTCAATTTTAATATCTTTTATAATGACTCCCACATCAATGAAAAATTGAGTATATTCTAATATTAACTTTTATGGTCTACACCAAATATTTTTCATTTTAGCTCGTTGAGTCTTACGGTTTGTCCTACAAAAGATACTTCACATGTTAAAGAATGTATGAATTTTTAAATGCACAATCTCACTCTAATACTCACCTAATATGAATTTTTGTAAAAAAAATAATGAAATCACGTGGATATAGCTACATAATTTTATTTTGTTTTTTCACAAAAAATTGCCTCCAAAAATTTAATGGCCGGCTCAAATACTAACCCCGCAAAGTAACACATGCAAGCATGGCATCACATCACATTCCATACATAGCTGGAGGCCTCTGTATTAATTTCATCAACTTGGCCTTATTTGCGGATACCCCAACCTTCCAAAATCTTACTACTACAACACCCCATTAATTAATATACTATATCCGGTTCAGAATTAATCCAGACATACCTCGATGTTGCAGAAAATGGGTTCAAAATTGAGACTACAATATGTTAGCTAATTTAGTTTTAAGAGTATAATTACAAACTTACCTTCTCTTTTCAATAATTAATACAAGAAATCAAGGATTTTTTGAATGAAAGAATCTTTTATAAAAACGATTAGTTTTTTCAAATGTATTGTCAACCAATTTTTTACAAAAAAAAAAATAATTTAAATCACAAATTGAATCGGAAATCCATTAATAATAATTTATTGTCAAATTAAATGATAAATTAAACCGATGTTCACCAACCGTACCCTCTGTTAATTAATGAAGGTATGGTTCTCATTTAGTAGTGGCTTAATTAAGATCCTAGAGTTCTAATGTTACATTGTGCAACGATATTTTGAGTAAATGTTTAGTGATCTTACCCATACCAAGCTCCTTATGCCACTAAAGATTTTAAGCAAACAGACTAAAAAGGACCAATTGGAATCTTGCTTTTACACAAAGGTAAGTTTCTTGTAGAGCTATAGCTCAACTTTGCGTGCTTTACATGTATAGTCACTAAAAAGGGAAAATAAATTGCTCTAATCAAGTCAAGGAAATTATGCTTTGACAATATATTTTCGCAATAGTAGTATTTTCTTTTTTTGGGTTGTGTGTGTGTGCATGTGTGTTAAAATAAAGTAGAAAAATGAGGAAAAGAAATTTTGGGTTCAGACAAGAAAAGAATAAAGTTGGGTTTTGGGATTCCGATTGCCAACCCTGTTGTGGGTGCATGAAAAACATGCATATGCTTCAATCCAAAGCCTTTCTCTAAATAAAATTTATTTGAGGGTTGCAAAATTATTCTATTAATAATTTCCTTGGTTATATATATTAATTAATATTTTGTTTTTAATTAGATGTTCCGAAAAATTTATCTAAAATTCCGATAATCGAAGGAGTTAAGTATTAAGTAAACTCTCGTAATTAGTTTAAATTTATAATATTACTAGTAAGACATAAATAAGAACCTTTGAGAAATTTTTTATGTGGAAGAATTCTTCTTACCCTTAGGAGTATTTTATAATGAAAATTTTGACATTATTCAACTAGCATAAGTTGTTTTGACTACTTCTACCTTTATTTGTTTTTTTTTGTGTGAGACAAATTTAGTATTATTGGTTTATTCAAATAATTGACTAAAGTTAAACTTTCATAAGTTAATTATAGGGATTCTTATTTATCTCATAAGATATTAAAAAATAAAAAAAAATTAGCGGGTAAATTAATGTATGTGGTGAATGAAATTATATTTGTGAAATTTAAATATAGATAATATTTTCATTCCTATAACAATATATCTCACACAAGCAATGAAGCGAATTCGTGTCACGTGTCACATCCCGTGGGAGTTCGGCACATCCATCCATTTCACGTGACTTTCCCTCCACGCTGGCATCCTTTCCCGCGACTCGCACGTACCGACCCCATGCCCCAATATTCCCATTAAAAAAAGAATAAATTAAATAATAAAGAAAAAGAAAAGGAAAAAATCCAAGGGCTGTTTAGAAAAAGAAAAAAGAAAACAAAGGAGGAAAAAAAATAAAGGAGAAAAAGCAAATGGGAGGGGAGATAGCACCAGAGACAATGACGAAGAAGAAGAAGAAGAAGGGACGACCGTCTCTCTTAGAACTCCAAAAACGCTCTCTCAAACAACAACAACAACATGAGCAGCAGCAATCGCAACAACAAAAAACCCCTAATCTCATAAACCCTAATTTTTCTACCAATTCGAACCGCCGATCCACTCGCCGGAACCCCAATCTCGATGGAGGCTCCCCGGAGCGCGAATGGATTGACGGAGCAGACGACGACGACGACGAGCGCCAACAGAAGAAGCATAAGCTATTGCTTGGCCTCAATTCTTCTCGTAATCGTCAGCATTATCCAAATTCTTCGGCGCCCAATTCGGCCTCCAACGGATCGGATTCGAATGCGGATGGTGAGGATCCTGAGGCGTCCCTTAAGCGCAGCAAAGTTGCCTCACTCCGTCCTGGATCTGATCAAATGGTGATTCATTATCCATTAATATATATATTTTGGCGTCGAAATAGCTTTTCGTGGGTTTTTGAAAGAAAATTTTTTTAGAAACAGAAACAAAAAGTTTTTCCTTGTACGTTTGGATATTGATTTATTTATTTTTTGAAATTGAACTTTTGGATTTCGCGCGTGAATTGAATTTTGTGATTGGATCGGAGATGAATGACCGAGTTTGACTAAGTCATGTGCTTTTTTTTTTTTTCGGGTTATTGGATATTTATTTTAACTTTTTGGATTTTTGGAAATCTTGAAATTGTTTTGAACACAGTTCTGCTTTCTTTATTTCCTAATTTACGAATTTTCCATTATTATTTTATTTTTGTTGTCTTGTGTTTAATCTGACCTTTATTTATGTGCAAAATAATAGATGCACAGACCATCATGTCTGAAAAGCTTCAATTTGTCTTTTCTTTTGTTTAATAATAATAATTCAAAGTTTATTTTTTTTCTCTTGTACTTGCATTGGGGTGTCGTAGCTTTTTACTGTAACTTTCCTCACTGATTCTTTAAAATCCAAAGCAAATATCTCCACCTAGAGTTTTTATTTTGGGAGTTAAATAAAGACATAGTATATGTTTGTAATTGATAAGAGAGTTTATCTTGGATGCAGGGGGAAAAGGTTTCGAAAGCGACGGACACTCTTCATGGTATAAATCAATCTCGGTTTTCATGAAAAGGCATTTCTGGGAATTCTTAAAATAAGTGTTGGGTTTTGGTAATTAAATTAATTTTATGTCATTTATATGTGGACAGGGTCACCGGTGGAGTCTGGCCCCACGATACCTTTGCCAGACAAAAAGTTGTTGGTTTTCATTCTTGACAGGCTTCAAAAGTATGTGTTATTTTTGCTTCATTCGATTTTTCCTTTCTTTTTTTTTTTTATCCTATCTTCTTTTTATTGGGTTTTTATTTTTTCTGCTTAATCTTCCAGGAAGGACACTTACGGGGTTTTCTCTGAGCCAGTGGATCCTGAAGAGGTGCATTTTCTTTTTCATTATTGCATAAATGTAGATCAATGAAAAGTGAAATCCCAGTTCATGAGATGATGTTGGATTGATTTGATACAGCTGCCTGATTACCTTGACATTATTGCACACCCAATGGACTTTCAGACAGTCAGGAAAAAACTTGACGGGGGAGCTTATACAACCTTAGAACAATTTGAGGTTTGTTTTGCAAGCTTTCTCTTTGCTATGTGGATCTAATTTCCATCAGTCTGTCTACCCTGGGACAAAGTGGACAGGACAGTTGACTGAGTTGTTTGACTGCTTAAGCTTTGATGGTGATTAAGTTTCTGTTCATATTTTCTGGATCTATCTTGTTGATTTGTGTGTTTTCACAAAAATGTTGTGTACACCCAGTCATGCTTTTGCTGCCGATCAAACAAGTCTTAGTAGAATAGGGAGGTACACTATGACTTTTGAGATTACTGTGGTGATGTTGACTATGATGTTTTACTACTTCATATTAAGTCCAGCGGGTATAATCATCATTGGCTAGCTGTTTGGCCTGTTAAGTGTGAAGGACTTTTTAATTTGGTTTGGGAAGATGGATCATGTTTCTACTTGCCTTGACTTTTTAATCTTTCTTTTGCATATAAAATATAGAAGTTCATTTGTTCTACCAATGATTTGTCCTGGATTTGTGGAATTTGATAGTAAAACTTGTTTTGTTTAGTTTGGGATCATGACAGTGTACTCATTTCCTAGCAGACAACTTTATATGCCATGAGTTGCTTTCTGAGGTTAACTGGGAAGATTAAAATCCTCCTGATATTATTTTCAAGTCAATATGCATGTTTTGGACTTGACCAGTCGGGATAGTGCATTAATTTCATAAACATTGTAATGACAAAACTTTGTTTTAAGGGAAAACGGTTTCCTGCATATGATACTTGATGTTGCTATGACTAGAATCTGAAACTTGTGACTTTGATTCATGCAGAAAGATGTTCTTCTGATATGCTCGAATGCAATGAAGTATAATGCACCAGATACTATTTACTTTCGACAGGTTTGGCTAGGTCCCCATTTGTATTAATTCCTTTGTTTTGGTACTCTGGTTTCTGTTATTTTAATCATCTGGGCTGGTTGGTTAGGCACGATCAATGCAAGAGCTGGCTAAAAAGGACTTTGAGAATTTGAGGCAAGATAGTGATGAGGGTGAACCACAACCAAAGGTTGTGAGGAGAGGACGGCCACCTGGAAAGAGCCTCAAAAAGTCACTGGAGTCATCTTCTTTAGACCGTGTTGGTTCTGAGTTTTCTTCAGGTGCAACTCTAGCTACAGGAGCAGATGCTTCCAGCCTTTCAAACACTTACAATTTAAGGAAAGGACCTAGTTCACATAAGCTCCGGCCTGCCGATACATTAGTCAGGCCCTCCTGGGGTTCTCATAGCAATGAAAATCATGCCAGCTGGTCATCTGAATGGGAGAACGAATTTCCAGGTTTGGCTTTAACACTCTGTGACATTAAACATATTCTTCATTCTATACTCTTTAAAGTAAAATCCAGTTTGGTATATTTTTAATGCATATGGAGCTAATTTTCTCTCACTGTGCAGCTTCTGTTGTGAAGGCTGTGATGAAGTATGGGAAGAAACATTTTCCAGTAGATGAGAACAAGCGCGACACCTACAACCCTTCATCGACTTGCGGACACGAGCAGCCTATCTTTTCCACATTGGATGAAGAATTGAAGCAACTGATTCCGGTGTGTTTTGTGTGTGTTTATGCTGCAATCATTAATGCATTAGTTAAAAGATTAATCTAATGAGTTGTATAGATGGAATGTCTGATCAACCTTAAATTTGTCAAGTACGAATAAAAGAATCCTAATATTACTTTTGTGAATAATAAATGGTATAAAGAATTCTGGTGTAAGAATAACTAGATTTGTGCTGGTAAATTTGACCCTATTTTATGTTTATATATAATGCCAAAATGGTCTTTGAACATTCTGACATACCAATTATTGATTGCAAAGAAAAAAGGAAAAAAATGAGGATAATTGGCTGATGATAGTAAACATTCAGGATCACATCGGTAGAATATATTACTTGATCCCTTATATAATTATGGCAATCTTACTGACTAATGGTTTTTATCTCAATTTTATTTTCTTGGTTAATTTCTATATCAATTATAAAATGTTTACCCATTGGAAACCTTCTCATTTTTCCTTTTCCAATGTGTATCAGGTTGGTCTGAGTGTAGAAAATGGTTATGCTACAAGCTTGGCACGTTTTGCTGCATATCTTGGACCTGTTGTTTGGAAAATTGCTTCAAAGAAAATTGAAAGTGTTTTGCCTAGTGGGCTGAAGTTTGGTCCTGGATGGGTAGGAGAAAACAGGACAATAGAGCAGCCACAACTTTCATTTTCTGAAAAGCAGAAGTCTTCAAATTCTCTTTCTGATCACCATTCTAGCAGGCTTTTTTCTCCTCCAGCTACTTCAGGTTCAAACTCAATTGCTGGAAGTAGATTTCCTTTGCAAGGTAGAGAAGACGCAGAAACTGTTAGAGGACTAAGTTCTCAAAATGACTTTACTTCACTATATAGCAAAGTTGGTGACATTAAGTCTGCACCTCTTCATCAGTTTCAGCAAAGACCTTTACTGCACTCGGGTATCAATGGTTCTATTGGTGGATTCGGGATTGGTTATCCCCCTCAAATGGGATTGGTAACACAGCCTGGGAATCCCTTGTCTGGAAGGACTTCAGTGACTTCTCAAACACATGGCATGGTTTCAGGTAGCAGCTCTGCCATGTGCCCGATGCCTGCAAGTGATTTTCTTTCAAACGAGGCCAAGTTTGCAGATAGTTCAACTACTTTACATTCTGGAAACACAACGGCTGTAGGTCCTGACCTGGCGTCACATGCAGCAACTAATGTTGGGCTTCTGCAGAAATCCTATAATCAACAAGATTTCCTCCCATTTCCCCCGGATCTTAATGTGAGATTCCTGGCACCAGGTTCACCAAGTTCTAGTGTGCCAATTGGTTCACCCCAGCACCCGGATTTAGCATTGCAACTCTGATAATTGGCAGCATTATTTCCATATGATTTAACATAAGGTAATTGCAGTGTTAGGTCTTCGCCTGTATATGAATGAAAATATGGAGCCAAATTTATCACATTTTTCATTGGATGGTTCACTGAGTAGGAGTTCCTCGAGAAGTCGTAAGATCAGATGGTAGGAAAAATTTGTACAGATTGATATATCAAAATTTTTCAAAAGGCAAAAAAAAAATTCCACATTTATATGTGACATCTGACTCGATGTTTAGATATTCTGAGTTGTTCGGTTGAAAACAGGAACATGAAAATATAGCAGCTAAAAAGTAGAAAAGTAGAGCAGACTGTTAATTTGTTAACTTGATGATTCCCACTGTTTGTTTGCATTTGTTGAAGATGCATGTGAGTGAGATGTTAAGTGGAATTATTTGGGGGTCGTTCAAGGTGCACAAAGTAGATGTTGTAAATAAGAGAAAAGGCTTATGGTCTTTGTTCTGTTTAGATCGTAATCTGGCATGACTATTGATTTTATTCTCATAACCACAAAGCTTTTTTTTTTTTTTTTTTAAATACTTTTGTTGACAAATTGGTTTGGTTAAATATCAAGTCATAGCCTTCTTCTATTAATGAAATTTAGCCATGGATACGGGTTCCAAGCATCTAAATGTTCCTTTTTTGAGATAATTTAAATGTTCATTCTAAGCTTACTCTGAATGGATGCAAACCATGCCTTTCCATAGCATCTAAATAAAAAATTTTCACTTTTTAACCAGCTTTCGACTGTTCTTCAATATCTATATGTTATTATCTTTCGTTTTGTTCTGATTGACTGATCTCTATTTATAGTTTCTACTTAACTTGGAATATACATTTTTTGGACCCGCATATCAAACATTAAGCCCGGTGAATGCCCGATCTGGCGATCAATGTTTGGAACATTAGTCTGAATGAGATTATTGCAACAGAAAAGAGTGAAGAGAACGGAAAGATATTTCCTCCAATCAAATTCCAGGGTTAGCATTAACAAGCTCTTACTACATCTTTAATTGTTTTACACGTGTGACAGCATTTAAGAGACAGCGGTGAACGGCTTCCTAGGTAGTGGGTAGTAAATACAAACCTAGTTCTACAATGGCAATAGCAATAGGGCCTGGGCCGGAGCGGAGCAGTCGGTACTATTTATTTATAGTGTTTTTTTCTTGTTATTTTTTTAAAATTTTATAAATATTATAACGAAAAATTTTAATTTTGATATATTTTATATTAAAATTTAAATATTTTTATAATATGATTATTGCATACATTTTATTATAAAAAATCTAAAAATAATTATTTTAAAATATTCCATAAAAAATGAGAAAAATGTAGTAATAAGTAGGCTAGTAGCATGCATTCTTCATTTAGAAACAGCAGGCATTGTCATTGTAAAAGTTAAGAGTTTTTGTTATAAATTTTATATCAGTAAAAAATGAAATGAGTGTTAAGAATATAAATATTAATTTTTTACTATTTATAAAGTATGTCTTTTAAATTAAGAATATAAACTTAAGATTTATAAAGTTACTTAAATTTAATTTTTTAAATTTTAAATCACATGAGATTAGGTTTAAATTTTGACCTGTAATCAATTTTTTTGTTACATGCTGAATTGAATTAGTCTAATACTTGCGGTTCTTGTTCATCTATGATTATTTTTTTATTAAAATAAAAGTTTATTTTGGTTTAAATTAAAATAAGAATTTATTTTAAATATAATAAAAAATAATAAAAGTAATGGTAGCCTTTTAGTTTTATGGGAAATGAGGATAAAAAAAAGTAATTAATTACTCAAACCTCAATAGTAGCGGCTATACCTATCAAAATGGGCTTAACCTATTGAGTCAGTCTATTTTGTATTGAATATGAGGTGAGTTAAGTTGAGGTTTTAATAATTCATATTAAAATCAGGTTTAGATGGATTAACTCATCAAATCAGTGGATTGAAGTGGGTTGGGACGGGTCAGGCTCGTGAGCCAATAAAATTAATTATTTTAATTAATTTAATAATTTTATATATTTAATTATATAAAATTAATAATTTAATTATTAATAATATTACTTATATTATATATTTTAATATGTTTAATCTTGACTTATCAAATCAGTAACTTTAATTTATAAATTAAATTATAAAATAATTTTATTAATATAAAATTTATTAAATAAAAATTATAAAAATAATTTTTTAAAATAAATAAATTGATCCAATCCAACACATGAGTTAGTAAACGGTGAGCGGAGTTGAGTTTTTTTAATAACTCATATAAAAAATAGGCTAACCGACTCACTCTATATTTAGTCAATTCACAAGAATTGAGATCAGACTGAACCGGACTGACCCATATTGACAGGCCTAGTAGCGGCCAACCATTTTGGAGGCTTGTAAATTGTACCTTAATTTGGCAGGGCGGCGTTAGGGCCTAGTGACTAGAGATACGTCCACGCCCTATCTTTCTATGATCTATCTATTATTTTATAATTAGATAATAATTATTTTACTTTTCAAAGTAAAGATATAATTGCAATATTTGTTTTTTGGCCACAGTCCCTATTTTAGTGTCACAGAACATTCTCATTGGTAGTTGGAAATTGAAACCTTATTTTGCCTTCAACGTTTCCGGTTTTTTTACAACCAAAGGACATGCCATTTCTATGTTGCAAGCTAATATATATGGTTAAAAGTGTCCAAAAAAAAATATTGTCATACATAAATATTTGGAGATTTTTAATTAAAAATTAAACAGGGTTTCCCCTCTCCATAAGGTGCCAACCCCAACTTTCAATCTGATTCCATTTGTTTGTTTCTTTGTTTAAAGATAAAAGAAAGGATGTAGATGTAGACATACTCAATAATTACAAACTTAGCTTGTCTTCTCAATAATTAATACAAGAAAACAATATTTTTTTGGTTGAAAGAATCTTTTATCAAAACCATTTCATTTTTCAAATGTATTATTGACAGATTTAAAAAAAAAAAATTTGTGATAAACGCAAATCAGGTCAGAAATCAATCGATAATGATTTACGATCAAATCAAATGATAAAGTAAACTGATGTTCACGAATCATACCCTCTGTTAACTAATGAAGGCATAGTTCTGATTTTGTTCAATTAAAGGGGAATGCGACATAAAAAGGATCCATTTGAATCTTGCTTTTACAGAAAGGTCAGTTTCTTCTATAGACATAGCTGAATCCATTGCATGTCTAATCAGTCAAAAGGCAAATAAACTGCTATAATTAAGCCAAATAAATTATGCTTGGACAATGTTCCCCGCGACTCCCCACTATCGTCCTTTCAATAAAAAAAATATAATTTTCAAAAATTTAAATAAAACTTTATTTTTTATTACATTCAATTAAATTTATATTTTTATTTAAAATATTTTGAAAATATTATAAAAAAAATCCAAAGGCTGTTTAGAAAAGAAACAAGAAAACAATGGGGAAAAAAAATAAAGGAGAAAAAGCAAATGGGAGGGGAGCTAGCAGCAGAGACAATGACGAAGAAGAAGAAAAAGGAGGGACGACCCTCTCTCTTAGAACTCCAGAAACGCTCTATCAAGCAACAACAACAGGAGGAGGAGCAGCAGCAATCGCGCCAACAAAAAAACCCTAATTTTTCTACCAATTCGAACCGCCGATCCACTCGACGGAACCCCAATCTTGATGGAGTCTCCCCGTTGCCCGAATGGATTGACGAAGGAGACGATGACGACGACGAGCGCCAACAGAAGAAGCATAAGTTATTGCTTGGCCTCAATTCTTCTCGTAATCGTCAGCATTATCCGAATTCTTCGGCGCCCAATACGGCCTCCTACGGTTGCGATTCGAACGCGGATAGTGAGAATCCTGAGGCGCCCCTCAAGCACCGCAAAGTTGCCTCCCTCCGTCCTGGATCTGATCAAATGGTGATTCATTATCCATTAATATATAAGTTTTTGGCGTCGAAATAGCTTTTGTGGGTTTTTGAAGGTGAATTTTTTTTAGAAACAGAAAGAAAAAAGTTTTTCCTTGTACTTTTGGATATTGATTTATTTATTTTTTAAAATTGAACTTTTGGATTTCGTGCGTCAATTGAATATTTGTGACGGGATCGGAGATGAATGGCCGAGTTTGACTAAGTCATGTGCTTTTTCTTGTTTCGGGTTATTGGATATTTATTTTAACTTTTTGGATTTTTGGAAATTTTGAAATTGTGTTCAACACAGTTCTGCTTTCTTTATTTCCTAATTTACGAAGTTTCCATTATTATTTTATTTTTGTTGTCTTGTGTTTAATCTGACCTTTATTTATGTGCAAAATAATGGATGCACAGACCATCATGTCTGAAAAGCTTCAATTTGTCTTTTATTTTCTTTAATAATAATAATAATTCAAAGTTTATTTTTTTTTCTCTTGTACTTGCTTTGCGTTGTTGTAGCTTTTTACTGTAACTTTCCACACTGATTCTTCGAAATCCAAAGCAAATATCTCCACCTAGAATTTTTATTTTGGGAGTTAAATAAAGATATAGTATATGTTTGTAATTGATAAGAGAGTTTATCTTGCGTACAGGGAGAAAAGGTATCGAAAGCGACAGAGACTCTTCATGGTATAAATCAATCTCGGTTTTCCTGAAAAGACATTTCTGGGAATTCTTAAAATAAGTGTTGGGTTTTGGTAATTAAATTAATTTTATGTCATTTATATGTGGACAGGGTCACCGGTGGATTCTGGCTCCACGACACCTTTGCCAGACAAAAAGTTGTTGGTGTTCATTCTTGAGACGCTGCAAAAGTATGTATTATTTTTGCTTCATTCGATTTCTCCTTTCTTTTTTGTTATCGTATCTTCTTTTTATTGGGTTTTGATTGTTTCTCCTTAATCTTGCAGGAAGGACACCTACGGGGTGTTCTCTGAGCCAGTGGATCCTGAAGAGGTGTACTTTCTTTTTCATTATTGCATAAATGTAGATTAATGAAAAGTGAAATCCCAGTTCATGAGATGATGTTGGATTGATTTGATACAGCTTCCTGATTACTTTGACATTATTGCACACCCAATGGACTTTCAGACAGTCAGGAAAAAACTTGATGGGGGAGCTTATACAACCTTGGAAAAATTTGAGGTGTGTTTTGCAAGCTTTCTCTTTGCTATGTGCATCCAATGTCCATCAGTCTGTCTACCCTGGGACGAAGCGGACAGGACAGTTGATTAAGTTGTTCGACTGCTTAAGCTTCAATGACGATTAAGTTTCTGTTCATATTTTCTGGATCTATCTTGTTGGTTTGTGTGTTTTCTCAAAAATGTTGTATAAACCCAGTCATGTTTTTGCTGCCAATCAAACAAGTCTTAGTAGAATAGGGAGGTACACTATGACTTTTGAGATTACTGTGGTGATGTTGACTACAATGTTTTAGTACTTCATGTTAAGTCCAGTAGGGTTAATCATCATTGGGTAGCCATTTGGCCTGTTAAGTGTGAAAGACTTTTTAATTTGGTTTTGGGAAGATGGATTATGTTTCTACTTGCCCTTGACTTATTTAATTCTTCTTTTATATATAAAATATAGTTCATTCTGCTGCCAATGATTTGCTTTGGATTTGTGGAATTTGATAGTAAAACTTGTTTTGTTTAGTTTGGGATCGTAACAGTGTGCTTATTTCCTAGCAGACAACATTATATGCCGTGAGTTGCTTTTTGAGGTTAACTGGGAAGATTAAAATCCTGATGATATTATTTTCAAGTGGATATGTATGCTTTGGACTTGACCAGTCAGGATAGTGCTTTAATTTCACAAACAGTGTAATGACAAAACTTTGTTTTATGGGATTTAGTTTCCTGCATATGCTTTTTCTCCAAAAATACTTGATGTTGCTGCAACTGGAATCTGAAACTCATGACTTTGATTCATGCAGAAAGATGTTTTTCTGATATGCTCAAATGCAATGAAGTATAATGCACCAGATACTATTTACTTTCGACAGGTTTGGCTAGGTCCCCATTGTATTAATTCCTTTGTTTTGGTACTCTGGCTTCTGTTATTTTAATTATCTGGGCTGGTTGGTTAGGCACGATCAATGCAAGAGCTAGCTAAAAGGGACTTTGAGAATTTGAGGCAAGAGAGTGATGAGGGTGAACCACAACTGAAGGTCGTGAGGAGAGGACGACCACCTGGAAAGAGCCTTAAAAAGTCATTGGAGTCATCTTCTTTTAACCGTGTTGGTTCTGAGTTTTCTTCAGGTGCAACTCTAGCTACAGGACCAGATGCTTCCAGCCTTTCAAACACTTACAATTTAAGGAAAGGAACTAGTTCTGTTAAGCTCCGGCCTGCCGATACATTAGTCAGGCCCTCCTGGGGTTCTCATAGCAATGAAAATCATGCCAGCTGGTCACCCGAATGGGGGAACGAATTTCCAGGTTTGTTTTTAATAGTCTGTTACATTAAATATATTCTTCATTCTTTACTTTTTAAAGTAAAATCTAGTTTGGTACATATTTTTTATGCATATGGAGCTAATTTTCTCTCACTTAGCAGCTTCTGTTGTGAAGGCTGTGATGAAGTACGGGAAGAAACTTTTTCCATTAGATGAGAACAGGCGTGACACCTACAACCCTTCATCAACTTGTGAACTTAAGCAGCCTATCTTTTTCACCTTGGATGAAGAATTGAAGCAACTTATTCCGGTGTGTTTTGTGTGTGTTTATGCTGCAATTATTGCCATTAATACATTAGTTAAAAGATTACATTAATATAAAGAGTTGTATAGATGGAATGTCTGATCAACCTTAAATTCGTCAAGTATGAATAAAAGAATGCTAATATTACTTTTGTGAATAATAAATTGTATAAGGAATTCTGGTGCAAGAATAGCTAGATTTGTGTGGGTAAATTTGACCCTATTTTATGTTTTATATATAAAGCCAAAAATGGTTTTGAACATTCTAACATATCATATTGATTGTAAAGAAAAAAATGGGGATAATTGTGTAATGATAGCAAACAATCAGGATCACATGGGTAGAATATATTGCTTGATCCTTGTATAATCATGGCAATCTCACTGACTAATGGTTTTTATCTCCTCAATTTTATTTTCTTGGTTAACTTCTTTATCAATTACAAAATTTAACCATTGATAACCTTTTCTTTTCCCCTTTTCCAATGTGTATCAGGTTGGTTTGAGTGTAGAAAATGGTTATGCTACAAGCTTGGCACGTTTTGCTGCATATCTTGGACCTGTTCTTTGGAAAATTGCTTCAAAGAAAATTGAAAGTGTTTTGCCTAGTGGACTGAAGTTTGGTCCTGGATGGGTAGGAGAAAACAGGACAGTAGAGCAGCCACAACTTTCTTTTTCTGAAAAGCAGAAATCTTCAAATTCTCTTTCTGATCACCATTCTAGCAGGCCTTTTTCTACTCCAGCTACTTCTGGTTCAAACTCTATTGCTGGAAGTAGATTTCCTTTGCAAGGTAGAGAAGACGCAGAAACCGTCAGAGGACTAAGTTCGCAAAATGACTTCACTTCACTTTATAGCAAAGTTGGTGGCATTAGGTCTGCACCTCCTCATCAGTTTCAGCAGAGACCTTTACTGCACTCGGGTATTAATGGTTCTATTGGTGGATTCGGGATTGGTTATCCTCCTCAAATGGGATTGGTAACACGGCCTGGGAATCCCGTGTCTGAAAAGACTTCAGTGCCTTCTCCAACACATGGCATGGTTTCGGGTAGCAGCTCCGCCATGTGCCCGATGCCTGCAAGTGATTTTCTTTCAAACGACGCTAAGTTTGCAGGTAGTTCAAGTACTTTACATTCTGGAAATACAATGGCTATAGGCCCTGACCTGGCCTCACAAACGGCAACTAATGTTGGGCTTCTGCCGAAATCCTATAATAAACAAGATTTCCTTCCATTTACCCCGGATCTTAATGTGAGATTCCTGGCACCAGGTTCACCTAGTTCTAGTGTACCAAATGGTTCACCCCGGCACCCAGATTTAGCATTGCAACTCTGATAATTGGCAGCATTATTTCCATATGATTTGACATAAGGTAATTGCAGTGTTCTTTATTTTTTCGAATATAATTTTTAAATTCAAACAAAAAAAAAGTACAATTTAGTTTAAACTTGAGGAAATGATTTAAAAGCAAAACAGTCGTGGTCGTTGAAAGCCCCATCGTTAATGCCCGATCTGAAGGTCTTGCGGTTGCATCCATCCATGTCTTCCGTTCCAATTCCATTGAAAAATAAATGCCACCAAAGTTGAAAGGCCTGATGGAACATCAGTTTTTTGCTTAGCTTCCAACTGGTAATCTCAATCCAATTATCACCCAAAGACACGACTCCTCGAGCTTGATTAATAACGTTATCAGCATCCACCGTCCTGATAAGGTGGGAAAAGACCTCTACATATCTCATTTTCCAATTACTCGGGTCAATATTTGCAGGTCACCTCTTTTCAATCACATTGAGAATAACATCGGGAAGTGGCTTATCATGCTTTATAAACTAAGTTAAATTGATAGCAGCATTGAAATTAATTTGCAGCAATGGAAGCCAACCAACGCCTTCCCGTTTTTTATCCTCGATTGCAATAATTTCTAATACAAATTTTTTGATTCAAGGTAAGATTAATCTTCCATCTCCAATACACTCAATTTGTTTTTCCTGCTTAATATTCTGTACTTCTCTTTTTGAGATGTCTCGAAATGAATTTTTCTTTCTTAATACTTCATATTTTTATTTTTTAATTTTTTCAAATTAAAAAATATTGAATATGTACCTAATATTAAAAATTTAAATTTAATATAAAACGTATCAAACTTAAAATTTTCATCTTAATTGAAATCCAACACTCATCAAGAGTTTTGCCCTTTCCAATGGGGACGCAGTATCAATCAAGCCAGATTCTTTGCGTCCAAGCAATATTTATATTAATTAACTATGAAATGAAAGCAAGTAAACATCCTCAAGAAAAGAAATTCTTTTGATCTGTTCGGGCCAATCAGAAAAGTAAGAAAATCAAAGCGCCTATCTGTCCCCAAAAAAGGGGGAAAAAATTCCTTTCTCTGATCTTATTATTACCTGGAAAGGAATAAAAAATTGAGTTCAAAAAAAAAAAAACCTACTTGGCTCAAGCCTCAAACTATTAACAACAATTTTACACTGTTTGTCAACAATCCCCCTCCCCTTCCAACCAAATCGACGGCAAAAGGAAGGAAAATTTTGATTCTACTGCTATGGCTGTGTGGCTCTCTCTATGACCATGGCTCTGCATTGTTCATCTTTGCCATGCCATTTTTAACCCCTCGGGCGTTTGAGAAGTGAACCATCTTTGGGTCAAAAGTTTTAACCTTTCATCTTTCACATCACAGAACATATTTTCCCAGTTTTCTGGTTTGATGGGTTGGAACCCTAACCCCGGGGCCCGGTCCTTGGAGTTTGGATTCACCCCTGTCCTCCAATCCGCAACGAAAGCTGAAACCCTTCGTCGAAACTTGGTCATGAATTCAGGCCAAGCTTGGTACTTGTAATGGTTCACCGCGGCCACGTCCAGTGGCAAGTACTGCCAGCTGTAGTAACTGTTGTTCAAACCGAAGTGATGGATAACGTTAAGCAACGAATAATCAATGGCGTCTAACAGAACTATCGATTTGTGACGTTGCTCGACTCGTCTACGACAGTTGTAGCCTTGTATCACCCCTTCCGCCGGATGCTCCATTTGTTCCGACGGTCCGAAATCGTTGCACTTGATCGAAACTTGTCCGATCGGTCGGTTGGTCGGGGATGACAACAGAGATGGAAGCATGGCTTTGGATGGTTGAGAAGAATTTT
Source organism: Theobroma grandiflorum (assembly GCA_036013995.1). NCBI lineage: Eukaryota > Viridiplantae > Streptophyta > Magnoliopsida > Malvales > Malvaceae > Theobroma > Theobroma grandiflorum. Next base: position 24,177,398 of record CP142126.1, read on the forward strand.
TAAGCCATGACGGTGAAAATATAAACTCATCGACGTCGACATACATCATCCACGTGCATGAATCTTTGCCGTAAACCGCGCTGTGAGAGAATCCGGCTTCTTGAGTCTTCGGCCATAACCAGAAAATCCTTTCGATGTTATAATCTTCTTCGTTAAGCTCCTTTATCACCCTCTTTAGATCATCATCGCTTTCGTTATCGTATATGAAGAACTTGTCGACACCAATCTTGGAATGGTACATCACCCATTCTCTCAAGAACTTCGCCACGTTGTAAACCATGGTGGTGGCGCACAAGAGCGATTTTGGCTTTGGGTTCGCCGGCGTCAGCCTGGAACTTGGACTGTAATATGCAACCGAAGGGATGACCACCTTTTGTTTGTTGATTTCGAGGGACACTTTGATTCTTTCGGCAGTTGCGATAGGAATATTTACCGCCGTTAAATTCGGATGTTGGCACCTGAACACCTCCTGCATTGAGCTGGTAACAGGGGTTTTAACGGCGCTGTTTTCGTCGTTACCAAACATGCAACTGAATTCCTCTGGAGGCCTGTTGATACCCTGACGGTTGTTAAGTCCTTTGACGAACAGAATCACGTCGGTCTCAGTAGAGAACGACTCGTAAACCAAGAAGCCCCAACGTGGCATCACCGGCGCCGGAGTGATAACTGCTGATTCCTTTTCCGGCGCACTCGTCAGCACAGGCTGGTGAAACGGCTGGCGTCTGCGGTTTCCCTTAGGAAGAATGCACTTGAACGCCGTCGCATTACTGAAAGGTAAGACCCCCGAGCAATTGGCTGGAGAAGCCTCGCCGTTGGGGAAAAGGCAATACAAACTCTCCCCGGAAGGTGAGGTCAGGGGGGTGCCGGGCGAGACGAGGACGAGGACCTCCCAGTTTGGCAAAAGAACCGAAACCGAATCGACGGGTCCTTGAATGGAGGACACGCGTCGAGTCCGGTGAGTGAGCTCCTTGATTTCTTCTCTGATGACATGGTTGAAAGAACCCGGGTCCTTGAGTGAGGCGGTGAGGTTTTTGGGATGAAACCGGAGCTCCGTAAGGGAATGGGATATGGAATCGCGGGAGAGATGGAGAGAATAGAAAGCGGAGAGAAGAACGCAAAAGAAAACAAGAAGGAGGGTGGTGGGTGCTTTGCGGCGCATGGTTTCGCTCAAGCTGGAACTGAAACTTAAAGGGAAAGAAAGCAAACAAAGGGGAGGGGACGATGGGGATTTGTTTATAGGAAAACTCATCTTTTATTTTCAGTTTGTGTTTTGTCCCAAAAAAGGAACAAGAACAATTTGGAGCATACCTGTATATGGAACGTTTCAGCTATCAACAGCAAATTAAAGCTTCGGTAGCTCTCACCTCCTCCAATATACGGAAACAGAGCTGTGAATCTCTGATTCATTTACCATGAATGGAATCGAAACAGGAAGAATATCAATGGTATTTGCTATGGTTCAGAGCTTGAAACAGGGGACGACGGGATTTTGATCAACTCTTTCCCTTCACTTGTTCTTCAAGTCTGCGTATATTTCCACCAAGGCTACTTTGTTGGGAGGAAAGTCTCGATTTTAAAGGGTTTTTAGATATTGAAAGATACTCCTAAGAGAACTGAGATTTCTAACATGTTACGGGATTCTTCTTTGATTATGCAGTTTGAATTTTTCCATGCAAGTTAATTACTGGGTTGGCTTCGTATTTCATTAATTACGTCAAACTTGGTTTAATGACTCAGTTAATTCCTTATTTCAATTTGTGGAAACTTGTCTCCAAGAGAACTAAACAGTCAACAATTACGGTAAAACAGGTTGCCATGGGTAAATTAAGAAGCAGAAGACGCGACTCAGTGAGTAAAATCCGTTCTATCGCGACAATATTACCAGTTTCTCCCATAGCCAATTGAGTTAACTTTTGCTCATGTTATTAGGTTAGTGATTTTCAGAATTTTTTTAATTTATAATTAAATATTAAACTGAGGGGAAAAGGCTTAAAAATTGTTATTCACAAAATAAGCTTGCCCAAATCCCAATATTCACTACAAAAATCTGATTATTTTTTGGTTAACTAGTTAAATTAATTTTATCTTGAAGGCTGCTCTATCTAAACTAATTAATTACCTATTTTACATGAATTTTACTTGTATTATGATGTTATCATATCTACTATATATAAAAGTAACATAATTTGATTTCTCAATTTCTTTCAATTGAGTGTCTAATTGAATTCCAATTGAATGTCTAATTGAATGACAAGTGTCATTCAATTAGAATCCCTCCCTATATATTTAATTTTGTAATTAAAATCAATTTATCTTTTTTTCTACAATATATAAAAATAATATAATTTAATTTCTCAATTTCTTTCAATTGAGTGTCTAATTGAATTTCAATTGAGTGTCTGTCATTCAATTAGAATCCCTCCTTATATATTTAATTTTGTAATTCAAATTAATTTATCTTTTTCTCTACAAACAATTTATCTTTTAAAAATATCAAATTGAAATCTAATACAATATAATTTATATTTCTTTTAACATTTTTCGTAACGTAGCTACGGGTATCATCCTAGTTATATTAATATTAACATTCTAATAAGTGTTTTTTCAGACAAAAAAATAAATCAACAAACTAACAAATGCAACTTTTTTCAAAAAAAAAAATTGAGTAATTTCAAAATTAATATAAAAAAAAAAACAATCACAGTACATTGCTAATAATAAATCAACTATATCGATCGTGTGTTATCATTATTCTTTCCTTAATAAAAAATCTTTCTTTTTTTCTTTTTTAAAATGATCATAATCAATTAACCACTTAATCATTAATCCATCTTGGGTTACAAGTAGTTTATGTCTACTAAAATATTCTCATTTGAACTTAAAATAAAAGTTTTAAAATTCGGCATAGTCAATGATAAAGAAAATAATTAAATAAAATACTTATATAAGGGAAAAAATTAGCTGAATTTAAGATTGTATAATTGTTTCCTTTTCTTGAAATTATAATTAACTCTTAAATGCAAATTCTTTTTTCTTAATATAGAAAATTAGTTAGCAATAATACAAGTGAGGATTGAGGAGAGAAGGGAAGGGCATGGCTTTACAGCTATAAACATCTCATGCACTTTTGTAAGCCAAGGTTGTACTTCAATTGCACACAAAGTTGCATTCTTTGCTGTCGATTCTCCCAACTTTATGCCCCCATTGCACTTTTTTCTCTGTTTGCCGACTTATTATATCCTTTGATTGCTTCAAAAGTTAACTCACGTGTTTGCCTTTTTTCCCCCCAATTTGTTTTATTTTTAATTAAGCAATTATTTGTTTTTTATCTTTTAGGAACCCAGCCAAAGCAATGAATGTATTTAGTATTCACTACTGGTTCATAATACTTATCGATGGAAGATAGAATATATATATATATATATATATATATATATATTGAAAGATGGAAGATAGGTCATATTTATTAATTAACTATATTGTTCTATATCTAGAATTTATAGTATATAATATATTTCCAAAAGGAAAGTAAAAATATATTATATCCGTCCATTTTTATATTTATTTTTTTAAAATATCCCAAAATGAAGTTTTCTTTTTTTTTTTAAACACCTAATTCTTACTTTTTCTATACTATAAATTTATTTTTCTTTTTTTCATATTAAAATATTATAAAAAATTTAATTTCAATATAATATTTATTAAATGATTAATGATAAAATTTAATAATATATAATACTAGTTTATATATATATATAAATATAATTTGAAGTTAGGTATCTATTAAATAACAAATGTTTAATGAGTAAAGGAAATGCAGTTCACATTCTTTTTAATATAATATATTTTTTTTTGTTGATTGATTTATAAGTAAATAATTAAATGCACTCGAGTATTTGATTTATTGATTGATGTATCATTTTCTATCTGAATAATAAGGTTTGAATTTCCCTTTACTTAATTATAAGTAAATAATTAGAACAAATGTAAGTGGATGCCAACAAAAGAAAAAACATGTAAATAATTATCAGAGCAAATAAAAATTAATTTTTGCTGTTGGCTAACATGCCACAATTAGGTAACGTGTTGATCTCAAAAACAGGTAAATAGTTACAAGAGCAAATAAAAACTAATTTTTGCAGTTGGCTAACATGCCACAGTTAGCTAACGTGTTGGTCTCAAAGCGAACACATTGATGCCATCAAGTCAATGGAGCACGCATACTTGTATTCTGTCCATAGACACGAGTAACATTTAGGCCGTGCATTCAGGTACCGGAAAGGGCAAAAGGGGGAATAAAATATTAAGAATGTTAAGGTGGATTACTACCTTATCTGATTTAATTAAATAAAATTAAAATATTTTATAATCGAGTTAAAATAAGATTTGAGTTGTATAACAATTATCTGTCATGAGTTCAAATAATAATTATTTACTTGAATTATATTATATTAGCTTTTAAGTTAAAAAATTAAGATTTTGTTTGATAAATTACTTATAATTAATTTAATATTTACTAAAATTTATTAGTATTTTAAATATAATTTAAACTTTAATTTTTTAAATTAATTTATATTAATAACATATATATAAATTCATTTTTTATATTTCAAGTTTGAATATTTTTAAAAGTATTAATAATCAAATTCAAATATTAAGAGTTGATTTTTAATCAAATTTAAATAAAAAAATAAAAAAAATTTAATTTTAATAAGATTCGAATTCAAATACTTAAGAACTAACGGACTCCTAACTTCGACTGAAGTTGAAACAACAAGGGCAATCAATTTATATGGGCTTATCAGCCGCATTCGAAGGAAGCATCTAACTGAAAGTGTATATGGTCTTCAATCTAACCAGTGGCCCAAACAGATCCGAACCAGAGAAACACAGAGAGAGAACCAAAATCCAACCCAGACCCAATGAAAGCTGGGCCTTTCTTTTTGGAGAGAAAGAAACGTCGGGGCCTTCTTAATTTTTTTTGCACAGCAGAAAGAAAATTCCTCCAGCAATAATTCTCGCAGGCCAAACATAAATTACGATGATAAAAAATAAAATAAAATTGAATGGTGTAGATCAGGGTGTCATAGATTGAGCTTTCCCACGCTCTTGGGAGCTTGGTCCAGATACAGCAACACCTTTTTTTTTTTTTCCTTCGTTCATACAAATGAATGGAAATTAGTTGACGAATTCCATTTCCCACCGTTGCTTTGTTCCGGAAGTCAATGGCTCTGACTTTGGAGAGTTTTTTTATGTTCGATTTTTATTAATTTTATTTATTAAATTCCCCACTCTTTTACTCTTTTCTTTTCATAAATTAATTATTTTTTCTCGAAGGAAAAAAATTTCATTAATTAATGACACTAAATAGGAGTGAATTGTGAATTGGATCTGAAAAAGCAGTAATCTAAAATATTCTTAAAAAATAGAGGAAAAAAAAGGAAAAAATGAGAGTTTGCGTGAGATTGGATTTGGAACTAAATACATGGAGAGATTTTGTCTCATTCAGAAACATCACATGATGCACTTTCTTTTTCTAACACAAGTTTCTGGGTTTGCCAAGTTCCTAAACAAACTCGCATATGACACATCCAAAGACCAAAACAAGATAGGGACAATCTCCTTGTTCCCGAAACCCCACATAATGCTCCGTTTCATTTGTCCCAAATTTTGTCCTTTTTCGCGGTCAAAACGCTCCCAAAATAAACTAATACTAAATGATCAGCATCTGTTGACTAATTAATAAACTAAAACCGGATTAAAGTGCATAAGACAAAGGGGGTCACCCCGTCACGCGGGATGCAACATGGGCCCCCGGTGATTGAACGAATCAAGGGCCGTTTCCCTAATTGCCAAACGCGTTGCGTCGGGTCCCATCACGGACAATTAACAGTAATTAGAGTTTTAGTTGAATTCGATCCAAATCGAAGAAATAGATTAAAATCGAAATAATTGATCGAATCGATTGAATTAATTGATAGTATTCAGTTATTTTGATTTTAATTTTAAATTAGTTAAGCTTATAATGGATTAAAGTTATTCAATTAATTGATTCGATTTATTATTTTGATTTTAATTTTAAATTAATTAAAGTATAAATTTTTTTATTTATATAATCTAATTTTTATATTTAAAATTTTTAATTGATTGATCAAATCGATCAAAGTATGTTATATATATTTTAATATTTTTAACAATAATATCATTGTGAAATTGAAAATTATGGAATAAAGTGATAAAAAATACTTATAATATAAATATAATTCTATTTCGAGTATTTGAATTTTTAAAATATATTTTAATGGATTAAATTATTTTTATAAAAATTTAATTAATTCATTTTTAGAATTCTTGAAACTAATTAATGGACACGTGACAACTTCAACACCAGTGTCAGAAGCCGTAATAAGGGGAAGGGGAAGCAGGGCAAAACGGTAAAGATGGGGCCACCCGGAGCGCAACGTTTAAATAAGGCAAGAGGAGGAGAAGCGCAATAGAGAGAGCAGAGAGAGAGAGGGAGAGAGTGAGGGGATGGAGAGCGACCTGCAACAATCATGCACCAACATTAATGCAAAGAAAAATCCATAAAAACAGAAACAAAACAGGCCCACACACTGCCTTCTCCAATCCATTTTTCTTTCCGTCCCCTTTCTTTTCTTTTCCTTTTTTGCGAAATTAAAAGGAGAAAAAGGGAAATTAAATGAGGAAACAAAAAGGCAACCTCATTATTGTTTGCCGCTAAATCTGGCGCTTAATTTCTGCCTCTCTCTCACTAAATTTAACACATTAATGCTCCACCTCGCTTCTTTTCTCTCTTTTACCCTTCCTTCCCATTTTTTCAAACCTCCTATGTCTCTGGCAGACTTGTAGCAGCAGGAATTTTCTTGTTCAATTATTAAAATTTTCATTTTGGGTACATTTTTTTCTCTCCCTCTGATTGATTTTCGTGCTAAGATATTTGGTTTTTTTTTATTGGTTGAATTCTCGGGGTTAGTGTTTTTTTTTTCTTTCTGGGTCTTTTTTATATAGAGATTTCAGTTATTGCGGCGCGTTTTGCTGATTAGGATCTGAAAGGCATTAGGCTGCAGGCAGAGCCAGTGGTTTGTTTGGAGAGAAAAGAAGAGACTTTCTGTTTCTTCTCTCTTCTTTCCTCTGCAGCTTGGTTTTTGGAATCTGTTTTCTCTTAAAGAAAAAAGGGTTTCTGTACATGTAGAAAGGTGGAGTTGGTTCAAGGAAAGATACAATGGGAGATTTTGGTTGATGGATTACAAGTAGCGTTGTTTGCGAGTGTTCAAATTTGGTTGTTTAATTGCAATAATTGTGGGGTTGAGCAGAAAGAGGATGAGTTGTTTTCCTTGCTTAAATCCTCGTTCTAAGGATATAAGGATCGACATTGATTATGGAAGTCGAACGACTTCTCGCCATTCCGCTGATTCCTCAGGTTCTCTTTTATTTTCCCGGTTCTCATTGTAATTATTGTTCTTTTTATTTTTGTATAATTTGCATTTTTGTTAAATTCTTTTTTTTTTAACTAGTTTCCGGCGGTACGAGGGGAAAGGCAAGTCTAGAAGGTAATGCTAAGGATTTTGACACCCAATTTCGTGGAAAGCTTCTTTCTTTTTTGTTTAAACTCTGGATTTGATTGTTTTCGCTGGTGCTGAACTGCTAATCCTGACCCCAAACCTTTGTTCTTTCTTCTTTGTGAAATTTCGGTACAGAGCATAAGAAAGGAGGTGATCTAGGGAAGGACTCCAAAGGCAGCGGCGCCCGTAGTTTCACATTTCGAGAGTTGGCAACAGCAACAAGGAATTTCAGAGAAACCAATTTGTTGGGGGAAGGAGGATTTGGAAGAGTTTTCAAAGGTCGATTGGAGACAGGGGAGGCAAGTTGCTGCATTTCACTATTCCTTATCTTTTTCTGCCTATATCACTTAAATTGTATAAATTTCGCATTTTATATATCTCTTTGGACATTTCAAATTTGACTTGGGTAATTTGATTCTTGTAAGCAGATTGTTGCTGTTAAACAACTCAATCATGACGGTCTTCAGGGCTATCAGGAATTCATTGTTGAGGTTCTTATGCTGAGCTTGTTACACCATGTTAATCTGGTCACCTTGATTGGCTACTGCACTGCTGGAGATCAGAGGCTCTTGGTTTATGAATACATGGCGATGGGCAGTTTGGAAGATCATCTTTTTGGTAATATCTATTAAGTGCTGAATTCTATTGAATATCGGTTTTACTTCCACCTTATCTATTGTTTCTTGTTTCCTTTCGTTAATAGTATCCCTTGTTATGTTTGTAGACATTTTGCTTTACAATACGTCTTTAGAGCATGCTTTACTTATTAATGATGCAGAATTCTAATTTGCACGTAAGGATTTTGCTGTTGATCTTGGAGCTATGTCAGGAGAAATTCAAATTAACTAATAATTTTTGCTTCCCTGATTCTTATTTAGTTCTTGGCATTAGGTATTGTTTTAATTGTAATATTGCCCATAATTTGTTTAAGCATTTTACCCTTTTGGTCCATGAACTTTGAAGTTTGAAGTTTTTTCTTATTAGATGAATTGAGGACAACCAATTTTTATTTTCATTCTTGAAAATTTTATAACTCCTAAAGCTAATTTGTGCTTTGCATGGCTGTGGATCAAGCAATTGTCTAAATGAGCTGATAAATGATGTGTATTTGCTTGCTGGAATAGTGTTCATATTTCCTATTAAATATGCATATCCCTTGGAAATGTAAATATTCATAATTTGGCACCAAATGGGATGTATTTCACCTTGTTTATCTCAATGTATTCTTACTTGAATGCTTGGTCATGTACCACTTTATTCATATGATTTCATGTAGTTTTAATCAGACCATTCTTGTATATAAGGGAAAGATTCTGATAGTTTTGTATGTGAAAATTCTGTGCTGTAAATCTCTGAACATTCATTCACAGATGCTAGTTTCCTTTTGTTTTATAGTATGCTCAACTTTAACAAGCCTCTTGTTTATCGCATTCTAGGTTTCATCTTTTGTACTTTGATCTAGGACTTGGGAGATTCTACTATTAATAATACTGAAATTAGGTTTCATTATGATTCCAGACAGTCAATTGAGAGTCACTATGTTAGCCTAAAAAAGCATTGAATGATTTTCTTTGTTTCCTAATAATAATTCTTCCAAATGTTGTAACTATTCCTCATGTCTCAAACGCCAACAATTAAATATGTTTTCAGATCTAGAACCTGATCAAGAGCCTCTGAGTTGGAATAAACGTATAAAGATTGCTGTTGGCGCTGCTCGAGGACTCGAATATCTACACTGCAAGGCCAATCCGCCTGTCATTTATCGTGACTTGAAGTCTGCAAATATTTTGCTGGATAATGATTTCAACCCAAAACTCTCAGATTTTGGCCTAGCAAAATTGGGTCCTGTGGGTGACAATACTCATGTTTCAACCAGGGTGATGGGAACATATGGATACTGTGCCCCAGAATATGCTATGAGTGGTAAATTAACTCTTAAGTCTGACATATATAGTTTTGGGGTGGTGCTTTTGGAGTTGATAACTGGACGAAAGGCAATAGATACTAATAAGAAGCATGCAGAGCAGAACTTGGTTTCATGGGTAATTTATCCTTTGATTTATATCTCTTTTCCCCTTTGAGTTTTACTGGTTTGATGCAGTTTGACTTCTTTCCTTTTATTTCCCTTTTACCTCCCTCTCCTTTCCTCCAAGAGGCTGTATCTCATATTTATGCTATTTTTCTTGCGCCATCCCTTTCATTCCTTTCCTTCGAATTTTGTTTTTCCCTTTAGACCTGTAGAATATCTTCACTCTTTAATAAGTAACAATGAATAGTGGAATTTGTATTTCTATCACTGCATTTTGAAGTCTTCTTTTTTTTTTTTTTACTATTTTGTGTGTTGCAGTCCCGCCCGCTTTTAAAAGACCAGAAGAAGTTTGGCCTATTGGTTGATCCTTTAATTCGAGGATGTTATCCTCGCCGTTGCTTGAACTATGCAATTGCAATTACTGCTATGTGTCTCAATGAAGAAGCCAACTTCCGCCCCCTTATTGGTGATATTGTTGTGGCTCTTGAATATTTGGCTTCTCAGAGTCAGAATTGGAGCCCTGAATCACGCAATGTTGAGGTTCGCAGTGCCTCACAAACCTCACCAATGCAAACAGAGAAAGGCGCCCTTCATCAATCTAATTTCAGAAGGAGTTTGACCTATGTTTGAAGTTGTTCGATAAGAGCTGTGAAGAAACTTCAATCATGTAAGCTACAACTCATTTTTTATTGGAGATGCATATTTGGTTTGTTTTGTTATAATGGATGAGGGGAGAATTCATACTTGTTGGTAATTGGCAAAAGATATGCCCTTTCCATCACATAAATACTGTCCTAATTTGACTTTTTTAAGTCAAATTTTTTTAACTTTGACCTTAATTATTTTAAATATTTGATTAAATCAAATTTTAATAAATATATATTTGAAAACTACTTTATTCAAAAATTTTTAAAATAATTAATCATGACTTATAAATATATAGTGGTCAAATTTGAAAAAAAAATAATTAATAAAAAGTCAAATTCAAACACTATTTAAGGAAGTATTTGTTATTTGGAAGTAAGCTCGGACGGCAGATTTTGCTTGTGAACTAGTAGCCTTGTTAATTCAAATAATTTGGACAATTAGTAGTTTTCCACAGTCCTTTTTACTTTAGATTTTGAATTAGGTTGGTGATTGGTATCGGACAACAGGTGGTGTGAGTGCAATTTGCAGTCAGAATTTTAAAGTATTTAGGAAAGAGTGCTATCTTTCTGCAGTTTGCTTCTCTTCTTTCTCATTGTCAAGAGAAACAAACAAAACTCGTTTTTTTGCTTATTCATATGGTTTTTGGAGGATATGTTTTCTGAAACATAGTAGAGAAATGGTTTGATTCCTTGTAGATTCTTTTCTCTTTGAAAGTTGGTGTTTTATAGTTTTTAACTTTTTTCTTCATTTGATTTAATCAAACAGAAAAGAAGGATAGAATTAGCATTTTGACTGATATGGATTTTCGTATGATTGCAGTTACCTCATGGAGTGTAGAAGGAAGACCTGCCAAACTCCATAGACACCAACAAATGGGTACATATGTGCGTACATTTTAATATGTAAATTAGGGTATTGAAGGATTGGCATTTCTTCCATGAAAACATGGTAGACTTGCCAACGGTTATAAGTTATTGCATTGTGTGGGAAGCACTGTGGACGCGTGTCATCTTTATTTAGAACACTCATGGAATGCACAAGTTTTCTCTTTACTTAGATGAACTCTGTTTTGGTAGAGTCTTCCATTAATTTCTTTTTTCTATATATATATATATATATATATATATATATGTAATGTGGGGCATGATATGCAGTTTTCGCATATTAATTCTAGACCAGTGTTTGTCTCCTGCCTCCACTCCCACTCACTTTGGAGTTTAGCCATTGAGATTCCGATCCAAGCAGGGAAACATTATTTTGTCACATGGATGTTGTAGGGATATTCCTTTGCATGCTGGTGGAAAGATACCAGCATTGTCCAATCATCTGCACTGCGGAAAGGCCAAGTGGGAATAGCTCTTGTCCCATCGTTGTTAATTTCTGGTAAATAAAAGTGACCATATATGTTTTAAGCAGCAAATTTTCAAGTACATTTACAAGTATAGCAGATTAATTTTGGAAAAGATAATAGTGTTAGATTTCATCATCAGAAGTTGACTTGCATTGGATTAACATATTTTCGTTCATGGGATTTTGTTTTATGACCCTTGTCTTTAAGTTTCTCTTAGAATTCGACCAGGAACGTAACTAGAAAAAGTTGCCCAATTCAGAAAGACATGAAGGAAATCAGTTGCCATGGATGCTTTCTTGTTTGAGAACCGAGAAAAACGTCAAGCGAGGTGTGCGCTTGAGTCGTTCGTGTTTTGGCTAGTGGCCCACACGATGAACACATTTCGGATTTAGCGGGACGATTGAAACTGTTAAAAGTCTTGATGGTAAGTTGCCGACAACTTTAAGAGGTTAGGTACGTTCCCAACCCGTTCTCAAGAGTCAAGGCTTTACCTTGGAAGAAACTGAACAGCTAGCATGCATTTGGAAATGTTATAGCAAATACTGTAAACGTCAAAAGGGACTTATTTCATCTTTTGGGAAGGATCCTTGGAATATCTTTCGTTGAAAAACTTACCCCAATTTTCAATCCTTTTGTTTTCAAGATTCAATGGAAATGGACGCCCTCCCACCCCAGTCCTGCACACTTTCTATAGTCCAGTGAATAGCGAAGAACCCACGTCATTTCTCCATTGTTTATTTGTTTATAGTCATCCTCGAAACTGTCTTTAGCTGCTGTCAACGTCACGTCATCCATGAGAGGAAAGTAGCAAAATCTAACCTGCGCAGAGCAGAAGGTTTCCCCCTTTTCCCCACTCCCTTGTTTTCTCGATTTTAACCCTAAAGGTCTTTTTATTTGTAATTCCAGGCCGGCGGAACAAATTGGATATCCCATATCTTGACCGAGCAAAACAAATTTCGGGGTCATCAAGCAGGGTTTGACTGTCATAATTTCACTTTTTATGATAATATAAAGCCCGGGTCGTCTATGGTTTAGGAGGTTTATACTTTAGGAAGTCTTCGGCTGGGGTTGGGTTATTTATTTTATATATATATGAGATAGAGAAAATTGTGAAAAATAATTCTGTTTATAAGGTGATTTTAAAAGTAACCATCCAAATAAAGTTATCTATTTCATCTTAAAAGAAGTATGAGTAGACGAAAATGCTCTTAAAAAATACTGTGGTAAATTAAGCTGTCGATATCTGACTCCCGTCATTTTCTAAAATTAGAAATTAATTTTAGGGGTTTGGGCTCCCTCATCTTTCTCTCTCAACTCTCTGAACTGTATCAACTCTGTGTTCAACACTATCGTCATCAGCTCTCTCAGCTCTCTGAACTGTGTGAGCTCTGTCAACTCTCCGTTGAGCACCATCGTCTTCGTGCCGTGGTCTATCTCTCGCAATTTGGCCATATTGTCCTCGAAAAATAAACCCCATAGCGGAGATGACATCAAGGTATGTTTTTAGGTTTATTGCTGCAACACATAAATTTGCGAAACTTTTTTTATAAATTAGAAGATGGGTTAGAAACATTGCACATAGTTGTTACACGTCATGCATCTATTCAGCGTGTGACCACATAAGACTGTCTGCACTTGGCTTGTAACCAACATGTCTGCATGCACTTGTCGTGTCACCAGCATGTCTATGTGCACTTGGCGTGTCACCAGCATGCATGCATGCACTTGTCGTGTCACCAGCATGTCTGCCTGCACTTAGCGTGTCACCAACATGCATGCATGGACTTGGCCTATCACCACCATGTAATTAAGTAAATAATTAAACAATTAAGTAAATTAAATAATTATTTTTGTATTCAAAATTTCAGTGGGGTTCCAATTCTGCGACTTGTGATAAGACACGGTGGTCAGTGGGTGGATAGCATGTATAAGGGTAGTGAGTCACGAATGCAGGGGGTTAGGAGTGATTTGTCGTTTGCGGGCTTGATGAAGCTGGTTGAAGATGTTATTAGGGTAAACTCAGAAATTGACGATATTGAGTTGTATGCATTGATCAGTACACTCGGGGAGCTATCACAGCCAATTATCAAGGATGATGAGGATGTTGCATTAATTCTGCTAGAACAGAAGAATATTCCGGCTGTGTATGTCAGCATTAAGAGACTCGAAACAAATGTTATGTCACATGAAGAAGCTGAAAAACATAGTAATCAGCTCAATCAGAATGAGATTTACAATGCTTCACATATGCCAGAGCATTCAGTCCGTGACCCGCAGTTGAGGCGTTCTCAGGAGTTTGTACAGCCCGGTAACCAGAGGACATTGATAGAAGAGTTGGGTGCATAATTTTGATCAGGATGTGCATCAAACCAATTAGGGTCTTCTGTTAAAGGAATGCAACGATCGGGTGAAACGGTAGAGTGTGTAATTCCAATTTCAAATGAGAATACGACACGTTTGCACAACACTATGACGTTGGATGTTAACACTGTGACGTTGGATGTTAACACTGCGATGCTGGAGGATAATGCTGTATGTGATGAGGGAAATGAGGATTTATTTGCTGGCAGTGAAGATAGATTTGATGACACTTCGAGTGATGGGCTTGATGAATGGGATCATGACAGTTCAGACAATGACTGCTTTTATGACAGTGACATTCCAATTTGCAATAACGTTGAAAGCGAAACGGAACCTGTTGAAGGTTTTGATGCAGGAAATGTTCAGTGTGATGATCCCATATACAATAACCCCATCGTTGGTGAGGACGGGATTCGTTCCGTTGATACCATGCTCGATGATAGTTATCAGGAAAGGGGAAATGCAGGGATATCTTCTATGTGACGAATTGCATGTGCAGAAAGGTTCTTCTTCTAAACAATTAGCACTGAGGAGTTGACATGTCCCAATGATCGCTTATACAAAGGAAGAATGTTTTCCTCGAAGGCAGAGTTAAAACGAGCTCTGAACATGTTGGCTTTAAAAGAGCAGTTTGGGATAAGAGTGAAAAGGTCATGCAAAAGTAGTTACGAGGTTGGTTGCAAGGACAAGGCATGCAAGTTCAATGTCCGTTCAACGAAGTTACCTGACGGAGAAGGGTATTGGGAAGTTCGGACGTTCCACAAAGTACACACATGTACTGTTGATGGTTTGCAAGGGCGATTTTCATCTACGAGTGCCAAGATAATTGGTGAACTTACGACACCCAAGCTTCGGACTAATAGAGCATTGAGACCTAAGGACATAATTGGTGAGATGAGGGTTCAGTGGGAATTGAAATGCTTGTATGGTAAGGCTTGGCAAGTAAAGGAGTATGCAGAGACGCTTGTTTTCGGTCCCCTGGAGGAGTCATTTCAACTACTACCCTCATATTTTTATATGTTGGAACAAGAAAATCCTAGCACAGTCACAGTAGTGGCTACTGACGAGGCTGAAAGATTCAAATATTGTTTCTGGTTATACGGGGCTTGTATTCGGCGGTTTAGGGATGTAATGCGTCCTACGGTTGCAATTGATGCAACACATTTGAAAGGCAGGTTCAAGGGTGTTCTGTTTGTTGCTATATGCAAAAACGCGAACGAGTGTGTATATCTAGTTGCTTTTGGCATCGACCATGTTGAGGACGAAGACTTGTGGACATGGTTTCTCATCAAGCTACGTGATGCGGTTGGTTGTCCTGAAAACACTATGTTCATTTCTGATCAGCATCTGGGCATTAAGAAAGCAATCCAAAATGCATACCCAGAAGCACACCACGGTTTATACGGTTACCATTTGAAGAAAAACTTTAAAAACAAGTTCAAGCGTGATGACGTTTCTATGATTTTCACCCTTGCTCGAGATTGCTATAAGATTTTCGAATTCAACAGACATATGAACCAGCTCAAGCAGATTCATGCTGGAGCCTATGCTGATCTTTTGAGAATAGGCCCTGAGAGATGGGCACGTGCATGTTCACCGGCATGGCGATACCAAATGATGACCTCAAACATTGCCGAATGTGTTAACTCCTGCTTAAAGCATGCCAGACAAATGCCAATCACTCTTTTGATCGAGTTCATACAAGACATGTTCCAGCGTTGGTTCCATGATCGGTACGAGGAGGCTGTCAAGGTGACCACACCCCTCAGCCATTAGGTTGCTAGGCGATTGAGCAAACGCTTAAATGATGCACATCGCTTTGTAGTGAAACCTATCAATCGAGTGGAGTTTGAAGTTAAAGACAGGAAGATGGACGGACTTGTTAACCTGTCCACGAAGACGTGTTCATGCTGTGAGTTCTAAACAGATTTGCTGCCATGCAGCCATGCCATTGCAGCAATAAGGTCAGATTATATTTTCTTTATTTCTTATTTGATCCTTAATTTGACATAGCATTTATATTCTGCTTGAATATTGGGTTCATTGTATTTTTCAGTAAATGCAAATGTGAAGCCTTTGATTTCTACGCCGACTACTACAAGACAACCGTTTGGGTGGAGGGTTATGCAAGGTCCATTCGCCCAGTAGGGCATCCTAGTGAATGGGACATCCCCCCGCATGTGAAACAAATTGTCGTCTTGCCACCACTTTGGCGAGGCCAAGCAGGAAGACCTAGGAGGAGAAGGATTCCATCCGCTGGTGAAGGCAATCGAGCACGGAGATGTTCGCAATGCAATATGTACGGGCATAACAGACAGAATTGCCCATCTCCATTTGCAAATCCATCAACAAATCCGGCACCATCTCTAAGTCAATTAGCACCCTGACGAGTGCGTCGACCGAAAGCATGTTCAATTTACAGAGAAACTGGTTACACACATAATAGCTGTCCAATCCGAAGGACAATGTCTGAAAACGTAGGGTGTGTTGTGGATGAAGACATATTATCGGGGCCTAACTAACTGCAATTTATCTGTTGTTTTGTTAGGGTTTGATTCGAACTGTTTCGATCTTGGCAATTGACATTTGCATTGAATAATGATATTTGTTATAAACCATTAGATAATAATAGCATTGCCTAGGCATAGAAGTAGTCAATAATTGACTTTAGCCACACCATGCATGGTCATATAGTATGGAATGTAAATTGTCTAATCTTTGAACAGCATATATAAATAAAAAATCAACAATGTTACTCTACATTTCGACAATTGTAAAGCCAATACATTCATTACATTTTTGCTTAAAGCAAATCGCTTCAACATACATAAGGAAATTTTACTCATTTTACAAACGACGTTGCAAAACTATATCAATTGTCCACTTAGGTTTAGAATTTGTGAAAGGGTAAAAAGGTGAGAAGTCAGGCTGCAGAGTCGGTGACACGCCATAAATGGCAGCAGTGACACGGACATCCTTTTCGTGTTGATGACACGCCAATTGCATCTTTTTTATGTTGGTGACACGCCAAGTGCATGCGGACATCTTGATGACACGTCAAGTGCATGCAGACATGTTGGTGACACGTCTAGTGCACATAGACATGCTGGTGACACGCCAAGTGCACATAGACATACTGGTGACATGCCCAGTGCACATAGACATGATGGTGACACGCCCAGGTTATTGAATTTCATTTTTTTTACACACCTAGTAGAAGCAGACATGATGGTGAGACGCCAAGTGCAGGCATATTGAACTTTTAGAAAATAGAAGAACAACAGAAATCGGGTCGAACAGCAGAAAACATAAGAAAAACTTCCTGTTGTTTTAACCCGTCGAAACGAACTGAAAACCACTAACAGTGATGACTTTCTCCCCTCCCCCCTTGATATATTCAACTTTAGAATTCTACCCTAGTCTAATAATTAATTTGTTTCTCTTCACCTCGGACCTGTAAGCAATTGTCCAACCTTGGCTTCTGGGATGATACAGAGTCTCTGTATCAGCCGAGAAGCCAGGGTTGGACAATTGCTTACAGGTCCGAGGTGAAGAGAAACAAATTAATTATTAGACTAGGGTAGAATTCTAAAGTTGAATATATCAAGGGGGGAGGGGAGAAAGTCCTCACTGTTAGTGGTTTTCAGTTTGTTTCGACGGGTTAAAACAACAGAAAGTTTTCCTTCTATTTCTGCTGTCCGACCCGATTTCTGTTGTTCTTCTGTATTCTAATTGTTCGACATTCTCCTAGTCGGAAGAACTGCGAAGGACGCATCGACAAAACTACTTTTGACGAAATGTACAGTCAGTCGATGAGAACTGAGGAGTTTTTTACCATATATATAGTAGAGGGAATATAAACCGACAAGAGCAGTTTAAACGTTTCGGTCTGAGGCCACGTGTTGGTGACACACCAATTACCTCAAACATGGTAGTGACATGCCAAGTTCAGGCAGAGATGGTGATGACACGCCAATTGCACTCAGACAAGGTGGTGACACGCCAAGTTCAGGCAGAAATGGTGATGACACGTCAATTGCATGCAGAGATGGTGGTGACACGCCAAGTTCAGGCAGACGTGCGGTTGACACGCCATTCACTTTGCGTGCCTAAACCACCATCTCTTCCTGCACTTGGCGTGTCACCACCTTGTCTGCATCGATCTGAGAGTGTCACCACCATAAATATTCAACATAAGTTGCATTTTAAATTCCTTCTGTGGATAATTAATCAAAATAAAAGAAAAATGATAAACTTTTCAAAAATATGGAGATCAATTCTACCAACATGTCACCCACAGGGCCCTTCAACCGATATGAAAATGATCATTGAATAAAATAATTATACAAATTTAAATTTACATACTATATCCAAACAATTTGAGAAAAAAATATAGAAACGTAATGTAATTTATGCAAAAGTAATGGGAAAGTAATGTATAAACTGTATGAATATTAGTAAAATTAATAAAATGAATTGCATATACAAAAAAATGATGTACAGACACAGGCCGATTATATATTCAAGGTTCGCTCTCACAACTGTTGCAAAAAATTTCAAGAGCGTATTGCCGACGCATATTTGCAATCATGTTCTGCTTAACTCTGATTGGTTCCGATTGCAACATATCGTCAATGTACCCAGTCATAAACATACCGCAGCTGACACTATCATCCTGTCGATGCACTTTAGCTTTTGGCAAATGGATCTCCAATCGCATCGGCGTCACCGCCGTGTTCGGTTGAAATAACTAGCTTGGTGGCATATGATTGGGAACAAGGTCGTAAGGGGTGACATTTGAGCAGCACGAACTCCGTTATCCTTAGCATCCGAAGTTCTTGCGAAGTCCTCCACCCCGATCGTCCACCTCCCAAAGTCTATCTTTGCCACCACTCAATGGCCACCGACATTGCAAGGTGCAAGGATGAAATCGACATCTTCTCATCTTTTCCCGTATGTCGGCCTCTCACCCTGCATGTACCCCAGCAACTCATCTGTAATTTCCATGCTGTCCCGAGCATCTTCGGTGGGGTTTAGGATGTGTAGCATATTGAGGGTGTCCTGTGAAGCATGTATACGTTATCTTACACTTAATACAATAAATAACTTACTATTTTAATAATTTAAAATAATGAAAAATAAACTTAGGAAGAATATCGTCCCAACCACGCATGCATGAGCTTTGTACAGCTTCGACTTTAGCCTTGTCATCCGCTTACCGAGTATGTTGAGGCATGCGTCAATATGTTCACTTGTCATTTCTTCTTTGGGATCCTCTAATGTTCTGAAAAAATCCGCACCGTGATCTCCTAAGATCCCGACGTTACAGCTGCATATGTAACATAATGAATTAATTACTTTAGCCTTGGTTGATTAATGTTTAATTAAAAAATCAGATTAGCAATGTTATTTATGAGCGTACCTCGCATGCTCGTCTTTCTTGAAGGCCTCGTACGCTTCGACCATTGTGCTCTTTTGATCGCGACGGCTCATCATGGGGTCAACGTACGTGTTGGCAATGTACTTGCTTGCCATTCTCACCCGTGCCCGCTCAGTAGGGTCTGAAATTAATGCTACCTGATCCTGGACAGTAGATCCCTCTGGTGGCGACAATCGCAAGCTGCTGGCTTTAGGAGTGCTGTGAATAAGATGGTCCCCTTCATACACGACTATTGCAAGGTTCCCATCCCATCGCCCCGCTACATCGATCATCGGATCAGTATCCGCTGCTAGTGTATCATCTCTGTTGGCACTAACAATATCGTCATCGTCAATGTTAAAACCAAGTTCATCTTGCTACCCTTCATCAGTAGCATCCTCGTGGTCGACACTAGCATCGTTAGATGAAGGTCCGCCCTACATAATGAGAGATATGAGAAAATCGTTAGCATAAATCGATGCCTATAAATTAGTACTAACCGTACTAAACATAAACAATCAATATATGTGCAAATATTGAATTTCGTACTTGTGATTTCAGACCCTCTAGAATCCGAGTGACGACACGGTCCTCAAACGTCTACAGGGCCAGAGTCAATGACTGGATTGAAGCCTGCAGCGCCGACATCTCCTTTGATGTCTGCTCATGAACTGTCGCAACTGACGCTTCGTCACTAGTCCGTCATTGACTCTTGTGGATTCAGTCAACTGCAATAAGATTATATTATTGTGGGTCAGTGTAAATAGATAGGGAATTGTTGAACATTAACCATTAGAACTATAAAATCCTTACCGGTGGCTCATTACCAGTGTGTGGTTGAGCATGACCGATCGGTGCTTGAGGTGCTTGGGTCGCATCCCTTAACTACAATGAAGTTGAAATTACTGTGTTAATGTGTAAATAGATATGGAATTGTTGAACATTAACTATTAGAACTATAAAATCCTTATCGGTTGCTCGTTACCAGTGGTTGGTTGAGCATGACCGATCAGTACTTGAGGTGCTTCGGTCGCCTCCCTTAACTGCAATGACAGAATTTACTATGTTACTGTGTAAATAGATATGAAATTGTTGAACATTAACCATTAGAACTATAAAATCTTTACCGACGGGGAGTTATCACTGTGCGTATGAGGAGGATCTCTCGGTAGTTAAGGAGCTATCGCAGCATGGTCCAACTGCAAACACATAATGTTAGTCGATACTCACATGTGGAATTATTAAATACAGACGGTTAAATCCGTCCTTATCGACTGTTCACTGCCATGCATATGGTCACCCCCTTCCTCCAACTCAGGGCCTGACAGCTCATCCTCTAAGGCAGCGGCTGTGTGCTTCTGCTTAACGGCACCATTGGCTCTTCTGTCCTTTAACTGCCTCCTCTTTTTCCTCGCACCTAAGCCCCAGTCAACCCTATCCTCCATGTGCCGTATAAGCACGTACTGGTGTCCCTCAGATAGCGGGACATCAATGTCAATGAAGTAATCCCGGCTCGACTCCTCCGGTGTAGGCTCCAATGTCTCAACTGCCCATAACTGTAAAATAGGGACTGTGATTAAATATATTTTTATGAAAAAATATTATAGAAATGCACATCAAAAAGTAGCCAAGCTATTCACTTACCTACTGAGACGACTCTAACTTCTCAAATACTTTGTAAAATGCAATCGACTTCTGATTGCATTCCCATTTCAGCATACGTGGGTAAACGTCCTTTGGAGTAGAGGGTGCAACTAGTTTTTGGAAGACTGGAATTGCCTCCAGTGCCCAGAACTACAAGTCAAATATAACATCGTTAAACCATAAATGATAAACGAGTGCAACAATAAATTTTTAAGTCAAAAGGAAACTCATCAATGTTAAGTGCCAGTACCTGAATCACCCACGAAAATCCATAAATGTTGTACCGCAAACGGGTAGCCTGGGTCAAGTTTGAGGTAGGCACTTCGAACCCCTTCAGAAAGTAGTCCTCGGTCAGCCTCCATACGTAATGACCCCATGAGAAGGCATTCCAAGAGTCGATGTCCTCCACCAATGAAAATAGCCAATACGCCACCCGTCTACGGTAGTCTCAACTGAATAAAATGTTATTCGTAATCAAGACAAGGGCCATCTTGGTCGCATCACCTACTCGCTGCAAGTTGCCTCTGCGGAATGTATTCAGCAACCCTTGCAGCTTAACGCTCTAATGCCCGTTCCAGTGTCGTGCATGAATTTCGTCAAGAACAACCTCGTACGGTTGTGTGAACACATCGAGCATTGGACCAAACTTCAAGCCAATGATAAGGCAGAACTCCTGTTTTGATACCCGTGCCTTGCTCTTGCCAATGGCAAACCACAGCTCATGCTCCATTGATTCTGTCGCCTTGATTCGACGAATCATGATGCTATGCAGGAGACCGGCGCTGAAGTATCCTTATGGATATACGACCAGTAGCATGCCGAAACACATACTCTTCACTGCATCGTACTCCCCTTTCTCTTGGAGAGTCTTGTTGATGTAATGCAGTTGCGACCACTTACAGTGGGTGTTGATGCCGACATTGAATGCCCATTTCTCCCTCGGCACAATCAGCAAGCTATCGATATCCTCGTGCTGTCCGGAGTGCATCTGCAAAACATGGAACACATGCACAATTGAGTTAGCCCATAACATGAAACAAGGTACACTGAAGATAGAAAAAAGAAAGAAATAAATAAATGTGGTCACACGCCATGCACAAGGGTCGTGACACGACATGCATAAGTGTCGTGACACGCCACGCATATAGGTGTCGTGACACGCCACGCATCACTCACTGTCGTGACACGCCACGCATGCATCACTGTCGTGACAAGCCATGCATCACTCACTGTCGTGACACGCCAACCCTAAACCCGTGACACGAAAAAAACTCAAAAAACCAGAGCCCACAACACGCATCCTTAAAGCCGTGAAACCCTCAAACAAAAGAAAACCAGTAAACCCACAACACGCCATATGCAGATGCGGACCCCCTTCTTCAACACTTTGGTACGACCATAACTAGGAATAAAACAGTTTGGCAAAAAAAAGAAAAGGAAAAAAAAACCAACTTATCAAACCAAACATAATCGCAAAAAAACAACGAACAGAAGAAAGTTTTAATTTTAGACTGACTGACCTCTTCATTGATAGCAGACATCGTTGCTGTGATGTAGTTAAGCTTGGTAAGAACGAAGTCGAACTCTCTGCTACGTTTCGGGATGATGAATGAATCAAAATCTCTTACTTCCTTCACATAGACCTTTGCGATTTCAGAATGGTAGAAAAATATTTATTTTTAATTAAATGGCCTTTTATATTCATTTTTTAAACTCCTTAGAAGTTCAAAGGGTTTCCTCGTTATTTGCTCGCTTTCTTTCAAATGTCAGACGTGTCACTAATTCAACATTGTCGTGTCAGACGTCTAACCATGCCGTGTCAGACGTCTAACCATGTCGTGTCGAACACTCTAAACATTGCCGTGTCACACGGTTAGACATGGCATGTCACACACTCTAAATACTGCCGTAACACAGCCACGTCACACATTCTCGCATTGCCGTTTCACACATTATAATGTTGCCATGTCACACGTCTAAACATGGCGTGTCACACACTACAAACACTGTCGTGTCATAGCCGCGTCATACATTCTCGCCTTGCCGTTTCACACATTATAATTCTGTCGTGTCACACGTCTAGTCATGGCGTGTCACACACACTAAACACTACCGTGTCTCAGCTGCGTCACACATTCTCACCTTGCCGTTTCACACATTCTCACCTTGCCGTTTCACACATTCAATCAGTGCCGTTTCATGAACTCTAAAGCCTGCCGTCACATAGACGTCTCACATATGGCTTGCTGTAGCACGGCCATTTCCTATTTCTGATTCACATTTTTCTCCTTTCGATTCACCACTCTAAAGCATGTTTCGGATTTTTGGTTTCACATCATTCTCGAAGCTTTCGATTCATCACGACCGGTTCCTCCTTCAATTTAATATCACCCTTTTAGTATTATCTGAATGCCATGTCCGAAATATCTGAAAAACCCTCTCATACTTCTGGGGAAAAAAATGAATGTTTTGCATAAAATTAGATGTTCGGGAATTCGAAATTGCAAAAAATTCTTCGCATATTAATTTTCCCTTTTTCCATTTGTTTAGGAATGCATGTCACCCAAATTGTCTCACTAAGAGTATTTTTATCCCAAAATCTATTAGAATAGCTAAAAACAATTAAATTTATGTAAAAAGTTATTTTTGAAAACACGTTATTTTTAAGGACAAAAAAAAAAATCCCCCTATGAGATATCCCAATCCTCTGTTTTTGCACTCCAAGTTTTAGTGTATTCGTCAACTACGAAGGTAGCCATGTCAATTGTTGTAGAAATTCTATGGCATTGATTGCCGTGCATTTCGCTCCGCATGCTAGTGTTTCTTTTTTTTCAACCCAAATGTTTGATGATATTACACATGTGATCCTAATTGCATTTTGAAACCCTTTTCTATAACACTAGTAAGTTTCCGAACACTTGTAGGGTGTCGTTTTGCTCCAAGGTGGCACTCATGTTTTGCATATGACCTGATGGTCGTTTTTGATGATGGCACTAAGAGATCCATTTTGTGTATCCAGAATATTCTGCAAAGCTTTTGTTCTATTTCTAGTTTGCATCTTAATCAAGCTAAAAAGTGAGCTAATTTGTGCTGGTTTGTCCCATGATGATGTTGTTGTTGAAATTATAATGGAAATTGGTTTTTCTGTTGGTCAGCTTCCCGTTGGGTATTCGGCAGGAACTCATCATTTCCTGCAAGCAGAATGATAAAAATTGTTTTCCTTTTGTTTCAGAAGATTACTAGTAGAATCAATGGATAGGCTTCTAGGAATCCATCTTATGTTGGCTGTTTGCAACTTATTGAATCTGTTTAGTTTAGCATCCTCAACTTTTGGTGTGATACATTTCTATTGCCTAAGAGACTTATTCACAAGATTAATCAACTATGCTCTGGTTTCTCATCAAAAGGTAAAAAGAGCAACGGAGAGGGTGCCAAATTTAGTTGGCATTATCTCTGGTTATCCTAAGGCTGAAGGTGGCTTAGGCTTACAGGACATGGCCATTTGGAACAAGGCCTGTGTAGTCAGACAACTTTGGACTGTTTAATGTAAACCTGCAACTATTTGGGTAGCCTGAGTTCATGAATATTTGATTAGAGGCAGGAGCTTTTGTCATATACCTGTCCCTCAAAATTGTTGTTGGGGTTGGAGAAACATTTTAAGACTAAGGGACTCTGCCTTAGCATTTAATAAGCATGAAATTACAGATAGGAGGAATAGTTTCCTCTGGCTTGGCCACTGTCACCCTCATGGACCTCTCTTGAACCGGTTCTCTAGTGGTATTATGATGGCATCTGGACTAAATAAAAAAGTCAAGGATTGGCATAAGACCAGACCAAGGGCCATTTTGGATATTATTGCAGGTGTTGATGGTATTATTACTCCTAATCCTCTGTAGGCAGATGCTATTCTTTGGCTCTTGTAAGTGTAAGGTCGCTGATGCATGGAAGTTGCTTAGGCACAAACAATCTACGGTTGAATGGGCATAAGTTATTTTGGTTTCCACTACATATTCCCAGGCATACTATCATTGCTTGGTTATGTGAACCGGACAAACTCCCCACTTTGGTTAGATTGAACAATTGGGAAATTCCTTTGCAAATATAAACTGTTTTTTTACTGTGGAAAGCGATGAAGATTGTAGGAATCATATCATCTTTACTTGTCCTTTTACTAAAACAAATATGGAGTGCTATTTTGCAGAAATCTTGGGTTAAAAGTGTGCTGGTGATCTGCTTTATAATTATGCTGTTTGCAGGGAACGCAATAGCAGAAAATATGGAGGATCGTACTAAGATTCTGCGTCAGCAAATTCTTTTTTTTGTCTTCAGTGGGCCATTATTTTGATTTCCTTTATGTAATGATTATGCTACATTTTCTTTTATCTTGTAGTTCTAATTTTTAAACAGCAAGATTGTATCATATTTTGTAGCAGGATTTACTTTACTGCTTTATATAATAGATAAAATGGAATTAGTCTTAGTAAGATCGGGTCATGGGTACCGTGTCCTCAGTGCTGCTCCTTTTCTTTGCTTACTCGTATGAAAAGGTAGACACCCAAGATCCAGATTGGGATTCGCAACGTGAATTTGCAAAGCTTACGTTGACTAATTATTAGCTTCGCTCCTTGTCTATGTTAATCAATTGCATGGCTCTTAGTAACAAAAAGAGGCACCCATTTTTTAGAAAACAAAAAAAAAAAATCATATTCATCAAATGGATATCATTCGGTTGTTCATTACTAATTGGAAACTTACTCATGGCTATGGTCTATTTCGCCTTTTTTTTCTTTTGTCATCCATCAATACTCAATAGCAAAAATTCAGTTTGATCATTGGGCCATTACTAGAAAATGGTGTGTGAAATCGAACCATGCAGGGTCTTAGAATCTCTTTGCTCTAACTAAAAGGCAAAAGGGGAAGAAACCCTGAAGAATTGTTAACTAAACACATCATTTAGACGTATATATATAAGAAACCAAGGAAATAAACTACGAAGGTTTTCTTTCAAGTGCAAGAACTTGTGTCTTCTGTCCAAGGTATGCTTTTTCACATGAGTGTGTGAATCAGAAAGAACTTGTCTTCCACGATTCAAGGCACTGGACTGGTCCCAAGTGATTCTCGTTCTAATAACTGCAGTCAGGCCGGTCTTGTTTTCTCATGGAAATATGGGAAATAAAAAACTTTCTCTGTCTATCAAAATTTATGATCCCTGCCCCTGGAATTTCCGTTTACTTGAGCAAAAAAAAAAAATCATTATGTTATGGAAAACGAATCTGCAACTTGAATGAGGGTCCCAGAAGCCCAAGTCTGTGGGGAAGCTACCGTTGACTTTCTTGGGTGGTAATTTTCTCATCCATTTTTATATTGCTGTTTTAAGAATCTTAATTCACCAGAGAAGAAAAAGAAAGAAAATGAGCTCTTGTTTTGTTCCACATGTTACACCTTGTTTGCTTCAATTATTTAGCACATCTTAAGGGCGAGAAAAGAGTACAAAAAGGGAGTTTGGAATATTGAGGAGGAGAATGAAAAAGAAGCGACATTAACGAGAGAGAAGAGAGAGAAGATTATTATTTGAAAGAAAAAACAAGGAAAAAGTCCAAGCAAACAAGTCTCTTATTACTCTTCCTGGTTGGTTGTTTCTTTGCTCTTTCTTCTCTCCTTCCTGGAACCTGGAATAAAAAAGAAAAACTTAAACAGTCAATATCGATATCTTCATCTATATAGCCTTTTCATTGCCAAAGATCCAAAGTTGCAAAAGACAAAGAGTTATCAGATATGGGGAACTGCTTTCGAACTCCAGTTGATCACAATAGCCAATGCACCACCAAGCCCTCCAGCCCAGGTTCGTATCCTGAAACTTTCTTTGGAATTTCCTACAGGACCCTGATCATGATTTTTCTTGTTTAGTTCTCTCTTTTAAGAAACTTTTGCCAGTAGTTTCACTTGAAGATGAATAACCAAATTCCCAATCTTAACTTAATTGCATCGTATGTGATTGATTATACTCATATGCAGAAGAAACGGAAAAATTGAAAGACAGCAAACCAAATGGGTTGCTACCTACAAGAAACAACGAGAGTGCTGAAGATAACGGGACTGCAAGGGAAGGAAGAAGCAAGGAGCAAGAAACAATGCCCGCTAGCGGAAAGATTGTTAGCACGACCTTAAAAATATTCACTCTATCTGAACTCAAGGCTGCCACCAGGAATTTCAGGCCTGACACGGTGCTAGGGGAGGGAGGTTTTGGTAGAGTCTTCAAGGGTTGGGTTGATGAGAAAACCCACGCTCCCTCAAAGGTCGGGGTTGGCATGGCTGTCGCCGTCAAGAAATCAAACCCAGATAGCTCTCAAGGGTTGCAGGAATGGCAGGTAATAACTTAAGCTTGTAGCATCTTGGGAATGTTTCAAAATTTTTTATTATAGATTGAAGAGTTCAATTCCATGATGGTCTAAACACTGGCCGCGCTGCAGAGAATCAAAAGTGCATACGTTTTCGAACTATACGGCGCCGTATTATATCTATCAGCTGTCATGTATGAATACTTTTTCTATGTTTATTTTCTGGCTACAGCCCACTACATACGATCATGTTTTGGAAATAAATTTATAATTTCTGCCCTTCTTTTCCTTCCAGTTGACCTAACCAATACAACAAATCATATTGATGGAGAACTATTGTTTTTTAATAGTATTTTTTTAACATTGATTTCTGAAAGTTCATGACGTCTAGGCTGACATAATTAAGACGTTTGCATTTTACATAGGATTTTTCGACATTCATCATTTTGGTATTGCGTATATATAGTAATCTTATGAATCCGGGCCGAAAGCTAAGCATTTCGTAAATCTGTGAGCTCAGGCAGAGGTTAAATTCTTGGGCAAGTTCTGCCATCCGAATCTCGTGAAGCTCTTGGGATACTGTTGGGAGGAGAACCAGTTCCTCCTTGTCTATGAATACATGCAGAAGGGGAGCTTGGAAAACCACCTCTTCAGAAGTAAGAAACATATCATTTCGGAAACAAAAACCTTATGCCTTCTTTTAATTTTAGTCGGAACCCAAGAAAAACTTAAGGCCGTATATAAATTTATTCTTGCAGTGGGAGGGGCAGAACCTTTGACATGGGAAACTCGGCTCAAAATAGCCATCGGGGCTGCTCAGGGCTTGGCTTTTTTGCATACATCAGAGAAGAGTGTAATCTACAGGGACTTCAAGGCCTCCAATATTTTGCTGGATGGGGTAAAACAAAAGCTCCTCTCTAATTTTTTTATGGCTTTAGCTTTCCAGGGACTACTTACATGTTTAGTATATCAATTATTCTCCCAGCGGTATTGTTTTTATACGTAGTGTCAACTTGCTATTATTTAAACAAGCTGCTTGTCTTTCGATTTCGTTTTTTCCAGGCTTACAATGCTAAACTTTCTGACTTCGGGTTAGCAAAGTTGGGTCCTATAAATGGCAACTCGCATGTCACCACACGGGTCATGGGCACTTATGGTTATGCAGCTCCTGAATATGTCGCCACAGGTAATTATTAGCAATCGAATCAATCCTTTCCTTTTAAAGCAATTTGTGATCGAAAATGGTAAAAGTACCAATTTCCCAGTAGAATATGTTTACCATGAATGGGAGTTAAGAGAAACATGAGAGACTGACATAATGGATTGCACACAAATTTCTAGGTCATTTGTACGTGAAAAGTGATGTGTATGGTTTCGGGGTTGTGCTGCTGGAGATGTTAACAGGCCTAAGGGCCCTGGATACAAATCGTCCGAGCGGAGCGCACAATTTGGTGGAATGGGCCAAGAACTCACTGACTCAGAAGAAAAAGCTCAAGAAAATAATGGACCCAAGGCTAGAAGAACAATACCCTCTCAAAGCCGCATTGCAAGTTGGTGAGCTCATTTTAAAGTGTCTGGAATCTGATCCCAAGAATCGTCCATCCATGGAAGAGGTGTTGGAGACGTTAGAAAAGATCAGTGCCATCAATGATAAGCCTAAAGATAGCAAAGCTAGCACGTCGCACCGAAACACTAAATGCCAAGAGGAACAACAAGGCCATTACAATCATCGGTCTCCGGTTCATTCTAGGCACGGTGTTGTTGGCACCGGAACCCAAAAAAACCAACGCCCCTCCACAGCTACAGCTAGGTCACGCTGGTAATAATGGTTCCACAGATGTGCATGTGACATATTGTCATCATTCCTACTCCTATTAAGCTTAACTTCAATCAATTTTTTCCCACTATTTCTTTGTACACTATTTTTGGACTCACTGGCAGCTAAGAATATGTATAATACAGGATATACTAGAGGCCCAGTTTTATGCCAAAATTAAGAGCATGTATGTTTGTAACCTTGTTAATCACAACGAGAAATGTCCTGCCTTCATTCTCCAAGCAAAAATTCACCAGTTAACTCGCGTTCTTGAGTTGGGCCTTAAGCATCAGGGACTACTTTTAACCCAAGAAGTGTTTTGGGCTTCTAATAGGTGCGGTATCGAGCCACCGGTAACCTCATTTAAAAATTTTGAGATTTAATAATTTTTATTATTTTGATTATTTCAATTTGAACAGATTAATATTCACTTTTAAATTTATTAAAATATTTGGTCCAAACATAATTAAGTCAGTCGAAATCCTAATTGAGTCCGGCTAAAGGTAATTTAATTTTATTTCTGGAACCTAAAAAATCAACATAAAATTCAATCAATTTAAATGATGTTTTACATGCAAACCCATTAATTCTCGCTCTTAAATTTAGTAACAAATTAGATCCAAACCTAATCAGGCCGAAATCATATAACTGACTCCAACTAAAGACAGGCCAACACCCTATCGCCATCTGGATAAAAATTATTTTATTTGAAAACCAAAGCCATCCTGTTGACTGCAGGTCATACCAAGCCAGACCATCACTGAACCAAAGCAGACCGTCTTCTGTTGATCTTTACAGTAAATGGCAAGCCCACCTTTCACTGATTCGAAGCCGTTTGTTATTGATAATTAACAAACACTGGGCATTATTTAAAAGATACTAATGAAATGATTATTGTCAACTGCAATGATAGAGCATCGAGTTTCTCGTGGAATCAAAATGGCAGCCCATGATTTAGGCTGGCATCGCCAAAACTAATAGAAAATTCATGACCACCTACTGGCCTGGGGCAATCAAGTTACGATCAATGCCTATTTTCTACTGTCTGTACTACTCTATCTAACGGGGGAGAACTTGGGCAATTCTCGGGATTATCTTTTAGTACTAGCAGTGATGAAAAAGAAGATCCGTCGATGGAAAGGAAAAGGATTCGTGGATTTATTAACATGCTACGTGAGCTGATGGCGACATTTGGGTTCATTTTTAAATTGCAGAGAATGGATTGCTTTACCCCACCAGACCCTAACCTTATAGGAATGCAAAACAATAATGCCGGGAGGAATTTATGAGTTATGAGCATGTCTCCTTCAGTTTCATGCTTCCATGGTTCCACCGAAGAAAATTCAATGATTTAAAGAACAAAGAAGGACAAAAAGCGTACAACCCTTAGACAACACATGAATAAAAAAGGCTTCTGATGCTTGTTTACTTGCGCGACTAAGTCTTTTTTAATTCAAGTAATTTTTTTAATTGCTATTCATACCAATAAGATACTTCAACGAAATATTAACAGTCCTGAAATTAATACTAATTGATATATTCTGTTAACGCCACATGTTAAAAAAAATCCCCCTAAATTTATTATACTAGTAATAGCAGTAAATGGATTGTTAAGTTTTAAGGCCAAAACCTGAAAGTGATGAATAGATTACGCAAGCTATTTTCAAACACAATTATGATTAAAACAGGTTTAATCACAGTTTAGGAATATGATTCCACATGCTGCACGCTCTCCACTGCTGACCAACTTTTTTAGAAGAATGTTTTTTATCTTTATACCTGATGCCCTATGGAGTTTGAAAGATCTTGATGATCTTCTTAGTGGGCTGGCTGATGTGGACCCATCGGGTGGCTCAACACTGGAACCACTGGGCGGCGCATTGCATACTAATCATGATTGTATCATGAAGAATTGATGGCACCATATATTTTATTTAGAATGGCAACAAGAGCTCTTTTTCCCCTGGTTTTCTGTTTCTGTAGATTTCACCCTCTCTGCTGAACTTGAACAATGTGTTGACATTACATACACAGGCGGGGCGATTTGTTCAGTACTAGATCAGTAGGGAAAGTTTTTGATGGGTGTTTTGATTGGGTTCAGACTTCTAGGTTGGTTGTTCTTTGGAATAATTAAGAAGGAATGACATAATTCTTGAAAGCCTTGAAGCATATTAGCTCATAAAATGATGCTGAAGTTACCATGGAAATGAAGTATGCTTTTTAATAGAAACTTCTGTTTCCTTTTAACATTTATATTTTTTCTTGTTTTGCAAATTTAAATGCAATCCCTGATCATTCCTAAGTTCACTTTTGGAACTGCCATAATATTTCATGAAATGGATAGTATCTTTATCAGACAATGCAGTCAAATGCATAATCATAAATCATTAAAACGTTTCTTCAAATGAGTTTTTTTTTTTACATTATTTATATATATTTACGGTTTAATGATTAACCCAAAAACATGAAAGCAATTTACGTTGTTTTCTGCTTTTTGGGATTGAACCAGAAACAATCATCTGTGAGGAGTGTTAAGAGGGGCATTCAAGAATTCAAGATGGATCACTGTGAAATAGCTTTGAGCCCTCCCCCCTGCAACTTTTGTAATGATATGGGATGAAGGCTCGAGAAGTACAGGAGGCCCATCCCATCCCATTCCATCTCAAAAACTTTCGAGAAGCACAAGATCCCACTTCTTGGATCCCTAGAAACAGCATCATGCAGAGTTCTGCAGAGAACAAACACATGATCTACTCTAAACTCTCCCAGGACCACACCCTCCCTAGCTAAAACTTTAAAAAACAAACATTTGTAGAGTCTGCTTAGACTAGGCCCACTCCTTTGCACTCCTTCTGATAGCAAGCACGCTTTACTGATCCAGATTCCAGGGCTAAAATTTTGATGGGGTCATACTAATTTTAATACTACTACTACTTCTTCTTTACTTTAATGTGACTGTACCTCCTCAAATTGGGCTCCATATATTATAACTAGTATTTCCTTGTGAGAGAAAAGGGAATGAATAGTTTTGTATCATTTGATGAGAGTTCTGATATTGTGTATATATATATGAGCAAAAATAGAAAAAAGAACTGTTAATTACAGGCCATGTCTTTCTAATAATTTTATTATTATAAAATCCTTCTCAGTTCTTAAAAATCAACTCGATGTAATCATTAAGAATAGGACAAAGATGAAGAGATATGCATTGTCAAAAATCACAGAGGAACCTTTTGCTAGGCCATGTTTCAACTTTCAATCGTTACCAAAAGCGGAACTGATTGTCAAGTGGGCTGCAAAGGGGATGAACGCTTGAAAACGAAGGAAGGCTGCTTCTGTTCATGAGAGCCTGCTGCTCCTGTTTCATATCAATCCAACCGCGATGGACGGGGACGCTATTTCCAGTAGAGACTTTGGACCTACCCTGGGCCCCCCCCGCCCATCAGTGAAGAATGGACCACATTTGGTAGCAGATTTTGTCACCCAAAACATAAAAATTTGTAGAGATTCACTCGTTCACAAGCAAAGCATTTCGTGATGTTCTATAGTTAAAAAGATAAAGAGTGATAGGCAGAAAGTGAATAAATCATTTAGCTTAAAACATTAACTGATTGCCAAATGCTAATAGTACATTATCGAACCACTAAAAGTGTAGAATCAAAGTTCTCTTGTCGTCAAATTCACGTGGAACTTGCAAGCTATGGTTGGGGCACAGGGCCACGGGGTTGCTCACGCAGGCACAATTGACGATCCGCATGGGAAAGCCCAAAATAAACAAAAGAATAACGTACAACATCCACCTGGCAATTAGCACTTTTTGACTTTCCCTGTGTGAAAGCTTACTAAATTTTGAGTTTAAGGAATCTGCTTTTGGCTTGTGAGCTTGTGAGGGTATGTGTTTTGGTTAAGATCGGGGAGGGGGGTGTGGAGTTCCCCCATGTCCATGTGCCGTGTGGGTAATTTGCATTTTGCATGATCGAGGCGTGGCGCCGAGGGTGATGATTACCTGAGACGAGCAGCAATCATTACCCAGAGTGGGCCTTAATTTCAAAAGTTTCCCCTTGTGCCCTGGCGTTTGTTTCCATCGCTGGTGTCCCTTGGTGAAACTGTTGTGAGGTCTGGGCCCACGTCTCTAGAATCTCTTGCTCGATGACTCCGCAGGGGGCCCCCCACCGTCGCCCTCAGCATCATTACTCCCACTGGCCTCCCCTCCCCAACTGCTCCTTGCATTAAACCCTGACCTTTCTCTCTCAAAAACACTGCTACAAGTACTCCGGCACCAAAATGCATTACATAAACCCTTTCTTTTTACGGAAATGCCCACCATCACCAATCACCACCATGCAAGCTCAAGCCAGCAGTATTTCTTGTGGTGTGAACGACTGTGATTATGATGTAGGGACTAATTTGACCAAATACACTACTGTAGACTGCCCTCAGCGGCAGCACCAAGCTGGGCCCTGCTGCCAGTTAATCTTTGACTTGTCAATTGAGTCAATCAGATAATTTATGGACTTGCATTGACCTTTCTTCTTGTTTTTTTTTTTTTCTTTCGTACTTTTGTAGACAGATGAAGGAGAAAAAAGTAAGGTACACATTGATGACGAGTTAATTTGCACGAATCTAAACAAAGTATTTCCCACCGACCATAATTGAATATACCTCTATTTTGTAATTAAGGCAATAATAATAATTTTATTTTATCTATAATTGGTCTTTATTTTCTTTAAATAAATATAAATTTTATGATTTCAACCTTTTTTCATATAACACTCAACATATATTTTTCTTAATTAGTATGTATTCTATGAATAACTAGTGTTTTTATAAAAAATTAAATTAATAATTTTATTTAGTAAAACTATAAAAATACTCTAAATGTTGAATTGACATCTTGATAAGAACAAAATTAACAGTTTTAATTTTTAATAAAAAATAAAAATTATCCACTAATTGAAAAAAATCATAAAAAATAGATAAAATTTACCTTTTATCTTTTTACTGATAAAGAAACTGTGGACTCGCCAAAATTCTCCAAATTAACAATTATTATCCGTGACCACACAAACCTCTTTTGGATTAGATCTCAATGGAAAGATTACGTTTGGTTTTTTAAAATTGCTATCTAGAAATGGTTAATGCAAATAATTGTTTCTCCTGAGCATGGCGAGAGTGAAAAGGATATATTGCTGGAATCACAAAGCGCCTGATCGAGCAAAAGCTGTCACGAATCATGATCGTGCTATTATAATTCTTGCTTTGACATTTTGTTTTTGTGAGAATTGTCAATTAGTTTTTCCGAAATTCCAGGCAGTTATTCCTATATGAAACTCTTTCTTTATGGAATTTCGTCAAATTTTCAATTAAAAATGATTTTTGTTTATTTTTTAACTAGTGAATATTTATATCTTATTTGAATTTAATTATTTAACAAAAAAAAGTATGACAATTTTCTTGTTTTTCCAATTTATTTTTTATGTTTATTAGCTAATTAATTTTCAACTCTTGCTTACAATTTAAGATTTTATTTAATTCGTTTTCAATTAAATGCATTTTTTATTTTTTTTTCTCAACGAGTTTTCATTGAAGAATTCTTGGAAATGATGTTAGGAACATTATGTTTCTTATTATTGGTGCATGTTCTGCGACGAATTTAAGGCAGTTAGGTGCCGTTAAGAAGAGAGAGATGAAGGCAGGTATAGAAACACGACCAGGGGCGGCGAAGCCTCCTTATGGCAGGGTCCCTCCAAAATCTTTACATATTATATAAAATTTTTAATAATCTTTAAAATAAATTTTTATTTAATAATTAATATAAATAAAAATAATAAAAATAAAAATAAATTTATATATTTGACTCAATTTTAAATTTTTTTAATTTATATTATTATTATTTATTTATTTTTATTTAATTTTTTTATATATTCTAAATCTTTATAGGTTTTATTTTATAAATGTTTACGAACCATCAATCATATTTTTTTATTATATTATATATAAATTTTATCTTCTGTTTGTCATGTTCTTTTTTCTATTAAGTGAAATTTATTTTTTATAATTTTAATATATAAAAATAAATAAATTATTATATTATTTTCAAATATAAATTACAATATTGCATTGTTACTTAAAATTTATCAATATATCATTACTTATTCAAAATAATCAATACATTTTAGTATGTATGTAACAAACTTTAAGTAGCAAGAATATATGTATATATATAAATTGATATAATTAAATAATTATATTTATTTCAATATAAATTTATTTATTTTATATATTTTAAATAATTTTTAAAATAAATTTTTATTTAACAATTAATTTATTCTTCAAACTATTTGATAAAATTGTAATCATTATGGTTAACATATTGCTAATTAAGCCCAACAAATAAATTATAAACTAATATGTTAACCTTATAAAATTAAACAAATATATAAAAGTGAGTCTATTGATCGAAACTCATTAAGTTTTGATATAAATCTAAACCTATCATAATATACTATATCTTAACCGTCAAACTTAATAATCTATCATAATATATTATATCTTAATAGTTCAATCAAATAATATAATGTCTTAATTAGAAGTTTAAGAGATAAATAGAAAATAAAAAGAGAGTTAAAACACACAAACTAAAAAAGACAATTCATTTGAATTTAAAAAGTTGTTTTCTCTTCCACTATTGAGCGCAAAGAATGAGAGTAAATATTTTTATAGTTTTATTCAATTATATATATAAATAACACCATTATTATTATTATTATTATTATTATTATTGTTGTTGTATATTTTTTATATATTTAATATTTTTTATGAGTGATAATTGAATTATAAATAATTTTTTTAATTATTGAATGTCTCTTTCTATTTGATTTTCTTTGAAAATGTTTTAATTTAATCCTTGCACACTACACACGACCATGGAATAATACTCGATCTCGTGAAACGTCTGGCCTTTTTCTAATGAAAAACCCAAGGAGAGAAGAGTCAATCGCGTAAGAGTTAACCATAACATTTGAACTCAAGAAAAAGATAGAGTTGATTACGGAAATTAATGAAAATAACACAATGCATTGTAATGACAATAAATAATAAGAATACTTCTTCCATCTTTTTCATTTTCACTTCCTTTAAAAATGTTTCAAAACAAAAGTTATTTTAAATACTCAATATTCTTATTTTTATATTATAAATTTTTTTCTTATTTTTAAAATTAAAAAATAATTTTATATATTTATAAAAAATTTAAAATTTTAACGTAAATTATACTAAAATCAAAATTTATATTTTAATATCAATAAAAATATATAATAATAATAATAATAATAACAATAAAAAATAGAGATGGGGTTGGGGGTGTTGCAACAAAATCTAGCTGTCTGCCTGTCTCTGTCGTCCTTCTTGCGAATCGATGAGGCAATTTTATGGTTGCGTGCAAGTGATGTTCGTTAAGTGGCATTTCAAGTCAAAATTGTCACATCCAAGATATACTAACCATAATCTTTTATTACAATACAGGTCCAAATGGTCTTATCAGAGTTAAATCCTTTGGAAGACCAAGCCAACGATAAATGATTTTTCTTTTGACATTTGATTTTACACATGCTTCGTCCACTGGTGTAAAAATCCCAAAGCAAAACTTTATTTTTGTTCTAAATTACACTATGCTAAATATGAACGGTAATGATACATGTCATCCTAAATTTGTATAGAAAGTTAGATAATATTAATGTATATATTGTACTTTTTCCTAAATGTCATTGTTCCAAAGTGTTACTATATTGAGAATTATTTTATGAACAAATTTAAAATAAGAATTTTGACTTTAATATATTTTATATTGAAATTTGATTTTTTTTATAATATAAATGTTTAATATTTTAAAATGAAAAAAATTAAGAATACTAAATATCTAAAAAAAACTTCATTTTAAAACATATTAAAAAAAGGGAAAAATATATTTCTTTTTGTACTTTAAAACGAGTGTACATGTTCTTACTTCTTCCAATATTTTTCTCTCCTACGATTCCTATTTCCTAACACGATTTAGTGGAGTGGTTGGGAAGTTTGTACCTTTCCCGACTACCCCAATAAATGGGAATTACTATAACGTGACCTCCTTCATCTCTAATGCCTCTGCCATGTAATCCATGCACGTGGCTAGGGGAAATTTCTTAATCTTTTTATTATTTTAGATATTTCCTAATCATTAATGATGGAATTATGACTTTGCGTTTTGAAATGAAAATAGTATTTATAAAATAATCTTATTATAAGTTTAGTGTTTGATAAAAATATTAAGTAATTGAGGTAAAAAAAATCATGTAAAATATTTAATAATTTCAACTATATGATAAATATAAAATAAAAATATTTTTTAACAATTATTACAAGTTATGATGTAATAATAAAGTCAAAATTTCATATTTGAGGGACGAAAAATAAGAAGTTTAATATTTAAGGATAAAATTATAAAATTTTTAAAAAAAATTAGAGATAAAATTATAAAATTTTAAAACAAAACAAAAAAAATTATAAATTTTTGAAACTTTCGGATGACGGCCTTTACTAGCCCCTTTCTTGCTTATGTTGAGATGAGATATCTTTAGTCTCTAAATTTACTAAAACGAATTATTAATTAATTGTTGTGAACATCTCATCAAATAAAATTATAAAATAAAAATAAAATTATTAAATTATTAAAAAATAATAAAATATATTATAAAATATTAAA
The DNA here is from genome assembly GCA_036013995.1 of Theobroma grandiflorum. Classification (NCBI taxonomy): domain Eukaryota; kingdom Viridiplantae; phylum Streptophyta; class Magnoliopsida; order Malvales; family Malvaceae; genus Theobroma; species Theobroma grandiflorum. Next base: position 24,215,327 of record CP142126.1, read on the forward strand.
ATTTTTAAAAAACGAGATGCCTACTAACCCATTCCCTCCGCCATAACTCATTGTAATTCTTAGGATGTCAACGGGTCGGGTATTCTATAATTTCAAGGTACCCGAACCTTAACCCTATAAAAAATTAATTACCCTAACCTTATTAACTACCCGTTTAATTTTAAAATTATTACCATAACCCTAACTCTAACCCTAATATATTCCCACTACCTTATAATTACCTTAACCCGTTTAAATATCTGATTAAATAAAAAAAATATTAAAATATTCTTCATGGATATCCAATTACCCAATTAACTTTTCTAATCTCATAACTTCCTTTTAGATTTATATGTTATATGTTTATATAAATAAATGTATATATACTGTAATTAATAATTTTATAAGTTATAATTTTTACAATGTTAATACAAAATAAAAAATAAATATATTTATATTTAAAGTACATAATATATACACACACGTATTCATAAAAGTATTAATGTCATTATATTAATAATTAGAGTAACCATACTTTTCATATATTTGTTAGTTTTTTTTTTAAAAAAAATTACTTATAAAGTTAGTAAAAATTATAAAATTTTAATTTAATTATTAAAATAATAATAAAATATTCAAGTAATGGGTATCCAAAGAGTAATACCTGAACCCTACCCTATTAAAATTCGAGTAGTGAAATTACTACTCTAATCTCACTTGAATCCGTTTATGAAGTATTTTAATTTTATATAATTGGGTCAAGTACTCGCAAGTATCCTATAATAGAGTACCCGTTGACATTCTTAATAATCCTAAAATAAAAAACTTGAGTTTCGAGTTTCGGTCACATCAAGATTTTTAATCTTAAGTTTGGACTCAGTCTCATGCAATTGGTATGGACCCGTGGAGTCTTTTTCTCTCACGGACAGCAAATTAATCGAACTAAGGAAAGAATATCTGAATTAAAACTATTTTTTGTTTTGTTTTTATTCATAGAATTGACACGTAATGTTAGAATATAAAACAAAATATTACGGGAGAGTGAGATAGACAGATTTCTATTCTATTATTAAAGAAGAATCTAGTCGAAGATTGCAAAATAAGAAAGGGAAAAAAATGTTTTTTGGGTATAAAATCGGAGTGATGGATTAAGAGTTGAGTCGTTTTCGCTCAACAACATACGCCAACATTGAAGCCGCCCCCTATGGTCCTCGTGCGCCGCGGTGTTCCACACTGTCCAAAAAATGTAAAAGCTTCTATGCGCTTCCAAAGAAGAAGCTTTTTTACTGGCCAGTGGAACCTCGTCTGAACCCCACACCAAGTTTAGGAAGGGATGGGTCAGCCAGTTCCCACTGGCCACAACCGTATGGGATATTTCTCTTTTCCCTCTGGGGCCCAACCTAATTAGGCTCATTCACCAAATCAAATCGCAACGCATCATTATCAATCAGACACCTTCAGTTTCCAATAACACCCTCATCCCCATAATATAAATATAATTAGGATAAATTTCGTCAAAATATTTTTTGTAATTTCAATTTTTAATATTTTGAACGCAACATTTTGTAAAATTTTCAATTAATTTTATAAAAATAAATTTTATGTTTAAAATGATTATATTGCTATTTTTTAATAAAATTATTAAAATATTTTTAAACATGAATAAGTAAATTAGTTTTTTAATTAAGGATATTTTGATAGTTTTATTAGATAAAATTATTGTGTTTTTCAATTTATTTTTTATAGATAAGTTTTATTTTCCAAATAGATTATATGATTTATGATAAAATTATCAAAATACTTTTAAATATAAACAAATAAACTAATTTTTAAATTAAAAATATTTTGATAAATTTATTATATAAAATTAAATAAAAATTCTTTTCAAAAATAGAACTTATTCGTAAAAATTAATTGAAAAATTGTATAAGAAAATTAAAATGATAAAAAATGCAGGTAGAATTTACTTTATTTAAACTTGCAACGAGAAAAATTGATTTTTTTCCGTATGAGGAACCACCCGACAAATTCCCATGAAGCCAACCGAAAGTGAGGGTGTTGTCGTAAATACGATGAATGCGTCTCCCTAAGCGTCCCTGGGTTTAGTTGCTTTTTCTTTTTCCATTTTTGTAGTTGTTTGAGATGGGAGTTTAATTGCCCTTGAAAAGCGTAAAGCAGGCAGTGTCAAGAGGATCTGCGCTCACTGCTCAGTAACTATAAATAGAGTTTTTCTTTTTTGACTCTCCCTCACTCACTCATCACTATATACAAAAGCGTAACGGCTTCGGGGGCTCAGCCTCAGGCCTTCAGCTTTAGATTTTACGCTTTCCTCTCTCAAACTCCCCCTCAAAGCTGCAGAGCTTTTTGACAAGTAGAAATGGACGTCTCTCGCCGAAGAATGGCGCTTCCTTTACTGTTTCTTTCATCCACTTCTTTGTTTCAGGCAGGCGGCTCCGTCGCTTTTGTCCTCTGCTTCCGTTGTTTTTTTTTTTTTTGCTGTTCTTTCTTTTTATCTGCACTTCCTTCTGACTTGTTTAGGCGTTCGATTTCTCCTATTGATTTGGAAAGAAAATACGTGTTGCTTTCTTTCTTTTCTCAACGCTTGAATTCTGGGAGAACAACAAAAGAGAGAAACAAATCCTGGGTTTCATTCTTCTTGATTTGGTCAAAAACTTGTCATGCTTCACTTGACGTAGTTTTTTTTTTCCCATTTTGAAAAATTAAACCAAACCCAAGCTATAAAATGTAGAATACAAGTTATATTTTGCCTCCTCTGCTTCTTATAATCAGAACGAAGCTTGAAGGATTTTGCATTTTTTTGGGTCATAATCTTTCACAAGAAAAGAAAAATTAAAAGAAAAAAAGATCACAATTAATGTGCATATTTTAATTGTTCATAGCCATGGAAGTCATGTGCAGTGTCGTCGTTCGAGATTATAGTTCTTATCAATATCAGCTGACTTTTGAAGTTTTCTTTGTACGCAGGTTTTATTTATTGTGCCAGTGGTGGTTGCACAAACGACAAATAATGAACTGAGGTAAGATTTTTGTCGATGCTTATCTGGTTTTTCGCAGGATACAAATACAATAAATTTCAATGCAACTCAATTTATTGTTCTGATGTGTCATTTACCGCTAATCGGCTACGTTTCTATCATTTATTACTGTGAATTGTACTTTTTTCGTGGACAGTAATAGCGCCAAAGTTCAGCGGTTGAATTTGCTCTTTCTGCATATACCTCCATGATAACTAATGAGAGATGTTAATTTTCTTAATCTTGTTTAAAAAATTAATCGTTTTTTTTTTGTTATGTTTAGGCAGAGACATGCTGAAGGATATTGTGCTATGTATGATATTTGTGGAAATCGAAGTGATGGAAAAGTGTTGAACTGTCCTAATGGTTCTCCAGCTGTAAAGGTAGGATTACTCTTAACTGTTTCACGTAAGTTTTGTACTAATTATGGTTAATAGTAATTATATCCAGCAGTGACTGTCATATGGTATGAATTATATATCCAGAACTTTATCTCTTTTTATTTTAAGAATTTTAAATTTATTTGCTGCTTTCTTCTGCTGTTCATCATATTTCATGGTATAATTTTGAATTTGAAGTATTTGAAGAATCTGTTTTAAATTATATCTGTTTTTATCTGACGTTTACATCTTTTTATGCTTCTCAGCCAGATGAGTTACTTTCATCAAAGATTCAAAGTTTGTGCCCAACAATTACTGAAAATGTTTGTTGTACAGAAGCTCAATTTGATACACTACGGACACAAGTCCAGCAAGTAAGCATTGTAGCTGAACTCTACTATTGGTATGCTGACTTGTGTTGTGAGACATTTATTTTCTTAGGGTGAGGTTGAATGATTACTGCTTTTCTTATGCTAGGTGTGGCATTTGATCAGAAGTATATAATTGTTACTTACCTAGGAAGTTTATTACTTTTTTAAACAATGAATGGACTCTGTTGTATAATATGCCCGTCAATGTCATGCTTTGATACTTCCTTTGAAATCTTTTGTTTGTTTTTCCCTATTCTCTTTTATGCAATGAGCCAACTGATCACTTATTTGCTGTTTTCATTTGAACATTGGGCCTATTCTGTTGGCTCTGATTAGTTGGTGCTAGTTGATTGATGCTCCTTAATTTTATCTTTTCCTAATATGGTTTATTTTTATGTGTACATTGTGCAGGCAATTCCTTTCCTTGTAGGCTGTCCAGCATGCTTGAGAAACTTTTTGAATCTGTTCTGTGAGCTTTCCTGCTCTCCAAACCAAAGTTTGTTCATCAATGTGACTTCTGTATCCAAGGTCAGGAATCCTGACTAATCCTCTATGGTCATGTTCTAAGAGAATTTTATATCTTGTCATATGATTGTGGATTTGTGTCTGCCTTCTAAAAACTGAGAAATTCTATTGGTTGATATTTGGAAAGGAAGAATCTATCTTTTTGTTGTTTTTCCCTTTTATTTTGATTTGTAAGAAGAATGAATGTATCCCTTTTAAAATTTGAGGGTTGATCTGCAACATCGGGTTAGGATATAGCTTAGGGTTTGTGATATTCTTCTTATGCATTGGAAGTTATATGCATGCAATACATTACCTTGTATATCGGAACTAGCTCTTTCATCGTATTCTCATTTCAAATAATATCTGGATAGATGTGAAATTGAATTCACTATTGTCGGTGCTCAGTATCTTAAGCTTGAAACAGGTGGTCCTGCACTTGTTATAGGAGACATAGATATTTATATCAAAGAAAATAAATTGCTTAAGATATTTTATTCCTTTTGCAGGTTAAAAACAACTTGACTGTGGATGGAATTGACTTTTACATAACTGATGCATTTGGTGAGGGGTTATATGAATCATGCAAGGATGTCAAATTTGGTACTATGAATATGCGTGCTCTGGAATTTATTGGTTCTGGTGCTAAAAATTTTAAAGGTGAATTGATAGTTCTAAGTTTGCATTATATGATTTGTGTGCGTGTGTCTCAATCTCAACGTGTGCCTGATTTGTTCTGGCAGAGTGGTTTGCTTTTATTGGTAAGCAAGCAGAACCTGACCTGCCAGGTTCACCATATGCCATTCAGTTCCAGCCAACTGCTCCTGAATCACTTGGGATGAGATCTATGAATGTATCTACTTATTCATGTGGAGATGTTTCACTAGGCTGTTCTTGTGGTGATTGCCCTTCATCTCCTGTCTGCTCTAATACAGCTCCACCTCCTTCTCATAAAGGGGATAAATGTTCAGTTCGAATTGGATCTCTGAAGGTTAGGGATTTGTTTCACTTTGTTTCAGTTTTAGCTGTTTTAAGGCATACCAAAGTGCAGTTTGTTTTTCTAATTTGAGCTACAATACAGTTTTTGCTAATTTAGTTTCAATGTTGAAAATCTACAGGCCAAATGTGTCGACTTAGCTTTAGCAATCCTCTATATTGTATTGGTTTCTATGTTTTTTGGATGGGGCTTGTTTCATCGGACAAGGAAAAGGAGCAGGTCTTTTCAAATGAAACCATTTTTGAATACAGCAGATGGTGGTGAATCTTCTGTAAATATGCAAAAAGCTGAGAACCTCCCTATGCAGGTGCATACCAATTTGCCATCCCTGTCTATTACTTAAATTAATGTGTATGTATGCGTGCATTCTACGCACAAAAAATAAATTTCACCATAACCTAACTATTCAATTTTAGAGGTGAAGCTTGCTTGCGTTGACCTTCAACTTTAGAGTTGAAGCTTGATTCTGTTTATTTGAGCAGAGCTGTGCCTTTGTGAGTTAAATGACTCCAATAAAATATCTTCACCTTTGGATTAGTTCAGCACTTCTCATGTATTAAACAGTTTTGCTTTCACAAAAATAATTCTTTAAGTTTATCTAGTTTTCCAGTCGAAACTAAGATGCATATATGAAGAAATAGTACGTTATCTAGTCATACGTACTGCCAGTTTTGGCATGTCATCTCATAGTTAAATTAACTGACCTTCAATTTCGTACTTGATCTTCTTGGTTATGCTATTGTCTTCATGTCTGGCTTTGAAGAACCTTACAAAATTTTTTCTTATTCCACAATATATTTCTTTTTGATTCTTTTCACTTTGGTTTTTTTATCATCTTCTACTTCTTATAAGTGTAGTTATATGCTTTTCCTACTAATTAATTTGTCACACGATTTTCTTTATGCTTCATGTTTTGTATCAGAGGCTAGAAGATGCTAATCAAAATAGCAGTGGGGTTCAACTTTCTATTGTGCAAGGATACATGTCAAACTTTTACAGGTTAACTGTCCATGTCTTTAAGGCTTACATCACTTGAACGCAAATGTCTTTGATTTTGTGCTAACATACTTATGATCAGGAAGTATGGACGATGGGTTGCTAGAAATCCGACCCTTGTATTGAGTTTGTCAGTGGGAATGGTTCTTCTACTTTGCTTGGGTCTAATCCATTTCAAGGTGGAAACACGACCAGAGAAGGTATCATTTGATTGCTACATAGCTAGACATATCTTATATAAAGTGAACCTATCCATACTTATCATTGCTTATTGTTGTGAACTATAAAGGTATATGATGCTTTGTTCTGTCTGCTTGTCTTCATTACCTTATAGCATGATGTATGGCAGAACTTATCATAATGGTTAAGCAGAACATAACTTTGTATGATTGGATGTTTAAAATTCAGATCATGTCCTATAGTTAATGTTATCAAGGACACCGATAAGCTTTGCTTGCCCACTTGATGTTCATTATTATCTGTCAAGCATTTTGAGATCAGAGCATTGAATTTGATGTTCATAATTACATGCTCCTTTTTGTACATTTTTTGTTTATCTCAATATCTGTTACAATGTCAGCTATGGGTAGGACCTGGGAGTAAAGCTGCAGAAGAGAAACGATTTTTTGACAGCCACTTAGCTCCTTTTTACAGAATTGAGCAGGTTTGCCCTATCGTATTCTATTTTTTCCTTATTTGTCAGTTTATGCTGTTCCCTTGTTGTTGATTGATTGTTATGAGGGAAATGCGATAGAATGATTTTGAGGTCCGCTTAGTAAACTTTCCTCGTTATATGGCATACCATTTTGTGATTCAAATTGTCTATTTTTGTTTTTTTACATGCTTTTTTGGAGTAAAATGTTTCAGCTAAGTTTTTTTGGGAGTGTATTCTTGTTTAGTATTATTTTTAATGTACTTTACGTTTTGTTATATGGCATACCATTTTGTGATTCAAATTGTCTATTTTTGTTTTTTTACATGCTTTTTTGGAGTAAAATGTTTCAGCTAAGTTTTTTTGGGAGTGTATTCTTGTTTAGTATTATTTTTAATGTACTTTACGTTTTATATTTAGTTGAAAGGAAATTATCTTGAGTATAAGAAAAAATTGTTAATTTTGTATATCATATTTAACTATTTATATTTTATATATTATAATTTAATATTTAGTATTATAAACTTAAGTATAATAAAATAAAAATATTAGATGTTAACTACATTAATTTTTTAGTCGTTTGTATTGAGAAAAACAAGACTTAAAAACAAAATGAATGATAAGCTTCTTACGAATAATTTAGTTGTTTATAATAAAAAGGATATTACTATCATCGAACAAAACTTTCCTAAAGCACTATTATAAGTTTTTTTTTCTGTTTGTTTCTTTTAATTTACATGTTATATAAAATTATTATCTATTATAAATCTTTTGATTATTAATAGTTAAGTTCAATATATTAGTTTTAAAAATTTTTAACTTTTATTCTTCTTAACCTTTGGCCCTCCCCAATAAAAATTGGCTAGCTCCGCCCTTGTATTCAAGTGAAATTAGGTTTATGTAACTCTCTTCCTCATAGCAACATTTTCTCACTTTCTGTTTTTTCTCTATTCTAGAATTCAAGAACGAGTTATTATGTATGAATCAGTGGTTTTAATTCATCTCCATTAGGTTGAGCAAAGAATTTGATTTTGTAGTTTTACGTGTCTTATTGTATAACTTCGGTACTACTAATGTTACCTTTGTCCTTCAGCTAATATTAGCAACAATTCCAGATGCCTTGCATGATAAATCACCCAGCATTGTGACAGAGGAAAATATTAAGTTATTATTTGAAATTCAAAAGAAGGTATTGATTCTGCTTTGGTTTATCAGGTTTGCTTAGGATATCTTTGTATTTTTATAGTACCTTCTCTTTGAAAGGTCTTACTTAAACAATTTTAGTTTACTTAACAGATTGATGCACTCCGGGCAAATTATTCTGGCTCAATGATATCTTTGACAGATATTTGCATGAAGCCAATGGGGCAGGATTGTGCTACACAAAGTGTTATGCAGGTAGCTTGCTTGGCTGGCCTCTGCAATTGACTGAGGCATATACTTTTCCAATTGAAATGTAAAAGTGTGGAAGTAGAACTGGAATTGTTTATCTTCATGGACCTCTGAATATCAACCAAAAATCTATGTGCCTCATATTTCTTCATATAGACAATTAATGATTTTTATATGCATATTTAAGTATTAAAAAAGTTTTTGATATGAATATCTTAATTTTTTGTTCCTATTATGATAATTCATGCTTCTTGTGTACTTACATGCATGTAAAATGGACTTAGCCTGGTTTTCTGCTCTTTCCACATTCTGCATATGTTCTGACATTCCTGCTTTATTTTTGACATCTCTCTGTCATTGATAATTATATCTGTTATTTTCATTGTGTTTTATATTTCACGACTAAGTAACTAATCAATGAATGGCTAGAGCACCTTACACATTCTTTCCTATCTAATCCTTTTATTTTCTTCTTTTTTAATTTTATTATGTTTCTGTTGATAGTATTTCAAAATGGATCCGAGTTACAATGCTGATGATCGACTGGAACATGTGAAGTATTGTTTTCAGGTATATTCTAATCCCTCCATGTTCATGTGGTTTAAAGGTAATTAAATTCTTTGGAATTCTACTTTATTGATCAGCCTCTATTATAAGTATATTTGTTATAAATCTTGATGGGAAGAATTTGAATACTAATTGCCTCTATTATAAGTATGTTCGTTATAAATCTTGATGAGAAGAATTTGAATATTAATTCTTTTCCTTTTTGTCTCACATTTCTTTCTCTCTTTCACTCTCAAATCTTTTTGTCGCCTGAAGTGACCTTTTAATGTTTACATCCTGTGTATTCTCTCAGCATTATACCTCTGCAGAATCGTGTATGAGTGCTTTTAAAGCCCCGCTAGATCCAAGCACTATATTGGGAGGTTTCTCTGGGACCAATTATACTGAGGTAATTTTACTTTTCTAAGCTGCCAATCCAGTCAGATCATTGCATGTAGTAACCTAAAATGGTATTTATCATACAGGCTTCTGCATTTATAATAACTTATCCAGTAAACAATGCTATTGACAAAGAAGGGAATGAAACTGAAAAGGCAGTGGCTTGGGAGAAGGCCTTTATTCAATTAGCAAAGGTTTGGTACTTGTACCTGCATCATATCAATGATTGTTTATTGTCTTGTGATTGCACTTGTCTTGGCATTTCTCTCATATAAGGAAGTTTAATATGCAATCCTATGCTATGGAACAGGATGAGTTGTTGCCTATGGTTCAATCTAAAAATTTGACATTTTCTTTTTCATCGGAAAGCTCCATTGAGGAAGAGTTGAAAAGAGAAAGCACTGCAGATGTAATAACCATATTGGTAAGGTTTTTCTTTGATGGTGTGCACTTGATATTTGAGTCCTGCATCGAGAATCCTAACCTTTGTGATTAATGAAATTTCTAAGAAGCCTAGCCATTGCTTTGTTTTAAAAATAAAATTATTATCGTTTAATATTTGAAACTTTTTTTTGTCACTGTAGGTTTACTCACACTGCTTTCTTGTGTCTTCTGCCTTAATTTATTTCAGATAAGCTATCTTGTCATGTTTGCTTACATATCTCTGACTTTGGGTGATACACCTCGATTATCTTCCTTTTACATTACATCGAAGGTAATGATCTCATTCATGATTATTCTTTACAGAAACTATGATTTTTCTTTGGGTGTGTATTCTTGGAACCTCATCTTGTAGCTTAAGCTTTATGTTGAGGGGTTCTGGACATTTTTATAACAACTTCTTTGATCAAGTGGTCCAGAGTTCAGATCTGGCTGTTTCTATGCTGTTAAATTTTAAAACTTTTAGAATTAGGTACATAATGACTTGTTCTTTGTCCACACTTTCTACCCTGTGGGCTTGTGCCTGATGGGGCATGCTTGTGAAGAAAAACTATTCTTGGACTCTCACATAACATCTTAACCTTTTAGGTTGGCTGATTCTTGACATATTTAACTTCACAAGGTTATAGCAAACAGTCATAAATGCATTTTTACTTTAACAACTTTTGAAGTTTACCTTTAATGATGATTTTTTTTAGCAACAGTAGAGGCTTTCCTATTTATGTAGTGGACTAACATCAGAATGGAAAGGACAAAGCAAATGACATAGAGAGGTTATATATTTAGAAAATCCTAGTTTCCCTCAAACTTATTTGAATGAAATTTTTCCTAGACCCCCTGTTATATCTAATTTCCAATTTACAGAAACTTCTTTCAAACCTTGCTTTTTACCTAATCAAAAGTGTCGCTATTTATGCTTTTAGGGGACCATATCTTATAAACATGCTTCACTTGGTTTTGAAAAATTTCAAGTCATGCTTTTATCTGATGAATTGAGGTTATGCTTTGATGGAGCAATAAAGAAACACACTTATGGTACTTGGACTGCCATGGTTGTGTTAACAAGATCAAGTACCTTCCAGGGGTTGGATGAATGTCCGAAATATATATGTTACTTATCTTCATTGTTTCTGTGTTGTATGATTGATTGAATTCCAGGTATTGCTTGGCCTTGCTGGTGTTCTTCTTGTCATGCTCTCAGTTCTTGGATCAGTAGGATTTTTCAGTGCTATTGGAGTAAAATCTACCTTAATCATAATGGAAGTTATTCCTTTTCTTGTTCTTGCAGTAAGTGCCCTCCGTTAACATATTTTAAATTTCATGTGATGTTTTTGCTGATTTGCGACTATCTTATTCTTGACTTAATGTTTAATATTACAATTACACTGAGCATTTTGGTTTGCAAGTACCATCTCTCTGTCATCAAGCTCTGTTGTGGCTCACTATTCTGAAGTCTTTTTCCTGTAATAGGTTGGGGTGGATAATATGTGCATATTGGTGCACGCTGTTAAGCGGCAAGCTTTGGATTTACCTCTAGAAGGAAGAATAAGTAATGCACTTGTGGAAGTTGGACCATCCATAACCCTTGCTAGTCTATCTGAGGTTTTAGCTTTTGCGGTTGGAAGTTTCATTCCTATGCCAGCCTGCCGAGTGTTCTCCATGTTTGCAGGTCTATCCGTTTATCCATTTTATATTGATATACAGAGAAAAAGGCTTCTTCTTTTATGTTACTTCTGTCATTGACCTAACATTCATACATTCTTTTGCAGCACTGGCTGTTCTGTTGGACTTCCTTCTCCAGGTCACTGCTTTTGTTTCTCTGATAGTTTTCGACTTTTTGCGAGCTGATAGTAGAAGAATTGATTGTTTTCCATGTATAAAAGTGTCTTCGACATATGCTGAATCTGAGAAAGGTATAATTGGTGGAGTTGTATGATTGATGAACCATCTATTGTAAACTTTTTAATGCATAATCTTGATTCATTGTACAGATTGAGTTAGAACTAATTTTCATAGTCATTTAATACTTTGAAACCTCTTTCTCTTTCTCATTTATTTGTAAAGCTGTCATGAAGTCTTACTAAGAATTTCTTTTGGAAGTTTAGGCATTGGTGGGAGAAAACCTGGACTGTTGGCTCGATATATGAAGGCAATTGTTTTTACTTTCTTTAGTATTTAAGTCATTTGTATTTGCTAACTCTTAACAAGGTGATTTGTACTTTTTTGTAAACGATCTTCATGTGTTTTGCTTTTTTTTTTTTCCACTTTTAGGAGGTGCATGCACCCATTCTCAATCTTTGGGGAGTGAAAGTCATAGTGGTTTCCGCTTTTGTTGCTTTTGCATTGGCTAGCATTGTAAGTTGCTTTAGCTTTGTTTAGTTGATCTATTTGATCTGTTTTTGCCTATCACTTGAAGTAAACTTCTTATGCTTGCAAACTTGTTAGGCATTGTCCACCCGAATTGAGCCTGGTTTGGAACAAAAGATTGTTCTTCCCCAAGACTCATATCTTCAGGTTCAATTTTTTGTTTCCCTTTTTCTAAATGGAGAATTGAATTGTGTGATATCCTATTTTATCAGTATGTCATTGTTGCATATTTTTCCTGCAGGGCTATTTCAATAATGTTTCAGACTATCTCAGAATTGGACCGCCACTGTATTTTGTTGTGAAGAACTATAATTATAGGTATTTCCATGTTATTTCCACTTTCCTCTTGATGTGGCAAGTTAGCATGAAAACAAAGGCTAGCAGTTGAATGACCCTTTATGGTTGACAATCAAGTTTCAAATGCAGAAACTTAAACTCAAGTTAACAGAAGAAATTTGTAATGTTATTCGATGATTTAAAAAACTAAGTTTAAGGGTCCTATTTGTAGCATTATAGGCCCAAGTCTTAATAAAACTCTACTTTAGATTGTCCAATACAACTAGAGTAGTTAACAAGAGATTTAAATAAAATAAATGTTCTATTCCTAATTAGAACATGACTATCCTAAAGTCCTAGAACAAGTAAATTAAATAAAAGGAAAAGTCTATTATACCTATAATTCCTATGAGGGACTCCTAACCAAACAAGAAAAATACTAAAGACTAAAATTACTTGTTAGACTATCTACGTTACCTTTCGTCTTCAGTTTATCACTTGATCTATGCTTGTGTTGGCTTTTTGATTGTTACTTAAAAAGGACATTTAACTGGCCAAAAGTATGAAGAGATATGCACTTGTGCTTCTAGTATTGGTTGTTGACATTCTTGTTTTATTGCCAGGATACATGGTGAGCCATATGCATTCTAGAAGCTTAGATTTTTCTTTTCTAAAATGTATCTTGAATGATTTTCAACATCTGAACAGGAAAATCTGCAATGACGTAATATGAGATTGAGTTATTTTCTTCTGATATAAAAAAGAAGCTATAATAGGTAGCTTGACATTCTATCAGAACTCCACGTATAATAATCTTTTAAGTATTTTACATAACAATAGGTATTATTATGTGTTATCATTTAAGAAGGAAAAACTTGCTTTCCAAGAAGTATGTGAAGCTTTTTTGGTCAGTTGGAAAAGAAAGATGGAGTTATTCAAGTTTTTATCTTAATTGATTTTGTTGATAAAGATGCTTGTCATGCGGATGTTTTTCTATCTCTCAGTTCTGAATCAATAGATACGAATCAGCTGTGCTCCATAAGCCAATGTAATTCAGACTCTCTTTTAAATGAGGTAAATTTTTTTTTTTTTGTAAACTCAGTATCCATTCATGATATTAGATTTTTCTTAATGAATCTTGCTCTTCAGTTCAGTTTGAAGCATGGTTGCATTTTTAAGTTTGATTTTGGTGTTTCTACTGGTTTTTAGCCTGTTCTGTCTACTTAATCAGATCTATTTCTCTTTCGTTTTACCTCTATGGCTTGTTATCTTCATATTTCCTCTCCTTTGAAGTGATCTTTTATAAGTAGATAAAAAAAGTATAGGTCTTATTGGCATCTAGTGATCAATACGTTTAAGAGGAATGAATGCTACATGGCTTTATCAAGTGTATAGATCTCCAATAGAATAAACACCGGTAACTTCTTTTGATATGATAATGGCACTATGGGCTAAAGCCTACATGTACGTTTTATGCTGTGTTATGCTTCTATCTAGCAGTTGCAGAACATATGGGAGGAAAAGCACAGTGATGTGCAAGATCTTTTGATGTCATAATTAGCTTAATATATTAGTGTGCTTAGAGATTAGTGTGTTCATCAAAATGGTTGTCAATTGCATCAGCAAAGTCTTTGGACCAAGATGACCAAATAACCTGACCATGTTTTTGTCGAAAAAGTCCTTTAAATCCACAATTTGTCAGTTTCATAAAATGCACATCCATACATGCAAGCCTTTCATTGAGGATAAAGTCAGAAGGATTTTTCTTATTAGTGAACTTAAGTCCCCTTTCTGTTCTGAACTGCTTCAATATTAGATCAACAAATCTATGCCTCTTGCTACTTCTTACCCTCAGTTGTTGCCATTTGGACTTCATTTAATATAACTGTTTAATCTTGTTGCCTCTGTAGATAGCAAGAGCATCCTTGACACCAGAATCAAGCTATATTGCTAAGCCAGCTGCTTCATGGCTTGATGACTTTCTTGTATGGATATCTCCAGAAGCATTTGGTTGCTGTCGAAAGTTTACTAATGAGACTTATTGTCCCCCTGATGATCAGGTTATGATCTTTTTATTCTTGGTATTTATTGTTAAATTTCAATACATGCCTGATGATATGCCAAAGATCTCATTTCCAACTTGGATTGCATCGCAAATCAAGTTAGATTATGGTTTATTTCAGTCCCAACTGGGATATACTATTATATTATTTGAGTCTGTTAAATGAAGCAACTTTTTATCAAAAAAAGAAAAAAAAGATCTCATTTCCAACAATAAGTTATCCCTTCCTAATTGTGGTTTCTAATAGCTATGGGCTTACTTCATCTGTTGGGGCTCGTTTATATTTTGCTTCTAAAAAAAAAAAAAACACTTGAGCTGCAAATTAGAGTTTCTGTAAAAGCAGTATACTGCTATAACTAATTTCAAGACAACGGATTTAATTCCTTCACAGCTTAGCATTTTCTGGTAATGGCACCTCCATTGTTGAGTGGAACAAACATATTTCTCTATTTTCCCTTTTCATACTTAGCTATGCTTAACGGTTGTCATTTGTAGAGAAGAGGGTAATAAATTCGTTACCTTGTTTCTCATATTATTCCTGAATATCTCACCTACATTAGCTTGAAGTTTTCCAATATGTTGGTCTACTGGTAAATGTAATGCTATTGGGTTTACTGAAGTTAAATATTTTGTCTTCCAGCCTCCTTGTTGCTCTACTGGTGACAGTTCTTGTGGGCTGAGTGAAGTCTGCAAAGATTGCACCACGGTAATGTACACCCTTATACAATTGAATTTTCTGCCTGATATTTTGGCATTGCAGTAGTATTTGCCAAATGTGAAGTTAAGCTCTTCTAGCAACTAACAATTAATGGGATGTTTCAGTGCTTCCGTCACTCAGAGTTGCATAACGATCGCCCATCTACAGCCCAATTTAAGGAGAAACTTCCATGGTTCCTTGATGCTTTGCCCTCTGCAGATTGTTCTAAAGGGGGCCATGGTGCTTACACCAGCAGTGTGGAACTGAAAGGTTTGTAAGAATGGATCTTTTATTATAATTCCCAATTTCGTGTTTTTACGCGGTTTTCACTTGCCTGTTTTACTTTGGGATAGATTTCACAATAATATGTATTTTTATTTTTGTTATCAGGCTATGAAAATGGTGTTATTCAGGCATCATCATTCCGTACCTACCATACACCCCTCAATAAGCAGGTAGAACTACAGCTTGTGTGGTGGCGATTGTTAATTATTTTTTCTTGTCTATCTTATTTTGTATGGCAGCAATTTGCACACTAATTGGTTGTGAATTGTTCTAGATTGATTATGTTAACTCAATGAGAGCTGCTCGAGAATTTGCTTCGAGGGTTTCGGATTCTTTGAAGGTAAGAAATCAATGCTGATTGCCCGTCTAAATTATTTTGCTCCTATAGAATTTATAGTTTAGTAGAAAAACATGAATTTTCTGCTTAATTTGGTATCCTTATCTTTCTCTTCTGGTTCATGGCATAAGCTATTAGTCCTTATCATACAACTTTATGATCCTCATCAATTATCCTACACCAGCATGGCATGAGAACTTGTTGAGCTTTTCATGCAAGCAGTTTTGTGATGGTTGGAGAATTACTGTATGCAAGTGATGTGATAATGTCTGTCTTTAACATGACCTTTTCTGGTGCAGATGGAGATCTTCCCATATTCTGTGTTTTATATGTTCTTTGAGCAATACCTTGATATATGGAGGACTGCACTGATCAACCTTGCGATAGCTATTGGTTAGTAATTCGCAAAAAGCTACTCAAAAGGTGTCATAATACTCACATTTTTTCCAGGAAACATTTATTTTGAATGGTTTTCTGGTACATGTGTAATTTTAAATATTGACCCTTGATAGATCTTGGTGACAATGCTGCTTTCTTACCATATTGCATAATTGATTTCTTTGTAACTCAAAGTGGCAGTTGGAACATCAATATCTCATCCAGTGCCATTTTGATGTGTTCTAAATTTGCAAGATCCCTCTGAATTGATATCAATATTTCTGCATCACTTGTTTTTAAACTGATTCAAAAAATGATTACCAATATTAAAAAGTAGCAATCGTGAGTGAGCTCAGATCTGTGATTCATGGCAAAATTTGGGTTCACGGGACATCAGTGATTGAGAGATATCTACTGATGTTATTTAATTCTATTCTGCAATTTTTGTACTACCCAAATTTGAGATTTGTAGTTGACTTGGTATTTAGCAGCATTTTATTGATGGCTTGTCATTTTTTAGTTATATCTAATTGTCAATGCTATTCTCTTCTATTTGATTGGTACCAGGTGCGGTATTTATTGTTTGTTTAGTTATTACATGCAGGTTAGCTTTCTAATTTTGTCCCTTGATTTAAATTAGTCTTCATTGTCCCTTTTTTTTAGAAGTTGATGTAAGGTGATTGTTCAACTGTTCCAAATACTAATTACTTGATAAATTTTCCCTCAAATGTAGTTTGTGGAGCTCAGCAATCATTTTGCTGGTGTTGGCAATGATTGTCGTCGATCTCATGGTATTTTATTCTAGGACAGTTACTATTACTAAACTTCATTCATTTGAACTGATTTCACGTTGGTGTTCTATTTCCATATGTTATTCCCTCTTACAAAATTAAACTCTGCAGGGTGTGATGGCAATTCTCGGAATCCAACTGAATGCAGTCTCTGTTGTTAATCTTGTTATGGCAGTGGGCATTGCTGTTGAGTTCTGTGTGCATATAACACATGCTTTTTCAGTTAGTGTCACTTAACTCTTCCTTTGATCATTGTTTTTGGCCTCAGAATTAATTGATGGGTTGTACATCCCCTTTTCCACCCCCTCTTTTTCTGAAGGTGGTCAGATGGATTTTTGGACCACCACAACAATGCAAGATAGTATACACCTGTAAATAATTTAGGCCATGGTGCTTTGTTGTGTGGACATTTACCATATTCATCAGTGTTTTTGCTATATTATATGCTTACAAGTTTCTTGGCAGGTAAGCAGTGGAAATAAAGATGAACGGGTAAAGGAGGCTCTGGCTACGATGGGAGCTTCCGTCTTCAGGTTCTTTTCCTTCTCTTATGAGGCCCACCCCACTCCCTTCCCTCTCTATGTCGTCGTGATGAATGAAAAAAGAAACACCATCTATGAGCATCTATCCTGCTTAACTGTCATTGTCTGATGTAATTTTTGCAGTGGAATCACACTGACAAAGCTAGTTGGGGTGCTGGTTCTTTGCTTCTCAAGGACAGAAGTTTTTGTGGTCTCTGTTCCTTCACTGACTTATCAATTATGGAAGCATTAATTTTCCAGTAATTTTATATTCAGAGCCCTCTTGTGTTTCGTAGGTCTATTACTTCCAGATGTACCTAGCGTTAGTCCTCCTCGGTTTCTTACATGGACTTGTATTTTTACCGGTAAGTCAAAATATTGATTCCTTAACTATTCCATTATCCTTTTTACGGAGGACAATGAAATAATGAAGCAAGCCAAGGACCAGTAAGTTACTACTTTCATCAGGAAAGCACTAACCATCTATGGTGATTTACAAGAATCTTGAATTTAAGATTTTCATTAGTAATATGTTGCTTTCATATCCACCATCAGTCACTTCATATTTATAATTGCAGTATTAATATTGTCTTTGATTTGTTTCACGAACTTGTCCTTATGCCTCTCAACATCTTGTCCTTCCAACACAAGAAACCCTTGCAAGGGAAACACTCAAATTTAATTATGTATACGGTGGTGATCTCGTGGCATTGAGATGGCTTTTATTCGGTTTTCAGGTGGTGTTGAGCATGTTCGGTCCACCTTCGAGATGTGTGCAGGCTGATAAGCAAGACGAGCGGCCTTCAGTTTCATCGCAGCCCTGATAATTCATCACAATACATTTAACTCTTTTTGTTTCTGCTTCCTGATAGAGAGAAACCGCATGTACAACCAGAGCAAATCACCCACCGAACAGAAAAAAGGGGAAAACATGACGGCGAAACAGAATAGCTTCCACCCCAACATGTAAAGCTTTATTTAGAGAAAGAAAGGAGGAAAAAGGAATAGGAAAATCATTTAGCCAGCTGTTGTTGTCAATATTCTAAGGTAGCTGATTCGTCTAAGTTTAATACTTATGGTAGAATGATAGTCGTACTCTTTGAGGAATGTCTGTCTGTAGAGACGTGTTCGGGGGATACAAGAATTTGACCCTGTCCTATGCAATTTTCATTTTCTATTTTCTTTCCGATTTTCATTATTTTAATTTAAGATTTACATTGTCAGAATGGTCGGTTGAAATCCGTGTGAATAAAGGCAGAAAGACTTTCTAAACAAAATAGATCAATCTTTTATGGACTTATTTTTAGTTTTCTCACAAGATTATATGGCAATATGGTGAAGGGAAATGGAATTCAAAGAAATACGGTGAAAGGAAATGGCAATTCAAAGATTAAACCCTCTCACCTACGATTGAAATGGCACTCCCTGGGCTCCATCCGCTAGAAATGAAAGAAATCTCCTTTTTATCGACGATTCACCTGACATGGCAGTTTACTGATCTCATCTAGAAATACAGAAACAGATTCCATGTGCAAGAAAAAATCCTGAAAATCCAACAAAACTTTGAAAAACTCTCAAAATTATGAACAATCCTGGAATCCTAAAAACCCCACAAAACCTTGAAAAGGCTTGAAACCTTGACAAACCTTTTAAACACTCACACACCCTTGAAAAACCTTTTAAACCCTCAAAAACTTGAAGATTGAAAACCCTCATGAACCTTTGACATCAATGAAACCCTAACAAATCCTTGAAACTTTAACCCCAAAACCTTATAAGTCTCGAAATATAAAAAAAACCCTCACAATCTTATAAAACTCTCAGAGTTCAGATAAATTCTCAAAAAATTCTAAAACTTTCAAAAATTAAAAAATTTTAACGTAAATTTATAAGAATTAATGTAAAAAATTACAAAAATAAAATAAATATTACTAAAATATTAACGTAAATATATAAAAACTCTCAAACGAATAATAATAAGGTTAAAAAATGATTATAGTAAAAGTAGTTGAAAAACTTGATGTAAATCTGTAAGAATTAAAGTGAAAAATTATAAAAATAAAATAAGTATTATCAAAATATTAACCTAAATGTATGAGATTTAAAATAATAAGTCATAATATAAATTTAATTGAATTAAATTAGTTAAATATAATATTCATATCCAAAAGAAAAAAATTCCGTTTCGGGGTTGGTCCTTGATTCAACTATCTTGGCCAAACGGTGTCGTTTTAGCCTCAAACCCTTCTTTCTCCCCCTACTCTTCTTTTCCCTCTTCACTTTCTCTCTCTAGCGGATAAGCCTCTCCCTTCTTTCTAGACTCAGCCTCCTCTCTCTACCTCAACCGAAACCTTCAAACCATTTCTCCTCCTCTCTCAACCGCGGATGATCGGAAAGCCGGAAGCCCCTGCAATCTCCTCTCTATAAAGTAAATAAATAAAAATAAATAAGAGTAGTTAATCATGGTATCTACAGTTGCTAAGGGGCTCTCTTCTGCTTTATGCTAAATTTGGTTTTTGTGTCTTTGTGTGGTGGCAGGCTATTAGAGTGGGCTTTTCATATTTAGAAAGGATTTCTCTTCGGGAGGATTCTTAGGATTGGAAAAGCGACAAATAATACTATCCCTTTCGTGGTAATGCATTTGAATTCATTCTCGCAAGGCATCAGATCAGGTGAGCTTCCTTTGGCATTCAGTGGACTTGTTCTTGATAAACCTATGTGTATGTATTACTTTGGTGCTAGATATATTAGAAATATAATTGATGTTTTAACCTTTTATCTGATAAATTGTGTTATAAATTAAAACTAAAATGTCATTTTTATTTTTTTTTGTTTTCAATGCATTTTAACATTGTACAGTATATAATTTATGTATTTGGTTGAGAAATAGTTTATTAAACAGAACAGTTCATAGCTAATTGATGGTTAGATATAGGTGGTATCCACACCTCTCTTTGACAACCCAAAATATTTTATTCATGATTAATTCTTGTGTTGAGAAATAGTTTAAGTTAGCATAATTAATTCTTGTTTTGTCTCTAATTATTCATGAATTATGATGTCTTCTCTGCCTAACCGAAAGGTTTAGGGTAATTAGAATTTAAAAACTAGGGCTTGAATAGTGTTGATTGTGTTTGGAGCAAAAATAATTAGGTTTTAAAAAACCTCTTGAATAAAAATTCAAAATAAACAAAATAATAATGATAATAATAATAAGTCTTCTATCCTAATCAAATACTAATAAAATCCTAATAAAGAATTCCAAACTAAATAGAATAATTTATAAAAAAAAATATTTCTAGCTTGTTTATATTGTATACCCTTATTCTAATTTTATAATATAATTTAAGACAAGGAAAGTTAAAATAAAATAATAATCATTATATAAAAAAATTATAATCAAATTAAGGAATCTAAGATCTAAACCCTTAAGAAAGTATTCTCATGTATTGTAACATAATAATATTGATGCCTTCTATTATCTTCAAGAAAAACAATAAACATAATGCACTTCACATGGCATGAAAAAAGAAAAAGAGAAAAGAAAATAGGAAACATAAAACAAAAAACAATTACCTAAACATTTGGAGAGATAGATTTCTAAAAACTACAAATACAATGCAAAAAATAATTATATGTACACAATAGAAAACTCATTATTGTAATAAAACCTATAATTATTATGATTTAAAATACAATAAAATTTATAATAAATTAATAATTATAAACTCATAATTGTCAATACAATAAAATTTATAATAAATTATTTCATTCAAATAGTGCAGGATTAATCAACAATAAAGAAATAAAAACACCAAGACGTTATGTTTGGCTTTTGCATAGCCAACAACACCTTGATAGTTTCCACAAGCTAACAAAGCAGTGTACTTGATCACTTGCCCTCCCTGGATCATATCAAATTCAAAATGAATCATATAGAAACCACTCTAATAACAAAACAAACTTAGATGGCATGATATTCCTTTGTTACTCTACATGTTCGATTTACATCTATCAACGTCACATAAAAACCCTGCCATATTCAATAAAAATTGAATTAATTACCTATAACATGAAACTATTGAAAACAAAACATGTTACAGAGAAACAATAGAATCAGCATGCAAATAAAGCTTAGTGATTCCTGGTATGATTTTCTACAATTGCTTTTTGTATGGCTACTTTCCTGGTATGATTCCATGATTTGGGGTAAATGAAACCATCTGGATTGAGAGGTGTCTAATGAAGAAACTGAACTTTACTAAAACTACACCCCTAAAAGAAGGAATTCAATAGGAGCATGTGAATATCAAATTCAAAATCCATCCAAATCAGATTAGCTAGTCAAACCAAGTACAACATATGAAACCCAACCAAAATAAAAGTGTAAATTATAAAAGTTCTAGAGGAAAAAATCTACTTATTAATTTAGAATTATGCATGTCCATTGTATAATAAATCTAAACGATAGGAATAGATAAACCTATCTCAAAAATCCAAAAATTGAAAATTGTCTGGTGTTTAGTGGCTCTTGGTCCCTAATTCTTTTCCCATCTTTTCAGTTTTTAGATGTGTTGCTCCTGCCTCCAAAGTCCTTACCCCTTGTTGCCCTTTGTTGCCCCTTGTTGCCTCTTGTTGCCGTGCCAACTGCAGTTTCCTCCGACAGCTCCATTGCCTTTGTTCTTCTTTTCTGTTCTTACTGTTAAATCTTCAACTGTTTGTTGTTCTATTCTGTTGTAAGGAGTTTTGTCTTGATTGTGATTCCAGGCATGGATTGAAAGTAATCTCATGCTCTGTTTGGTTGAATGTAGTGGAAGCTTA
The DNA here is from genome assembly GCA_036013995.1 of Theobroma grandiflorum. NCBI lineage: Eukaryota > Viridiplantae > Streptophyta > Magnoliopsida > Malvales > Malvaceae > Theobroma > Theobroma grandiflorum. The sequence goes on from CP142126.1 coordinate 24,237,554, forward strand.
TTTATGTAATTTTAAAATTTTCGTTATCCAATTTCATTTTCTTGTAGGCATCTAGACGGTGTTACTCTGTCAACATCTTCTAAACTAGAGATGAGTGTTTCAAAGGAATAATCCTGAAATTTCAATCAAGATTTTGATATGGACGATTTTGATATATTTTCAGATAAGTCTCTAGTAACCCAAGGTAAGGAAAGCTTCAGAAATTTCTTTTTTCTTTCTTTTTCCTGAGTTGTGCCATTTTTGTGGCAGTTTAAATTAAATATTGAATTGTTTGACAGCTCGTGCTGGTGCTAAGTTTCAACCCAGAGCCAAACTAAAATCTAGAAAGGAAAATTTTGCATCAATTCCTTGTAATAAAAAGGAAGAGGTCGTTACACAATCCTTGTCTAGTTTGGCCAATAGATCGACAAGTCCAAGAGGTTTGTCTTTAGATACGTCAACAACATCTGGAACTGAAGAATCCTTGAAAAACAATTATGAGGATTTATCCCAAATTGCTGTTACCAAAGCAGATGATGTTGGTTTCATTGATGCACCTAGATCTGATGTTCCGGTGACCGTCAATGATCATGATAGCCATTCTGTTCCTAATATATGGGCAAAAGATGTAATGGTCTTTGATTTTTGTGTTTGAGTTTCTTTATGACAAGCTAGATATTGATAAGTGTTATTGGCTTCTGAATTTTACTTGGTTTTAGGTAGATTTTGGTTTGAATCCCTTTGATGATGTTGCAAACCAAGTCACAAATAATGGTGAGTTGATTCTTTTCATTACTCCATATTGTTCAGAGAATTATACTTGAGTGACAGTAGCGTTAATTTCTGTGGCAGGTCAAGCTGGTGGCAAGTTTCAACCCAAGACAAGACCTAAAGGTAAAGTAGGTTCTTCTACTTCAATACCTTCAGAACTTCCTAATGTTAAGGAGGAAGAGACTGTTATTCTAGCATTAATGGGCTCCAATGCAGCTTGTATTGTAGACCCTGATGGTGTTGTAGATGACTGTAGGAGCTCACAAGTAATGACCTCTTCTCAAGTTGCTGTCACAGATTCTTTGCTTTCAGAGGTGGCCGTTTCCAATAGTTCTCATGATTCACATTCTAGTTTTGGAAGATCAGTTGGGGAGGTAAAAGAAAAAATGTTATATCTCCTTTGTGGTATTGGTGTATGCAGTACATTTTTCTTTTTTTGGCTACAGATCATTCAGTACAATTTGACAAATTGGTTCCATCCAAAGGAAGAAAATGGAAAAAGAAAAGTTAACACATTGATGTTACTTTCAGAATGCAGATATATTTTCTGGGTTGGAATGTCTCGACCAATTTCTTACTCAATCTTCTAATAATAATGGAGGTATTCAGATTGATGATGAAGGAACAGGAGCACAGGTGAAGATTAGCACTTCCACAAAAATTACTGAATTTCTTGTTTTTATTTACCACCTTATATGGTTGTGTTTAATATTGATTAATTTCAGGAGGCAGGGGCTTTCCCTGATGTGGAGACTCAAGATATCATGTCTGGTGCAACCATTGCTTCTGGTATGTGCTAGAGCAGCTCCTACGTTAATCTCAGGGTGTTTTTTTGTGTGTATTTCAAATATATTTTTACTTTTAGGACGGCATGCTGGAAAATTCAAACCCAAGACCAGGTTACAAACTAGTGTGGTCCCATCTCAACCTGCTGTGGTTGATATTGTTTTGCATCCTCCAAACTCTCCGTTTGTTCCTTCTGAAACTATGTGCATGGAGAACTCAATTCCTGATCGCTCACCCATGGATTTAGGTGCTTTTATTCCTCCAGATCCTTCTAACTCTGAGTTCCCAGCGAATGAGGAATTGACAAACCTCACAGAAGCTTCTAACCCAGGTGTTACACTTTCTGGAGATGTTCCTAGCATGCCTGGAAAACTGGTAAATCTTTTTATGCATAACTTTCTCCTGTATTTAATCTTTGACTTGGGTAAAACTCTTTCTGAAATTGCATTATCTGATGCTATCCTGATTATGTTCTCCTGTTGGTTCTTAGAGCTCTAATAGCAGGAAAAGGAAGGCCTCTCCAATACCAAATCCTTCTCAAAAGTCCAAACAATCTTCTGCTAGTGATGGGGGGAATGAAAATGGTAAAGCAACAAAGCGGTTGAGAAAGCAGGTAACTAGTCCTAAGCTTGTCGATGATCATGAGGATGGGACTTGTAATGATGATGGCCCAGCCACTGAACCTCCCACTAGTTCTGCTATAGATGAAGATAGAGATGATGCTGATGACGATGATGAATATAATGCGGAGAGTGCATTTTCAAAGAGGAGAACTTCTAGGAGGTCAAAGAAACCCATGGCTGAAAATGAAAAACCTCCTCAAAAGCGTAAGACAACTAAAGATAAACAAGTTGAAAAGCAAAAGAAAGTGAATGAAGCATCGGATCATCCAACAGAAGAACAGCCCCGGAAGTTTTCTCATTCAACTCGTAGAAAGAGAAGATTTGGTTGTTATTACTAATACAAATTAAAGTTTGTGAGACATTAGTCTTTATCTATCTTTTAATCATTTCCTTTTTCTTTTGTAGTGGATGAGTCTTTACTTCACACCCCGGAGGATGAAATTGACTTTGCAAAGGTGGCCTTGAAGGATATTATTCTGCTTGCAGATTATAAGGAGCGAATAGCGGTAATTATTCTGTTTTTCTATAAAAGTTACCATGCTTCCACCCCAACTATGCAAAGGACTTTTACATTAGAATAGTCATATATACTCTCTTTGATTATTCATTTCTATCGTCCATTCCCTGAGATAAATCTTCATATAATGCAGAAGAAAGAGGCAAAAGCATCAAAAATACCGTTGACCAATCAAAGGTATGTGAATCTTTTAACTATAGTTGCATCCTGATAAAACTTTGTGTTTATTTTCTTCCATTTTCAATACTTTTCATGTAATGCTTTTCAATTCAATCAATACGTTGCATTTTTTATTGTGAACTTATGTTTCAGCATCTTAACACAACACTTTTCTCTCTCTCCCTCTCACCCACTAGGTTACTTCTCATATGCTAGTGTCTGTGGAAGTGTTGTTAGAGTAGGTTGAAATTATGCTGTCAAAACCTAACCATGCTTTGGGTAGCAATTGCTTCCATTGAGGTTATGATACTTCTTTTGTTGACAACAAATACTAAACAGAGTGATGCGGGAGCATTCTAGAACTTATTTAAATTAGTTATTTTGATATGCCATTTTGTTTTTACTGTTTGGTTTATGGTTAGTTTATGTTTTTATTTTTTTAATATGGTCATATGATTAGCATGTGATCTTTTAATTTTTACGAAGGGCTAGGATTAAGAGCTGCTGTAAACCTAGTATAACTAGTTTTGTTAGCCATATTATATTGGAATATTTTTGGTTAGAGGTTTTACTACCCTAAACCCTAGTTATCTAGTTATTTTGTTCCAACTTTGATTTTACATCAATTTTTACCTTTGTTCTAGTTTATTTCACTGTTTTAGTGTACTTTTTATTGTTTCTACTGCAGCACTGCATCACTGAGTGTACTGGCTCGCTTGTGAGTTTGTCATTTCTGTAATCATTTCGCATTTTTGACATAATGTGCAGTCCACTGATTTATGTTTTTGGTTATATAATCTTCTGTATAGTACCAAAAACACTTTTCCTGAGGAAAATGCTCATAATGAAGAAAGCTCTATTGCTTCAGAACAAGACCAAGGATTTACAGATGATCAAATGAGTGGTGGGGCTCAATCGAGTTCCTTCTTCTTAAATTACCAGTCTTACATGGACAAAGAACCCAGAGCAAAATGGACAAAACAAGATACAGAATTGTTTTATGGGGTATGTGCATGAAGAATTTTAAATCTTTTTTCTTTCAATTGGAAACCAAGTATTCTTTATATCTGCAATGTAGTCGAAGAAAAATGCATAAAATATCTTTTCTAGTACTGCAAAAATTGTCCTGTCCGGATCTTAGTTTGCATGTGTGTCCAGTGGATGTGTCAATGAATTGATGTGGTAAAATTAATGTGAATCTTATTTTAGTATTATGAAGAGAGGGGTTAGCATCTTAGGACTCGTTCACCACTTTCTTCAATGAATTTATGGTCTGATTTTCAATTGATGTATGCTCTAATGTGTTTTAGGCCATTCGGCAGTTTGGGCCTGATTTTTCATTGATACAACAACTTTTTCCTGGAAGAAGTCGTCATCAGATTAAGTTGAAATTCAAGAATGAAGAGCGTCGATATCCATTGAGGCTTTCTGAGGCTTTAGCAAGTCGTAGTAAAGGTGGATTCCGTTTTTATTGTGTTTGCTATCGGAAGCTCCACTGGTCTACTTATTGTGAGTCGTGCCACGCTTAGGTGTAATATCATTTTACTATCCTGCAGATCATTCCTATTTTGAGAAGGTGATTGAACAGTTGCAGCAAGTTGCTGGACAGGCAGAGCGGGAGTCTAATGGAGATGTTTCAATTGATTTGACACGTGAAGAGGCAGAGTTGACTCCTGAAACTAATGTATGTTTTCTTTTCTTATTTTTTGTTTTCTATATTGATGATAATTTGCCATGGTGCGATGTTGATCACATAACATGAGGTGAACATGTTGATGAGAAGACGTCTCTTGCATAAGGACATAAATCTGTTTGGGAATTGCTACATGCATTTGGAATATTTACCTATTACTGAATTGTTGAGAACTTAATAGGTCATAAACAATAAAACAATCCAAAACTATCCAACTATGTTGATGCTCGGAGAGATCTTTGAATCTGGACTATCTTAGTCTGAGTCTCTTTATGTATTTCACACCATGGCTCACATTTGTCTTGCATGCAATGCTAACCACAACCATGTTTTTTTGTTTTCTTTGGATGGTGGTGGATAATTACTGTCATGATTGTTTGATAAGGGAACATTTGGGTACGTACTGCCTACCCCTTTTGTAGCTATCTAATTGAATTTTGCATCTCCATTGGCGTATGTGATTGCAGGGGGAAGCAACAAAAGCTGAGCAGGATGAGGATGAAGCAGTTGGAGATCAAGAAGCAGATGTTGCTGAAGACCATAGTACTTTTAAGTCTGATGAAACTGATGATGATCAGGAGGACATATTGAGTTCATATAGAAGTGCATTTTAGTAATCAAAGACCAGAAAAGGATATTTTCAGGCAATGTTGTATGTGGGTTTTGCAGAGGAATGGGGATTTGTAAATATAGAAAAGCTCTAGCTCCCACTCTTGCTCACTGCCAACAATCTGTTTCATTTTTTTCCATCTCAAACTCGTATCTCTTTCTGCAATCTGCACTCGTACTATGATTAATAACTTGTTTACCGAGAGAAACAGCTATACACACAGCATAGGTTACTGTTTCTCTCCACAAGTACTTAATCATTGTCTCCTTTCTTTGCTTCACTTAGTAATACCATTAATTTTTTTCTAGTTACTGTAAAAAAACAAATACACATGGAGGGAAATGGCACTCCCTCGGCTCCAACCGCTTACAATGAAACTCTGTTATCAAGAAAATAAAAGCCAACTTACAGATTATATACACATTTATATCTGCAGGGCATATTCCAAAGAATCAAAAGCTGGGATGGCAAATCTCTTCTTTTTTTCCGATAAATTCACTTGACATAGCAGTTTACTGCTCTAGACCTGACTAAATATACAGCAAATCTCATCTAGAAAAAGAGAAACAGATTCCGAGTGCACCAATTTCATGTATTCAAGCCTCCGCCTCAGAAACAGAGAGGTAGCTTAAGATGGCGTTCATGGTATTGAATGAAACTTTTAAACTTAAAACCACCTCTGGTTCCTGCAGTAGAAAACAAACGTCAAACTCTACTTTCCTGAATCCTGTCAGAGTTATTTCCTTCCAAAATTTTCTTTTCTCTTTTTAGTTAACTTCTTCTGCTAGGCCAAGAAACCATTGTTTCATTCGACACAGCATTCCAACAACAGTGATCGTCACCAAGGAGGATGAAGATTTCTGTTCTCAAAGACGTTGCTTCACAGATTGCTGCCAGGATCGATTTTCTCATAACTTACCAAGCATGATTTGAGCCATGATCTGTATCAATGGGAGAAAGCATACATATGAATTCTACCCGCCGGTACTACAACTTTAGATCACGAAGGACCAGTGCTACCTGAAGACCTGCCCCAAGCGATGATGAGAAACTTGCAATGAGAGTTTAATTGTGTTGCCCTAAGAAAATTTAAATCTGAATCAACGAGAGAAAGCATTCATACGAATACTACCCGCTGGCATCACAACTTTAGATCACAAAGGACCAGTGCTACCTGAAGACCGGTCCTAGTGATGATGAGAAACTTGCAGTGAGAGTTTAATTGTGTTGCCCTGAGATGATTGACATACGTCAATACACTCCTCCAAATCCGCATCACATGTTAATAAAACCCAGTCAGAATCATCATCTAAGTACTTGAGATCAAATCTACTTATGTCATCTATATTAAATCGTCGTGCAATTTCATGCAATAAATCTTTAAACCGCCATTTATTCTGCATGCGGAGTCGGATCTTCTCTTCTCCATATGTGACCTTTATCCTTTGAGCATTGAAATCTTGAGCAATCTGGCTAGTATTCTTCGATATGGGTTGAAGACTGTCAGAAATAAGCTGTTCATTGAGAGATTGAAGGCTCTGGGATCTTGGGAACAGCTTTGGTCCTTCTTGACTTACAGCATGCAGCTCCGCGTCACTTCTGACCCTTTTTAGCTCACAATCCCCAGAGCTTTTTCCGATTATAAGATCTCCATTACCAGAAATGTTAGAAGGTTGATGTGTTCCACTGGAGTAGCATTGACTTGAACTGGAACTTTGACTACATGAGGATGAAGGTGAATTTGAAGTAGCAGCTTGGGGCAGGAAATTATCACCCTCAGGCTGTATGCTTGTTTGCTTTGGCTGATCATTCAGCCTTGTGGTTGTTAATGTTCTGGTTCCTGATAATTTTGGAGAGGCCAGCTCTGGAAAGTTTGAATAGAAGGAACTAATATGAAATGCACCAGAGGCACCTTGTACTGAGTCGATGACGTTTTGGAGCTTCCGTAACGAGTGTCCAACTTTCTTGATTTTTCGAGAAGGCCAGCGTTTTATTCCATGTTGCCTACAGATTCTTTTCAAGGTTGTGGGGCACACTGAAAATAGAAGAATATTAGGAAATGACATCAATTATAGAGAAATAATAGAGAATAATATACATTTATCTTCATTAGCATACCATGCTATATAGCAAGGATACTTTCTGAAACACATACCATGAACCAGAAAGATAGTAGCCATTACAGTAACAGACAGACCTCTTTAGTTCAAACATTTAACCTTTTTCTTTCTCCATTTTTCAACAGTAACTACTTTTAAGAAAACAGTATTAGGCTATTTATCTACCAAACTTACAATTCAACCAAAACATTCAATGAATTTTATGTTTATTGCAATAAAACTTACCACCAATGCTTTTTGCAGCATCTTTTAGGCTTCCAGCAAAATGTTGGTGGAGGACTTGCAAAGTGATTGTTTTTTCTGCCTTGGTACGCCTTTTCTCTCCTGTTTTTCCCATAGCCAAACTTGTAAAGCTAATCTCATTGAAAGTGGAATCTCCACATTCAACACTTTCTCTTAGGCCAACATGTTCATGATGCTGCTTCAACTCAGACAATTCTTCATCCAACATTGCCCTTGGTTTTTCCTTTCCAAGTTCCAAGGCAGCAATAGTGCTCTGTTGAACCTCAGTGATACTGGCAGTCCAAGATGAATTTTCTGAAGAACACTTTTGTGAACGATGAGTGCACTGCTCTTTTGATAACTGATCTCTACTAGGTATGCCATCCGAAGGGGCTATAACTTCGCTAACTGCCAAATCTGTTTCTTCCTCTAGCTCTTTATCTGTTACAACCCGTAAGCTACAGCATACTTGTCGTATAATGATGGATAGTGAATTAAGCATCTTCTTCTGTCCTTCGGGATCTCTGCAGTCTGTAGGTAAGAAGAACTCCAATACAAAGTCCGCATTACCAGTGTGGATGCATCGCAGACGAATTGCAACAGCAGCATGCAAGTTAAACATCATTGCATGGTGAACAAGGGGATATTCAGTCTTTTTAAAGGAAGTTATGTCAGCTGAGAAGCATGGTTGGTTAGTCATAAATGCTCCTCCAGCAACACCCTGACCTTTTAACAAGTGATGCTCGGAGCAAGCCTCATGAAAACCCAGGACATTAGGATCACCTATATGGCAAGCATCATCCACGGTAGACACACAATGAACATAGTTATCAGTGGAATGCCGGCAGCCCTCTTTACCTTGCTCGATACAAGAAACCCAAGTCTGAGCCAGGGGTAATCCATGTGTCTCGCAAGCACATCTTAAAACTTCTTTAATCTCTGGTAAGCCAGCTTGGTAGGCTTTATTGCATGCCTGATAAAACAGGAGTCTAACCCATAAGTGCAAGAACAAGTTTTGAACTCCGTAGCAATTGAATTTATTCCATAACTGAGAGAATTTACCTTTACGTTTTGAGTGCTGGAAGCTATAGAACTCCTAAGATTGACAGCCTGCTTGTAAAGAAAAACAGGATTAGTGAGCATTCTCAAGACTTGATTGGTAAACTGCTTGCTCCAAAATGCAACTATAAGCACAAAGTTAATCATAACTGCCTATGACACAGTATAAATCTTAGTTCCTATTTCAATATAAATGAAAAATCATGAAAACAAGAATAGAAGTGAATAGAACTTTTAAATATTTGTTGTCCTTAAATTGGGTAGTGTATTAGCACAAGATTCCTAACGATAGCTAGTTTAAAACTGATGCATTTAACAACGTCGCAGCATCAACAATATTTGCAATTACTCATATGTGATAGCCAAAGAGATAATAAGAATAGAAGAAAACATCAACAAGCAAACTTATACAAGGAATGACAAGTTTAATATGAGACAACCACTAAAAACTCAACATGTTTCTTCAAGCAAAAAAAGAAGAGTTTCATTATGAATTAATCATTAGTTCCACGCATATGATTGACCATGTTCCAAATGCAATTTCAAGTAATTATTTACCAAGACTTGCAACAAAGGTAAATTAATATTCATTAAGAATTCCTGTCTATAATAATAAACTAGTTGAACAAGAAAAAAGTACATAATTCCATCACCTCTCAAAAAGGAAAACATAAAACAGGCAAAGAAAAGGACCTCTAATGCCTTGCAAACGCTTTCGAGCTCAGGACGAATCTTGATTTTCTCGGTAGTCATCACAACTTCAATAACACCCAAGCAAGTTCTGCTACCCTGTTCAAAAACAGGAAGGGCAAAGGTTCCACGGACATCATGTTGTTGAGCATGACCTAACCGTGGGTATTCATCACTTCTAAAGAATCGGACATCAGGAGTCCACTCTGGAACCTTACTCAAGAAAACCCGACCAGGCAGTCCTTCAGGGTCCTTGGAATCCTCCTCTGCTGGGAATTGATATTTGACGGAGATGTTCCTGTAACTTGCAAGCCTTTGGCTGTTGGGATCGAGTGAAAAGGGTTGTTCACTGGTAGTTAGAACACGTCTACCTCCTCTATTTACAGGTACCCATAGTTGTACAAGGACATCTTTTTCTTTTGCGAAATCTTTAATGTAACCAAGTGCCTGAATTAACCTCTGCATTACAGAAGTTGCAGGACCTGGACTAGTTCTGGGTCCAATCCACCACCTTTTGCTCAGCTCAGAACCTTCAGTTATACAATTACCATGTGGACTGTGACTTCTGTCAACATCAGCCATGTGGCTAAATTGAGGACTGACCAAATTTTCAGCTTGAGTCCCATTCATATGTGAATTCCCAGGCAACAACGATCTCTGGTTCTCTCCTTGATTATGTATTTGAGAGAGGCCAGCGCCCAAATCACCAGTGTTAGACTCTGAAGTAGGCCACATGAAAGCAGGATCAAAGAAAGCATTTGAGCTGGATGGACTAAGAGTAAGGAATTCAGATCCCTCTGCTGTCTCCAACCAGCATCCATCTAAAAACAATTCATCCATGTAATCAAAGTCCATTGCTGAATCTGAAGGCCCGCCCAGCATGGCGCCTGGTGAGAAAACGGCATCTTCCATGGTGGCCTTATTCCCACTGAATTTAGAAATCCAAGGTCCCTCAGGATGATCTAATGTCAACTATAAATCTGACAAGAATAACTTCTAGGATGAATTCCAGTCTTCAAAAGATAATCTGCCCAGATTGACCAAACAAGACCGATCAAATTCTTTAGGAACACCAACTTGGATAAGATCATGAGAATATAATGAAATTCCACAGAGAATCGGAAACAGCAAAGCCGATCGACAAAAAGCTCAAGGCAAAGCATAGGGAATAAATAACGAGTATCATACAAAGATTAGGCTTCCCTTTCGCTGTTCCGCATCAAATATCAGTCAAAAGAAGAAAAAGAAAAGATACAAATCACCAGCAAGTAAGACGAGAATCAATCAATGGATAAATCTCAATTTGAGAAGCACCATATTTTCACGGTAAAAATTGAAAACGAAAACAAAAGAACAAACAAAAAAAAAATCCCACTTTCCACAGATTCTTCTCAAGTTGGTGGGCTGATACCTTTTCCACTTTTTATTCAAGATTCTCGTTTTCACAGAAGGAATAAAGAAAATACGCTTAAATGAAAGTATTTTCACCATAATCCCTATTACCAGAGCTAACTAAGCTGGTTTATGTACTAATATAACCCAAAACACTAATCATTAAACGCAAGAGATTTTCATTTTCTTTAAAAAAAAAAAAAAAAGACAGCAACTCACTATGTACTATGTGGAGATTCTTGAAGATACCCCAAATCTGAAACCGGTACTTCACCTATATTATGTTTTATTATTTTATTATACTTTGTTTTCTTGAAAGTTGAAATAGCTCAAAGAGGAAAAAAAAAAAAAAAACCTGTCTGAGAAAGCAGGAATTGAAACAGGCTGTCTCTCTTCACAACTCCACAGGATAAGACCAGTTGCTTCTCATAGTTATTATCTGCGACCACTTTAGAAAACTCAGACTCTTATGATTCCAGGTTATTGACAATGAAGATTCTGCCTTTCAAGCATTGGCCCCACGCCACGCATAAACAACTCCCTTCCTTGGGCCTTGAAATTCTAGATGGCAAAAGTCAACTATTTGCAGCCCACCGCTGGATAATGAACCAGGCAAATTTATCTGCCTGGCTGTTGCTGTGCTTTGTTATATAAATATAGTAGGTATCGCTGTATTATATAATACTAATATTACACAAATGAGAAGTGAACTCACGTTTCTTCAAGTGGTAAAAAAAATGGGGTTGCTTGCTTGACTGTGTGCCACTTGAAGAAAGTCTCGAGATGCTCTTCTCTCCCCCCGTCACTCACACTACTCGGCAACAGCAGCTTCCACACACAACCTCTCTCTCTCGCTCTCTCTCTCTCTATTAATTTATTCCACAAATGCAAACAAATCTTATTTTATTTTATTTATTTTTGTTTATAATATTCAACGAGCAACTGGTGCACGATGGGTGGCTCCAAGCGAGTCCGAGTCAGACTCAACATAGTACTTTTCCCCCTTTACATCAAAAGTTAAATCTTCTGTTTTTTAATTGTTACATAAGTTAGAAGTATTTCTTTTTTTCCCTCTGCCTGCTGGATTCGTTTATTCTGACGATTTGTGTCTATCAATCATTCTGTGTTCCCTATGCTGCCGTGTTCCTTACTTTCTGCTATATTTCCATTTCTTTAACAACGTTCCAAACGTGCCAAATTGTTCAATGCTAGTACGACTATATTCCCCATTTTCGCTTTTAATGAAATTATTCATCCTTCCACGCTAGTAGTACTGCTATATTCCCCATTTTCGCATTAATGAAAATTAATTATCATTCTATCGAATATAAATTCATATTTATAAATATTAAATAGAAAATATCAACAAATATTAAATATGATGATTAATTTTTTTATTAAAACTTTATTTAAATATAAATTAAGAATTTTGTTGAATACAATAAAAGATCAAAAATTTAGTTGAAAAGGTGATCATAATTCAAGAATTTTTCTTGCTATTTAAGCCTTACAAACAATCAAAATTGTGATATGAACAACGTAAAATGGCATATTCTAATGTAGAAAAAAAAAAAAAGGGGCTGCTGTCAAGAACAGTTGAGGTTTAGTTGCAAGGCAAGTCGGCGTGTAGTAACCACGCCGGTCAAGAGGCCCAGGGCGAGCAGTGTGAGCCACATCCCCTCCATCAACTTGACAAACCTCAATCATTTCAACAACATTCCACGCAAAGTAGGTAGGCCTTTTCCTCTTTCATTTCTCTCTGTTTTTTCCCCTGAAACCTGTTTCTCCGCCTTCGAAGAAAAAACAATGTATACTACCAAGTACCAACTGTTTCAATCATGCATAACCTTTTAATATAGACCAAAATTTGAGAGCCAAGAGAAACGTGTAATACATTATTACCGATATCAACCTCAGAACTTGATATGATTTAATTCACAAATAACAAAATACATTAGGTAATTAAAAAATAAATATTAGTCCTTCTGTCCGTTTTCATATTTTCTTCTTTGACTTTCACAAAAATTAAAATAAACGATGTTCAATCAAATTTAATATAAAAATGTATAAAAATATTTTAAAAATGCATTTATAATATAAAAAAAAGAATATTATAGTATTTATAACGTGTGCACATACGCAATCTTTAGTCTAGGTAAGGTAATGACTTAAGATTTATGCGTAAAACAGACTGCGCATAAAAGGGTAGTGGTGGGATTGATTATGAGGTAAGAAGATTCTAGTTATATTATTAAATTCATTTAATGCTAGCATGTTGTAGGATTTTTAATCTTAATTCATCAACGTTGGTGATAGTACGGTTCTAATCCGTATACTTTTACATTAATATTACTTTAATTCTGTGTTTGAATGCAAAGGATTGGAAGGAAAAAAAACAGAGTGGAGGAAACGAAATTGTGATTTCCCTTTCACTTCTTTCGGTGTTTAGTGGAAACACTTCAGGAACAGCTAAACTTAAAATGTCATAAGTTTGAATTAGAAAAAAAGAAACAAAATTCAAATTGAAATCAAGTCGTACAAGAAGGGGAGAATTTTATAAGCACTTTGTCTCACATCATTAGTTTGAAAATCCTGAAAACTATTGTTAACAAAAGCCACCAAAAATGACAAAAACCTTTTCTAAAAGCCATTGGTCCTTCCGTCTCTCTCTCTCTCTCTCGTTTTACACTTAATATTTTTATTTTTTATAATTTTTTTTCATATTAACAAGTACTAAATATATATTCTAATAAATTTTAAATTTAAAATTCTAATTTTTTCATAAAATTTATAAAAAATTGAAATACGATGAAAATACCATTTATTAACATTTGCCAAGAGATAAAGAATTAAAATAATTGGCAAGGACAGAATATTTGTGATTGGGGACGAGAAAGGAAGGAAGTAGCCGACCAGTTGAGTTGGGAGGCGCAACTTGGAAGCAACGCTCCAAGCTCGAGATGGGAGGGTGACACATAATCCTTAGTTCCAACGAGATACCCGAGGCTGTCCACTGCAAGCAACTATCCTCGGTTTCAGGACACGGGCCGAATGGATCTTGCCTCGGTTTTTTCAGGGTTCATTGTCCATTGATTTTTTTTTAATTTCTTATTCTCTCTTTTTTGATGAACTTATCCATAACAAAAGATCTGGCGTCCGATTTGTTATTCGATCAGTTTATCTGATTAGTAGATGTCGAACTCGTTTCTGTTCCAATATGCTCAAGCTCAGGTCTCTTAAAAGTTCGGAAGATAGCCAAGCTTTCAGAATAAGCAGAAGATTACATCATACGGGCCTTGATTCATGCATATGAGTGAACAAAGCGGACGCAAAGCCCAAAGAGTTGAAAGAGAAATGTGCTAGTCGTAGTATTTTGTTTTTTATTTCTAGTTTTGGTTTAGTGGCGCGCTGCCTCCGGGACATTGCCGCTTCTGGCCGCACGAAGCGAGACATGACTGAGACAATATGCTACGTAACGAGTAAGGTAGGCCCAAGATACCACAGAGACAAGCATGCATCTATCAATATTCATGGTACTCGAGCAATGTAGCAGTGCAATTTCAATTCGAACAGGTCAGAAAATAAACAGTAAATATTATGCGTACAGCATTTATTAAATAGGATGATCAGGTTGAAACTCACATACATACATGCAAGTTTGTTTAGAACATATTACAATATGGCAGAGAACAAAAGGATCAACAGTAAGTTTATGGTTCCCAAACAACCAATATATTTCAGTCCTCGCTCATCACCCTCTGCAACTCCAAGCCTCCAGGTCGATAGTCTATTCAAATGCTTGGCTTCACATTGAGACGAGATGCTAGCTTCTGACCCAAAGATTTGCAAGCCTGTATCACATGTCAGTCATTGATACCACATGAGTAAGTTAATTCCAAAGATCAGATCTATAAAGCCCACACTGATATGATTTGAGAAGCACTGAGAGGAAGAGAGTTTAACCTGAGACCAGTATGTGATCCATATGCTGCGGATTTCATGAGTGACACGTGGATCAGACAAGGCATCAACCCAACGGCAGATGAATCGTTCTTGCCTGGTTGCAGTAAGACAAAGCAAAATAAAAGAAAAAATGAGACTGATATTTTGATTTATCCATTTATTTTAATTTAAAACCTAAAAACAGCTTAGAACCCAATGATACCTGTCTGGTGCCCAGGATCGGTATCTCTCTCCTGGCTGTTTAAAGTTGTTCTCCTTCTCAATAATGCACTGCATCAACCAAAAGACTTAGTAAGTACATTACTCTCACCAACCAAAGATATACCGACTTATAGATAATCTTGGAAGCTGTGTGCTAAACTTAAAGAAGACAAGACACCGCAAAGCTTGAAAACTTAAATAGAAACCATAAAGAAAGAGAGTAAATATTATCCTCTACCCTCTTCCCTATACATAGCAATCAGACAAACAGGCTGTCTACCATTGCTTCAACATTGGATGGTGGGAAATTAATAATTACTTCAAATGCTTCTTCTGCAGCTTTTATATCAAAATTTAAATGTCAAAATCCAGCAAATGGTTGTCTAGAACTGGATTGTGCAAAAACATACATATATGCTCATGTAGTTGAACAAACATGAACTGCATTGCTAAACTTGGTTGAAATTAGAAACATCACTTTGAAAATCAGACAGAAGAAGTAATAGGAACTGACCTTCTCACGCCTTCCAGTGCAAACAGCACTAGGGATAGGGAACCTCTCAGCATGACGAACAGGATCATACCTTGAAGGGAAGTAATTGATCTGAAAAACAGCATCATGGCTTCTGATCAGAACACTGGCCATCATGACTTAAAGCATGCATGTCTTAATCTATGCGAGTCTTGAAAACAAACATATATATTTAGTTCAACCCATTCACACAATCAGGAACCAATTGTCATGCTAGGAGAGATTAATAGAAAAATGGTGCATTACCTCCTCATCCCTGTGCATGAAATTCATAAAACCTTCATGGTGATTGTTGTGATGAGCACACTTGGGAGCATTGGCTGGGAGTTGCAGATAGTTTGGTCCAAGCCTGTGCCTCTGGGTATCAGCGTAGGAGAAAATACGAGTCTGAAGCAACTTATCATCTGAGTAGTAGATTCCAGGAACCACAATGGCGGGGCAAAATGCAAGCTGTTCATTTTCGGCAAAGAAGTTGTCAATGTTCTTATTCAACACCAAGCGCCCAACAGGCTGCAGGGGCAAGATGTCCTCAGGCCAGGTCTTGGTCACATCAAGTGGGTCAAAGTCAAATCTGTCCTCATGGTCAGGATCCATTGTCTGGATGAAAAGCTTCCACTCAGGATAGTTTCCACCTGCAATAGAGTCATAGAGATCCTGAGTGGCATGGCTATGATTAGCTCCTCCAACCTTGATTGCCTCTTCTTCCAGCAAGCATTTGACCCCACAAGTGGGTTTCCAATGGAATTTCACATAGTGTGCTTTTCCAGCCTTGTTGATCAGAGTATAGGTGTTGACACCAGAACCTTCCATGTGTCTGTAATCTTGTGGAACACCCAAATCATCAAAGAGGAAAGTAAACATGTGCAAGCTCTCAGGATGGTGTGAGAAGAAATCAAGGATCCTCCAGTTCTCCTGGATGTGAGACTTAGGGTTGGGTTTAAGAGCATGGACCATATCAGGGAATTTCATTCCATCACGAACAAAGAAGACGGGGAAATTGTTTCCGACAAGATCAAAATTACCCTGAGTTCACATGAAAAGTTTAGAATATGAAGAAACCAACAAGTTTAAAAGCAAACCAATATTTCAACAAAGTAATGCATGATAAACTCAGGATTATATTCATAAATAAACCTTAAACCCAATAAAAAAGTATGATCATACAATTTTGAGTAAAAAATTCTTCAAAGCACGTTTAATGACTTTACCAAAGTTACAGGTGCTCTAAACTTCTTCCTTTTTAAAATTAGAAGGCACCAAATGCATCCATCAAATTAGCTAACCCAATTAGTGACACAAAGGAGGTGGCAGGTAAACTCTCACCTCTCGGGTGTAAAACTTCACTGCAAAACCACGAGGGTCCCTCAGGGTTTCAGGGCTTCCACGCTCGTGGATGACAGTTGAGAAACGTACAATAACAGGGGTCTGAACTCCAGGGGCTCGCAGAAAATCAGCACATGTAAGGTGAGAAATGTCATGGGTGACCTCAAAGAAACCCTTTGCACTGGCTCCCCTAGCATGGACAACACGTTCTGGAATCCGCTCCCTATCAAAGTTGGCAAGCTTCTCCACCAGATGGTAGTCCTCAAGGAGAATTGGACCTGTCAAATAAAAATGTAGGATCCAAATTATCAACACCATTTGTTAAAAGAAAATTGTTCCTACAAAGAATATTAACATAGTCTTCAAGTTTTACAATTTGATTGACACAAAATGCCAAGTGCAAACCCCAGCCCCTCACCCAGCAAAAAAAAAAAAAAGGAAAAGATGGTTTTCAGTCCAGTAGTTACAGGAATGCATTGCATAAGACTACCATGTTAGTGATAGTGATAGTGATATATAATCAAATAGGAACAACCTAAGCACAATATAACAACAAGGATGCTGATCACGGCACAAATTATAATGATAAAGTGCTCTTGACAATCATAATTATAGCCAAAATGAATATCAACTAAAGAGGAAAGTGCTCAAGAAAAATCATGACTAATAATTTGACAGTCAATAGCGGATGATTTTCATTATAGTTACACAAGTACTATTTCTATAAAAACAAAAGAAAAAGGGGGAGAAAATCATATACCTCTGGGTCCAACAGTGAGTGATGAGTTGTTGTTCCAAACTGGAGCACCAGAATTAGTTGTCCAGAATGGGGAATTGAAAGCACTTGATGGGCGGTACTGCATCATCCAATTTAGAATACCCAAAAAGAATGATTATTCACTAACGAACTGTAATCGCAGAGAAAAATGAAAAAAAAAGAAGAAAGAAATTCAACTCGATTCATCAAAACTATTATTATAAAGAGACTTATTTGAAATGGCTTTTCAGTAGTTCAGTCTTCGGAAGTTAAAAATAATTTTCTCCCTAAAAAGCGATTTCTCATCTAATAGCTTAAGATAAGAAACGATTAGGAACATCCTAAAGAAAAGTTTAATCGAAGCAAGCAAGGCCACGTTACAGAAATCCAATTAACAAAAAACGAAAAGAAAAGAAGGAAGCAGAATCGATCAAAAACGAACCTCAGCAAGATTTGATTGAAAGAAGACAATAATTCGTCAAAAACAAATACAAAGTCGAATTAAATCCAGCAAACGATTATTAATTACAATTAGAATCGGAGAAGAGAAAGAGTACCTTGTAGGGATCCATTAGTGAAGGGAAGTGCAGCGGCAGGAGGAAGAGAGAGTTTGGTAAGAAAAAGAAGTGAGAGAGAAGCGTTCGTGTGCCAATCGGAGGTTGGCCGGTTCAATTCGGCGATTATTTATAGGGAGCTCGTGGCTCGCGATTCTATTTTTTTCTCCCCCGTTATCTGGAAATGCAGTGATTGTTTTGCCACGCGATATTCTTACAATGTTCTCATCCAGTTTCACGTCTCACCTTAAATAGTCGGCGAGGTTTATCTCTTTCGAAATATAATCTTATTGCTAACGTGTACTTATGGATATTTGTTAAGGTTTGTTAAAATTTTATTTTATAAAATATATTATTTTTATTAATTAAAAAATAATATAATCACGCCTTAGCAATGCCTATAAATAGTCGTTGATGTTTATCTCTTTTCAAATATAATCTTATCTTTAACATGTGTTCACGGATATTGTTAAAATTAGTTAAAATTTTAGTTAAAATTTTTTATTTTCAAAAATATATTTTATTTTATATATTATTTTCTGCAATTAAAAAATAAATGATACATTAATTATAATATTGCCTTAACAAATGTCTATAAATAGTTATTGGATTTTTATCTCCTTCTAAATATAATCTTATTGTTAACACCTATTTATGGATTTTGTTAAAAATAGTTAAAATTTTATTTAAATTTTTTATTTAATATATTATTTTTATCAATTAAAAAAATGAATGATACATTAATTATAAATTTTTTCTTATAAATATCACCTTACCAAAGGTCTATAAATACTCATTGACTTTTATCTCTTTCTAGATATAATTAAAATT
The DNA here is from genome assembly GCA_036013995.1 of Theobroma grandiflorum. NCBI lineage: Eukaryota > Viridiplantae > Streptophyta > Magnoliopsida > Malvales > Malvaceae > Theobroma > Theobroma grandiflorum. The sequence continues at coordinate 24,256,336 of CP142126.1, forward strand.
TGATACTCATTATCTTGATAAAAGAAAAAATAAATATTCTTGTTTAAAAAAATAAATTATTAAATTTGATAATTGATGTTAATAATTAGAATAGATTCATAAACATTTCTTGGGAACAAATAGATTCTTAAACTTCTCTATTATTTATATTATAACAAACTTGTTTATAAGTTTAATATTTCATAAGTAAAAAATTATAGATTATTTTTTTAAAAAAAATGAATTTAATTTAAAACTTTCATCTCTTAAATGTTTTTATGTATTTATATTATTTTATCATAAAAAATTAAGTTAATATAATTGAGTTTTAAATATTAATTATTAATCTAACATAAGTTTTGAACAAATTCCATTTCAATCAAATATTAATACCATCAAATTTTAAAACCTTTTTTTGTCAAAATTTAACTAAAATATAACTTTAGTAATATTTAAAAAAAAGCTTGAGATATTTTCAGACATTTGGGAAAAGACAAATTATCGTGAGCGGCCGAGAAATTGGAATCCCCGCCGATATTTATGGTATGAAGATGGAGAAGATCGGGCCCGGGGGGGCGATATCATTGAATTTATTTATGGCAACAAATGCAAGAAAAAGTTTAAAAATTACTTAAATAATTGAGAACGTCCGGAACTGATGGATCCTTATCTCGGGATTGGATTTTTGCTAGAGCCAATGCACAACCACTTACGGCAGGAGTTGACATGACCACCGCACGATGACACGTCTGCAATAAAGTCCTTGAAATGTGTGCTCTCCGCCTTAAAGCCTTGAAGCGCCCCGAAGGGCCCGGATAGAGTTTTTTAAGAGTAGTGTGTTTTTTTTGGAGGTTTCTATGAGAGAGTGTGAAAGCTGCTAAGCTTTGCTAATATGCTGATAAGATTTCACTGGGCCTTTGAGCTCATCTTAGCCACAAGACTGCCTCTTGGCCCACATATAATAGAAAAAAAAAATAATTTGGTTTAAATAACCAAAAAAAAAATCAAAATGATGTCTGTTCATGTAACTGAATTTTTATATTTTTATTATATTTAAAAATATTTTATATTTTGATATATATATATAAAATTTTATTATTTCATCTTGTTCATATAAATCTTTAATTTTAAATAAAAAATAATAGATCATTAAACTTAATCTTAATGGCTATTTTCTATTTATATAGCATATGACATGACAAATGTGAAAGGTAAAATTTTGTCAAACATTCATAAACACATCTATAAGATTTGGTGTCATTTACAAATTTTTACATGCATTTATGCTACGTGTAATTGAAAGAATCACATTTGTTTTAGCACCTTTTCAAGTGAAAAAAGAAAAAAGGAAAGGGGATTGGGTTTTTATCAATGCCTGATATTTTGTGCATTGTTTTCCTTAAATGATGCTTGATATTTTTCGATTTGTGATCATTCTTCAGAGAAGTCCAGAAGGTTTCCTATCTGGGAATGCAAATTAATTTTTTTTTCCCTTTCCATTAGGTTTGAACAACCAAAATACACCTATTTTGGATATATTTTTATGACCTCTAATGCTCTAATATGGAAAAAGAAGTACAAAATCTTACCCTTTGGAAGGAGTTTTCTAATTGATAAACTAGCAGATTGTGCACGTCACTGTACTTCAAAGTTCAAAACTTTAGAGTAGCCAATACTCATTTCAACCAATTTCAATATTAAATTTAAGGGTTTTTAAAAAAATATTTATTACTTGTCCGCATGTGAAATTTAATAATTTTTTGAAAAAAATATTTTTATCGAAATTATGATAAAATTTTGATTTTGATATATTTTATATCAAATTTAAATGTTTTATAATTTAAATGTTTAATTTTTTTAAATGAGAGAAAACAAAATCATGAAAATAAATTTATAAATAAAATTTTAAGATAATTACCCAAAAAAAAATTTGTAATAAGCATTAGTAATTCAGCGATAAGATGTGTTTACGACTCAAACGGTAACTAGAAACTAATGGAAAAATTTAGGAAAATCAAACACTAATACGCGGCAAGTACAAGCAAAGGATACTTGCTCCAAATTACGTACCGACCACAATGAATTGATATCACTGAACAGATACCATCATCTCCATAGTTGTTCAACATGAGCAAAGCGAATTGACCCCAAAATGAAACGAAAAGCATAATCAACAATTAATTGAGAATTTAGATTGCAGTGGTAAACATTTATGGAATTTGTTCAGACTTGCTCATAAGCTGTAAAAGCGCATTTGCTTTCCTCCGTGCTCTTATTGTTCCACTCTGGGAGATCTCAATCAAATGCTCGTATACACCAAACTGAAGGGCTGCAAGAGTGTGAGATGAATTACTCGAACCCAACGAAAGAAGAAGCGAGGTTGCACACTCCTTGTTCTTAGGGGTACCATCTTTGATGAAGTCAACTAGAGTTTCAATGAATGAAAGCTGACCGATGTCATGTCGCCCCTCCGGGTGCTCTGCAAGTGTTAAGAAGATGGAGAGGGCCTCATCAACCATGTCTAGGTTTCTGTCCTCGAGAATAAGCAGTAAAGGTGGTACAATACCAGCATCAATGGCCCTGGCCTTGTTTGCATGGTTGAGAGATAAGTTGAACAGTGCGGTGGCAGCATCCCTTTTACCTCTGATCGTCCCGTTCTGCAACAAATCTACCAGTGGGGGAATGCCACCTGCCAGAGCTATTGTTACTTTGTTTTCGGGAAGCATTGACAAGCTGAATAAAGCTGCTGCAGAGTTCTCTCTTGACTCCATACTTCCATTTTGCAAGATTTCGATTATAGCTGGTATTGCTTCTTCATTAGTTATGAGCTTCCTATTAGACTCATCGATGGATAGATTCAACAAGGCTGTTACAGCATGCTCTTGAATTATAGAATCTGGATAGGACAGCAGCTGCACCAGTGGTGGGATCGCTCCACATTTAGCAAACAAAACTCTGTTCTCTGGGTTCTCTTTGGAAAGCATACGAATATCCTTTACTGCCCTTCTCTGCACTTCTAATTGACTGGAAGATAGTTCCCCAACCAAAAATGAGATTTTCTCTATGTGTTCCGCAGACGAGCCCTCGGAAGATGCAAGATCCTCTTTCTTGGGGACCTTGAAATTGTTCTTCTCACACCATTCGGTGATCAGGTTCTTGAGGGCATAATTTGGCGCCAGTGACAAGTGATCTAGAGTCTGCCTGGTCTTTGGGCAGGTGCGATGGTTAGAATCAAACCACTTCTGTATGCTTTCTCTTTCAAATGTCTGAATTTGGATGGAAAACAATGAAACAAGAGTAAATTAGCCAGTTTTCCAATCGCATAACATCATGGTCTAGTAAGGTGAATAACATAAAGAAATTCAGGATAAAAAAACATTAAAGATTATGCTCTAAAAAATACAAGATAAAGAAGATTTAATTAAGATATTCGACTTTTTTCATTCAAGTTATTTTGTTCGTATCTGTCTATATAAATCGTATGCATATAATTTTTCGTGTGTGACTCATATCCTAAGTTAATTTTCCTTTACAAGCATTGTGTCCCCCATAACTAGTTTGCAAAATTGAATTTAGCGCATGGATATCACATCACCTGTCCACTTGCAACAACAACAGGATCTGACATTAATTCAAGTGTGATTGGACAGAGGAACTCAGGAGGAATTATTAAAGATTGGGACTTCACCAACATTTTAGGCATGACAGGATCATCAAGGATATTTGTCACTTCCATGCCTAATATTTGCTTGAATTTGTTGAGAAGTTCTACGATTTGCGGTGTAGACTCTGAAGTCTGGCCTCTTTCTTTAGCAAGATTCCTCACAGATATACTTTCTATCTTCAAATCCTCCACGGAATGCAGATCTAGCTTTTTGGCTAGCCTTTCTATTATGGCTATATCAGCATTCGTTTCATCAGTTTTTGAGGATACCACCATCAAATCTACTGCAAGTTCTATATCCTGTGTATCTGTTCTCTTTTTAGCTCGACTTAATTGTGTTTGCATTAGCTCAACCTGAATAACAACCGCAAGACAAAAATTCTTAGAATAATTAATAAATTCTAAATAAACATGATGTTTGAATAGAGCAAAAACAGTCATTAATTAAAATCTTTAAAACCCTGAATAATAACATATCTTATTCCGTGGACGCTAAGTAATGTTATCTTACATATTGAAACCCTAAAAACGTGAAAAGATGACAAATTCAACTCATCCTCAGACTGTCAAAGCTGACATTAAAAGACATACAAGATATGATGCTGGCAATTGGTTAATTTTGGAGCCATTTTCATCTTAGTGGTTTTTGTTCATTGTTTTGCACTAACCAGCACTATCTTATTCTGTTTACAAAGAAATTTGGTTTTTTCAAAAAAATAATTTAACCTATCCTATCAAATTTTCCCATCAGGATTATAGAGCTCTCAGATTAACATCTTCATCTATGTTACATACATGTCAACGCCCCAATTCCGTTCCAAAACCTGCTGATGAAATAAGATTTGGAATGGCAAAAGGCCTTGCCAAACTTTCCTGTTTTCCCGAATTTTATGTTATTAGATACTTAATTGATCCAACCGTACATAGGCGAGTCCCTGCTTTGTTTATACTTCAATGCCAACTGTGGGCAACTCTTGTTGCGTCTGTCTTTTTTAGCTATGAGATTAAGATGGCCGAAGGCATCAAATACAGTTTTCCTGTCAGAAAAATCATTCGAAGACAGGAAAAGAGGAAATTTTCGTACCTGTTCCCTCACTTCGTCAGAAACCTCAAGTTCATCGAAAGGCAACTCATCCAAAGCCTGGCTTAATTTTTCGTAAACAGTGTGAAATTTGATCATCATAGTCTCAGTCTCCAACGCCTTAATGACAAAAGAAAGTCTTAAAATAAGCAACAATTAATGAGAATTTCTGAATTCATCATACATAAAAAATGAGACTCTAAATATGAAGGATCAAACAACCTATTCACTTCAAAGAGCTCAAGATTCAAAACTAAATTATTAAATTAGCTTATCTATTAAATTTGTTTAAGATTTAAATTAATTGTAGTTTATCATCAATATCTCTTATTCAATATAAAATTAAGAAATAACAAAAATAAGGAATCAAGGATTTTGGTTTTAAAACGAATCTTGAGCTCTTTGAAGTGGATAGGCTGCTTTATTATTGATATCAAATGTACAAACATAGATCCTCACCAGATAAATCTTGCTGCCCTCATTGCAAGTTTTCAATAGTTTCTTTGCCAAACGAAGTGCCTTCTTCAACTTTGACAAAGCAACGATACCGTTCTGGGTAATCGGGGAACCAAGGTCCCGAATCTCATCGAATAATGGCAACAAAATCTTCATACGCCTAACGAGGTTGTAACATTCTCTTCTCTGCGTCCTTCGGTAATCTCCAAACCGAGCAGCAGATTCAATCAGGCTCACTGCTTCCTGGACCAAATCAACAGTTTCCTCCCTCGCGTTTGGAGTATTCGGTTCATTCTCTTCCTCCATGGTCTCCGCGCCTCCATCTTCACCATCTCCATCTCTCTCTCCGTCCATCGCCATCCGCAGTTTGTCCCCTTCCCTGGACAACTAGAGGGACTGTCTATGGCTTTTCTCTTTGCAAGATGTTTGTTTGCAGACTGATATTTCCAGTTATGGCTTCGAAAAAGAAAAATGTAAAACGTGAATCATCTGCAGAAATGAAGAGGGTTGAGGGAAATCAGAGAAACATAAAACCCTAACCCCGGTTTCCATGAATGCTGGCGTTCCCTGTGTTTCTTGGTCCCCGTAGTCTCTTTGCGTGCATTCCGGGTCTGTTACAATAAACTTCGCGGGGCTTTGGTTCTTAAAATAGAAACCCTTTTGAAAGTTTGTTGCCCTTTCATGGACAGCCATAGTTTGCTTTGATCTCAAAGAGTCACACATGTAAATCATTCAACGTTCCTAAAACCTTCACCAAAAAGGAAAATCAAGATTCTTTCTTCTTCATTTTCACATATTTTAACTATTGAAATCCTTTCTTTCCCTTTTCATTCCAAATCAATTTCACGTCTGTTACTCAAATTAATACATCATAAACAAAAAATTCATGATCAAGTGATTTCCAAATTCATCTCTGCATGCAAAGCTTAATTAAGTTATACGATAAGCTAGTGCATGATATGGCACATGTCGTCAACAAAACTGGTAGCTTCATCTTTTCTTTGTTCAATTTGTTTATGTTTGACAAAAACAAAGAGAATAGCAACATTGTTGAAGAACCTCCATGACCCTTTTTTCCAACGCAAATCAAGTAGGAGATAATTAGTCAATTGGTGTTCAATGACTCCTTTACTATTAATTACTTCCAACTTCAATCAATACGAATCAAAAAATAAAAAAAGAGAGAGTGATGAGTTTAGAAGGAAAAATTATACAATATACAACATGAAAAGAAGCAAATTATGACATAAGATATCGATACTTATATTATAGAGGAAATTATGAGAAATAACCTTTGTAGTAAAAGCATTTTAAAAGTAACTATTTTTATAATTTTAACTGTTTTTAAATAATTTTTTACAAGACTTGACAATAATAACCTTTAAACAATTTCAGATAAATTAAAATGATTTCAGTTTTCTCAATCTCGTCATCTAGACAAAAATTTCAAAATTAAATCTTGTTTTCTCTTTCTGCTCAAATACCATAAGACACAGAAAAACAACTCAAAAAATGACAAGCCAAAACTCCCTAAATGATCAAGTAGAGAAGCCAAGCATATCGTCACCAAGGCAAAGACAGATCATCACGTGAGAGGAATTTTAGACTCAGAGGTAAAAAAAAATATGTAAATCAGTAACTAAAGACAAAGGAGTAGGGGAAGCCCTCAAAACTCACAATGGGGGTGTGTTGAAATATTGACTTTTGTTTTTGGAGTTGAGTTAAGAAGAGAATGAAGAATTAGCATATCACTGGTTTTGTGGCTGAGGGTCACACAAGAAGAAAAAGACACGCAAGAAGAAGAAGAAGACCACGTGACTTCAATTAAAAAAAACAATTTCATATCACTTTGTTTTTTTTTTTTTGGTTTTTTGTGAGATGTCATTTTCTCTCTCCTATGTGTATGTAAATAAAAAAACAATTGATTCAATGGTAAAAGATAGTGGGCATTTTTCATCTTTTAGTGCCTAACAATTTTTCTCTCACATCTCTCCCGATTTCTTTCTTCTCGTTCCTTTGTAATTGTTCATCTCTTTTCCAGAAAATTACTATTTTAAAACAAAATATAGCAAAAAAAAAAACTCTTAAAACCCACCCAAAAACCAAAATCATGCAATGCCTTACTAACAAGTCATGCAATGTCTATCTACTAGTCACGCAATGTCTATCCATTAGTCACGTAATGCCTTACTAAAAATTAGTTATATAATATTTAAACATTAGTAACGTAATGCCCAAAGTTAATCACGCAATGTTTAAAAATTAGTCATATAATATTCCAAAGATGAATAGTCTAACGAAAAAATCTAAAAAAATATAAATTTGTTTGAAGTACAGAACTAAACATACTTGACCCGTTAATAGGTTTCGGGTTGAGACATGAAACTAAATAAATGGGTCGATTTCATTAAAGGTAATTTTGTTTAAATTTTAATTCTCTTAGCTAAAAACAGTTAAAATTATAAAGAGATTTATTGTAAAAAAATGTCTTATTTATGAAACCCATTTAAAAAAAGAACTATATATTATATATATACTTTTTGTTGCCTATATTTTACCTATATTGATTTGAAATCACGATTATATACATCAAAATATTAAATATTAAAAATTAAACTAAAATTACCTGTGCTAAAAGTGTTAAAAGTAATTAATAAAAAGTAAAAAAATAAAAAATAAAAAGCTTGTATTGAGTCAAAATATAAAACATTAATGGCCATTAACCAATAATAGAAAAAATAGTTTATTTATTCCTCAAACAAAAGAATAAACATATCTAGTATTTAATTAGGCTTAAAATATTCCTGCCACCTGTACCCCTCCAAAAACCAAATGCTCAGTTTAAATATATATATATATATATAAGTGTTAATTTAAATGGAAATAAGGGTTGATCATTCAAAGTTGAAGTTCGTTAAGGCGCAAATAAATTGTTCCTCACCCGTCCTTTTAAATGGAAACTTTTGTAGGGTAATGGGCAAGGCCAACGGCTTTCTCGATTATTTCCATTTTATAATTAATAAGTCTCTATTTTATTTGTTTGTGAAACAATCAGCACTGGGATTTGCCAGTGCCAGGCTGCCGTCCCTCCTCATCGTCGGATGGCTGTTCAGATTATTGAAGACCGTATCATTCAACATAATCACAAGTCTTTCCCTTTCACTGTTTCTCACCACATACAAAATCTCCTGCTCTTTTCATCTCTTGACCGTCTGATTCAACTATTAATTCGATGTGTATTGAATGGGTTCGCATTTGTAAAGTCAAACTAACCAAATTTTCACAAAAAAAAAAAATTAAATTAATCAAAATGTATCTTAAAAATAAAATAATAAAATCAATTAATACCCGTTGATTATAATATTTATCATCACTTTTTTTAATAATTTTCAACAATATTTACAATAACGATTTTTTTAACAAAATAAGTAAGATTACCTATCTCTACATTTTAATATAAATAAATTTAACTTACAAAAATATTATTGTTTTAAAATATTAAAATATATAATATAAAATTATATTATTAATTATTAATTTGTTCAATCCATTCAATTGTAGATTTTGAATATAAAAAATCTATAAAATAAATTAAAAAAAGTCGATATCTCTAATCAAATTAAGAACCAAAACTTATTGAATCGATTATTTCAATGTCAACTGAATTCTCTCCTTAGCTCTAAAATCAACTCTATAATAACATGTGGGTGGGTTTTGTGGGTTTATTGATTGGACCCTCATTGATGATCATGGATTTTCCATCATGAATAGTAGGCAGTGTAGCCCTGATAATAACAAAATAAAATCATCGAACGGTGGAGAAGACATACTGCTGATATACATTTCCAGGCAACGTGGCAGAATATTACTGGTTCGTCATAGAGATTTAAGGTAAAGCAAGCAATGGTAATGTCATCCGTAAGAATTGAATAAGACTCGTAATCTAGCGAAAAAGGGGTAGCTTTTTAGGTAGATGGGAAAATGTTATTCCTACTAGAAAAGAAAATAGAAATAAAAAAGGAAAATTTTGAAAGCACATGGTAAGGTAACCGTTAAGCGCACACAGAAGAACGCGACTTTCCATCTATAAGATCGGACGGCTAGGATTTACTAGCCGTTAGTTTTAAAAATGAAGAAAGGGCATGTGCGGACATATATCCGCTCTTTGCGTCTCAATTTTCCCTTCATAATTTCGTCTTTTTCCGTGTAAAACCCCCCAAAAAGCCTGAACAAGAAGAGAAAGAGAGAGAGAGACAGAGAGAGAGAGAGAGAGAGATCACTCGATCGCTGCTCAAGCCTCAAATGTCATTCTCTTGAGTAATCTCTCTGTTCGATTTCCTTTTTAAGTGAAGTGAAACATCTAAGGAAACGGGGTTTTGGAATCTGGGAGCGGGGAGAGATCCACAGCGAAACTCTGTTGTGAAAGGTTCTTGAAAATTATCCTAATTTAATGATCTGTTGATCATTTTCTTTATTGGGTCTTTACCATTTCTTTCAATTTAAAAATTTCAAAAAAATGGTTTTTTTTTTATTTTTAATTTTGACTGAAGGGCGGTCTTGATTATCTTTGTCCAGAGTTCAGGGATGCCTGTATTAAGTGGATTCTTATTGTTTATAGCTGTTGTTTGTAGATACGGAAGAAATGGCTGGATCGGATGAGAACAATCCTGGAGTCATCGGACCCTCACATCTTCAAGGTGCTTAATTCAACCCCATTTCTGTAACCTCTCTTTTTATGTTTAGATCAATTTTCGAAATTTAAGCATTAAAAAGATGTTTTTTCTTTGTAATTTGCAATGAAAGGGGGTTTGCGTGCCAGAGAAGGTGGGAAGTTTGTGGCGGCGACTGGGCAGAATCGAAGAGCATTGAGCACTATTAATCGGAACGTAATTGGAGCTCCATCTTACCCTTGTGCAGTGAACAAGAGACCTTTATCCGAGTGAGTACTTTCTTAAATGCTCTCTCTGTTTGGTTGCTGAGAAAAGAAAAGAAAGTAGATCTTTTTGAGTTAGCTGTTGTTGGTTTTGTTTCTGATTCCCGAATGAGATTGAATAAATTATGTGTATGAAGAGTGGGGTTTCTCTTGGTATTTATGGGTCCAAAAAAGAGACTTTTTTCTTCATTTTTTAAAAATAGATTTCTATTTCTCTCTTTCTCAGCAGCAAGAAATTGAAGATTTATTATTAAGGCAAAGTTTTGATATTCTTTTTCCATTTTTTTCTCTTTGAATTCAGAAAAAATGCAGTCTGTAATAAGATCCCACCCATACCTGTGCATAGACCAATTACTAGGTCAGTAACTTTTTTCTTTAGTTTTATAATATTTGCTTTGAATGCCAAAATATGTCTTCTTCATGATCCGTTCGCTTATGATTCTTTCTATTCAGGAAGTTTGCTGCTCAGATGGCTAACAAGCAGCAAATCAAACCTGAGGTACCACTTTTTACAATGAAAGAATTTGGTATTATCCTCAATTATTCAGTAACATTAAATTATTGGTTAATTACATCAACAGGAAGTAAAGAAATCACTCCAGTCAGTACCAGTTTCAAATGAATCGGAAGATTGCACCATTATAGATGTGGACGACCCTAAGGCAAGTAGTGACTCCGATGTGCCAATGTTTGTGCAACACACAGAAGCTATGCTGGAGGAGATTGACCGGATGGTATAGGACACCCCCCTTAACTGTAAACTCATCCATCAATCAATCTCATGCTTTTCTTCAGAATAGCAATGATTTTTTGTCTTCCCTGCAGGAGGAGGTTGAGATGGAAGACGTGGATGAAGAGCCTTTTTTGGACATTGATATTTGTGATAAAAAAAATCCGCTTGCAGTTGTTGAGTACATTGATGATTTATACAAATTCTACAGGAAAGCAGAGGTGACTAGCTTTCTATTTTCATTGTTTTATTCGAACAGAAAGAGGGAGAGATGAAGCCTTCTTTTTGCTAGTCAATATTTTTAGTTCTAGTTAATTTGATGCTCAATTGCAAACATTTATTTGTCAATTTTTTTGGGGGGTTGATTTTCTGAACCTGTTTGTGTAATTTTGGCAGTGTACTGGTTGTGTTCCTCCAAACTATATGGCGCTGCAATGTGACATTAACGAGAGGATGAGAGGTATCCTTATTGACTGGCTGATAGAGGTATGCAAACTGTTGCATTAATTGACTTGCATCATGGGTAGGAAGTGAATTAGGTAGAATCCTGGTAATTGAAAATCCATCATTAATGAGCATTGTCGAATGACAGGTTCACTACAAGTTTGAACTGATGGAGGAGACCTTATATCTGACAGTAAATCTAATTGATAGATTTTTAGCGGTTCAACAAGTAGCGAGAAAGAAACTTCAGCTGGTTGGAGTAACAGCCATGCTTCTTGCCTGCAAATATGAAGAAGTTTCTGTTCCTGTTGTAGAGGATCTGATTCTGATTTCGGACAAGGCCTACAGCAGGAAAGAAGTGCTTGATATGGTTTGTAATTCAACATTGAGTTTTCATAATTTCACCCCTATTTTTTTAACATCACTTAATCAGAAATAGGAATGACATGTAGCCTCTTGATTTGCAGGAGAAACTGATGATCAATACCTTACAATTCAATCTATCTTTTCCTACACCGTATGTGTTTATGAGGAGATTTCTCAAAGCCGCTCAATCTAACAAGAAGGTTTGTGACAACAAAACATTGCCATCTTGTATTTATTATCCAGCAATATTGTTAAATGAATCTGAGATGACGTTAGTTGTGACCTTGAACTGAACCAGCTTGAGCTTCTGTCATTCTTCATGATCGAGCTTTGCCTAGTTGAATATGAAATGCTCAAGTTTCCACCTTCTTTATTAGCTGCTGCTGCTATTTTCACTGCTCAGTGGACTATTAGTGGGTCTAAGAATTGGACCAAGACCAGTGAGTGGTATACTACCTACTCGGAAGAGCAGCTTATGTAAGTCTTTTAGTTTCTTTGTTCTGCCGAATTAGCAGCAAATGTTTTGTTTCCAGTTAAAACTTACTGTTGTTTCTTGTGTTTGTGAAGGGATTGCTCAAGAATGATGGTTACTTTCCATCAGAAGGCAGGGACAGGGAAACTTACTGGTGTACACAGGAAGTACAGTACATCTAAGTATGGTTATGCTGCAAAAACTGAGCCAGCAACTTTTCTCTTGGAGGCTAGATTCTAGCACTGCTGCAAAAGGCAATGATTAATCAAATCCTACTAACTAGGAACCTGAGGGGGGTGGAATGCCATTGAGCAACACAAAGTTGCCCCTGGGATATATAAATACTGACTTGGTGTTTGCCCTTTGAATTCTGCATTTCGATTTACATTTTATTTGAACATCGCAGGAAGAGGATGTTTGTTTCTTTTTCTCCTACCTGGAGAGTAAAATAATTGTAAAACTGTTCCATCCAAATCTATATATATTTCATTCGTTGGATTTCTTTTGATGGTAAAGCAGCTTTTTATTTTCACTTATTTCCTTTAGTACAAGCATTGAATTTTTATTTGTAAATATTGGAAAAAAAACTCAATCACCAAGTCATCGAGATAAGTATTGAAATTTCACTTTCCAAAAGCAAAGTGTTGCACCACAGAGGAAATTAAAATTGATAAAAAAGGCTATATTTCGTTGCCGGGACTTGAACCCGGTTCTCTGGGGTGAGAGCCGAGTATCCTAACCAACTAGACAACTATAGATTTGAGATTGTGTGTCAATGCTTCATAATTTGATTTCTCATCTGTATTAATAAAATCAGATCCTTCAAGTGCTATTAACCTTCACTTTTTTCAATTTTAATAACGTATTTATATATCGTTTATCTATCATAAAATGATTTATTTTTATTAAAATAAAAAAAGTTTCTGATTGAATAAAGGAGGTGACATTAAATTAAAAGTGAAAAAAATTGGATGAAAACAGTTTATTAGTCCACAAATTAAAACTACAAACTATAACTATAAAATCTATTACTACCAGAAAATAAGGAATGAGAAAAGATAAAATTGAAAAAGAAAGCAACGATCCTGTTTGGGTTCTGTTGTCGATGTCACATAACATCTACAGCTGCCACGCACTCTTTGTCACGTTTCAACATCCGTCACCAAACCCAAATTTTAGCCATAAATTCAATTCATTTCCAAATCCTTGAAACTTCCACTTGGAAACAAGATTAGATTCTCAAAAGACCCACTTGCTAGATTAAGAAGAGCCCCCCCTCCGAATTCTTTAAATGATCAACTTTCATTTTCATTTGATCCAAAGTATCTCCCTTCGTTTTATGGTCCTCTGAATATTCTTGCAGGTAAATTAAATAATAGAAAAAATACCCACCATGAATACGTTGTTAAAACCTGATATTTTTCTATTGTAGGCTAAAGCTGTTACCGTCGCTTCCCATCTCATAAGGTCTTGTGTTTGTCTTTTCTTCGGACTTTCGTGGGTGGGCTTATTTTTAAGGTTATCTTTGGAGATATTTTTTGCGTATTGGTCTTATACTTGGATAAGAATGTGGTGTAGGATTGATAGCCAGCTGAATGCAGCTGGTGGCTTTAGATTTTTTGTCAAGTTGGACGATTCCAGCGGTTTCTGGGTACCTCCTCTCAGATAACGATGGTTGAACCTTTACTGATTGAGTTTTAACTTTTAACCCCCAAAGTTTATCAATTGTCAGCATCTTTTTTGAAGGAATTCAAGTCTCGAATTTGTATTCTAATGTGTTTTAGTTTGATTAATTACAATCTAAGATTGTTATATTCTTGCTTTGATGAAAGCTTGTCCTTTTTTGTATTTTTATCAGATAAAAAGAAGGTGGTCATATCTCCCTCACTATCTCAGGTTCCTATAAGTACGGCTGATTTATTAGCTTGAGTTTCAAGTGAGTGAAAAGTATTGGTTTTTCTATTAGGAAATATTATGGAAAAGAAAGAAAAAAAGTTCCTCAGGGTAGCTCCTTTTGAGTGTGCTTGGAGAAAGGATTTGAAATTCCGGGAAGCTGGCAGAGGGTGTGTAGCATTTGATGCTTTTGCACACAATGATGTTACTGTGGTGTTTAGGGAGAATGTAGGAAGTCAACACTACCATTATAAGAGGGATAACAGTCGTCATTATACTGTAATCATTGGTAGCCATAGGAATCGTAGATTGAAAATTGAGGTGGATGGGAAAACTGTGGTTGATGCAGCAGGTGTTGGCCTATGTTGTTCTTCAGCATTTCAGAGTTATTGGATTAGTATCTATGATGGATTGATTAGTATCGGTAAAGGAAGATACCCTTTTCAGAATCTTTTGTTCCAGTGGCTAGATTCAAATCCAAATTGTAGTGTTCAGTATGTTGGCCTTAGTAGCTGGGATAAACATGTAGCCTATAGAAATGTTAATGTGTTGCCCTTGATGCAAAATCATTTGTTGCTGTGGAAGCAAGTGGATTGTGGTGAATATAATGGCGAGGATGATGGTGATGAGGAGTTGGAAAATGAAAAAATGGGCTATGAGAAGTGGGGACTTGAAAATTTTCTTGAGAGTTGGGAATTATCTGATATGTTCTTCATTGTTGGTGAGGAGAAAAGGGCTGTCCCTGCTCATAAGGTTATATTGCAAGCATCTGGAAACTTTTCTCTGAGCTCATCAGGTGGAGATGTAGTTCAGCTACAGCATGTAGCTTATCCAATTCTTCATGCGCTTCTTCAATATGTATATGCAGGCCAAACACAGGTATCTTTTATTGTTTCCTCTTTGGAGTCCACTGTTATTGGCATTCACTATCAGTTCAAAATATCTATTCCAGTTTCTCTTGTCCCAGTTTTTGTAATTTCTTGCTTCTGTTTGACATAGATTTCAGAGACACAACTTTATCCCTTGTGGGTTCTGAGCTTACAGTTTGAAGTGATGCCATTAGTGAAGCAATGTGAGGTAGCAATGGAGCGGTTTAAAGTAAATAAAAAGTTGTTTGACTCAGAAAAGAATGTGGAGTTATCATATGCAAGTTCTCAGCCCCATTCTGGGGGAACCTTCTCCTGTGGGCACCCGATAAACATGCAGAGGCTCCAACAATTGCATTCAACAGGGGAGTACAGTGACATTAACATTTACATTGAAGGTCAACGTCTCATTGCTAGGGCTCATAAAGTTATTCTCGGCTTCTATAGTGTCCCATTTGCAAAGGTGAGCACCTCATGCCTCTTATGGATTATGCTGTAGAAAATTTTACAACAAAAATTAAAACTATAGACAATTCTCTTCTGCAGCTATGAGATCTCACCACAAGAAATTGAAGTCTATTAAATGAAATAAATTTTAGTTTCAAATAGAATATATTTTTAAAACTTGACTGAACTTGTACTAGGATCTGTTTCTTTTCATTATTATTTATTTAAAGTTGAAGTTATTGGTTAAAGAATTTTTCTTGTTTGGTTTTCTCTGCTTTGCCATAGTTCAAATAGCTTCAAGTTTATGTATAAAAGGAAGTTATTATTGGGGGCTCATGTCTTCTCTTCAATTTCATCAATTTTTTGGTTCTCAGTTTGGTTGTGTCGACAAGATTTACCTCTAATATGATCAGTTGTCATGCAGATGTTCACAAATGGAATGCGTGAGAGCAACATGCCTGAGGTCTGTTTAAAAGATGTGTCTCCAGAAGCATTGAAGGCTATGCTTGAATTCATGTACAGTGGGGAACTCCATATTGAGGATACTGAGGACTTTGGTACCTTGTTGCTCCAGCTCCTTCTATTGTCTGACAAATTTGGAATCTCTTTTCTTCATCAGGAATGCTGCAAAATGCTTTTAGAATGCCTCTCAGAGGTAGTTCTAGTAATCTATAGCTTTTGAAATTATTTGATTTGGTGGTTTTTGTTAGAGCCATGCATATATTTTTGTCACCACTGTCTCATTATGTTTTTTGTATGGATAGAATTAAAAGAACGGGGAAGTGACTTGCGGTATCGGAGTTCTGAAAACAAAAGAAGAGACCCCTTTTATAATAATGAATTTTAAATATTGATACCTTTCATGTACATATTACATGCAGGGATGGAGTTCTCCTAGTGGAAGAGGGTCATACAACAAGAGTTTTTCTATTATGCACAAGTTTAATGGACGAGGAAGCAGACAAATTTCGCAAAGTAATTGGGCTGTTGCTTGCGAAGCTAACTGTTGAACTTTGTTGCAGGGCTCTGTCTGTCCAATCCTCCAAGTGGTTTCATCAATCCCATCATGTAAACTTATCGAAGAAACTTGCGAAAGGAAATTTGCAATGCACTTTGACTACTGCACAACTGCAAGCCTTGATTTCATCTCTTTAGACGAGACAACTTTTAGGAATATTATTCAGGTGGGTTTCCACTTGTCAAAGTCATATGCTTATTTGGCTAACTTGTTTTGGGGCTAATAACTGAGTGGATGGCAGTGTAACTACACTAGAGTGTGTTCTTGTTTTAAAACCACAAATTCTCTAATAATTCTTAACTAGGATGGGGCTCAAGTGCTCTATGCGAAGTGTATAACTTCCAACTTGAATAGTGAGAAGCTGTTCAGTGATGAGTCAGTGGTTTATGCTGCTACATTCTAGTGTTTTTTTATTTAATAAATTGGACCAAAGTGGCAAGTTAGTTATATAGATAGAGATGGAGAAACTTAAAGATGTATGCTGAAGTTATCTGTATTGCTGGTCAATGGTTCTTTCGCTTATTTGATTGCTGGATTTGGGGCAATCATAAATCAGACCTATCTTTTGGTGTGCTGGTCAATGGTTCTTTCGCTTATTTGATTGCTGGATTTGGGGCAATCATAAATCAGACCTATCTTTTGGTTGGTTTATGCATGTTATAATTTAGATTTAGAGTTACGCATGAAGTGTCCCGGATGATAAGTTTTCTTATCTCTTATGATAAATTATGGATTTCTTGCAGCATCCAGATCTAACGGTAACATCCGAAGAAAGAGTTCTCGATGCAATTTTGATTTGGTGCATGAAAGCAGAGAAATTGTGTGGGTGGGAGGTGGTGAATGAGCTAATGATAAATTCAACTCCAGAAAGTCTGTTCAAGGATAGGCTTGAGTCAGTTGATGACTTGCTTCCATCAGTGCGGTTTTCTTTATTGCCATATCCCCTGATTAAAAAGGTAAGAAATCCCTGCATATACAGAGATCTATCAAGCAGAGTGCTAAGAAAAGGACTATAGTCCAACTATCAACTTCTATTTTTTTCAATGATGCTGCAGTTGGAAAATACCAGTCTAAGCAGGCACATTTCTGCTTTTGGTGATCTTGTAAGTTTGTTGTTTCTCTTCAAGAAACCTTTTGGAAATGTGTTTGAATACGGATTACTTTTTGTTTCCTCCAATACTAATGTCTTTATATTAATGAAATAGGTTAAGGAAGCCATTAATTATATAGAATGCAGAGTGACGATACATGGAAATGACCAGAAGTAAGTGTTTGTTCTTTTGCGCTTATACATCTTGATATCTTGCTCATAAGGGGCTTGCATTCTGAATTGAAATGTTATTTTCACTACCGAGAAAATGGCAGTTAAAATTGAAAATCTGATACTTGTAGTGAAGAGAAACCAAGCCCTCTATAATCTCCTCACTTTCTTAGGGTTTAGCTTACTTGCGTTTAACCTCCGATCATTGATACAAATACTGCTCTGACCACCAGGGCAGTTCCTTTGTTATCTTTCATTTTTTCTTCTGAAAGAGCTAATCTAGATCTTGCCAAATGATGCTAGACTTATTTAATGGAAGATCTTTTAGATATATCTGCATTCTGCTTGAAATGCATTTCCAAAGATGTGCAATGTTCTTGAGCAATGAATTGGCTAACATTGTTGTCTTTGGTTTAGTGTAAAATTTCAACATAGACGTTCTAGTTATAAGGAGCTCCAGTATATATGTGATGGGGATAGCAATGGAATTCTGTACTTTGCTGGGACATCATATGGGGAACATCCATGGGTTAACCCTGTACTGTCTAAGGTGAAATTCTCAATCCTCTTTCTTTATTCATTCATAATCCACTTACTGTTCCTTACCCCCCTTTAACTACATGCTTCAGAGAATTGCTATTACAGCTAGTAGCCCCACTTCAAGATACACTGATCCCAAGGTTTTGGTATCAAGAACTTACCAGGTATGATGAATCGAAACCTTTTAGAGTTCTATAAAATATATCTAAAGTCTAATGCATTATCAGCTGAACTAAGTGACAATCACATTATATGTCCCATTTCAGGGAACATGTTTTGCTGGGCCTCGTATGGAAGGCGGACGTGTCTGTGCATGGTGGATGATTGACATTGGTCAAGATCATCAGGTGTCTGCTCTGTACTCCCTGCTACCTTCTTATACTAATGAAGCTTTAATTTGGTTAAATTAGTTGTCGGTAACCATAAATGATGTTAGCATCATATGCATCCAACTTTCAAGTGTCATCATATGCATCCAACTTTCAAGTGTCTTTGGAAGAAAATATGGTCTATGACTTCGGTAGCCAAGAAGTTTCGGGTGCAATTGAGTTTTCATGTCTGTTTGTCTCTTCCACTCATAGCATGTTTGAGTATAATTTCGTTCTGTCCTAAGCTGTATCAAAAATTTCAGTTCAAGTGTTACTTTCAGTGAAATCTGATACCAGTCGTCTGATGAGCAAATGTGATTAACGCAGCTTATTTGCAACTACTACACATTGAGACAGGATTGCTCCAGGGCCTACATAAGGTGTTGGAAAATTCAGGTAAAGAAGACATTAAGTTAATTGTTTCTTAGATATTTGTGCTGGAATTAGTGAATTCCAACAATGGAAGCAAACTCTAAAGTAACACTCCTCAACTTTCCAGGGTTCTGTGGATGGAAGATCTTGGATAGATTTGAAAGTACACGAGAATGACCAAACAATGTGCAAGCCCGGTCAGTTTGCATCATGGCCTGTAACTGGAACAAATGCTCTGCTTCCATTTAGATTCTTCAGGGTTCTACTCACTGGTCCAACAACAGATTCTTCTAACCCCTGGAACTTCTGCGTTTGCTTCCTGGAGCTGTATGGTTACTACCGCTGAATAGGATTAGTATCGTTTCCTTCAAGTTGATTTTGTTTAACCTCCATGTACAGTTTCACCAATAAACTTATGAAGTTGAGGACAGAATTTGGCTTTTCCAATTTATGCCACTTAGATGAATAACTTGATTGGTCTATAATCTCAGTCTCACCCTTAAAAGAAGAGAAGTTAGAGACCCTGAATTATTTAGTATAACTTATTTAGCTCAAGAATATGCGTGTTGGTCATTGTCCACAGGACCATAACTCCCATACCTTACTGCCTTTCAAAAAAAAAAAAAAAAACTCCCATACCTTCTTCTATGCACAAGGCAAATGCATCTACAAACTGAATACAAAACCACCAATGAAGTAACCTAGGATCATACCAGTCTGAGGTACAGTTCTGTAAGTTTGTGTAGGTTTTAAACTACTACGGTTATCATTGTTAACTTTACCAATGTCAAATGCATATAAAAGGCTGTTGAGCACAGAGGAATGCAGATTCCAAACGACCTATGACGTGGGAGGTGTACTTGCATTCCCATACAAACACGAAATAACAATACAGGTATAAAATTCGGAAAAACCAAACTATTTGTTCTAGGATCATAAGTGCATGCTTATCATGTTCCCACAAAGTACGCGTGCATCATGAATTAAAGGCCAGTAGAAACAATAAGATCATTTTGGCATTTCAATACATGCATACATAAACTGAGCAGTCCCATGGATCCAGGCCAAATAACTTCACCTCCATCTAATTTCTTTTTCCTCAACATAACAAAAGAGTCAAACCTTTTACATCAAATATGAGGTCTACAAGCTCGATTACTAAACTCAAGGCCTCCCAGGTGGCCTACAATGATGAATGCTGCTCCTGACATAAGACACTAGAAACCATTTAACAAGACAAAGTTACCTACGAACAGATGGCACACCACCTCTACCGGCTGTTGTGCCCCGGCCAGCAGCTTGAGCCTGCAAAACAAAAAAATGAATTTAAAAATTAGGAACTGATGCTCACAAACAAGTTAAGGGCATAAATAAATAAATAAGCAAACAAAAGCAACATTCTTTGGGTTCCATCTTAATTACAGGATAGGTGAACTTACTTTGGCTCGCATTGCAACAGCTCTACCTCTGCCAACTCCTAAAGATGAGCTCTTACCCTTCAAGAAGTTACGAAAGGAAGTCAGACATTGTCTAACAAGTGCATAATCTACAAAACTGATAACTTGCAAAAAGATACATACCTTGATTTTAGCATCCAGACGCTTAAACATAGGAGCATTCTTCAACATGTCAGGTATGACCATAAACCTGTCAAAATAATTCAATCTTTCAACATACAAACAAAGAATGTCTGATCTAAACATAACCACACCCTACTACCAGCAAATAAGTACCACTATCAACCCCATTAAAAATAAGGAGACAGGGTGGAGAGAGAGAGACACAATACCTGACTTTACTGCCTCGAATGAAAACATGCTCAAGCAGTGATACCTTTCCATCCTGAAGCCAAGCCAAACCATTCATCTTAAAATCAGTTACAACTGCAAGTAAATGAGAGGAATGACAGAGAAGCTAGAGCCAAAAGGGAACTGAGCATGCTTTTCAAAAACATATCTACTTCTGAAAATGGGGATGAGAGGAATATTCACTTAATATTAGAATGAATATTCTCAGGAATAAAATCAGAAAATACAAAACTGAGTGGCATTCTGATTTCTTATCTTTTAATGGCGAGGAAATTAGATATATTAAATAAAGAATCATGATGCAATAAGTCTGAGAGATACTTCAACAAATCGGGTCCGTACCTGACATTTGTAGTGAATTGTGGTTTCAGGCCTAAATTTGATTGGAATGGACACAAAAATACATATAACCTAACTAGGAAGACACAACAATGAATAAAACATCCAAACCAAGGACAAATTCAGATATCGCAGTGAGTGATTGCTGAGTCATATCCTGAAATTCAAACACTAAACCCCATCCATCTCTTCCTTTCTCTCCTATTAGCCCGTTTATAAACTTAAGTCCAAAGTTCCGGCATCCAATGCCAAAACTATAACATCAAATATTGAAGCATTTTAGAGTTTATCACTAACTGCGCATGAACCATAAACCCTAAATTCCTCGGATCCAAGAAGAATTGAACAAATCAAACTCATTATTCAGCAGTTAAAGATACAAAAAAGGGGGGAAAGTGGGAAATAGAGAGGTACTTTAGCAGTGTAGGTGATGTTCTCGAGCTGGCAATTCCAGTTATCTTCGCATTCGACCATGCTTCCTCTGTAAAGCTCTCCGCTCTTGAGCTCCACCGTTACCACGTGACCGGACGCCTCGTGTAGCAGCTTCACCGGTATGCCCAAGCTCCGGCTCATTGTTTCCCTCCCTTCTTTCCCTTTCTTTGTTGCTTTTCCTCCTTCCTTGCCCGCTCGCCCGCTAGGTTTCTCGTACGAATCCTAAAACCCTAGTGCTCGACCAAATGCATTTTGTCCGCCGAGTTGTATAAAAATTTCGTAATCAAATCATCAGGGTATATTTGTAATTCTAAGATATAGTAAGGACAACTTCGGAGAATTCCATCGTTAGTTATGAATAAATCAGCGGCCTTCCTTCTTTTATGATCAATCCTTTGCCGTTGGATTATTTGACTTCTATCTGTTGGTTGAATACTCGACTCCTTGAATTTGCGGACCGTGGCCGGGGTAGAATTGGTTTTTTACCCCCCTCAAAATTACAAAAATTGCTACGAGTACCTTTTTTTATGGCAAAGGTAAGGAATAATTATCATTCAGTAAGCTAAGAGACATACACATTAAATAGTTGATGTTCCCAAACTTTCAAATGATGCAGAGTACTAATTTTTCCAATCAAATCCGAAGATATGAGTAAGAGATTATTTAATTATAATAATCTACATGTAATGTGTATTTTTTATATTAATATGAAATTTTTAGTTAATGAGGTTTTGTCTTAGTAAAAAAGAGATTCCCAAACTTTGAAATTTTAAGTAAATTGAATTTAGTTTAATTTCATGTTTTATTTTTTAAATTATGTGCTAATTTATTGATTAGTTAATTTGTTTATTCAGTGTAGATATGAGATGATATTTGATTATCATTTATATTTATACTTTTATTTTCATTAAAAATTTATGAGATTTGTAAATTTATTTTATTAATTAATTAAATCTTTTTAGTGTATCATATTTCACTTTAATCACCACCAAATGTTGTGCTCATTCATTAAGGTTCTAAAAGAAATCATTTATTTTTACTTGTCCTGGTTTACAAGGTTGAAATTTAAAATGTATAATTAAATGAAACATATGATTTAAATAAGTAGTAATTATTAGTGATATCAAACGTTTTCAAGTTTATTTCCAATAAGAAGCAAACATTAATCTTATCATAAGAAAAGACCAAAACTTATTATTTAACAAACTTTTCCTTTCTTCTCGTTCACAAGACGTATGAAAGTTTTCTATAAATGTATAATTAGCCGATAAGAGATGGTGGAATGTACCATTTTTTTTAAAAAAAAAAAACAAAATTGACGTGTGGATAAGGTTAAGTAGCGATCAAGCGGTTGAGTTGTCACGGGGAACATTTTTTTGATTGATTTCGAGATATTTGTAACGTCGATTGACAACCGTCCATCATCGTTGCTCTTGGCTTCAGTACAAAAGCGGAACAATCTGATTTATCTTCTTGCTTTTTTCACAAATTATTAATCCCCGAACTTTAACGGGCAGCTGGCTCGTAACGTGGAGCATCTGCTTTGTTTTTTTCCAAAGGCAATCAAAACCACAGCGAAAAAGAAAAAATTAAAGTAAGAGAACATAATTTTGAAATGAAAGTGGGCCCAGCATCCAACGGCCTAGATTTTTTTGATGGATGGCGCTAATCCTTTTTTAATGACAATCGGTAGCACACTCTCTCCGTGTTTAAAACTTTCTTGCTTGCTTGAAGAGGAAAATGGAGCTGAGAAGCTGAATCCGGGAAAGGAAGATGCTGGGTTCGTTGGGTCTCCTCGCCACGCGTTTTGCTTTCGGGTCTTTGTCGCCTTCATCGAACAAGACCCGCACTTTGGTAATTCGAACTTCTAATCAAATTTCTTGATGATGAATCTGCATGCATTCTGTTTCTACTTGTTGTGTTGGTCGTTTAACTTCGAACGAAAGATTCTGATGTATTTCTTAATCATCAGAGTTCCACAAGTAATCATCAACTTCCCAAGCAACTAGCAGTCGAATCTAGACGTGGATCCCGAAAGTTGCTCGGGCGATATGTATTTCCGTTCAACTCAGTGTATGGAAAGGTATGAACTTTTTGAATTTATCTTTTGAAGATATTTCTTACACGATGAGATATGATATTCGTTGAAATCTTCACCATGTTTGGTGTTAAATATGAATTTGCAAGTATTTTTGGTATTGAATGAGTCATCTTCTCTGCTTCATTTTCCCCCTTCAGGTCAGTCATGGTTCCCCAATCTCAGCTGTTCTGGTTGATGATAGTTCAACAATGACATCGTCTGAGGAAGACGCTGAAAACATCGGCATCTTGGGCGTTGATTCTGCCCTCGAACCATTTAACGATCACTTCCAATATAGAGTTAAGAAATACGTGGATCAGAAAAATCTCTTTGAAAAGCATGAGGGAGGCCTAGAGGAATTTGCTAAAGGTGACTTTCATTTCTCATTATCATCAATGCTACCCGCTTCTGAATTTGCTTGTATGTTCTGACATCAAAGGCTGCTTCAATGACGAAATTGCTTGCTCCTCAGGAGCTAAATAGCAAAATCGATATTTATATGACGATGCTCGAAGGAGATAAGTTTTTTTCTTTTTCCATCCCTTTTTTAACAATCTGTCTTTTACCCTCTTTTATAGGTTATTTGAAATTTGGATTCAACAGAGAAGAAGGTGGAATTGTCTACCGTGAGTGGGCTCCTGCTGCTCAGTAAGTTTTGGTTTCTGAAATACAAGTTCACTAACTTTGTTAACCTATAATTGCTTAGACAGAGTCTTTTGAATCATGTAGGGAAGCTCAAGTTATTGGAGACTTTAACGGATGGGATGGCTCCAACCACAAGATGGAAAAGAATCAATTTGGCGTTTGGAGTATTAAAATTCCTGATTCTGGGGAAAATCCAGCTATTCCTCATAATTCAAGAGTCAAGTTCAGATTCAAGCATGGTGATGGAGTTTGGGTGGATAGGATTCCTGCTTGGATTAAGTATGCCACTGTAGACACTACCACATTTGGAGCACCATATGATGGTGTGCATTGGGACCCTCCACCTTCAGAAAGGTGCAATTTGTACATATTGTACTTGATTTATTTTTATGGTGATGATATTTCCGCAAATGTAGAAAAAATATATCTAGTCAACAATTGTGCGGTGCAAGGTTTCGGGTATCTTAATCTTTATGCATTTTTTTATCCAGAATTAAAATTTGTCTTATCATTTTGGAACATGTTAATTAAAAAATTAGTTTGATATTGCTTGAGATGGGAACTTGCTGCGACTATCCACTGCTGTTTCATCAAAATTAAAGCAATGGTAATTTTTTGCTCTTAGTATATATGATTGAGAAATTGTGCCTTTTAATGTATTCTTTCATTGATAATGCAGGTATGAATTTAAGTACCCTCGTCCTCCAAAACCCAAAGGCCCAAGAATATATGAAGCTCATGTTGGAATGAGCAGCTCAGAACCACGCATTAATTCATACAGAGAATTTGCTGATGATGTTTTACCTCGTATTCGGGCAAATAACTATAATACCGTTCAATTGATGGCTGTAATGGAGCATTCTTATTATGCATCATTTGGATATCATGTTACAAACTTTTTTGCTGTAAGCAGTAGATCTGGAACTCCTGAGGACCTCAAATATTTAATTGATAAAGCCCACAGCTTAGGCCTACAGGTCTTGATGGATGTTGTTCACAGCCATGCAAGTAACAATGTCACTGATGGACTCAATGGCTTTGATGTTGGCCAAAGTTCACAGGACTCATATTTTCACTCTGGAGAAAGCGGTTACCACAAGTTATGGGATAGCCGACTGTTTAATTATGGTAATTGGGAAGTCCTTCGCTTCCTTCTTTCAAACTTGAGGTGGTGGCTTGAGGCGTTCAACTTGGATGGCTTTAGGTTTGATGGAGTGACATCAATGTTATATCATCACCATGGTATCAACGTGGGATTCACAGGGGATTATAATGAGTATTTCAGTGAAGCAACTGATGTTGATGCTGTTGTTTATTTAATGCTGGCCAATTCTCTGATACATAGCATCTTGCCAGATGCAACTGTAATTGCTGAAGATGTTTCCGGTATGCCTGGACTTGGTAGGCCTGTCTCTGAAGGGGGAATTGGTTTTGACTACCGCCTGGCGATGGCTATCCCTGACAAGTGGATTGATTACTTGAAAAATAAGAACGATGAAGAGTGGTCAATGAAGGATATATCCTGGAGCTTGACAAATAGGAGACAAACTGAGAAGTGTATATCCTATGCTGAGAGTCATGATCAGGTATAAACTATGAAAAGTTATTTTTCTCACCAATTTATTTCTTAATTTAGTTAAATCACTTCTTTCTGGCACCGAGAAATTGTTCTGCTTGGAAATGTCTCAATCTTGGCTTGGTAACTCACTCTCGGATGATGACAGAAAGAAATATAGTATAAAGAAAGCTCAATTAATAAAATGCCTACTATCCTCTTCCCGTCTCCCCCATCCCTTCGCAAAGAATAAGAGGACATACTTGTTAAATGGTTAATATCATGGCAGATCTCCTTTCCCAAATCCAATATCATATTGATACTTCTTAATCTTGCCTTTTCCTTTTAACCTTTTTATATTTGGTATTTGTCATGCTTCATGGATTTTACTGTTTGTTTGTGCAGGCTATTGTAGGTGATAAAACAATTTCATTCTTCCTAATGGATAAAGAAATGTACTCTGGCATGTCATGTTTAACAGATGCTTCTCCTACCGTTGAGCGAGGGATTGCACTTCACAAGGTTAGTGCTAACTCAAATCTTGGAGGCTCCTCTCTTCGTGGTTTCCTTAATTTCTTACCTTGTTGATGGCATAACAGCAACCATGAATCTCTCTCTCTCTCTCTGTAAGCTTAGAAACTGTTTTTGCTTTAAAATAACAGCAAATATGGAACTTTGATTATGTTATTTAGCCTTCTTGTTTGGCCTGTGCATAGATTATCTTTATTTATCTAGTCATTATTCTCATTGTTTCTCTCTCACTCTCTCTCACATTCTTTTTTGGTTTTTTGTATTTTAAATTACTTTTGCAGATGATACATTTTATTACTATGGCATTAGGAGGAGAGGGCTACCTTAATTTTATGGGAAATGAGGTAAGCAATCTGTGCTGACTGATCGTACTGCACAGTGCATTAAGATTTTGTTTGGGTGGATATTAGAGAAAATTTGAAGTCTAGAAAGCAAGAAGATTTGGACTGTT
Organism: Theobroma grandiflorum; assembly: GCA_036013995.1. Lineage (NCBI taxonomy): Eukaryota > Viridiplantae > Streptophyta > Magnoliopsida > Malvales > Malvaceae > Theobroma > Theobroma grandiflorum. The sequence goes on from CP142126.1 coordinate 24,283,067, forward strand.
AGAATATTCGTATGGATGAAGATCAGCCAAGGCACTTTAAGTCACAAATACATGAATATGTTCAATAAGTAGGTAGAAGGCATTAAAAAGTAAAGAGGTGATTGGCTATATCTGCCTGGAGGCAATTTTCTAAATAAGGGTTTGTTCTCTCTTTTAGCAAATAAGGTTACAAGAGAGCCATCTCTCGAAGGGCGAGTACTGTCTCCTGTTTCTTTTGATATCTCTTCTGCATGTTTGTACAGTTTGGACATCCTGAATGGATTGACTTCCCGAGAGAAGGCAATGGGTGGAGTTATGAAAAATGCAGAAGACAGTGGAGCCTGGTGGATACTGAACACTTGAGATACAAGGTCTGAGGTCTTTTTATTTTCAAGTATTTGTTAAAGTTACTTTGCTTTATTCTATCCCTGGCCCATCTCTTATTAATCCTGTGGGCAACTGGAGTATTTGCTATTGTTTGAACTTTTAACGCTAGGACATAAGTTTGTGAATACGGGCCAAGCGACCGTTTAATCCCTCACGACCTTTTCATTTCAATACCATAATGCTATTGATAAGAACCAGATCAGAGTCAAGTTGAAAGCTCAAGAATCTAGCTGAACATGGACCATGGTTGGTGATTATTGTGGAAACACTGATAATGCTCACCTGCATTTTTAACTTTGAAGGCACCTGTATAATCTATTTTACAAAAACTGGATCTAATTTTCCTTCTCTATTTTTGCATCCTAATCTTAGTTTTATTTTATTTTCATCTTTCTCTATTGAGGAGGGTTTGCTCCTGATATGCAATTCCTTACATAATTTTTTCTCTTCGTGTTTGAGCTTTACAGTTCCTGAATGCATTTGACAGAGCTATGAATGCACTTGATGATAAATTTTCATTCCTTTCATCAACAAAACAGATACTGAGCAACAGTGGTGAAGAAGACAAGGTAAATCTACAATGGCAGTTGGCTGTTAGAGTTAGACCATTGAAACTTTTCGTCTAATTCATGATGCAACATGCATGCATATTGTTAATAATGAAAGTTATTTGACATTGTTATAGTTGAAACTTTTATTATTAGAAATAATAAATTGTTCATCCATCACTCTTTTGTATGGTTATCCAAAAACCAAAAGACCACAGTGGCTAGCCAACAAGATATATGTGTTTCCTTTGAATTTCAAACATGTATGGTAAATTGTTTTGAAGGTTCTTTGTACTTTTCATCATGCTAGTGTACTTTCTTTCTTCCCTTTACCCCCAAACTGATAGAGATAATGAACCCTTGTTTTGTTGTTCTCTGCCTTATAACCTTCCCTTGTAGTGGCTTTAACCACTTTAGATTTGGTGGATGTAGTTTTAACAGTTTCTTTTAAGAACAATCACCAAGGCTCTGATTAATGTTTTCTCAATTTAGGTTATTGTCTTTGAGCGGGGAGATCTGGTTTTTGTGTTCAACTTTCATCCCAAGAATACATATGATGGGTATGTATGCTGTAAATTGTGAAAACGTCTACATATGCTAGAAAGTTTTAATGAAATCAGCTAAGGCCTATGTGACATTGTAATTAATTACCTGCGCTTTAAAACTTTTTGAGTGACTATTGTGTAAAACATACAGGTACAAAGTGGGGTGTGACTTGCCAGGGAAGTATAGAGTTGCTCTGGATAGTGATGCTTGGGAATTTGGTGGGCATGGAAGAGTAAGCAACCCCTGCTATTGTTATTATGCTTGCCTTTTGCTATTGATGAAAGAATGATGTTGCTTTCTGGCTAGATTTCTTGCAATGTAATTGGGGTTTTACAGCTACTTTTTATGAGTTTTCTCGGGACTTCATGACAAAAAACAAATAGCTGATTGTTTCCTTAGGTCTCGGAGTGGTCACTGGTCCTCTAAGTTGATAACTTCAATGTATTTACCTGATACTGGGAACTAATGAAGTCAATTGCATCTAAAAGCCTGTCTTCCTCTTCTATGAATTGTTTTACTCTCCTGATAACGCTATAAGTAATTCTTCTGGTAGGTGGGTCATGATGTGGATCATTTCACGTCTCCTGAAGGAATACCGGGTGTGCCTGACACTAATTTCAACAATCGTCCTAATTCTTTCAAAGTACTCTCGCCAGCTCGCACGTGTGTGGTATGACATCTCTTCCTGGTCTTTCTGATGACGTAATTTCTCTAGTGCAACTGATATGGTACTTTTTTTCACTTTTTCTTTATAGGCATGGAAATGTACCCAAGTTCCTACTTACCACTGCTTGACATTGATAATTGTGATTTGGCATTTTTTTTCCTTCTATTTTTGTGCCCTTAGGCTTATAGCTTTTGGAACTTTGGGCGGCATCACAAATCTCTGCCTGTTTCTATAGTCCTTGAACCTTTCTTTGAAGTTAAACCAAGGATTTACAGATTTCTTACAAACTTTTCCCAGGTTTATTATAGAGTGGAAGAAAATCCAGGAGACATTAATGACAGCAACTTAACCACTGTCACTGAGACATTACAAGTTGATGCAGTTAAGCAGGAGAATACTGAAGAATCAGCTTCAGTGGTAGATATCATGGAGACCAAATCTCTGCCTGTATCTATAGAAAGTCCAGGAGTGGAAGAAAGTCCAGGAGAAACAAACGGCTACAATTTGGCCGGTGTTGATGAGAGGTTGCCAATAGAAGGAGCAAAGCAGGAAAAAATTGAAGAACCAACTTCTGTGGTAGACAGAAGTTTTGCTGCTAAGCTAGATACTCCTGAAGTGGAAGAGAGGATGGATGGAACATTGGACGACTAAGCTTTTCAGCTCCAGTGCAAATCAAACAGAGTATAAGCCTATTCGTGTTTGCTTGTTTTGTGAATAATAGTAGTGTGAGGAGTAACCAGGGAATTTTGTTTTTGTTTGTGGATTTTAAGCAGTGAATAATACAGTCTGCTTAGGTGCTAGTCATCACTGTAGGAAGACCGAAGTCTACTGATCGTAGGCAATAAGATCTGTAGAGTTGTGAAGGTCTAGTCTACAGTAAATGCATCCGAGCATTTGACTTATAGATGTACATGTTTTAATGCCCTTCCCTCAATAAAAAATCCACTGTAGGTGCTATTTGTTTTTCCTATGGCTGCAGTTGCCGTGGTTAAATAGTTTATAGAGAAAATTTCAACATGCAGCATCATCTCATCCGATCTTAATGAACATAGGCCTATCAATCTAGTGGGTTTACCCACCAATAGGCCACTTCCATTTTCATCTCTGTCCTCTTCTTTCTTTAGCCCACCCCCTTTTCCAGCTCTTCTCTCTTCTAAGAGCCAAACGGTGTCCTTGGGGCGTTGTGCCCTCATTTATTCTCCTTTTCTTTTGTGCCTTCTTTCACCATAATTTGTGGTACCGGAGTTCTTAACCCTAAACCCTAAAATCCCAATTTTGAGAACGCTAAGATCGGCCGAAACGCAAAATGGTCAAACCCTTAAACTAGCTAAATCCTTAAAACCGATTGAAACCCAAAAGTAGGCTTAAACCTTGAATTAATTGAAACCTTAAAACTTTTTCCAAAAATAAACTAAAAACTAACTTGAGCTTAGACTTGACAATGTGTATTTGTGTTTTAATCGTGTCATGTAAATATAAGGTATTAATAGTTATACGAATGAACATGAATATGACATGATTAATTAATCATGTTAGGATCTTGAATATGTACATAGATACAATTAACACGTTTTTTAAATGTGTCGAAATAAATTTTATATGACACGATACAATTAATATGATTAAAATTTATATAATTTATGATTTGTTTTCACGATTGATATAATTAATGTACAATTTATATGATTAACAAAATTAGAACAATTAAATTGAAATATGTATGAGTAAAATATGATTATATTATTCAAATTTACAACAAAAAATTATAAATATCATAATATATGCTAAATATAAATCATCATAAAAATATTAATATTTATATAAATCAATATATGAGTCTTAACTGTTTACTAAACCTGTTTACAAATATAATTAAATAAATAAGTAATAAACGGGTTATAGATTATACAATGCACGATAACATGATTAATTAATTATATCTTAAATGAGTTAAGTGAGTTTAGCATGATTAAGACATAAACTATTAAGATATGATTTATTCGTGTCTTAACATGTCGACATGATTAATACACGTAACACAATTAACTTAAATTCAAACCTAATTAAACTCGTATCATGTTTATATAACATAGTCATGTTGTGTATAAAATTATCAAATCTACCTGAGCTAGACAATGTTGCATAATTAAATTATGCCTACCTCGGTCCCAAACTTGGATGTCTTGTCTTAGATTAGTCCAATTGTTTTTATCCTGCTTGACGAGGCCTGCTATGACTTTCGCCCAATTGAGTTTACACAGCGAGCTCGATCGAAGCGGCCTGCTGCGCTCTTGGCCCAATTTTAAGGAAGCATCGTTGAAAAATCAAAAATGAAAAATTAAGAAGGAAGGCGAGGGGAAAGCGTATCAGCTTGGTCTTTTGCGTCGAAAAGCACTTGGTATTCCCATAGAAGGAGAAAAGGGGGAGGCAGAAAGAGAAAAATGGAGCAGAAGAAGGAGAAGAATAAGTACAGCGTGATAATACCAACTTATAACGAACGCCTCAACATTGCTCTCATCGTCTATCTCATCTTCAAGCATCTTCGGTATTTCCAACTCCAAATCTCTCTTTTTTTTTTTTTTGTTCATGATTTTTATGTTTTTCTTTGATCGCTGAACTCGTAATTTTAGTATCTCGAGGTGCTCCGTCGAGATCTGATTGCTTTTCTTGAATTCGCGCTCTTTTCTTTGTGCCCACTGTTTCCTGATCGAATTTATGATGTGCGTCTGATACGGTATTAGAATTGTCTGTTTTTATTTATTGTGTTGTTTTCTTATTATGAAAATGGTTTGAATTGGATGAATTTAGATAAAGTTTGTAAATCTGTTTTAGAAAGTTGACCTCCGTTATTCTGGAATAATTATCGAGAAATAAATTGAAGCATCTGTTGTTTTTGAAAAAACTCTTGTTCTTTACATACTTGATCCAACCGTGTAAAAATCGAACCTCAGAGTTTAGTCAATGATCCTGTCATTGTCCATTTAGCAGTTTTCTTGAGTCTCTGTAAGTTCAAATACCTGTATGTTAAAATTCCACTTATATGGTGTTGTTGGAAGCAAAATTCTAACCACTAACGAGTTGCTATCTTGGAAGGGAAAATATATGATTCATTCCACTTCTCCTGCAATGTGATTTTGCTTCATGTCCTTAGTATAGGTCTTTTCATCAAAATGTAACTGCCTTACACTCAACAAATTCTGAGTTAAATAGGGGACATGATAAGTTTAACGTAGATAAGTTTCGAGTTACCTCTCTCGAAAACCAATTCCTTTGATATTGTGATATCTCCCAATATGTTGGCTTGTGTAAGCTGTTGTAACTTTTTGTGCTTGGAGTAGGGATGTAGATTTTGAAATAATTGTGGTGGATGATGGGAGCCCTGATGGTACTCAAGAAGTTGTGAAACAACTGCAGAAACTGTATGGTGAAGATCGTATCGTATGTTCCCATGCTAATATACCTACAAAATTGGATCTATTTGTAATCTGTTTTGCTGATCAATGCCTATGCTTACTTGTACTTCTGTCTCTTTGATAATGCAGCTATTAAGACCTAGACCTAAGAAGCTTGGATTGGGTAAGTATAAACTATTCCCTGTCAGGAATAATAGATGGTGCTGGCCTTTGAACTGTTATTGGTTTCAGGAACTGCTTACGTACATGGTTTGAAGCATGCTTCTGGAAATTTTGTTGTAATCATGGATGCTGATCTATCACATCATGTAAGTGTGATGGTGTTTTTGTAGCCTCTTTCTACCAGTTAAATCGCAACACTACACTTCCTGTTTTCTCTCACTTATATGATCTCTTCATCTTGTTTTGCAGCCAAAATATTTGCCAAGCTTCATCAAGTAAGATATCTTCTGGTTGATTCTGTAGGGTTTACAATTATGCCTGATTTACTTAAATCCTTATAATGTTTTGATCATTGACATCTTTATTAGGAAACAGCTGGAAACTGGTGCCAGCATAGTTACTGGAACACGGTATGTTAAAGCTGGTGGCGTGCATGGATGGAAACTGATGCGCAAGCTAACAAGTAGGGGAGCCAATGTTCTTGCACAGACCCTTTTGTGGCCTGGTGTGTCGGACTTAACGGGATCTTTCAGGTATAAGAACTAATTAATAGAAGTGGGCTATTTCAGACTGTCATAGCTTTAGGGCTAATGTTTCCTTTTCCTTCTCTTGTACAGGCTTTATAGGAAATCAGTGCTTGAAGATGTCATTAGCTCCTGTGTTAGCAAGGGATATGTCTTTCAAATGGAGATGATTGTTAGGGCTTCAAGAAAAGGCTACCGCATTGAAGAGGTATAATTCATTTCTATAGTTGCATATGAATAAACTGATAGATATTTTAACCTTAAGTCAACTGTTGTTATCTTTGACTTGTTTGTGCTAGGTTGAGTACTTGGTAAATGACATGTAAGAGTCAAAGTTCTTGTTATCTCTTTAAATACTGATAAAATTCATTTTAAAAACCCAAGACTACAAATTGGACGTCAGTGCTACTGCCTTTGCAACCTCCACACCTAACTTGAATGCTGAGTTTGTTGTACCCAAATTATTCTTTCAACTTAATCTCTGTGAAGATAATTTTCCTATTTTGCTTTGTGAATGGGATTTTGTTGTGGAGAATACGTTGAACCCTTACAGTTGAATGTTCTATCCTCCATTTATTGTACAGAACTTATATAGATTGGTGTTTTGATCATATGGTTTCTTCTATTCCCCACTTCATCTTTAAGCTGTGTGCTGTTCAAACATCAATTTTTCATGTAGCAAAACAATTTATATCCTTCACATTTATGTTGATTTGGGTTTTTCTATTGTCTACAGGTTCCAATAACTTTTGTTGATAGAGTATTTGGAAGTTCAAAGCTTGGAGGATCTGAAATTGTAGAGTATCTAAAGGGCCTTGCATATCTTTTGGTCACAACATGACACCTTCCTACAAATATAGCCAACATGATAACAAGAAGTGATTGCTTGAGATTTGCAGTGGTGACTCTGCACGGCAAACAATTTTTATAGCTTGCTTTTAGAAGTTACCTTATGTAACCTGACTTCTGATGGCAAATTTGGTTGAAGAACTCAAAAAGCATTTTACTTTGGGAATGTTTTTCTCTGGAAATGAAGAGGCAAAAGCTTATTTGCTAACTGTCTTTTTGTTCCGTAAATTTGCCAGTTGTAGTCATTTTTGGTTAGTTTAGCCAGTTTACTAAACCAAAAGACAGTAACTTGTACTTACTTTGGGCTTGTCAAATGAAGAAGAAGACAGGAGACTGAATATTCAGATGAATAATGAAGTAGGAAACTTCATTCATTCAGCAAATTCTTTTTGCTTTCTATAGTTGAACAAAGAAAATGTAAAAGCTGAATACGAGAATGCTTGACCATTCTCATGTTCATATCTATATATTTAGAAACAAAAACAAGACAAGACAATGTATACTGTGCAGCATCAAACGTCTGGTAGAGTAACCAGAATGTAACATAATGATAAAAATGCATTAAAAATGAAACAGAGTCCCAATTTTCCTAAATTAAAAAGAAAAAACCAAGAAATAAAACTTGCATAGAAAACCCAATTTCCAATCCTCAGATCCTCTTAACTCTTCTAGCCCCAGTTTTCCGTTCACTGCCAATCACAGACGACTTGTTATTGTTGACAGCACGAGGAGGTTTCTTGTTCTCTTTGCTCATACTTCTGAGCAGGTACCTAGGAGTCTGAGTCTCGTTCACCTCCGCGGAATAAGCAGCAGACACTGACTTCCTCAAGGTCTCGAGCTTCTTCGAGTCTCTTCTCTTTGAAGACTCAACTGTAACTCCAAGATGGTGCCCAGCCTTTGAGTCATTGCTGGTTTCTCCTCCTTTCTTTCTCTTAAGCCTCTCGTTTCTCCTGGCTGAGTACTCATCGTAAAACCGGCCCCTCTCAAACAGAGGAGTGGAGTTGGCGCTGAGACTAGTCTCACCAAAACCAGCCTTTTCGGGTTCCCCATTTCCGAGTTCATCTCTGACCATCTTCGCCAGAGCCCGTAACTCGCAAGATATAGAGCGATACTCTGGTCGAATCTCAGATTCTTCAACGGCCCAAGTGCGGATAGGCTTCTGGGATTTAGTCAAAGAACCTTTAAACAACAAACAAACATTTAATTCCCCAAAAAAAAATACCAACTGGAGAGGATTTATTTCACTGTTTACGATAAAAAACGAAAGTTGCTATGAATTTATAACCCGATGTACCTGGTGGGGTTTGCAGGGAGGTTGAGTTTGATCGAAGGACGCGACGGGGTCGTAGGCGGATAGGCGATTTCGCAAGCGGAGGCTTACGATCAGATTTCATCTTAGACATGATATCTCAGTTTTTCTTCCTTTTTGTTCTTAAAGAGAACTGCGGAGGTTCAAAGATAGAGAAACAGAGTATTAACGAAGAATGTTGTTGAAAAAGATTAAGGATAAAGATTGAGAGAGCAACCTACGTTTGAATTGTTGCGACTGTTTCTACTTTTTTTTTTCCGTAGGTTTGGTTGCTTGGCTTTTTTCAACTTTTTCAGAATGTCGTCTATTTTATTATGAGACAACGATGCAAGGTTTGAAACTTTGAATTTGCAGAGGAGAGAGGAGGGGAGCGTTTCAAACGGTCATATCTTTGATCCGACGGTCTAAGATTAATTCAGATTTAAATGGTAGGTTAGGTGTCATTGACAGTACAACCTTTCCGATTTCCATGAAAGGCCCAGATTTTCTACTTAATTGAGGGATTACATTTACAGGTTTATCTCGTGTAAGTTGTCAAAGCAGTCGATTGGCTTAGTTTTAAAATTTTAAAAATCGAATCAATCGAATTTTTCAAAAAATTAATCCAATTAATTGATCAAATTTTTATATAAAAAATAATTAAATTAATTAAATAATAATCTAAAATTAAAATAATTGAAATCGTTTTATACTTGATATATTTAATCGGTTTTACCCTAAAATATACATAATATATCCAAAAATTAATAAAAATAATCAATATAAATTGAAATCGAACAAACCCAACCAAATTAAATGAATTCAATCGATTTTGATCTATTTATTCGATTAAAATCGATTAATGCTCGTCTCCTTTCCCTTTTCCTAGTTAAATCTTTTCCCTTTTTTATGGTTAAAGTAAATCTTCTTTAGTCAACCTTTTTTTTACCGTATTGGTTCTAAACTTTAACTTGTTCTACAGAAAGCCCCACATCCAAAGTACAACTAAACAAAAAGAGTCCAAAGAAATAGGTTGGTAAGCCCAACTCATGACTCACCCAGCCCCAGGTTCCTCTCTCTCTCCTAAAGGAGTGTTGATAAAAAAAAAAACTGACATTTACATATAGTAATGCGATATAGTGCTAAATATAGTGCTAATTAATTATTCTTCTCTATCTGTTTTAGATTATAGATAGTGAGAAAATATCAAAGGCTTCTACTTTTTTTCTTTTAGATATAGACAATGGAAGAGGACACAGGAATCCCATAGTGCAAGGTGTTTCCTATTTGAGTTGATGATGGAGATGATGTGGTCTGTTTGGCTTTGTGCCATCTCCTTGCTTGCCCTAGGTGTGACAAAGTTTATTTACAGGTGGAGGCAGGGACGGAGCCTCCTTATGTGATGGGGGGTGATGGCTCCCCCAAAACTTTTAAAAATATTTTATAACATATAAAATTTTAAAATTTTTTACATATATTTTATTAATGACTTTTTTAAAATAATTTTTTATTTAATAATTAATATAAATAAATAATAATAAAATAATTTCATATACCTCACTCAACTTTAATTTTTTTTTCAATTTATATTATTATTTTTATATTTATTTATTTTTTTTCATTTTTATTCTATTTAATCATATGTTATAAGTTTTTATAATTTTTTTAATTTCTACAAACCATTAATCATATTCTATTTTTTTTTCTTTTTTGTTGTATAATATATGTTACTTACCTTCTACTTGTCATGTTCTTTTTTTTTATGTTACGTAAATTTTATTTTATATGATTTTAATATTTAAAAATTAATAAATTATTATACAGTTCTCAAATATAAGTTATAGTGTTACATTATTACTTAAAATTTCATTAATGTATCATTTTGTTATTAATCTTGATTATATAAGAGAAAATTAATTTGAATATATTTTTTTATATGATTTACGTTTTATATTTAATTGAAATGAAATTATCTCGAATCAATAGTATTTAAATAATTCTAATTATATAGGAAGAAACTATTAATCTTATATATATGTTTTAACTATTTATATTTTATAAATTATATTTTTATATTTAATTTCATATTTCTATTATCAATATTTTTATTGTTGATCGAATTTAATATATTAATTTTTTAAAATTATTAATTCTTATTCAACCGTATTTGACCTTTTAATAAAATTGGGCTAGCTCTGCCCCTGGGTGGAGGAACCTTGAATGTAAAGGCATTCTTCCGCCAGGTTCGATGGGACTCCCACTTTAGGGGAGATCCTTAGTTTTCTTGTCCCAGCCAAGTCCATGTATAGACATCCACCCCTTTTGTTAAGGAAAGAATGAAAAGGTAAGGATACACGATCGATACCATCATCCAGAACATGCTGAAAGAGAAACATAAAAAAAAGATTAAGGCCTTGATCTTTTCAAACGGTTGTGTTATAGGTATCGTCCGTTGTTCAAAACAAGTTTACAGGTCGACAGATTGTGATAACGTCGGACCTGATTTCATTTATTTCAGATGGAAAACTTGTTGAGCTGTGGTACCTGGATTCCTTCGCCGAGCTGTTTCGCACGGAAACAAAAGCAGCAAAAGGCTACGGCCTACGTGCACAAGTATCTTAGGCACGTAATCCTTAATTAGTTTAAATTAAAGATAAAAAACCAGCACAAAAGAGGAAGTCCAGATTAATGAGAACAACCGTCATAAGCACTCTATCCTAAATCATAGAAACGACAAAAGAATTTTCCACTACAGTTGATTGACTTTGACTTGCGTGACGTTTCTATTTGATATTCTGCTGCTGATCTTTAATTAAAGAATAATGGAAGCAATGTAACAGCTAGCAATAGCGTTTGGAGGAGGCAATAGGAAATGTGCAGGAGCGGAATTCAGCAAGGTCATGATGGCGGTATTTTTACATATCTTGGTCACCAAATACAGGTTCGTTCTTAAATGTTTGTCTCCCTTTCACTTTCACACACATATATAAAATAGCAATTTAATTGTATATCAGCCTGAAACTGACAACAAAAGAATTGTAAAATTTTGGTTAGGTGGTCAAATATCAAGGGAGGAGATGTGGTTCGTGCACCGGTTCTGGGATTTACCAATAGTTTCTACATTGAAGTTTCAGAAAAACATGCATAACTTGGTTACACATTAGATGTCGAAGAATAAAGTGGACATCCCAGAGTTCTGTGTCTCAAGTAAAACTGATTTGCCTGCTATAAATATTAGGAATTTGTGTTTTATGTACGGCAGTCAAGTTGGTGATCATATCAACTGTTGGTGTGTGACTTTCAACAGTTTTTCAGCTTGTAGAAATCATTTGATATAAAATAAAATATATTGATTAATTATAATGCATTTTTTCTGCCCTTGAATATATTTTGTACGGGTGTGCATGTAAGTATTAGAGCATTTCGTGGGGGGGGTTTAGCCTCGTTATCTTCTTTCCGCTGCTATTAACTCCTGACTGTACTATACTGTAAATACTAGTTTTCTAAGTACTAATTCTCTGTCTGCATAGTTCCTGCTAGGTGTTCACTTTCAATGATCAACAAAAGTACTTGAACATTGAATATCTAATATGTATACGTACAGTGACATAAAATTATATATAACACCGATAAGAGTGGCAAAATATACTACTCCATATAATGGCGTATATATAAAGAGAATGAAAGGTTATTCTTGGGCTCAAAAGCATACAGCATTGTTGTATCGCTTCCATGTACTTTACATCAGTAATGCATAAAAGGAAATGAAGTTTATGTACAGAGAGAGATTTAAGGAAAATAACAAGTATTTAGTTTGCTCTAGAATTCCTATGAATCTGCCAGACACCTTGCTCTATGATTATGAACTTAATTTTTGACAGAATCCCCTTTGTTATGGCTTGTGACAGGACCCTTCCTCTTAACATGATTCCCGTCCAGCAGATCTCAATATCTTGTTCTTGGTACATATTCTCAATATGACTATTTATGGGTTTCTTCTTTTCATTTTCGTGGCATCTGGATTATTGAACGTTTTGTATGAATCTGATTCATTGATGGAACAATGGTCCCAATAGTATGTGGTGGATTGGCTTGCATTTATTTCAAGAAACTCCTCAGTCCTCATGGTTGAACAGCCTGTTTTGCTTGATGAAACAAAGTAGCTTTACTCTTTTCATATATATATTTTTTCTCATAGGTAAAGATAGAATGATATATGTTTAAAAGATAGTGTAATTAAGATATCTCACAAGCAGCCTCAGCTGCAACCACAATGAAACAGAAACCAGAAGTTTCCTCCATCGAACTAAACAGAAAGTTTTGCGTAACGGATGGGATCTCAAATACATGCATTTGGGCCACGTTTGGACCTTTCTTAAGTGTTAGTAAATTAAAGTTAGTGCGTTGAATACAATCCACTAGGAAGGCTAGGCCTTGGCCCTCTTTGGAATGCAGAGAGTAAATTCTATCTTCATGCCTATTTGGGCCCTTTAATCCGGACTTATTCAAGCAGACTCTGTTGACTTGAATTGCAGGTGTGAACCCATTTGTTGAAAAAGTGATTGGGTTGGACTCTTCCCACGCACCGTGGAAACAAAACCAACAAAATTTGACGTCTTTTCAGCTGTTCACATTTGATGCTTGGTCTTTTTTTTTTTAATTTAAAAGTTATTACAAAATTTTTATAATAAAAAATAATTTTTAAAATTAAACTAAAATTATTTGATAAGATATTCGATAAAATAAATTATATAAATTTTAATTTTAGTTAAAATTATCGTAAAAGATATCCTTATTATTTTCAATCACGTAAAAAATTAAAATGAAACAAATTTATTTCGAGTTTATATACGATTTCAAATGTTAAAAATTAAAATCGAAACAACTCTTCAATTTGTGTAATAGTAATAGTATTAGATTTTTTAATGAAAAAAAGAGGAAACTTTTAAATAAGTTTAAATTTCAAATTTTTTCTCTTAATTTTTATAAAAATAAAAAAATAATAAATTTTACTATTCTGTTATTAAGTCTTTTTATTTTTTTATAGTAGTTTTTGTAAAGAGAAATAAAGAAGAGAAAGATCATAATTTTACCTTGGGGACTGATGATCTGCATAAAAAAGAAGAAGTAAAGAAGATTGATTGAGAGATATTGATATTTTTTAAAAAATTGGTATATTCTTTTTAAAGAAACTTTTCTAAAAAAATTTTTAGAGTTTTTTTCAAAAATTTTATTTGATTTGATTTTAACTTTTAAAGATAAATAAATTAAAAAAAAATCAGACCAAAACTGGCATTTGAAGTAACCAGTTTTACACCCCACCAACCCTTTAAACGAAGAAAATTGAAGATAAGTTTCACGTCAAAAGAGTCTTTTTATGGAAAAACAAGATAAGGTTTTGAATATTATTAAAGCTTCTGAACTTGCAATTTTGCGAGATTCTAAATTCAAATTTCAGCTGAGATGTGTATGACTGTATTTCAAAGTTCAGATTGAATTGAACGTAATTTCTGTTTTTGGGTATTGCTTGGCATTAGTGAGCTGGCTTGCTGCTACACCTTACAGACACATGGGCCCGTTGCATTGGCTTTACTAGCATGTTTGGTTGGGGGAATGGCTATGTCATTCCCTTTCTATTCCCAAGGAATTTTAGTTCTTTTGTTTGGTTGAGCAATACTACAAGGAATAGCCATTCCATGGGAATGGCTATTCTCCAAAATCCTCCAAAACCAAGGAATAGCCATTACCACCTTCCCCCATGGTAATAGCTATTCCATGGTTGAGGAATAGACCCAAAAAATATTAAAGACCAAAATACCCTTAATTCAATTCTATTTATATAAAATATTATTTTCTCTCTCCTCATTCTCTCCTTTAATTCAAATTTTTAATAAAATATTAATATTAAATTATAAATAAAATATTAATAATTTAAAAATATTAATATTTAAATTATCAATTATTAATAAAATAAATTATAATTATTCCTATTTAAAAACAAAATAAATTAAAAATAAAAAGGCATAATATCATTTAAATTATATATAAAATATTAATAATTAAATCATTAATTATTAATATTTTAAATAAATTAAAAATTATTCATATTTAAAAAATAAAATAAAAAAATTAATCATAATGATATTTGATTTAAATAAAATATTAATATTTCAAAATATTAATGATTAAATTATAAATAAAATATTAATATTTAAATTATCTATTATTAATATTTTAAATAAATAATCAATTATTAATATTTAAAAATAAAATAATTGGTCATAATAATATTTAAATTAATAAAATATTAATATTTTAAATATTAATGACTAAATTATAAATAAAATATTAATATTTAAATGTTCAATTATTAATATTTAAAAATAAAATAAAATAAAAATAATTAAGTATAATAATATTTAAATTAAATAAAATATTAATATTTAAATTATCTATTATTAATATTTTAAATAAATAATCAATTATTAATATTTAAAAATAAAATAATTGGTCATAATAATATTTAAATTAATAAAATATTAATATTTTAAATATTAATGATTAAATTATAAATAAAATATTAATATTTAAAATTTCAATTATTAATATTGAAAAATAAAATAAAATAAAATAAAAATAATTAAGTATAATATTTAAATAAAATAAAATATTAATATTTAAATTATCAATTATTAATAGTTTAACAAATAAAATAAAATAAAAATAAAAAATAATAATATTTAAATAAAATAAAATATTAATATTTTAATTAAATTCTAGATTATTAATATTTAAAAAATCTAATAAAAATAAATAATCATATAAATAATAATTTTTTTATTTTTTTATTTTTTATTTCTTTCTGATTCCAAAGTTATTGTTATCAACTAAACACTACAATAACTCATAATAATTAAGTAAGGATATTTTTATCTTTTTATCACCTATTCCTTTCTTATTCCAATCTTATTTCTACCAACTAAACACTGCATTAAGTAGTAATAGGCATTCTTGCTCTATTCCATTCACTATACCAAACAAAGTAATAACTATTCTTTTCTATTCCTGCCTTATCCTATTCTCACAAAATACTTATTCTATTCTATTCTATTCCTATCTATTCCGTGAACTAAACTTGACGACAAGTAGTAACCTTGGCATCAATTCTCTTGGCAGTCTAGCTGTCAGTTTCATTTCAGAATGGTAAAAGAAAAAATTGGATACCAGCTCCTATCGTAAGCCTCAATCTAATCTTGTCATATTGCAACCCCTCACGGCAACGGAGTCGTTGAAGATGGAGGGTATGATAAAGTGCTCTGCCAATTACGTCCCTTTGACTCCGATCAGCTTCTTGGAGCGCTCCGCGGTTGTCTACAGAGACGGACTCTCTGTTGTCCACGGTGATGTCAAGTACACCTGGAAACAGACACGCGAGAGGTGCGTCCGTCTCGCTTCTGCGCTTGCCCACCTTGGGATTATCCGTCGAGATGTGGTACTAACTCTCGCATTTCATTCTCTACTCTAGTTTAATTTTCTGTCTGATAATATATTACTTTTTTTTTTGAGTAATTCTGTCTTTGCTTTCTTTTTCTACGTACTTTGATTTTCTTTTCATTTGTGAGCTTAGTTTTCTTCATCATATGGCTTTCTTTCTGGTACTGTTCTGCTATTTTCAGAATAATTTGTAAAGCCCCATAGCTTATAACTAGTTAAATGCATGGTCTTTGGCTTTTATTTTCAGAACCAAAGCTGGGAAATTGCCTTCCCATCTTGTCGTCTTCATGCCTCCCAAGAATCCAAATCCAATAGTTACTTGTCCTTTTATATTCGGATTGAGTTGCTTTTGGAGGTTCTGCAGTCATGGGTCTTTATTTCTGAATAGGATGTATGGAATAGTCCTTTAAAAAAAGTTTCTGTACTTTCTAAGCTCGGCTTCTCGGCGTTCAATAATCTCAGAGAAAGTGTAAATGTTACTACCAACCATGAAGAGGGACAGTCGGATTCGCTCTGCTGGTTATAGTACAAATTTTTTGTTTGCTCCCAAAAGGCAGAAATTGCTGAAGAACCTAAAAGAGAAAAGAAAAGCTCTTATTCATCCCAAAAAGGCAAAAAATGCATACTTGTAAGATGGCTCTTCTTCAGTTTGATGGTCAATAGTCATACTTGCTCTTAGAACGGGTCCCTTGTTGCTTAAATTGAGTCTGCACGAGCAGTCGACGGACGTGTGTAACGAGTTGGCTCCTAATGAGACCAGAGAACCGAGGATCATGCCTAACTTTTTTTAGGGAGGCTTTTAATCAGCTAGAATGTTCATAAAAATGGATACTAGAGGCAGATCTTTATGATTTGGTAAATAGAGGGGAACCTTCATGGTTATTAGGATCATGGCTACTTTTTATTATTCTTTGTAGTGCCCTATGTCTTTAAATTTTGGTTAATAATTGCACACCTAATAATTGCACAGCTAGTCAAAAAGGCAGGGTGAGTGGGCAATGAGGACGACTGTCTTCATTGTTATCTGACTTGTTATTTGAAACAACCAAAGACTGCAGAGATTTATGAAATATATTTTAATGAATTCATTTATCAGTTAAAATATACATAGGAAAACGTGAGAATTTTAGTATAATTTGTTATAAATGGATTTGCTTAGATATTGTAGCCCACTTTACTGTCCAAATTTGACTTCATTTTCTCTTTCTAGATGCCAAGGTATTGTGACTCTCCTGGCTGAATGCATACGACTTTCTTTTTGCCTAATGGCCAATCTTTGCTTGTTTGAGCAGGTTGCAGTATTAGCCCCAAATATTCCAGCAATGTACGAGCTACATTTTGGCGTTCCAATGGCTGGTGCAGTTCTATGTACGCTCAATATTCGCCATGACTCCACTATGGTGGCAGTGCTACTGAAGCACTCGGAAGCCAAAGTGCTTTTTGTAGATTACCAATTTCTCCGTATTGCTCAGGGAGCAATGAAAATACTATCCAATACAGGGTCTAAGCTGCCCCATCTAGTCTTAATCCCAGAGTCTAATCAGCAAATTCCCACCACTAGCAACAGCAACCCAATATCTGCAAACTTGGACTATGATGGTCTTTTAGCAATTGGGAAACTAGATTTTGAGATCAGAAAACCGGAAGATGAGTGGGAACCTATCTCAATTAATTATACTTCTGGCACTACATCAAGCCCAAAAGGTGTTATATATAGTCATAGAGGTGCCTATCTTAATTCTCTAGCAACAGTTCTTCTCAGTGAGATGACCTCAATGCCTGTATATTTATGGTCCGTCCCCATGTTTCACTGCAATGGATGGTGTCTTCCATGGGGCGTTGCTGCTCAAGGTGGTACAAATGTATGCTTAAGAAATGTCTCTGCAGGAGGAATGTTTCACAACATTGCTGAGCACAAGGTGACCCACATGGGTGGTGCACCTACGGTTTTGAACATGATAATAAATGCTCCAGCCAGTGACCAAAGGCGTCTTCCAGGGAAGGTTGTGGTCATGACAGGTGCCGCACCACCACCAGCAACTGTACTTTACAAAATGGAAGAACTGGGATTCAGAGTGGTTCACTCATATGGCTTGACAGAAACCTATGGTCCAGGAACAATTTGCAGTTGGAAACCAGAATGGAATTCCCTTCCTCGAGATGTACAGGCCAAGCTCAAGGCTCGGCAGGGGTTGAATCATCTGGGTATAGAGGAAGTTGATGTCAAAGATCCTGTTACTATGAAGAGTGTCCCGCATGATGCGAAGAGTGTAGGAGAGGTTATGTTTCGAGGCAACACTGTCATGAATGGATACCTTAAAAATGTCAAAGCAACAGAGGAGGCTTTCCATGGTGGATGGTTTCGAAGTGGGGACTTGGGAGTGAGACACCCAGATGGCTATATAGAACTCAAGGACCGCTCCAAGGACATAATCATTTCTGGGGGAGAAAATATCAGCTCAATTGAAGTGGAATCAATGCTTTTTAGCCATCCAGCTGTGCTTGAGGCAGCTGTGGTGGCAAGACCAGATGATTACTGGGGGGAGACACCTTGTGCATTTGTGAAGTTGAAGGATGGATGCAATGCCAGTGCTGAAGAAATTATCAACTACTGTCGGAACCACTTGCCCCATTACATGGCTCCTCGAACTGTGATTTTCCAGGATTTGCCAAAGACTTCAACTGGAAAGACGCAGAAATATCTTCTGCGAGAGAAGGCCAAGGCAATGGGAAGCATTTTCAAGAGCAAGAGCAAATTGTAGATCGCCATTGATTGGATGGTAAGGGCCTTGTGGCAGGATTGTCGTATGTGTCAACGTTATGTGTAAGTACGGTAACAATTGCTCAGGCTTTATTGCAAGTGGATGGAATTTAGACGAAATACTAGTAATTAATGAATCAAACATGAATAAAAATCCAAAAAAGCAGAGGAAAAGATGCATCTACTAGCTGGATTTTCAATTAAATTCTTCCAAATTTTTTATTCTGGATATTTCTAGTAATCTGCTTTTATAATAGTTTCCAACAGATAGAAAACTAGAAAATAGAATCTATTCAAATCCTATCTCCTAGTTAAAATTGGCTTTGCATATAAAGCAGATAGATTAAATAATCACAATTTTGTATAACAAGATCGAAACAATTCGTTTTTTCTGCAACTTAATTAATTGGCATGATTCTCACTTAAAAGTATCAATGTTTTTTAACCAATTATTCATGTGATAATTAATCTCAATTTTGAGACGGTAAGCTTCGAGTCTAATTGTCTTTGAGCTTATGTTCTTAGTGAATAGTCCTCAACTTAATTGACATTGGACATATTCAACCACTAGTTCTCTTTTATTGAATTTGAATTTGTTTGATGTCAATTATTTATTTATTTATTTGAATTGAACTTAATTTTTTAAATAAAAAAAAATATGCTCAAGTGCATCGACCTCAACTTAAAAAGGTGACGAATTGATTTCTATCATAAAGCTAAATTTACCTCATATTATTGGATTGTCCAATCCACCAAATTTTTCTCTTCAAAAGAAATGTGTGAGAGAGAGAAAGAGAGAGAGAGAGAGAGAGAGAGACAAGCATATAGTTCTTAATTTTTTTGGGTGAGGTATTCTGCTCTTTCTATTCATATCTATATTTGTATTATGGGCCAACAGACACATACAAACAATGGTAAACAAGATACGGTAAAAACTTCGAGGGCAGATAAATTGGGAATGGGAGAGGAAATGAAGCATCAGAACAAGCACGAAATTAAGTCGACCATCGTTGGTCTGCATTATTCTTTTGAGGTTCCAGCTTTCAGTGTTTCTTTACTCTTGGTCATTATTTTTTCGGGATTGCTGCTGTTGCAGCAGTTGATAGTTATATGACGTCAAGGCCTGGGGATTGGAAGTCAAAACAGGTTACTCAGAGACCTTAACATCCATTGCAATTGCTTGGCTCGAAGTCTCGAACGTGGATGGCTAATGCTAGCCTGTTTTGCTGATCTAACACAGCTTTGACTTGAACCCCGTTTCTCCCTTTTTTCGAGGTCGGTGACTCGGTTCGCTTTTGTCCTCGCCAAACTTAAGGAGGTTGAAAATTAATGCCAACTGCACCTCGTTACTGACTGTAGGATTTGTCACCCATGCAGCCATTACTTACCAGGACAACTCCTGCTTCTTTTCTATCTTATGTGCATTTCGGCACGGACAATAAATTATCTGCGCATGATTTTGGTGCATCTACTTTAAAAGGTTGTGAAAATTTGGGTTACAATTGTCTTTCAGAATATACGTCGATCCAGAAAATGAGCAAAATCTGCCTCTTTGGATGTATAGCAGCGCATATATGAGAATTAATCGACAAAGAAACGTGAACTTCATTTTTGTTTTGGACCAAAATGGAGACGGATAAGATGATTGCGATCACAGGCGCTGGAATTAGGGGCTTGATGGCATTGCAAGTATGCAGTAGAAAAAGGTTTTAGTCCCATCGTGTTTGAGGCAAGGAGTGGCATTGGTGGACTTTGGTTGCAAACGATAGAGTCTACTAAGCTACAAACACCCAAAGATTTCTATCAGTTCTCTGATTTTTCATGGCCCCCTGCTGTGAGAGCGACTTACCCTAATCACAACCAAGTCCTCGAATACCTCCGAGCCTACGCTGTTCACTTTAACATCCTTCAAAGGATCAAGTTCAACTCCAAGGTAACCTGCATCGATTATGTCACTTCGTCTACTGAAGATGAGCTATCCTGGGATTTGTGGGGTGGCTCCGGTGATCCTTTTTCTCCCACTGGGAAATGGAATGTCACCGTACGATATTCCCGGGATCCATCTGCTCCAACTCAGGTAGCCACTTTCCGTATTGCTTTTAATTTTTTCCCCTTTTCAATTGATTTGGTGCATTCATAAACTTCTAGTGGTTTAAATCACCTGTAAGCTAAATGAGGCAATATTGTTAAAAGATCATCCTTCTATCAGGAAACACTGTAGATAATCCAGATAAGTCTAAGATAGGTGATATAATCCAGATAAGTTAGCTTCATGTTTAGCTTTAGCTTTTCCTGTATTTAAAATTATATTTTTATCAGCAAAGTTTGTATATATCAGAAGAATGCCTATCGGCATAGTAGTATATATATGTAAGCCTTGTATAGCTTCAGATGTATAAGAAAGTACAGTTAGATGTTTTTCATTCTGAAACAATTAATCTTTTTACATGGTATCAGAGCCAGGTTCTGTTTCAGAGATGGAAAAATCTTCTGTTTCAAAGATAGTAAACTCACCTTCTATAGACCCATTGTCACCTTACTTTCTTCATCACTCCGATCATCATGGATCGGTTGTGATAAATCCAAAATTAACTTCAACCAATTATGTTCCTTGGAGCCGGTCCTTTCAATTGGCTCTATCCATCAGGAATAAGTCTGGTTTTATTGATGGTACTATACCAGAACCAGACAAGGATGATGAATCATATGTGTCGTGGACAAGATGCAACAATTTAATTGTTGCCTGGTTACTAGAATCAATTTCCCCTCCTATTGCCTCGATAATTTTTTACATGAAGTCTGCATCAGATATTTGGGACACACTAAAGAGAAGATTTTCTCAGTCAGATGATGCACGGGTATGTAATTTACAATTCACACTTTCAAATATATCACAAGGCACACGATCTGTAGATGAATATTTTACAGAACTTAATGAGGTTTGGGAAGAACTTAGAAATTTTAGGCCAATGCCTCATTGTTCTTGTGGTGAATGCAATCAAGAATGTTTCCAAAAATACGTTCAACAGTGTCAAAAGGACAATGTCTTCAAATTTTTGAATGGACTTAACGAGAGCTATGCAGGATTTAGATCTCAGATTGTGATGATCAAGCCTTTTCCTTCACTTGATGAGGCTTATAATTTGATCTTAAGAGAAGAATCTCAAAGGAACATCCATGTACAGTCACAGCCCCTTATTCAGACATCTGCTATGGCAAGTACTTATGTTGATGGGAAAAAGAAAAATAGGAGTGATCTATCATGCAGTCATTGTGGTAAGATTGGCCATACAAAAGATAAATGTTATAAGCTGATCGGATTTCCCCCTGATTTTAAGTTTACAAAAGGTAAAAATAATTCTAGAAAGTCTGTCAACAATGTTGTTCAACATTCACACACAAAACAGGGTGAACATGATACTATTAGTGCTATGTCTCAATTATCACTAATCAAAGATCAAGTTCGGACACTCATGGCAACTCTTAATGAGAATGGTGGAACTAGTGTTGATGATGATAACTCTGCCTCAAACAGTGAACAACCAAAGCCTTCATTAGTCAACTCCACGATTGCAAGTTTGATTTCTAACTCTGTCAGTTATATCGATCAAAATGCAAGGGTAAATAACTCATCAAAAATCATTGCTTCTGTCATAAAATCAGATTCTTGGATCATTGACACTGGTGCATCAGATCATATAACATGTTCTTTAAGTTCTTTTACACAGGCCAAACCTATTCATAATGCATTTGTGCAAATGCCAGACAATTCTAGAGCCTTAGTGAGTCATATAGGAACAGTCAAAATAACATCTACCTTGACACTAAAGAATGTTCTTTATGTTCCATCATTCAGATTCAATTTAATATCTGTTAGTAGATTGACAGAGAATAAACAAAATTGTTTGATCTTCACTGATTTTCACTGCATAATTCAGGAAATCAAATCATGGACTATGATTGGTCTTGCTAAGATGGAAGCTGGACTTTATTTTTTGCAAGGAACGCCTCAGTCAAATGATTTTGTCCAGACTGATCTTACACAAGCCATGAAAAATGTTGGCAGATTTGCCTCTGAGCAGTTTTCACCAATTTCTAAAAATTTTTCTAGTAGTTGTAATTCTGTTATTGAACAATTTGATATTTGGCATTTGAGGTTGGGACATGCTCCCCCAGCAATGATGAGAAACATTGAAAAGGTTTATCCTTCTATTTCAGTTATTGAAAATAATTTTTGTTCAATCTGTCCATTGGCGAAACAGAAAAGACTTAAGTTTCCCATTCATTTTAAAAATACTATCATGCCATTTGAACTATTACACATGGATATATGGGGACCATATGCAGTATCTACTATTAAAAATCAACACTATTTTTTAACTATAGTGGATGATTATTCAAAATTTACATGGATTTATCTTATGAAAGCCAAGTCAGATGTTTTGACTATTGTCCCTGCTTTTTACAATCTGATAGATACACAATTCAGTGTTAAGATCAAGCAAATCAGATCAGATCATGGAACCGAGTTCAATTTGACAAATTTCTTCATTTCTCATGGCATATTACATCAAATGTCATGTGTTGAGACTCCTCAACAAAATGGGGTGGTTGAAAGAAAGCATCAGCATTTACTCACTGTTGCTAGATCTCTCATGTTTCAAGCTTCTTTGCCTTTAAAATTTTGGGGAGATTCTGTTTTGGTAGCAGCACACACCATAAATAGAATGCCCTCTTCAGTTTTGCAAAACAAATCTCCCTATGAAATGTTATTTAACAAGAAACCAGATTATTCTCATTTCAGGGTATTTGGATCTCTATGTTTTGCCTCAACACTTGTTCATCAAAGAAAGAAATTTGATCATAGGGCAAGAAAATGTATCATGATAGGCTACCTTGTGGGAATGAAAGGTTACAAGTTATATGATCTGCAAACTCATAACATTTTTGTTTCTAGGAATGTCAATTTATTTGAACATATTTTCCTTTTCAAAAATATAGATTCTGCACCTAATAGTCATGAATATATTCAATTCTTTTCAAGAACAAAACCTGGTTCTGACATTCCATTTCCCATTTCTCATTCAGGGACATCTTGTAATATGGACTATGACACTTCCATACATTGCCCCTTTGATGCATCTTTATCTGATCAGCATGTTCATCATACTTTTACCATGCATTTTGATCATATAACTCAACAGATAGAATCTGCTAATAATGATGCAGCTGTTGATAATCACCAAAATACTGTTTCTGGTCATTCTGCAAATATGGACCAAAATGCCCCTGTTCATCCAACAGCTATTCTTTCTGATGACCCTACTTTTTCTTTGAATTCCAGTCACCCTACATCACCAAGAAGAAGCACAAGGCCAAAACAATTACCTAAATACTTAGAAGCTTATCAACACACTCTTCCCCCACACACAAACACAGTGACAGCACATCCTATTAGCAAATTCCTTTTCGCTGATCAACTTTCTCAAACACATAAAGCCTTCACCACATCCCTCACTCATATTCACGAACCTAAAAACTTCCATCAAGCTACTCAACATTCTCAATGGCAGATTGCTATGAGGGAAGAACTTAATGCCTTAGAAGATAATGAGACATGGTCTATAGTACCATTACCTGCTGGTGCTCACACTATTGGATGCAAATGGGTTTTTAAGGTAAAATTACATGCTGATGGTACTGTGGAAAGATACAAAGCAAGACTAGTTGCTAAAGGATACAGTCAAAAGGAAGGGTTTGACTTTAATGAGACTTTCAGCCCTGTTGCAAAGCAGACTACAGTAAGAACACTCTTGGCCATAGCTGCAATTCGACAATGGCATTTGTTCCAGCTGGACATTGATAATGCTTTTCTCAATGGAGATTTAGATGAAACTGTATACATGGACATTCCACAAGGGTACAGACCTAAAGTGGAATATCCTAAAAGCTCTAAATTGGTTTGCACATTAAACAAGTCCTTATATGGACTGAGACAGGCTTCCAGGCAGTGGAATTGCAAATTTACTGAGGTTGTGCTTCGATATGGTTTTCAACAGTCAAGGTCAGATTATAGTTTGTTTACCAAAGCAACCGATGATGGTGAGTTCTTAGCTCTCTTAGTATATGTTGATGATATTTTGATAGCAAGTTCTTCAATGAATTTAGCTAATGATGTGAAGTCTTTCCTGCAAAGTAAGTTTAAGCTAAAGGACTTGGGAAGTCCTAAATACTTCCTTGGCCTAGAAGTTGCTAGATCAGATGCTGGAATAACCGTGTGCCAGAGAAAATATACACTTGATTTGCTGCATGACTATGGATTTCTTGGTGCAAAACCACTTTCAACACCTATTGATTACAACCATAAGTTGGTTAGAGATGATGGTAATTCAGTCTTGACAGACTGTACACAATATAGGCAACTCGTAGGTAAACTAATCTATCTTACCTTCACCAGACCTGACATTACTTACTCTGTACAAGTATTGTCACAATTCATGGATAAGCCAACTATTGATCATTTGCAAGCTGTGTACAGGGTTCTTAAATACTTAAAGAATGCCCCAGGACAGGGCATTTTATTTTCATCTAAATCTACCTTACACTTGACAGCATTCACAGATAGTGATTGGGCAGGTTGCAAGGATACTAGGAGATCAGTGATAGGCTTTGGAGTGCTTCTTGGAGACTCACTTATTAGTTGAAAGTCTAAGAAACAGGCTGTGGTTGCTAGGAGCTCCACAGAGGCAGAATATAGAGCTATGGCAGTTGCTACTTGTGAAGTTATTTGGTTGCTTGGTTTGTTGAGAGACCTTGGGATTCATCACAACAAAGCTGTTGACTTGTTTTGTGACAATCAATCAGCTTTGTATATTTGTAAAAATCCAACATTTCATGAAAGGACAAAGCACATAAAGATTGATTGTCATTTCATAAAAGATAAAGTTCAACAGGGGGTCATATTACCTCTACACATTTCTACTATCAACCAACTTGCAGACCTATTCACTAAAGCTCTCCCACCAGCACAGTTCTACGGTTTATTGAGCAAGTTGAGCATCATTGACATCCATGCTCCACTTGAGGGGGGGTGTTAAAAGATCATCCTTCTATCAGGAAACATTGTAGATAATCCAGATAAGTCTAAGATAGGTGATATAATCCAGATAAGTTAGCTTCATGTTTAGCTTTAGCTTTTCTTGTATTTAAAATTATGTTTTTATCAGCAAAGTTTGTATATATCAGAAGAATGCCTATCGGCATAGTAGTATATATATGTAAGCCTTGTATAGCTTCAGATGTATAAGAAAGTACAGTTAGATGTTTTTCATTCTGAAACAATTAATCTTTTTACAAATATAACGTTTCAATCCTTTTTCGTTTTGGAAAATTCTAACACTTGCACACGTAATAACTGACAAGCAGGTGTACCAAGTGGATTTTGTGATGGATGATGGATATTCATTTTGAGGTTTATTTGCATGTTCAGGTGGGCATGAATATTTTCTGCCCCTTTGCCTTTTTCATGTGTTTTGTGGCTGAATTGTGTGGCCATTCGAGACCCAGGGGACTTGGTGTTTTTTTGTGGCTGAATGTTGTGACCCATTTGGTCTCTTTGTAAGAGGGGATTAGCAGCTGAACGGTTTTTCTCTGCCTTCTCTACGTTTTTCTGGCAACCCACTTGCCAGCTCTTTCAATAAAATGTTCATGCCCTTCAAAAAAAACAAAAGTGGATTTTTTGATTTTATGCATAGGCAAGTACAGTGACTTGCCAAACATTCCTGATTTTCCATTGAACAAAGGACCCGAAGTGTTTAATGGCAGGGTCTTGCATTCCATGGATTATGCTGCAATGGATAATGATCTTGCCGCTGAATTAATCAAAGAAAAGCGAGTCACGGTCATTGGATTTCAGAAATCAGCAGTGGATATAGCAGCAGAAGTTGCTGGTAAAAACGGTGCAAGCTTTTGCCTCTTTCTCTAGGAATGCTAAAGTAATTGCATTCTTAAATTACGCCAACCTGAATACAGGATGAGTTAAATTTGCTAATCATGATCTATGGAACTCCAGATTTCCCATGCAATTAATTAACCGAATATGAAACAAGTCGATGTTTGAACTTTGAATACTTGTGGCACGAGGATCAAACAATTTTGTAACAATTTGAAAGTAGTAGATGAGCAAGAGATGGAATCTTTTTTCTTTACCCCCAAAGCATGATGTTTTGGCATTTAATCTTATTTTTGTTGCTATCAGGAGCAAGTCACCCATGTACGCTGCTGTTTAAGACGGTCCACTGGACTGTTCCTGAACACTTACTCCCACTCGTCTTTCGAGGTTTGAACTAGGGATGTCAACGGGTCAGGTACCTTATAATTTCGAGGTACCCGAACCCTAACCCTATAAAAAATCAATTACCCTAACCTTATTAACTACTCGTTTAATTTTAAAATTACTACCCTAACCCTAACCCTAATACATTCCCACTACCCTATAATTACCCTAACCAGTTTAAATATCCGATTAAATAAAAAAATTATTAAAATTTTCTTCATAGAAACCCAATTACCTAATTAACTTTTCTAATCTCATAACTTACTTTTAGATTTATATGTTATATGTTTATATAAATAAACATATATATACTGTAATTAATAATTTTATGAATTATCATTTTTACAATGTTAAAACAAAATAAAAAGTAAATATATTTATATTTAAAATACATAATATATACACACACGCATTTATAAAAGTATTAATGTCAACATATTAATAATTAGAGTAATCATACTTAAACATAAATAACAATATAATAATTTTTTAATTTAAATATATTAATGTCATCACATTAATAATCAAAGTAATCATGTTTTTCATATATTTGTTAGTTTTTAACAAAAAAATTTACTTGTAAAGTTGGTAAAAATTATAAATTTTTAATTTAATTATTAAAATAATAATAAAATATTTATAAATAGTAATCGAGTTCGGGTAACGGGTACCCAAGGGGTGGTACCCTAACCCTACCCTATTAAAATTCGGGTAGTGAAATCACTACTCTAACCCTATCCGAACCCGTTTATGAGTACCCTAACCTTGTATAAATGGGTCGGATATCCGCGGGTACCCTATAATAGGGTACCCGTTGACATCCCTAGTTTGAACCGATTTACAGAGTTAATGGTCCACAAACCAGGTGAAGGATTCTTCCTTTGGCTCCTAGCCCTGTTGCTTTCACCTCTGGTAATCTTCTCTCTTTGATACTCCTTTAGCAAAACTTGCAGAGAGCTTTTTCAAGTGAAATTGATTAAGTTTTTAGCTCTACATACCACTTAAACAAAAAAAAAAAAAGCAATTGAAATTCGAAACCATAGGTAGAGCTTTGAGAAAATTATTAAGTAATCATTAGCAATCATGCAATTGATCCTTGTTATGTTCTGAAGAAAGTGACTATTCTAGAAATTCTGAAAAATTCTCTTGAAGAAGGTTTTTCTGTTTGGCTAAAAACAGAGAAAGAAATGCAGCTGAGAAATTAGATCCGAAAAGTATGGATCCAGCTTTCAAAACTTGTATTTATACTCAAAGGTTTAACAAGGTTTCTCATAAGTCGAATTATGAGGAAGAATTACACTTTTACCAAGGTACACTTACAACTGAAAATTTAAACAAAGAAGAAGAAGAAGAAGAAGAACTCAAGACCGTTGGGCATCGAAACCAGTAAAACAATAACAAGACAAAAACAACATCTAAGAGATGCGTTCAAGATTTTACTTAACCAAAACGACAATGTAAAGCTGCGTATAACAACCAAAGAATTAGAAATAGAACTAAACGACACAAAGAACAATCGTTTTGTGCTTACCTTATTAAGTCTTGAAACGACAACATTCTACTCTTCAGCCAATAACTATTTTCCTTTAACCTATTCCTTCCCGCCAATGATTCCAGAAACAGATTAAGCATTTAACTTCAACACAACCCTTTAATTCTTAATCTGTTGGACTCCAATACAAGATCTCAAATATTCAAATATCTCCTTTCCCAAGCTCTTTGTAAAGATATCAGCAAACTGATCATTAGTTGGACAATGTCCTTCACAGCCTCCCTTAGAGCATGGTACTTCACCTTGATGTGCTTTGTCCTTCCATGTTGAACAGGATTTTTAGCTATTGCAATTGCTGATGAATTATCAACATAAATCAGTGTTCCTTTGTTCTGCTTAAATCCCAGCTCATCCAACAGTTTCCTTAACCACAAAGCATGGTTAGCAGCTCCTGCACAAGCAATGTACTCTGCCTCAGCTATGGATTGAGCTACTACTTGCTGTTTCTTGGAACTCCAGGTAAACACAGCACTGCCAAATGAAAAACCAAAACCTCATGTGCTCTTAGAATCATCCAAAGAACCAGCCCAGTCACTGTCTGAGAAACCTATCAACTGGCTGCTTTCCTGCTTCATATAAACCAGTCCATACCTCACAGTTCCCTTTACATACCTTATAATTCTTTTAGCAGCAGTAAAATGCATTTCTGAAGGATTCTGCATGAACCTTGACAGCAAGCAGGTTGCAAACATTATGTCTGGCCTGGTAGCTGCTAAGTAAAGTAAGGAGCCAATAACGCTTCTATAAAGTTGCCCATTAGCCTTCTCAGCACCATCTGTTAAATTGAACTTAGCACCAATACACACTGGAGTACTAACAGCCTTGCACATGCTCATATTAAACTTCTTTAACAAATCCTGAGCATATTTACCTTGATGCAATATGACTTTATTAGTAGCCTGCACCACTTCCATGCCAAGAAAATAAGTCATGATTCCTAAATCTGTCATCTCAAACTCTTCCATCATCTTGATTTTAAATTCAGAACCATACTTACCTTCTAGTCCAGTAATCAGAAGGTCATCTACATACAGTGTTACTATAAGTTCCACAGAACCATTCTCATGCTTCACATACAATGTGGATTCATTTATACACCTTAGAAACCCTTGCTTTCTTAAATAATCATCAATCCTGGTGTACCAGGCTCTTGGAGCCTGTTTCAGGCCATACAATGCCTTAATAAGTTTGCATACTTTGTTCTCAGACCCCTGCTGCACATAACCTTCTGGCTGCTCAATGTAGATTTCTTCAGTAAGGATGCCATTAAGAAAGGCTGATTTGACATCCAAATGAAAGATTTTCCATCCCTCCCTGGATGACAAGGCAGCAAGTATCCTTATGGTGTCATGTCTGGCCACAGGAGCAAATGTCTCCATATAATCAACCCCATAAATTTGAGCATATCCTTTCACAACTAGTCGAGCCTTATGCTTATTTATAGAACCATCAGGGTTGAGTTTGGTTCTATAAATCCACTTAACCCCTATGATGTTTTTGTCAGATGGCCTGTCAACCAGAATCCATGTCCTATTTTTAGAAATCATTTCCATTTCAGCATCGATGGCAGCTTTCCAGTGATCTTCTAGCTGAGCTTGCTTGAAGGTTACTGGTTCAACTAATGCCATATTACACCTGCTGTAAATTTCAGCTAGGCTTCTTGTCCCTCTTACTGCTTTACTCTCATCCTCCAAATCAAAATCATCATCTGCTACAAACTGCTTATCTTCTGTATTGGTTTTATCAGTTAAGTCAGATTGTTCAGCACCATTATTATACCAATTCCAACTTTACCCTTCATCAAATACTACATTTCTGCTTACAAAAATCTTCTTTTTCTCAGGATCATATAACCTGTACCCTTTTGAAACTTCACTGTAACCAACCAGTATTGCTGCAACAAACTTGGGATCAAACTTAGACCTTCTAGCATCTGGAATCATAGCATAGCAGATGCTTCCAAATGTCTTAAGATGAGACACTTTTGGTTTATGTTCAAACCACATTTCATAAGGTGTTTTATTATCCAAGACCCTTGTGTAAGCTCTATTTAGCAGATAGTTAACTGTGTTTACAGCTTCTGCCAAAAATACCCTTAGCATCTTCATCTGGTGTAGCAAGCATCTTCCCATTTCTGCTAATGTTCTATTCATTCTCTCAGCCTTGCCATTCTGTTGAGGGTTGTATGGAATGGTCAGTTGATGTTGCACTCCCAAAGAATCAAGATATAGCTCAAACTCAGAAGATGTGTACTCCTTACCATTGTCAGTCCTCAATATCTTGAGCCTTTGACCAGTAGAATTTTCAGCAATAGCTTGAAACTTTTTAAAGTAGCTTAAAGCTTCAGATTTTTGCTTCAAAAAGAATATCCAACAAAACTTGGAAAAATCATCAATAAAGATGATATAATATCTGCTTCCACTAAGTGAAGCGGTCTTCATGGGGCCTGAAATATCAGTATGCACCAGCTAAAGCTTTCTGGAGGCCTTCCATCCACTCTGCTTAGGAAAAGGTTTCCTAGTCTACTTTCCAAGTTGACAAGCTTTACAAAGCTTAGCTGGTTTTACTATTTCAGGTAAACTTTCCACTAGACCTTTAGATGACATTAGGGATAATGAACTATAATTGACATGACCAAACCTCCTATGCCACTTTTCTGAGACATCTAATTCATTATACAAAGCCAAATGTGAGGTATTATAGCCAAATTAAGAGGATAACAGTTGTTCTTCATTGCAACAGTGTACAATTCCTCACCATTCGAGTCAATCACTATGCAAACCTCACCCTTAAACAGTAAAGTATATTGATCCTTGGCCAGTTGTCCTACACTCAACAAGTTATGATTTGCACTTGGTACATAGTGCACACTGTTGATGCACTTATCACCAGAGGCTGTTTCAACTTTCACTGTACCAATACCAAGTATATTTAGATAATTACCATCCCCAATCTTCACCTTTGATCTGAAACTTGTATCAAGTGTAGAGAAAAGTGACTTGTTCCCAGTTAAAGGGTGTGAGCATGCACTGTCTAACAACCATACAGTGTTTTTGCTCAGACTTTCTTCACTGGTTGCCATAAACAAGACCTCCTCTGCCTCATCTTCTACCTGTTTAGCTACCTCAGCCTTTTCTTTACCCTTTGCCCGAGTCTTACAAACTTTTTCCACATGCCCTTTTTGATTGCAGGATCTACATACCACATTTGGTCTGTACCAACAGAACTTTTCAGTGTGGTTTGTTTTTTTTGCAGTACTGACATAGTGAGAATTCTTTCTTTTTCTCTCCTTGTCTTTTCTCTCCAGTCTTCTTTTCTTTGCTTTTCTTTTCTGCAGGATCACTATTTGACTTTCTAACATCATCCTTATGAGTATGAGCTTTAGCCATTAAGGCAAAATCAGCTACACTCCTCTGTCTGAAGGCTCTTCTCTGCTCAAGTCCCTCCAAGGCATTAACTAATTCTTTTAGAGTAATTTGAGCCAAATCTCTAGAGTCTGCTAATGATGACACTTTTGATTCATATTTTTCTGACAAACTCACCAGCATTTTACTTACTAATCGTTCTTCAGTGATTTCCTTTCCTAGTAGTCTTAATTGATTAACTAGTCCCATCATTTTTCCAGTAAAGTCTCTAATATTCTCACTGTCATCCATTCTAAGCATTTCAAACTTTTGAGTTAAGTTGAAAGCCTGGATCTGCCTAGTTCGTTCACTTCCAAAAAATTCATCTCTCAAATAGTCCCAGATTTGCTTAGGAGATTTTAAATGCATAATCCTGGCAAATATTTCATCAGATAAAGCTGAGTGAAGGCAAGACAGAGCTTTGTACCTTTTTGCTTTGTCTTCTTCAAATTGCCTGATTTGAGCTAAAGTCGGATTAGCTCTCCTTTGCGCAGGTTCTTCATCAGATTCCACAGCTTCCCACAGCGTGAAGGCTCTGAGATATGCCTCCATTTTCACACTCCAGAACGAATAGTTCTCCCCGGTGAACTTTGGTGGAGTTGGTGAATTGAATCCAGAAGTCATTCTACCACAACCTAGGCCCCTCAAGATCACTCGAAGCTTTGATACCAATTGAAGAAAGTGACTATTCTAGGAATTCTGGAAAATTCTCCTGAAGAAGGTTTTTCTGTTTGGCTAAAAACAGAGAAAGAAATGCAACTGAGAAATTAGATTTGAAAAGTATGGATCCAGCTTTCAAAACTTGTATTTATACTCAAAGGTTTAACAAGTTTCCTCATTAGTCGAATTATGAGGAAGAATTACACTTTTACCAAGGTACACTTACAACTGAAAATTTAAACAAAGAAGAAGAAGAAGAAGAAGAACTCAAGACCGTTGGGCATCAAAACCAGTAAAACAATAACAAGACAAAAACGACATCTAAGAGATGCGTTCAGGATTTTACTTAATCAAAACGACAATGTAAAGCTGCGTATAACAACCAAAGAATTAGAAATAGAACTAAACGACATAAAGAACAATCGTTTTGTGCTTAGCTTATTAAGTTTTGAAACGACAACATTCTGCTCTTCAACCAATAACTATTTTCCTTTAACCTGTTCCTTCCCGCCAATGATTCCAGAAACAGATTAAGCATTTAACTTCAACATGTTCATTCTAGCTTTGGATATTTTCAACATTAATCGAGTGCTATCTCAAGTGGGTGTATCCATTGAAGAAATGCAACATGGTACCAGGCCATAAATTCTTCAAACAAATTTCTTCATGTATGTTCACAGTTTTGCCAACTAATTTCTATGACAGAGTCAAAGATGGTAGTCTTTTCCTGAAGAAATCACAGAGCTTCAACTTTTGCGAAAATGGTTTGATGGTGGAAGGCGAGTCTAGACGTCCTCTGCTGTCTGATATTGTAATTTTGGCAACTGGATATAAGGGTGACGAAAAGCTTAAGAGCATTTTCAAATAAACTTTCTTCCAGAAATGTATTGCTAGGTCATCAGCACCATTCTACAGGTATCTTTTTTTCTTTCTTTTCAAATAGGACACTCCCTACTCCCTAGGCAATCGTGTAGTATACAAAGTAAATCTCCTTGTTTATAAAATATTGAAGATATCACATAGATTTTTGTTCTTTCAGGGAGTGCATTCATCCTCAAATCCCACACCTAGCAATACTTGGATATGCAGATAGTCCTTCAATCCTGTATTCCACCAAAATGAGAAGCAAGTGGCTAGCACATTTTCTTGCTGGATACTTCAGGTTACCGAGGATAAGCAAGATGGGAGAGGAGGTTATGGAGTGGGAAAAGTACAAGAGAAGAGATGCGAAAGAGATCTATGGAAGATCTTGTGTGAGTACATCACTACAAATATACTGTAATGATCAACTATGCAATTCTAGAAGGAAAAACTGGTTTCTTGCAGAGCTATTTGTAGCTTATGGTCGTAGGGACTATGAAGCCGTATGGGGGAACCAATACTGTACTGATAGATAATGCATCAAGCGTGGCAGTTTGTTCACTTTGAGCTGTCTGAGACTGAGCAAACACATGCACCTACTTCCAATCAGCTCCTACTGAGTTGCTGGCTCATACAGCAGGTAAAGCTAGGATGGTTAATTTTTTCGAAATCACCTACCAATTTTGTACCGAACAGAACAGTAAAAAACATGTGGCAATTTGATTGCTAGGCCTTGCACCAAGACAACAGTAAGTCCAATAATCAAAGCGCCTTTTCTTTTCTATTTTTTCACATGGCAAATATAATATCTCATGCCTGATGATAGCCAAGTTGTTATCATCGGTCTAGGACAAAGTGCTTTTGGAAATTGAGTTCTCAAGCATAATTCTTTTATGGATTAAGATGCTCGTAACAACAAATGGTGGGGAAAGAAAGCATCAATCAGTAACTTTTCAATAAACTATCTTAGTTGCCTTGTTATTTCAGAATAAGGAATTAATTCATCTTCATATGAAAGAAAAAAAAAGGACATTTTAGTATTTTTTTTTTCCACAAAGAAATAAAATTTGCTGTTAAAATATCCCTTGATTGCCATTGCTATTATAATGCTCTCAGATTCGGACGGCACATTTGTCAGATAACAACCGGCAAATGCTCAATGCAACAGCTTCGGAGTCTGAGGGTGACAGTTTATGATAATCAAAGGGTCTCTATCAGCAGTAGGTAACCGCAAATTTGAGTAAGAGTCATACGCTTCCGTTAGCATGTTGGTGTCCGGTTGGCAGCCTTGATCTCATCTACATTTCCATCAAACTATAAAAGCTTATGGGATCAGATTTTGAGCTAGTTCTAGTTTTTTTTTTTATTTGATAAGTTCGACTTCAATTTTTTAATCCTCAGTCGCATTAAGAATGCTAATGAGTAAGGGTAGGAAAGGATCATCCCAATATGCCAATTTCTGAAGGAGCGGTATCTAGCACTGAAGGATTCGCTTCGACTACAAAATTGGGGTAGACGACAACAGAAGAATCTTTCTAGTGAGTGCTTAATCTGACACTAAAAAAGCTTTCCTCCTCGGAGATATAAAGCAGGTTGAACCTGTTTAACCTTTCATCAAAGTGGGAGTAAGGTAAAATATTGTGAAATGGAAGTGGAAATCATTTCCACACAACACATAAAACCATCCTCTCTGACACCTCAACACCTTAAAATCTTCAAGCTCTCGCTTTTGGACCAGTTTATTCCTTCTCCATATGCTCCAATCATCCTGTTTTATCCTACGGAGGAGTCCACTAGCCATCTTGAGATTCCTAGCAGATTAGAGCTGCTGAAGAAATCTTTATCAGACACCTTAACAAGCTTTTACCCTCTTGCAGGAAAGATCAGAGATGATCTTTCTATCGAGTGCAACGATCAAGGAGCTTATTATGTTGAAGCTCGAGTGAACTGTCGTCTCAACGAGTTTCTTAATCAACCTGACCTCCTCTTTTTACCTCGATTCCTTCCCCGTGAGTTCATTTTGGACGAGCCAACTGCTGGAACTTGTGTAACCAATATTCAAGTGAACATGTTCGAGTGTGGCGGTATTGCTATTGGCATATGCATTTCACATAAGATTCTTGACGGTGCTGCCCTGAGCACCTTCCTCAAAGCATGGACTGCAACAGCTCGTGGCTGTAAGGAAGCTATATATCCCAACTTCATCGCTACATCTCTCTTCCCCACAGATGATTTGTGGCTTAGAGATTCATCACTGGTCATGTGGGGTTCTTTGTTTAAGAAAGGCAAGAGTATTACTAGGAGAATGATATTCGGTGCTTCATCAATAGACGCTCTCAAGGCCCAAGCTACCATCCCAGGCCTCCAGTGCCCTACTCGCGTTGAGGCTGTTTCAGCTTTCTTATGGAAGTGCACCATGGTTGCCTCCAAAGAAAAAAATGGTTTTCAGAGGCCTTCTTTATTAACCCACCTTGTAAATCTACGGAGAAGAATGGTGCAGCCCACGGAGAATTCTACTGGAAATCTCCTCTGGATAGCATCTGCGAAAAGCAAGGTTGAGAACAAGTCAGATTTGCCTGACTTGGTAGGACGGGTGAGGGAAGCAATATCAAGAGTTGATGGTGATTTTCTAAAGAAACTAGGAGATGACAAAGGGAAATCTCTGATGTGTGAAACTCTCAGAGAAATAGGTGATCTGGTCTCCAAAGACGGGTTGGACCATTTTGGATTTAGCAGTTGGTGTAAGTTTGGGTTTTACGAATCCAATTTTGGGTGGGGAAAACCTGTATGGGTCAGCAGCTTTGGGATGGAAAATTCGGTGTACATGAATCTCATCATTCTGGTCGACACACGATTTGGCGATGGCATAGAAGCATGGGTGACCTTGGATGAACAAGACATGGCAATACTTGAACGTGATGAGGAGCTCCTCAGATTGGCTATGTTCGATCCGAGTCCATTGATGATCAGCAAGTCAGCTCCGAATTAGCTCGCCGGCTCTCATTTTTGGTCATTGTTGTCTATTACATAAATAACAGTTTTCCAAAAGGCAAGGATCAAATTTGTTTCTGGCAAGGAAAAATTCAGTAAAACTATGTTTATACCGATTGTAAATTACAAGTATTTGGAGCTTGGAAATAGACATTTTCATTTTTAATATGAAATATGGCCCATCATCCTAAAAATATAAAAAATGTTATCACTAAGGATGAAATAGCAGCATCTACCAATGAACATGTCTCTGTGAGAAGCTAAGACGTTAGTTCAACATCCAAAGTAGTAATGGGCCAGCAAGATGAAAGTTGAAACCCTCCTAATCAGGTTAGAGAAGTTCAGGCTCAAAAAGCAAAGGACCGAGCTTATTTTGACCGGGCCCATGTAGTGGGCTCCCCAGCTTGCAGCAGCCCATCTTTGTATCTTCCACTAAATAATTAATAATGGACAGAGCGGATCCAAATTTGTTAATTATTTTGAATATAATTTCAAATTTTAATCTATTAATTAATTAATAATATATATAAATTATTTTTAGATTTATTTTTTATTTTAAATTTAGGTTCGAATATTAATAATCAGATATTAAGCATTGATTTATTAAAAGATAAAATTTTAATTCAATTTAAATATTTTAAATATTATGTTCCAAATAACCTATCTACTACTATAAACTAAGGAATAAATTAATTAACCGTTTGATCCTAATATTAATCTTCTCAAGTTTATTAGAGAACTACTTAATCGAAATTGAAATTGTTCAATATCTCATATTCATCGTGAAACCAATCAATGAGTAGATTGAATAACCATTCATTATAACAATTTAGATTTAAGTTTACATATTTTTTATGTTCTTTCTTATAGTATTGTTACATATTTATTTATAAATTATCTAGACATAGTTTGATCTAAAATGATGTAAACTGTTTTAAAGTTTCTCCATAATATAAAAAAAAAAAATTAAATAACCGTTTCTGGAGTCAGATCACAGAAGAGTACACTGACCCTGTCAAGGCGAGATGGAAATAAATAATGGAGGTAATGAAATTAATTAATTAATCAATCGATCAGCTACACTGGTAATAAACAAAAAATAAAACAAAATAAAAAACAAGGCCGTTGAACGTGGAAAATCCAGGAGACAAACTGACAAAGCCACACATTCTCTTTCTCTCTGCAACCAATTCATCGCCGAAGCTAAAAAAGTCTTAAAGGAAAAAGGAGTCATTTATTTATTTATTTATTTTTTTGCGTATTTCTTCTTCCTAGAAAATATGAAATGAAAATTAACACAGAAACCTGCCCCGGACCAGCAGCGTCAGCGTTTCTCTTCTTTGTCTTGTCGTTCCATTGGCCATGGGTGGTTCCTTTCTCCTCTTCTCTTCTTTCCTCCTCTCCATTTTTGCTTGTTTGCGAAGCTTCTCCCTCGTTTACGCCGATGCTAATCTCACCCAACCGTCTTTTACCCCCATCAACCGCGATCTCTACCATTCAAGGTATGTTTTCTCATCAATTTATTTCTCATGGTGTGGAAATTTCAAGATTCTGTTATATCTTTGAATTTCGAGAAACAATTGGTAAAGTTTTTCACTTGTTTTCCTTCCTTTTTTATGGCGTTTGATTTAATATGAATATAGGATCATCAAATTCGTGCATCAAGGATCAAGCTTAGCATTTTCGTCCGTGTTAGTACTTAGTAGTCTAACGACAAAATCTTAAACTTGCTTGATATTTACTTTTTTGTTCTTTACCTTCCCTGGAATCAACAAGCAGAATATTCTAATTTTAATTTTTTTTAATATTTTGATCGCTGAATGAATCTTTTGAACCAAAAAATAATAAAACAGAGTTGGTTTGCTGCAAACTCCTGCGGAAATATATAAGATTGAAATACAGCTCACTAAGAGAAACCCAAAGTAGATTCAAGTATGGAGATTTCTATAACAAAATGTGTTCTTGATTCTTCCTTAGTCTTCTGTGATCAAATTGACTGTCTGATCTTCCTTGCAACCAGAGATTTAAAGCCTTCTGTAATTTGAACTTTTCCAGATATGGTAAATTTATGCTTTGCCAGACTAGTTTTGCAAAGTTTACATGAATATCCTCGATTTTTTTAGATTAATTTGGCATTGGTGAAAATTGCCAGACCATATTTGATTGTTTGATTTTGAACTTTCTGCCATGTTTTTAAGGTTAAATGGTTATTTAGATCTCTAGAATT
The DNA here is from genome assembly GCA_036013995.1 of Theobroma grandiflorum. NCBI lineage: Eukaryota > Viridiplantae > Streptophyta > Magnoliopsida > Malvales > Malvaceae > Theobroma > Theobroma grandiflorum. The sequence goes on from CP142126.1 coordinate 24,321,715, forward strand.
AATGACATGAGAGTAACAGTCTGAGAATAGCCCAAAAATCCAAATGAACTAATCTTAGTCTAGATCATTGAAACTTTTTTTTTTTTTATGGAAAGGTTGTTGAAATTTATGACTTACCAAGTTTCTTAACATGTGAAGGATCTAGTTCAGAACCAAACATATGTTTGCTTTTTTTCAATCTTTGGATCGGGTGTGTGATTGGAGTTTGAATTTTAGAGCTTTATTATCTTGATTTCTTGTTTTACTAGAATGGGGGTTTTAATTTACTTTTATACTGTTTTGCAGTAATGATTTGATTGAACAGATAAAGTCTTTGGTCCATCGACACCCTGACAAATTTACTGTATGTGGACTACAACTTCTATTTTTGGTAACAATTATTCTGTGGTCATTTGGTTTATAATAATTCATACTATAAACAGGTAGAAACAATTAAAGCTGGGAACAAAGGCTACGGAGCAGAGATCACTGTTGTTACTTATTGTCGAAGTAGGAAAGAGAGTGATGAGCGGTCAAAGTTCCGGATCCTTCTTGTAAGTTTCCTGCATAATCATGTTTCACTGAATAGTAGTATAGGAAGAAAAATTGATGTTTTTGCTTTCTAGTTATTAAAGATTTTAACAGTTGGGAATCTAATGCTTAAATTTGCATACAACCACTGTAACTGTGAACCCTGTTTCCAATCTGATATGTAGTTAATAGATGATCTCAGATTGGTATTTGCTGGTGTTCTTGACAGATGATTCCTTGTCTTCCAGAGTTTTGGGCAGCATGGGAGGGAGCTTATTACATCTGAACTGGCATTGCGTATCTTGTCAATCTTAAGTGAAGAACAGTTTCTAACCAAGATGGACCGAGCTTCCATAAATAGTGCCCTTGATAATTTGGTTATAAAGGTAATTTCTATTTACTTGCTAGAACAGTTCTGGGCTTCTGTTTTCCTACAATTTGAATGTAACTGGTTTCTGTATAGTAAAGGGAGTTTGTTTATGCAAATTTAGTTAATCTCAAACTTCAATTATAAGCTTGCTATAGGAGGAAGTATGAATAAAATTTTGTTATCATTGTATGGTCCTCTGCCATGAATTCCAGAATAGATTCAAATATTCAAAATCCTTTCTCCCCCTACGCCACCTGGTGGCATTTTATTTCTTAATATTTAGACTTCATTTTCTTTGATTTCTTGTGAAAATTAGAGTTTATCAGTGGTATCTGCTTTGCCATCAAAAGGTCTTACATATTTAACAGCAAATCTTATTAAGGAAAAGCTTCCTCTGTCTTGTTTGTTTGTTTATAACTTGCAAGATCATTATTTTTTCTCCCTGGTTAACTAGTCAATAATTATTGCGAATTGATTATCCTCTTAGATTGATTTTCAATTGGTAATATGTGTCCTAGGATCCAATCAAGCATACATGTTCTATGAACATGTCATGCAAGATATATGTTGTAAAATTAAAATAATAAAAAAAAATTGCCTGATTTTCTTTACTTATTTTGAGAAATAGTACATTGACCATTAGTAACTTGAGTGCTAATGTCAAATAATATGGCAGGTAGTGCCAATGGAAAACTTGAATGGCCGCAAGCTTGTTGAAGCAGGAGATCTTTGTGAAAGGAGAAATGGTAATATGATTTCTCTTATAAATATAATATATCTATGACCTTTTGGTAAGAAGTTAAAATTTTTTAAATTGATTTCTTTGGCAGGGAGAGGAGTTGATCTCAACCGGAATTGGAGTGTAGATTGGGGAAAGAAGGAGAAGGTTCATCATACCTCTCATTTTCTTCATGCAAATCCTATTTCATAAGTTTTATCTTCAATTACATGATAAGGTTTTACATTTAAATGTTTTCTTCAATTATAGGACTATGATCCATACGAAGAGAATCCTGGAAGTGCTGCTTTTAGTGAGCCTGAAACCCAAATCATGCGGAAACTTGCCATATCATTTGATCCTCACCTATGGGTTAATGTACACTCTGGGATGGAGGTGAGTGATCCTGAAATCCATGTTAGCAGTTTTTTCTTTTTTCTTCATTTACCAAATTTTGCCTTAACTATTGTTCAATGCTGAAGCCGTTCTTTCCTAAGAATTGCAGCCTTAAAGTGCTTTTTTGGCCATTGAAATCTCTGGGAAATATTCACATGTGCAGTTAGTGTGCAATATGCAACCATACATGATAAAAACTCACAAAGGAAAGATGATCTTTCTAATCAAGAGAAAACTTTGGATGTAGAATTTGGATAATGTTGGTAAGAGCGTATAATAAAAGATTTAATATCCTGTCAGAAGATGATTGATTCTTCCATTTTGTAATGTTTTAGTATCTCCGATTGCTTGTAGTTTAGTTTTTGAATCAAACACCAGTATGTTTTGTGGAAGAATTGCCATCTCTGCTTGAGTATGAATTGATTGGACTGAATTTAACATATATTGGCTTGGTAAAGTTAATTTGAGATATTTCTTTCATTTATATCCTAATCAACGATGCTCAAGCTTGCTTTAGCTTTTTGGTCCTTTTCTTTTCTCTTAGGGATCAATCTGATGTGCTCTGTATGACATCTTCTTGGTTTATATTATAATTTATGTAGGCACTATTTATGCCATATGACCACAAAAACACAACACCTGACGGATTACCATCACAGCAAATGAGATTGTTGCTTGAAGAACTGAATAAAGTTCATTGCCGCAAGCGTTGCATGGTTGGTTCTGGTGGAGGTTCTGTCGGGTTTGTATTTCTCTACTTAGAAGCAATGATGACTTGTGATAGCATCATGCTACTTAAGTATGTAACATATATTTATCTTACTCCAAGAACTTGAGGTATAGGCATTGGCAACTAATCATTTTTACAGCTTCGATATCGTTTCTTCTAAGTTTGTCTTTTGGAAGCCAACTTTTGTCAAATATTTCTACCCTGTACAAGTAATTTATAGTCCATGCAATGACTTCGTTCTTGAAATGCTTCATTTTGTATACCAGACAACTCTATAGTTCAGTGAATTACCATATATGCAACCAAAGGCATGAGATTAAAAGTCTCAAACGGGGTTTTTAATGGCAATCTTTCTGTTTTCCTCACCAAAAATAAAAGTAAAAAAGAAATCTGTGTTTTTTATATATTTTTCTTGTTTTGCATTCAATCTGATCCCACTAAAATATGAATGTTACTAATTTCAGGTATTTGGCACACGGGACCGCAACAGATTACATGTATGATGTTGCAGGAGTACCAATGGCATTCACCTTTGAGGTATTTTCGAAATGCAAACTCTCTTTTCAGATAATAAGTTAATTAAAGCAAATTTACCTCATTAATAGAGCCATACCTTGCATGTTGGGTTACAGATCTATGGAGATGGTACAGCCTCAACAAAAGACTGCTTTAAAATGTTCAATCCAGTTGACCATACCACCTTCAAGGTATGTTACCTTGCCTCTAAATTAATTGCTTACACTTTTTTTTTTCATTTTGTTATTCTTAATCTAAGTTCACATATATTTGCAAGTTTTTGAACTCTTTTCTACAAGAGGAAATTATAGTTGATTGATGATAAAAGTGATTGGTTTATTTTCGGTAACAAAGATTTTGTTTGGGTTTTCAGAGAGTTGTCAATGACTGGTCTGCTGCTTTTTTCACAATTTTTAAGCTATTACCGCGTCAGCTTGATGTCCATACCAAGGCTGCAGTATCTAATTTGGAGAAATGGGTATCCATAGATGAATATCTTGATGGTTACTTAATGGGCAGGAGAAACAGATACGGGAAGAAGATGGAGGTGCTTGAGGTTGGAATGCAGGAAATAAGAACATATTTCAGGCTTTTCTTATTATCCTCAGTACTGTTACTGTTCATGTTCTGTTCCAGAATTTCAAAAAGCAAGGGTGGCAGACAAATTGTTTCAGCCATGCCTCTTTGACATTTTACATAGAATACAAATGAGAGAGAGATGTATGTTAATATTCTTTGGTCCATAAAGATGTATGCTGTGATTTGCGAGAGCGAATAGAGATATTCTTTGTATGTGTTGGTTACATTCTTCTTAGATAATGTAGATATCTTTTGACGATTCATTGCTGGGTTCAGAGTTAATGCTTCCTTTGCTGCAATGGAAACGTGATTTCAATCTTTTATTTATTAGTAATTTTTTCTAGTAAAGAGATCACTGTCATTTGCAATTAAGCCACAAGAAAGCACGTGCAAGTTTTTGATAATTTTGCGGTAGTTTGCGGGCAGCCAGAAGGTTCATAGCAACTGATATTGACACAGGGAGGGAGAGAAAGAGAACAGGGGCTTAAGACATTCGTCACTGCTTTGCTGGATATTGTTTTCTATATAGAATGGTTATTGTTTTGAAATATAATACAAGATACAGAAAACGAATCAGTTTCTATTTGTAATGGTGAAAAAAAATTGTTTCTATCCTAAATGAAAAGAAGAGAGGGATGGGCTTCATCATGTCTAACGTATGATAGTCTTGACATATGACAAGTTTCCTCATTCCAAGCTTTGGAATACAGCTCCTGGAGTTCAATCACTCGTAAGAGTCACACGAGGATGACCCTGAATGGCAGCATGAACTGAGGTTCCTGCAAAAGGAAACCAATTTACAGATATAGCAGAAGACTATCATGATTTTTTGCTATATAATGGCATGGCTGAAGAGTGCCCATTCACTTTCAATTCAACACAGACTTACTTGTTGATCATTTTAATTTAAGGCCCTTGTCAGCCAAAACTGCTTGAAAAATTTGCTTGCTTCCAAGATGGCATTATATGAAATGTTCATACATCAGAGAAAGGCCACGGCTACTAACCTCAAATTGATAACTCAAACATCAGTTGGTTCCGTCATCAATTGCCTTAGTTATATGGATTATTGATTGTCTTCTATGACTTCACTGTCTGTTTCATGTATCTCAGAGCAGACCGCAACATTGCCCTAGCTTTCCTATCAGGAGCGCAGCCGGACAAAATCATCTCTTCATAGACAGCTGGGACCTGAACCCAAACCATACAGAGTATCTTTATATAACAAGACATAAAAGTTACAATTATTAATAGATGATATGGTGCAATGAATTACAAAAATATAGTAGCAGCAACAATCAAAATCCGTATCACAGGTCTATTAGGTCTTTCAAGATTTTAGTGAATAGGATGCCTAGTAAATGTTGCTATATGCAAAGAGGAGAGAGGGGGAGAGATGGTTGTGGGAACAAAAGATGAGAGTTTATGGTTGCTTTCTGTTGAGAGTGACTTCACTACCAATACTCAAATCTGCAATAACTATAGTTAAATGAAAGAGCAAGAACACAATAACTGCAAAAAGCAAAGACAGTAGGCAACTACTCCAAGTGGCCAAGCATACAAAAAGCACAGAAAAGATTACTTGCTATGCAGAAAGCAGAGGCTAATATCTCATTCTCATAGCAATAAGGACACATCAATTGATACCTTATGAAATTTGTCAACGCGTATAAGAGATTTCATGAGTGTGGTATAGGTGACTACATCTGGTTTCACATCCTGTATATAAATTGAACCAAATAATAATGTCATAAGTATCACTTAGAAAAAATAGTACTAAAATTTTCAAGGCAGGCAAACAAAGGTAACAGGGTACCAACATTTTCCTTCATATATTGTAATACAGCAAAGGCCTCAACATCCCTTCTATCCTCACCAAAAGCATTTATTAGTGAATTGAGAGCCAATATATTAGGCTTTAGGCCATCAGCTCTCATAATCCTTAAAGCATTTATTGCTTGCTCAGATAAACCCTGTTCAAAAGTAAACAGAAGGATAATAAGTTATGCTCAATACATCTCATCCAATAGAGCTAGCTCTAGCTAAACCTCCAACTTTAAGTAGAATAATAAACTGGGAGGCTAATAGAAAATGCAGTCTTTGTGCCAAGCAGATCATTAGACTAGTGTCTTTTGTTCATTGCGAAAACATAGGCCCAAATCAAGTGTCTAAGATTTTGACTCACTTGCCAACATACATCTGGTCCGCTTTGCCCAACAATTTCTGACAAAACAGGAAACATGCAAGAGATTTCTCAAGATACAGACCATATTGAAGAGGATCAAAACTGTCAAGAAGTCTAGGCTACTATGAAATCACCAACTCAAAAAGGCTTTATGAGTGACACAGCTAACTAAGCCTCCCAATGATGGAGAATATATATGGTATAGACGCCTAGCGTTGAAAAATGAAAATTGAAGCAATAATACGATAACGTACCCTTTGTGCATAGGCATTTATTAAGGCATTATACATGGTTGAGGAAGGTTTTAACCCGGCAGACTTCATGAGTTCCAAGCACTCCATTGCATCACTAAACCTCCCAGACTTTCCATATATATCTACAAGTGTGGTATACGTCACAATATTAGGCAACAAACCCTGACTCTGCATCTTCCCCAACAAGCTCTTCACATTGTCCCATCTCTCCTGTTCTCCAAATGAATTTATCATAATATTATACGTAGTAGTACATGGTGAATACCCTCTTTCTTTCATTTCCTCAAACAGTTCCTCTGCTCTGCCATGCCGCCCTGCTTTACAATGGCAATCTATAAGCGTATTCCAAGTAACAGTATCCGGCTTGATCCCCTCTGATAACATTCGGTCAAACGTATCCATTGCATGATCAAGACAGTTATACTTCCCAAAAGTATCAATCATCACATTATAAAAATGCCTATCAGGTTGTATCCCATTACTCTTCATTTCCCTCAGAACCTGAAACGATCTTTGCCATTCTCCTTTGTTTCGATAACTAGCTAAAATCCTACTATAAACAAAAGAATTCGGCTGCACATTATTCGCTTCCATCTCTTTCAGAACAATTCTTGCACTCTCCCATCTGCCAGCATTCGCATAAGCATCAATTAAAAGACTATAAGTATGCTCATCAGGTGAAACCCCACTTCTCTCCATCTCGGATACAACTAACTCTGCATCTTTCAAAGAACCCGCTTTCACATACCCTTTGAGAAGCGCATTATAAGCTCTGGTTCTCGGTTTCAATCCAGTTCCTTTCATTTCCTCGAAAACAGCTTCAGCCTCCGCAATCCTCCCACAACAGCCTAACGAATATATAACCGCCACAAGAGTAGCCGTTTTTGGGTTCAAACCAATTGCCTGCGCCATAGCTAAAAACTTTAAAGCTCGGCTTGGGTCGTTCGCTTTGGCGAAACCAACGATTATATCATTCAAAAGCTGACCATCGACCTCAATTTTATCACACTCAATTTCCCCATAAAGCTTCTGCAAAAGAGATGAATCAATCTTGTTGCTTCTTGTGAGCGATTGAATTATCAAGCTGTAATTCACGAAATCCGATTGGTAACCGTCTTGACGCATTCTTGACATCAGATTAAGAGCCTTCTCGTGATCGTTGTTGCGTGCGCAGGCGTTGATTAAGGCGTTGTATGTTAAGGGAGTAAGGGTCTGCCTCTGTGAGAGTAAAAACGCTTCATACAGCTTCTCGGAGCGGCCAAGCGCGTGGATTAGAATCGAGTAGAGAAGCTCGTAGGAGAAACAAAGGTTGTGTCTTTGAAGCCATGAAACGACGGCGTACGCCAAGTTGATAGAAGAGGAGGAGGAGGATGAAGAAGAGGAACACAGAGATTTCAATAGAGAGTGCCAGAGAGGAGCAGGTACCGCGCGGTATGACTCGGCCAGCTGGAACTCGATAGGGTCGAGTGAAGTGGGTGAGGCTGAGTCGAAGTCCGAGTCGGACTCCGAGTTGGAGCTGGAGAGGTAGTTGAGCAGTGGAGTGAAGTCGTAGCGGCGCTTGTGAAGAGAAAGAACATCGCTTTGGTCATCATCTTTATCGTCATATCTGTCTCTATCTTTATCTTTATCGATTGAAATGCTGATGGAGGCTTCGGCGGCAGTCGCGGCGGCAGCCGTGTAGATGGATGTTTGAAGACTGACGTGGAGGCGTGTGATTGGAGAAGATAGTTGAATAGAGGGGAAGCGAGCGGGGAGTGGGGGTGGCAGCAGGAGCATTCTCTTTATTTTTGATGCGTTGCTAGGACTTAGGAGGCAGAGCGAAGGAATTTGCTTTATCGGTTCTTCGCCGGTTAGGTTTGTGGTGGTCACCGTGGCGAAGCAGATCTTTTTAAAAAAAAAAAAAAACAATAAATTAGAAATGCAAGACTATTTAATAAAGAAAATATAACGTGTATATCCTGTATGTACTCGGGCCCTACGGGACATCTACGGATGAGATTTTTCCTTTTCATCAATTTCTTCAAAAGATGATAAAAAAAATTGAGAGTATAATTTTCTTTATTAGAATTATCAAAACCATGTTATAAAAATTTAAGTGATTCCACCCAAAGATATATATAATTAGATTATTTTTTCAGGTCATAATTCCTTTTATCATTATTAGCAATTAAAAAAATAGTTAAGGATGATATTCTTATCAACATTTTGCATGAGAAGTTTGATAATTTATCAATCTATTCTCTTTATTATTATTATTATTTACATTTGAAGAAGTTTAAAGATAAAAGAAACAATCTTTTCTAATTTATGTAATTGGATGTGAACCTGTGAACTTAATGGTAATGAAGTTTTATCCTTTTAAGAGTATTGAAACAATATTTGACAAAATTATATATGTATATATAGTCAAATTATTTAATTTAGTTAAGTAAAAACAATATTAATTAAACATTATCAATCACTAAAAACACATTTAGTTCACATAATGAAATAGTCATTTTGTAAAAATAAAATAAAATAACAAGATATATAATTTAATTCGTGGAATAAATTACTTTGTTAATATTATTTAAACTAAGAAAATTATTTTTTCTTTTTGCAAGAGAAGTTGCTCGCATCAAGTTCTCGATCTCTATTCACAACTGGTACTTAAATTAATAAATCATACTTAAAGTCCTTAATTAGTATTATAACAAACCTTAATATGAACTTGAACTACATAAATCATGATTAAAATTTAAAAAAAAAAAGAAAAAGAAAACAAAGAAAAAGTACATGAATCAACGATTACACGAGCATGTCCCTTTGAGCTAAAACTTACAAAATAAAAATTCTATTCAACATATATATTTGGTGGAGAAATAATGAAGAAAAGTAACATAAACTTAACAAAATAATGAAAAAAATTAACATAAAATCAAAAGACTTGAGAAAATTACCTTACTAACTAACCGAGAATCTTTAGATCCATGCCAATCAAGAATTTCCTTAGTAAGCAAACGGGAAAATAAACAAATCATCCATTATCATTAGCTGAATGAAGAATCGAAAAATATTTAGTGAAAGTAGTGAAATTCTTTGATGAGATACGATTCAAGAAAAAGATAAAAAAAAAGATTTAGTGAAATTCTATGATGAGAAATTGAGAATGAAACAATCTAAAAATGGTTTAGTGAGAAATGAGGTAAGAGAGAAGAGTTGAATCATAAGAAAAAAGAATAGTTAAGACTCACAAAAAGCATATTGTTTACTTGGGCTGTCCTGATAAAATAATTTTATGGACCATAGCTGTTTTCATTTTGTGAGCTTCTCTTTCTCTTATCATGTCTTTTCTAATTTATTTTAAGATAAATCTATTTTAATTTACTTTAAGTGATTACACTTCAAATGGTGCAGTTAAATAAAAATGTATTAAACGTTACGAGAAGAATTTAGTTACATTAAAATAATTACAGCTAAAATTATGCATTAAAAAGTAAAATATGTTGTAGTATTTCAATGATTGATTAGTAATAATAATTTTGAAATAACAAATGAACAAGCAATAAAAGAACAAAAATATCTTTTATTATAGTTTATCAAAGTAGTGGGTTTAAAGAAAATATACATTATTCATCAAATTATATTTTCTATTTCAATGTATATATATATATATATATAAAGAAAATAAATTAAATTTTCTGGAGAAGGTATTATTTATATTATTATTACCCCTTCTGGTGGACAAGTTCGGTGAGGACAGTAATGTTGATCAATAATGATAGGGTTTTGAACGTTGACAAGTTGAATGCCATCGGAGGAAATATTCCTTGCAAACCCAGAACCTCCCTGTAGAAAAGAAAAATGTTTGAGAAGAATAGTGATCAGATATTTTTAATTAATTCTATTAAAAGAACAAGAAATTTTAAATTTATATTTATATTTGATATACTTTATTTTGGAAGAAAAATATTACCGTCCATGTCTTGATTCTGGCTCCATTCTGTGTTCCATTGAAGGTAGAATTCCTCACATGTACCTCTTCCACCGTTTCGAATTTCCCATTTTTCCCAAGACTTCCCACACTGCAATGATGGAGCATAAGATTGATTAACTGAAAGCATGAATCTTCTTATTAAGTATAGTAATCATTAATTTGCCTTACGTTGTAAAGAAATATATAAAGGGTTAAATATAGGAAATTAATGAGAAATTACCTGATTCCATGACCAGGACCGCATGCAATACTTGTGATGTTGAGGTTGGAGGTACTACCATTGATGGCGATACAGTCATCTCCTATATTATACAAAATTTTTAAGAAATTAAAGGTAGAAAAATCAAAATATTATTACAAATAGTAATACTTTCCTGCTCTCTTTGTTTTTTATATTATTATTTTTTTTATTTTTATAAAAATTATATTATTATTTTTTTATTTTTATAAAAAATAAAATGAAATTTTTTATTTTAATGTATTATATATTGAGAATTGAAAAAAATATAAATATTCAATGTTTTTTAATATAAAAAAGAAAAATGACTAAAAAAGTATTATTCAAATTATTCATACAAGAAGAAAATAATTAATAATTGAGGTTCAAAAGTGCGTATATTTTGTACAAATACCAGTTCCAATGAAACAATCTGAAATTTGGAGTGAAGAGGATGCAGAGACGTCGATCCCATTGGTGTTAGGACTGTCTTTGGGTGCAATTAGTTGAACATGTGAGATATTTACGTCCTTGCTGCCATTCAGGCTAACATGATTCCCTGGACTATTTAAAGAAGTGATCCCATGCACCTTAAGATGGTCACATTTGTGAAAAGAGATAACCTGCACCAATAATTAATTCAAAAAACAAAGATAAATTAATGTTACCAATATTTATGCAATAAATTATAAAATTAATCTAAACTATTTTATTACCGCTGGTCCGCACTCTTTTGGTGTCTGAAAATTGAAAAAAAAAAGAAAATTAATTAATTAATTAGTTTATAATCAATATATAATAAAATGTATGTTATGTATGCAAAATAAAAATATACATTTTCCGTCTTTTTTTTTAATCTATCTTTTCTTTTGTAGATGTTCCAAAATTAAGTATGTTTTGAAAATACCTTATACTTTTAAACAAAGTTAATTTTTTTATATTAAAAAGTATTAAATATTGATATTATAAATTTTTTTCAAATTTTAACATTAAATAAATCAAAATCAAAGTTTTTATCTTAATTTTCATGAGAATAAAAAAAAGTAAATATTTAAGAACAAAAAAAATTAACTAATTAAGTATATATGCATACTTTATTCCACCAGACAGCACCCCTGCCATCGATTTGTCCTGGTCCATCACCAGGCAGCACCCCTACCATCGATCTGTCCTGCCATCGATCTGTCCTGCTCCATCGACAGTAAGACCAGCTACATTTGAGAAGCACAACCAGCAACCATTATCACATTTTGTCCAAGTATTATTGTTTGGTGCAATAATATTTCCGAGTACCTAAAAAAACACATTATTTTTATTTCAGTAAATAAAAAAAAAGATTATTCATCAATAAAAGAGATATGAAAAAATGAATTTATAATTTACTTGAATGTGAATATTGTTTGACTTGCAAGGACCGGAGAATTGAACTTGCTTCAACAAAAAAGTTTTGTTCGAAGGGATTTTCAAGGTTGGATTTGGTGTATTAGTTGCTGCACAAAGAGCCTTCCATGCTTTCAAAAAAGCCTATACATGCAAAAAAATTCAACATATAAATTAATTAATTCTTTTTTTTTTCAAATATATTAAGAAGAACAATGTACGTACTTTAAAACTTCCAAAATTAAGTATGTTTTGAAAATACCTTATACTTTTAAACAAAGTTAATTTTTTTATATTAAAAAGTATTAAATATTGATATTATAAATTTTTTTCAAATTTTAACATTAAATAAATCAAAATCAAAGTTTTTATCTTAATTTTCATGAGAATAAAAAAAAAGTAAATATTTAAGAACAAAAAAAATTAACTAATTAAGTATATATGCATACTTTATTCCACCAGACAGCACCCCTGCCATCGATTTGTCCTGGTCCATCACCAGGCAGCACCCCTGCCATCGATCTGTCCTGCCATCGATCTGTCCTGCTCCATCGACAGTAAGACCAGCTACATTTGAGAAGCACAACCAGCAACCATTATCACATTTTGTCCAAGTATTATTGTTTGGTGCAATAATATTTCCGAGTACCTAAAAAAACACATTATTTTTATTTTAGTAAATAAAAAAAAAGATTATTCATCAATAAAAGAGATATCACCAGGCAGCACCCCTGCCATCGATCTGTCCTGCCATCGATCTGTCCTGCTCCATCGACAGTAAGACCAGCTACATTTGAGAAGCACAACCAGCAACCATTATCACATTTTGTCCAAGTATTAACATGATTCCCTGGACTATTTAAAGAAGTGATCCCATGCACCTTAAGATGGTCACATTTGTGAAAAGAGATAACCTGCACCAATAATTAATTCAAAAAACAAAGATAAATTAATGTTACCAATATTTATGCAATAAATTATAAAATTAATCTAAACTATTTTATTACCGCTGGTCCGCACTCTTTTGGTGTCTGAAAATTGAAAAAAAAAAGAAAATTAATTAATTAATTAGTTTATAATCAATATATAATAAAATGTATGTTATGTATGCAAAATAAAAATATACATTTTCCGTCTTTTTTTTTAATCTATCTTTTCTTTTGTAGATGTTCCAAAATTAAGTATGTTTTGAAAATACCTTATACTTTTAAACAAAGTTAATTTTTTTATATTAAAAAGTATTAAATATTGATATTATAAATTTTTTTCAAATTTTAACATTAAATAAATCAAAATCAAAGTTTTTATCTTAATTTTCATGAGAATAAAAAAACAGTAAATATTTAAGAACAAAAAAAATTAACTAATTAAGTATATATGCATACTTTATTCCACCAGACAGCACCCCTGCCATCGATTTGTCCTGGTCCATCACCAGGCAGCACCCCTGCCATCGATCTGTCCTGCCATCGATCTGTCCTGCTCCATCGACAGTAAGACCAGCTACATTTGAGAAGCACAACCAGCAACCATTATCACATTTTGTCCAAGTATTATTGTTTGGTGCAATAATATTTCCGAGTACCTAAAAAAACACATTATTTTTATTTCAGTAAATAAAAAAAAAGATTATTCATCAATAAAAGAGATATGAAAAAATGAATTTATAATTTACTTGAATGTGAATATTGTTTGACTTGCAAGGACCGGAGAATTGAACTTGCTTCAACAAAAAAGTTTTGTTCGAAGGGATTTTCAAGGTTAGATTTGGTGTATTAGTTGCTGCACAAAGAGCCTTCCATGCTTTCAAAAAAGCCTATACATGCAAAAAAATTCAACATATAAATTAATTAATTCTTTTTTTTTTTCAAATATATTAAGAAGAACAATGTACGTGCTTTAAAACTTCCAAAATTAAGTATGTTTTGAAAATACCTTATACTTTTAAACAAAGTTAATTTTTTTATATTAAAAAGTATTAAATATTGATATTATAAATTTTTTTCAAATTTTAACATTAAATAAATCAAAATCAAAGTTTTTATCTTAATTTTCATGAGAATAAAAAAAAAGTAAATATTTAAGAACAAAAAAAATTAACTAATTAAGTATATATGCATACTTTATTCCACCAGACAGCACCCCTGCCATCGATTTGTCCTGGTCCATCACCAGGCAGCACCCCTGCCATCGATCTGTCCTGCCATCGATCTGTCCTGCTCCATCGACAGTAAGACCAGCTACATTTGAGAAGCACAACCAGCAACCATTATCACATTTTGTCCAAGTATTATTGTTTGGTGCAATAATATTTCCGAGTACCTAAAAAAACACATTATTTTTATTTCAGTAAATAAAAAAAAAGATTATTCATCAATAAAAGAGATATGAAAAAATGAATTTATAATTTACTGGAATGTGAATATTGTTTGACTTGCAAGGACCGGAGAATTGAACTTGCTTCAACAAAAAAGTTTTGTTCGAAGGGATTTTCAAGGTTGGATTTGGTGTATTAGTTGCTGCACAAAGAGCCTTCCATGCTTTCAAAAAAGCCTATACATGCAAAAAAATTCAACATATAAATTAATTAATTCTTTTTTTTTTCAAATATATTAAGAAGAACAATGTACGTGCTTTAAAACCTAAACATATGAAAATGTATTTTAATTACCAACGAATCATCTGTTTTTCCATTACCAACAGCTCCGAAATCAATGACATTAAGAGATTGGCAATTAGCAATCCCAAGAGCAAAGCTAAAGATCATAAAAGCAGTAAATATCGCCTGAAAGAAAGAAAAGGAATAATTAAGAAAAAAACTTTCAAATGATGTACACATTCATAAAAAAAAATAACCACGAATGTAATCGAGATTTCTAAATTCGAAAAGCTTCTCACCATCACACCTTTTCTTCTTTCTTTGATTGGTAAGTAAGAGTAATGAGTAGGGTTTTGTGATCCTTCTAGCTAGTTTCTTTGCTATTTATAGAGGTGTGCATGCATGGATTTAACCCCTAACTATGAGGGATTTAGTTAATTATTTACAAGTTAAATTTGATAATAAATTTATTTGAAAAATAAGATTCTTTAATAGATAAAGTTTATTGGTAATATCCACATCAACATATCTTACCCATAATATTATTTCGTAACGAATTAATAAATTTAGATAAAATCCAAATTATCTATTGTTGTTGGGCTAATCTATAAATACATTATGGCCCATCTAACCGACAGGTTTTGCTAATACCTCACCTAGGTCCAATCTCTTACCCAATGGGTTACCTGGTTAAACCAGCTTCTTTAGACTACTATCAGGTCAAGGTTCATCTTTTTATTTTTTATTTTTAAATTTTTTTAAGTGTTTTAATTTATTTTATTTTAAATATTTAATATTTTATTTTAAAAAAACAAACGTGTATATTATAATTGTTTTTAAAATTTTATATTAAAAAATCAATGGTATCTGCTTTGCCATCAAACGGTCTTACATATTTAACAGCAAATCTTATTAAGGAAAAGCTTCCTCTGTCTTGTTTGTTTGTTTATAACTTGCAAGATCATTATTTTTTCTCCCTGGTTAACTAGTCAATAATTATTGCGAATCCTCTTAGATTGATTCTCAATTGTTAATATGTGTCCTAGGATCCAATCAAGCATACATGTTCTATGAACATGTGATGCAGGATATATGTTGTAAAATTAAAACAATAAAAAAAATTGCCTGATTTTCTTTACTTATTTTGAGAAATAGTACATTGACCATTAGTAACTTGAGTGCTAATGTCAAATAATATGGCAGGTAGTTGCAATGGAAAACTTGAATGGCCGCAAGCTTGTTGAAGCAGGAGATCTTTGTGAAAGGAGAAATGGTAATATGATTTCTCTTATAAATATAATATATCTATGACCTTTTGGTAAGAAGTTAAAATTTTTTAAATTGATTTCTTTGGCAGGGAGAGGAGTTGATCTCAACCGGAATTGGAGTGTAGATTGGGGAAAGAAGGAGAAGGTTCATCATACCTCTCATTTTCTTCATGCAAATCCTATTTCATATAGTTCTTACTGCAGTTGCATGTTTAAGTTTTATCTTCAATTACATGATAAGGTTTTACATTTAAATGTTTTCTTCAATTATAGGACTTGATCCATACGAAGAGAATCCTGGAAGCGCTGCTTTTAGTGAGCCTGAAACCCAAATCATGCGGAAACTTGCCATATCATTTGATCCTCACCTATGGGTTAATGTACACTCTGGGATGGAGGTGAGTGATCCTGAAATCCATGTTAGCAGTTTTTTCTTTTTTCTTCATTTACCAAATTTTGCCTAAACTATTGTTCGATGCTGAAGCCGTTCTTTCCTAAGAATTGCAGCCTTAAAGTGCTTTTTTGGCCATTGAAATCTCTGGGAAATATTCACATGTGCAGTTAGTGTGCAATATGCAACCATACATGATAAAAACTCACAAAGGAAAAGATGATCTTTCTAATCAAGAGAAAACTTTGGATGTAGAATTTGGATAACGTTGGTAAGAGCGCATAATAAAAGATTTAATATCCTGTCAGAAGATGATTGATTCTTGCATTTTATAATGTTTTAGTATCTCCGAGTGCTTGTAGTTTAGTTTTTGAATCAAACGCCAGTATGTTTTGTGGAAGAATTGCCATCTCTGCTTGAGTATGAATTGATTGGACTGAATTTAACATATATTGGCTTGATAAAGTTAATTTGAGATATTTCTTTCATTTATATCCTAATCAACGATGCTCAAGCTTGCTTTAGCTTTTTGGTCCTTTTCTTTTCTCTTAGGGATCAATCTGATGTGCTCTGTATGACATCTTCTTGGTTTATATTATAATTCATGTAGGCACTATTTATGCCATATGACCACAAAAACACAACGCCTGACGGATTACCATCAGAGCAAATGAGATTGTTGCTTGAAGAACTGAATAAGGTTCATTGCCACAAGCGTTGCATGGTTGGTTCTGGTGGAGGTTCTGTCGGGTTTGTATTTCTCTATTTTGCAGCAATGATGACTTGTGATAGCATCATGCTACTTAAGTATGTAACGTATATTTATAGTACTCCAAGAACTTGAGGTATAGGCATTGGCAACTAATCATTTTTACAGCTTCGTTATCGTTTCTTCTAAGTTTGTCTTTTGGAAGCCAACTTTTGTCAAATATTTCTATCCCGTACAGGTAATTTATAGTCCATGCCAATGACTTCATTCTTGAAATGCTTCGTTTTGTATACTAGACAACTCCATAGTTCAGTGAATTACCATATATGCAACCAAGGGCATGAGACTAAAAGTCTCAAATAGGGGTTTTTATTGCAATCTTTCTGTTTTCCTCACCAAAAATAAAAGTAAAAAAGAAATCTGTGTTTTTTATATATTTTTCTTGATTTTCATTCAATCTGATCCCACTAAAATATGAATGTTACTAATTTCAGGTATTTGGCGCATGGGACAGCAACAGATTACATGTATGATGTTGCAGGAGTACCCATGGCATTCACCTTTGAGGTATTTTCGAAATGCAAACTTCTTTTCAGATAGTAAGTTAATTAAAGCAAATTTACCTCATTAATAGAGCCATACCTTGCATGTTGGGTTACAGATCTATGGAGATGGTACAGCCTCAACAAAAGACTGCTTTAAAATGTTCAATCCAGTTGACCATACCACCTTCAAGGTATGTTACCTTGCCTCTAAATTAATGTTACCTTGCCTCTAAATTAATTGCTTACACTTTTTTTTTTTCATTTTGTTATTCTTAATATAAGTTCACATATATTTGCAAGTTTTTGAACTCTTTTCCACAAGAGGAAATTATAGTTGATTGGTGATAAAAGTGATTGGTTTATTTTCGGTAACAAAGATTTTGTTTGGGTTTTCAGAGAGTTGTCAATACTGGTCTGCTGCTTTTTTCACAATTTTTAAGCTATTACCGCGTCAGCTTGATGTCCATACCAAGGCTGCTGTATCTAATTTGGAGAAATGGGTATCCATAGATGAATATCTTGATGGTTACTTAATGGGCAGGAGAAACAGATACGGGAAGAAGATGGAGGTGCTTGAGGTTGGAATGCAGGAAATAAGAACATATTTCATGCTTTTCTTATTATCCTCAGTACTGTTACTGTTCATGTTCTGTTCCAGAATTTCAAAAAGTAAGGGTGGCAGACAAATTGTTTCAGCCATGCCTCTTTGACATTTTACGTTGAATACAAATGAGAGAGAGCTGTATGTTAATATTCTTTGGTCCATAAAGATGTATGCTGTGATTTGCGAGAGTGAATATAGATATTCTTTGTATGTGTTGGTTACATTCTTCTTAGATAATGTAGATATTTTTTGACGATTCATTGCTGGGTTCAGAGTTAATGCTTCCTTTGCTGCAATGGAAACGTGATTTCAATCTTTTATTTATTAGTAATTTTTTCTAGTAAAGAGATCACTGTCATTTGCAATTAAGCCACAATAAAGCGCGTGCAAGTTTTGATAATTTTGAGGTAGTTTGCGGGCAGCCAGAAGGTTCATTAGCAACTGATATTGACAGAGAGAGGGAGAGAGAGAGAACAGAGGCTTAAGACATTCGCCACTGCTTTGCTGGATATTGTTTTCTACATAGAATGTTTATTGTTTTGAAATATAATACAATATACAGGAAACGAATCAGTTTCTATTTATAATGGTGAAAAAAAATTGTTTCTATCCTAAATGAAAAGAAGAGAGGGACGGGCTTCATCATGTCTAACGTATGATAGTCCTGACATATGACAAGTTTCCTCATTCCAAGCTTTGGTATACAGCTCCTGGAGTTCAATCACTCGTAAGAGTCACACGAGGATGACCCTGCATGGCAGCATGAACTGAGGTTCCTGCAAAAGGAAACCAATTTACAGATACAGCGGAAGACTATCATGATTTTTTGCTACATAATGGCATGGCTGAAGAGTGCCCATTCTCTTTCAATTCAACACAGACTTACTTGTTGATCATTTTAATTCAAGGCCCTTGTCAGCCAAAACTGCTTGAAAAATTTGCTTGCTTCCAAGATGGTATTATATGAAATGTTCATACATCAGAGAAAGACCACGGCTCCTAACCTCAAATTGATAACTCAAACATCAGTTGGTTCCGTCATCAATTGCCTTAGTTATATGGATTATTGATTGTCATCTATGACTTCACTGTCGGTTTCAAGTATCTCAGAGCAGACCGCAACATTGCCCTAGCTTTCCTATCAGGAGTGCAGCCGGACAAAATCATCTCTTCATAGACAGCTGGGACCTGAACCCAAACCATACAGAGTATCTTTATATAACAAGACATAAACGTTACAATTATTAATAGATGATATGGTGCAATGAATTACAAAAATATAGTAGCAGCAACAATCAAAATCCGTATCACAGATATATTAGGTCTTTCAAGATTTTAGTAAATAGGATGCCTAGTAAATGTTGCTACATACAAAGAGGAGAGAGGGGGAGAGATGGTTGTGGGAACAAAAGATGAGAGTTTATGGTTGCTTTCTGTTGAGAGTGACTTCACTACCAATACTCAAATCTGCAATAACTATAGTTAAATGAAAGAGCAAGAACACAATAACTGCAAAAAGCAAAGACAGTAGGCAACTACTCCAAGTGGCCAAGCATACAAAAAGCACAGAAAAGATTGCTTGCTATGCAGAAAGCAGAGGCTAATATCTCATTCTCATAGCAATAAGGACACATTAATTGATACCTTATGAAACTTGTCAACGCGTATAAGAGATTTCATGAGTGTGGTATAGGTGACTACATCTGGTTTCACATCCTGTATATAAATTGAACCAAATAATAATGTCATAAGTATCACTTAGAAAGAATAGTACTAAAATTTTCAAGGCAGGCAAACAAAGGTAACAGGGTACTAACATTTTCCTTCATATATTGTAATACAGCAAAGGACTCAACATCCCTTCTATCCTCACCAAAAGCATTTATTAGTGAATTGAGAGCCAATAGATTAGGCTTTAGGCCATCAGCTCTCATAATCCTTAATGCATTTATTGCTTGCTCAGATAAACCCCGTTCAAAAGTAAACAGAAGGATAATAAGTTATGCTCGATACATCTCATCCAATAGAGCTAGCTCTAGCTAAACCTCAAACTTTAAGTAGAATAATGAACAGGCAGGCTAATAGAAAATGCAGTCTTTGTGCCAAGCAGATCATTAGACTAGTGTCTTTTGTTCATTGCGAAAGCATAGGCCCAAATCAAGTGTCTAAGATTTTGACTCACTGGCCAATCTGGTCCACTTTGCCCAACAAATTCCGACAAAACAGGAAACATGCAAGAGATTTCTCAAGATACAGACCATATTGAAGAGGATCAAAATTGTCAAGAAGTCTAGGCTACTATGAAATCACCAACTCAAAAAGGCTTTATGAGTGACACAGCTAACTAAGCCTCCCAATGATGGAGAATATATATGGTATAGATGCCGTAGCGTTGAAAAATGAAAATTGAAGCAATAATACGATAACGTACCCTTTGTGCATAGGCATTTATTAAGGCATTATACATTGTTGAGGAAGGTTTTAACCGGCAGACTTCATGAGTTCCAAGCACTCCATTGCATCACTAAACCTCCCAGACTTTCCATATATATCTACAAGTGTGGTATACGTCACAATATTAGGCAACAAACCCTGACTCTGCATCTTCCCCAACAAGCTCTTCACATTGTCCCATCCCTCCTGTTCTCCAAATGAATTTATCATAATATTATACGTAGTAGTACATGGTGAATACCCTCTTTCCTCCATTTCCTCAAACAGTTCCTCTGCTCTGCCATGCCGCCCTGCTTTACGATGGCAATCTATAAGCGTATTCCAAGTAACAGTATCCGGCCTGATCCCCTCTGATAACATTCAGTCAAATGTATCCATTGCATGATCAAGACAGTTATACTTCCCAAAAGTATCAATCAACACATTATAAAAATGCCTATCAGGTTGTATCCCATTAGTCTTCATTTCCCTCAAAACCTGAAACGATCTTTGCCATTCTCCTTTGTTTCGAAAACTAGCTAAAATCCTACTATAAACAAAAGAATTCGGCTGCACATTATTCGCTTCCATCTCTTTCAGAACAATTCTTGCACTCTCCCATCTGCCGGCATTTGCATAAGCATCAATTTTCAAACAATTTTGTTAGTCTACTCTCCTCATTTTCTTCTTTTTTAAGGTTGCTCTCAAAGAAAGCTTTGATTATTTACAAAGTAATAGTAGATATTTTGATGAATCAAACAATCACAGTTGAATTTTTAAAACTATAATATATATATCAAATTATTTAATTGAGCCAATTAACAAAGATATTAATTAAATTTTATTTCCAAATATAAAACTCAAAGTCAAGGAGTAATTAATATCTAACAAATTAATTCATCAATGATCTATATATTATTTTATATAATAAATATTGTATCCGCAGCTCAGATGCGTCGTCCCTTCCACTTTCCATAATAATTTTCTCTTGATTTGGGTGATAAGCAAGGAACGATGAGCTTGGTCAGGGTAGAAGATCCTCGAACGTTATTGCATTCAGATCTAACATTCTTTCCTGGAGTTGACGAATTTATGGTATTGTTGTTCAGAGTTATACCAGTGCAAGGAACGATGCTACTGCAATCCAGTTTGATAGCAACGTCAGTCGCAGACGTCCCTTGAAACCCACTGAACGTCACGTTGCTTATCTTTACAGCTGATTTCTGCATGCAAACAAATTTTTTTTTTGTTTAGACCAAATATTTGTAATACATTATTCATCAAATTATATTTTCTATTTCAATGTGTGTATATATATATATATATATAAAGAAAATAAATTAAAATTTTTGAGAAAGTATTATTTATATTATTATTACCCCTTCTGATGGACAAGTTCGGTGAGGACAGTAATGTTGATCAACAATGATAGGGTTTTGAACGTTGACAAGTTGAATGCCATTGAAGGAAATATTCCTTGCAAACCCAAAACCTCCCTGTAGAAAAGAAAAATGTTTGAGAAGAATAGCGATCAGATATTTTTAATTAATTCTATTAAAAGAAAGAAAAAATTTAAATTTACATTTATATTTGATATACTTTATTATGGAAGAAAAATATTACCGTCCATGTCTTGATTCTGGCTCCATTCTGTGTTCCATTGAAGGTAGAATTCCTCAGATGTACCTCTTCCACCGTTTCGAATTTCCCATTAATTTTTCCCAAGACTTCCCACACTGCAATGATGGAGCACAAGTTTGATGAATTGAAAACATGAATCTTCTTCTTAAGTATAGTAATCATTAATTTACTTTACGTTATAAAGAAATATATAAAAGGTTAAATATAGGAAATTAATGAGAAATTACCTGATTCCATGGCCAGGACCGCATGCAATACTTGTGATGTTGAGGTTGGAGGTACTACCATTGATGGCGATACAGTCATCTCCTGTATTATACAAAATTTTTAAGAAATTAAAGGTATAAAAATCAAAATATTATTGCAAATAGTAATACTTTCCTGCTCTCTTTGTCTTTTATATTTTTTTTATAAAAAATTAAAATAAAATTTTTGATTTTAAAGTATTATATATTGAGAATTGGAAAAAATATAAATAGTCAATGTTTTTTAATATAAAAAAGAAAAATGACTAAAAAAGCATTATTCAAATTATTCATACAAGGAAGAAAATAATTAATAATTGAGGTTCAAAAGTGCTTATATTTTGTACAAATACCAGTTCCAAGGAAAGAATCTGAAATTTGGAGTGAAGAGGATGCAGAGATGTCGATCCCATCGGTGTTAGGACTGTCTTTGGGTGCAATTAGTTGAATATGTGAGATATTCACGTCCTTGCTGCCATTCAGGCTAACATGATTCCCTGGACTATTTAAAGAAGTGATCCATGCACCTTAAGATGATCACATTTGTGAAAAGAGATAAACTGCACCAATAATTAATTCAAAAAACAAAGATAAATTAATGTTACCAAGATTTATGCAATAAATTATAAAATTAATCTAAAATATTTTATTACCGCCGGTTTGCACTCTTTTAGTGTCTGAAAATTGAAAAAAAAAGAAAATTAATTAATTAATTAGTTTATAATCAATATATGCTAACATGTATGTTATGTTATGTATGCAAAATAAAAATATATTTTTTCGGTCTTTTCTTTTTTTATCTATCTTTCCTTTTGTAGATGTTCCAAAATTAAGTATCTTTTGAAAACACCTGATACTTTTAAACAAAGTTGTTTTTTATTTTTTATATTAAAAAAATTGAATATTGATATTATAAATTTTGTTCAAATTTTAACATAAAATAAATCAAAACTAAAGTTTTTATCTTAATTTTCATGAGAATAAAAAATAAGTAAATATTTAAGATTAAAAAAATATTAATTAATTAAGTATACATGCATACTTTATTCCACCAGGCAGCACCCTTGCCATCGATTTGTCCTGTTCCATCGACAATAAGACCTGCTACATTTGAGAAGCACAACCATCAACCATTATCACATTTTGTCCAAGTATTATTATTTGGTGCAACAATATTTCCGAGAACTTGAAAAACACATTATTTTTATTTCAGTAAATAAAAAAAGAGCAAGGTTATTTATCAATAAAAGAGATATAAAAAACTGAATATATAATTTACTTGAATGTGAATGCTGTTTGACTTGCAAGGACCGGAGAATTGAACTTGCTTCAACAAAAAAGTTTTGTTCGAAGGGATTTTCAAGGTTGGATTTGGTGTATTAGTTGTTGCACGAAGAGCCTTCCAAGCTTTCAAACAATCCTATACATGTAAAAAAATTCAACATATAGATTAATTAATTCTTTTTTTTTCAAATATATTAAAAAGAATAATGTACGTTCTTTAAAACCTAAATAGATGAAAATGTTTTTTAATTACTAGCGAATCATCTGTTTTTCCATCACCAACAGCTCCGAAATCAATGACATTAAGGGATTGGCAATTAGCAATCCCAAGAGCAAAGCTAAAGATCATAAAAGCAGTAAACATCGCCTGCAAATAGAAGAAAGAAAATGAATAATTAAGAGAAAAACCTTCAAATGATGTACACATTCATAAAAAAAAGCATAGCCACGAATGTAATCGAGGTTTCTAAATTCGAAAGGCTCACCATCACACTCAAAGCTTTTTTTCTTTCTTTGATTGGTAAGTAAGAGTAATGATCCTTCTAGCTAGTTTCTTTGCTACTTATAGAAGTGTGCATGCATGGATTTAACTCCTAACTATAAAAGATTTAGTTAATTATTTACAAGTTAAATTTGGTAATAAATTTATTTGAAAAATAAGATTCTTTAATAGACAAGGTTTATTGGTAATG
Source organism: Theobroma grandiflorum (assembly GCA_036013995.1). NCBI lineage: Eukaryota > Viridiplantae > Streptophyta > Magnoliopsida > Malvales > Malvaceae > Theobroma > Theobroma grandiflorum. The sequence continues at coordinate 24,345,957 of CP142126.1, forward strand.
TCCACATCAGCATATCTTACCCATGATATTATTTTGTGACAAATTAATAAATTTAGATAAAATCCAAATTATCTATTGTTGTTGGGCCAATCTATAAATACATTATGGCCCATCTAGCTGCCAGGTTTTGCTAATACCTAGCTTAGGTCCAATCTCTTACCCAATAGGTTGCCTTGTTAAACTAGCCTCTTTTGACTACTATCAGGCTTGGGTTCGTCTTTTTATTTTTTACTTTAAAATTTTTTTAAGTGTTTTAATTTATTTTATTTTAAAAAATAAGCATGCATATTATAATTGTTTTTAAAATTTTATATTAAAAAATCAAAGTTACAACAAACACAACCAAAAACCCTTACCACTAATTTTATAAAATAGCCTGGGTTAGGGTTTTACGGAAGCGAGCTGAGGGTATCAATCAAAATAGAATGGGTGCATACGGATTTTCTAGCTTTCTCGAAAAGTGGTGAACTCCTGTCATGGTTAGCGGTGAAAAAGAGGAGCTCCAATCAATTGAGTTGGGTGGCTTTGCATTGGATGAATATTAAATATCTTTTGAAAACACTTGATACTTTTAAACAAAGTTATTTTTTATTTTTTATATTAAAAAGTATTGAATATTGATATTATAAATTTTTTTCAAATTTTAACATAAAATAAATCAAAACCAAAATTTTTATCTTAATTTTCTTAAGAATAAAAAGTAAATATTTAAGATTAGAAAAATATTACTTAATTAAGTATATATGCACACTTTATTCCACTAGGCAGCACCCTTGCTATCGATTTGTCCGGTCCATCGACGATAAGACCAACTACATTTGAGAAGCACAACCAGCAACCGTTATCACATTTTGTCCAAGTCTTATTGTTTGGTGCAACAATATTTCCGAGAGCCTGAAAAACACATTATTTTTATTTCATTAAAAAAAAGAAAGATTATTTATCAATAAAAGAGATATGAAAAATTGAATTTATAATTTACTTGAATGTGAATGCTGTTTGACTTGCAAGGACCAGAGAATTGAACTTGGTTCGACAAAAAAGTTTTGTTCGAAGGGATTTCCAAGGTTGGATTTGGTGTATTGGTTGCTGCACAAAGAGCCTTCCAAGTTCTAAGCTTTCAAAAAGGTCTACACATGCAAAAAAAATTCGACATATAAATTAATTAATTTTTTTAAATATATTAAGAAGAACAATGTACGTGCAATGTGCGTGCAAAAACCTAAACATATGAAAATGTTTTCTAATTACCAGCAAATCATTTGTTTTTCCACCACCAACTGCTCCGAAATCAGTGATATTAAGGTGGCGTTTGGTACTTTATAATGTAATGTGATTACAAGTAATGTGATTGCAAACAATGTGATTGTAGAGAAATTAATATTGTAGTGTTTTGTATACCAGTAAAATAATAATTAAAATGTAAGGAATATAATATTATAACATTTTGTTTATAAGTACTTTGTTAGGAAGGTAATGTTAATTTTTAAAATTACCCCTATTTATTAAAATACAAGTTTAATATACTTGTATTTTTTATTGTTAATTTTAATATAATATCATCTCTTAAATATATTTTTAATGTTATATATTTTATTTTTATTTCTTATTATAATCTTATATGTTTTATTTTTATTTTTTAAATAATTTTTTATATGTTATATTTTATTTTAATTTCTTTTATCTATATTATATAAATTTTAATTTTTATATTTTTATTTTATATATTTTATTTTAAAGTTTTTTATTTTAATTATAACATTACGAAATGTTTTTAATAAAGTAATAAAGTTAAAAGGTAAAAATATCTTTAAAAATATTGTAGAGTGTAATGTAATGTGGTTGCATTGATTTTGGACTGCAATCACATTACATACTTTTACTGTAATGTAATTGCATTACAATCTTACATTGCAATAGTCTATTGCAAAACAAACACTGTAATGTATTTTAATTGAATACATTGTAAGGAATGTTATCTCACTTTCCTGATACCAAACTCTATTTAAGGGATTGGAAATTTGTAATCCTAAGAGCAAAGCTAAAGATCATAAAAGCAGTAAACATCGCTTTCAAAAAGAAGAAATTAAGGAAAGAAATAATTAAGAAAAAACCCTTCAAATGATGTACACATTCATAAAAAAAAAACATAGCCACAAATGTAATTGAGGTTTCTAAATTCGAAAGGCTTCTCACCATCACACTCAAAGCTTCTTTTCTTTCTTTGATTGGTAAGTAAGAGTAATGAGTAAGGTTTTGTGATCCTTCTAGCTAGTTTCTTTGCTATTTATAATGTCACGACCCGAAACTCCCACCGAGCCCGTGACAACTGCCACGATGTCTTGGTGTGCACTCATCCCCCGAATGCAAATCGAGACCTCGCAAGGCTCTTGTACCAGTTTTCCACTCATTTTTTTTTCTAAAAACAATTTATAGATGAAAGCTATACTTCTCGTAACTAGTAATAAGTTTAGAAATCACAAACATTAATTTAAAAGCGGTTTTAACATTAATAACACTATTTAAAAAATATTAAATAAAAATATTTTAATTTATTATAAAACAATATTTGCCAACATATCTGAAAATAATTTTTTGCATGTGAAAGCAAAATAAATTCATACATACTGTAGTACAAATAACTATAGTATGTATTTTAATTTTACAATGACACGTGGGCTCCATTATGTACAACTATGTACCTTAAATGCACTAGATTCCAACTCCGCCTAGTTTCGTGATGCCACAGCTATCTAGTGCTTTTCTCGAGCCTGAAATGGGTGGAAGAGAGGGTGGTGAGTTTTACAACCCAGTGAGTAAACAACTACCACCAAAAGCATCTAAAGCCAAGTAGGTGGAGACAATATAAAAACGTTGTCTCAATAATATTTATAAAGCCAAAATTTATTCCAATCCATACCAAACAATTTCCTTTCATTTAAAACTTTCAGATTTATGAATTTCTTAAAAACAATTGGCTGATGCCAAAACCTGTACTCGGGGATACCTTGTACCTGGGTATCTAACCGAGACCGCCAAGGCTGTTAAGTGTCCCATACCCATAAGCATATTTTTTTTTCATTTGACACACACAGCCGTTCCTTGGCGTTGGCTGAGTCTCACTCTCACATGGTGGCCTAGACGTGAGGTGCACTCAAATCTCACATCAGGAGATACTTCACCCACCATCTCCCCCCGGAGGTAAGTATATAATTGGGTTACCATGCCCATCTCATAAGCAGTCCATGGAAACCCCCACCACTGCAGTGACCGTTTAATATACCACCAAACCCATAAAATTTCCAGTAGCATAATATGACAAATAAAATTTAATCCAGCTTGTCAAGGAAATAAACAATTTATATATTTCATACCAACACAAAAGTTCAGTCATCATGCTACCACAATGCCATAAGCCAGAATTTCAATTCATGAATATACAACACAAATCACAGTGTACGTCTCCACATACTCAATTTCCTTTCCCCCCCAAATCAATATTTGATTTTAAAACCAGTATAATTCTCATTTTCATTTAAAGACATTTTAATTGAAAAACATAATATTTTATAATTTAAATTCACCATTTAATAAAAGCATCAATAATTAAAATTACTTTAAATATTTAAGACGATAAATTGTCCACTCACCTCGTTACAGGAGTGTACGATACTCCTGTTTTAATTTCCATTACACCTTAATCTTTCCCGCGTCCGGGGAACCCACCACCTATGCACGTTTCACGACACAAAATCTCATTATTTGTGTCCAACATAATAATTTATTTTAGACTCTTCATAATGCATGAAATACCATGCATCCAGTCCGAATTACCATCTAAACACGGCATTCGACCTAATTCACCTACACACGTCGAATTGGCTAAAATCCTCATTTTAACTCCGATTTGACCTGTTTCAGTTTCTAATTGTTCAATTATATTCCAATTACCCAATGGTAGAAATTACGGGTCAATTTACCAATCTGAGAATGTAAAATTATGATTTTACCCTTAGTGGGTAAAAATTTTAATTTTTGCACTAAAATTTCTCAATTAATTCCCACACCCATAATTCATCAAATATTACCAAAATGCCACCAAATCTCAACAATTTGCTCAATTTCCAGCAGCCAAATTCACCTTAAAAAAATTCAGCCTAAATGGATAAAATGAAGAACATTTCATTTCTAGTTAAATTTTCCATTCCATTATTTTTCCTACTTGATTCTACACCATAAATCACTATTGTGCCATCCAATTTTCTCAAAATAAAATCAATTCCATCACCACACACACAACACTAGGCTCGACCATGGATGGTTACTATGGCAAACAAATTTATTTCTTCTAGTTTTGCTTATATACATGCTAAACTAGCTAAAAACACTAACATATATCAAAATCAATTATTTCTCATCAACTTTCTCTCTCTAAACCCATATGACCAGAATTGAAATCATCCTCAAATCACATGATTCAACCATGGAAAATGATGGGAAATGCATGGGAAAGGTAAAGCACAAGACAAATTTAAGAAAGATTACCTTTTTCCACTTGATTTTTGAATTTCCACCAATTTTCTCTTTAAATTTCTTGGCTAGGGTTTTATTTTCTCCTTTCTCTCTCTTGTTTCTTGCTTGGCCGAATGTTGAAGAAGAAGAATGGGTTATGGGCTGATTTTTTTATGCCTTTTTATTAGTTTAAGGAAATAATATTATTTTATTCACATTTTGAATATTTTATTAATTCATTTTTTTCTAACCATCCACTTGTCCCACTTTTTCCACCATGCATTCTTCTCACTTAGCCATAGCTTTCTAGAAATTTCTGGACCATTTCAAAATTTTGGTGGTATAATTTTACAAAATTATACTTTTATCCTCGAAAAAGTACAAAATTACATTTTTATCCTAAAAACTGAAAAATTACCCATAGACATATTTTTCACCCCTCATACTCATATCATTCTCCAATTTGTCAAATTTGATCAAAATTCTCTTGAAAAATTAAATTTGGTCCTCCGGTGGTAAAATTACGATTTTACCCCTACACTCCAGAAATCACCGGAATTAAACTTTTTCACTGCCAGACTCTCAAATTATGTTCTAAATAATCTAAATAATTCATCTTGACCAATTGTTGTCAAAATATTTTTCAAAAATTTTTGTTTTGTCCTTTAATGGTAAAAATTACTATTTTACCCTTGTGCTCCAAAACTACCGAGAAATTAAATTTATCACTACCAATTTCATTTTATACTCCAATAAATCACATTATACTCCAAATAATTGATCTTAGTCAAATGTGATCAAAATCTTTTATAAAAATCTCCATTTTGTCCTTAAATGACAAAATGACCGTTTTGTCCTTAATCGGTCAATTTTTCTGATTGACTCCAAACTGAACCTCGAACTCTGAATCACTGTTTTAAGTAATCACTGGACTGTGAAATTGAGGATTTCACTCTTAAAATCCTTGTTTGAACTTGTTCGAGGTTTAATCTACTCATTGGTATTACTAAGGGTAATATCGTCTTTTAACGATTTTTTAGGATTTCCTCAATATGTAGACATTCTATCAAGCCTATGAATGTCATCATAATTATTTTACAAAGCCGGGTTTGACATATAAAGGTGTGCATGCATGGATTTAACTCCTAACTATGAAGGATTTAATTAATTATTTACAAGTTAAATTTGGTAATAAATTTATTTGAAAAATAAGATTCTTTAATAGATAAGATTTATTAATAATGTCCACATCAGCATATCTAAGGGTGAGCAAAACCGAACCGAACCGAATAATCGAATTGAACCGAATAATCAAAATGAACCAAAATAAGTTCAATTTTTTCGGTTCGGTTAACTCGGTTAATTCAGTTAACAAAGTTATTTTAGTTTGGTTTCGGTTAGAAATTTGTCTAACCAAACCAATCGAACTCAATAAGGGTATTTTGGAGATTTTTCCTAAAAAATTCTTAAAACCTAAATACCCTATTCTTTTTGGCCCTTAGTTTTTACCGACTGCCCCTCACAGCCTCACTGCCATCCTGACTTCATCTCCACTCTCACACACCCTTCTGTCGCTGCCGGTCACTGTCGTCCCCTGACTTCCACCTCTACTCTCATGATCTTACCTTTCTGCTGACAGCCGATCACTGCCATTTTTGCTTCACCTTTATAAGCCTTCCCACATCAAGCTATTGGTAAGTTTGTTTAGGTTTCTATGAATACTGTTTCGATTTGTTTGGGTTTCTACAAAAACTATTTCGATTATCTTCTGCTTCCGATTTTAAATGATTTAAAGGCAGCCTTAATAGTTTCAGCGAAGGCTCGATGACCCCTACCAGTATCACTTATCAAAATCAAAACTTTCTTGGGGGTCTCAGCTTTGACTCCATTTAAAGGCAAACCTTCAACCTCCAAAACACCACCACCATCTAATCTCAACCCATTGTTATCCTCAAAACCAACCCGAACCAAAGCGAACCCAATTGGGATTCTATCACAGTGAGAAACTGAACCTCCGAACCCCGAAAATACATGTAATTTGGCTTAAACGAATAGAGCCCATCTGAATTTGAGCTATAAAAACTCTTGTTGAATGCTAAGTGACCCAATTGACTCACAAGATCGAAAGCAGGGCTCAATTCTTGGGTAACCGCGAAAGGGTTTTGCATTTTGGAAAGCTTTTTCCTAGTTGCAGAGTCGATGAGAAAGAAGTTAAAAAAATTAATCCATAATAGTCCTTATCGCAAATAAGAACCAAATTTCATTTATTTATATGAAAATCTAATGGTGTTTCCGTAGCCACAGAGTTAGGATTTAGATGATCAGTTCATTGATAAATTAAATGATTTAGTTAGGCATTTTGTCACTTCATTACTAAAAGTCTACCACTTTGTTCTTCACACACTCTCTTCTCTTTGACTCTTTACTCCTTTCTGTAGAACCATATGACTTTTCCAATTAAAGCTGTGTAATTAAAAGTAAATGAGATGAATAACATATTTGCTAATTAAATGATTATATTTGCTCATGTATTTTTAATATGTGCTATTAGTGATAGATTCTTTAATAGATTCTTCATTCTTGAATAACATTTTTACTAATTAATTAATTCTTTTTGAGTAATAGGTTGAAGATTTAAATGGCAAGTGAAAGTGATAATCCAGCTCATACTCCCAATGATGCTGCTATGCAGCCTACTTCTATTGGCATGCCATCATCGTCACAAACACTAACTACACAACAAACTATAATCTCCACTAATGAAAGTGATGCTGTCAATTCTAAGAAACGGAAAGTACTTCCACCAAGGTTTGAAGTTTGGAAACACTTCACCAGATTCGTCAATGATCAAGGTGGACAAAAAGCTAGATGTAATTATTGTGATAGGGTACTTTCTGCTAATACTAAATATAATGGCATAACTTCATTGAAGAATTACATGAATTCTTGCAAAAAGTTTCCTAGTTCTGCTAATGATTCTGGTCAAACTGAGTTAGTTTTTCAATCAGGGGATGGGTCAATAGGAACTTGAAAATTTAGTCAAGAAGCCATTAGAAAGTTTCTAGCTAAGATGATCATCAGAGATTAGTTACCTTTTAGATTTGTAGAAGGGGAAGGTTTTAAGGAATTTGTAGCAACTTCATGTCCTAGATTTATTGTGCCATCACGATGGACTGTTGCTAGAGATTGCTTTAACCTTTTTGTTGATGGAAAGAACCATTTCAAGCATATATTGAGAATATCTTCTTTTAGAGTTTCTCTTATCACAGACACATGGACATCAATTCAAAGAGAGAATTATTTGTGTCTTACGGTTCACTTTATAGACAATGATTAGAAATTACATAAAAGAATTTTAAACTTTTGTCCCATTTATAGTCACAAAGGTGAGGCCATTGGGATAATGATTGATAAATGTTTGCGTGATTGGGGGATTAGTAAGGTTTTTACTATTACTGTTGTTAATGCTAGTTCCAATGATATTGCAATAGCATTGAAGAAAAAAATTGAACTTATCAGGAAATAGCTTTTTAGAAAGCAAATTTCTACATATGAGATGCATTGCATATATCATTAATCTCATTGTCACTGATGGATTGAAGGAAATGAATCATTCAATTGCTTGTGTTAGAAGGGCAGTTAGATATGTGAGACAGTCACTTGCTAGGTTAGCAAAGTTCAAAGAATGTGTTGAGTCTGCAAACATTCAATCAAAAAATTTATTGTGCTTGGATGTTAGTACTCGATGAAACTCCACTTACTTGATGTTAGAAATAGCTCAAAAGTTTGAAAAAGCCTTAATTTATTTGAGGAAGCTTATTCTCAGTATATAATTGATTTGTTGATGGGAGATGGGATACCTGAATATGAGGATTGGGAAAATGTAAAGAGGTTGAATATTTTATTGAAACATTTTTACACATTCACAGTAAAAGTTTCAGGTACTTCTTATGCCACTATTAATACTTTTCTTGATGATATTTATGGTTTTTATTGCATTTTGAGAGATAGACAAAGACATTCTGATGTTGAGTTGCAAGCAATGGCAAAGAAAATGCAAGAGAAATTTGATAAGTATTGAGAAAAATAGAAAAAATGAATAAGTTGCTTTATGTTGCCTCTATTCTTGATCCAAGGAAAAAACTTGTATTTGTGAAGTTTTGTTTGAGGAAAATGTATTCGAATGAACATGCTTCATCGATTTGTGTGAGTTTGAAAAAAACAATGGAGGATTTTCTTGTTGAATATCAAAAGAATGTGCAAACTCCTCTTGAGAAAGTTGGTGACAGTAGCTAATCCCAAGTGAGCCAAATTTCTAAACTTGATGATGATATTGACTCCAGTGCTAGTGTTACTCTTTTAAATGAATTTAAGAGATATAAGATTGTAATGGGTAGGGAAGAGGGTAAATCAGAATTAGAGAAGTATTTGAGTTTAAATGAGTTTGATGCAACTGATAGTGATGACTTTGATGTTCTCATTTGGTGGAAACTCAATAGTCATAGGTATCCTACTCTTTCCCTACTAGCTCGTGATGTCTTAGCGATTCCTCCATCCACAGTTGCTTTAGAATCAGGTTTTTGCACTAGTGGTCGTGTGCTTGATGCATGTAGGAGTTCTTTAATGCCTAAAATGGTGCAAGCCCTTATTTTTGCTCAAGATTAGCTACGTGGACCTTCTTATTATCTTCATGACACTAAGAATGATTTGGCAGAGCTTGAGAAAGTTGATGAAGGTAAGCATTTTATTTATATCATCATTCCATTTTTGTTATTTCAATTGTTAATATGTTATTGCTTTATTTCTTACTTTCTTGTTTATGTATTGTAGAGTTGTCAAAGATTGCTGTGGACAATGTACTTGATAATCTTTAAGGTAATCAAGTAATGTTTAGTACTTGATAAATATACTCTTAAATATTTATCAAATTAACAACTTTATGTTATCTTATTCTTGAAAAAGTTTAGTCTTTATTGATGATAATTTGTTTAGTTTTCATTTTTCCTTTTGGCAAACTCCTTTTTAAATACAATTAATGATTACGAAGACTAAAAAAAATTGCAATGCATTAATAATTAGTACGTACTCTAGATAATAATAATTAATCACTTCAACTCTATCACTTAGATTTCTTTTTTTCGTATTCTTTTGTTAATTGGACAAGGTTGTGACATTCATTTATTTAAAATTTTTGTAACATTCAGAAGAAAAGATGAGGGTGCTGCTGGAGCATATATTGGTTTTTACTTCTGAAATGAGTGCTTCTGGTGCTAATGTTAGTAATGTTTATGTTTGCTAGTATGTATTTTTGTTAGTAATGTCTTGTGTCATCTCAATGGTTGAAGTTGATAGACAATTTCTTTTTGTAATGTTATTATTAATTTAATCTAGGCTACTTCATTTTATACATAGTTTGCTGACCCCTTTACATTACTTATTCTATTACAGGCATACGTGGAAAAGTTTCGAAAGAATTAAAAGAAACATGGGATCATCCTGTCTTTTTGTTTTATTGTTTTTATAGTTATATGCTTTTATGCCAGTTGTGATGTTTTTAAATCTAGTGTTTGACAGTAATTGTTACTCTCTATGCATCCTGTTTTTATTTATGATTGTATATGCATGAATTGAGTTAGATGTTTAGACATATTTGAAACTTAGCATGTTATTTTCTTGGCATTTAGCATTGATATGTTTGTTAATGTAAAGCTTAGAAATTTTACCTTATTAAAGTTTATATTACTGCATGCCTGCATTGCCAAAATATCGCCAACATGGTCATGCAGTTAGGCTGTTTTATGCCATGAGGATGGATCCCTTGTAATTGTACATCAAATTATATATTAAGTTCGATTTTTAGTAATCGAACCGAACTAACTGAATTAGTTCAGTTTCGGTTAGCTCGATTATTTATTAACTTCCGTTCAATTTTGATTAGTTTTCTACAAGAGTTCAATTATAGGATATCTAGTAACTGAATTACCTGAAATAACCGATTGCATAATCCTAAGCAGATCTTACTCATGATATTATTTTGTGACGGATTAATAAATTTAGATAAAATCCAAATTATCTCCTGTTGTTGGGTGAATCTTAAAATACATTAAGGCCCATCTAGCTGCCAAGTTTTACTAATATCTCGCCTAAGTCCAATCTCTTACCCAATGGATTATCTTGTAAAACCAACCTCTTTAGACTACTATGAGGCCTAGGTTCGTTTTTTTATTTTTTTTAAAAATTTTTTAAAGTGTTTTAATTTATTTTATCTAAAATATTTAACATTTTATTTTAAAAAAATTAACATGTATATTATAATTGTTTTTAAAATTTTATGTTAAAAAATCAAAGTTACAAACACAACCAAAAACCCTAGAGCTTAGGGTTTTAAGGAAGCGCAATTAGTTGAGTTGGGTGGTGACTCGCTAGGGTTTCTAAAGTGCAGCTCGCCATGGGAGGATCTCGAGTTCAAGTTAATAAGCCTCACAAGTCTCGTTTCTCCTCCAAATCTTCTCGCAACCTTCACAAAGTCTCTCAAAAAGGTACTCCCGCTATGTTCTACTTTAATAATTCAAATTTATGATAATTTATTTATTTTTCTTACTTTGCGATTTTATCACTTTTCTTAATATAACTTTTTGAATCTTTTGGTGAATTAGATAAGAATCGGATCGCAAAATCAGACCGGAATGCAACGAAGGGAGCCCGAGCTGCTCGGCTTCAGCGAAGCAAGATGGTGAATGGCAATAAATTAACTATTTCTGTCAAGAACAAATGTGGTGATTATCTCACACTGGAAATTGCTATTTCATTTTGCAGCTGAGAGAGCAGAAGAGGGCAGCTCTTTTGAAGGAGAAAAGGGCTTCAAGAGGATCGGCCAGCCCTCCTCGTGTCATTGTAAGCTTTTTGTATGAATTAAATCTTCGGAAATTTTGCTTTGAGGATGCTGTTTTCAACCTTGTGGTTTCATTTATGACAGCTTCTTTTCCCGCTTTCTCCATCTGTGAATGTAAATTCACTTGCTGAAGATCTTTTGAGATTGCTATCAACAGAAGGTGCTGGAGCTTTGTCATCAACGGTTGCTTCTTCTGAGTACAAACTGCGAGCAACAGTAGGCCTCATAACTCCTTTTTCCGCGTTGTTAGTTAAAAACAGCTGCTATATATGGGAGGGTTTTGGGCATTATTTTTCTTTAATTTGTTATTTTCCGTGATGGACATCTGTTTTATCATTCTTAGAAGTTAGATGTAACAGCTTTCAATCCATGATATGAAGTGCTAAAATTTGCAAACTAACTTTTAAGTTGTCCATTCTAGGTACTGCAAGCTTCTCATGGGGATCTATTATCATGTGTGGAAATGGCCAAGGTACATATTATCCACATCATGGTGATATTGTGTGTTGACCTGGTTTAGTGTGATGCTTCTTTGTTTTATTTTGTTTGAATTAATGGTTGACTGCCTTTCGAATTGTAGGTTGCTGATTTGATTGCTTTTGTGGCATCAGCTACTGAAGAAAGCACATGTGACTATATTGATTCATTTGGAAGTCAATGCCTTTCAGTGTTCAGGTCTCTTGGTTTACCAAGCACCATTGTCTTGATTCGTGTATGTTCTCAGTTTATGACTTTATGTGTTGGGTACATGTGACATTTCTAGGAAAGCAAGTAACGGGGTTAAAGTTTTTTTCTCCAGGATCTACCTACTGAGCTTAAAAGACGAAATGATGCAAAGAAGACCTGTACTTCTAGTCTTACGTCTGAATTTCCAGAGGATTGTAAGTTTTATCCCGCAGATACAAAGGATGACTTGCACAAGGTGATTTTATCTGCCATTGATATACGTGTGAATGAATGAAATTGAGATTGAATGTGCTTGTGACCATTTATTCTCATGTTTTCTTGCTTCTAATACTCTCCACTGATGCGTTGATTGCAGTTTATGTGGCTTTTTAAGGAGCAAAGGCTCACAACTCCTCACTGGCGAAATCAACGGCCTTATCTCATGGCACAAAAGGTCTTTCTAATTCTTGTAACTTTTTTCTGGAATTCTACTTCATTAGAGGTAGCATGGTGGGGAAACTAACAAATGGTCTTTTTCCAATGCAAATCTTGGAGATGTTTTGACATGCATCTAAAGGAAAAGTTGAATTATAGGTTGCACACATTCATTTTGGGATGGGTGGTTGCCAAATTCTTTTACATTCCTGTTAATTTTATTTCAGATTACTTGCTTCTGCCAAAATCTTTGAAGGTTAAATTTTACATACTTCTATGTTTTAGGTTGATATGGTTCCAGATGATTCCAATCCAGGACAGTGTACTCTTCTTCTCACTGGTTATACACGTGCTCACAGCCTATCAGTGAACCAGCTGGTAATCATATCTCGCTAAGCTTGTGCTTTTATGTGTTTATGGGGTAGTTTGTTTCTTAACCTCTTTTACATTAGGTTCATGTTTCTGGTGCTGGGGATTTCCAGTTGGGAAAAATTGAAATTTTAAAGGATCCTATCCTTTTAAATGCTAGAAAAGAGCATGATGCTATGGATTCTGACGATATTCGAGATGTTGAGGTAAAGAGAATTCACCGCCATATCATAAACAAGAAAAGTGTTTATTTTGTATACTGGGTGGCAATGAAGTGGGTAATAAACTTTTTCTTTTTGATTCTTTGATTATAGGTTATTCGTTCCCTAGCTCCTGATCTGTTAAACCAGGAGACTTTGCTTGTTGAGAATGTTCCAGATCCACTTGCTGGAGAACAGGTAACATAGACAAGTACCAAAGCTTTAAATATCATGTTCCTATCCTATTATTACTAATACTGTCATAACTTGCTTTATTGGCATGTACATGAACATAGTTACTCCTCCGGCTCCTCATTCTTGTCGAGGCAAACGGAATACTGACTTCCCTAATATCGTTTCATCTCATATTAGCTGTTGCCTGGAGGTATATGACATGTAATAAAAGAATGTTTTCAACTATTTGCCAAATGTGGTTTTTTTGGAGTAATAGTAATCTTCGTGCAACTAAACATGTAATGGGGAAGTAAGGGGACTTCGTGTTAAAAGATACTGAGATACTGAGAATGCTTAATACTTGAGTATAATTAAATTGAATTAAGACATCAGAACCAATAGTAATATTTTCATACTTCTGCCTCCATTTTAGAGGTGTGCCTTTGATAAAATGACTAAGTTGTCACTTGCCAGCAGTCCAACCTTCATGCTATTTTTGTATAAGCGTAGCGAGTTGACACACACACATATACATTTAGTGGACGTTGGGGATGTTGAGCACTACTTATAATGTTGTGTTATTTTGACAGACATGGCCCACAGAGGCAGAAATGGCTGAGGCTGATAGAAATCAAAAGCAAAAGAGGCTGAGAAAGAAGAATCTCCCTCGAGGCACTTCTGAGTATCAGGTCTGAACTTTCTTGCCAATTTCTGGGACTTAAAAAGGCTGCTGTCAACCTACATATTTTTATTTATCTTATTGATGCATAAAGACCAAGTTGTGATGAATTCACTGTCTTTGCAGGCTGCTTGGATCATAGATGATACAGATGAAGAGGATTCTGATGCCAAGGATGAGGATGATGATGACAACAATGAGGATGATGATGGCATGGTATTGGATGAAGGAGAAAGTGGATTTCCTAGTCAAGAAGGCACTAATAATCCAGACTTTGAGGACCAAGCTTCCTTGTACTTAAGGGACTCTGATGAAGAAGCTGAAAATGATTCAGTGATGATGGTGTGTCTCTTTAATGCATCTTTTACGATGCAACTTTTACATAATTACTTATAAGGAATTGCTGGCTATATGTTCTTGCGTATGCTTATAGGTGTTTATTTGTTTTGCTTCTAATACACTGCTTCATCCATGACATTTTATCTTATTCTCTTAGATGTTCAGAATGTGAATATTTTGCCTTTTCTTTATGCAGGAAGGGGAGAATTTGACCAGGGAGCAGATAGAGGCCGAGATTAAAAAAATTAAAGAGGCACATGCTGAAGATGAAGGTATTTATCCTTTTTGACTAATAGTAGAGTTTGTTCGGAGCATTGCTAATTATTTGTTGTCAACTTTTGTATAAAGTTGGAATAATCTACATGTTAACAGGGGAAAAAACCTGTATTATAATCTTGAAATTATATATTGTGGCAGATTACAAAATTTTGACTTTGCCAATAAGTTTAAGCCACTAAATTTTGATCTTCAAAGTCTAGTACAGGTGAAAGGGCTTGCATATTATTTGGCTGTTATAAGTGAAAATTATGAGATTGGGCAGCTCTCCCTACACACAATTGCACATGCATATGCATTTTCTCTTCCACTCTATTTAACTTATCACATCTATGTATAAGCCCCACTTGTCATCTAGATGCAAATGTACTGTTGATTAGTTGTTAATTCTTAGTTTGTAATTCCAGAATTTCCAGATGAAGTGGATACTCCGCTAGATGTTCCTGCTAGAAAGCGATTTGCCAAGTATAGAGGCCTCAAGTCCTTTAGGACATCCTCATGGGACCCCAAGGTAATCTTATTGTGATACTGTTGTAATAAGCTATATAGTGGGTTAATATTAAAAGTGTTATTAAAAGTTTACTTGGTAATTATTAGGAATCTCTACCTCCGGAATATGCCAGAATTTTTGCATTTGATAACTTTGCAAGAACGCAGAAGCATGTTATTGCAAAAGCCTTAGAAATGGAGCAAGAGAGCAGAGAGAACTGTGTACCAGCTGGTTCATATGCAAGGCTTTATATCAAGGATATACCTCTTGATATTGCTTCGAAATTATGTGCAGTTTCAAGGACTGCCCCCATTATATTATGTGGTCTCCTGCAGCATGAGTCTAAGATGTCTGTCCTTCATTTTAGGTATCTTCTTTCATAGCACATTCCTGTTTACACTTTTCTGGTTATGAGTAATAGCAATCTACCCCATATTGTTTTTCTTAATATGAAATTATTTGCAGTATAAAGAAGCATGATAGTTATGATGCTCCTATTAAATCTAAAGAAGAATTCATATTTCATGTTGGTTTCCGCCAGTTTGTTGCTAGGTAATGATCCTTTAAACCTTTCTACCGCCTTAGATTTTTGCCAAAATTCTGAGGCCTGTCTTTGTTTCTTTGTTGCAGACCAATATTTTCGACTGACAATATCAATTCAGACAAGCACAAGATGGAAAGATTTCTTCATGCAGGCCGTTTTTCAATCGCTTCAATATATGCTCCTATTTCTTTTCCACCTCTTCCTTTGATAGTTCTGAAGGGTGCAGGAGGAGCCAGCACACCTACAGTTGCTGCTGTTGGTTCCTTGAGAAGTATTGACCCAGATAGAATAGTTCTAAAGAAAATTATTTTAACTGGGTATGGATTTTTTTTTTTTGGATAAAATTTAATTGAAGTTGTTATGATCTTGTATCTTATAGTCGGATTCTACTGTTTAGGTTTTAATGCAAATATCTATTGAATTAATACCTAGAATTTCAGGCTTAAGAAAAACTATCTAACAAGTGTACGAATCATTTTAGTAGCTTGGATTTGTTAATTTGGTTTAAATCTTGATGCAGTTACCCTCAACGAGTATCCAAGTTAAAAGCCACAGTACGATATATGTTCCATAACCCAGAGGATGTGAGATGGTTCAAGGTAGGATAATGTTTACAAGTGCTGTAAAATACTTTTGTTTCATGGTGGAATAACCAGTGGAAGAATTACTGTTGCATGGATTATTATTGAACTGATTTGGATGTGGTTGCAGCCTGTGGAAGTGTGGACAAAGTGTGGTCGCCGTGGTCGAATTAAGGAACCTGTTGGTACACATGGTATGTGGATTTCCTATCAAATATACCTATGTAGCCTATGTGGCCATCGAATTTGTGGAACCTATTATTTGAAGAACTCACTTTTTGAGGAAGTGTTTTATTGCCATCTAGCTGCTAGTAACATTTTCTTTTAAATCCCTTCTTTCTGGAGAGAAAGTAAGAGTGGAGAGAGGAAACTGGTTATGCATAATGTCTTGAGGTTCTTTGGAGATTATACTTTTTCTTAGGACAGTGATATTTGTTAAAATTAAGGTATCTACGTCAGGGGTTTTAGCTTTTTGTTATGTTATTATAAATGCCATCATTTTTTAGGGGTAGATTTTGATGATCTGTAGGAGCTGAATGTGTTGTGTTATGTGTGACTGACATAATACACGGGTCTTTTTCTTTCGCTTGCAAGATGTTAAAATGCACTAGTCTTTGTGGAAAAGCTGTGTACTGATTTTTCCATTTTTTATCAGGCGCAATGAAATGCATATTTAATGGGGGCCTTCAGCAACATGACACTGTTTGCATGAGTTTATACAAGCGTGCATATCCTAAGTGGCCGGAACACCGGTTCCCTGTTCTAAATGCTTGATCAAGAGCTTCTGTTTTCAAAAGATAGGAGACATGCTTGCTCATGTTGGGAATGAAGCACCGGTTCAGATTGTCAACTCCGAATTTCATGTTCGATGTTTATAACCTACATTCAGTTGGGGGAATGGTCCAATTTACCTACATTCAGTTGGGGGAATGGTCCAATTTACCCTGCTATCTTCTTCCTCTCATTGCTGTGTTATGGTGTTTGGTGTATATCCTATGTGGCATGGTTTATATATATATATATATATATTTATATATGCTTTTATTTGACAAAAACTGATGAGGGGAAAAACCAAGAGGGAAAAGAAAAGCTCGATTTTGTATACTGATCAGATTTTGTTTGTTATATTTGCTCTGAGCAATGCTATATAATTTCCATTATATTTAATTGATTCTGACAGCATAGAGATTGTATTCTGTGAAAAGAAATGGGAATTCTTTATTGGATGGTTATTTAGTACGTCATTTCAAACAAAGTAACCCACGTCGGAAGGACTTGCCTCCAAGGAGCCAAATGCAAGGAGCTCCTCGTTCTGCTCTAGCTTGGCCATGTCCTGCTCATCCAAGAACACCCACGCTTCAATCCCATCTCCGAATCTTGTATCCACGAGAACAACCGTGTTCGAGAACACAGTCTCTGATTTGTTGGAAGCTGTGCAAGAAACCCACGCAGGCTTTCCCCAGCCAAAATCTATCTCATAAAGACCAAAGTTGCACCAACTAGTAAACCCAATGAAATCAATCTCACCAGCTGCACCATACGATGCCTTACCCATCATCTCCTCTATGTGCTCGCAAAATTTAAGCAATCCTCCCTCTCCTTGTAGGCTTTTAACAAAATCACCATCAGCTTTTCTTATCTCTTTCCTTAGATGGCAAACCAAGTCATCCAACCCCGTTTCTTTACCCGTCACTAGGGCAGTCGCGATGCACAGGAAATTTCCCATCGAATTCTTTGGGACTGGCGGCACTGCCCTTCGACGAAGGTTAACAGCATGGTTTATAACAGTTGGCTTCTGGAAATCGGATTTTTCATTGAAAGTAGCCATGAGACACTTGCAGAGGAGGGCTGACACGGCCTCGACTCCTGTTGGATCTGGTACACTTGAACTAGCTGTTTTGGCCTTCAGACAAGTGATAATTTTATTTTATAGAATTATTTTATTCCAATTTTATTATTAAATTTTAGCTAAGTCCTTAGTTTTTAATTATAATTTACTTAATTTTTAGTTATTTTTATATTTAGTTTATTTTTAAGTAAGTTAGTTAATTTTATGTTATTTCCTTTAATTTGGTTAATATTTATTAGTTTTTATATTTTTGGTAGGACCTAAAGTCATTGGGTTTAATTTTGGAAAGTAAGGTGATGAAAGATTCAGAAATCTGCTTGCATATGCTTCAGTGTTTTAGCCATATCTCGAGCTACAGAACTCCAATTGCTACAATTCTTAGACCATTGGAAAGCTAAGAGACAGAGCTACAAATTTTATGAAGATCACTTTGCCCAGTTCTGCCTCGAAGATAGAGAAAATTGCATCGGAATGTTGCTGGACGTACTGTGCCGGGAATGGAAATTTGTAAAGACTAACAAGTGATTTTTGGGCTTGTCATTATGTTTTAAGCCCAATTAAACCCTAGGTCAACTTAAGGAGTTTAGGTTAAGTTTATTAGTATAAATAGGATATTTTTGAGACCTAAAAAAAAGGAGAACCTTTGGAGATTCAAGAAGCTAGAAGTTGAAGCAGAAACCCGGAGATCAAAGCGGCAATTATTTTGTTTTCTTCCTTAGCTTTAATTCTTCTTGTTATTTTCAATGGTTGAACTTTATACAATGTTATTTGATTTTGCAATTATGAGTAGCTAATTTTCTTTTTCTAGGATTGCAATTAAACTCACATGTAGTCTAAGTTTTTAATCTTTTTCTTACTTATTTTCAATGGGAATTGAATTGTTTATTTCAATTTGTTCTTAATGCTTTTAATTGCCTTATCACCAATTAAATTGATTTAGAAACCTAAACAAACTTGAGAGAGGGAGTTTAGAGTAGACTAAAATTGGGATAGCATATGATCATGTTAAATGATTTGCGTATAGGATAGGGATATACCTATAGGTCATATGTAGCCAAATTAGAGCCTGAACTTAATGAATCTGTTTTAATTTCAAATCACATAGGGATATGATGTTTTGGTTAAAATAGATATTTTTATAGGACGAGTCGGGAGACCCTTATAAATAATTTAGGACTCTAGGTTAGCAATTCAACCCATTGAAATAAGTTAAGGAGGAGAGGTAAAATTTAGATGAAGTGTGAGGGATATTGTAATCCTAGGCTTGTTTAATCTGATATTTTCTCCAGTTATTATTATTTGATTTTTCTTATTATTTTAAATTCTAATTTATTAGTTTTAATTAATTAATTAATTTGGATTATTTGGATAAAATTAAATTGTTTTAATTTTAGTAATTAATAAAATTTTAGATCAATTCTCCGTGGGAACGATAC
Organism: Theobroma grandiflorum; assembly: GCA_036013995.1. Lineage (NCBI taxonomy): Eukaryota > Viridiplantae > Streptophyta > Magnoliopsida > Malvales > Malvaceae > Theobroma > Theobroma grandiflorum. The sequence goes on from CP142126.1 coordinate 24,365,399, forward strand.
TCTACTTACTAATATACTGTCTATTCGATACGTATACTTGCGTAGTGAATTTTTAACTGACAAGTTTTTCTATTGCCGAGGCGTCAAAAACAATTCTCCTCGACCAACATATTCCTGTTTTGAGAAATGGGGTAAACAGAGCTAGAATGGTTGCCTCCTTGGGGTATGCCTCGCTCTGTGGAAAGACAAAAGAGGCATCGAAATTGGGATATGCAGCTTCTTCACCAGACTTGCGAGTCACTGAAGCCCAACTTCTGAGAAACGTTGTAGCCGCAGGTCCATCGGCGATCATGTGCGAGAGAAATGTGCCAATAACAATGCCACCGCAGGCAAAGTTGGTAACTTGTATCATGGCTACATAACCTCCTGCGCTCGTTGCAGTCCAACTAGCCTCAGCTGGAAGGAGTTCAGGGATAAAAGACGAATCAGGGTGCCTGAGAAATTCATTAAGAGACCAATCAACTCGAGCCTCTACATAGTAAGCTCCCTCATCGTTACAATCAATGGAAAGACAGTCTATGATCCTTCCAGCGAACGGATAGAAGAGAGTTAAGGTTTCTGACAGAGATTGCTTTAGCAGTTGTGACCTTTTGGAGTTGGAGGCAATAATATCAGTTAAGGGAATGCTTGTTTCTTGGTTCACATAGAAGAAGACCATAGGAACATAAATTAAAGGAATGAACTGATCCAAGAAGGAAATCCTGTGAGTTCTAAGATGATGGGGTGTCGGAGAAGCGGGTTTGATAAATTCTTCGGAAACTACTTCGACCTCCATAACCATTTTCTCTCAGGCAGGAAGACAGAAAGCCAGACACTGTTGAAAGTATGTACTCTTGTAAGTTTTAACAAAAACTCGAGTTTAAAAAGAAGAAAACTGAGTGACCATTTTTTTTGTTGTCATTACTCCTGAGATCTCCTTCAAGTGATATAGTCCTATATAGCATTCAATGCCTGCCTTTTTAACCCAGATTATATAATCTTTGAACCAGATTCTGAACTAAATATTAGAGGGCCCCTTCTCTTCTTTATGCATTTTTTGGTTAAAAAAATTGATATAGTCAAGGGACCTTGAATGCAATTAATTACTAGTTGCGGACTTTCCTGCCTGCCTAGTGTCTACTTGCATCTTTTTCCTTGAGGCCGAAAGTGCAAGCTCGAGAGTTTGATACAACACTTTCTTCAGATTTTATTGCATTACTCCTAAGAACAAATTTGCTCTGTTGTTAAATATAAAGTAACCTTAACGTTTGATCTATTGGAAAGATGAATGTGAAAATTCTCTTCTCTTGCCCTGGTTGACAAAATTATAGTAATAGACTTCATCAAGTCAGAGAGAAAAAATCACAATAATCATTTTAGTCTGAACCTCCTACGAGGAGTCCTTGAATCTGACAGCTACAGGCTCTGCAGAAGGATGCGAGACAGTTTTCTATGTGCGTTCCCTTACAGGTTTATAAATTGAAATCAAAGATCAAATTTCGTTCTCTCATGTACCAATAGAAAAAGATCTCCTCTTCTAGCAGAATTTAAAACTTAAAACAATCACCAGGACAAACAACAGTAAGCTTAATCCTGAGGTTCAAAAGGACCCGGATCCAGGGAAGCAAATGAGAGTACCTCTATGTCACATTGTGATATTGCCATGTCTTGTTCATCCAAGGTCACCCATGCTTCTATTCCATCACCATTTCTTGTTTCAATCAAAAACACCAAATTCTGAAACACTAATCCATCTATGCCACCAGGACTCACCCACATGGGCTTTCCCCATCCCGAAATCAGCTTCATAGATACCTACCTTGCACATACTGCTAAATGCAAAATAATCAGCTCCTCCATTAGAGTGCACTTCCCCTAACTCTGTGAGACACTCGTGGACCTTTTGGAAACCTTTCTCACCTTGTAATTGGTCAACGAACTCACCACTAGTTTCCATTATCGATTTCCTCAGAACAGCCACCAATGACTGCAACTCTAAATTGGCCTCTGTGTGACACTGTGCAGTTGCCATCCAAAGAAGATTTCCAATTGAATGTTCAGGCAAGGATGCTGCCGTTTTTCCACGCAAATTAACTATATGGGACAAAACAGACGGCCTTAGGGATCCATATCTATTCTGCTGGCAGCCGTAACGCATATCCATATGAAAGCTGATACAGACTCAACACGCGTTGGATTTCGCACAAATGACGAGCTAGAAGCTTTGGCCTTCAGAGTGGCTATGGCTGAAGCATCAAATACGAATCTCCTCGTAACACACTTGCCAAATTTTAGTAAGGAGGGCCATATAGCCAACATTGTATCTCTTGCCAACAAACTTATGAAACTAGGCCTCGGTGCTTCACCTGAACCTCAAGCAGAAGCCTCCCAGGCCTTGAGAAATGTGGTTGATGTAGGGCCATCAATGATCTTATGCGAAGTTTGCGTGCCAATGGCAATGCCACTGCATTTCAGTATGTTTACTGGAATCATCGCGACAGAAATTCGAGCATTAGGTGTTTCCAACCGGCTGAGGTTAGAAGGAAACAATTGCCCTATCATTTGGCTGTCAGGTTTGCTAAGAATTTCTGATAGAGAACAACTAACCTTGGCCTCAATGTACTGAACTCCAGAGTCGTTGCAATCAATGTTAAGACCGTCTTTGATTCTTCCTGCAAATGGGTAAAAGCTAGTCAAGGTTTCTGACAGATTGCTTCAGCCTGTCTAATCTTTCACCGACAACACTCATATTGTTAGAGTAACAATTTGTGGGCCTGTAGAAGAGGATCATTGGAACATGTGCAGATGGCATAAGCTGATCCAAAAGGGAAAGCTTATAGGTTCTCAAGTGATGGGGTGTTGGGCAAGATGGTTTAATGCTCTCTTTGGACATGATTTCAACCTCCATTTTCTTTGTTTTTCCTGGTTTTCTTATCGGTACATCAATTAATTTAGCTTGATGACGCTTTTTAAAAAGTATTCTGATCGTAGATACCTAGGAACAAGATTAAAATGTGACATAATTTTTATCTCTCTGCTTTTGCAATCAGTTGTTAATGATTTTCATTGGTAAAACTATGTAGGATAAAGGAACAGCGTGCAATCTGCAGAGAAAACTATAGCACCAGACACATCCAACATAGATTTTATCACATCAAAATGCCATTATTGTATTTCATAATCTCCAGGCGTGCTTTATCTGATTTGTTTGTTCCTCAATCCTCATCATTCGCCTCCCTCTCATCCCACAATTTGCATTCACTTTGTCAGTAAACTTCTCTTTCTAATAGTAGCATCTTTTGTTTTGTTGTATAACTTCTAATAGCTGGAAACAATAGTTGATGTTAAACCACTTCACATTCACTTCTAGTTGATGATAGGTCAAGAAGGTTTCGGGCCTGGGAGCAAGTCTTATTGGGCCAACTCTTGACTCAAGGCCCGCCACAATGGGGAAATTAAGATCCGCTGGGTGCGCGTGTATGCAACTATGCCTGCAACAGAGCCGAATCGTCAAACAAATTTCAAAATATTTTCCGCTAGGTCCGACAGTAGGAATGAACGAGCAATTGATGAGCTTCCAGCCTTCGATTAAACGCGGGTAATTGTTTCTACTGCTTAAACCCTGAAAGGAAAACCCGGGTGTAAACTGGGTCGTGACCCAAGAACGTAACGGAAAAGGAATGCGTAGAGTGAGGATTCCTTTGCGGTCAATCGCAGACACCTTATGTAAATCGAAATCACGTGAACATGTACATTTTTTTATTTTTTTTGTTTCACTTCTTTTTTTCCTTGAAGAATTCGATGTTTCTGTTCTGGTAATTTTTTTTTCCTTCTAATTTGTGGAAATTTTGTTCATAGTCCTATTGGTTAATGATTAATGCTGTTTCAGGGACGAGGAAATGTGACCGGAAGATTGGAAGTATGTAGAACTGTTGCAACTATCAATGGTACGTTACCCCAATTCTTCGATTTTCCCATTTTATTTTGTTTGTTTGATGGAAACTCTTCAATTGCTTTAAGTCTTTGCTTATTAAGCTCAAGGAATTGATATGAGCAGGTCACGTGTTTTTGGGATATGGGGAAGAGTCAAGAACAAAGACCTTGCAGCTTCAAATTGTTGATGCACTTCGCTTGGGTGAGAGAAGTAGAGCTTCTAGCCTGCTTTCTGATCTTGGTGATGGAAACCGGCCACTTAAAGCTGATGACTTTGTTTACATTCTTAACTACTGTGCAAAATCTCCTGATCCTCTGGTAAGCTGGAGTTTAACAACAAGCAAGTGTGTGAACCTGAATCTGTTTCTGTTGTATAGACTGTAGATTTACAACATAGATAATGAGGATAAGGATCATAGTTGACAAACTGGAAAAAAAAAAAAAAAAGAAAGAAGAGTCCAGGAAAGGAAGAGGAAAAAGAAGTATGAATGGTTATACTTGTTAGTAACAGTTTTGGCATTTTCTACTTCCATACAGTTTTTCATGGAAACGTGGAGATTGATAGAGGAAAAGGAGATTGGCTTGAATAACAAATGCTATTTGCTTATGGTGCAAGCTCTTTGTAGAGGAGGTTATTTGGAGGAGGTATACATTTTATAGACTAGTGTTAGCTCTTTGTATCCTTGGGTTGATTCATTAACTTAACTGGAACAACTTCGTTTTCTTTTGTGATCGTGAAAAACTCCTTTTTGTTATTGCTACACCATTATAGGTACTATTTCTAATCATTAATATGGTTAGTTTTGCCACAAATCAATGTTCAAATGTCTTTATGCTTGTGCATTTCTTTTTCCTCTACTGCCATTACAAGTTTTCTCATTTCTTCTTCTTGTATTTCCTTCAGGCATGCAATTTGATTAAATTTCTTGGAGATAATCGTGGCATCTATCCTTTTCTGTCAGTCTATAACTCTTTCTTGGGAGCCTGTGCAAAAATGCAAACTGCAGTTCATGCTAATCAATGTTTGGATTTGATGGAGCGCCAAAGGGTGGGGAAAAATGAAATTACATATTCAGAGCTTCTCAAGGTGTGTAAAAACAGTGTTGACCTTGATTTTATGAATAGTAGGTTTATAGTACTAGCTTTCTTTGTTCACAGTTTGCCCACTGTGTTTATAGTAACATTAAAATAAGTGGTTGGCTATCTTCAAAGTTTGGTTTTATCATCCATCTATATATAGTATTGGTGTTTTGGTGGACTAATTCATGATACTTCTAAACAGATTATCTTCTCTGGTTTTTCTTGCTGTTTTCTTATCCTTTATTCTTTCAGCTTGCAGTTTGGCAGCAAAATCTATCTGCAGTCCATGAAATTTGGAAGGACTATATTAAACACTACAGTCTAAACATAATTTCTCTTCGAAAGTTTATATGGTCCTTTACGAGATTGAAAGATTTAAAATCTGCATATGAAACATTGCAACATATGGTGGCTTTAGCCATTAGTGGGAAGATATTTTTTAGTAGGACTGGTGAAGGAAGGTTGTATTCTTCAAGACTGGACATCCCCATACCATCCAAAGGTGAATTAGGGTCACAAAAAGTAGAATTGGGAGAGAACGAACAAGATTTTGCTTTGAAACTTGACACTGATGCCTCCAATGTAGAGATAAGCAAGTCTGTGAGTGCTACAGTTGGTATGCTGAATAACTATAAGAGAATGCCTGTTATGAAAGTCCTGAGGTGGTCTTTCAGTGACGTAATACACGCTTGTGCACAAGCTCGAGATTATAAACTAGCAGAGCACTTGATGGTGCAGGTAGGACAACCTTTTTTCTAGCCTGAAATTCTGGTTGTTCTGCACAATTCTCATAATATTTGATTTGACGACCGTAATTCTAGGCTAAAGACTTTAATTCTGAAATTCTCCTATGAGGAGACAACTGTCATGTTAAAAGTAACTTGAATAAAGTTCCGATCTCTTATGTGTCTCTCTTAGTAGTTAAAATCATTCAGCTGCTTTTTTTTAATCCTTTCTTTATTGATTTTTTATGTTTTTCTAGATGCAAAATCTTGGATTGCAACCATCAAGTCATACATATGATGGCTTTATGAGAGCTGTTATCCCAACAAGAGGATTTAGTGCTGGCATGGAAATGGTAGGTTGCATCTGTTTATTGCTTAAACTGAGTATGTTTAGTGATGTTTCTTTCCTCTTGTACCAATAAATTTTCCATTTGGCCTTATTCTCTGTAGTTAAAAGTAATGGAAGAGAGGAATATGAAGCCTTATGCTTCAACTCTTGCAGCTCTTTCAGTACAATGTAGTAAAGCCTTAGAACTTGACTTAGCTGAGGCTTTGCTGGATCAAGTTTGTGAATGTCCACATCCATATCCTTATAATGCTTTCCTTGGAGCATGTGATACTATGGTAAGTAAACCTTGCACTCCATTGCGTTTTTTTTTTCTCCCTTTCTTGTTCGATTGTTTTATTCATTGATTATTCATCTCTGAGCGCATAACAAAAAAATTTGTGCTCATAAGACTGGAAGAAAACAGTAGTTATTATTCCTTCTCTTGTCCCAAAAAAAATTGGTGATTAACATAGTTAATGGATCAGTACTTTGTTGGAATCAGTCAGTTTTCGTATTTGATTTATTATAAATTTGCCATTTTAAAAGCCTTTTGCTATTCACTATCCCATGTTGCTGCTACTCCTTTGAACAGGGATCCTTGTGGTAATTGTGGAATAATTCCTCTGTATTTTGTTAGTTAATTGTAAATGAACTATGCTGGGGTTTTTCCCCTTTTAATTTCTACTTTGCTTCTTTGGATTAATAAATGCAAATTGAATTATCCAAGAAAGAAAAAAGAAAAAGACACAAATATGAAAACAAACAATGAATGAGCATAATTTATCTCCATTGGTGCAAATTAATTTTGCAGGATCAGCCAGAGCGAGCTATTCGGCTATTGGCTAAAATGAGACAACGAAAGCTTCAGCCAGATATCCGGACATATGAGCTACTATTTTCATTGTTTGGTAATGTGAATGCTCCTTACGAAGAAGGCGATATGTTGTCACAGGTTGACTCATCCAAACGGATAAAGGCTATAGAAATGGATATGGCTAAAAATGGTGTTCAGCATAGTCATTTATCAATGAAGAACTTGGTAAACTTCCTGCCCATGTATTTTATTCATTCTACCTGGACCATGAACAATTTTATGTATGAGTTACTTGCATGGAAATTTTTCAGCTAAAAGCCCTAGGAGCTGAGGGGATGACAAGGGAGCTGCTTCATTATTTACATATTGCCGAGAAACTTTTCTGCCATACCAACACTTATATGGGAGCTCCCATCTATAATACAGTTCTGCATGCACTCATTGAGGCTGAAGAGGTGAGTGTTTCCAACACTGTACTTCACCCTTTGCAGTTACTACTTTGTTAGGTGTGGGTTTATAATTAGTGTTTGCATATAAATCATATCTTCACTCTATTTGCAGAGTCAAATGGCGATAGAAATATTTAAAAATATGAAATCATGTGGTCTCCAACCATGTGCTGCAACATACAATATAATGATTGATTGTTGTAGCACCATGAGATGTTTCAAATCTGCTTGTGCACTAGTGTCCATGATGGTGCGTGATGGTTTTTATCCAGAGACAATGACATACACATCTCTAATAAAGGTATTCCATTTTTAGCTTTAATCCTTCTCTGTCAAATTCATTTGCATTGCGAATATTGCCTCCATTGCATGCACATTGCAGAGAAATAGGAATTTATTCCTGCTGCCCAAAGTACATCCAATTCATTCTTGCTCGCTAATCCTGACCTTAACTCCCAGACTTGTTTTATTAATTTTTTCAAGTATTCAAACCTTCAAGGAGAAAAAGAATTTAAAAATTTATAAGTTTTATCTTTTACATTCTTGGAAATCTTCTTCTTTATATAAAAAAATATCTGTAGAAATTGGCATCATGATACTTTGGTGCATTTTCATATTACCCTTTCAGATCCTCATCTTCAAGATCCAATTCTAGTCTAATAATAAATTTCTGTCGGCTGTCCTGCATATTATAACTTTAGAACTAAACCCTGATGCTTTCTTGTAGATGAGAAAACAAGTAATTGCACACATTTTTAACCACCCAAAACTGTCTTCTTGCTATATTTTAGTATGTATGATAACAAAGCATAGGATTGTCCTGTCTGAAAATATCCAGCTAAAGCAAAATTTACATTTGTCTCTCGACTATGAATACCTTTTGTGAGTAGCAGAGGGGAGCAATTAGTAGTATTTATCATGTAATTGGTCATAGTTCAGTCTCTAACACTTTTTATTTTATGAAGATTTTGCTGGAATATGAAAATTTTGATGAAGCAATAAATCTTCTGGATCAAGCAAGTTTAGAAGGGCATCAACTGGATGTAATAATGTATAATACCATACTTTTAAAAGCAAGTGAAAAGGTATTCCCCCTGTTCTCTCTCTCTCTCTCTCTCTCTCTCTCTCTCTCTACACATATATCTTTATTATTTTTGCGAGGCATGTTATTTGCAAAAGTAACCTGAGTAAAATTTTGTATCTTAATTTACTTTTCTGGCTATTTTCTGTTTATGCATGTTTCGTTCAGCATGTGGATTGAATGAGAAAAGGCATCTTTTCTTAGGGTGCCTTAGCAAACATCAGAATATTTAAGCAGCTTTCTGCCTTTCTTTAATTGGGTCATGTCTTGGGTATCCATGTGGGATTTCACTACATTAGTTCCCTCTAGATGCCATTGATAAATACTGATTCCTTTGCTGTTGTACCCAATGAACTCAAGATATGAGTTCTCGTGTCATTGAAGGTACTGCACCTCAGAGTTGTCTGCTGGCTTCTGCTTGGATGTCCTGACTCACTTTGGGTTACTAACACCTAGGATATTGTTTATGCTTATCATGCAAGCATCAGTAGAGTATTCAATAACTTGTATCTGGTGTTGCGGAAGAAGTAGGTGTCACTAAAATTCCTTGTTGAAGGCGTTTTCATGTTTTTGGCCAGAACTTCTTGAGGGAAATGCCATTATTGCCATCAGAAGGCAGAATGCGCCTTAAGATTGTGTTAAAAGTGTCCTGTCGCCACCTAGGAGCCTTTCTTTGCTAAATCTTCTTTCTTTATACGTGTAATATCAACTATGTGCATAGAATACAGTGGTAAATATGATTACTCTTGAGCATTGAAGGTCTTGTGATGGACTGGTTGCCTTTTAAGTTATTGACATTGGTTTTGGATTTTTCGTGGATGAATGTCAGGGAAGGATCGACATAATGGAATTTATTCTTGAGCAGATGCACCAAGACAAAGTCCAGCCTGACCCATCAACCTGCTATTATGTATTTTCTGCATATGTTGATCGTGGTTTTCACAACACTGCTATGGAAGCATTGCAGGTTTTGAGTATGTGGATGATCTCTGACGAAGACAGCACACTTGAAGAAAAGAAGAGACAATTTGAGGATGATGTTGTGCTTTCCGAGGACTTGGAAGCTGAGTCGAGGATACTCCAGTTTTTTAAGGATTCTGGGGAGCATCTTGCTGTAGCTCTTTTGAATTTAAGATGGTCTGCTATACTTGGGTTTCCAATCTCTTGGTCACCTAATCAAAGTGAATGGGTTAGAAGACTCAAAACTAATTATGACACAGCAAGGAGCACTGTGTTTTAAGCGTAGCAGCAGCTAAAATGCCTTCTAATCAGCGTCATCTTTTTTCAGCATTCAATCTCAGAAACTTCCCTCAATGTCGTGAAAGCTTTGCTGTTCACAAGGGTGCCCCTGCTCAGTAGAACACCCCAAATCAGGCGGTAATGAGGCCATTGTAGATATCTAACGGTTTTCCATTTGCTTGCTTGAGCTCAAGTCCGCATAAGATGAATGAAAGATGCTAAGCAAGGTTCTCGACACCTTGCAACCAACCATGTTTATGGTTAGGAGTTGAGGCGGACTACAAGGCTTTAATTGCTTGCAATCAGAGGAGGCGGCAGGACTCCCACACGCAAAGTAATGACAAATCACATAAGCCATTTCAAGGATATTAACTATTGGCACCAACGGCAGCGGAGCAAAGATTAAAAGAATGACAGAAATCCTTGGTGATTGACGACCACACAGAGATGTCGATAAGGAATTTGATCTTTTAACTTATTGGAACAGATGGGCATTCAAACTGTAAAAAGAACCATTTTGCAGCAGTGTAACTGTGTTCAACCAAAGCCTCAACTTAGCTGTGTTTAAAAGTTAGAATTCCTTTGGAAAAGGCTCGTGTAATCAATAAGTTTCAAGTTATTATAAGAAGCCAACCATGCATGGCATGCACAAAATTTGCAACTAAATCATAATATAGCATATTAATTGTGCACCACCTTTGCTATTTGCGTATACTTGCAATTATCCACCAGCAACTAAATGTTTTCTCCTGGAGGCAACTCTGCCAGCTTTGGAGGAGTGCCAAGCACTCTTTCCATGTCAAAACGGACTTCAATGTTCCTAATGCTGTAACCAACAACCATCAGCCAATAAAGAAGCTTAGCAAGTTCGGGTGCACTTGTCTCAGTTACACTTGCCTGTAAAACAATGAATATCAAAATATAAGGAAGACTCTTTCAAATATCAAATGACATTATAGTATCTTTTGAGTTCTACATTCTGTCACAAGGTGCATGTATCCAATGATTTCTTCATATGAATGAACATTTATGCCATAATGCAAGAGAATACCCAACAACGTAAAAGTAATAGAAAGGTAACCTTCATTTGGTCAGGATCTGAAACAGCTAAAAGACGCTTAATGAATGTGTTCATTGCAAACACAACATCCTCTCCAGCACTGCTTGTCAACTCCTAGAAAACATGTAATTTGAGTCAATATGTGGAAATAATCACTAATTCGAGAGAGATGAAATTTATTCTATTTGACCCTACTAGAATTCAGTAATCGAAAGTAACTTTTAGAGCTAATTCTCTGTACACAGTTTTCCCCCAGTATTTTTTACTTTAAAATACACTTTCAAGTTTCAAGCAAGTTTGATGCAGTAAATAATGTAATGCAACAAGTATTCATTAAGTTCTCTCTATAATCATGTATCTATGCAAGCAAAATCGCAGAATCAGCTGGCAACTATAACCAGGGCAACCAAATTATACAGTTAAAAAAAAAAAGTGAATATAGCTTTATTTACCTTCAGATTTTGTGGCTCAAGAGACTTAAGAAATTCTAATAGCTCATTTTGTCCATTTGCAGATTTTGTACCGACTTGACGATTCAGTTCCTCAATCTCTGCTTCAAGAAACTCAATGTACTTTTTAGCATCTATTTTCTCCGGCCCAGAAACATTATTCCACCTAATAACTTCACCAGACACATTCTTTTGTGTACCAGGTGCATAATCTGGAACATCCTGTAAAGATGGAGCCCTTTAGCACCAACAAAACAAAATATTTGGAGATTAAAGAGCACATCTCAGATGACAGAAGATGATTAGATGCGGGTCTATGATGTAGATGCAGTTGCCACTACACAGGAGTTGCAGGCAACATGGTGAAAATTAAATATAAAGCAGTCGGCAAGCAGTGTGCAGGAACCCAAAGCACTTCAATGATTGGCACCAAATGTTTTAGCAAGAATTACAAAATGAAGTATTGCATTGTTGATTACTTTAGATAAAGCTATACCAGCTAGTGGCCCCCAGATTAAATTTACAGTAACATAAAACTGAACAACATAACTCTCTTGGATAACTTGATAGGATTGAATGACTTACAGACAATACAAATAATTCCTCTTGGCAAGTTCTGTTTAGACACCAATGATATGCAGTTACATCACTCTATCATTCCAAAGACTAATTATTTTTCTTTTCTTGTCTCTACCATTGTGAGATTTCTCCCTATCAGAACCGACTCCATTACACATGGCTCCAGAGTATACCACTATGAAGCAGCTGAGATAGCCATTCCTTATCGGGTATGGTTGAGTGGCAACCTCACAAGGTTTTTCTCCAGATAACAATTACCACCTTGGTTTCTTTCAGGACGCAAAATGGGAAAAGACTAACCTTTTCTTCTTGGACCTCAGGAAGCGCGGCCTGCTCTATACTTTGTTGCAATTCCATTCGGTATTGCGCATTCCTAAACATATATCCAGTCATCATAACACTGTACATGAGTTGTGCAAGATTTTCAGCAACCTAAAAGGAAAATCAAAGAGTTCTCAATAACTGTCTAAACCGACAAGAGTAGATTTCAATAGCACTGAAAAAACATAAAACCAAAACGGAAAAGCATAATATACTTACAGTGGTGACTGTCACAGCAAAAAATTGCGGGGGCAGGGTTCCAATCATATTGGTCACCGTTTGCCGCATTGCCTCAACGACCTGAAAAAACCCAAAAAAAAAGGGTAACATTCAAATTCACTTCATTTCCAGAGCTCAAGAACTTAGCACCCAGAGCAAATAAGGAACAAGAAAAAGAAATGAAACCTGCTGCGGCGCCCGTTTCACGAACAACTCCATGAACTCCGGCTGCACATTTTTCACATACTCCAATAGAATATCTCTCCTGGTTTTCGGCTGCTGATTGCAGAAAAAATGACACTTAAAATACCACTTGCATAACCAAGAAGAATACATTGAAGAGAGAGACAGAGAGAGATACCAGAGTGCCCTTAGTAGGCTTGGAATCACTGCTGGACTTAGAAGCCTCGTCGCTTTTGGAAGAATCATAAGCTTCAAATCTCAAACCCAATCTTCTCCTGCTCTTAATCTTTCTTGGGAAGCTAACTGAAGGAAGACATTGTTTTGGCTTGCACGATGAGAGGATTGTGGAAGAAGATTGCAACACAAACGAAGAGGGTTTCACGGTCAGGGAATTCATCTCAGCTCCTTCCCAGGTCTATTTCTATTCACCAAAAATAAATAAATAAAGCCTGATTATTTTATCTTTATAGTGCAGACATGAACCAGTACGAAGTAAAAAGAGAGTGAAAAGTGTTAGGCTTCCTGGTGCGCAAGTTCCCATAGACAAGGGTTTGTTGGTCTGAAAAATAAAAAGTGCAGGTTGGGTTCCACCAGAAGATAGTGGACTAGCGCCTAGAGGATAACTTATGTAGATTCTCAAAATGCTACTACTTGGAACAAAACCGTCAGGATTTCCCTATTGCTTTCGTTTTATGCTTTGGAAGTTACTTATTTTGAGAAAGACACTAAATTATTTAAGTAAAAGATATTACTCTTTTCTTTTCTTTTTCCTTTTTTTATTCGTATCAAAATTAAGATAAAAAATTTTAATTTAAATATAAAGTAAATATTTAATATTTTTTAGTATAAACAAATTATGAAAAATAATATTAAGTTTCTAAAAAAATTCATTTTGAGGAATTTCAAAAAGAAATAGATAAAGGAAAATAACATAAGGAATATAAAAATTGATAAATACCAAGATTTATTATGAAACATGAACAAATATGTCAACGGGTAAAGTATTATTAGTTTTCACATACTTTAACCTAAACTCTTTTATTTTATAAATTACTCAAGCCCTATAAATATTGAATTAAAATTTTGATCCTTAATACCTAGATACTACATGTTAAATATTTGATTAAAATAAATTTAAAATCAATTTTTATGTATATTATTAATGAAAATTAAAGTTGGTTTATAAAAAATTCAATTAAAATTTAAAATATTTAATGAATTTTATTAAGGCTTACAATAATTATAAGAAATTTATAAATAAGAAATAATAGGTATGTATAACTAAATTTTAATATAAAAAATTATCATTTTATAATTAAAAAATAATATTGGTATCATGAGAACACTATTTGAATTCGTGATGAGTAATAGTTTTACTATCTTTTATCTACTAAAACTTGAATATGAAATGTTTCAATCTATCTTAGTCGTATCAAATAATATATAGGTCTAACATTCAAATAAGTTTTTAAATTATTTAATAATTTTTAAATAAATAATTATTTTTATTACATTTCATCATATATCTATACTTTTATTTTGAATATAATTAATGATTAATTAATTGTTATTATTCAAAATACTATTTATTATTTTTTACATATGACATTGAGATAACGTTAATGTGAAAAATGAAAAATATTACATGATTATGTTATAATATCAAATTAACATATTACATTATAATTAATTATAATATATTAATATGCCACATCATTATCAATTATAATATATTAACATATCAAATCAACCTCATGCGATATAAAATGATAAATAACATTTTAATTAAATTAATTATTAGTTAAAAAAGTTTATTTGATTTAAAATAAAAATATAAGAATTTATTTGGTTTAAATAAAATTATAAGTACTTGATTGAATGTAAATAAGCAATAATGGTTTATTTAAAATTTTTAAATAGTTTGGAGCTTTTTTAGATATTATATTTAATATATAATCTTGAATTATAAGATCCATTATTCAAATTATTTAATAAAAAAAAGTTTAAAACTGACAGTTTGGCCGAGTGGTCTAAGGCGCCAGATTTAGGCTCTGGTCCGAAAGGGCGTGGGTTCAAATCCCACAGCTGTCATATTTTGGAATAAATTTCTCCTCCAACCACTTGCCGCAACTTTATCTTATATGAGCCCAATAACCAGGATCAAAACTCACCGGACATTTTATCAAAGCCCAATTACCAAATCCCAATAACCCGAGGATTAAAACTCACCCGCCTTCCACCGCCAAGGCCAAAACCTTAGAGTGACTAGAATATTTTAACCGTCGGAAATATTCATGGAAGACAAAAAAAAAAAAGTGAAACTGCGCAAGCCAGCTCACCATCGCTCTCTCTCCCCCAGGATTCGTTTCGTCCTGAAGTGGGTTTTTGTTCATTCTTTTATTTCCTCCCGGTCTCTCTTTCTCTCTCTTTTGTTTTTCCACTTCATTTTGAATGTCATTATACAACCACTCCTGTCCTTTTCGCCATAGCCTCTAAAAAAATAAAAATAATAAGACTAAATTCAAGCGATGTTGGAGTTATAGCGGAGAGAGGAGAGAGATCAAACAGTTTTCTCTCTCTCTCTCTCTCTCTCTCTTTGTTTGCCTTTAGAGCGCCGCCAACAGCAGCTCCGCGATGGCCTTGCAACGGCGGCGCCAACATTACTACCACCGCCTTCGGACTTTGGTTCCGGTGATATCCGCCATCTCCGGTGCACTTCTAATCCTCTTCGCTATCCTTTCGTTTCTCGCTCCTTCTCCTAGCGAATCGGACCACTTTACCCTCCGCCGCGATCATACCTCCGTATTTCCTCTCTCTTTCTCCGTGTTTATTTCAGTTAGTGTTGAATTTATGTGTGATTTTGCTTACGCATTAATTTTTCTCCCGTGTGTAGTTTAACACAGTTGTTGAGGATCCGATTGCCAATGGAGATTCAGTTTTCCGTATTCCAGTTACGCCTCTTTAATTACTTGTGTTATTCTTTATAATTTTTATTTTGATTTTGCGGTTTTATTTTAGGTTTCTTTGGATCCTAACCTTAGATTAATTTGTGATGTTGTTTCTGAGCATCAGAGTGACGGAGGAAAATTAGATCGTGATATATGGAGTTCGAGAAATGCTAAATTCTTTTACGGATGCAGTAATGCCAGCGGCAAATTTGCCAGTGCGTGTAATATTTATTTATTTATTTCTTCAGTTTGATTGATGAATTGTACATTTTATGTTGAAACTTTAGGTTTTATGAAAATGGATTTAGGAAACCTTAAATCTATTGATAATGATGAATGGATTAAGATGATTTAGGATTTTTAATGTGTTGATTGTATTGCAGAAGCTGAAGCTGTTACGCATCCCACTCGATACTTGGCTATCGCCACCAGCGGAGGCTTGAACCAACAAAGAACTGGGGTAACTCTGATAGCTACTTCTTAGTACAGTTCTTTTATCGGATGGAATGATGTTTTATAGTATTTTCTAGCTTTGGTTTGTGTTTGATGTCAAATTTAGCACAAGAACCTGCAAGTAAGGTATAATTTTCTGGTGCTAAAGGTTTATATAGCTTACAATGGTTAGACACATGAATACATGCTCGTGATTGTATTTTTCATTGATCAGTGTGGAGTTATGTAGTAATTTATTTGTGTTACAAGTGAAATATTGAATGAAATTGTATAATGAAGCGGCTGCTTGAATCACTGGCCCAATTGGCAGCATATAATGTATAAACAGAATAATTTTATTAGCTGACATTCAATCAAAAACTGTAACAAGCAAAGGGATTGCATTCTGCTGATTCAAGCTGATGGGAACCTTAATGATCTACTGCCATGCTTAAAGCTATTGGTCTTTGAAAACCCTAGTTTGAGCTTTCTGTTACCATCAATCCATGTCTCATGACAACAATGATTGGATCATTGTTTTATCACTCAATTGATTTATTTTTGTGGTCAAGCTTACTATCAATTCATGGGTGGCAGATTACAGATGCTGTTGTTGCAGCTCGAATTCTGAATGCTACTCTTGTTGTTCCAAAGCTAGACCCAAAATCCTTTTGGAAGGATGCCAGGTTTGTAATTGAATGAAAGATATTTGCCACTTGAACCATTTTAAATAGAGAAAATACTGCATGAACAGAGTTGTCAAGATGTTATGTGACTATTTCTAACTTTTCACGTGCAGTAACTTCTCAGAGATCTTTGACATTCGTTGGTTCATATTGTTTTTGTCAAAAGATGTTAAAATCATAAAGCAGCTTCCTAAAAGGGGAGGGAAGAGTTGGACTCCATACACCATGCGAGTTCCACGGAAGTGTAGTGAGAGATGTTATCAAACTCGTGTATTGCCAGTTCTTTTGAAAAGGCATGTAAGTTCCCTGTTGTCAAAATTTTGCGCTTTCAATTTTATATGCTTAGACCTTAACCGGTCACTGGCCACTTTTGGATTGCTTTATTTACTTCGTTTTTCCTGTTTGTAATAGCTGCCCTCCTCATTCTCTTTTATTTTCTTCTCATGGAGAAAAATGGAAATTAAATACCAATTTAGTTGCCTTGCCTATAGAACCATTTGTTATCTTTTTCACCTGTCACTATCAGACCTAGTGAATCTGATAGTAATTAAAAGAGTGGTAGCTAGAAATTTTAAAGAAGTGTATTCGTTATCAGTGTTTGGTGATGCATGGAAACCTTTGTTCTTGCAATAGTAGACCTTTCCTTCCTGGGATGAGCTATAATGGCATATAAAGCTTGATCTTTGGACCACTCTAAAGAGAGTGGTGGGGGAACAGGTTGATCCTTTATTCTATAACTAATCTCACTGTTATTCAGAAAAAGAAGTGTCTACAGAACCGGCATATAGAACTATTAGATTGCTAATAAGTTTATGAGAAATTGGAATGTTTTTTAAGTTTGAACTCTTGTTTATTGTCCCCGCAGCATTTTGTGTTTTACCTGGATTTAGCATTGGCTGGCTTCTGTTGACATCTGTTTCATCTTAAGTCTCATCATGTTATTTTATCCATGGCTTCGTTTTATCCTATTCTAGGTAGTTTAAGATGGGTTGATTTTACTCATCTACTATAACTGTCTAATATCTGATGGTTTCACTAATGATACTTCTCTTATTCTGTGAAGAATGCAGTTCAGCTCAACAAGTTCGATTACAGACTGGCAAACAAATTGGATACAGATTTGCAAAAGTTAAGATGCAGAGTAAACTACCATGCTCTGAAGTTCACTGACCCTATTCTAGAAGTGGGTAAAACGCTTGTTCGTCGAATGAGGATGAGGAGCAAGCATTATATTGCTTTGCACTTGAGGCATGTTTCTTTCTTTATCTTCGGTCCTGTATATTTATCATGTGTATTGATACTTATGCTTACAGCTACATGCACAGGCACACCTGGATTTTGTATACCTTAAGGTTTGAAACTGATTAACCTGCATGCATGATAATATAAGAATGTACTTAGTAACTAAGTACAGACAGCCCTGCAATTTCTTTACACTCAGTAAATGACAGCATGACAATTTGCAAACATCTGATGCTACCCGCTAACCTTGCATGATTTAAGGATAGGCCTTCAACCAAATTCATCATGATAGATATGTCGATATACAGAAGTAGATTAGTGCATCATTATTTCCAAGCAATAGCTTTTCCATTCAATAATAAAAGACAGGTATGAGATTATTGATTCAGCTAAACACTTTTGTTACAGGTTTGAACCTGATATGCTTGCATTCTCAGGATGTGATTATGGTGGAGGTGAAAAGGAAAGGAATGAACTAGGTGCGATAAGAAAGAGGTGGAAAACTTTACATGTACGGCTCAAGTGTCATACTCTATTTATTTTCTGCATCCTGATTCTCAACTTTTATAGGCCTAGAACTTGGAATTTGGAAAGTAAATCTGTAAAGTTTCTACTATTACGATCACTCAATGTCATTTTCCAGTTTATAAGTATCATTGTCTCCTCCCACCAAGGAAAGGGGAAAAAAGATTCCAGTACAGTTTGGGTGAAGTTTTTATAATGAACATAAGAGGGTAAAAGAGATGCAAAGAAAATTCTCAAGTGACTGCTACTTTGAGAACAGAGACTGTAGTCCTTTTAAATTCTCCAATTTGTATTAATTTGACTTCCATCATTCAGCTCCCAACCCCAGATCTAATGCATGTATGGCATCTGTTTATTGGTTTGCAGAAAATTAATCCTGATAAGCAAAGGAGGCAAGGAAAATGCCCACTTACTCCTGAGGAAGTTGGTCTGATGCTGCGAGCTCTAGGATATGGCAGTGATGTACATATTTATGTGGCATCTGGTGAAGTGTATGGAGGGGAGGAAACATTGAGACCCCTAAAAGCACTCTTCCCAAACTTCTATTCAAAAGATTCTATTGCCACAAAGGAAGAATTGAAGCCATTTTCCTCATTCTCTTCTCGAATGGCTGCACTTGACTTCATTGTTTGTGATGAGAGTGATGTGTTTGTCACCAACAACAATGGTAACATGGCTAGAATATTAGCTGGAAGAAGGTAAACAAGTCCTGCTTTCCATTCTTCCCTTCTGTAACTATAACTGCTGGCTAACTTTTTTAATTCTTTGTGTTTTACAGGAGATATTTTGGACATAAACCTACTATTCGTCCAAATGCTAAAAAACTATATCGGTTGTTCTTAAGCAGAAGCAACATGACATGGGAAGCATTTGCCTCTAGAGTTCGTACTTTACAGAGAGGCTTTATGGGGGAGCCAAAAGAGGTCAGGCCAGGCAGGGGTGAGTTCCATGAGAACCCATCTGCCTGTATATGTGAAGATTCAGAGGCAAAGGAAAAGGCAAAGGCAGGTTCAGGACACAGGAAACATGGGAAAATGGATGATTCATCAAGAAAAGATGTTATGGTAAGTGATGATCAGAATGAGAATGTTGATGATGATGAGCCAGAATGGCCTGATCTGGATGATGATGAGGATCAAATTGGGCTTCAAGAAAAGGGTCTGTATAACATAACAGGTTCAGATTATGATGCAGTCATCTCGGATGAACCGGAGTTGGAACTGATGCTTTCAGACTGAACAGAATGAGCAGGATGAACCTGACAATTTCATTCTTGAAACTCCTTGCCTTCTCCTGTGGCTTTGTGAGGCATGCATGGTTTTCTTGATAACAATGCAAGATGTCATCCTGTCTATTAAACCACTGAAATTCTCAATGGTTGTTTTTTGCTTGAGTTTTAGATATCCAGGAGCATTCAACTTGTAATGAAGCATATGATGGACGGCAGATCAAAGATGGAACTTCTTCCTACAAGTTTCCAGCTTCCAAAAGTACAAACATGAATTATGGGAGAGTGGATGTTGGCTGCCGAGCATTTGTTTTTCCAAAGGTTTACCAGAACAGATCACTATTTCAACCGATTTTTCTGTTGCCAAGAAGAGATTGATCTTGAGCCTCAATCCAATTACCAAAACCAGATAAAAAACCAAAAGGTTTGAAATGCAGCAATGCTTCAAGTGATTTTGTTTCTCTTTTTACCTTCCTTTTGTTTTTTCTCAGATCATTCATTAGTGCTTCAGGTCTATTATTTGGGTTGCACGAAGCTCCATGTAAACTTAATCTTAGTTCTGTAGTATCAATCAATTCTAAGCTAAACTGATATGATATGAGCGAGATAGGCGGCAGCTGTGACCAAATGCAGAAGTTACTTCTGTCAATTTTCTGTGCGTGTGCGGGAGGCCCACAAGCGTTAACTGTTTTCTTATGGGTTGGGTAACCAGTTTTTTTCCTGAATTAATTACTATTTAAGTAATGCATTTTATAAGTAAATTATTATTATACAAATTATGCATTTTCTTATTAGATAACAAAATATAAATATTATTGTTCTAAGATTAACGTTTGGGCTACGTATGGCCCGTCAAAGTAGATTCAGTTTTTGATGAATTATAGTTAGAGCCATGGGCTCTCAATGACCATGTAGTTGATGAATAGTTTGAGCGAGGTCCAAGATGGCACATTAAGACAAGTCAATTCTAATGCATTTACCAAGAAAGTCTCTGGGCTCAACGTTGACCCAATAAGGATCATATGTAGTACCAACTTCGGCCCAACGATCACAAATTAAGTACCAAATGTCTCCAACTTGGACACGCAAAGGCCCAACATTCGGCCTGGAGACAACATTCGGGCCCAACTTTGACCCACTAAGGCCCAATATTATGCCCCAACTCAATAAGAACCAAAATTCCTACAACCTGTGTCCCACTAAGGCCCAAGATTAGGACCAAAGATGACCCATTAAGGAACAAAACTTGGCCCATCTTTGACCCACTAGCCCAAAGATGAAGAAAAGTAGGCCAACCTTTAACCCAATAAGGCCCAATTTTACGCTCAACAAAAACCCATTAAGCCCAACGAGTCCCGTAAAGAAACAAAATGACTCAACTTAGACCCACTGAGGCCGAATATTAGGCCCAAAGATGACCCATTAAGAAACAAAATTTGGTTCAACTTGAGCCACTGCGGCCCATGTTAGGCCCAAAGATGACCATTGACAAACAAAATTTGGTCCAACTTTGATTCACTGTGGCCCAATATTAGGCCCAAAGATGACCCATTAAGAAACAAAATTCCACCATCCTTTGACCCATTAAGGCCCAAGATTAGACCCAATGATGACCTATTAAGCCCCAACCAAGACCCATTAAGAAACAATTCAATCCCAACATTGACCCACTATAGCCCAAGATAGGGCCCGTTGATTCATTTGGGCCCAATTTTGAACCCAAAATTACACATTAATAACCCACATTTGGCCCAACTTTAAACAATTAAGGTCCAATAATAGGCTAACGCTAGCCCATTCTGCTGAAATATATGCCAATAGAGGGCCCAATAAGTAAAAAATTTTAGTCCTAATATTGGGACCATTTGTGATAAAGACCAAGAATTTGGGCCCATCGTGCGCATTAACGCTCAAAAAGTTAGCAACAATAAAGGGCCCAATACAAGGATCCAAGTTAAGCCTGCCTGGACCAACTTAAGCCCAAAGTTGAGCCCAACAGTGACCCTCTATAACCTATTGACCAATATTGAAACACACTTTGACCCCATTAGACCCAATCCAATATACTAAGCAAATCAAATGATAAATAAAATAAAATAGCCACAATTTTCAGAAAAGTTACCAAGGACCATTCGAACTTTAAACCGTAGCCCTTGCATTTTTGGAATTAACCTCAGTGCATTCGTCCAAACGTGGGATGCTCTGACCATTAAAAGAATGAATAAATTGAACAGCAGTAATTCGAAATGTTCCAATACACAAGTTTCAACCAATATGATTGACATTAATAGATCTAAACCACCTAAAACAATATATATATATATATATATATATATATATAGGTTAAGAAACGGCTCCTCATGGTGAAGGTGGTGGCATGTCGGGTTGGTCATCAACTTGAGGTGGTGATGACCCAAAATCAAGGCTCGGGTAGACACCAGGCGGCCTTTCCCGAGGTTGGATCGATAGCAACTGGCTTGAGTCGCCCACAACATCTGCCCATCCATAATGAGGTTCAGCCCTTCAAACAAAGTGAAAACTCATTAATTTTCTGTGGCAAATTACTAATCTTACACATGTTCGTCTTAAATGAGCATGCTCTTACTCATAGTACGTCTCCTCATCAACAACTATATCCCAGCTTTCACCAGTTGTGCTCTTCCCATATTTGTGAACTTTACTGTTTAGGAGACAAGGGGAATTAGTCTCTCTCCGCTAAGAGAGAAAAGACTATAAATAAAAAGCCCGAGTCCACTTATTAATCAAAATGCAATTCAGCATTGAAAATGTGCAAGTAAGAACATGGAAATTCTAGCTAACATGAAAATGTTCCATACCCGTTTCCAAAATGCTCCTCTCCCCATGTTCTTGACCAACCTATAAGATCAAGAAAATCTTAGTTAGATAAAAATTATATAAATTTGATGAATAACATTCAATGATTATTGTTAGGTGCAAAGTTTAAAGAAATACATAGAATAGTTTTTGCTTAACGAGTAAGACACAGGCATGCACCCAGGTACACACCAATAAGGTTAATCATTATTGTTACTTGTCCATGGTTTCAATAAAATGGAGAACATGAACATTGATTGCTGCCAAACAGGAAATTAATCTGACAGAATGAATTTATGCATCACATGGAGATGGAATGAAAAGACTATACATACGTTCACCACTTGGCGATACATGCCATGTCTCCCCTTGACGTGAACCAATACCAGAAAAGAACTTCTCTTCCCACTTATCTCCCCATTTAGTTCCCAATTCAGTCTCAGCCCATTTATCTGTCCTGCAAATCATCAAAATATAAACTTCAATATAACACCATAGGAGGGTGCTTGAGGTGGGAAGGCCTGACCAAATAGGAAGATAAAAAATAAAGAGAAGAAAACTTTATAATCTCAAATATCAATTGAAGCATTCCTTCTGAAGAAGATCAAAAGAAATGCTGTTAAAATTCCCAACACTATAACATATCTCTATCTTTCCAGATAAAACAAGTCATGATATGGTTTCTGTCATACTACCATCTGAAGATAATAATTGCAGCGCAAAAGATCACGAATTCGAACTATTAATAATAAAAAATCCAGTAGTCCACTAGTACACTGAGTGGTTATGCGTAAAGGCTAATTGAAAATTACCATTTAAGAACAGATCCTCTTCCATCATAATGCTCTCCCCACTTCTCCCACCATGACTGTTCATTCAGCCTACCATACTTATGCGCCCCTTTTTCTGTCCAGCCTTTAGCATCATACTTCTCCCACCTACAAAAATAAGTTTATCATCAATATACAGTAGATATTTTGCTGTTGCTGAGCTGCACACTTAATGTGAAAGATATATAATATCATGCATATCATCCATTGGTATATAACTCACCATTTCTCATACCAACCAGCATTTTCAGTGCCTGACTTTGCTTGCTTTTGAGCACTCCTCTCTATCCTTGCTAAATTACTGCAGTTTTAAAAATGTAGTAATGGTTTCATTGACGAAAAATTGCATGCATGGTAAACTGGAGATATCCTATTTGTCTCTAGTGGATTCAAAGTTAAGTGTTCCCTGATAAAGCTAAACGATGTGCAAATATTGACCTCCATTCATCTTGATGAAGCACTTCTTGCCATGTTTCCCACCATGAATCTCCTTCAGCATTTCTTCCTGATTTCTCAACACCTATGAGATATAAACTCTACTAAAAGTTAGGCAAATTACCATAGCCGTAGTCTGTAGAACAATTTTCTTACAAGGGTATGATAACAAGACAAATGACCAAATTCATGCATGGATGATTTTAAAGTCGTTTAAAAAAGAATAAACCATTTAAAATTTACCAGAATTAGATCATAGAATAAAGCAATGAAAAGGAAAGTAAAAGTACCTAGCTCTTTGTATCCACTCCAGTCACTTTTCTCCCACCACTGTCAAGGAGATCAATAAATCCAATTAAATGCATCCACCTGGGATGATACTTAATGGGGTTATAAAAACAATGTTAAGTACAGAATTAGAAAAATGATTACAGTTTGCTAGTAGTTTTAACATGCCATTCTCCAAATCTTTAAGCAGATCAACTTTTCTTCCTTAATATAACTACATTTGCAGTCAATAAGCTCTTTTGGGTGCTTAAATCTCTCCTGAATGGCTGAATCTTAACTGCCATGGTGGCAAACATAGTACCTAATTGTTTTAATCTACAGTTGCAAGCAATCAAGTCCATGTTTGTCAATATTTGAAAGAACATAGGCATTGCTTCTGAATTGCCACTCCAAGATCAAGAAAAGTCATAGATATAAAGGTCATATAGCAGAATGATTTTATACCGTTTCCTTCCATTCTAAGGAACTGTCATGGGATTGACCACCCATCCTTGTCCATCTACATCGGTATCCATTGTCACCAAGGTCCTCCCCACTTTCTCGATACCACGTACTGCCATCTTCATTTGTGCCAGACTCATTAACATTCTCACTTAACAAGCTAATGCCCCAATCCTTCTCACTTGCAATACCAGTGTCTAGATTGCAAAAACAAGTGAACAACCATATCTTTATTAGGCATGGTAATCTAAATGCTACTACAAATCCTAAAGCTATATTCAAGCACAGAGAGAATTTAATAACAAAATTCCACGGTTTAATGAGCATTGCGAGATACCTCTTTTTGGTGGAGTATCGCGAGACTGAGGACCAGAATTTCTCGGAGTGCACCGAGGGTAGAACTTTTCTTGTTTGGAAGCAAATCGAGATCTGTAACAATCATAGCATGACATCAATATTACATTGCAAGCATTAGTAGTTGAACACAACATTTTAAGTTCTTGCATCAAATTACAACAAAAAAAGCTACTAGCAATAGGCTTTGAGATGTGAAAATTCAAAATAAAAAGGAACAACCAAATCAAATTCAGAGCCTGAAATCAAAAATTTTGAACATCCTATTCTCAAATCAAATAACTAAATTTGCAAGCTACTTAAACTGTTTTTGTTAAAAAAAAAGATACATAAATATAAAAGTAAATTCAGAATTCCATTATACAATTTTAAGGAACAATATGAGGATAAATATACGCCAATATAAAGAAATATACACATTCGTAGATAGACTGATAGAAATAGAAGTGAAGGCTGCAAGTGAGACGTACTGAGCCGAAGCAAAAGGCATTGTAGGGGAGGCATGGACTCGAACCCTGTGAGGGCTTTTCTTGTGGTCGAACCGCCACTCCTCCGCTTTCTCCTTGCTCTTCCCCGAACCGGTGGCTCCACGGATCGGGACCACCGGGTCCGAACAACAGCAACTGATTCGACTCAAAACAGCGAGTCGATCACGTTGAAAGCACATTCTCTTCCTTCTACTCGGTGCCAGTCCACGGGAGACATGGAGCTTGCTGAGTTTGAACTCAACCTGAGTCGCGAATCCTCTGGAACTCACCGCCATAGATTAAGGAAATGCCATGGACGAGCCAAACAAAAAATAAAAATAAAAAAAACCCTAGCAGACGAAGAAAAGGAAGGAACAAATTTTTGAAAAAGAAGAAAATGAGGAGCGTTTGGAGGAAGTAACAGAGTTTTAAGAAAAAGTAGAGAAGGGAAATTATTAGGAAAAATAAATCTAGAGAGAGGGGGGGCCAATGAGAATGAAGGAGAGAATTTCGGGAGAATCTTTGTGACGGGGGACGGAGTACATTTGACGGGGAGGGAATTTTAAGAAGGAAGGAGAAGAGGTTTTGAGAAATCTTAGAAGAGAGAAAAATGCGAGTGAGTAGGAGTCGTAGTGTGTGGAGAGAGAGAGAGAGGTGAGATCAGATCGGTGGCGCTCCTCAGCAGTGAGCTGCGCACAAGCGAATCCCGGGATTTAACCATACACGTGAGCAACTCGGTCCCACTTGGCGGGTTTTTATTTTTTTATCCCCTTATGCCTCTATGGATTCGCCACGTGTCTTCCCATCAACCTTCTTTTTTCTTTTTTTTCTTGATTTTGTGATATTCTAAAGGGACAGTTTTAATTTTTTTTCTAGGAAAAGAAAAAACTAAAAAAAGGCGTCAAACAAAATCTCATAGTAAAATTGGCCAACGGAATTAATCATTTCATCAAATGCAAATGATTTGCTCAATAATCGGTTGCAATTAGTTGTCCACGATAAAATTATTTACCTTCTTTAATCTCATAATTCATAGTAATTGCTTTTATATGAGCATGATATAAGTCTATAATTCGAAATTGATTTAATTCAAACCTGATATTTTCCGAGATTGTTTTTATAAAAAATGGGCAAGGTGCAAAATCCATACTAGAAATGCCGACTTGGTAGATTGTATTGGTTTTGATATTAAAAGTCTGCTTTGAATGAATTTCATCCAAACACAAGTTTGTGGAATTTTCCGCAAATGACTCTCTGCAGAGGATAACGTGGCAGTTGGCATACACAGAAACCAGAGGATTCTGATTGAAAAAGCGAAATCTCCACTCGCTTTCAAGTCTCCAACTCCGGTCTCCCACCTTATCCAAGCAAAAGAAGGGAAAATTGAAACTGCAACCAGGGCGCGCACCAGTTTTCCCCCCATCCACCTGCTCTCACCACGTGTCAGCACCTCACCCATTGACGACATGGCAAGGCACCTGTTGACCATGAGATTGAAATTGCGGATAAGCTGAAAACGTGGTAGCCTGTGTGTCAACCACACGTGGCCGGACTTCATGGTGGCGAACCGCGCCACGTGTTTAAAAGAATCGAGACACGTGGAAGCCTTGGATCCCTGCCTCCGGACGAGGAAACCAAATCAAATTACCATCTCACTTGTGTTCCTTCGCGTTTGGATAAGCTCCATGTCGCTTCGAGAATTTTAGATGCTCGTACTGAAACCAAATCTAATTTCTGGATTTGTGTCGAGCGATTGCTTTCAACGACAACTACGAGGTTTTTCCAATGTTTCCCCTCGCGCTTTGGGCTTTGCGTGGAACACAAACCTTGCATTTTACTCGTGGTCGGATTGTCTACCTTGTTTTTCTTCACTATTCGGTAAATCACGACCACAAGTTCAAACATTTCAAACCTCTCTATCACCTTGCGTAACGAAATTAAAAACATGCTCATTTATCCAGATGATGTAATAAGGTGATGGCACCCACATGAGCAAATTCATTTAGCCACAGTCAATTTCAAGACCCGTATGGATCACTCTTCTGCAATAATTCATCGTCAGTGACGCTAGATGCTGGTTCAGGGTTCAAATTTTGATTTGCCTTTTATCAAGTTAAAACTTTTCTATAGATATTTCTAAGGAATAGATGTAATAATAAACACAAGAGAACAACAAACCTTGGTTCAACTTTCATGGTATAAGATCAGAATACACAGGCTGCAAACGTTATGAAACCAATCGTCAGGTCGCCAGCCCTCCAAACACTACATTGACGTGCTACCCCTCTTACGTCAAGCCGTATCATTATATTCCAGCTGTAAGTTGCCTAAATATTTTGGGCCTCATTGATCTCTTTGAGCACTGCTGTTTAGAATCCGAAACTTTGCTGAACAGAACTTTTAGAAGAACAAGGACAACGGATAACCTTCATTTTCTTGAAAGGAAAGGCTTAATTGATTCTACGACCACCTGCATTAAAGAAAAAGCATAAATGAAATTGAGTGTTCAACCACCTGCATGGCATGAAAGGAACAAATTGGCGTGATCATGCAGAAAAGTTAATGTGGTGATTCAGCAATTACCATCCATCAACTAAATTCTCGTTTACAGGAATACAAAATATCACCACAAGTAAAACTGAGCACTACGTTTTCTGGATACACACGAAACATGCTGACTGAACTTTTCATTTTCCGATTTTATAGAATCAAATTTGAGTTCCTTCTCTATTTCTAGCATTAAAATTTGTAGAGTTCTTACCCTGCCATCATAGGATAGAGAAGCAAATATCCAAGGCTCACGACAACTCCAAGCAAGGCCTGGGAATATGGTTAAAACCTTGTTAGATTAATATTCATATCATAGTTAAAAACAGAAGTAGCACTGATTACCATATACACTGTCCTCATAATCACTATAGGAATTAAGTAACGGGTCAGCCTGTTGAGTGGGTGATTCAGCTATGCTGTTAAAACAAACATAAAGGAAAAAGTATCAGAGTAGACCAAAGAATAAGGAAGTTGTAAGAAAACTTCAGATGTGGGAGAATAAAACAACCTTTCAGAGGTTGATTCATCACTGGCCGATGTAGGAGCCAGCCACAAGTTAACAGTTGAGTCTGTGCCAGCGCTCTGCCGAAGGGAAACTCTAGTCAAGAAAATTGCAAAATATAACTGAAAGAAACAATTTGCAGTTTAAATTATACAATAATAGTGACCATCATGCAGAGAGATGATGGCACATAAATGAAAGTACATTGTTAGGCATAGTTGATTCAGATGAATATTTGTAACCAGTTTAGTCCAACCAAGACCCAAATTGCAATAAGGTGAACGCTCAATCCAATTAGTTTCAAACAGAGAGAGAGAGAGAGAGACCAGAATTAGCCCATCATACTCAGGGTTACACGTGACAGCCCACGTCCTGCCAACATTATTAAACAGATCACGATCAGTGAACTAAAAGTACCTGAATTTAAATCCTCCCATTTCTTTTTAAAGGGACAGAAACAGTTCAAGACTTAAACTCAAATGTGGGAAATAAACAACAAAAGAATTAAGTGAAAAAATAAAAATAGTAGAGTTCTCAAACATAAAAATGACTTTAAGCCAAACGAACCACAAGAGTAGACAAGTCAATTACCAGTGCATATGCCCAGGAAGCTCTTTGACAGGAATTTTGGGCTTTCTAAGATCCCAGACATGTATCCCAGATTCATCTTCTGCGGTGACCTGTGACAAAAGCGACAAAAACATTGCTCAGAAGTAGTAATCAGAAGACATAACATCTCATTTAAATTGGTTCATTCACAAATCAAAATCACAATTTCTATATTATTAATCATCATTTAACTTATTTAGCAACTATTAGATAAAGTGAATGTCTCTTAAGATTGACAATGCGAAGGATTCACTTCATTCTATGGAAATGCCCACACACCTATGAAAAAATTATTACCTGTGAAGAGTGATCCAAAATTGATAAATTCCCTTTTAAAAAATGTATTGAACATCTGAATACTAGATATTCGCAGATAATTAGCTAAAGCTTTGTAAGTGTACATGTGTGCATGGCAGATTTTCGACAGGGCAGTTCCCTGCATGGCCACAGCTTTGACCAAATTGACCAGTAAGTACAGTTTAATTGACCAAAATGTCCTGCCAATTTCTCATCCTTACCATGTCAAAGTGACAGTCGTAATTATGTTACTAGTCTATACATAAAATATCTAGGTATAACAGGTGGAAGATCTTGGACATAGCTATAGAAAAATGAAAATCTCATTTGATAGAAAAAGCAATTGAACATCCCAATTCATCCCTAAATAAAGCCATTTCTAAAGATCAATGCTGCAACAAAAATCACAAAAATGTTAGAATAAAAGAAAATAATGCAATGGCCACTAAAATTTTAAGGTGGTGTTAAATTAGTAAATTATGCAAGCTGTATCCTTACAAGCATATGCTTTTTCTTCACATCATAGTTAGCGTTGCGGATATGGGCACGCTCAATTGAATTTGCCTTCCTGTGATTTTATGAAATTGTTGTCAGCCACAGCATAACTCTAGGCGAAATCAATAAAGCATATCAAGGTCAAACATTCTAAAAAAAATTTTCTGCACAAGAAACTCAATGGTAAAGTTATTACACCCCTCCTCCCTTGCCGTCCTTTTTCGGTTAGTGGAGGCTGGCACTGACATAGCCACTCTTTGAATTGGGTTCCATGCCTCTTAGAACGAGGAATACAAATCAGGAGGGAAATGGAACACCAAATTACATGACTACCACTAGCTTAGATATGCAGAGACAACATACTTCATTGTACGCAGATCCCAAAACTGGACTGATGATTCACAAGTTGCTGCAACAGCATTTACATCATGTGGATCCCATGCTCCACTGGATAAGTAATGAAGCATACCAGCTGACTCCTTAGATTGCACCTAGATTTCCACAACAAGATCTGAATAAGCATCAGAAAGAGAATTCAAAAATTTAACTATATTATAGGTATTTATAAATTTTTGGTTTATAGTAACCACCATTGATATGTAGTGAATGACTGGGTGCAACTACATGGCATCTAAGATAAATGCAAAGTTACTAACTGTTAACAAAATCAATATCAGAAACTATGAAGCTATATTGAATATATCGGGAAGGAAAAATGGCGACAGAGTGAGTAACTAATGCTTCAAATTGCAAATTTGCTTTTGAAGAAGGTATTTTAGTAATGCTGTATTACCTTCATAAATGTAAAACATACAGGTTGGCCATTCACACAACTAGAATAACCATCAATGTTAAGAAGAACAGAATTCATCCAGAAACTAACCTGGGCAGTCTTTTTTGAACAATCCAAACTCCATAATAGAAGATTTTCGTCATCAATGCTGATCAACTTATCATGCCTTCCAGATGGCCACCAGAGAACACTGTTGTTTATATACATACACAGTAAGCAAGCCAAAATAAATTTTTTGCAAAAATGCCTTGTAGGAAATGCAGAGATCATTCAGTTTGAATAACTTAAGAGGAAGTTTAAAAACAGAAACTCACCAATTAATCTTACCAACATGTGCATCAAGTGAGGCGATTCGTTCCAACTGGGGTGAATTCAGCTGCCCATATAACTCAGGGATCTGCCATATTGCAGCCCCATAAGATTCCCCTTCAATGACATAGAATATTATTAAACCACTCTCCATCCTTAAGCCAATAAACTTTTTACAGGAAATGCTCTTACTAATGACTAATTATCACGACAGCTAATGCAACCAATAGTACTAAAACTAATACATACAGAAAAGAACTATAAGGGTTCCTCAAAATGACCTAACTTGAAGTTAGAAGGCCTGGAAACCACGACTATGTATAGAATGATTATGCCGGTTATTTTCAATAAGTATTTAATTTCCTTTTCTCTTTTTGAGAGGTAAAGTCACCAAAACCAATGAACTACGGCAGAGCAGATAACGAAGGTCGACTAAGCTAGTCGAATGTTACCAAGATCAAGTTCACTAGCGTCCCCATTGAATCTAAAAACAAACCACAAATCCAGAATCTGCAAGAAATGCACGTAAATCAAGATTAATAAGCTACCAGTAGAGAAAACGGTAGAGAAAATCCGTTGATCGAAGGGACAGGAAGCTAGGTCCCAGATCTCGTTAGGATGCGAAAACAAGCCCTCGCAAATGAGCTCCGTTCCACCTGAAGATAGCCGAATCAGATGCACCTGGCAGTTTTCAGTTCAATTCGGTGAGATGATAAAAATTTAAGCATTGTGATTGTGAAATTAAACGAGATTAATTAACGAACAAAAACCTCGTTTTCTTCCCGGAGACTGAGGGTTCCAGTAATGAAGCTGGTGTGATCCGTGTCCGCTTTGACATCCGATATGCATCTTGCCTGCGAGCATTTAAAGAGGTAAGCCTTAACACTTCGATTCTGAGAGGTGTAAAAGTTAGTGGGATTGAAATTTTGAGCGTCGACCTGATATTTGAGGCCGTAGCCGATGCCAGAAGATCCTCCTTGCATCGCTGCACCGCCTGGAGCTAACGAAGGCTGCTTCTTTCTCACCGGCACTTTCAACGCCTCGACTTTCCGGACGTTTCTTGCTAAAATGCGTGCGCGTCGTTTTACCGGGTAATCGGCTACGCCATTAGCAATGGGCTGTTCATCTAACACTCCAGTTCGAGCCAATAGGCTTGAAGCGGTAAACACAGAGGGTCCATGTTAATCAGGACTGTTGGGCCCATAGAACCCGGCAGCTTGATCCATGGATCTAAAGATTTTAAAATCGAATTAATTGAAATTTCAAAAAATAATAATCATCCATCAAAATATATTTTTAAAATTGAAATAATTGAAAATGAACTAGCCCAGTGGACTCAATCGATTATATTTTTCATCACTTCTTTCCATAACATTTTCAATAATATTTTGAAAAAATTAAAAATAAAATTACTCATCTTCCTATTCGAATCAAGAAAAATTCAACTTACAAAAATATTATTATCAAAAATATTAAAATATAAATAATTAATGCTCAATTGATCCAGTCAGGTCAATTTTAGTTTTTTTTTTATATCAGAAAATGATTGAATAGATCAAACAAATCGATACTCATAATCAATTTAAGATTGATTTCAGCATAATCAAATGAATTAATTAATTCGATTGATTATTTTGATTTCAACTTAATACTGCTCAACCATACCCATTATTATGCTCATTTTCGTTCGTGATAGTTTTTCATGCATATTACTTGTGATAATTTAACGCAGGATCATGGTTGTTAGCGGATTTGACATGCTTTTCTCTTTTGCTTTTCAGTTTTTTCCCAAAGGGGCGATGATCAAACACTGCCTCTATTATGATGACCATTATGAAGGGCACTAGTTTTTCTTATTGATGAATATTCATCATTGTCTGCGTTGGAAGCTCGTAATGATGAACTCACCCAATGACAAATTGGGCCAATTGGGGACATTATGCAACATTTGCAAACAACTTTGGATTTAATAACATGTACGTGCTATTTAAGCAAATATTTCGAAGTTATCTTAATTTGATTGTCTCTACAATGAAGAAAGTAACGAAGAGAAAAATGATATAATCTTACCATAGTGATATGTTTACTCATCTATTTTTTTAAACACATATAATTTAAAACAACTTAATTCAAATTTCAAATGAACTAATCGAATTCCATCCAATGAAAATTTAGAATTATTAATCTTCTTTTAATTAAAAACTTTGAACATATTCACACTTTAATTTTCTTTTTTTAAACTCAATTTAAATATGCATATATTAAATTAAACATCGAATAATGAATTCTAATTACTAATTAAATTTGTAAGAAAAAATGGATAGACAAACAGCATACAAATTATTATCATTGAAATCTATTATGATACTAATATGTTCATTTATTATTTTATTTTTTAAAACTTTTTAATATTATATTAATATATTTAATTCAATAATATATACATTTAAAAAGCGTATTTTTGTCACGTGAAAAGAAGTTTCCATTTTTTTCAAATCCATGCTTTAGGCTCCATATTTTTATTGATCAAATTATTTTGAATAATATAATTAATTACATTAAAAATATATATAAATTAAAATATATAATAAAATAATTTTTATATTAAGTGTCTGTTAAATATATTTTTTTTAATTTTTTATCTCTTATTAATTCTCAACTATTTATCTCATTTATTGTAAAAGTCAAAACAATTAATAAAATGATATATTTTTTCAATTTCTTAATTATGTACTTAATAAATTTTTATTTTTTTAAATTTTTAATTCTTATAATGTTAATAATTCTCAATTATTTTTTTTATTTTTAAAAATATAATAATAAACTAATATATTTTTAAATATCTCCAATTAATGGTTACTTTTTTTAATTCTGATAAAAGAAATTTTATTTAAATATTTAAATATTTTAAACTTTTAAAAGGATTGAACTGACCCTGATCAAATCATTATTAATTTTTACTGCTTCCTGTCTCGTGGCCACTGCCAAATTGTCTAAAATGAAGAAAAGAAAAATGGAAGCAAAGGAACAAAAAGAGGCGGCTCAGGACTAGGAGGAAGTGGCCCAGGAGGCAGGCAAAGTTTCCATACACCGGAAGTGGCGATTGCAGATATATTACGAGATTGGAAAAGTCGTACGTTACGCCAATTTTTTCTAAACCGTCAAAATCCAACGATGACTTCGTGATCATGAGACGTCTATTGTACCGCAAGTAGCACAAAAAAAAGGAACTTTCCAAGACTCGCCTAACCGAAGTAGAAATCCGCCCTTTTTAAATATTCATCCTTTTTTTTATTAATGAAAGAATTCTTTGACTTTCCAAAAAAAACATCTTTTTTTATTTCTATAAGTATTTTGACTTTCATTTATTTTATATCCAAAATTTAAAAATTTTATACTATAAATATGTAATATTTTTAATATTAAAAAGTAAAAAACAAAAAAAAAATTAAGCATTTAAAAAGTAAAAAAATATTTTCTACGAAATATTGTTGCTAAATGTCAAATGACTGGTTTCCAATGACAAGTGGCTCAAAAACAGTTGGCGCATCTTTTGATATGACACTCTTTCATCGTTTGCCAAAATAAAGCAGGGACGTGACATGTCGTTCTTTCACTTCGCATAATTTTTTATTTTCCTGGAGGGCATAAATTCCGTTTTGAAATTTTACTTAATTTCCTCAATGAACTAAACAGATAGGGTTTATTTTATTTTTCGTTTAAATAAGTTAAAGATTATTATATATTTTTTGTGACAAAATTTAAGTAAGACAATATTAAAAATAGTACCCACCAAGTCGTTTATAATAATTAGTAGTACACGATGACCTCATTTTCCATTTTAAAGCATAGTAGGGATAAATATGTATATTTTATTGCCCTCTTCATGTTTATCTCTCTTGGCGTACTTAATGATGTCCACAGAGGTGACGTTAGTAAAAAGAGGGCAGTGTTAGGTTTTTTAATACAAGTACTATATTTGTAGTAAACCTAACTTTTTGGGACAGCACCATTAATATAACATAGGGTTAAATGGATTTGAATTTTATATGATGATGTATAGTCCTTTAATAATATCGAAACACTTGTGCCACATATGACTTCACTAATAGTATATGATACATTTAATTAATTGTATCAATAAATTAACTTTCATTATTCAATATATTTAACATGTTTAAATTTATATATTGAGTTATTAGATATTTAAATATTTAATTTTGTATAGTATTTAAATAATTGATAAAAGTATACACTAACATTAGAACTGGTAATGTTGGATATTATTATTAGCATGACACGAAATTAAACGGATTTGAATTTTATAAAATTAAAACGTCTTATAATTGTATCAATCCATCTTAAATACAAATTGTTGCTTGTTTATTTTTTATTATTAATTAATACATATTTAATTTTATTTCTTTTTCTCACAAAAGGATTACGAAGTTTATTTTCTATTTCTCTCTCGTCTCACAAGAGGAAATACGAGAGAGAAAGAAAGGAAAAAATTTTAAACCGGTAATCCTTTTGATTCAAACTTTCATAACTCAACTTATAGAAGGAGTTATTAATATTTAAAATACTTAAATATTTTACAACGCTTTTTATCAAATCCTACTTCTTTTTTTTTTTATTTGTTTTAACGGCAACATCAATACCAAAATAAATACCTGAATATATACGCAACAATTCTACAACCAAAGTAACCGAAGGGGTAGTCTGCTCGACAACGGAAATATGATCAAATGAATTGTCTTGTGCGGTTGTGCCTTCGCGTTAAAGCATGAATATGACCTGAAATTCTAAAATTACCCTTCAAATCGTATAATTGCAACCAACTACATCAACTCACGCTAAAAGTTCGTCCTATCTTCCCCCCAAATCCATCCTATAAGAAAACAGAAGAAAAAAATCTTAAGAACAAGAAACCCTCATAGCTCTTAAAACTCCCATCATCTCTCTTTATCTATCTGTTCACCTTTTTTTTTGTTGTACTGGACTTCTCTTTATGGGGAAGCCAAAAAACATTGATATTGAAAGTTGGTAACAGAGCGGAGAAAATTAAGAGAATTAAGGAGATCATGATGATAAAGAAGCCACAAAAGATCAACATGTTAATAAGGAAATCGGTTTCTGATCTTGATTGGCGTCTTCTCTTCTTAGTAATTACTCCTCTTTCGCTTTTTCTTTTCGTTTCCTTCTCATCTGCACCCATCAACTCTGTTTTCCCGCTCCGATCTTTCATCTTCGACAGAACCAACTCCTCGGGTTTTATCAGTTTATGGTCCCGGGGGGCCCCCAATCGACTGCACTTTGGGTCGACTCCTTCCAAGGCCGAGTTGGATCAGTCGAGGATCGCGGTGTGCTTAGTTGGCGGGGCTAGGAGGTTCGAGCTCACGGGACCGTCGATAGTGGAGAATGTTCTTAAAGAGTATCCCAATTCAGACCTTTTTCTGCACAGCCCCATGGACAAGAATGCCTTCAAGTTATCACTTTTAAAAACTGCACCGAGGGTCGCCTCGGTTAGATTATTTGAGCAGAAATTCGTGCCGCAGACGGAGGAGCAGTTTAGAGTCCTCACGGCGGCCAACTCTCCTAATGGTATCCAGGTAAAAACTGTGAACTTTCCTACTCTTTGGTTACGTAAAATTTTGCTATAATTGGGTTTCATAAATATTCCTTCCACTTCCATAGCCTACCTTGTTTTGGTAAGTTGGAACCAATTTTTTGCGTTGGTTGGTGGATTTCGGGGCCGGAGTTGGAACCGTCCACAATTTGGTAGCCAACTCCTTTTGAAAGTTTCTATTTTTTCAATTCAATTTTTCTTGATCTTTTTATTGCTAATTGAGCTTGCGTTGTTTTTAATCCTGTTCCTAAAGCTGGGATAATACATTTTAGCTTATTTGATGCACCCTTTGCATCTGGCTAAACTTTTCCAGTAATAATCTCATGGTCAATTTCAACATCCAAATCCATGTTTCCTTGGTCTAGTATTTGCAATAGTTAGCTTTGAAATTTCCCTGGGTGGTCAAATTTACAGAGACGCGTAGGGACTTTCTGATTTATCCCAATTGGGAAAGGTCCACGTGCAAAAAGGCCGCCTTCTCTTTGTCAACAATTTCCTGCTTCTAGTATGATCCATTGTACGGCACGACCTTTTTTTCATTTGAAAAGGATCAGAGCGAATCTTTGACGAAGGTCCCGCTCCGCCAACATGAATTTGAGCACCTGTCCTGATTTCAATCACGACTTTTCCAATGTAATATTTCAGGGATAATCAGAAAGTAAAATTCACGTTTCTCGTACAGGGTCTTCTACAGTATTTTAATCTGGTGGAGGGATGCATCACGATGATCGAAACATACCAAAAGCAACACAACTTCACCTACGACTGGATTGTCCGAACCAGAGTGGACGGTTACTGGAATGCCCCGTTGTCTCCCCAGAACTTCGTGGCGGGCCAATACACGGTCCCTGCAGGATCAGTCTATGGCGGCCTCAACGACCGCCTCGGCATCGGCGACATGCGTACTTCGAAAATTGCCCTCTCCCGCCTTTCTCTCATCCCCAAAATTGACTCGGCTGGTTACAGACAGCTCAACTCGGAATCAGCGTTCAAAGCCCAGCTCACCACCCTAAACATATCCTACGTAGAACAAAGATTGCCGTTCTGCGTCGTGACGGATCGGACGTACGAGTTCCCGCCTGCCCATTTGGGAGTGCCGGTGGCTGCGCTGTCGAGTCCGGGTCCACTAAGCGGGGTTAAATGCAGGCCGTGCACTCCGGCGTGTAGAGACCTTTGCGTGGCGAATATAATGTCCTCGCTTGACAAGGGATGGAGCTGGACCAACTGGGGTAACGGCACTCTCGAGCTGTGTGATGCTCATGGCGGCTGGGAGAAAGGATGGGAGAAGATTTTCGATAGAGTTGCTGGTAGAAACTTCACTGCCGAGAGGAGGCGAGTTAACGTTCTGAAAATTGAGGAATGTGTTCGTGATTTTCGAGAAATTATGAGGAAGGCCGTCAAGTGGGAGGCGCCTGCGGTGGAAGATATCTGTAGACTCGGCTTGGGGATGACACGGAGATGATTTTTGCTTTAGAGCAAAAGCTTAGTTTAAGCTGTATCTTTTGGAATTGTATATTTTTTTTCCCTGCTGTACACACACATGGTTTACACGTCCTAATCTAGTATCAGCATTGGCGTAAAGGGGGAAGTAGCTTTAGATTAATTCTTTGATTAATTATATTAATTAATTCGAATAGTTTCGATTTTAAAAATATTTGAGTTGATGGCATTAACTCATTATAAGTATATTTTAATACATTTTCATTTATCTTTGTTGAAAATTTTAATGGTTTTAACCATGTGTGGTGGCATCTTAATGTCATTAAGCTTATAATGCTAAGATTTTAAAATGTAATTTCTTTTTTATAGTTAATGTAAAATAATAAAATTAAAAAAATTGAATTAGAGTTCAAAATTTTTAATTATCAACCGAATATTACTTATTTTTATTCCATCAGATTAATTTTTAAATAACATTCAAATATAAAAATATTTAAATAGAATTAACCTTTTACTTATTTCTAAAAATGAAACTTATATTAAACACAACCAATATTCATCTATTAAATAACACTTACTAGTGCATTCAGCATTTGACTTATTGATTATTAAAAAATATGATTTGTTTTTTTTTTAATTATAAAAAATAATACTTATTAGTAGAAAAGCAAAAAAAAGACAGCGTATCTATTGGCGCAAGGAAATAGAGCTTTCTTGTGAAATGGCATTCCAATGAGACCGAGAGCGTTAGTTGAAAACCCAACGGCCGCTAGGAACATTTGGAATTCCAGGTCACCAAACCAAACTACCGAAGGCAATTGGCAATGGATGGTGATGTCTCAGTAACACCAACCGCATGGACCACAGAGCTGATCATGTGCTTGTCGGGCAGTGGTTCTGTCTTTTTCAAAAAGCACTCTTCAATAAATTTCCAGTTTTTCGACCTTTTTCTAGGATATTAACCGGCTTCCCTTAATTCCTTGTCTACTTCTGTTGCAATCGTACTAAGTTTTACTTCCAAACTAATTATTGTAGTACGATTTGGGATCGGAGCCTTGGTCCAACTCGAATGATATCCCGCCTCATCACTGATTGCTTAATTAGTTGGAGGAAAAATAAAAGCTGCGGTAATGACATGTCACTTTTGCTCTTGTATACTTTATATACATACACGTGTATTATCAGTAATGGCGGTTACTCTCTTATTGAGTAGTAGTTTGAAATTAAAGATAAACATTAATCAGTTTCAACCGCCGTTCGATTTGTTTAGATTTAAAATTTTTGTGGATTATTTGCTTTGATTTATTCAATTATTTTAATTATTAAATTCACATTTTATTTATAGAAAAATCAATTATTGATAATATATTTTCATATATAATATAAATTTAAATTATATTATGTAATATAAATATTATTAATACTTTTATATATAACCGATTTAATCGATAATAAATTGACGTCGGTTATTTATTGGCTTTCTCTTCATCGTTTTTTTTGTTCAATCCAGTTGCTATGAATGAAAATTATGAATGCTTTTCAAAAAAAAAATAGTTAACACCATCTCTGCATAGAGGTAAACAGGTTTTGGATCCATCATGCCAACCCAGTCCCGAGCCTGGAAAGGGGATGTTAACCAATGTGGTTAAGGCCTCTCCGATTCGGACCTGGTGAATCCATCTGCTGGTACTGTTTAAGCCCAACAATCAGATCAGTCCTTGAAATTGATCTTCTTGGTGAGTTTCATGACGTACCAACACCATCCTATAAAGTAATTAAAGCTAGAAAGCATAAAAGCATTGAGTTCCCTGATTCCTGGTATAGGAAAGAGCAACATATTTCATTGTAGCACACAGCTGAAGACTGGAAAATGAAAACCACAGATATTAAAACATAACGTTTATTCTGCAAGGCAAGAAATTCAAAAAGAAAACAAAAAAACCACACGGAGTAAACAGATAAAGCTGCAGTGACGATTTACTGGATATAAGATTGACCAGTAATATCAATGTCCCGATCGCCGGATGACGGTGGGGGTTTGTTCACGGGCTTGTACCTGGCCCCATCAGGTCCATCAGCACTTTGAGTCTCACTGGCAGGCGGCTTTTCCGGTCTCTTCGTCTGTCCCTGCTCCTCGGTTCCGTACATTCCGCCGCCGTAGGCACCGCTTGTCACCGGCTGCATCGGTGAAATATGAGGAGGCTGACGACTCTGCTCCGCCTCCTTTCCTTTTCCTTGTTCACTCTTCCTTTCCATCGTGAATTAACAATTTGACAACCGTTAGTGGAGACAGAGCCACTTCCCTGTGCATTTTTATTGCATCTTCGGCTTTGCGCAAACTAAATGGCCCGTGTTAAGTAAACAATAAAACATAGCTCACAACGCCACGTGTACAAAAATTAAGAGAACACCTGTCAACCTCCGGAAGGCCAGCAAAAGCTTTCTTTATTATATAGGTTATAAATTACGTGGCATTGGAGGAGGTCAACGCCTCATCCATTTCATTGAGGACTTTTATTATTACATAGGAGAACTCATGCGTTGAACACGGCCCGCTCAGTTTTTGCCTCTCAGAATGCGGTCCACGTACCAAATACATTACAATCTCTGTTGAAGCTTCCATGTGGCTAAATGTAAAAGCCTCGTTAGGGTATTTATATATATATATATTATATCAGCTATTAAGTTAAATGTTCAAATTAAGATTAAATTAGTGACAAAATCAGAATTTTAAGTTTGAGAAGGTAAAAGTGAAAATTTTAATATTTGAAGAGATGAAATTTTAAAATTTTTAAAAATAAAAATAAAATTTTAAAATTTTAAAATAAAATAAAATAATATATATATAATTTGAAATTTTAAGAGGGCGGAAGCCCTACTAGACTTCTCTCCTTTCGCCTCCGGACTAAACATTTAGACACTTTTTCAATTAAAGGTTAAATATTTCAATTTAATGATCAAAGGTCAAACATTTTTGATTCCGTACAATTAAAGATTAAGTTGACAAGTAAATGTAGTATGTATTATACATGATAGAAAATCTCATTGAAAAAGTATGTATTATATATTATATTGAAAATTTAATTGTTACATATCATATTAAAAATGTAATAGTTGTATGTCATGTTGAAAATTTAGTTATTATATGTCATATTAAAAAAATATAGTTATTACATATTATGTTAAAAATTTAGTTGTTACATATCATGTTGTAAATTTAGTTGTTAGATATCATGTTAAAAAATATAATTATTACACTATATGTTGAAAATTTAGTTATTATATGTCATATTGAAAAATGTAATTTTTACATGTTATATTGAAAATTCAATTGTTACAGATCATGTTGAAAATTTTAATTATTACATGCCATGATGAAAAAGTTGTTACACATTATGTTATAATTTGAACCATTTTGACTTAATAAAAAAAGACTTTTTAACAAAATTATCTTAAGTGTTACACGTCATGTTATAATTTGAACTGTTTTTACTTAATAAATTTTTTGTTGACAAAATTATGTTTCATATTTTATTCTTCTATGTTAATATCCACCTCATGAATATGGTTTACATGCACCGAACACCTTTCATCTTAACCTTTAATTATAAAAAATTAAAAATATTGACTCCAAATTAAACATTTAGTCTTGAGGGCTTTTTTTAAATAGGCGAAATCCATAAGGCGTTTCTGAGAATGGACCTCTCCAAAATTTTGATTGTTTTTAGACACAAGAAGTCACCTTTGGACCAAAATGCCCTTAATGAAACCGACGTATCCTTTTGGGTCCGCGCCTCAACCCGAAACGTTGCAACGGGTAAAGTCTCTTTATATGTGGTCCACCACTCAGTTCTCAGAGACAGACCGTACATCTCCTCCAAAGCCTTTTTGTCGATACCCAGTCGGCAGTCAAAGTTCGGAGTATTTTCGCAGTGGGACCATTTTAGAGTGGTTGTTATCAGCATAAAGGTGCTTCACATACTCAGCAGTAAGAGGAAGTTGAGAGTACGAGGAGAAAGGTATAATATTTTAAGAAGTTTAAGAAAGTTAAGGAAAGTATTTATTTATTTTTTTTTTAAATTTTGAACCGTGTGACGAAATGGTTATTCTTCATGTTGAGGGTTTTGGTTTTTGAGCATAAACCTATACACATATTGGTTGTTCATATTGATATTGGTTGTCGTTTGAAATGGTTGAATAGCGAGGTGAATGTGGTATTGTTGGTGTTGATGGGGTCGAAAGGTGACCGGCGTCGCGTGACTGGTTCACATGTATGCGTCCAGACACTTTGGTAGGAATTGGCATTTAGGGTGACTGATGGCTTACGTACCCGCTTTGCGTGACTGGATTTTGGCATGGGGTCACTAAGGGTGTGCGTGATTGCACTAGGGTTTAACATTGCGTGACATATTGATAGGTCATTGCGTGACAGCATGAGTGGATGGCATGGGGTCAGGGTTTGCGTGATTGCATTAGGCTTTAACTTTGCGTGACATACTGATAGGTCTGCGTGACAGCACGAGTAGATGGCATGGGGTCAGGGTGTGCGTGATTGTAATAAGGTTTACATTGCGCGATGGGTTTATATTGGTCGATGGGTTTACATTGGTCGATGGGTTTATATTGGTGCGTCACTTGTGTATTCGTCATTGCGTGACTAAATTAAAAAGTCATTGCGTGACTAAATTAAAAGTCATTGCGTGACTAAATTAAAAGTCATTGCGTGACTTGTTTATATTGAATGGCTGCGTGACTTAACTGCATGAAATTTATCCGTGTGGCACTGCATGAAAGAAATTGGAACCGTAATGTATTATTATGGATAAACTGTAATGCTTTAATTTGTATATGTTGATTTGCTTAACAATCCATGCACGCCACTTGCATTAATTATGCTGGTCCAGGGCTGTCTAAAAACAGTTAAAAGTATGGAGGGGGTTATTTTATGAGTTAACTTACGAGGAGTCTATTTCTGAGAAATGCCTATTGTTTTTATTTTAATCTACAGTGATGGTATTAACATGACTAAATGGAAGGTGATCTGTTGTATGTTGCAGATGGCCAGCACAGGAACAGAGCATGATAATGTAGAATCTATGCTTTGTGTGCCGAGGCAGCAGTGGGGGTTCAACGTGGGCATTAACATCCACTGCAAGTGGCCGCAGCTACAAATGATACGGGAGATGATGTCCAAAGTGAACGAGTTGGAGACGTTGAAGGGAACATGCTTTAGGCACATGATGGACGTTGAAGCTGATAGGAATTTATTCTGCGCCAGTCTCGTGCACAACCTAATGCTGCGCAGAATAAATGAACCGGCCGCCATCGAGGGCGAGCTATGGTTCGCCATAGGGAGAACAAAGGCCCGGTTCTCAAAAAGGGAGTTCTGCCTCGTGACAGGGCTTAAGTTTGGTGCCATACCGGGCCTTATTGTCAATCGATACGAGGCCGTCCCTGGAGGAATTCACCTGCGTTACTGGGGAGAGGGGAATGAGGTAAAGAGTCAAAAAGTTTTAGATACATTCAAGGGAGGCCAGTTTCAGCAGGAGGGAGATGCGACGAAGATGGCCCTCGTCTTGATTGCCCAAAATGTTTTATTCGGTCAAGACTACAGACGATCAGTGGTTCCATGGTTGCTGTCGCTTGTGGAGAACATCGAGGAGTGGAACGCATTCCCATGGGGCACTTATGTTTGGAGTCTGACCGTAGATTACATGACGAAGGGCTTCGAACCTCCTACTGCAGGAGTAGCGGGGAAAAGTCGCTACCACATCTACGGATTTATTTGGGCGTTTCAGGTAGTGTGCCATACACTGTTTATCATTATTCTTGTCACATAAGATTTAGGAGGTTAAATCTTTTCGCATAAGAATTTAGGAGGTGAGTAAAAAATGTTTTACCTTTGATGTGCAGTTTTGGGCGTTGGAAGCAATTCCTGTAATCCGAAGCCTATTTGGAAGGCAGCGCCAGTCGGGACAGGTTTGGCCAAGAATGCTAAAATGGCAATGTGACGAAAGGCCTGTAGGCTTCCACGCCAGCATTGCAAATCTGGAGGAAGAAGGGAAGGTGAGTAAATAAACCATATTTTTGTATTTAATAAAATTGAATTTTGATTGACATAGGCTAGCGAGGGTTATACCTAATGGTAATTCATGTTTTGGTGCAGTTGTGCGCGCTGAGGACGTTGGAGGCAACTGCAGAAGAGATGTCGACTGCGTATTGGGCCGACATTGAGGTCAACATCTCCGAGGGGCAACAATACGTTCCATTATAGAAGTTGGAAGGTCGGCCAGAATTCGGTCCCCAGCAAAGGAGGAGGATAATGGACCGCAAAGATAAAAGTAAGGCAGCACGAGGCGTTAAGCGGAGACGCCGCGTGGACGAGGATGTCCCTCCCCATTTTGTTGAGGCCCCTGATTCTCCTCCTCCGTGTCTTCATGCTGCCCATGATGCTGCACCTCCTCCTGCTTCTGCTGCTTCCCCATCTGTTGAGGCGCGCAACCCACCGCTGCGTCCGCAAAAGACTATCAGCATTAAGCGAGAGCTGCAACGGATGCGGACATAGTGGAAGAAAGACCTTCAGTCCTTGAAGACCGATATGCATATGCAGATACAGGCAATACAGTTGGAGATCCAGCAGGCAATGCAGTTGGAGATCCAGCCACTGCATCAGCATATCGAGAAGTCAATGCAAGGGGCGGAGGATCGGATTGTTGGTCGGCTGATCGACCATTTTGAGGTATGCGCGTTTATGTTTTTCATTGCATGGGTTATAACATGTATGATGTATACAGTGTTCTAATGTGTTTAATTTTTGGAATCGTTCAGGCTCGATTTATGGGTCAAGACGATGGTGCGCGCGAGAAAGATGGCAGTGGGATTGGGGTTGATGTCGAGGACGCGGGTGCGATAAATCAGTCAACTGCATCGGCTCGAATGTCACCTCCCGCTGGCCCAATCGAACAACAGCCTGTGGCTATCCCATCCCCAGGAGAGGCAGCCCAGCTTCCTCATG
Source organism: Theobroma grandiflorum (assembly GCA_036013995.1). Lineage (NCBI taxonomy): Eukaryota > Viridiplantae > Streptophyta > Magnoliopsida > Malvales > Malvaceae > Theobroma > Theobroma grandiflorum. The sequence goes on from CP142126.1 coordinate 24,410,188, forward strand.
ATATACCTTCTCGTGCAATTAGTGGAGCCACAACTTCCCCGCGTCAAGCTCCTGCTCCTGTCCCAACTCAACCAGAGGCCACAGAATTAGTGGTATGGCAAGGTGAGATCACACCTGTATTTACGGAGGCTCCACCTCAACCTGAGCCCGAAGATGCACGTGTGACCTTTGCCAGCATATACCTTCGAAGCCCGTACGTTAACCCACTGTCGATCCAGCGCAAGTTGAAGGACGAATTGAAGGCCAGATATGAGGCCTTCATGAAAAACGATCAAGCCAGGTAAACGATCAAACCTTCTGTCTTTATGGTTCTAGTGTATTCATTTCATAGTCTTTTGACATCAGTGTTATTATGAAATAAATATGCAGGGTTAACATTCTGGGCATCGAAGGACAGGAGGGCCCTGATTTTTTTCGGCGATTGGAGACGCCGACAGAGTTGATGGACACCCAACATATTGATGCATGCATCAGTGTGTTGTGTAAGCGGGCGCGCGAGCACCATCGACAACACTACAAGAGCAGAATATGCATCGTTGACACCACATTCTATGTATGTATATCATATTTTAGTGAGTTGTAATTATTCAAATGTAAGGTCTGTGTATTAGTTAGTTTTATTTATTTAACTATTGTGCGTAACGTAATTGGCAGCTAATTTTGCTCGGGCTGAGCAAAGAAATGGAGCCTTCCCCTAACGATGAGGCATTCAACCCTAGTGAGGCGGTAATTCCAGACCATCTGCTGGACTATGCAAGGGGTTTCAGTCCTCCATGGGGTTTGGCCTTGGATAAGGTTGACTCAATTCTCGCACCGTGCTATTTTGACGGACACTGGGTGGTAGTGCACATCAACTTGCGAAGTTGGTCTATGACGTTAGTGGACACATCGTACGGTCGGGACGACGCATATAAGTCTGGCTTGCGTGATAAGCAGATGAGTCCACTAACATCATTGTTTCCCGTTATATGCCACCAGTCGGGGTACTTTACCAGATCGCGTCGTCAAACGCGACCTTTGACACCAATGAGGTATAAATTAAGAGCAAAGACCCCGGTACAGAAAGATTCAGTGAGCTGCGGGGATTGGGTTATCGCCTTGTTGGAGTGGTTCATCCGGTCGGATCCTCCAGCGCTGAAGGCAAACGCCATAGAAGGCATTCGAAATAAGTTTGCCTTAGAGATTTTTGCAAACAGCTCGAGTTCTTAAATTTTATTATTTGTTTATTCTTTTTCAATCTGCAAATAACATTGTTTCGTATCATATCCATATTATTCTTTGTTCTATCATTTACATATTGTTCTTTGTATTCTTTATTGTTTCAATTAACAACAAGAACAGTTATGTATTCATTGCTGTTATACGCATACGGCTGCAATAAGAACAAAATTGTTTCTTCTTTCCTTTGTTTCTTATTCGCATCGTAAAGTCTATTAGTCTTAGTTTATTACAGTATTTACATGGCATCGTGATTGCCTCCGCGTCGGTGCTCACCCGCCCTTAGTTTACAGCATATATGACATGTTGAATTGCATTGCGCGACACAAGGTTGTAACCAGTTGATATTGAAGTGGGTTACTCAACGCACATACAATCGAGTCCCAAGTTTATATTGATTCGCGTTAGTATTTGAGAAACAGTAGTTATTATGGAATCGGGTGAGTTATCGACTTGGATGTCGTGACTACTAAATATGGATGGCGTGAACCTTTAAGATTTAGCATTTGAGAAACAGTAGATATTGAATGGCAACATCTGATATGGAGTGGCGTAACTTGTCATGGGAATCGCGTGACTGGAGAACGGGAGTTGCGTTAGTGGTTGTTATGGAGCTGCGTGACTAGTTGATCCATATCGCGTCAGTGAGCTGCTGTCGCGTCACTTGTCATGGGAATCGCGTGACTGGAGAACTGGAGTTGCGTTAGTGGTTGTTATGGAGCTGCGTGACTAGTTGATCCATATCGCGTCAGTGAGCTGCTGTCGCGTCACTTGTCATGGGAATCGCGTGACTGGAGAACTGGAGTTGCGTTAGTGGTTGTTATGGAGCTGCGTGACTAGTTGATCCATATCGTGTCAGTGAGCTGCTGTCGCGTCACTTGTCATGGGAATCGCGTGACTGGAGAACTGGAGTTGCGTTAGTGGTTGTTATGGAGCTGCGTGACTAGTTGATCCATATCGCGTCAGTGATGTATAATATCGCGTGTGTGCTTAGTATGGAATCGTCAATTGATATTATAAGTTGATATCGAGTTGTTCGGTTATTGGAACCGCATTAGAGTTGTTGTTTCAAGTTCCAAATATCCTAACTTCGGAGATATCTAAGATGAGTCACAGAAGCAAACGCACGTCAGTGAGCAGTGGTGAAGGCGGCGCCGCCGATGCGGAAACATCGTCCGGATCGGCGGTCAGTTCCTGTATACAAAATTTTACCCATCCGTCGCACGCTGCGAAATTCAACGCCAGATAGGCCAAAAGAAAGGTAATGCCCGGGCGTATAATTGACTTTGATTATTTAAGGTCAATCGATTTCCCATACCTTGCGAACTTTGAAAATTTTGGATGGACACGATACTTGCAACTGAAGAGGCCATACTACGAGAATTTGGTCCGGATTTTTTACTTCAATGCAAGACAAAGATATGCTGAGTCGGAAACATCTAGGGCTGTGCACCATGACGATTCGTTTGTCACTCACGTCATGGGACAACGTATCGTTGTTACGCGCGATTTGATAGAACGCGTCTTTCACCTGACTTCGATGCAATCAGATCTGTGCCATGTCAGTGGCGGTGGGAACCTTGTGTCCGCATTTATCCGCCCTCCTTCAAGACAGAGTGAAAGTCCTAATTGGACAAGGATGTCTTTCTTTGATCAAGTGTTGCATCTCATCATCGCTCACACTATCCGTCCTCGCCAAGCGATGTATGTGAATATTAGGACAGAGGGGCTCTGGTTCTTAAATAACATCAAATTGTCCCGCCGTATCAACCTTGCTAAATTCATAATGGACGACATGCTCCTGACAATTGACGGTCTCAACAGAAACCTGCCGTACGGCATGTTGATCAGTGAGATAATAGACTACTTCAATGTCGACAGCCGTTGTGATCCGCCAATAACCCATGCTTTGTTCGATCACATCAATGAGCACAGTATTAAACAGCTCGGTTTTGAGTTCAGGAACAACACATGGGTTAGGAACGAGCCAGTCGATGTTGATCGAGCATTCACTCGTCTCCTTTCATTTATGGAAACAATGGACGCAAGGTTGAATGCCCGACTAGAATTGTTGGAGGGGCAGAATCGTGAGCTGTTGCAGCGCCAACAACAGTTGGAGGATCTAGTTCGCTCTCAATTCGCACCTCCATCATGATGGCTTTTCTGACTGCATGCTCTATTTCAAATGTAATTATAATTATGAGTATTATTGGTATATTTCAAATAAGAATTTGATTGTTTACAAAGAGACAGAAATTATATGATGTTTGGTATACTTTATATGGAGGTTTTCTCATATGGGTGATGTTGTTGTCCTTCCACAACCCCAAAGGTTGTTTATAGCTAGCTAGGGGTTGCATGTATAGGTGAAAATATTGGCGTGTGTTTGGCAGTAACAATCATGATATCTATGACGGTGCTGAAGTTCCACAATCTTCAGGTACGACATCTGTAATGTTATCACTGTTTGGAGCCCGCAATGGACAGGTGTTTCGTGTGTGCCCGGGTTGTCTGCATATTGAACATGCCTTCCGTCGTCGTCGTCGTCCATCCGGAGGATGAGCATCTGATGTTTCCCCGGGTGCTGATGGACATGTAAACGGCGTCCGGCAATTTTGTCTATTATGGCCATAGCTCTTGCATTGTGAACATCTACGTCGGCAAATGCCTTCCCCAGCCGATGGAATCCTTTTCCTCCTAGGTCTCCCCGCTTGACCTCGACATGTTGGTGGCAGAACGACGATTTCTTTAACGGATTGGGGGACGTCCCATTCACTCGGATGGACAACTGGGTGAATGGGAACTGAATATCCCTCCACCCAAGAGCTAGTCGTGTAATAGTCCGAGCAGAATTCAATGGGTGAACGATTGCACTTACTGCGAAGGCAATGAAATCTCAGTTGGGGAACAATGTAAACATGTAAAAAATTGAATGATCAATACCCTAAATAAGAAAAGAAAACATGATTATTCACACCTTATTGCCGCCATTGCATGCGTGCAGGGGAGTAGATCACTCTGGAACTCACCGCATGAACAAGTCTTCGTGCATAGGTTGACGAATGCGTCCGTGTTCCCGCCTATAACTCGGAACTCCACCAGATCGATTGGTTGGATGGAGAAATGACATGCTGCATTCAACCGTTTGTTCAACAGATCGGTAGCCCAAGGGCTGAGTGGCGTGGTCATATTCAATGCCTCGTTGTGCCGGTCATGGAACCAACGTTGGAACATGCCTCTGATGCACTCGATCAAGACGGTTATTGGCATTTTCCTTGCATGCCTGAGGCAGCTGTTAATACACTCCGCAATGTTGGATGTCATCAGCTTGTATCGCCTTGCCGGTGACCGTGCACGTGCCCATCTATCAGGTCCTATTCTCATCAGGCGGTCATAAGCAGGTTTGCAAATCTGTTCCAGCTCAGTCATGTGTCTGGTAAAATCGGACAGCCTATAGCAGTTTGCAGCCAATGTGAAAATGGCAGCAACATCGGTGCGCTTGAACAGGTTTTTAATGTTTTTCCCTAAGTGGTAACTGCATAGACCGTGATGCGCGTCGTTGTACACATTCTCAACTGCCTTCTTAATCGCAAGATGCTGGTCAGAAATTAACATGTGGTTTTCGGGACAACCAATTGCACGACGCAATTGGTTAAGAAACCACGACCAAGACTCTTCGTCCTCGACGTCGCCAATGCCGAATGCAACTGGATATATCTGCTCGTTCGCATCTTTGCAAACCGCAACAAACAGAATACCCTTGAATCTACCTTTTAGATGTGTGGCATCGATAGCAAGTACAGGCCGCATTACAGAACGAAACCCCTGGATACATGACCCGTACGTCCAGAAGCAATATTTGAATCGGCGTTCCTGATCTGTAGCGACACTCGTGAGCGTACCGGGGTTTTCACGTTCCAACATGTGGAAATATGAAGGGATGAGTTGGAATGACTCTTCCGGGGGACCGAACACAAGATTTTCAGCATACTGCTTCGCTTGCCATGCCTTTTCATAAAGGCATTGCAATCCCCACGTGCGATTCATCTCTTCCATTATTTCCTTAGGTCTCAATGGGGTAACATAATTTCCTTGCAGCCTGGTCGAGATAAGCTCACCAATAACCCTTGCGCTCGCAGTTCGGTATCCACATTGCAAAACATCAACAGTACACGTGTGTACCTTATGCAATTTCCGAATTTGCCAGTAATATCCCTCAGGCAACTTCGTTGCATGCAAAGCAAACTTGCATGCCTTCTCCTTACAACCCACCTCAAAACGAGCGCGGCATGACTTTTTAACTCTTACCTCAAAATGCTCTTTTATTGCCAACATGCTCAAAACACGTTTCAAATCGGACTTCGATCGAAACACTTGTCCGCGATGTAAGTGGTCGACGTGTGCTCCAGATTCCTCTGTCGCAACTGTTTGGAAGGATATCATATCTACCACGGGAATGACCCATTGACGAGACACCCATGTATTTACCCTCTCTTCATCACTGTCCACTGGCGAACGAATGCCGTTCCTTTGGGCGATGCCGTCGTCCTTAATAGGCTCGGCACCCTCAACATCTTCTAACGCAACAGTTGTGGCATGGTCTTCGAACTGAACCCCTTCTAACGCAACAGTTGTGGCATGTCCTGTGCTGCCATCTGCACGATTGAAAGCAGGGAGGTCAATGTGCTCACCCCCGTCATCATCTGAACATGCATCGTGCAAGTCATCATGTGTATCCGCCGTGTCATCCTCTTCAACATCATCTTCAATCTCATCAGATGCATCGACATCGCTAACAACCATCACAGTGTCCTTTACGAACGGCGATTGACCAACTGAAGCTCCATTTGATAGATTTGTTTGTTGCAGTGTACCATGAAATTCATTCGATGCACATTCTGATCGGAATTGTGCAGACATCATTTGCAGACACCTCAGGTGTGTCCCGGCCTGCTCAAACTCTTGACGATACGTCAAACGTGATTGCCATGGTTGTATGTTAGGCAATGCATGCTGTGGTATGTCAGAATAATTACCATTCTGTTGTAGGCGATGACTATGTTGGATACCATGTTCATGTCGAATATTGTTTCCCTTTCCTGCCTTAACTGTCACAAACACAGCAACTGCCCTCTCATCTCGCAGAATACTTGCTACATCTTCATCATCCCTGATAACTATGCGGGAAATCCCTGCAGCATGTCTCAGCGATGCATGTAGATCAATTTCATTCTTCTGTGCGTCGACCCCGACAACTTCTTCAACCAGCTTCACTAGGCCTGATAATGACAAATCACTCCCAACAACCCTAACTCGTGTATCACCACCCTTGTAAATGTCATCGACCCACTGACCATCGTATGTAATCATAACCTTAACATTTGGCACGCTGCTGAAATTTGTCCAAAAATAATTGTCACAATCAGTCAATTTTTTTTAAACATAAGTTCCCAATAATGCAAAAAAAAAAAAAAAAAAACAACTTACGCAATGCCTAAGTCACATTTGGCTGGCGGATGAAATTTAACAGAATAAGTGTTGCAATGTATAATACACATTCATGCCACGCCTAAAAACCAGTTAACGTAAGCCTCGTTACAAGATGTGCATTGCACAAGTCAGTCACGCAATACAGCATGTCACGCCATATATAAAAACCAGTCGCGTTATATATAAAAAACCAATCACGCAATGCCCAAATACTAGTGACCAAAAGCATCAAAACGAGATAAATTGCACAAGTCAGTCACGCATTACAACATGTCATGCTATACATAAAAACCAGTCACGCTATATATAAAAAACCAGTCACGCTATATATAAAAAACCAGTCAAGCAATGCCCAAATACTCGTGACTAAAAGCATCAAAACGAGATAAATTCCACAAGTCAGTCACGCAATACAACATATCACGCTATACATAAAAACCAGTCACGCTATATATAAAAAACCAGTCACGCAATGCCCAAATACTCGTGACAAAGCATCAAAACGAGATAAATTCCACAAGTCAGTCACGCAATACAACATGTCACGCTATACATAAAAATCAGTCACGTTATATATAAAAAACCAATCACGCAATGCCCAAATACTAGTGACCAAAAGCATCAAAACGAGATAAATTGCACAAGTCAGTCACGCATTACAACATGTCATGCTATACATAAAAACCAGTCACGTTATATATAAAAAACCAATCACGCAATGCCCAAATACTCGTGACCAAAAGCATCAAAACGAGATAAATTGCACAAGTCAGTCACGCATTACTTTTGGTCATGCTATATATAAAAACCAGTCACGCTACATGTTCGGCCTGTTATGATGTTTGGCCTGGGTTTTGGTTTTAAGAGGTAGATACATATGGGGAGATGAAACGCTAGGCCGAACAGGTGCCGCCCCCATTAATTGCACTTATATGGGGATATGGGTGTAGAAAACGAAGAGTCATCATTCATGCCTATAAATACAGGGAACCAGTAAGCATTTTAATCAATTATCTTAATCAATCTAGGATAATTTAGAAAGTCTACAGGCTTCCGCGGATCTAACCCAGGATATTGGCGAAGGGGCAACCTCCTTCCGCCCTGCGTCTGTACACTCTCTTCCTCTTCCAGCACTCCTTCTTCCTCTTCCTGTACTCCCTCTTCCCCTCACGCAGTTAGGTTGAGGAAGATGGAGTACAGATAAAGCAATGAGGGAGTGCTGAAGGGGGCGGAGGGAGTACAAGCAGAGGGCGAAGGAAGTACAGGAGGAAGAAAGATCTCCTTGATTCCATCTATTGGCTGTTGATTGGAGGCAACCTCCTTCCGCCCTGCGCCTGTATAGCCTCCTCCTCTTCCAGTACTCTTTCTTCCTCTTCCTGTACTCCCTCTTCTCCTCACGCAGTTAGGTTGAGGAAGATGGAGTACAGATAGAGCAATGAGGGAGTGCTGAAAGGGGCGGAGGGAGTACAAGCAGAGGGCGGAGGAAGTACAGGAGGAAGAAAGATCTCCTTGATTCCATCTATTGGCTGTTGATTGGAGGTCTATTCCTACCAAAGTGTCTGGACGCATACATGTGAACCAGTCACGCGACGCCGGTCACCTTTCGACCCCAATAATAAAACCAAGAAGCCATAACACATACCTTGATTCCATCTCCGCACTTTGGGAACCTCAGAAAGTTCGCTGGCGATATAGACCTCGATGGCTACAGCTAGACGGCGAGATATATACCCCAATGGCCTTGGAGAGCTGGACGGAGGGATAGCTGAATCGAGATTTAATTTTGGAATTTTAATCTGAATGACGGGAGAGGATAAAGAGACCGAGACGCTCACTCCTGATTTGGATTAATTGGTCTAAAGGGTATTCTTGTCAAGTTGCCCCAAATATTGTCTACAAACAGTTAAAATTATATGGAGGGTCATTGTTGAAGTGCGGTTACTCGGGTGTCCATTTCTCACAATTTCCTCTTTAATCTTCTTATTATACTTTCTTTTTGATGTTTGGGGCAGAACAGCATTACAAGAAAAGTAATTCTGTTTTAGAGGCCCAAACATCATCCTTTGCATACGTTTCAGAGGCCCACGAAACCGTAATCAAATATTTATGTGGGTTTCATTGGTTGCTAGTTGAGGGATGTTTTCTTTCAAATGGGCTGTCGATTTGGACCGGATCTCTCCTGAATCGATGGTCAGTCTACCCTGTTTTGGCGGCCCCAGCTCGGGAAATTGATGCTACATCCATTCTTTAAGCTTTTTTATGTAAAGAGCTTTGTGATGTTTTCTAAAACCTCAATTATCATCACTTCCAAGATCCCAAGGTCCCAACTTAAATTCTCTAAAACGTGTACAAATTGACATAAAGTTTATTCCCTGCTTAAAAATGTATATTCACTATTTTCACTAATCAATTTCAATCACCCTAAATGCGTATATGTAATTATTTATCCATCATATATATATATATATATATATATATATATTCATCAAGTGTAAACCTAGCTAATTGGTACATACTTTGATTTAGCTTGGTGACGGTTAAGTGATAAATATTTTCCTTGGTGACATGGCCAAATTCTTGTTGTGCATTTGACAATGATGATCTTCATCTTGTTTACCTACCAAAAGAATCGAAAATGAAAAACCTTCCTAGAGTCTTTCCCATTCTCATACCCCGCATGTTCGGAGGAAAAATGTCACAGAAAAAAATTAAGTGTGAAACGTGACGAAACTTTTTTTTGGTGAAGATGCCTTCTAATCATCTCCACCGCTCCACGTGGGCTGAGTGATCAGTCAATGCCAATGAATGAGTATGATAATAAATTGATCCCCGCCTTTGGTAAATACAAAACCTTGAACAAATAAAAAACTTAAAGCTTCAGTTTTCATGGCATGCTACCAGCTTAAAGGCTTAAGCCTCACTGTTTTTTAGCGAAAGAATCTTGTGACTTTAATTTTGAAATCTTATCTGAATTATGCTAGTTGGAGGACTTCAACGACAAGTTGTTCAAAGCCTATTTGTCATGTCTGCTTGCCGAACCATGCGTGTTATTGAATTCCAGTGTTAGCCAGTTTACTTTGATCGACAAATTGGTTGTTTTCGGGTGACCACGACCAAGATCAAATAAAAAAAACTGGGTCAACGAGAAAGCATAGACTAGGGTTTACTTATACTACTCAAGTAGCCTATTGTTATTAAAGACTTCTCGGTGGTTGAACGTTGGCAGTTATCTTTTTTGGAGCTTATGATTTAAATTTTCTATCAGGAAAAGTCTACGCAGCGAGAATAGTTGAGAATGGTTTAACTTTAGTCTCCGTTTCAAACTTCAATAAATTGGCTTCTTAATTACTTCTTCAGATGTTGCTACAGTTTCTCTGGAATGGTGGATTTCATCAATTTCTACCCCATTACAGCTAGTCTTCCAGTCTTTGACAGAAGGTAAGCAGACCTCAACATTGCATGAGGCCTGCCACCTATTCATCCTGGAATTGGAGAGTTGGCATGGGACGGGAAAAACCAATGTTTATTGCTATACAGATAGAATCCTTTCTGTTCTCTGGTTTCAGACTTTCAGCTTTAAAATGAATTTTGTTAAGTTTTCCGTTCGGTGTTAATAAATTAAAAGCAGAAAAATATCTACTGGTATATGGTATTATTAACAAGTTGCAAAATCCAAGACCTCTCGTGGCATATATGGAAATACAGGCAGAAGAGCATGTCCGGCGAATCTCATGAAGGGCGGTATGGCGAATTAAAATAGGAAAAAAAAGGTTTTTTTTTTTTTTTATTTTTCCTGTATTTTTTCAAAAGTGTATAGTTGTTTTTTCCTCTAACTATTTTTCTGATACGCAAGCGTATACTTGCTAGCTGATTCGCATTTATGATGCCGAGAATTTACAAATGGATTTTCCTCAAACCGTTTGCATGATGCACCAAATTTTCCTTTCCGTGAAGAAAGGCTAATCAGACGGTTAATCTGATCAGAACCATTTCTTTATTGTTACAATATTTTCACAGATTCTTAAGCTGTGTGTAATCTTGTTCAAGTTCCAAGTTCCGCGTGAACATTATAGTTAGCTTCTGCATAATCTTCTTCGTTTTCCTGAAATAAAAAAAAATTTGTAGTTTTCCAGCGGTTAAAGGGAAGTTGGCAGGTTGGAAATACGTGTGAATTGAACCCCTTACGCGTTAAAAGACGAAAAAAACTTAGGTTTAATTGCAGATTTGCAGGAGACCAATGTGTTTTTTGATTCCAGATGCAAGTAGAGGGCGGGTTTGTTTTTTATTTAATAGTGACAGCTAAAGCTACTCTAAGGTTGTTTTCTATGATTTGTTAGTTAGAAACGAGGGAATTGGAGCAGTTCTGGCATATGGGTTGAGGTGGCTGAGCCCTCATGCTCTGTCCATACTTATTTGTGGTCAGGACTCAGCACAAACATGTTAGTGGAGTAAGACAGGCACACCACGAACATGCTCTCTGCAGTAGGATTGCCGCTGACCTGGCTGGTTGTTGGCATTTCTGTGTAAACTTCAGGAATCCATGTTGTTGGAATTGAAACCTTGATATCGTAACTTTGAAATTTCTAAATATCTTCTTTGATTTGAAAGTTGAATTGGGATCTGCTAAAGCTCGTTTTAACTACATAAAGCAGTTCTATGTGTTAGCTCAACAGAACTTATACCAACAATGATAGTGCAAGAAGGTAAAACTTTTCTGGTATTTCAAGTGTTTTTGGTTTAGAGGATGGGAGAATGGGGTAAATGCTGCAGTTTCTAACCCGAGCAGGTCAAGGTTAGGATTACCTTGCCTCGATGATTGCCTGGATTCAGAGGCGTGACAGTATGAGCTAGGCAGCTAGCTAATCAAGATTTACAAGAAGTTCACGAACTTTGAACAACAGGGTCACAGGCAGAACTTGCTCTATCGAGCAGAGCTGCCAGCGTGTCGAAACCACGTGGTGTCTCCGCTCCACAGGAAAAGGAACCCATAAGCGCCTCGGTTTGCAAACCCAAGCCCACATGATTGATTATTTGGTTTAGCGGCTGTAACAGCTAATATTTATTCGCGGATCCAGTCCCCCCCTTCCATCACCCCCTCGTGCGCCTTAGTTGTCCTCCCTTTATATACTCTCTCAAGTCTCATCCCTTCTTCATTTCATTGTCAAAGCAGAGCACACAACCCTTGAGAGAGTCAACAACAATCAGATCGAACACCAGCAAACCAAAAAAAATGGTTGGCGTTTTCAGGCGCTCACTCTCTTTCCCAAACAAAACCCCGAACCGTCCATCCAAACCACCAATCTCTCACCACATAAGATCCATCTCCCTTCCATGCAGATCACACCCCTTGATTTCCCAACTCAAAGATGAAATCACTGAGCTCAAAACATGGTCATGCAGACCTGATAACCGAACCTCGGCTTGGCTTTATGATGGCTTGAGCCGCCTAAAGGACGTTCATGATGCTCTGCATGATATTCTCCAGCTCCCACAGACTCGTGAATTGTTAAGCCACAAGCGTGAATGGGTTGAGAAGCTTCTGGAAGATTTCCTGCGGTTTGTTGATGTTTATGGGATCTTCCAAACTTCATCTCTTGCACTTAAAGAAGAACAACTCGCAGCGCGGGTGGCTCTAAGGAGGAAAGACGACTCGAAGATTGCTATGTATCTAAAAGGTCGTAAGAAGATGGCCAAAGAGATAGCTAAACTCGTATCCTCAATCCGATGCGTTGGGCGATACTCATTTCCTGTATCAGCTTTCGTGTCTATTGCAGATACTGAGCTGGCTGGTGTTATCAGCGATGTTATCGAAGTGACCCTTTCAGTTTCATTGGCTCTTTTCAATGGGATTTCAATCTCATTTGTTTCGAGAAAACCCTCTTGGATGGGGTTGAAGTTGTCAAAGAAAGCCAAGAAGGTTAAGATTGAGGAAAGCATTAAAGAATTCCAACAAATCGGTGAAGCCAACATGATGGGTTTGAGAAAGAAGGGAGATGAGGAAGTGAGGATGGTTTTGAAGGGAATGCAAGACTTGGAAAGGTGCATTGCTGATGTCGAAAGGGGCAGTGAAAAAGCTTTTAGGAGTTTAATTAACACCAGGGTCTCACTGCTCAATACTCTCACCAAGTAGGAAGGAAAATAGTTATTGGCATTGTTTCCTCACAAACGAACGTAGAGATCATGTAATTTACCTTTTGGTTTTTGTAAACTTTTTTCACCTGTTTTTCATCCATTAGAAAGAAATGAAACTTTGTGAAAAATTTAGTGCCCAGAAGTGCATGCACAGAGGATTTGAATGCTGTACAGTCCTTGATTTTCTGTAAATTTGGTCTTCAAAACAGTTATATGTTGTTGCCTCCTGAATTACCTTCTCTTTGTCATCTCTTGCTTTTAATCTGTCATTGTAAAACGAGATGCAATTTTCCAAAAGCCCAACACATTACAAACTGCGTCTTGCCAAAATCCAAAAATGGTTAGCTGACTTCTGGTTTTGATTGACACTTGACTGTTCTAAGAGCTTAGTTTTTTTTAGTTTAAAAGTTATTATGAAATTCTTATGAAAAATAATAATTTTTAAAATTAAGTTAAATCTGTTTGTTAAATTTAATTTTATAAGTTTTTTTTTATAAATAAATTGTTTGATAAAATAATTTATATAAATTCTAATTTTGATTAAAATTATCATAAAAAGTACTTAATAAATAATTTTTTATTAATCATAAATTTCTTTATTCATAATGAAAAAACGTTAATTTTATTTTTTTATTTATAAAAAGTATAAAAATTATTTTTCTATAACATAAAATTTATAATTAATAATAAATTATATAAAAATGAAAATAGATAATGTTGAAATTATTTTTAATAGATAGGGATATTTTTGAAACCAAAAGAAAAATTCTCTTAAAAAAGAGGCGTGTTTTAAAAAAAAAAAAGAGAAAGCTAATCTTTAGAGTTTTTTCTAAAACTCTTTTTTTTTAATTTTTATTTTTAAAAAAAGGTTGCTTATTTTTAAAAGAGCTTATCTAAATTCTTGTTTAGTCTAGCTTTTACTTTTAAGAAGTGAATAAGTTAAAAAAAAGTCAAGCCAAACATGCACTAAAACTCTTTTCTCAATTGTTAATTTGTCAAATACGAAATACATTCTATAACACAATTTTATTTGAACAAGAGTAATGATATTGAATATTTATATTATAAGAAAAATTTTAAATTTTAATATAAATTACATTAAAATTAAAAATTTTATCTTAATTTTTTTGAAAATTAATTGTCAACTAAGGATAAAAAAACCCGAAGAGTACTTATAGTTCTTCTTTTGACTCCCAGGGAATTTTATATTCTAATCAAAGCCAAAGCCATCGTAACAGGGAGGCTAATTGTTAATTAATCATTATCTTTGGTCATTTAGCTTCAAAACAAAAGATAAAGCTTTTCTGCTGCAATGGTTTTTCGGTTGCACGTGGCAGGCAATGGCTTTTCAGACACGCAGTGAAACATATACACAACGTGACAGCTCTTGAAGGCGACAAAAGGAAGAGAAAAGAAAAGAAAGGGTTAAGCAATCCGCAAGAAAAGCTGACAGAGAAAAAGAAAAAGGAATATAATATATACATACGGACAGAAGGTATATGCACGTTGACAGAGCAAAGAAAACTGCACATGGTTTTTTAGGCAGGACTTGAAATTTGATCAGGCGATTTTACTTTTGTTATAATCGAAAGCAATCATTCCTTAATCATGAGTTTTGTCTCAAGATAATATGCTGCATTGTAAAGGAATTAAGTGGACAGACATAATGCTGCATATGATTGGTGGTTGATCCCTTCAATTGATCCCTTCAACTTGCCTTAGAATTTTGGATTCTCCACCGGCACTGACAGCAGATTTTAGCTCAAAACTTAGCCTATATGTTTCTCTCCCAGCAAAAGCAGAGTATAAAGATAGGCCAAAGAATTAATTTGTGGTCCCTTAGTGACTTAGTCAGTTAGTCTCAATTATGTCGATCCCAATATAGCTAATGAGAAATGTGAAATTAATTGAACCAAAAAAAGGAACTTTATCATATGCATGAACTGAAACAAGTCTATGATTAGGAGCATTGGATCCCTATCATAATTGGAAGTTGGGAGTTGGAAATTTGATTTGTTCTTTACTACAAAGTTGTTTTGCCTTGAAATCATTCCAATTAAGGCACAAAGGGTTAATCGTTTGTGTCAAGGGACCCATCTTTTCCAACTATTAAATAGATTTTTTATTGAAAGATGTATGATTTTTTACATCTGAATAATTAAGCATTTCTTTTACATCTGAATAATTAGTTCATTGAAAGATGTATGATTTTTTTATTTAAAAAACAAAATTTAAATTTTTTTTTCAATTATATAAAAAAAAATCTCCCTTTAAACATTTGGACTAACACCCATTTCCATTTTACTCCAACGGGATTGTGAGCCACTTTTGAGAACTCTCATACCCAGGTCTTGGTATATTGATCAACTTGTTCGTAGCCCAATTGATCTCGAACCTCAACCAAAATCGTTCTTAGTAAATCTGACTTCAATTGGAATTTTATGGCTTTGATAAGTTACATTAAGATAACTCTCACGAAATCAGATTCATAGGCTCAAATTTCTCTCTAATTTTTGTTTGAATATTGAAACCTTTCAAACCTAAGATGATCGATGGACTCAGACTACAAACAATGATAGGAAAAGGACTTTACCTGAAG
Organism: Theobroma grandiflorum; assembly: GCA_036013995.1. Taxonomy (NCBI): domain Eukaryota; kingdom Viridiplantae; phylum Streptophyta; class Magnoliopsida; order Malvales; family Malvaceae; genus Theobroma; species Theobroma grandiflorum. Next base: position 24,425,627 of record CP142126.1, read on the forward strand.
CCTATTATCGTACTCAAGAGCCGATCAAAAGTCCAGTTGGAGACCAGAGCAGGTGGACCATCCCAAGCCTATTCGACAAGCTGTTGGGCTTTGTCATTGTCCTTCGACCGAGCAGGTATGCTTGCATACGCTCCAACTTATTACAAACACCTTTTTGAAAGGTTTTTCAGTCTTATGGCAGCAAATTTTCCTTTAATGGCTTCAAGGCATGAAAGATTTCTAGTTGAAACGAATTAAAGTGAAAATAATTGAAGAGTGCTTTAATTCTTTTAGACCATAGAAAGTATAAAGACAAAAAAAATAATTGACAAGGACCACCAAATAATGCACTAACATAGTACGGATTAGCTCAAGTGGGGCAGGCTCCCATGCACATTTCTGCAAATACGGAAAAATTTTCCTGTTTGTGGACTTGGGAGGCTCTAGATCTAATCCTGCTGGCATTATTTCCATTTTCAAGCTCAGCAATTCATGGATTAAGGAACATTGGCTATATCTCTCTGGTAACAGTCCATGACCATCTGTAGTTTCACTTCGAGTTTGCTATTAAACAGCATAATCATTCATTCCATTTGTTGCCATGATTGCACAGTCGAATTTTTCAAAAACCACTTCCCCAAATGAGACAAATTCTGGGTACCAACTGCCATTTTGTGAGGAACACAAGGACCGAACTGTTGGCCAAATGATTCCTGTAGAGCAGTACAAGCAACATGGTCATTCAAGCTAGGGGATGTGTCTTAATCTGTATCAGCTCCTCCTTTATTTTAAATCCTTCATTCAAATCAAAAACATGAAAAGGCTAAAAACATCTCGGTTGGAATAAAGTATATTTTTTCAAGACAAAGCACTTTGTCCTCCCATGATTTGAGCTCTGAAAATGAATGGCACCTGCAATTTTCTGCCTAGTCAGAGAAGCTCAAGGATTGGAGAGGGGGGACCTTGCTGTGCCCTGACGTAGAGGTAACCCTACAGTCATGTGATGGTAGATTAAAGAAGTTGTCTTCAGCTACTTATTTTTGCAAGGGCAATAGCAAAAGCTTAGCCTTTTCCTGGGAATAAGGATTATGTGAAAAGCTTTAGGGATGAAATTGAGGGCCATGCCTGCTCGTCCTCTACCATAAGATAATGAAAAACGACATAGAAAAAACAAAGGGGAGTGAGTGAGAAAATAAGACAAAGATTATGTCGAGTTGGAATTCCACCACAATCTCCTTTCGAGTTACCATCCAGATTCAAATCCCCCATCATGGGACGTGAATTTTGGTTAAACTTTTCCTCTCTTGCTTCCAAATTTCTTTTGGCATTTGAACGTTAGAAAACCCAACTTTCTTTAGTTTCTGCACCAAGAATCATTCCCCACCGCCCCCCACCCCCCCCCCCCCCCCCCCCACGGCAGGTGAAAGAGCATTTACCCAAATGGGTTGAAAACTTTTTCCCCCTCCCTGAGCCACACCATCAGTTTTCCAAGGATTCTGCAGAGAGCCATTTCCAATTTTGGTTCAAACCCAATGCTAAAGTAGTAAAAGTTGAACATTTTATTGCCCTTATCATGGAGAACAAAAGAACAAAAATTACACGCATGATTCCCATTATAGATCATTTGAAAACATGGAGCAAAAAAAATCTAGCTTTTGCGTTGTCAAATCATCATGATAAAATGGCTTTTCTTTTTTAATAGGAGTAAGACGTTACAGAGATGATGCACATGGCGCTGAGGTAATTTAGTTGCTGTAATTAGGATATTGTTCTTCTCTATGTTTATGTAATAAAGCTACCTTTCAAAAGGAGATTGCAGCTTCAGACTCAAGTTCTATTCAACACTTCCAAAATTTCAGATCACTTTATATTTCTTAGAAGAATATCAGAATTTGATTCTTGGGCAGTATCAAGGCTAGAGGCTAAATTGCATTTGTAATTGCAAATTATTAATCTTAAATAACTTGACAAATAAAACGTAAAATAAATTTTAATTTGCTTATGTTTATGTCAAATGTTTTTATTTTCAACTCAAAAAAATAAAAAAAATTCGAACTTATAAGTCCACTTATCCCATCTTGATGTGTGACATTCTACCTTTCATGGAAAAGTTGAATCCGAAGGATATGTCCATAAGATGAAAAATGACTTACTTATAAACTCAAGATATATGTTATCTTTTAATTGAGATTTGTGACACAGGTACGTGTATATTGAAAAAAAATGAAAAAAAAAATGGCACAAATTTGAAAAACGAAAAAGAAAGGTGCGAGGTAAATGCAAATTAAAAAAGGATTAAGACCATCAGTGCAAAAACAGGAAAATATCAAAGAGACGTTATGCCTAATCCCGCCACTCTTTTCCTTTGTATAAATCCCAGTCAACTGCTCGCCAGTCTTTACCATGAATCTTTTCTTTTCCAATTTCTTTTTTTCTCTTTTTTTGAATTTCCCCATTCTTCTAACTCACGGTGCACCTTAAATGCGCAACGAAATTAGAGAAAAAGAAAAATTAGCAACGGCCCTCTATTAATCTCTGTTATTAATTCTGCTTCCGCAGAGCCGTGGCCGTTACTTAGGGAACCCGTAGACGATGTTATCGGAATCTTCAAAATTTTGCCTTGTTTGATTTTTTTAACAATTGTTTTTGCTTTCAGGTGAGCTGGTTATCAAGCGACACGTGTCTTTCATGGGCTGCGCCACCTCAAAACTGGAGCAAGTGCCGGCGGTCTCCCTGTGCCGCGACCGCTGCAACTTCCTCGAGGAAGCTCTCCAGCAGAGCTACGCCCTTGCTGATGCACACGTGGCTTACATGCAGTCGCTCAAGACTATAGGCCCCACTCTCCACCGTTTCTTCGACCAAAGCATCAAATCTACGTCCGGGGATGACGACTCCTCCGCCGTCGCCACAGAGAAACCGCCGAAGAAACCTTCTCCTCAGGCTTCGCCTGACCATTCTCTTTCGAGTTCGAACTCAGATTCGCACATTCAATTCGATACTGATTCGGAAGAGGAAGAGACAGGCAAAGAGCTTAGTAGATCTTTTAACCAAATCCATCAAAGTTATCTTAATCATGGAATCCTAACATCATACTCTTTGCCTAACCATAATTATAACACCAATACGTACCAAAACTGCGAATTCAGAGGTTCGGGCTGGAAAACACCTCCACCTCCAGCTCCGAGGAGCGCGGCTTGGGATTACTTGAATTTTTTTGATGAAATTTACGAGAGATACGAGTTACCTTATTGTTCGACCAAGGCAGTGAAGAACAAAGAAGGAGCTCCTGATCTTGAAGCCGAACTCGTAAAGCAAAATAATGGAGATGCAAAATCCAGCGCAAATTACACAAAAGCAAAAAAAGAAGAGAACCCATGTGGAAAAACTGTACCAGAAACGAACGGTGATGGAGAGAATAAGAAGAAAGTAGATTCGGAGACGGAACAGGTTCAAAAGAGGACTGATTTAAATGAACCGAAAAATCAAAGCGGTAAACAAAGTGTCCCTGAGGTAATGAAAGAATTGCAAGTCCTATTCCAGAAAGCTTCGGAGTCCGGGTATGAAGTTTTGAAAATGCTTGACACTGGAAAATTTCGTTATCATCACAAGAAATCTGTTTATCAAGGTATGAGTTAAACCATTCCCTTAACAAAACTGTGGATTGGAATTTCAGTTACATAGTTTTTATGGTTTCTTCGATGCAGGTTCGACGAATATTATTCATATGATTACGTCAAATTCATTGGAAACAGAGTCCTTACTATCCAAACAGAAGATTAGTTCTGCGGATAATGATGAGTTAGTGAGTTCACAGAATCTGTCATCTACTATCAGGAAACTGTGCATGTGGGAGAAGAAGCTCTACGATGAAGTCAAGGTATGGTCAAGATGCTTTTTTGCATTTTACTTTACCTTTTCAACTTTTCCTGTTAATTCATATTTGCGAGCTGAAAAGGTGAATGGGTTGGTAAATAAGAGGCTGAAATACTTAATCAAAGTTCATATTCTTGATGTTTTAACTTTAAAAGCTTAGTTTTTTAGGCATCATCAAGATCTTTAATCACTTAGTTTGATTTAATAAAGATAGTATTTCCTGGGAAGTACAGTGTTACAAAATGATATAGGCAGCTCCTGTAGGATGCTCTGAAGTCTAAATTGCAAACATTTTCCTTTTCCACATCCTTTTCCCATGCACTTCTTTATCGACCCAATTTTGAAATTCTCCGCATACTGGACAGTTATGCAGAATTGTTGTAATATTTTTCCATCTTTTTCCTTCTTTGATAAAGGTTTTAGTTTCAAAGATGATGTGTCTTATTGACTTGTTTTGTAGGCCGAGGAAAAGCTGCGTATAATTCATGCAAAGAAATGTAGGCAGATTAAAAGCTTGGATCAGAAAGGTGCTGATGCTCGCAGAACTGACTCCACGCGAACTTTGATTAGGGCCTTATCTACTAAGATGAGAGTTGCAGTTCAAGTTATTGACAAGATAGCAATTACTATAAATAGGCTGATGGATGAAGAGTTGTGGCCACAGATAAATGAACTGATTTGCAGGTACATTATCAGTCTAGCTAGAATTACTCTGTTTTCTGTTGTCCAACTCTCGATAACATAACGAGAAGACTTTGAGTACAGTGTTCAACTTGTCCATCTGGTGGTATTACAGTCACTATAGTAATAGATTATTGATTAGGAATGAGGATGGGGGCTAATCTTCTCTTGCAAGCGCAGAGCAGCCGTTTCCCCACTTGTTTGAAAAAGGAACAAAGGTTAGAAGAATTTTAAAGAATAAGGAAATAATAATTCATTATTAACAAATATGGGCTGACACTAAGGTGAGATAGAACATAACATAAAAATGGATAATAATAAGAAACAGAAAATTATTTCTTCAGGGGTCCAGTTAATTTTTCTTTTTGTCTTCTTCTAATAGGATTATGTATAGAATTGGATCACAATATGATGTTGACATGCATTGGCACTCATATGTTGCATTGTTAATATGGATCTTGGATGTTCTGTTGCCTCAATATTTTTTTTGTGCATGATATCTGAAAATTTTCTTGCACTGTTATTTCTGCTCATTAATTTTACTAGGGATATTTGCAGGGAGAAAACAGGGCTTTTCTTTTCTACAATGACTTGAATAGTTCGGTTTGCATGTGATGCTTGAATTTATACTGGTCTGGCTAATATTTAAAATTCTTTTCCCTTCCCATAGAAAAATGAATAAAGGGCTCCTACGTGTAACAAATATGATGTTTTCCCATTGTTCTTTATATATTCATGATAGATTATTTTTGCTGTAGATATACATAATTATCTAAGCAACAAAAATTCTGCAAAGGAGAAAATAATTAGGTTGGGTTTGACTGGAATTTACATTAGGAGGCTTTTGCAACTATCCATCTTTTCCCTATACACATTGTTTAACCGAATTGTTTATCAATAATAATTGTATTCTTTCAATACTTACATGATTTCAGCTCTCAAGCTCCTAAGTAATTGCTAGACATTCTCTGTAAAGACTGCAGATATCAGGAATAAGTGCAGTCACTTCTGACCAAGAAAATGGCCTGATAATGGACACTTTTGAGTTTGAAGAGAAAACTGATATTCTTTGGTGGCATCACACGGTCGTTAGTTAATGTTGAATTCACAGGGAACTAAACTGGGATTGGGGAAAATGAAGCAAATTCTTTAGATTATATGCTTCTCTCTCTAGCATTTTTTTTTTCATTTATGAAGTGATATTGAAATGCTAGATTTTCTGAAATTGGTTGAAGAATGGTGGCTAACTTGTGATTTACTTGTTTTAGATTGTTTGAAATGTGGAAGGTAATGCTAGAATGCCATAGCTGTCAGTGCCGAAAGGTTATGGAAGCCAAATGCTTGGATGTTATTCCTCTGAATGGAAAGCTGATTAATGATGCTCAGCTTGAAGTGGCAATAAAAGTAAAGCTTGAGCTTCAAAACTGGAGCCTTAGCTTCTCTAGTTGGATTGAAGCCCAAAAGGGCTATGTCAGAGCTTTGAATGGTTGGGTGCGAAAATGTCTCCAATATGAACCCGAGGAAACAGCAAATGGTATAGCACCTTTCTCTCCTGGTAGATGCGGAGCACCCCCTGTGTTTGTGATCGTGAACCAGTGGTCAGAAGCCATAGATAGACTGTCGGAGAAGGAAGTGGTTGAAGCGGTGCATGGACTTTTCATGAGCATAAACCAAGTGCTGGAACATCACAATGCAGATCTGCAACAAAGGATCATTGCTGATAAGTATATGGAAAGAAAAGTAAAGATCTTGGAAAAGGAGGAGCAAAAGATTAAAAAAATAATGCAAGCTCGAGTTAGAAAGATGACGCTGTTGGCAAGGGAAGAGACTGCTGCCCTTCTACCTACAGATACACGTCGCAGTGATATAAGGGTTGCAACTAGTTTACAGCTTGGTTTAAAGCAGATTTTCGTGGGAATGGAGAAGCTTGCCACTCAGTCCAGGCAAACTTATCAGGAGCTTCATAAATGCATTGAACTGTGCCGGGCCTCTCAAGATAAACCTGATTGTTGTCCTTGATCATGGTTAATGCATCTAACGCTGGTTCTGAATGGTTGAGGATGACTTCGCTATCTCCTTCCCTTGGTAAAAGTCAACGTCATGAATTGTAAAGTCATAGTCGGTAGGCATCTTCTCATCGTTTGTCCTTCCGATTGAGATAAGGTTTTGAATTTTGGGTTGAGCAAGATTTGATAAAAGCATCCTTATCAGCTGCAGGTTCATCGTTTAAAGGCTGCCAAGCTGCTTGAAAGAAGGAAAGTTTTTCACACCTAGTTTTTAAAGACTCAGATATGCTTGATTAATTTATTTTGTCTCAGAATGTGCTTTGGCGAGGTAGCTATTTTTGGCATCAGCTGCACGGTATGCTTGCCAGCATATTATTAATTTATTATTATTATTCTTTATCAGCTTTCATCCTTCATTGTACAACAATTCAATAAACTCGTTCAGTAATTTTATGTGTAGAGTTAGAATGATTTAGCATCCTCTACAAATGATATCAGAGAGGGGTAATTATTGTATTAAAATTTTAAAATTAAATTAATTAAATTCTTATAAAAAGCAGTCGAACCCATTGAACTATTCTTTTAATATTTGTAGTTGGCACCTTATACCCGTCATAGCCTGTAGGGTTCAAAAGAAATTCCCCTGCCTGGTAAGGTTTCAAAAAGTTTTCAGACTGGCATTGACGCATTGAAAGTGAATTCACAAGAGGTGGAAAGGGGAATCAGGAGTAGGCCAGGCGTAAGGCGTTTCCAACCCACGCACGCGGTTTATGAAAATGCAAAATCCAGCCTTTGGAAATATCCATACTGAAGCTAGATGACGTGGCCGAAAAGGAAAAGGGCAACAGAGTAATCAAATTGCAAAGCACAGTCGCTTTGCGATGAGGGAGGTTTGAAAGGGATTGAGACCTACAACTTTTTGACTTTGCGTATTGCCATTCGAAAAAAGCAAATCCGACACGTTTTTGCGGTTGTGGGGGTAAATGCAGGTGTCAAAACGACGAATTACGCCCCCAAAACTAGCAAAAATTCTTGGCATACGATACTTTGGACAGCTGTATCTTTTCTTTTCAGCTAGCATCAACCTCCAGTCTGGCCACGCGAGTCTTCTTCCTTTCCTCGACCTCGTCGAATATCTGAATTCTAATTAGAAAAACTATCAAGTTCCTCTGTTCAGACAATTTGCCCCGAACGTTCAAAATTTCTAAACTTCTAAATCAAAAGGCTGTTTTTGATTGGAGCTTGGTTCGGTTCCTAATCTGGACCGATTACAACTATATGTTTGGCTTTCCACGTTTCGGCCAATGGTTGGACTTGTTGGAGACCTCTGAAAGAGAAAAGTTAATGTTGATGTGTTCGGCTTGCATTAAAACTTCTGTTTCCTTTCCTCTTATCTGTCGATCCCAATTTCCAACCTCCGTTCCCTTTCTCTGGTTGTCTCCATCGCTTGCTGCTTTCCGCGACTTCTCCACGAGAATGAGATTTCTCTCTCTCCATGCATGCATCCCTAAAAGTCAGTCTCTTTGTTTCTACGTTCTTTTCCCGCCTTGCTGTCTTCTCAATGACAATCTGGGTGGTTATTGTTACTTTTTCCGTTAGAATTAAGAATTTATCTAAGTACAAATTAAAAAAAAAATAATTAGATTTCATAACCAGACATAATTTAAGAATTTTTTATTATTCAAACCAAATAAATAGATAATATAAATTACTTTCAGTGCTTAGATGGAGATGACTTTACAGGTTTTAATTAAAAAGGATACATGGAAATTCAAATTATGTTGAAAAGAAAGTAGAATAACCGTATTAGCGTGTAGCTGGCGTAAGCTTGGCTGCAGCGATTGATGTCATCGGCAAGCGCGAAGGGGTTAAATACATTTTAATCGCCGAGGCGGTTGCGTGTGAAATCAGATGAAAGAGTGAAAATGGGAAAAGACGAAAAGAACTCCCAAAAACTCGCGATTAATTGAACGGTAAAGAATCTTTGATTGCACTGACCTTCAACTCGTGCTGTGCATGCACTGTGGTACCCCGTATCTTTTCTACGGCTAAAAGTGGATACATCTCTATCCATTTTAGTTTTTCTTTTTTGAAAGATATTTTGAAATAAACTTTTTCAGCTATTCAATAAATTTTTACTATAAATATTGAATATTTAATTATAAAAATTTAATATTTTAAATATACAATATATTAAATTCAAATATTTTATTTTATTTTAATGAAAATCAAATAGAGATAAAAGGCTAACATTTCCTAAATAAACTATTAATTAAATTTAATAATTTAGTTAATTTAGTTTAAAAAATGTTTTATATTTGTCCAATGTCAATAGTGTGTATTAATCCCTTAAGTGACGTTTTTAATAAAAAAATTTTGTAATTAGTATTTTCTAAAATTTAATAAAAATAATGCAATAAATAAATTTTTTTCATCAAATTTTAATTAATCTTAACAATCTCATAAAAAATTAACCTTTAATAATTAATCAAACCTTTAACTTTTATATAGTATGAAAATATATTTATATATTTCACTCGATGATGATATGCACTAGCATATATCTTTATTTCAAATACAATGTAAAATTTATTTTGTGCATAATTTACTATCATTAAATGATGAAACTCAATTAATAAATGAACCCCTAATAGTTGATTAAAGATATAATTAATATACAATCTGTAATTAATTATTGATTGGTGAAACATATATTATTAGTATTTTTTAATTTAAATGCATATGGCAACTTACAAACTTCATTACTAAAATCTAATGAGGTCTATGGAGTTTTGCTTTAAATTTCAACTTACAACACTCTTTTCTTTTATGTTGTAAATTTCATGAATGTTATCTTAAATCAAATAGTTAAGATTATATTATAGTTTAATTATGTATGATGCGCCATATTTTTCTTTTTGTTTCTAAAACAAAAACTCTTTTTGATGCAAATAAAAGGTTAGTACAATAAAAGAAAAAGGAAAAGGAAAAGGAAAAGGAAAATGGAAAGAATAAAAGAAACGACAGCGTGTCAGTGTGCGTATCGTAGGGGAAGGGCAAATGTTGAAAATATCGCGAGAAAGGAAAATGATGAGGACAAAAACACCCTTCAAGCACGTAAAAAGGACAAGTCGATGATAAGAATTAAAAAAAAAAACCATAGAGAGGGACAGAGGTTTTGTCAGTGCAGAAAGGGCAGAAAGAGACGACGGAGAGAGAGAGAGAGGGAGAGAGAGAAAAGAAAAGAAAGGCAATGAGAAGAAAGAGAAAGCTGGCGCAGCTTCTCGCTCTTTAGATCTCTCTCTCTTTCACACTCTGTTTCTCACCCACACGAGCGCTTCCCCCTCTTTGCCCCGTAAGAAAAGCTCCCGAAACAAAAAGCTTCCTCTTCGATTAATTAAAAAAGAAAGTATAAAATAAAAAAAAAAAAGAGGGGAAGGAATCTCCATGGTTATTTATTAGTCGTCTGAGTCAACTCATCTCTGAGTTATGGGCTGCTGCGAATCGTCCTTTCTGAAAGGACGCGGCTTACACCGCAAAACCAATTACAACCACCAACACAACAGCAGCAGCAACAACACCCGTCACGCTCAGGCCAATAACGGCCCTCCCCAACCGTCGAACGGAACGGATTCCGTTGGCGGTGGGGCAGGGGGCATACCGGATTTCTCGGAGTACTCTCTCGCCGAGCTTAAGGCTGCCACCAACAACTTTAGCTCCGATTTCATCGTATCGGAAAGCGGCGAAAAGGCCCCCAATGTCGTCTACAAAGGTCGCCTCCAAAACGACAACAATCGCCGTTGGATCGCCATCAAGAAATTTACCAAATTAGCCTGGCCCGATCCAAAACAATTCGCCGTATGTTTTCTTTTCCTTTTTTTTTTTTAAATCATTGAGCTATTTCCCTTTCTAGGGTTTCAATTCTGCTGATATTCGATTGTTTCTCTTTTCCCCTTTCCTTGAAGGAGGAAGCCTGGGGTGTTGGAAAGCTGAGACATAAGAGAGTGGCGAATTTGATTGGGTATTGCTGCGATGGCGACGAGAGATTGCTTGTTGCCGAGTACATGCCCAACGATACCCTTGCAAAGCATTTATTTCACTGTATGTTCCAATTTTAGCTATCATTTTCTTTGTTTGAACAAAAAGAAATTAAATTTAATTCAGTTTGAGTGCAATTATTACTTTGTCTGACCTAACTGTGTTTGATGCTTAGTGATGTGTTTCATTAAATTTGTTTCCATCTAATTAATTCTTATCCAGTTAGATCCTGCATAATATCTTCTTAATTTTCATTTTCTTGTAATGCAAATGACATCATAATGCTTTGCCATATTGTCCAATAATTTTTTCTGGCTTCAAGTTAAATTTCAGTTCTTCACTTGCTTGACAGGGGAGAACCAGACTATCGAGTGGGCCATGCGGTTGAGAGTTGCTTTATATATAGCTGAAGCGTTAGATTATTGTAGCAGTGAAGGTCGTCCGTTGTATCATGATTTGAATGCATATAGGGTTCTCTTTGATGAGGTGGAGCAACAAATCTCATTTTTCAGGTATTCGTATTTGTTATGATCTTCTATAGGGTGAATTGGTAATTTTTATTGGTTTTGGCAGAATGGTGATCCTCGACTTTCATGTTTTGGCTTGATGAAGAACAGTAGGGATGGGAAAAGTTATAGCACCAATCTTGCATATACACCTCCTGAGTATCTAAGAAATGGTAACTGCTTTTAACTGTTCTTATTATTTAACTTCTTTCTCTGCTCTCATTAGATACGTAATCTTCCTTCGCATTGTATGTAAACCTAAGTTTGTATGTGTAAATCTAAAAGTTAGTCTTTTGATCAATTGTTTTGAAAGGTTTAAATATGTATCATCATTCATGTTATCTGCTAAGATAGAAGCAAGGAGCCTTAACAGAATTTTAGGACATACTACAGAAACAGACTTTTGGCAAACACCTCTAGTGAGTGAGTGATCTCTGTCAATTTAAGTATGATGACATGTCTATTTTGCATATGAATGAATGAAACATATTTAAACGTGCTCTTTAGATTGTGTGAGAATTACTACCATCAATTCATCTTACATTAAGCTTCTGTGGATTCCCACCATGGCAACAGCATAATTTGTGAAAGATAAACTGAACTAAGTGTATCATGAAAATTTTGATTATTTAAAGCTTTGAAGTTTCTAGGACTGATAATTTTCTCCATTGGTTATCTGTCTAAGAAATGTTACTGGCTTGAATGATTGATTCTGATCTGATTAACTTATTAATGTGTGTGTTTCTAGGAAGGGTTACTCCTGAAAGTGTTATATTCAGCTTTGGAACTGTCCTTTTGGATCTTCTCAGTGGAAAGCATATTCCTCCAAGTCACGTAAGTAATTATCCTTTTACTGCCCTTTCTTTGCTTGAAAAGCTGTAATTGACATACACAATAAAGTGATTCCACTATTTTAGCTGCATGTAATCTCGGTGGTTAAACCTAGATCAGGGTAACTAATGGGGAAACAATGAATAGTCATTTAAAATGGGTTTCTTACTCTGGAAGTGTTGGATATTGGGGTAACAAGGATTTGTGCTTTCTCATGGATGGTCAGATTATAACTGCATGTATTTGGCTTTGTTTTGATATAATACAGCCTTAAATTCTTGGATATGATGACTTTCCGCGTGATTTATATATGAAGATTTTTCATGAAGAATAAGGGATAAAATTATCATCTTTGTGGCCACTTGATTTCTACTGTCTTTAGTGATACCTTCGGCTTATTGATATTTACAAAGTTGCAACTTTTGGAGTATTATTTTAAAATACTTTCTTTATTTATGTTTTAAATTTATGCAGGCTCTTGATATGATACGGGGCAAAAACATTCTTCTCTTAATGGATTCGCATCTAGAGGGAAACTTTTCAACTGAAGAGGCAACAGTGGTATTTGATCTCGCCTCACGATGTTTGCAATATGAACCAAGGGAGCGGCCAAACACCAAAGATCTTGTTACTACACTTGCCCCATTGCAAAATAAACCTGATGTGAGCCATCTTTCGTACTCTGTCCCTTGAAATTGCCTAATTTTTTCCTTCTTGGATGTGCATTCAAGGAAATCTTATTTGTGTCTGCAGTTATGTTGTTATGTTAGAGAGAATTTGTGTTTTATAAGACTCTTAAGGATCTTGAGTCTTCATTTGCAGGTTCCGTCTTATGTGATGTTGGGAATTCCTAAGCATGAGGAGGGGCCTCCTACTCCTCAGCACCCTCTGTCTCCCATGGGTGATGCCTGCTCACGGATGGATCTCACAGCTATTCATCAAATTTTGGTAATGACCCATTACAAAGATGATGAAGGAACAAATGAGGTAATTGATTTATACATATATAGATTTGCGGATGGCTTTTTTTTTTGCTTGTTATGTGGTGCTAAATCCTTTTTGAAATGGACTGGGTTCAGCTATCCTTTCAAGAGTGGACTCAACAAATGAGAGATATGTTGGAGGCAAGAAAGCGTGGAGATGTAGCATTTCGTGACAAAGATTTTAAAACTGCAATAGAGTGTTATTCTCAGGTATACATTTAATTTCTTACTGGGATGAAGAGATAACATTCATGCACGGCAATTGTGTGGTCCGAAAAAGCCTAGGGCCTGTTGACCCAATTAATTAACTGCATGGTGCTTCTTTTCAAAAAAAAAAAAAAAACTTCATGGTGCCTCTGGTACTTATCATTTAGACCCTGGGGATTTCTGGCTCAATAGGAAAATGAGGGTGGGAAAGTCTAAGCATTGAGTTTGAGCCAAACAATGAAATAAAGTAAGCAAATTGGAAATTTAAGATCCTTATTGCTTCTTATGCTTCATGCGTTGGAATCACTTTTTGGTGGCTCAAGTACTTGCATATGCTAGTTTTGTCTTTTGATGTTGTCTAACTTGGTCCTGGGGAAGCAATTGGTGCCATACTTCTTACTGGATTCAAACAAAGAGGTTAAGATAAATAAGCAAGGTGGATGGCATTTTGTATACTGATATTCAGGAAAAAGAAAGATAGCATTTTTATGCATTAATGGTTGGTTCATGTGACCTATTTTTCTTTGCAGTTCATAGATGTTGGAACCATGGTTTCTCCAACTGTGTATGCACGAAGAAGTCTCTGTCATCTTCTCTGTGATCAGCCAGATGCCGCCCTCCGAGATGCAATGCAAGCACAATGCGTCTACCCTGAGTGGTCGACAGCATTTTACATGCAGGCTGTTGCCCTCGCCAAGCTAGACATGCACAAGGATGCAGCTGACATGTTGAATGAAGCTGCTGCGCTAGAAGAAAAAAGGCAACGGGGTGGGAAAGCATCTTGAGAAGATCAAGTTGTGGCTCTGTAATATTCTTTTGTTAGGGTCTAGATGCATTGTTGTGGCTGTTGTTGTATCCAAACATGCGAGATTCATGTATAATGGGAAAATTGGAAATTGCAGTTGCCATCCAAATATGGCATTGTGCCATCGAGGGAGGAAGGCACTTGTTTTGCACCGACAGTATTTGGCACTGCCACAGCCTCTGGCTTTTTTTCTCTTTTTTCTTTTTTGATTTTAATGAAATAATTGATTTTGCTTATGATAGTCTTCTTCTTCTTCTTCTTCTCTTTCACCCCCGCCCCCGCCCCCTTTATCTTCATAGAAATGTTATAGAAATTTTGCACTGTTCCAATATTCACCGCCACATCATCAAATTCAATTGGATAATAAAATATGCCACTGGCACCAACTATTGACCCAGTCTCGCAGCCTTATCGGTTTTCTTTAATTACACAAAGAAAAAGTATGATATTTCTCCTCAAGAAAGTATACAGATCATTTGAACATTTGATACTAATACGAGGACTGTACAATCTACGAAACATATAGCTCAGTTTTTCCATCAATGAAGAGGCTCATGAACTCTTCCCCATCAACAGTTTCTTTCTCAATCAGTAGCTGAGCAAGCTTGTGGAGAATGTCAACGTGGGTTGTGATTATCTGCTTTGCCCTTGTATATGCAGCCTCTACTAGTTCCCTTACCTCAGAATCCACCACGTCAGCAGTTGCCATGGAGTAGTCTTTTTGAGAAGACATCTGGAATCGAATTACGGGTCAGATTATGTAAAAGAGCAAGAACGGAGGCCAGTGAATGATATGAGATATTGCAAGTAATTACTAAATTGAACATCACCTGTTGACCTAGGAAGGGATTTCCACCAGGTCCACCAATGGCAACTTGTCCAATCTTTTTGCTGAATCCAAATCTTTCAACCATCTGCCTTGCCACTCGTGAGACTTGCATAAAGTCATTTGATGCTCCTGTTGTCACATTTTCATCACCAAAAATGATTTCTTCCGCTACCCTGCACAAGTAATGAGAAGGAAGCTCCTTGAATAAGATTATAAGTAGGATAGACTAGTAAGAGGCAGGCAACCACCGGATACTGTTCCTGCAGTCCTACCACTGATGAGAGGCATCTGAATTTTTTAAACTAAAATGTTGGCCTTCTTTTACAAAAGAATTTAGTTATACACATGAATCTTATCTGATCTTCCTATCTCATCCGATGCCCTATGATTAAGTTTGGGCACACTCCTCACCCCAATTGATCAAGACTGAATAACTAACCTTCCACCAAGTGCAACAGCCATCTGGTTCTCTAGGTAGCTTCGGCTGTAGAGTCCAGATTCGAGCCTCTCTTCACTTGGAGCAAAGAAGGTAAGGCCACCAGCTTGACCACGAGGAATAATAGAAATCTTGGCTACAGGATCATATTCAGGCATAAGTGCACCAACTAAAGCATGGCCAGCCTCTGCAAATTGGAGGGCATACAGAAAGTCAAATACCCAGGATCAAATCATAGACAAAATAAAAACCAGGGAACAAATGCATACCATGATAAGCAACCAATTTCTTCTTCTCATCTGAGACAACAGCATTTTTCTTCTCTGGTCCAGCAATGATCCTCTCCAGAGCATCAGATATCTCATCTTTGCTTATTTCCTTGAGGTCTCGCCTGGCCGCAAGAATGGCTGCTTCATTCATTAGGTTCTGCAAATCAGCTCCAGTGAAACCTGGGGTTCTCCTTGCAATCTTCTCAAAGTCAACATCCTTTGCGAGTGCCTTTCCTCTAGAGTGCACCTACAATATAAAGGAGCATGGATAGACAACGAGTCAAAGCAAGGGTCAAAGTGGGCAACTCAACAATGAAGTTCACGTCAACAGCATTATGTTGCGATAGATTTTATGAGAATCAAGTCTGAACAAGATGCTGCTAATAGAGCAATATATATCCTGAAAAAAAAAAATCAAGTATGTTTTGAAGGTTGGAGTAGTTAGTTTCCTTGCATCACAATACTGAAGTTTACTAGGAAAGAGTAACCCTGCTACAAAAGAAGGCATTAGGAGAGTTAAGAACACAACAAAGGGCCAACCAAAGGGTTGAAGATGAATTTTCAAGCTACTGAAAACTGAAAAATCATGATAATAAAGCTTTTAAATGATGAGCAATTCATGGAGAATCTTCCAGTTGTAATTGAAAGGGAACTGCGAAAATCACTATGATGTTTCTTTTCCAAGGGAACACATTTATTTTACTCCTTCAATTCTTCAACCATTTCAGTTTTTTATATCAACAAATTAACATGCCATCTACAATGAAAAATCAGGTGAGCAATGAGTTGATAAATGGCTAACCTGAAGAATCTTCACTCTTCCAGCAACATCAGGCCTATCAACTGTAACCTGTCGGTCAAACCTACCGGGTCTCAATAAAGCTGCATCAAGCACATCCGGCCTGTTAGTTGCTGCCAAAACAATGACACCGGAATTCCCTGAAAATCCATCCATCTCAGTCAACAACTGATTGATTGTCTGCTCTCTCTCATCATTTCCTCCTCCAAGACCGGCTCCTCTCTGTCTCCCAACAGCATCAATCTCATCTATGAATACAATGCATGGCGCCTTCGATTTTGCCTTCTCGAATAAATCCCTTACTCTGGACGCACCTACTCCAACGAACAGCTCCACAAACTCTGAAGCTGCGCATGAGAAAAACGGCACCCCGGCTTCTCCTGCAACTGCTCTCGCCAATAGCGTCTTTCCAGTACCAGGAGGGCCCACCAATAAACAACCTTTTGGGATCTTAGCTCCTAAAGCTGTGTACTTGTCTGGGTTTTTCAAGAAATCAACAACTTCTTGGAGTTCCAATTTTGCCTGGTCAGCTCCAGCTACGTCAGCAAAGGTAACTCCGGTCTCTGGCACTTCCTGGAACTTGGATTTGGATCGTCCAAAATCCATGGGTCCGCCAAGCCCACCAGGGCCACCTGGCCCACCTTGAGCCCGACGGAAGAGGAAGAACAATCCGGCAAAAGCAAGGAAAGGGAAAAGCAGATTCCCAATAAAATTGAAAAGCCCGTTACCAGAATCACCCTCGGCTACCGAAATATCGACGCCATTCATTGCTAAAATGTCGATAAGGTCAGGATCATTGGGGACAATTACGGTGGCTCGACGGCCATCAACGGCGGTGAGTTGCAGGGCAGAACCGTCTTTGCTGAACCTGACTCTCTCCACTTTCCCCTTCTTGACCGCGTTCAAGAACTCGCTGTACCTCCATTGGCTGCCTTCTGGGAGATCAGAGGATTGAGATTGAGGCTTGGGGGCAGTTAAGAGGAGATTTTGAGCGAAAGGTGATTGGTTCGATGGGCTTGGCTTGGTTGGCTGGGCTTCGATTACGGGAGGGGGTGTTGGCGGGGCGTTGTCAACGGCTAGTGCTTGTGGGGTTACTGAGGAGAAGAGTAAGGCAGCTAGAGTGGCATGAGATTGGAGTGTTTTTAAGCTTCGTTGTGAGTTGGGTTTCTTGTTGAGGATAGATTGAGTTATTTGGAACTTCCTCGTCGTTTTTGGGGTTGGAGGAGAAAGCAAGAGCTGGGTTCCAAAAAAGTTTGATGAGAGCAAGGAGTTCGCCATCGGCGGCATGAGATGTGAGAGTACCGGTTTCTGTTACTACTGTTATGAAGTAAGGTTTGGTCTGGCTCCCCTTTGCTATCTTCAAAGAATGGACAGGAAATAAATAAATCATATATTGAGGCGTTGGTGTGTGAAACTGAAATCAGGAAATGTAAATTGCGGGGTAGCTTGGGCTGATTTTGAGGTTTCGATTTGGACTTTGATTTTGGGAGGGCGCTAGAGTTGGATAAAGCAACGCCATGGAGTTCGATGTTGCTGGCGTTGCGTCCACGTGTTCATCACATCTTCCACCCGTTTTAAATATCTTCTTTCTTGTTAGTCAATTTGCCCAAAGAAACGTGGTTTTTTTTTTTTTCTCTTTTAGAAAATCAAAATCCCAGGAAGAAATTCATACTTTGTGCTAAACCAAGAGCCAGAAAATAAAGTAAAAAAGTTTTGAAGATTGTAGTCCAGTAATTCATTTTCGATGGATTTATTCAGTTAAAATCCGTCGAATTAATTATCATTTCAAGCTGGCCAACAGCCCAATCTGTGTTAACGCTGAGCTATGGTTCACTTCTAAAAAAGAACAAATCAAAATCTACGGGTGGACTCTCAAAGTGTGTTGAAAATTGGGCTATGGCCCAATGACAAGATTTGGGACTCACGGTAGACGTAAAAGTAAAACGACCTTTCCGGCGGCGGTGTTGCTTTTTTTTTTATTGGCAAAATCACAGCCTCGTGATAAACCTTAAAATAAAACCCAAAAAATGGAGCCTCCCCAGGACACCTCCGAGAACCCTAACGATGTTGTTTCCGACGACTTCTCCTCACCGGAGAATACCAATCCGGAAGACCAAGAAAACCCTAACGCCACACTCGAGCCCCCTATTTCGGATTCCCAAGATGAATCTTCCGACCCCGTCCCCGACGAGCAACCCCAGAACACTAATTCAAACCCCGCCGAGCCTGGCCCTCCCGTTCGTAGACGACGCCGCAGAAAGCGTTTCTTCACTGAACTCAATGGCAACCCTTCGTTCTCGAAGAACCGTCGCCCTAGAATATCAGGCCTCGCTAAAGAAATGGACACGGAAGCTTTAATCGCAATCTCCGTGGGTTTCCCTGTTGATTCTCTTACTGAAGAGGAAATCGAAGCTAATGTGGTGTCAAGAATCGGAGGCCAAGAGCAAAGTAACTACATCGTCGTAAGAAACCACATTCTCGCTCGCTGGAGATCCAATGTTTCTGTCTGGTTGACGCGTGATCACGCGCTTGAATCAATCCGAGCCGAACACAAGAACCTAGTTGACTCAGCGTACAATTTTCTTCTTGAACACGGTTACATTAACTTTGGTTTAGCCCCGGCTGTTAAAGAAGCGAAATTGAAGTCACTGGATGGCGTGGAAAGAGCCGATGTAGTGATTGTGGGTGCGGGTCTTGCGGGTTTGGTTGCGGCGAGGCAGTTAGTTTCGATGGGGTTTAAAGTTGTCGTCTTGGAAGGTAGGTCGCGCCCTGGGGGGCGCGTGAAGACAAGGAAGATGAAGGGTGATGGCGTGGTGGCTGCAGCGGATCTTGGTGGGAGCGTCCTCACCGGAATAAATGGGAATCCACTTGGGGTTCTTGCGAGGCAAATGGGATTACCTCTTCATAAGGTGCGAGATATTTGCCCTTTGTATTTGCCAGATGGAAAGGCAGTAGATGCTGATGTTGATTCTAGGATAGAGGTTTCTTTTAATAAGTTGTTGGATAGAGTTTGTAAGCTTAGGCATGCTATGATTGAGGAAGTTAAATCAGTTGATGTTCCATTAGGGACTGCGCTAGAAGCCTTTAGGAGTGTTTACAAGGTAGCTGAGGATTCACAGGAGAGGATGCTGTTGAATTGGCATCTTGCAAATTTAGAATATGCTAATGCTTCCTTGATGTCTAATTTGTCCATGGCATATTGGGATCAAGATGACCCATATGAGATGGGTGGTGATCATTGTTTTATACCTGGTGGCAATGAGAGGTTTGTTCGAGCACTGGCTGGGGACCTTCCTATTTTTTATGGGAGGACTGTGCAGAGTATCAGGTATGGTATTGATGGGGTTAGGGTTTATGCAGGTGGACAGGAGTTTCGTGGGGATATGGCTCTTTGCACAGTTCCATTAGGAGTTCTTAAGAAGGGATCGATAGAATTTGTTCCTGAGCTTCCACAAAGAAAGAAGGATGCTATTCAGAGACTAGGATATGGGCTGCTGAATAAGGTTGCAATGTTGTTTCCATACAATTTTTGGGGTGGAGAGATTGATACTTTTGGCCATCTGACAGAAGACTCTAGTATGAGAGGCGAGTTCTTTTTGTTTTATAGCTATTCTTCTGTGTCAGGAGGACCACTTCTTGTTGCTCTTGTTGCAGGGGATGCAGCAATTAAGTTTGAAATGATGTCTCCTGTTGAGTCTGTGAAAAGGGTATTAAACATATTGCGGGGGATTTTTCATCCAAAAGGGATTGTTATTCCAGATCCTGTTCAGGCTGTTTGTACCCGGTGGGGGAAAGATTGCTTCACATATGGATCCTACTCTTATGTTGCTATTGGTTCATCGGGGGATGATTATGATATTCTTGCTGAGAGTGTTGGAGGTGGCAGAGTTTTCTTTGCAGGTGAGGCAACTAATAAGCAGTATCCTGCCACAATGCATGGAGCTTTTCTAAGTGGCATGAGAGAGGCTGCTAACATACTTAGAGTGGCCAGGAGGAGGTCATTGGCTCTGACTGACAAAGTTAATAATGATAACGAGGAAAGCAATGGTTTGAATAAATTATTTGAGAACACTGACCTGACATTTGGGAGCTTCTCAGCTCTTTTTGATCCCAATTCAAATGATCTTGGATCTCATGCATTAATAAGGGTCAAATTCCACGGGGATAAATTGGACTCGAGTTTCTTGTGTCTTTATGGCTTGATAACAAGGAAGCAGACCATTCAGTTAAGTGAACTGAATGGAGATGGGAACAGGATGAATTTGTTACATCGCGACTTTGGGGTGAAGTTGGTTGGTAGGAAAGGATTATCAAATATGGGAGAGGCTCTTATCTCACGCATCAAAGCAGCGAAATTTAACCACAACGTAGGGGACTAAGGCTGATGCTTCGGTGTTTGCCTCACCAGCTTTCCAAGCACGAGAAAGATGCTGCTGACTTGTTGGCATGTCTCACGTTTGACTTTCTTTCCATCTAACACTGGATTGATTCAAATCGTTTGTATCGGTGATAACTAATAACTAACGGTAAGTATTCCCACATTCGAAGGGGTCCAGATTAGTGAATTTCAATCTAGAACACGATTCATTCAGTTACCCGATACTTGTAATTCATTGTTAAAATTCCCTGAGGAAATGCTGGATTTCCAGTTCTTGCGTGTCCTGATTTTGTCAATTCTTCCACATCATTGTGCAGTTATTGTTGTTGTTGCATTACAATTAATTGAATTTCTTTTTGAATTTTTGTTTGTTGTCAGTATTGGCTTTGGGAATTACAAATCCCTTTTTTTTTTGGAGAAGAAACGTGGATTACAAATCAAATTAAACAAACCCCTCTTCGCCTCGTTTCACTTGGGAATAAAAAACCCCATTTTGCTTGCATTCTTTATAATTGTCAATGCTTAAAACTATTTAAACTTGGTGCCGTCAAGATTCCATTTGTACAATTGTACCTTGAGACTTAACTACTAGAGAGTTACATATATGTTACCTACATGATCAATTCGAACGTGAAGCATAAGAACGATAAGAATTTGTCCAGGTTCACTCTGTCGGAAGACATAATTGGCAGGTCACTCGTGCAAGTATTAGCAATTTCTTTAGCAACCCACATTATTTAAGTTAAATCATAGTGCCTCAAGGTTCGTGAATATTAAAGCACGACAATACTTCATCACAGCGTGAATTTCGATGTATTTCACACGATTCATTGGATCCATATCCAAAATTGCATAATTCTAATGGCCACCTCCTGTCTTACAGCCATGGAGCAGTTTGCTTGTGTATGTCAGTATTATCCAAAATTGCATAATCCTATAATTGAGGAGGTTCCAGAGCTGTCTGGTAACTCACGACATGACAGCGAATGCAAGTTTGGAAGGATAGAGATTAATCGCTGTCTCTTTCTCCTCTATATATAATAAGATCAAATTGGGTTGTTTCCAGCAATTCTGCGAAGAGGTATTGTAATTCAACATTGTAACGGCTCCCTTTGCTACAGGAAAGAAAAATGGCTGCCTCAATTGGACTTGTTCGTTCAAGCAGTTTGCCCTCCAACACCCATGCTCCAGTTGCAAGTGTTGAGGAGCAGCTATCCAGATTGAAGGAATCACAGGACACATCCTCATCGATCAGCTGCGGATTGGGAGGTCTGAAAGAATTGTACGAGCGTGTTGATGATTTGGTTCATTTGCCGCTTACCCAACAAGATCTTTGCGGTGAACAGCTAGAGGACGTGTTGGAAGGATCTCTTAGACTGTTGGATGTCTGTGGTACCACTAGAGATGTTTTCTCTCGGATGAGAGAGAGCGTGCAGGTACTCGAATCATCCTTTAGGAGAAGTGGCGGAGAATCTGGCTTGGCAAATGAAGTCAGAACTTTTATGGTCACCAGGAAAGAATTGAATACGATGATCTGTCAGTGTTTCAAAAGCTTGAAGGGAATGGATCGGAAGTGTTAAGTCAACTGTCTTGGACAAAGATTCTGAAATGGTGGCTGCGTTTAGCATGCTGAGAGAAGCTGAGGAGATTAGTCTTGCAGTGTTTGATTCCCTGCCGTCTTTGCTTTCTCTTCCGAAGCCAAGATCAAAGCTTACTGTTTTACTGCATCCAAAACGTGCATCAGGAGAAGTGGAAGCAAACGAAGCCCAGAAAGTAGACGCTGAGTTGAGTCTCATGAAGTCTGGTAAAGACATCAAACTCGTACAAGTGCAAAAAGTATTGAAGGGACTGGAGGCATTCCAATCTACCATTAAGGAAACAGAGGAGGAGTTGGAGTGTGTCTTTAGACGATTACTGAAAACCAGAGTTTCCCTTCTCAACATTCTGAACCGCTAATGTCCAAGACAATTTTGTACTGTCACACAACTTTGCTTCTCAGTTGTACAAATACATACAAAACCAATTTCAATACATTGGATATTTATCTCCAATTGCCTTTTCTCTTCCCATGCATTTACAGTTTCACAATAACATCCTCTAACTGCATTCCAATTGCTCCATATCACTCGAAATTAAAGGAGACTTGCCTTTAAGCAAGATGATCAATTTATGCATCCTGGGACATTGATTGATAAGTCTGCCTCTCCTCCTTCAAGGCTCTCCTATAGTTCCAAAAATAGTTAATTGCAGTTACTGCACAAAAGGAAATATACCTTTCCAAGATGCCTTCTACGTGTAATTATCAATGTTCTTTTGAAATTTGTGTAATTATCAATTATCTTTAGCAAATCATTTAGCAGAAGAATACGTTAATCAGGCAGTGATGATCAGGTGCACAGCCGTCACATTTCAGATTTCTGCAGTTATTATTTATTCCCGGGCAATGGGTAAAAATCTGTCTGCCATGGATGACCTTGTGTTTTTTGAAATTTTATGGACTGGTTAGAAATCTATTCAATGATTTCTCAGCAAATGATAAGTTCATTATTTATCAATATCATGCTCACGGACTGCATGTATTTCAAATCAAATCGAGCTGTAAAGATTCCTGGCTATATAGAATTGCTTTAAAGGTTCTCAACCAAAGAAAGAAAAAGGATTCCACTTGTTGGCAGATGCTAAACCATCAACGGGATTGGCGCAATTTCCTGTCATAAAACAAAACTTTTACAAAGTTGCAATATTATAATCTGGCTTCTACATCTTAATGTCTGGGGCACAGGTTAGCAGATTGATGCAGACGACTATATTCTAATTTTCTCTTCATAATATGTTACAATGATGAAACACCAGTTGACTACATGCAGGCAATGCCACATCAAGGCCAACTGAACATTTAAAATGATAAGATACCTTCTGTCTCCCGTCACCTTATATAAAAGCTTACTAGTAGGGATGGCCTGAAGATCTAACTTCGTATGTGCGCCTCAGCAATAAGTTCTCTGCTAAGAAAAAAGGAAAAAGAATGGATGCTCTTATTACAACAATGAAATCAAATTTCCATGCTCGTTCCAACAGTTTGCCATCAAAATCCCACCCTCTTGTAGCCGATATTGAGGATCAGTTGCGCAGGTTTATATCCTCAGAAGCAACATTTTCTTCTCCATCAGTTCTATGCCAGAACTTGTCTGCTCTGAAAGACTTGTTTGAATGTGCTGATAATCTGCTTCAGCTGCAACTCGCCCAAAAGGCTTTCTCCAATGAACTGCACGATAAATGTGTAGAGGACATGTTGGATGGATCTCTCAGGGTGTTGTACATATGCAGCTCATCCAAGGACGCCCTTTCTCAGATCATAGGTTGCCTTCAAGATCTGGAATCATCTTTTCGCAGAAGGAATGGTTGTGAATCCAGCCTTGCAAATGAGATAAGAAAGTACTTCATCTCAAGAAAACAAGTTAGTAAAATTGTTTGCAAGTGCTTCGGCAACATGAAGAGGATGCAGAAACGCGATGCGGCAACCCCGGAAAATGATCATGACTTTGTGGCCGTGGTTAGCATGCTAAAAGAAGTTGAGGCAGTTAGTCTCACAGTGTTCGAGTCCCTATTGTTATTTGTTTGCCCCCCAAAATCAAAGTCAATTGGCTGGTCCTTGGTCTCAAAATTGATCCAATCCAAGCGTTTATCCTGTGAAATTGAGGACAAAGAAGATAAAATAGATCATATTTTAGAAGCTCTTATCAAGAACAAGTCAGGCAAAAGCATTGATGTTACCCAAGTACAGAAGGCCCTGAAGGATTTGGAGGCCTTTGAATCAATTATTCAGGAGCTCGAAGAGGGACTGGAGTGTGCCTTTAGGTGTTCGATCAAAACCAGAGTGTCCTTTCTCAACATTGTCAACCATTAACCAGTGCCCCCTGGTCATTTTTTGATCTAGCGATATCCACTGACGACATCCCCATTCTTTTACAGGGGGCTTGTCTGTGATTTTTGCTGTATAGTTCTGTGTAAATTGAATGAGTTATATATGTACATTGTCTAGCAAGCAAGCCAGGGAAGAAATCTTTTCCCCAAAATCTCTCTTTTCTTTTATCCTTTTTCTTTTAGTCTTTTTTATACTTTCTTTTTTTCTTTTCCTGAACATCACTGATAACACATGGACATTAGGACATAGTTGCTTATTGATTTGAGCAGCTAAAATTTCGATTAATAGAAATTCAATAGATTTTATGCTTTTTGATTTAATATCAAAGACGCCCTGTAAAGTGCAGAAACTTGTAGGAACTGTTTTCTTTCCAAATTTAAAACTTGCAAGCAGAATCATCAAGCAACTTACTCCTAATATTAATGTTCTTATATTAATGAATAGATGGTTTATCGAGCTCTTAATTAAAAATAATGAAGA
This sequence comes from Theobroma grandiflorum, assembly GCA_036013995.1. Taxonomy (NCBI): domain Eukaryota; kingdom Viridiplantae; phylum Streptophyta; class Magnoliopsida; order Malvales; family Malvaceae; genus Theobroma; species Theobroma grandiflorum. The sequence goes on from CP142126.1 coordinate 24,450,652, forward strand.
TTTCTCCCACCAATTTGTATTAGAGAGCTCGATCTATTCTACAATAGCTGGTTTGCTAAGGGATGTTGAAGCAAGCAGTCCGAAGATGTTGAAATCTGTTCCATGGTCTGCTCCTGAGTCAAAGGCAAGTGGTTTACTTTTGGTTAACAAGTTGATTCAAACCAAATCTCCCGAATGTAAGACTAAGAAGCTTACGCCAATGAAGTTGAGAAGAGACCAAAATATCGTCGATGTTGTCCAAGTGCAAAACATGCTGCTGCTGAGGCCCAATCAACCTAGATAACTTAGCTATTCATACTTTTAAATATCAGTAAACGATTGTTTTCCTTGAAATTTTGTATACAAATACAGACAATTTTAAGTAAATAGAGAAAATATGTATAAGCATCGCTTCTGCTTGGTCCTAGATCCTAGAATAATTCAAGCAAATAATTGAACAGAATTCACCAAGTTGCGCTTATTAGAGATGTCAGCTACATCAGATTCAAAGTTTTAGTGAAATATTTGGAGGAATTAAGGATTTGGATACCCTTTATGTGGGAGTTACTAAGATTTTGTTCTTTTGTCATCATTAAGACAACACTTTATATTGACTGAAGTATGCTGCACCAAAATTTTTGCATTCTGTAAATGATTCTAATGGTTCTGTTAACTCTGCAGAATTCTTTATGGTCAAAACTTCTTGCTGTATGATTATTAATTAATTATTATTTTTAAGTCTAGGAGAATTTTCCGTCAAGATTAAGGCCTAATTAAATCACAAAGAAATGAAGTAAACATCATCTACCAGAACATGCTGAAAATCAATTTCGAAATTCAAAAAACAATTGAGCATGCTTATTGAAATCAATTCACAAACATCAATCGCGGATTAGTTTTGTCAGACGTAAACAGACTTTTGAACTTAAATAATGTCATGAAGCTATTAGTGCTAAATCAAGTTGATCGCCAGCTCTCAGGATTCTTCTTACTTGCTAACCAAAGGCTAAACTTGAGCTTTTGTCTGTCCGCAGGAATGAACTAAATTTGAGGAGCTAAATTTAGGGAGCCAAATATGGAGAGATTGTTCTGATCTGCCCGGCTGGTAGGATGGCATGCTATTTTTTGTTTTTCTGAAGCCATGATTTGCTTTATCCTGATATCTTTTATTAGGAATACTCAACTGAGGATGCAACAATGAGAAGACATTGCCAGGACCATCGGAAGCCCCTCCATATGATATCCTGATGAAGTCCTTATGACAAGATTCATTGTCTTCTCTCTTCCAATATATATAGCTGGTTCCTTGGTTTGACGAACTTAAGCTTCAAATCCCATTACCTTGATTTCAAGTGTTGCATATATTGCTGGTGCTAGAGAGGAAGACGGATGCAAAACTTGGTTACCGTACTCGTTCAGTCAGTTTGCCCTCCATATCTCACCCTGCAACAGCAAATTTAGAGAACGTTTTTACAGGTTAAAGGCCTCAGAAGCCTCATCTAGAACAACAGTATGCCACAAGCTAAGTGGTCTTCTTGCTTTGTACGATTATGTTGATGATATGCTTAAGATGCCACTCATTCAACAAGCTCTCTCCCATAAACGAGATGACAAATGGGTAGAAAATGTGTTGGGTGGATCTCTTAGGGTGTTGGATGTGTGTGGAATCACTAGAGATGTCTCGTCGGAGATGAAGGAGATTGTTCAAGATCTTGCATCATCTGTCCGAAGGAAAAGAGTTGGAGAAACTGGCCCTCCTGATGAAGAGACTGGAAACCACATGATCACTATCAAAACCTTGAAGGGGTTTCCAAGTGTCGACAAAGGCAGCAATCTATGGGCTACCGTTAGCATTCTCAGTGGTTGAATGCATCTTTTTTTTTTGAAATTTCATAATGCATTAATAAAAAAGGGAACTATCGTTCACCTTTTTACAAGGATTTTGCAAGGCTATGCCCTTACAAAAGATAATAGGGGTCTACCAGTACAAAATCTCCTACAATGCCCTTGGGTGATCTCAAAAGTTCCATTTGCAAATCTTGTGCATCCTATAAAAATCACCTCAAGTCCTAATTTCAATCATGACACCAAGATAGTTAAGAAAGAAAACCTCGTAACAATTGCACTTCAGCTATTCCACCAACACAACAGCACCTTGTATCGCGTTTCCTGTGCACTGCAGGCATAATGATAGTGTTCCAAACTTCCTAATCCATATGGGACAAAGCTCTGTAGATTGGGTCTTCTGCATTTGAATCTCTAACTCTAGTAACATTATCCCATACATTGATAAAGTCCTCCTTTCTACCAATACCTGACTTCGCAAGGGTATCCGCTTGTTGGTTTACCTCCCAAAGAGTGTGTTTGACTTTCCATTCTTTTACTCGTTTCTTTAGCATTTCACTATGAAGTACCCATTTCCTGAGTCTCCACGAGGTTGTCTCTGGTGAGTTGGACCACTTCACAGCATTAATGGAGTCACTTTCCACTATAAGTTTGTGGGAGCTTCCCCATCTTGAAGCTGAGAACATTAAAAAAGCTTCCCTTATCACTAGAATCTCTGCTAAATTTGAGTCGCCAATGCCTATGGGCTTTGAAAATGACATCATTATCTCCCCATTGGTATTTCTTAGTAATCCCCCAATACCTGCTTCTCTCGGACAGCCTCTTGCAGCGCCGTCGACATTGAATTTCAACACCCATTCATCTGGTTTTTCCCACTGAATTGTTGTTCTGCTCTTTTTTATGTTTTTTATGCAGGCTCCTACTTTTGGGGCTCTAAACGTGTCAATGATCCTGTTGTATTCTCTCGGCCATCTTGCCTTGGCCCATATAGCCACACAAAGTTTGATTAGATCATATAGCTGTTCGGAATCCCACACTTTACTATTAAAAACAATCTCATTCCTAAAAAGCCATATTGACCACACAATTGCATAAAATGTCATTTTCCACACTTGAATCTTGCCTTCCATGATAGCTGTCCCATTCCAAATTCTGAAGAGGGTAATCATGTCATTTGGCATAACCCAATAGATATCCCACTCCTTACACCACCGTGACCAAAGTTTCTCATTGCAAAGTGGATAGAGTGCAGCATTTGTATTCAACAGCCCACGTTTAACCAATTCATCCTTGACGGCAACATTTCCTTGCAACATTTGCCAGACAAATATTTCAACTTTGAAAGGGACCAAGCTCGCCCACACACCCTTCCACATGCTATGATTACTACTCACATTAGTCAAATGTTGTTTACAGAAATTTTTGACAAAAAACTCACCAGATGAAGTGCCTTTCCACACTAAAGTGTTAGGTAGTTCATCACTTAGTTGATAACCCTTTAAGGTTTCCATGAGCAATCTAAATTGTTCCTCCTCCCACCCGAACAATCTCCTTCGTAGCAATATCTCCCATCTCCATTCATTTTTATGCTTGCAACCATACTCATGAATTTTTCCCGTCTTGTTGGAAGATAAGGTGAATATCCTCGAAAACTCATCTTTTAGAATGATTCCTTCAACCCATTCCTCTGACCAAAAACGTATACTGCTGCCATTGCCCACCAGCCTTCCCAAGTTGTTTGTAATCTACATAAAAAAGGGGTTAGTAGGGGATAGGGGGGGTGTGATTTTTTTCCATGTGTTTGACACTCTCTTATTCCTCTCAACTGACGGTAAAAGACTAGTAGGATCATCACCATTTTTCTCAATAATTACTTCCCTCCATAAGCTCGTTTTCTCTTTCCCATATCTCCAAAGCCACTTTGTTATGAGTGTTTTATTTTTCAATTAAAGATCAATGATCCCCAAACCCCCATTCTCTTTATAGTTGCACACTTTTTCCCATCCAACATAATGTAACTTCCTTTTGTCTTCTGTCCCACTCCATAAAAACCCTCTTTGAATTTTTTTCAGCTCATTTTTAACCTCGATAGGGATTTGGAAAAGTGACATATAGAAGATTGGAAGGCTTGCCATCATCGATTTTAGTAAAGTTACCCTTCTTTCTATCGAAAGAATCTTGGACTTCCATCCTGCTAATCGATCTTCAAATTTTTTAATGACTGGTCTCCAAGTTTCAATAGATGGATTACTTGCCCCCAATGGCAGGCCTAAGTAGACATTAGGTAAAGTTCCCACTTTACAAGAGATACAATCAACCCATCTTTCCACAGTTCCGTCCTCCACCCTTATGCCAATGAAATTGCTTTTCATGAAGCTGACTTTCAACCTCGAGGTGAGTTGGAAACATCTGAGCAGCCTTTTGATATTAATCAAATCACCAAGCCTCGGTTTGCAGAAAATCATAGTGTCGTCCGCAAATTGAAGATGCGAAATCAATAGACCATTGTTCCCAACTTTGATTCCTTCAAACAAGTGTTCCTTTTCTGCTTTATACATCAATATGCTAAGGGCTTCAACAACCATATTAAAGAGAAAGAGAAAAAACAGGCAGCCTTGCCTGAACCCTTTTCTCATATGGAATGGATCGATAGGGACTCCATTGACTAAAACTGCGACTCTAGCTGTCGATATGCACTCCTCCATCCATCCCCTCCACTATTTCCCAAATCCCATCTTAGACATCACCAAGTCAATAAACTCCCAATCCACACTATCATATGCCTTTTCGAAGTCCACTTTTATCAAGAGACCACCGTTCTCGTCTTTTTCAGCAAATCGATTATTTCATTGGCAATGAGCGCGCAATCAAGGATTTGCCTCCCCTTAGTGAAAGCAAATTGATTAATCCCTATGACTTCTCCAACCACTTCCCTTAATCGATTTGCTAATAGTTTGGCCACAATCTTGTGTAAGCTTCCCATTAGGCTGATTGGGCGAAACTCATTTAGATGGGTGGGATTGGGCGTCTTGGGTAAGAGAGTAATGAATGAGTTATTGATTCCTTCTCCCAACTTTCTTGTTTTAAAGAATGTCTCCATAAAGGTCATTACATCTTTTTTTATCACATCCCATTGGCTCTTAAAAAAATTGAGATTGTACCCATCAGGCCTTGGGGCTTTGTTCCCGTCACAATTGCAGATGGTGTCCCAAACTTCTTCTTTAGTGATTTCTCTTTCAAGCTGAATCTTGGATTGTTCACTCAACTGTTCAAAACCACAATGAATATCTTTTAATCTCATCACCCCTTGCTGTTCATAGAATTTTTAAAAATAATTAGCCACTTCTTTCTTGATCTCTTTGGGACATTCATAAATCGTCCCCTCAATATTGATTTTGCCTACAGAATTACATCTTTTCCTGACTGAAGCCATTGTGTGGAAAAAATGAGTATTCTTATCACTTTCAACAGTCCATCTGACCCGAGACTTTTGGTGCCACTGTCTTTCTTGCAACTTGTAAACATGCTAAAGTTCTGCTCTCATCTCAATGACTTTCTTTCTAATTCCTTCATCGTTCACTGATTGTTGCCATTCCAGAAGTAGCTTTTCGAGCTTGCCTTCCAATCTATCAATTTTCTCTTAAGTGTTGCCTAAATGATCTTGCTGCCATTTTTTTAAAACAAATTTCAGTCCTCTTAAATTTTTTCATATCCCTCTATTCCATGTTTCACCTTTTTCAATCGATTTCCAATACTCTTTAACTGCTTGATGGAAGCTATCTTCACTCACCCAATGATTAAAAAATTTAAAAGGCTTGGTCTCCCAATTATCAGCTCTCATTCCCAATAAAATTGGCACATGATCAGATAAGAAAACTGGAAGGCACTGCTGCATCATCCAACTATTTTCCACAATTAGGCTTGCATCAACTAAAAATCTGTCCAAGCGACTAAAAATAGTTTGCTCACGATAATTGCACCAAGTGAATTTGCTACCAACAAGAGGTAGATCCACCAACCCCACATCATTGATGAAAGAATTGAAGCTTGCAGCTGATCTTTCAATATTTGCTCTCCCTACCCTTACCTCTTCTCCTTTGACTGTGTTAAAATCTCCCCCTAAGCACCACACTTCTTCAAAATTTCCCATTTCTATTTTCAACCTCTCCCATAACACCCTTCTCTCAGCCTCATCATTGGGGGCATAAATATTCTCAAAACCACATTGCAATTGAGACTTCCTTATTGTACCCATTAGTAGAATAAAATTTTTTTATTCGACCAGGTTCTCAACTACAAAAAACTCCTCATGTCAAATGCTTACTAACCCCTCAGCTAATCCTTCAGCTGTGACAGCATGCCCACAAACTTTTTCTCTACTCCATAACCTTTCGTAAAAATTTTTATTAACCTTCTGCATTTTTGTTTCCTGAATAAATAAAAAATTAGGTCTATGATTCATAATTAATTTCCTGATCGCTCTTTTCTTTTCTCCCCTTCCCAATCCTCTAATGTTCCAAGACAGCACAATCATAAAGAACGAGATCACAACACGTACCTAGCGCCTCACAAATCTCTACTTTCATGATCCTTTGTTTTCCTTGCCTTGGTTCCACAAGGCCTTTATTACTGCATCACGATCCGTTAGGAATTCCAAGCCAACTCTGTTACTTCCCAAGATGCAATTGCCTCATTCCAATTAACATTGTTTCGAAAGGCAATTTCTAACTCTGTCTCTAATGCCTAACCTTTTTCCTCTTGATCTTTTTGTCCCCTCTCTAAAATCCCTCTAATGTTCCTCCTTATTCTACTTCTTTTGCTTACTGTTGATTCCACTTTCACTGACTCTGTTCTTTCATTGTCTTTGCTTGGCCATGGTCTAACACTACCTTCAACTTCACAGAGTTTCTCTTTTCTTCTTTCTCTTGCTTCACTCAGTCTTTTAGTGCAAGGACTTCTTTCGAAATTGTTTGGGTGGTCCTCATCGCTCATCGCTCATCATTCCCTGTCTCTCTACAAAGTCGGTTCCTCTCATTCTCGTCTTTTTCGTTACCTTACACTTCCCTCTAATAGTTCTTCCTTTTTTTCTTTTTTATCTTCTTCAACCTTTTCTTATTTATAATTTTAACCAGCTCTTTCAAATTCATGTGGTTTTCAAAGCTTCTTGTTGCCCTATCTGAAGCATTTTCTTCAGTGAACGACTCGATTTCCCTCCCTATTTTCCCTGTCGTTGACCCTATCTTTCTTCCTGATTCTAACTCATCCTCATTCTGACAGTTTTCATTACCCTTCTCCATATCATCACACTCTATCTTCTTCTTTTTCTTTTCCCTATTCTTTACTTCTTTCTCTTTTGTTTCCACCACTGACCGACCTTTAGCTCCCTTAATCAATTGAGTTCTGTTTTTCTTTTTGTTTCCCATTTCAATTTTGACCCATGAACTCATGGATCCCAGAACTTGGCCTTTTTTTACTTGATTGTGACTAGCCCTTTACACACTAGCCCATCAACCATCATAATCTCATGGGCTTCTCCTATCTCTTCATTCTGGCCCATTTGCCTACTTTGTGGGTCTTCCCTATACTTGTTCATCTTTTTTTCCTTCTCTAAATTCTCATTTTTTATGACAGCCATCTTTTCCACCTCCATGCTTCCCATTGTTGAACCTTCCTCTATTCCTCGGGCCACTCCACCATTGGAATTTCCCTCCCCTTTTTCATACACTGGAGTAATTGGTATTTCTTGTGTCTTTTCACGAAAGTTCTACATGACCTATTCAAAAAATGGAAAAGAGTGCCCATGACTCTGGATTTCTTTAGCCTCTTGTTCAAATCTAGCATATTTGCAGCTAATTTCTTGAACAAAGTCCTCTTTTGTCTTATCTCAATTTTTTTCAAAAAACGAGTCGTTGTCCCTTTCCCCCCACCATGACTGGATCTCTGGTGAACTGAAATTTTCCTCCACCACTTCTTTCCCTTTTTTCATGGTTAAAATCTGCCTCTTTATCTCGACTTTCTCCACGTCGACAATGAAAGCCCTTAACATAATGATTTTCCCATTAAACTGGATTTGAGGATAAGCTGGGATTTTATTTTTGCTGCTTACTTCAACTTGAATAAGAGCATGATCCAATCTATCCTTCTCTGTCGCTGTCAACCCTGATAAATTTTCCCCAACTATTGCCCAATGCTTTAAATAATTTCATGCTCCATAGGTAGATTGGGATTTCCTCCACTTTGACCCAAACCATGTAGCTCCTTGTTTCAATCTCTGCACTCTAGGGAGATATGGAATCAAAACACAATTCAAAGATTTCTCTGTATGAATCGAGTAGGATTTCCATTTCGTCTTTGTCCCCAAATATTACTAACACGTTAAGACCTCCAATCGGCCTTACTCTTGCCGTGACTCCCTCCAAAAACATAGCACTCTGGACTGCTTGACATGATAATGATTTCCTCATCATGGCTATTGCGCTCCTGCTTAACCATTGGAGTTCGTCTACTGCGATTGACACCTTAACACTAGTTTGCCCTACATTCACAACATTCTTCTTGGAGTTTTGGTTATATTCCACTGTTTTCACCTCATGATGCTCCCTTACTCTGTTCCCTTTTGCTCCTGTAAGGACTTCCTTGTATGAACTTACAACATTCCTTTTTCCATCTTCACGTTGTTCATCATGGGGTTGTCTAGTATTGTTGACTAACCTTCCCCTCGGGTAGTCTACTTGTTTCACTTTTAGTCTTCTCCCGTCCAGACTAATCCCCGATCCATATCGAATGGCTTTGAACATTTCTGTCTCATGCCTGAATCGAACAAAGGCATAGTTACTACCTCTGTTTCTCCTTCCATGAGGTATGAAGACGTCAACTACCACGCCGAACTCGTCTAAGCTTGCTTTCACTTCTCTCCATGATAGTCTGTAACTGATGTTGTCAACAAAAACAGTGAACAAGCTTCTTCTCCACCTCTCTATACTACCAGGATGATCCCTTCCTGAACCAAAGGCAAGATCAAGGCTAGGCCCTTGGTCTTTGGTTTCAAAGGCAATGCGACCGACTCGTATAACATGTGACGGACTAGAAGGGCATATCAATGAAATGGAAGAAATGAATTATGTCCTGATTGCCTTAACCATCTGGAAGCTACGCAAAGCAAACAAGCGTTGAGCAATTACAGACTTTGATGAAATAGCTGGAAGCATTAGAGTTGAGTATCCATGGCCTTGAGGATGGATTAAAGAGAATGTTCAGGCAGCTTGTCAAAACCAGAGTCTCCCTTCTTAATATTTTGAGCCAGTTGGAATCCAATATTCTTTGTCACAATACATAGCTAGATCATCTCCAGTGGCGTCCTAGTTTTTCAAGAGGAACTGCCATGTGATTTTTTCCCTATATCTTGTAAATTATCCAACATTATGTACATATGATTTATCAACACAAATTTAAGCTATAATTATCCTGTAATTGATCTCATATCTTCTCTCTTAAACCTGTAAAAAGCTCTGATGACATTTGAATTCAGTAACAAGCTTTACATTGATTTCATGTAGTGACGAAACAATATAAACCTTTTCTCTTTTTTCAACACGACCATGCAAAAAGGTGAAGGAGAATATAAACTTTCGCTGTTGGCCAGAAAACAACACTTTGCCTGCATAAGCATCATTGAGCCAAATAACATCTAGATTGGAGATTGACTAAGGTGCAGAGTCAGATTTTTCTTAACCAAATTTACTTCATAATTACTAATATCTCTGAACTGTTTTTTTTTTTTTTGGGTTAAGCCTAATCTCTTAATTGGTTTGATCGTTAAGACTTCAGGATCGTTGTTATTATCAGGTTTGTGGTTGCAGGCGATCCTCATTGGGCCCAAACTGAACGCTCCAGAAAAAATTGTCCAAAGTCGGTGACGGGGGACCATAGTAATCATAGCAATTTGAAACCAACCCAGACCTCAGCCTCCCCTCCCAAATTTCCACGAAAACGAAAAACGAAAAAGGTTGGACCATGGGCAATAATTGGCATTCGAGTTTAATTGGTCGTTGGGCTTGAAAATGATCCAATACTGAAAAAGTTGTTAACAGTGACACATCACCAAACAAAGGGAAATCCAGTGGTTATATTGTGCATTTCTCGTATGATCAATTGAAATTGAAAAGTGACAACACTGGAAACGATTGTCAGAAGAGCTTGAAGCATTTCATAAATGCGTAAGAATGGTGTGGAACGGTGGATGCCAGCCTCGCCTTTCCTTTCTTTTGCCCTTGTACTAATTCAGAGTGGGTTAGGAAGGAGATAAATAGCTGCGGATTTAGGCGTTTAGCAGAACATGGCTTACCTCACTGCACACGTCTTTTAATGCTGTAGGGGCCCAAACAAGCCTCAAAACAACTATCAGTTGCAACTCGATTGGGCCCGATCGACAGTGACTACCAGAAGGACCACCGGCTCATTAAGCAATCCCAAAAACTTTGCGGAACTCTCCCACGTCCAAAAGCCCGCACAGGCCACAGCCTACCCTGCATTGCAAGCAAAAGATCAACATGTAAATGGAAGTCAGGTGGGTTTTCCTTTTTTTTTTTCCAGTGGGGTGTGGAGAAGAAGTAGTGCTTCGACGTCTGATGGGGACGTATTTTCTTGTAACATTCCCTTTGTCTCAACTTCTTTCGCTATTTTCCCATTCATTCTCACTCCCAAGTAAAAGACATTTTCTATCTGGAGTTCCCTGCATAGCACTCGAGGTAGGCTGGAGGTCCAGTCTATTAATCTTTGATGACGCAATGCTTATCAGGTGAGATGGGGATAAATTCCCGAGCCCATTGAATATGGACTCTCCGTGATTAGCTGGATCCGACGAGACATTCCTCCTGCAGACAAAAAAAAAAATCTATCTGTTGTAACGTGTGGACATTCCAAGTTTTGGTACAGTCGTCTTTAAATTTACATGATTTTACATTCTATTTCTTTATCTTTCAGCTCTGTGTTTACCACTGAAGGACACTGTGAAAGGTTTCATATTGTCAGTTTTGATGGGTACCTAACCTAAACGCGTTGGATGAAAGGTGTGGTGGGAAATTAAAATTCATGGGATTGATAAACATATGATTATGATTATAGTTTCAAACCTTACGCAGTGAAGATTCCATAACCATTTGTCCAGTTTAGAGAAAACATTAAGCTACAAAAAGGAAAACATGTCTGTAATCATTTGGGGTCCAAGCAAATAATGCAAAAGCTGAATTATATTGGTCCATGATATCATCTCGGGCAATCATGTAGGCAACTGATAATAGAAAAACATGTTTAATGGTACATTAAGGGTTTTAAAATGTTAAAATGCAAAGAATAAAAAGTAACAGTATCAGTGATAAACGAAGGAGAGGAAGCGGCATGATGCTGATAAAGACAGATCAAAGTCGCTGACATGGAAAAGTTTTACGCGCACTGGCGAGGTCGCTGGGGTTATATAGATAGGCCAGAGTCCGGATAAGGAACGCGTGAAGTGGTACCCAACACCAAAAACCAACGATGCCATTCACCAACGGAGAACTAAAGTACCAATCTGAAGGCTCAAAGAGTTTGCCCTGCCTTACTGTTACTACTTTTTACTATGCTACTAGCACTTAGCTATTGTTTTTTTTAGCCTTTTCAAAATCAAAACAGTACACTAAATTGAAGGCCATAGAAAATTGAGAAAGAAAGAGATACAAGTGGGAAATCGGGAAAAAATGGAAATTGCAGACCTCAAACGTGACCTTTCGCGGATTGCTAAGCCGCCATGATTAGTTTAGCTATATTCAGGCAACTCATCATTCCGTGTCAGTATTCCCTCTCTCCAATCAAATTGAAGATTTCTCTCTTCCAGTAAACAGGGAATTAAAAACCAAAAAAGAAGCACAAGGGGAGTAAAAAATATAAGAAAATTCATGAATTATGGCTTTTGCTAAGCTTTTCCGACCACTCCTGGTAGGCTGGAAGTACTTCTTTCACCATTTACTATTCAGTCGTATTCACTGTGATTGAGCAGAAATTTTCTTTTGGGTCCATGATTTTTGAACCACTGCACATGAATTTAAAAAAGAAAAAGCTTTGACAAAACTCCATAATGGAATAGTTACCTCCAAACTGCAATAGCTTAAAAGGATGTAAGGAAGAGTGTGAGAAAGAGGGGTAGAGCAGAAACAGCAGGCATGGAAAAGAGACTAAAAAGCTGCTTTTTTTTTTGTTTTTCCTTCGTGTTCTTTTCCTTGTAACTTTTACAGATTAGCATATGACAAGGCAAACACCACTTGCTACTTGCCATTTTCATCCAACACATGGAGTTAACAACCACCTAGCAATTTTTGTTTTTCCTTTTTATACCAAGGATTTTTTCTCCTTTCTGTCCTAGAGTAACACGGTACATACAAAACTTGAAAGGAGGAACCCTAGCTAGTTGCGTACTTACATTTGCTGATAGGAAAAACCATAAAAAAAGAAAAGAAAAGAAAAAAACGAACGAAAGAGAGACCTTTGTCCTCTTTCTCTAATTAACGAGCAATTTCAGATTGCAAAGATGAATTCAGCTCCAATTGTTCAGCCTCCCACCTGGCCTTAGCAACAACTCCATCATGCAGTGGCACGTATTCCTATCCAAAAAAAACACTATCCTAAGGTCTCGGAGCAGATATATACTACAATAATTTAATAAAGAAATAAATACTACTGCTAAAATGGACCCAAGAATTGAATAATAGACCTATGATTATATGCCATGAAACGTTGGAAAACAAAACCCACCTCAAGTTTTTGGACAAGTTCTCTTGCAGTCGGAGCGGAGACAACAATACTACGTTGGGATGGTCTGATGAATCCATCATCCACGGCTTTGTCCAAGAAGGTGAGCAGAGAATTGTAGTAGCCATCCACATTAATCAAGCCAACCTGTTGTCAGGATGTGAAATAAAAGTTGGTATGGTTTTAGAAACCAGTTTAAAGCCAAATAGATTCATGATGAGATATTAAGTGGCTTTACAGGCTTGTCGTGGATTCCAAGCTGGGCCCATGTTATGACTTCTAATAACTCTTCCAGAGTTCCATATCCACCTGATCAATTGAAAACAAACAATATACTTAAGCAAAGCATGATCAATTAGAGCCATTAATTTTTAAGGGAGAAGGATTGAGACTTGAGAGAGACCTGGTAAGGCGATAAAACAGTCAGAATGGCGGGCCATCTCAGCTTTCCTTTGGTGCATGTCCGCAACAGGTTTGACCTCTCCTACTGTTTCCCCTGTTATCTGCTTAACGAAAACCAAAAGCACATTTCTGCATTATGGCTTAGTGACGTATCAGGAAAAAGTGACTATTTAGTTTAAGATAGAAGAAAAACCAAAAGGAAAGATTTTGGACCTCTTTTCTCATCAGAGTTTTGGGGATAATTCTGTGGATAAAATAAAGAAAATCAACACCAAGAAACAATTCAGTAACCTGCAGAAGAAAATCAATTTCCAGTCAGGAATATAGATGGAAGATATGTACTCGTACCCTAAAACATGTCCTCCACCTCGGTGGACCTCCTGAGAAACCAATCCCATCAACCCGACACTTCCTCCACCATAAACAAGATCCAACCTCCTGGAGACCTTGAGAGCCAAGAAAGTAAAACCCAAGGAAGGAGCTTAGTTACAAGTTGTTAGCAAAGCTGAACGAAATGAAAGGAAGAAAGCATTGGAGAAGAGAATATATATCAGTAGCAGCTTTTGATCAATTCAATGATGTATATGGTGAGGGGAGTACCAGTTCCTTGCCCAGCTCGAGGGCAGCTTCACGATAGCAGTTTCGCTTGCCGGTGCTACTTCCGCAAAAGACACAAACCCTTTTGAACCTGGAATTCACCGCTTTATTCTCCTCCATATCTCCCTTTTTGGTGTGTATTTTTCTTTTTCTTTTTTTTTACTGCTCTTTCTATTTGATTGATTTAACCTAAGGCTAAAGGTAAAGGGTATTTTCCAAAGATTCTTGAGGCAAAGGAGGACCCAATACCAAAAGAGGAACATGGAACTACACCATTTATAGGAGCTCAAGTTGTAGCACTGACAACTTGTTACGCGTGGAATCCTGTTGCGCCACGTGGGTCTCCGAAACCCGAAAACTTTGCTTTACCAAATTCGCCGACAGGATTCGTTTTTTCTTAACCTCTCATATTTCTCTCATTCACTGGCTTGATTCCACGTTGCACAACATTTTCCTTTTCAAGCGAGACAGAGATACGCCGAAACAATTTACAGTGTGTTTACAGACTGTTAAGTTTGAAGCAGGAAGTGTAAATTTCCATTAAACTGCTCATAACAATATGCAGAAGTGTTGATCAATGATATTCATATAGAAGGGATTAGACCAAGATCTTGTCTTTTGACATAGCTAATTCTCTGCGGAGACTCCTGCGTAGTCTAACAAAGACATTCTTGCATTTGCTATCAATTTGGTTTCTCTTTTTTCTTTCTTTCTCTTTTTTTATCTCATAAATTCTTTTTACTCTTCGACAGATTTCCAAACTAAAATCAGTTCAAACAATCAGTCATCACCGATGCGGTGCAAGAAGCAAAATGATGCAGGGCAGACAGGTATGGCACCCGGAATTGGTTAGAGTTTCCCCCCTTTTCGAAGCCCAGCATGGCACCAAAATCAATGCTCGGAACAATATGACTCACGTGCATAATTGGCCATTATTTTTGGGCAGCAAAAGGACATTGCTCAGTCTAATAATATTGCCATTATTTTGTCTTAGCTGTCTCTTAAAGCCATGCATGTGAACAGAAAGAGAGGGCACCAGATTGACTAAGTATATGTCTTGTATTTAGTCATCGTACGAGCTATAGCTCTTGTTCCCTTCTTCCGCGTTGATTTCGACTAGGAATGTGAGAATAAGTTAATCAGATTTCTTGATCACGACCTCGAATGATTAACATTAAAAATAAAACAGCCACATGCAAAATCTCCGTAAGGGGACTACTTTAAACAATTTTTTTTCGTTGATAAATTGAGGAAGCAACGTTAAACTAACGCTTGGATCTGCGAGCCAACTGGTGCGAGGTGATAGGTGGCCGCCACAGGGGTAGCTGGCAAACTGGAGGGCCATTTTGTTATCTTCAAATTTGACCTTTGGCTCTTTTTAATGCTCACGAGGACTCTCTTTCAAGCGTCAACTGGTTCCGTACTATGACCAAACAGCATAGCCAACACGTGCAAAGGATAAGATACGCTTGGTTATCCGTGCAAAAACTTTTCGACCGACAAATTTGGGCTTGTAACATTCTTTTTTTGTATTTGTCTTGCATCTCAATTCCTGCTTAAACCAGAATCAATCTAGTAGTAGCTTGAAAGTGAAACTGTTTGGTTTGAGAATTTTGCTTGTAAAATGAATTTGGCAAAGCATGCAGAGATTGCAGGCTTGCATCAAAAACGAATTTGGTTCCTTTACGGGAACGAAAATTACTACATCTGTCATTCTCTCATCTTACCGACAGATATGAATCAGAACCCAAACCAGTATTATTAATCCACGGAAGAATTTTTATACGAAAAGTAGCATAGTCGTCATTTTCTTCAACAAAAAAAGTTCTTCGGTTGAATAGATAGTTGAAGAAATTAATTAATAGTAGAAAAAGATGAGAAAGTCTTATCCTTAGCATGATTTTCAACTTTTTGAGCCATTCAGTCAATCGTAGGGAACCCTCCTCTTGGACCTACACTCCCAATTTCTTCCACAGCTTCGGGTTCACCAGGGCTCCACCCCAACAACCAACAAATTCTGATTTTTTAAGGAATATTAATCAAACTCCAGCAATTATTAATTAATTCCCATTTCCATTGTTAACCACCGCTTTGTTGGTCGGGTCAAAACGGCAGAAAATTAATGACGGCGGTAAATTTATTCTTCTACCCCGATTTTTGATTTTCCGAATCAAACAACCAAGTCTTGGCCATATGTGCACAATTTGTCAAGGGTGATACGACATCAGCTTTCTTTTCTTATTCTTTTCCACATATGCAAGTCAAATCTTATATAGATGTCTTCAATTCTTCACGTCAAGTTGTTGTAAGCAAAGCTCTTAACCAAAGTTTTGGGACAGTACTCTTCAAGCTAAGCCAGAGGACTGTGCCAATGGATCATGTTCTTAACCATGTAAACACCTCTTTATTTCTTTTTCAATTGTCAGACTGCTGTCATTTTTATCCA
Source organism: Theobroma grandiflorum (assembly GCA_036013995.1). Taxonomy (NCBI): domain Eukaryota; kingdom Viridiplantae; phylum Streptophyta; class Magnoliopsida; order Malvales; family Malvaceae; genus Theobroma; species Theobroma grandiflorum. The sequence goes on from CP142126.1 coordinate 24,466,703, forward strand.
TCCGTGCCAGAAATTGCGTATGAATTTTGATCCAACATGTCCTCACAATAGGTCATCTAGTTTTCATGATTTTTCTCCCTGAAGATCAGAACAGACTCATTCGTTGGACCTGGCTGTGGTTTTTTTTTGTTACGTGTACAACTTTTCCAACAATTTCTTGACAGGAAAATGACCTTTTGTTGGACCTTTTTGATTCCCGGTTGCATTACAACCTAATAAAGTAGAAATTAAAATAGAATTTTTGTAAACATTTGTCCCAGGGCCTCCCCCTGGCCTTTTTCTCACTCTCTCCCTCAAGGGTGCTGATCGCTGACTCTTGGAGAAAAGTTGTTAGATTAAGCTTTTTGGTCGGTAATGATGGCTCCAAATAAGTGACATGTCATAGGCAAACATGGGATAAGCAAGGCTGGCTTGATTACCGCAGCGCAGGCAACGGTCTAGTGTTGGTGCCTAACCTCTTTTCAAGTCTTAACATTCTAATTTAGACCACCAAATATTTTGTCAAACTTTATTTTTTTTATTCGACATTTAATCTCCTTGTAAGTTGAAAAGTAGCCCACACTCGGACTTCTTGGAGGAAGCTTTTGAGTTCTGACCAGGTAATTTGGATAGTGGGAACTTTGCAAGTAGGTAAACACATTCTCAATCCAACTTTTGTTGAAAGAAAAGTACTATAGCAAAAAGTTACATTCCCACTTTCTCTTAATTTGAAATGACCCAACATAATTAGAATGATAAAAATTTCAAAAAATTTAATGATCTTATAAGTTATAATATAAGATTATATCTTCATTAACCTTTATCAAGAATATTCGAGAATGTCTTAAATTTAAATCTCAAGTCTTTAATTTTTTACAAACTTAAACAAATATGTTTACTTTAAACACAGGTATTTACGGACAAAACCCACCTTAAGCTCCCTTTTTTTTCTGTCGCGGTCCATCTTTTATTCCTTGTTTTCTTGTGCAAATCAAGCATATATTATATTTCTCATAGTGCTGGGATGAAACAGTTTAACATCAGTATGAAGAAATTATGAGACAAAACAGTGGAAGAGCCAAGTTATCAGCCCGCTTACATGTATCAAGTGGTTCTTTATAGCTTATATCTTACTTAAAAGCAAAACCGAAAGTCATCAACACTGAATTAATTAAGAACGAGTAGGTCTTTTTGTTTTTCTCTTGAAATTTATAGCCGAAGTGCATAGCTGAGTCAACACTGACACAGGTGTAACGCTTTATATTTTAAAGCATAATTAAAATGAATGATAATTCACATTATTACGAGTTAAGACCTACTAAAGCAGAGTTTATCGAATTGCCACCACCCGTTTTGCACTGCTTATTCTCACGTAATAATTTGCTTGTCACATGAAGGTGGTCTGATGCATCAATGATTTATTTCAGAGAGAAAAAAAAAGAAAAAGGTGATATGATCTTGTTTTTGTAACTTTGGATATGATTGGATGTTTCGCATGTATAAACTCATTATTCAAGCTCTTATACAGATATCATGATTAAAATCCACTCGCCTTAAGCATTTAATTTGTTAAATTAAGGCTAATAGTACTAACTTTTAGTTATATTTAATATTTAATCATACATGTATGTATATATGTGTGAATATGTTCTTTTTCATACACTATTTGTGTGTATATCATAATCAAAAGGATCGATCTAAGTCATCCGGATATATCCAAAACTCCTTTATGTCAATTTAAATAATATTTAAAAGCTTGGTATATTATTTTTTAAAAGAGATTTATTATATATTATTATTATTGAAAATAATTTGTTTGGATCACTCATTTCAAAGTCCATTCGATGAGTTGATACCCACTGATACCAGACCTTACACCCACGGAACATGTGGATAGGCTTTGACACTGTTATCTCTATCTGATAGTAAACGTAGGCTTACAGAAAACCAAAGCCCAAAAGTCCGGTTTAGAAAAGAATTTCAAAATCCGAGCTCGGCTGGAATAATTATCAAACAATTTTTCTTTATATATTTTATATTAAAATATGAGATAAAATTACGATATAGATGTTTAATACTTTTTAATATAAAAAAGTAAAAAAAATTATGAAAATATATTTATAATGCTTTAAAAAATTTATTTACAAATATTTAAAAAATGAATTAAAAAAAAAAAAGGAGAGACGGACAGGCTGGAGCTAGCCTCTGACCGATCTTCAACGAATAATAGCTAGGGGTAATGCAGCAAACCAATCTATAGAGTTGAAGTGAGTTTGCCATCTGCGCCATCGTTGCCATTTGCAAAGTCATCTTATAGTGCATGGCAGCATGAGCCAAATTAGAACACGTAAATAAAGACCGTAATAATTATCCCAGAAAATCACATGTTGTCATTTTCCTTTTGGCCTGCAAAATCCAATTCCATGTTCCCCAATCTGGAAAATTATGGTTAATAAAACTACAAATCCACTGGGTTTCTTTCTACTAAATTATTACATTCTCCCAAATAAATTATATATATGAAGGAACCTTCACAAAAATCTTCTTGGAAGTTCCTCACCGGGAGTGTGAATCTTAATTTAAAATTTTATGTTGTGTTCATGGAAAACACGACCATGCACAGTACATACTACCAAAAAGGAAAACAACAGAAAAGAGTGTGTAAAAGGGGTTCTTGGTAATAGGGAGAGGAAGCGTTGCAAACAAGTAAAGGATGTACCGGAAATGACGGAGAGGAAGATTGGAGCAGTTCCTGAAGTACCAAATGTTGTGGCAGGTGGAAGATGATAAGAAAAGAATAAATGTTCTAAGTGAGAATAGGTTAGAGAGAAAAACTTTGACTAAGAGTCCGGTAATTCTGAAAGTCTCCAGAAGCGTTCCTTTTGAATTGTGAAGACTCTATATATAATGTCAAAAATAACGGTTACAAGAAAAGGTTTTAATATACATAATGAATGATACCATTAAGGAGAAATTTAATATTAGGTAACCGTTATTGAGAATTAATATTGAGTAACGGTTAAAAACTTATTATGTGATTATTGAAATAATTATATTTAATAAGCCTTGCTCTCAAGTAAGAGCCAATAGAGAAGAGTTGTACTTAAATAGGTACATGATAATAAGGTATATGTGAACAGGTATACGAGAACAAGATAAAAGAGTGAAACACTTGTACTTCAGGAAAAGGTTAAGAGGAAGACCTCTTAACTACCTCCATATCTGAGCCATCAAGCTAAACTCTCCGAAACATCCCAATATGAAAGTAACCCGTGAATCCTGCCACCTATTTCGGATTACTTTCACTATCATCTACATAAAATTGTTATTCTATGTGAAGTAGTTGTTCTACTTGTATTAATTATTTCACATGGAGTAATGCTATACTTATTTTACTTGTTCTGCGTGAAATAATACTTCACTTGTAATAGTTGTTCTCATTATTTTTATTAAAAATAAGTATTAACCAAAATCGACTATCTACATAGTGACATATAAAAAAGACTTCCCCCATTTTTGCAACATCTTGTCTATTCCTTGTAAGAATTGAACACAAGCTGGCATCCTTCCCTCGTGCATGCATTCTTATCTATACCAGTCGATGTCACCAACAGCATTATCTTAACAACTTTGAAAATGCTGCTTTTTCTCAATCCCAGGCGGAAAGTTCCTGCAGACATTTGGTCCCTTAGCTGTTATCAATTGTTCCCAGTCCCTACTCTGGAGGCTACTTCATAGTCCTTTTCCTCGAGATCTGAGATCCAATTTAGGATAAGTTTGTCCTGTTGAATCAATATAAAGCCATGGTCAAGAGAGGTTATTGGCCTTCACTGACCATCAGCCTGTATCCCCGCTCAAATTCTTCTCAGAAGATACTCTCTTGCTTCTTTGGTTGACAATGGCAAACCTGAACTTCAATGCTCTTAGAGACTTACATAACTCCGCTAATGACCTCCTTCACTCGCCGATTGATGGAAATGGGGATGAATCAGGGAATGTTTGGAATAATTTCTTCATTCCTCAGAAAAGAACCTTACAGAACCTTTGTTTATATACAAGTCTGTACAATGAAGAAAAATGGAAAACGACAAAACAACTGTGTAACTAATCTAGCAATTAAAGAACAATTAACGGTAACATTGTTTAAAAATGATACGTTGTCGTTTGTGGCTTGTTGCTGTTGAGTCTTCAGCCACTACTTCAATACGGTGCGTTCTGACCTTATTTAAAACCTCTATTTACAGGCAGTCTCGTCCCCTGTATACCACAGCCTTTCATACTTATTCTTCTGCCATTCAACTCTTCAATCTCCATGATATTTGACACTCCCCCTCAAGATGGACAATGAATGTTGTGAATGTTCATCTTGAATAGTAATCTCTTGAACTGTCCAGGCTGTAAAGCTTTTGTGAATGCATCTGCCACCTGTGAATCTGTTGATACATGAACTGGTTCAATTATACCACTCAGAATTTTTTCACGAATGAAGTGGCAATCAACTTCTATGTGCTTTGTTCTTTCGTGGAAGACTGGATTCTTACTGATATAGATTGATGACTGATTGTCACAGTACAGTTTTACTGCAACCTTTTGTTCAAGTCCAAAATCTGCTAACAAACCTTTAATCCAAATAACCTCACAGCAGGTGGTCGCCATGGACCTATATTCTGCCTCAGTTGAGCTTCGAGCCACTACTTGTTGTTTCTTACATTTCCAACTTACTAGTGAATTTCCAATGAACACACAGTAACCGGTGACAGATCTTCTGGTGTCAGGACACCCTGCCCAGTCACTATCACAATAAGCTGAAATCTTCAAATTTGACTCTGCTTTCATCAGTATACCTTGCCCAGGTGCTGCCTTCAAGTACTTCAATACTCTGCAGGCTGCCATATAATGTTTTCTACCTGGTTTATCCATGAACTGAGAAAGAATATGAACTGCATAAGAAATGTCAGGCCTTGTAAAAGTTAAATAAAGAAGTTTTCCCACTAACTGTCTGTACTTGGAAGAATCTGCCATTTCATCTTCTTTGGTTGCTTTAGTTAACTTCACATTATAATCAACAAGTCTCCAAGTAATCCATATTCTTGTAACAGATCAAGTGTATACTTTCTTTGGCATATCGAAATTCCCTCTGGTGATCTTGACACTTCTAGACCAAGGAAATATTTTACTGTCCCTAGGTCTTTAAGCTTGAACTGTAAGCTTAAATGTTCCTTTACTGCTGTTGCAGCTTGAGTGGAAGTGCTGCCAATTAAGATATCATCAACATATGTTAGTAGGGCAATGAATTCACCATCAGCTGTGTTCATAGTAAACAATGAGTAATCAGACATTGACTGTTTAAAACCATATTGAATGATGCATGCTGTTAGCTTAGCATTCCACTGTCTTGAGGCCTGTTTAAGTCCATATAGAGACTTATGAAGTTTGCAGGCTAATTTTGATCCACTCGGATGCTCCCCCTTAATTATGTAACCTTCTGGTATCTCCATGTAAACTTCTTCATCAAGGTCTCCATGTAAGAATGCATTATCAACATCCAGCTGGGATAATGTCCAATTCCTTGCTGCTGCAAGTGCAAAGAAAATTCTGACAGTGGATTGTTTAGCTACGGGACTAAAAGTCTCCTGATAATCAAAGCCAGCAACTTGGCTGTACCCTTTGGCAACTAGTCTTGCCTTGAATCTTTCTATTTCACCTTTTGCATTCAATTTGGTTTTGTACACCCACTTACAGCCAACAGTATGATAATTTGCAGGCAATGGTACTATACTCCAAGTGCCATTCTCTTCTAAAGCCTTCAGCTCAGCTGCCATTGCATCTTTCCAGTGTGAATGAGATACTGCTTGATGGTAAGATATAGGATCCTGCACCTTTGATAATGAAATGGTATATGCTTTATGTGTATTGGACAACTTATGTAATGAAATGAACTCTGATATAGGATGTGAAGTGGTGGCATTTGTGTGAGAAGGCAAATCAACTTGGTAAGCTTCCAGATATTTTGGTATGGTTCTTGTTCTTGTGCTTTTTCTGGTTGGTGCATTTGAGTCAGTGTTATGGTCTGGCTCAAGTTGATTTGTGTTGTCATTGTTGGACAGATCAATGTTTGATGATGAATTGCTAGAAATGTCATCATTGCTTGATGTGTGGAGTTGTTCTGTGAGTGGTGAAGGTTCTTCAGAACATAATTCAGGTTGGTTCTGGTTAGGTGAATCAAAATTCATAGGATTTGTATCAAAAGGGTCAAATGGGGCAATAGGCACACCATGTGTTTGATGAAATGTGGAATTCTGTCTATCATGGTTCTGAGATTGGAAGGGAAAACTATCTTCATGAAAAACAATATCTCTGGACACTATGACTCTATGTGCCTCAAGATCATACACTTTGTATCCTTTAACATGGTTCATATATCCTATAAAGACACATTTATTTGCCCTGCTGTCGAACTTCTTCCTATGTTGTGTTTGTGTGGAAACAAAACACAAACATCCAAAAACCTTCAAATGAGTAAATAAAGGAGGCCTTTTATAGAGTATCTCGTATGGTGACCTATTTTGCAAGACTTTGGTAGGCACCCTATTTATGATGTGTACAGCAGTTAAAACTGCATCCCCCCAAAATTCAATTGGTATGTTTGACTGGTGTCTTAGGGCTCTAGCTACAGCCAAGATGTGTTGATGCTTTCTTTCCACTACACCATTCTGTTGTGGTCTTCCAACACAAGACAATTGATGATAAATACCATTTTTGTTGTAAAATTCAGTAAGTTCAAATTCCTTACCATTATCTGTTCTTACACATTTTATAAAACTATTAAACTGTCTTTGAACAATGTTAGCAAAAACAGGTATGATTGATGAAACCTCTGATTTGTTTTTCATCAGATATATCCATGTAAACCTTGAAAAATCATCAACAATGGTCAGAAAGTACCTGTGACCATTTAAAGTGGGAACTTCATAAGGTCCCCATATATCTACATGCACTATTTCAAAAACTGTTTTGGTGTTTTGAACATGAGTTGGAAATGGCAATCTTCTTTGCTTAGCCTTTGGACAGACTTCACATAGCAAATCATTTGAACAATCAATTTCTGGAAAATTTTGATGCAATACCTTAATTCTTTCTATTGGGGCATGTCCCAATCTAAAATGCCAAAGGTCAAAGTCTGTGTATCTTGAAGAATTTACAGCCAAAACAGAAGAATTCTTAACAAAGTTTTTAAAACAGAAATGAGAAAGATCCTGTTCAACTTGGCTGTCTTGCATGACATAGAGCCCTGAAGACCCCCTAGCAACCCCAGTCACTCTCCAAGATCGAAGCTCCTGAATTACACAGTAGGAGTTAGTGAAAAATAGACATGAATTCTGTGACTTAGTCAACTCACTTACTGATAAAAGATTGAAGTTAAAACCGGGCACACACAAGACATTCTTCAATGTTAATAAGGGTGTAACTTTAACCATTCCAATATGAGTGACAGGTGCTCTACCACTGTTTGGTAAGTAAACAAAATGATCATTAACTGGCTTTGCTAGAATGAACCTGTCTAAAGAATGACAAATGTGATCCGTGGCACCAGAATCTAAAATCCAGCTATTTTGTTTAATCACAAGATTACTGATATGTCTAAAGTTATGTGGCAGGTTATTTGGAGTATCAAAACAAGGCTGGTTGGAAACAATACCTGCAAATGCTGAGTTAACCAAGGATGGTTTGCTTTGATGATTATTTGGTGAAGAGACCTTACCATCATTAGAAGTAATCCCATTCTCACTTAAAAGATCCATGAGCTTGCTGACCTGCATTTTGATTGCTGACAGTTGGGACATAGGACCATTACCAGCTGAATCATCCTCCTGTTCTGACTGTGTTCCTTGCCATTGAGTGTCATTTGAGCTTGTAACACTGTTTGCCATTGACTTCCCTTTTCTGAAATTGCCTTTAGACTTAGTAAACTTGAAGTCCTCAGGAAATCCAACAAGTCTGTAACATTTTTCCTTGACATGGCCCTTCTTCCCACAGTGTGAGCATTGCAGATCTTTCCTGCCTTTCTTGCTTAAGTCTGCAGCTGTCAGCATAACTGAAGATTCCAATGGTGGCTGTGCTTGAATCATCAAAGTCCTCTGACCTTCCTCCCTTAAAACAAGACTGTAAACTTTGTCTAAAGTTGGTATTGGATCCATGAGAATAATTTGTGATCTCAAGGCAGAAAAGGAATCATTCAACCCATTCAAGAATCTGAACACCATATCCTTCTGGTACTGATCATTATAAATCTTGAAGCAATTAACATTACATTTCCCGCATTGGCAATGTGGCAAAGGTCTAAAACTCCTCAACTCTTCCCAAACTCCTTTCAGTTCTATAAAGTAATTATCTACTGTCCTTGTGCCCTGAGTTATACTTCCTAGTGTATATTGTAGGTTGCATACTCTAGTGTCATCTGGTTGGGCAAAGTTTTGTTTGAGGGTGTTCCAGATATCCATTGCAGAATCCATATAAAACACTGTTGATGCTATAGGCTGTGTAATTGATTCTAAAATCCATGCTACCAATAGATTATTACATCTAATCCAGCAAGGGTAGATGGGATCTGTGACTTCAGGTTTCAGTATTGTGCCATTTATAAAGCCTGTTTTATTCCTGATTGATAATGCAAGCAGAAAAGAACGGCTCCAGGCTACATAGTTGGTTGTGGTCAATTTGGGGGTGATCATGACTGATCCTGGATGATCAGTATGATGTAAGTAATAAGGTGATTGTGGATCTGCCACAGGGGATATTTGGAAGTTTGATTCATTTGAAGTTTGTGAGATCTGATGGGTTGAAACAGTTGCTTCTGACATGATTCACCAAGAAATCTGATGCTAAGAAGAATGGGAAGGAAATGATAAGAACTTACTGAGAATCTGAACGATGGTGATGAAGAATGAAGATAGCAGTAGACCAACAGCTACTGTGAGAGTCTATGAATCTCTGCAATGAATCTTCAGGAGCTTCACCTGCTTTGATACCATGATGGAAATGGGGATGAATCAGGGAATGTTTGGAATAATTTCTTCATTCCTCAGAAAAGAACCTTACAGAACCTTTGTTTATATACAAGTCTGTACAATGAAGAAAAATGGAAAACGACAAAACAACTGTGTAACTAATCTAGCAATTAAAGAACAATTAACGGTAACATTGTTTAAAAATGATACGTTGTCGTTTGTGGCTTGTTGCTGTTGAGTCTTCAGCCACTACTTCAATACGGTGCGTTCTGACCTTATTTAAAACCTCTATTTACAGGCAGTCTCGTCCCCTGTATACCACAGCCTTTCATACTTATTCTTCTGCCATTCAACTCTTCAATCTCCATGATATTTGACACCGATAATCAAGCGAGCGCTTGTTCACCAGGGGCAAGAAAAATGGGTTCATTAAGTCTCGGAAGCATCTCTGAGAATGCTGGATGTTTGCGGCATTTCCAGAGATGTTCTGTTGCTTGTCAAGGAACATGTGCAAGACCTACAATTTACTTTGCGCAGAGTGAGCACCGATGAGGCAGACATTGGAACCAAAATTGCAGTTTACAACCGGTATGCAAAGAAACTAAAGAAAGAGACCCTGAAATGTTTGCACTCGCTTAAAGGGATGAGAAACAAGTCTATCACTTCTGACATACTATCACCTATAGACGACAATCTCATGATGGTAGTCGATGTGATGAGAGAAGTGAGAGTGACAGCTATATCCGTGGTGGAGTCACTTCTGTCCCTCATTTCCATACCCTGGCTAGAGAGAAAATCAGCTAAAAGGTCTTTCGCCTCAAAGTTCATACGATCGAGTTGCCAGAGCTTGTACGATATAAGCGATGAGATGGCACTGCAAAGCGCAAATAAAAGATTGGAGGCAGTGGAAATAACCATCGAGGATCTCGAAGCTGAGCTAGAGTGCATGTTCAGACGTTTGATCCAGACTAGAGTTCTACTTCTTAACATACTTACCAACTAATTCAGAGGCTATAACTTTTCCTTTTCATGTTAAGTTGGCAACTCATGATTTGGTAATCATTGTTTTAACGGTTTGCTCATATTGAGTTGCCATGCTACAGCTTGGTAGATAACCAGATTTAGTCATCGATTGAACAACCAAATGTAAAATTCTTTGATTCTTTTCAATAATATAGCGCAGTCCTAATTGCCAGTGCATTCCTTTCTTTCTTTCTTTTATCAGTTCGATTACTTGTTGAAATTAGATCTTTTTTCTTATGAATTTTTCTGATTTTTTTTTTTTTTTTGGTTTCCTTGCCATGTGAATGCTCCACTATATCTAGTTGGAGAATAAAACGTTTCTTCTCAAATGCGTTATGTTGAAGTCCAACTTGCTATTAAATTTGGCACAGCTGCTAGATTCTCTCATTTTCAGGAATCTCCTCCTCAGCTTCCAGCAGTGTTTGAAGCATGCTAATATCTTAAACAAATTAAAATTTGCACGCAATGATTTTTAGAATGGTGTGGACAAGGCCTCGTTGGATGCCCAAAGAATTGATCTGAATTATGATGACAGCAATGAGAACAATCCATCATGCAAACAACTGATGCTAATCAGGACTGAAGCATAGGAAACATAAAAATCATAGGTGGTTCACTGTTCCCTGATTAAGCATGCCATGGCGATATGAATCTGGCTGCATCGGTTTAATTTTTTCCGTCTGTTCAGTGTTCATTGGACAAACCAGCGTAGGACCAGCTTGAATTATGCTTGTAACAGTTCGGAAATTGACAACAATTGAAGAATCCGATTGTTTAATCTCAATTGTCCAGAACAATCGATTCGCATGGGCGCTGATCTGCCCTTTTGTCTTATTCTTCTTCTTATTGACCTTGCTAAATCTGTTGCGTTAACATCTAGACAGTAGTTCAATTTAGAATTCTTATGTATCTTTCAGATCAGTTAGGGTGACACATCAAAGGCATAGAATCTTTAATATAACTCCCTGAACTTAGACAAACAGAAAGAGGCGGGTCAATGCTCATCGGTTGGGCCAAGTCCAAGAGACTTGTGACTGAATGGGCATTTGTTATTTAACCCATTAAAGAGGGAGGTGAAGTCTCATACTCAAACTGGACGAGGCAGCCAGCATTGCACTTTCAGCTGAACCAAGTCCAGTATTCAGGGCTATCTGCAAGTTCATTCTAGGTGAGGAACAATAGAAAGTGTTTGAACAACAATACCCCTTTAGAGCAAACTTGAATCTCAACCATTGTCCAATCAAACTGGTAATTTGCTTTCTACATGGCAACGGAATGGTAATTTTGTAGAATAAGGCACAGCAATTTACTAGAATAGACTAATATAAAGGTACTTCAAGTGACCCTAAATCTACCTTCAGCTGAATAATGATAATATGAAAAATCAAGGTAAGAAAGAAAGGAAAAAAAAAGAGGTGCGCATAAATACATTCAGAAAAATCCATGCTTACAAAGAAAAAACCATGCGTTTAACTACAATGTTGTAATGGAGTCTCATATTTTATCTCATTGTGCTTAAAATCCCTTTTCACAATCACTTTATTGAATCAGAAGTAATTAACACAAGACATCCAAAACGGCATCTGCACCAGCAACCGCTAATCAGATATTCTTCTTCAGGCTGCAGCTGAACACAGTGCCAATAATCACTGAAATTGAAAACAAGTTTCTTCAATTTCATACTGCATTCTTACCATATGAATATAAATATTACCTTAACAAGAGCTTAAGAAGAGTACGATAACAAACTATATGCACATCTTAATTGGCAGCAAACAAATAAAAGGGGGCAAAACATGACCACTAATCACCAAATGAAATGAATGTTAATCTCCCAAGACCTACGTAAGTGACAGAATAGGCAAATATAGAAGTCAAGAAATAATTAAATAACTAAAAATGCCTTCGCAATTCCTAGGCTTAGCTCTTCCCTAGTCTTCTCTTAGTTATAACCCTTATGCATACATATGTAGATGCCATCAATTACATAACTAGAGTGCCAGACCATAACGCCTTCAGTGAGGTAGACTTAAAGCACAGAATATATAGTCGCATATCTTTTGAGTTTCATAATGAACTCCTACTACAGCAAAACTAAATCAGATTATACAATACTGAAACTACAAATTTGTGTGAAGCAATCACATAAAAAGAAAAACAGTACCTAATGCTTGTCTCCATGGCTGTGAGAATGGTCATCATGTCCCTCCCAAGGGTGTCGCCAACCCTAAGAGACACATAACCAAAGTCAGTCTAAGACAAGAAAGCAAGTTACTGAAAGTAAGGACTTGACTATCAAGAATGCAGAAAAGAGTTACTTCGTACCAATACTACGGGACCATCTTGCTTAGCCCTGTACAAGACCCAAAACCTGAAACACCAAATTTCAAGAACCTTCATCAAATCTAACAGCGTTGCAGTAATGGATTTACAAATGCTGGCAAGAACGTTCTCTAGCTATTATCTATCGTTCAGAAGGATAATTTAGAAACCACATATTGGAAGCAAAAATCAAAACTGAGTTTAACGGAAAATATACATGATCCTTGTTAAAAAAAAAAAAATTCCAGCCCAACCAAGCAAACCAGTGAAACCCTAGACATAAAACCCTATGAAAATAAAATTAATTCAACCAAATTCAAGCCTTTACTGTACTATTCTTCAGCAAAAATCCCCGGTTCTCAATTTACCCAATGACTTAGAATAAAAGCATCATTCATTAAACTAAATCTAGCAAAGCAAAGCTAGCGGATCGGGATTATACTCAAGCGTATTTCATATAATTAACCAATTTAAAACCGCAGATTAATGCAAAAGATGACAAATCAAGATTCAGATGAAGTTAAAAGTAAAAGAAAATAGCAAAAAAGATTACCACATGATGGCGCACAAGCCCTTGCCGGTGACGGTATGCCATCGCTTTGGGTGGTGCAAAGTTACACCTTTGTAAGTCGTGCTCCCTTCGTGGCCTCCTCCCATCTCCGTTCCTCTCTGTCACCGAACCCTGAATCACCAGAAATGGTCCAAATGTTCGACCCCGAAATTGTTCTGGATGAAACTATGGAGTGGGCTGCCAGTTGCTTTGATTCGAACGATCCCAACCGTTGGATTCTAATATGATCATGAATAGCAGCTGAGGGCCCGATTCTTATATCTGCTGGACCGGATCCTAAAATCGCTTCTGATACTGGGCTTTCAAGTCCTTATTCTCACGGACTAAACAGAATTATGGAAAGAAAGCCCAACAAAAATAATAATTTTTCTCCTTATTTGTTTTTCTTCTAAAGGAATAAAATGTAACATAAAAATCAAATTAAAAAAATTCTGCAACTCATTTTCATTTTATTTGTATAATAATTCATAGTAGTAGTAGTAGAATTTTTCTTTGGGTTGATAAGTGGAAAATATTTTTAAAAGCAATAAGATTAAACATCAATTTTGTTACTATTAAAAAACTATTATCAAATATTGAAAGTTTGGGAATAGAAGACGAATTCAAAAAAATAATAAAAAAGAAGAAAGTAAAAGTAATAAAAATCACTGGAAAATAAAAAATTAAATATTTGATTGGAATTCCTTAATTAATTTGAGGATTTAAATTTAAAAAATATAAGTGATTTTTTTAAATACTCTTAAATTATGTCCAAAGCTATTAACTTATTCTGTCTCGCAAAATCACGTGGGACAGGCAGTAGTTATAAATATTCACAATTTATTTTTAATGCTTTCTTACATTTTCAAGTTTGGGTGAAGTTTTTTGCCGCTATACTACTAATAAATACAATATGTACTAAATGCCTAGAACTCAATTATTGCATAATTGAAAAGCTTGCATTCATTGAAACAAAAGTAAAGAGGTGTACATGTTACCAATGCAGAAAAGCAGCTATTCATAATTTGAATTATTTGAATTTTATCCAAATTTTGTTAAAAAACTCTATATTTAACTTAATTTTGGATTTAATGGTTTTTTTAATTTTCAGATACTCATTGATTATGTCCGGAATTTGAATAAAAGTGTGTAAATAGTTAATTCGGTTAAAAATTTTTTAACAGAATGTGTTGTGAGAATTAATTGAATTGATTAATCAAATTAAATTGATTGATGCAGTTAAGGATCATATTAATCAAAAATTTAATACTATTACGTAAACATAAATGTTATAATATATGTATAATATATTTATATTATCGTATAAACATATATGCTATAATATATTTTATATTATTATATATGCTATAACTTATAAATAATTTAGAGATAAATAGACTAATTCGAATGATCAATAAATTTTTATCAAATTGTAATTAATTAAATTAATTTATTTAATTATATTTTATTTTTGAATTATTCGAATTGATTGAACAGTTTTAATCAAAATTTGTCCATTAATTTGATTAATTAAATTTTAACTGAAAGTTGCCAGATTGTTGTTTTGTACTTTGGGCACATGCCCTGACTGCTCATAGTTGCTAGTTACTAGTTACTAGTTACTACACTTCCTCAAACCCAATCCAAATTCAGCTGCGAGGAACACAAAATGGGAAGTGGAGGATCACACGAGATTCATGACCGCAGACAGTGCGACATGACATAAGCACATAAGTTCTCACGTGCCCAAAGACTCAAACACGTTTCTCAATTGAAGTTTTAAAATATCAAGAACCACTTCCAAATTCAGCCGAATAGTCGTAAATTCCTTCATACGATCAGCGATCAAAACTTCGACTTCTGACGTTTTGTCCCATTGGACGATTCTGATGTTGCCACGAAAGGCTTCCGACCACGGGACAGTTCTCGGCAACATCTACAGTCAAAAGTCAAAGTAGCTCAACTCACAGGCCGACGGCTCGTCTCTTTACAATATAAAAAATATTCGATAGCCTTAGCCACCTCTCGAGGTGCGACCTCAAAAAATCGACAGGAAAAGTGAACGGATCTGAACAGTGTTAGAATCTTAGAGAACTTGAAAACCATGGCGCAAAACATCAACTCAGCTATCGATCCGAGGAGCGGCTTTTGCAGATCCAACTCAACCTTCTACAGCAAACGCAAGCCTATTCCTCTCGCGAAGAACGATTCCCTCGATGTCACAACGTTCATCTCTTCTCGTGCGCACCACGGTAAAGTTGCTTTCATCGACGCCGGTACCGGTCGCCAACTCAACTTTTCGGAACTTTGGCGAGCGGTTGACTCGGTTGCCACGTGTCTTTCCGACATGGGAATCCGGAAAGGCCACGTCGTCCTGCTACTTTCACCAAACTCCATCTATTTCCCCGTCGTTTGCCTCTCAGTTATGTCTCTCGGCGCTATTATAACCACCACCAACCCCCTCAACACGGCTGCTGAAATCGGAAAGCAAATCGCCGATTCAAAGCCCGTTCTCGCCTTTACTATTCCCCAACTCCTTCCTAAACTAGCTGGGTCCACCATTCCCATCGTGCTTCTAGATGATCACGCGATCAGTAATGCTGGCCAGGCGAAGATTGTAACAACTTTACATCAGATGATGAAGACGGAACCGAGTGGGAGTCGAGTCAGGGACCGAGTCAACCAGGATGACACGGCGACTCTGCTTTATTCGTCTGGTACAACCGGAGCGAGCAAGGGAGTGGTTTCGTCTCATAGAAATCTGATAGCGATGGTACAAACAGTGCTAAACAGGTTCAGTCTACAAGAAGATGAAAGGTTTATCTGCACCGTTCCTATGTTTCACATCTACGGCTTAGTAGCGTTTGCCACTGGGCTGCTGGCGTCGGGATCAACGGTCATAGTTTTATCGAAGTTCGAGATGCACGACATGCTATCAACGATTGAGAAGTATCGGGCCACCTACCTCCCTCTCGTGCCGCCAATACTCGTAGCGATGGTGAACGCCGCGGATCAGATACGGAAAAAGTATGATTTGAGTTCGTTGCATTCGGCGCTATCGGGTGGTGCTCCACTGAGTAAGGAAGTGATTGAGGGGTTTCTGGACAAGTATCCAACCGTAAAAATTCTTCAAGGGTATGGATTGACAGAGTCGACTGGGATTGGTGCGTCAACGGACTCGTTGGAGGAGAGTCGCAAGTATGGTACGGCGGGAATGCTGTCACCGAGCATGGAGGCTAAAATTGTGGACCCGGATAGCGGTAAGGCTTTGACGGTCAATCAGACGGGTGAGCTTTGGCTTAGGGGTCCCTCCATCATGAAAGGTATTATATTATTTGTCTTTTAATGGTAATGAAAAAAAAAAAGAAAAAGCCCCTTTTGCTTTCCCCTGTTCTGGCCTTTTCTGTAGGATGCTGGTATATCTCTCTGGAAGCTGACCAGTAAAGAATTAGTAAAATGGATAAGAAGTCTTTGGGAATTTGTTTTATATATGCTGCCATGTTGAACGCGCTCTTTTCTTTATATTTGTATTAAATGATTTTTAAAGGGTTTGGTGGCTGAATTTAATGGTGAGAGTGGTGACAGTATTTCAGGGAATCTGACTTGGAAATGCCTGCTGACTGTGGTGATTTTGATGGTGCTGCCCCCACCCAAAATTACTAGAAGCCTCTGTTTTTTGCAAATATATATATATATATTTGATTCATTTGCAGGTTTCTAAAGGTTAAAAGAGTTATCAGCTTATACCTGTGATACATGTTATACATGTGATTCATTTCCTAAAGGGTTTGTACTTTGCAGTTATTTGCCTGTACTTCAAGTATCGTGGTGGGCACTGAATTAAAAGAAGTATGACAATGATTGACTTACTCTGTTTCTATCTTGAGAGCCTATGCCAAAAATTTTGTAGTATTAATTGGAGATGTAAAAGGTTGATTGAGACTTTAAGGCACGAGATAGACCTTTTCATGACATTTCCTATTCCATTTTTGGTATTCGTTGATAATCTTTCCCTTTCTTTGATGCTTAATTGGTGACCTGTCATTGTAGGCTATTTCAGTAATCCAGAAGCAACGGCATCAACTCTTGATTCAGAGGGATGGCTGAAGACTGGAGATATATGCTATATTGATGACGATGGTTTCATTTTTGTAGTTGACAGATTGAAGGAGCTGATTAAGTACAAAGGCTATCAGGTGAATGAACCCCTCCTCCCTTCCCCAAAATTGGCCTTTCTTTGTATTTAATCATTGTAGAATTGAGGATGAAACTATTATGTAAAATAATGTACACAAGATGGTTTTTAAACGTTGGTTTTATGTTCTCATAGATTTGTGGTGATTTGGCAGGTTCCTCCTGCAGAACTTGAGGCATTGCTCCTTACCCACCCTGAAATTTTAGATGCTGCGGTTATACCGTAAGTTTTCCTCTTCACTGATATGTATGGCATTGAAATTCTGGTTCTTGTACCGAGACACCCTGCCATTTCCTCTGTTTTTCTTGATTGGAAGAACATATATATTTTCTCGAAAGTAAGAGCCCAATTTCACACCTCTATCTTTGTGTCTCAGTTTTCCTGATAAGGAAGTGGGGCAGTTTCCAATGGCATATGTGGTTAGAAAAACCGGATGCAATTTATCAGAGACTGCAGTCATGGATTTTGTAGCCAGACAGGTATGCATGAAGAACTAACCAGGGAATGCAATCATTTACGTTACTTTCCAGAAATAAGATGCTTTAATTCACGCATAATTTCAGCTGCTATATGACATTATGCTGCTAAATCCACAGGTTGCCCCATACAAAAGAATCCGGAAAGTGGCATTCGTAGCTTCAATCCCCAAGAATCCATCTGGCAAGATTCTCAGGAAGGATCTAATAAAGCTCGCAACCTCCAACCTATGAGCGGTTCTGGTTTAGGCTTCCGTCTGGACACAATCGAAGAACGGTAGTATCGATGGTTCTGTTAGCATAATTTTCCAATTCATAGCCAGTTTTGTGCTGTAATGGAATTTCTTTGATTGTCTATCAGAACTGAGTTAAGAAAATAAGAGCTATGCCATTATCTTGTAGGATCTTCGATCATCTATCTATGTCCTATATGATAGCATATGTACAGCAGGATTTAAATCGAAATAATATCAAAATTAATTAAATTTTGTTAATTAAAGTTGGTTTTTTCCATTTTGATATTAATCATTGAATGGATAGTTTATTTAACTATTTTCAATCAGTTTTTAATATTTAAAATTTTCAACCGAATTTATTGAAATTAATGAGCAAAACGATCAAGGATAACTCTGCTGTTACCGAATTCAGCTGTTTATGGAAATGGCTACCTTCTAAGGGGCTGTTTGGTTTAGTTTTTTTCTAGTTTAAAAGTTATTATGAAGTTTTTATGAAAAATAATAGTTTTTAAAATTAAACTAAAGTTATTTGGTAAATTTTTTTTATAAGTTTTTATTTATATAAGTTATAATTTTGGTTAAAATTATTGTAGAGAGTATTTTTTTTTAAAAGGGTAATATTGTAGTTATCTTTAATAGGTAAGGATATTTTTGAAACAAAAATAAAAAATTTTCTTGTATTTTTAAAAGAAGAGAAGAAAAAGTTTCTCATAGGAGTTTTTTTTTAAACTTTTTTTAAAAAAATTTTACTCTTTAAAAAAAAGTTATTTTTTTTTAAAAGTTTTTCAAAATTTATGTTTAATTTGACTTTTACTTTTAAGAAGTACATAAGTTAAAAAAAATTAAGCCAAACAAGCATTAAGTCAGTCGGGACGAGATTATTATTTGACAAAATAAAATAATATTATATCAAAATATTAAAACTAAATTTTTTTATTGTTTTACATACTGCAGTCTGAGTCTATCCTAGTAGGTGGCCTTCCGTGGGTAAGGGGTCAGCTGTTAAAACATTTAAACTCTGTGGGACTTGAAAGTTATGAGCCTGCCACCCAGCGCATAATTGTGCGCGTCTATTAATTAATACTAATAAATGAATTAATATAATTAGGTTTTTTGGCATATGCATTACGTGGCAGCGGAAGGAAAAGAAAAGGATGGATGATGATTTGGAAATAAAAAAACAATTGACAAATAGAACAGAAAGTTATTTATTTTAAAATTTTTATTGAAAAATAAAAGGACATATATAATATATTTTTATAATATTTATTTTAAAATTGAATTGATATAATTTGATTTATAATATTAAACTTTATATACATAACTTAAAATTACGGATATATTTATCAGGATTGTACAGCAAAGATATCCATAAAAACAATACCACAACATTAAACAAAAATCACAACAACAAAAATTAAATTACATAATAAAAGTCTAGAGAATAAATAATTGTATCAAAAGAAGATATCACTCCGACAAGTTTTAAATTTGGAATAAAAATCTTCTGTTACATACAATTTTGTCACAAAGAGTAAAACATGTTAACTGGATAATGATTAATAGTATTAATTTTGTTAACATTTATAACTGAATACAAATTAGGTTTTTGCACAAATGGCAGTAATTGAGTATGGAGGTAATAACGTGGCATTAACCTGAGTGCGGACAATGATGGGGGAGCAGAATTATTATTATTGAAATTCACGTGTCTAAGGGGTCAAAATCTTATCGAAAAATACAGGAGATTTAATATTACAAGAAATTCCTGGACTGCTTAATTTAATTCCATTGACTGTGAACCAAGGCGAGAAGTGTCCCTGCCTACTGCTGTCAGGAACGAGACGGCATCAGCGACTCTTACATCTCAACTGCTCAACTTAGTGTTTGCAATAAACCATCATTAGCAACCCAAGTACTGTACTGCGCCGAAGTCAAAGCAGATCAAGAAAAGCAAACTGAAAACCATGGCTCAGATTACCGACTTAAGAATCGATCCAAGGAATGGCTTTTGCTCTTCCAATTCCACATTCTACAGCAAACGCAAGCCCTTTCCGCTGCCATCCAACCGCTGCCTTGACATCACCACATTTATTTCCTCTTACCCCCACCATGGCAAGACCGCCTTCATCGAAGCCGCCACCGGCCGCCACCTGTCCTTTTCCGAACTCTGGCGAGGGGTTGACTCGGTTGCAACGTGTTTGTCTGACTTGGGAATCCGGAAAGGCCACGTCGTTCTCATCATCGCACCGAACTCCATATTCTTCCCCATCGTTTGCCTCTCTGTGATGTCTCTTGGCGCTATTATAACCACCAGCAACCCCCTCAACATGCCTCGTGAAATCGCGCTACAAATGGCGGATTCAAAGCCTGCCCTCGTCTTCACCACCAGCCAACTCGTCTCAAAACTTGCTGGATCATCTCTCCCCATCGTACTTCTCGACGAGCAGGAGATCATTACCACGATCGAAGCCAAAATAGTTGCAACCATGGATCAAATGATGAAGAAGGAACCAACTGGGAGCCGAGTCAGGGATCGAGTCTACCAGGACGACGCGGCCAGTCTACTTTATTCATCAGGCACAACGGGTGTCAGCAAGGGAGTCATATCATCTCACAGAAACCTCATGGCGCTGATGCAAGCATTTTCATGCATGGCCAATCCAGACGAAGAATTGCAAACGCATATCTGCACCGTTCCCATGTTCCACATCTACGGCTTCGGAGCTTTTGCCATAGGGAAACTCACGGTAGGATCAACGGTGGTGATTTTATCAAAATTCGACACGAACGAAATGCTGTCGGCGATTGAGAAGTACCGAGCCACGTGCCTCCCCCTCGTGCCACCTATACTCCTGGAATTGGTGAAAGGCGCCGATCAGATACGAAGGAAGTATGATTTGAGTTCGTTGCAATCGGTTCTGTGCGGCGGGGCCCCGCTGAGCAAGGCACTGATAAATGGGTTTTTGGAGAAGTTCCCAACGGTGAATATTCGTCAGGGGTACGCGTTAACCGAGACAACAGGGTTTGGGGCGTCGATGCATTCGCCGGAGGAGATTAGGCAGTATGAAACTGTGGGGCTGTTGACGGCCAGCCTGGAGGCCAGAATTGTGGACCCCGCCACTGGTTTGGCCTTGCAGGTTAATCAGACGGGTGAGCTTTGGCTTAGGGGCCCCTCCATTATGAAAGGTATTTCCTTTTAGTTTTTTTTTTTTTTTCTGTACATGAATTATCTCGTTTGTTCTTTTTTCTTCTTACAAATTGGTTGCTTGTAGTGGAAGAGAATTATAATAGAAATTTAAGTAGTGTATTATTTAATTGTTTATAAAGATTTTAGGTATACTTTTCAGGGTGCAATGGTCAATGTCCTTAACTGTTCTTTTAACAAAAAAAAAAAAAATTTCTTGATACGATTTGCTTGCTGAGAAGTCCATGAAATCGAATCGCACGAAATCTAATTTAAAAAGCTATTGATTGCTGTTGCTGTCAACCATACCTTACATTAATCATAGAATGTGGAAGACTATTAAAATGAATAAACAGTGATATTGCTAATCACTTAATCGCTTTTATTTAATTTCAACTGATCACATTTTTTTGGAATGTTATTTGCCAATTGGTTTTTACTCGGTTATCCTGAAAATCTTTGGTGTGTTATCAAGCAGGCTTAACCCCAACTTGTTAATCACAGCATCAATAGGCTTGCATAACATTCCTGCTTGATTTTTCTTTTTTTGGTTTTTCCTTTTTCTTTCAGTTTCCTTGTGTTTTCTCCTCTTGTTGGTTCTCAGTGGCCTGGTAGTGTAGGTTATCTTAACAATGTAGAAGCCACAGCATCAACTCTTGATTCGGATGGATGGTTGAAGACTGGCGATCTTTGCTACATCGATGGGGATGGCTTCCTTCACGTAGTTGACAGGTTGAAGGAAGTCATTAAATACAAGGCATACCAGGTGGATAGAACATTTGAGTTATATATTTTCTAGAAGTGTCAACTCAATCGTCATAGGCTCATATGGCTTTGTTTGCACTGCTGTAGGTGCCTCCTGCTGAGCTGGAGGCATTGCTACTTTCTCACCCTGAGATTTCTGATGCAGCTGTCATACCGTAAGTTTTCATCTTCAGTGATTTATATGGAGCTGAAACTCCCTTTCTTGTACGATATATACATATAATACCTTCCTATATTACATATTCTACCACAGTCATAGCAAAGTATGTTTGGCGACGAAGCGACAGACAGTCTCTGAAAGACATGTTTCTTTGATCTGATTTCTTTTGAAGAGAGTTGGATTTTGATATCTTATGATCAGGTTTCCTGATGAGGAGGTCGGGCAGTATCCCATGGCGTATGTGGTTAGAAAAACTGGAAGCAAGGTATCGGAGACTGAAGTCATAGATTTTGTAGCAAGACAGGTATACAATTACATTTCTATAGAAATAGAATTAGCCAAAGATTGCGAATAGCTTTCAAGACTTTAGCTATACGTTTGCATCAGAACGAGTTCATCTCATGTGAGAGTGAAAACATTTTGCTGTGATGAACACCAGGTGGCACCATACAAGAAAATCCGCAAATTGGCGTTTGTAACTTCAATACCCAAGAACCCATCGGGCAAGATTCTCAGGAGGGATCTCGTTAAGCTTGCAACTTCCAAAATCTGAGTGATTCCGACTTTTGTTGGAAAATAACTTGGAAAGTTGTCGCTCGATAACGATGAATTCATGTTCAAAGCAAAGTTTTCACTCTACGGTGAATATTCTTTACTTGTTTCGCCATGCATGGAATTATGTAAACAGGAATCATGCATTTCCCTGTTTGCTATAAATTTCAAGCATGAGTGTGTGACCATATGTGTTTGTATCTGGTAATAAACCAAGAAAAATGAAAATTGAGCATCATATTTTTTTTTTAATGAAATATCCTTATTTATTAGTATTAACAAATTGAATTCCATTCTTTCATAGATGGCACTGCCCTGTAACTGGTTTTAGGCCCCTGTTGAAACCCGAAATGACTGAAGGTGAAAACTTTGTGCTGGACAGTTAGTCCGATGGTCATTTCATAATCGTTGCGCACAAAAGAAAAGAAAAAACAAAAATCCTCCGCTGAAAGCCTGGAATTGAGGTAAAAAGTTTTCCAGATGTGCACGCGAGCATCGATACAGACCAAAGATCTTATCTAAATTTGGGCCTGGAAAATACCATTGAGTATGAGTTCATGATTTGCAGTGGACAATTACCATCCATCAGCAAGCACATCTGGTTTGGGCCATATGCAATCACAATCTCATAATTTGGACCCGACTTATTCAATCTCAAGAAAAAACTTTGGTCTTTTAGTCCAAGAAAAGCCCTGTTGTTTCTTCAAGAGCTTCATGGTAACCATCAGGATTTAGGAATACATTTTACATGTAATTTGCATCCGAAAATGTTAGGTCATAGTCCCAATTTCTTGTAAATTTCATAAGATGTAAACGAAAGAGTAAAGACGAACCCTGGAGTTGTGGAACGTTGGCAGCTAAAGCCAATGAATGGTGAGCTAAAATTGTAGATTAATTAAAGTAGTTTTAATCATTTTAAGCGAATTATTGGTAGACAATCGGTACCCTAGCTGCCTTATTTCTGTTCTAAACTAGATATGCATAAGAAAAAGGGCACTGGGAAGAGAAAACTGTCCTAAACTCGTCCAATGCACAAAGTGTCCTCAGCCAGCAAAATAGTATGTTAAAGCCTTGAAATTTTTGTGTCTCATGAAACCATAGATTGGTGCTCACCTTGGCTAAGGAAAGAAGATATTGAAGCTCCCCTACAAGTAGTCATGGACGCTAAAGCTTTGTCTACATTCACAGAAGGATTCTTCCTTAGCAGAGAAAGAATGTAGTCCATCAATTCTTCCTCACACGGAACTTGCAATGGCCCATGATTTGCTGTACCAAACTCCTCCTCGGCCATCTCCAATAGCACCCTGAAGATAGGGTGATTCAAATAGTATAGGGGCACAACGAACCGTTTTCCTTCCCTGGTGTAGACAGCAAAATGGCCCTTCTTCCTCTTCCTCCACCTTTCTATAACCTCACGGAGCTTCATGGAAGAACCCTTCATTTTTTCTCTAACTGACTTTTTTCGATTTTTTCTGTTGTTTTTGGTAGCTTTTTGGAGTTCTGATAGATAAGTTGAAGTGTTTCATAGATTGGGCACTTCCTATTGATGGGGTTCGGCCAGGCTTTTAAAGGCAGTTGGAAGGAGCTAAAAGGTGAGGTGACAAGAGTGAAGATTGCCAATGTGTGGAGGAAATGGGCTGCCTTGTGACTTGCTTTCTAGTATTTGCTACAAAATATAGAGGTGAAAACCCCCCATGTGCTTTAATTGATGCAAAATACAGTCTAACTTTATCTGGAAAAATGTGTGGCCGGAGGAGAGTCGTAGATGTTTTACGAAGGATAGGGTGGTAGAATTTAGATAGACATGGTCGCGTTGCACCCCCAACTTCTTTTCTAGTGGTAAAATTCAGAAAAATTTTCTGCAATGTTACATACACGAGATCTTTTTCAGTTTAAGTGAGGAAATTGGGGTCTGAGACATGTGAGCTCAATCAATGAAGATATTGTTAGTTTATATCTGTGTGGCCTTTTAAGCACTGTTAATGCCTTAGGCTTTGATACTTTCGGCTGTAGAGACGGATGGATCGGATTCCTGTTAGCTTTTTGAATCTGTTTTGAGAAAAAAAAGGCGAGACAACTCTCGTTTATTGGCTGTCTCAAGTGTCTCTAGAGCACGACCCGCCTGTGATTGTCTACGTCTATGCTACTGCATTGAGAAAGTTCTCAATTGGTAGTTCTCTCACTGTTTTAAATGTTATTGAATGTCTGTAACTTATCTAACTCTGAATTTAGAAAGCTTCGACTCTCTCCCTATATCCTTAAATCTAGCATTCAACTTTGTATCCTATATCCTGTGTCGCAATGATATTCAGGCTTGGAGGACATGTTCATGTGTTTTAAGGTTCTGCCGTTTTCGCACTCTGAACTGTGATCGCCGATGTTAGACAAAACAAGCCCACCGGCACCGCCCTAAGTTAATTAACCGTGTAGCTCAGGTGGTGAATTCACGTGTCTTAGCGTTTCCTGCACCTCAGTATCCAGGGATACGACAGCTTTTTGCTTTAGATTTACCATGGTTCTGAAAGACTAAAATGGAAAGAAAGGACAGGGATGTGAATCAATTAAAATGTGACGTGATGACTTAGACTTCCACATGCTTTCTATCCGTCTGTAATCTGCATTCTGAACCCTTAAATCTCTTGGAAAGACAGTTGAATAAATCTGCAATGGAGGGAATCTTTCTAAGTCAATCGTCCCCTGCTGCCAACAACTAGTTTCCTTCCATCAGGCCATAGCAGGAGGAAGACATGCAAAAAGAGCGACGTTAAGGATGTTATTTGGCACTCAGAATCCTCGTCGGAAAGCAAAATCTCTACTGCTGACATTACTATCTTAAAATAGGCATTTTATTTTGCTATATCTTGTCCGGAAATGCTTGCAGATCAGCTATGGGTGCCAATACTTGTCGAAGGTAGCATAGTTATGGCCAGAGCCAAGGTCAGGCCCTTGCCCTCAGCGACCTCCATAGTAAAGACCAAACAACACAGAGAAAGAAAGTGGATTGCCCCTGAATCTGGCTAAATATGTACTTCTCTGTTCTAAAATTCATTCTGTTTTTTTTTTTTTCTAATTAAGGAATCCTACTCAAGCCTCCAAGGTTTCAGCAAGTACTATAAGCTGTTGATTTTTCTTTAGAGGATCAGGTTTCTCTTTCATGACTAGAAGGAGGCATGGATATAACGTTTTCCGCTTCTCAAAGTACTAACGGTAAGCACGAAATTTTAAAACAATATCTACAGTGATGTTTGCACATGGACATCGACCGATTCTCAACGCTGCATAACAAAGCCTTGTAAACGATTTTACCAAAGATCATACTATTCACCCGTGGTGGAGGTTAAAGGCGTAGCTTAACTTTTCAAGTCTTAAGTTCCTTTTGTCTTGCACAGAAACTCGATGATGAGGATTCATTAGCTGACAAAGCTGATACAAAGTCGCAATTTATTGTAGTTGAGCACGGGAAATTCTGGAAATTAGTGTAAAAGTTAAAATTTCTGTGCAACTTAAGCCTGAAATAGTTTGCAAGCTTGCAAGTAATAGACAACAGCATTAAATTTTGTTGATTTCTTCATTACGTTTGTTGTCAGACACCAACCGCCCTATCAAATTGCTTCTGAATACAGAACAAGACTGTTTCGGCTTGGGAAAGATTCATCACCTCTTACCAAAAAAAAAAAAAAAACGGGAAACTTTTCTGCCGCTCGTTAATATAGGTTTGTTAGCAATGATCAGTAATATATATCTGAGACCGCATGTGTCTGGAGATGAACTTGAAACGATATTTTGCATTTCTAATATTTGGGTAATCAACAAAAAAATTGAGGAAAAAAGTTAAAAACTTGTCATTTGGAGTTCCTCAGTAATTGCTGACTCTACAAATTTGCCTTCCAATCTATTTCAACCTACGTATAAGCAAAGAAGCGTGGTGGCAAGAGTAACTGTCTAAAGACCACGTTGCACGGGTAATTATTTGAGTTTCAGTAAGCGGAGAAAGTATGTTATGTCGTTGTAAATAGAATACATGAGACTCAGATTCAATTATTTTTAGATTGAACTGCGTGCAGCCTGGCCCTTTGCTCCCTTCTATGATCAGCTGTTGATTTGTTCTTCAAAAATAATTTTTATCTTGAAATGCAATTATTTGAGCCGGAAGGCCTTAGAGACTAATCTCCATGTGGATTGCTAGGGCCCCGGCCACATGCTCACGAAAATCCAAAAGATACCCACGTCCAAAACCATCTCTTGTATCCAATCAGCACATGATTTTGTTGAAACTCTAATTTTGCTTTCTAAGAAAGAAATATATATATATTAGTTCTCTGTCAGAGTTGTTCTTATCAGAATCGATTTACAAACCCAAAAAACCTGACCATTCTTCTTTTAACTGTCGATCACTACGGTGTGCTTATTCCCATGATCAGCTTGAAGAAACTCATCGATCTCGCGAGGACGTGGAAAAAGATGGCTGGCATTGGAAGGAGAACCATATCGCTTCCTAGGATCAATCGCAAGCTAGCAAGGGCAGGCCATTTCGTTGTCTACTCTTTGGATAAGAGACGTTTCGTTGTTCCCTTGGCATATCTCTACACCAACATTTTCAGAGAGCTTTTAAGATTGTCCAAAGGAAGAGTTCGGACTGCCGAGGGATGGCCCAATAACTTTGCCATGCGATGCAGCAGCCTTGGAGTACGTCATCTCGTTAATTCAAAGACATGTCTCTGAGAAGCTGGAGCAGGCATTGTTTGTCTTGTTGGCCTCCCATCCGTATTCCACAATTGCTTCTGAAGAGTTAAGTTTACATCAAACCGCCATGAAAAACCAACTTTTGGTGTGCAATTGCTCCCTCTTAGTACATAATTAGTTAGATAAGTCTCTTTGTATTTAAGTTTGAGTTTGTTTCGCAGAAAAAATTCTAGGAAGAAGCTAGTCGTAGCCATTTTTGGCTGAGGCCAGAAACATTTTGCTGATAAGTGCTGTGAAAACTAGCTAGTCGATCTAGTGTTAAAAACAGACAGTTATTATTTTCTGGCATTATCTGAGAATGTCAGATCATCAGGAGCTGATAATTGAGTATATAGTTTCACAGAAGATGTTTCAGGAATCCGGACTGTATGTTCCACGTGAATTTTCGTTGCAATAAAATGATCTTTCCCTTTCCGATGATGCAGACATTATATAATTAATTAGTAATTGAAAAGCCTCCTATGACAGTGAAGGAGTTTTATGTTTTTTACCCCTTTTGGGCTATGGGTTCACTTAAAATTACTAATTATAATATTTGCCTACCCCCACCTAATTATATAAACTAAAAATTTCTCTACAAACTTTTAATAATTTGATATAGATTTCAACTTCAACGTTAGAATATTATTAAATATCAAGTTTGGTTCTAAATTCATATTGATTGTGTACTCTCTTTATTAATTATAAAAATTCATCGACAACTTATTTCACTTAATTAATTTAATTTTTATGGAGTATAGATTTGACTTAATCCTTTTTCAATCCCAATATAGCTTATTAAAATGCTTTTGCATAATGTATGAATGTAAAACAAACAAACATATCTGGCTGATTAAGGTTTTTTCCTTTTTATCTGGCTGATTAAGGTTATAATATATAGTTTTTCATTAGTTATAGGTGCACGGCCCCATCAAAGAAAATGGCTTATATATAAACGAATTTTCTTCGGTCCAACAAGGTGGAAAGAGGAAATGGTTGCACCCCTGCTTTTTCAAAGCTTCGAGATGTTGAGAGTCAATCGGAGTGAAGAAAGCTACGGATTCTCCAATCAAAACGTTAACTTGAGGCACCTTCTTCCGAGGTGGCTTTTGACCAGGGCAAATAGCCTAGAAGGGGGAAAAGCCATGAAGAAATTTTGGTAGGCAGATAAAATGCCAAAATTTCAAAACCGAATGGAACCAATAATTTAGGATTTCCGCATGTTATCATGTACACTAAAGTCTACGCAATAATTCTTCTGGCAAACGGTGGGGAAATTCCGATGGAGAGGAAAATGATTGAAAGGAAAAAGAATACACGTAGAAAATTAAATTAATATTTAATTTTCCGTCTAGCTAGAGCACCTAAGTCAAAACTTACATTTTGTTTCATAGAGCATTACTGTATTATCAGTTAATGCATGGTTGAGAAACGTATTATATTAATCGGAAATTGCCGAGAGATTCGAATCTAGAATTTCATCTTGCTTAAAGAGAGAGATATATAACAACCATTAGCTCAAACCTAAGTTGTTAAAATTATATTTGTGCACATTAAATCTCTCTTTAATCTAGAGACTATCATACTTTTGGCTTTGACATTTAGCAAAGGAGATCTCGGCTTCAAAAAAGAGGAGGGGGAAAGAAATTCTGCCTTGGTGCCCCTTTAACAGCTTTCTCTTTCAAAAGGCAAATTCTATATATGTAAATTATTAACGTGTGGATTTCTTTTCCAGGAAAGTAAACTCTTAATTTCCTTACACTTTCCTCCAGCTATATGACATTTTTCGTCACAATAAACTTGGTCCAAGTTAAGCGGAAGAGAACTTCAGCGAAGGAAGTGCTTAAAAAAATATAATAAAAAAGCTTCGTGAATATTAAAAAATGAGGAGCAAATGGGAGAAAAGAGAGAACTTGGACAACCGGCCGGTTGATTAGTCCATTTAGTTTCATTAATAATGAGTGCCGGTCAACAGAAGTTGTCCACTAGAACTTCGTTCACCACAGTCCACAAATAAATCCATCAATTAGTTACAACCTTTTCCTTTTTTGTTTACATGTTTTCAAGCTTTTAACATCTTTTGCATGAAACGACTATATATGGGTCGTTGGCCTATGTGTCTGTGTGACACAGTGTGAATGAAGAGTTAATTAGATAGGAGGAAAAGAGTGGGAACATTGAAGAGAGAGAAAGATGGGTGAAGTAGTTGAAGACGGTTCTGCTGTTCATCCTCCAAGGCATCAGGCACAGGCGATACAGGCCCCTCCCATGCAGATGCAGTACAATTCACCTTCTTTGTCAAGAAATCCGCTGTTGCTATCAGCACAACTTGATGGAGATGGAGCAAACAGAACCCAAAAATCATCTCATCAAGCTCCCAACTTCCTCAGCCCCTTGGGTACTCCACTTAGGAAGGCTATCCAGCTCACCAAGCTTGACCCGCAGGATGCCTGGCTTCCCATCACCGAGTCAAGAAATGGTAACGCCTACTACGCTGCCTTTCACACTCTTTGCTCCGGAATTGGAATTCAAGCCCTTGTCCTTCCAGTGGCCTTCACCATTCTTGGGTGGTATGCTTTTAGTTCATGTACCTTAATTAGAGTTTTCGTTTACATCCAGCGGCAGTCCTTCGAAATCGATAGCTTTAATTTTAAGTAATATTTTTACTTGGACATTCAGAATGATTTCTTTTTTTAATGTGCTTGGGATGCAGGACATGGGGAATAATAAGCCTGACAGTGGCTTTCATATGGCAGCTTTACACGCTATGGATATTGGTCAAGCTTCATGAATCTGCGGAAACTGGGATGCGCTATAGCAGATATCTCCAACTCTTCAGTGCTACTTTTGGTCAGTATATCATTGGTTATTTTCCTCCTATACTTTTGTACTCCAACTTGTTGCATCAGAAAATTTAAGTGATCAAGCATGTGATAAAGTATATAAAGAAACTTCATCCCGTGCCTGAAACTGTGACCTTTTCCTCTATCAGTTGACTTATTTGTAGAGGACAGTTTAAGGGGGGAAAAAGAAAAGAAAAGCAGGGGCAAAACCTTTTTTTTTTCTTTTGGGTGCACGAGGAGAGTGTTATAGCTCACGCTTGGAATAATCACTGTCCAAACTCCAAACTTACCTAAACAGAAGTATACAAGCTGAAATTTAAGTGAAAAAAGAAAAACTAACAAATTCTACGCAAGCTGAGTTTCTTCTAGAAAGGACAAAACTTGCATAACCTGATGCATTCCCCTTAAACAGGTGAGAAAATGGGCAAGCTGTTCGCCCTGTTTCCAATCATGTATTTATCAGGAGGCACATGCGTTGCACTGATCATCGTTGGCGGTTCAACCATGAAGCTTTTCTTCCAAATTGTTTGCGGGCATTGCTCTGCCAAGCCGTTGACGACCGTGGAGTGGTATTTAGTGTTTACGTGTGCAGCAGTCCTCCTATCTCAGCTACCCAACTTGAACTCCATCGCTGGAGTCTCCCTGGTCGGTGCTGTCACCGCCATTGGCTACTGCACAACGATGTGGGTGATTTCTGTGACCGAGGGAAGGCTGGATGGGGTGTCTTACGATCCAATCAAAGAAGAAGACAACATGGCTATGATATTCAGCGTTCTAAACGCCCTGGGGATCATTGCTTTTGCTTTTAGAGGCCACAATCTCACGCTTGAAATTCAGGTATTGCATGGTTTCTACAACTTTGCCCTTTCCAACTTTTTTTTTCTCCCTATTTTCCTTTCTCTTTTGAAGTCAACGCAAAATGGACAAAGAGAGGCCCAACCCATTACCCTGGTAACGTCTTAATTCTTGGGCTAAAGCATTGGGCCATGTTTGGGCCTTTTAATTTGCAATCCATTGATCAAACAATCTTGGACTTGTTTGATTACCAACTTCTCAAGCTATCATTAAGGCCGGGTTTAACTCTGAATCAGTACAAAACAAAATTTAATTCCTTTTTCTCATCAAGAAAATTTTAGTTAATCAGTATCAAAAAATTAATTAACATGTCCATTCATGAACGATTAAAACTTAATAAAAAGGACCCGAAGTTATTTTTATTAAAAAAATTACTTTTCACTTTTGTAAATAAGTTTAAGTTACTAGTATTTAGTATTTATGTTGAATACAAATATCTTCTTAGAAGGCTTTATTTCGAGTAATACATAAACAATTTTCTACTTATCTGATTTAGCATTAGAGTGCGTATCTATCAATAATTAATGAACACAAAAAACTACTAAATTCCAAATGGAAAGGAAGTTGGTTTAAACTTGCTCATGTTTACTGTGCTTTGACAGAACATTTTCATCAAATAGACAAAAACTCATAAAGTATTGCCTTTCTCAGAATAGTAAAATGTTTTTTTAATGATTAGTCATTTTAGGATCAGGTTTTTTATTACTATTACTTGAATTACATTAAAAAAAAAAACTTGGGAAAGCGATTGCCACTTGCAGTCATTTGTTGACAAATGCTTGATAAAAAGGAAACAGAGCCTATTTAGTTACTAATAATACCACTTTTCTCAGACAAAATCAAGAGATTTGGCATGTTGATTATTATAACCCTATCATTATCATGGCATTCAAAAAGTTAAATAAGGATAATGCTCCCAATATTCAATCCCGTAGTTTAAACCAAATTGCCAATAATTACTTCCATGCTTTTGAATAAAATATAGTAGTAAGTAAAGAGATTTTCTTGAGAGTGAATTCAAAGGATGAAAAGGGATGCAGTCAAAAAGGTTTACTTTAATGGTGTGATTGCCCTTTTCTTCACACAGGCGACCATGCCCTCCAGTGAAAAGAAACCATCTAAGATACCAATGTGGAGAGGGGTGAAAGTTGCATATTTGATCATTGCATTGTGTCTGTTTCCCCTCGCGGTTGGAGGATATTGGGCTTATGGTCACAAGGTATGTCTTTATAAATTAACCCAGAAATATTCTAAAGAACAGAATGCTTATGCTTCTCCTTAATTTCAGATACCTGCAAATGGTGGAATGCTGACAGCAATTTATCAGTACCATGGACGTGACACTTCCCAAGCTGCCCTAGCCTTAACAAGCTTGTTTGTCATAATTAACGCTGTGAGCTCGTTCCAAATCTATGGGATGCCGATGTTTGACGACATGGAATCCAAATACACCAAGAGGAAACACAAGCCATGTCCATGGTGGCTCCGGGCAGTGTTTAGGGCCATGTTCGGATACGGTTGCTTTTTCGTGGCAGTGGCAATCCCTTTCCTGAGCAGTCTAGCAGGTTTGATTGGAGGGATCGCGGTTCCGGTGACCTTCGCTTATCCTTGTTTTATGTGGCTCAGGATTAAGAAGCCTGAGAAGTATAGCGTAATGTGGTGGCTGAACTGGGGACTAGGCCTCTCTGGCACTGTTCTCAGCGTTGTACTCATAGCAGCAGGGGTTTATGTTGTGATCGACACAGGGATTGAAGTCAGCTTCTTCAAGCCTCACTAAAACTGATCATTGATTAGGAAGGTAGACCTAGACCTATTGATCATTTCAGATTCCACTCAGTTAATTCGGTTGAACTTCATATTTTAAGAATATGTGATCATGGCTATATGTCAATACTTTGTTTCTCCTTAGGTTTTCAATATGTTTTCAGTGAATTAATTTCATATTATCATATATACAACCACGCAAAGTAAACTGTAGTTACGTAGTGGTTGGGTTGGGAGACTCAAGAGATCACAGTTTTCAATTTGACTAGAAAAATATGCTCATCTGACTAGAAATATGTATAACTTTTGGAATATTCAATGAACAAAGATTGTAAATTATTAGGCTAGCTAGCTAGCATTCTCAACCCTCAGCTGTTTTCAACACACGTTTTTCAATTATTTTTTCTTTTTCTTTCCTTTTTTTTTAATTTTAATTCCTTTTAATAGCTAAAAGTAATTCACCAAGGCTTTAGAATGGAAGATCTTGCATCGAATCTTACTTTTAAAGAAAATGACTAGGTTGCATATGGGTTAAGATGGAGAAGGACTAGTCTTATTATGTAACCTATCCTTTAAACAGAAGTAAAACAATGGAAAATAAATCCATTACCACATCCACAACTTTAATATCATCGATGCAAAGGTATGAATCTATGATCACAATCCTGGTCAGCAAAAGAGAACAATAAAAATTGGAGATGCTTCATCAAAGGAAGGAAAAAAGAGAAAGCTACAAAACAACTTTCGCAAAGGAAAACGATACAGCATATATATACACACACACGGTGTTCTCTTTAATGCCACTAACCACATATATATAAACACGCACTTCTCTTTAATGCCACTAACCAAATACTAAAAAGATACCTGAACTTCATGGAAAGTGCCCTCGTTGTTTGTAGTAACTTAGTTATACGGCTTAGCCCAGTGGCCTCCAACCATATGAGCCAGACGTATTAGGATTTTATTACCCGCCAGCCATCCAATCTCTCTTTTGATTAGTGTATTCATGCGCCATAGGCACATGCATGCTACTGATATTGGGTACTATTTCACCAGACATCCACCACTAATCAAGGCAAAGGAAATTATTCAATGAAAAAGCAATTTGAACAAGACAAGAGGAGAGAAAAGAATCAAAAAAAGTAGACTAGCCTTTGGGGTATTGCAGCTAGCAAAGGTTGCAATGGGAATATGTAGAGTTTTGGGCTGCTTAAAATTGTTGGTATCTCAACTTTTTTTTATCCTGCCCCTTGTTTTAAACCTGATTTTAGTCAATCCCATGAATCAACATCGTTTCAAGACTGATTCACGTGAATTGCAGTTAAAAAATGAAGTTTGAAATGAACAAATTCACATTTCAGACATTATCAGTCATAACTGTACAACAATGCTCAATAAATCACCAAGCATTTTCTAAACTTTATCAATATCAGCTGGTTTGTAGACTGTATAGCATCACTGCACCCATCAAATAAGGTGAAATATTCCTTGTTCTTTTGCTGAATGAAATGTTTCATTTTCGTTTCTTGAAATTGTGATCACAATTAGATTGATGTAACTCAAGTACATAAACGAAATGATGATGGAAGCGGAGCTGATATAATGTGGCTGACATAGGCATGGTGGCTGCGGGTCAAAGGTCCAAAAACAGACAGAAAAAAAAAGTGTCCGAACATTTACTGGTGGGTGATCTTTTTAGATAAAAAAAAAAAAAAAAGCAGCCAAATGAGCTCAGTAAAAGCTTTCTCTTTATCACACTGATCCCCCACTATTGACACCTGTTGGGTTCCATATTTTTACCTACTCAGCATCCACAACCAGCACGACGTCAATTATACTTTAAAAGCATGCTGCACACAAACAACAATTATTTCAGTGCACATCCAAACACACAGGATCAGATTCTCTCCCTGGATTGTTCACTTATATATAGAGGAACAAGCTCTGCTGAAAAGAGAGCTTAATGTACCAAACCCCTCATCAAAACTTTGTTTGATCACTTACCATTTTGCAAAGTAGAGCAACCTCTATAATCCTTAAAGAAGAGAGAAATTAGTGAGAGAGAGAGAGAGCATATAACCTAGTAGAGATGGGTGAGCTGGTGGATGTACACTCGAGCCCAGCAACGAGACCAGGGTTGGAAACGTTGGTCATCTCCGCACCTCCACTTCAACTCAATTGCCCTTCAATGACTCGGTCGCCTCTGCTTGATTCAGCCCCAAAAACCCCCAAGAGCCCCTTTGTTACACGTCTGATGACTCCTGTAGCTAGCCCCATGAAAAAGGCAATTGCAAGCATGCAAGGCTACTTGGAAGAAGTTGGACAATTCACCAAGCTTGATCCACAGGAAGCTTGGCTTCCCATTACCGAGTCGAGGAATGGTAACGCATACTACTCAGCATTTCACACTCTGAGTTCAGGAATAGGATTTCAAGCACTTGTTCTTCCGCTAGCTTTCACCACTCTTGGTTGGTAAGTAGCCAAATTCTCTATTCACCTTAAAACCAAAAAAAAAAAAAAAAAAAGAGGAAAAGCCTCCAAAACCCTTCATATTTCAATGAATTTCCCTCGCGGACCGGAGACTTGTAAGTTCTAATGAAAATTAAACAACTAAATATGCAACTTATTGCAGGGTCTGGGGTGTTATATCTCTATCACTGGCTTTTATTTGGCAGTTATACACCCTGTGGTTACTGATTCAGCTGCATGAATCAGAATCTGGGATGCGGTACAGCCGATATCTCCGACTTTCCATGGCAGCTTTCGGTAAGAACTGGCTGAGACTCATGTAAACCTTGACGGATAGGCTAACTGTAGAATTTTGGGGAATTTAATTCCATGAGAGCTTGACTACTTCATTATTTTTTTCAGACCCTCAGTTCAATTCTATGACTTCGGAATATCACCAGTATACACTGTTTTCTAAGTATATGCATGTATTGATTGGACATATTCTTTATTTCTAATCATGTCATGTTTCCCTTTAGTTTTGCTTGCTTCATATAATTTAGCAAACTTTAAAGATTGAAAGTGCCCATGGAAGGAAAAGTTTGTTAAAGGAAATAAAGCGGTGATCTTAATCTTGTACTCTACCCTGCAGGATAAGTTTAATCTAAATCTAATAAAAAGTCTTGTTTGATCTGATTGAAGACTTTAAAAAAAGGTGAAACCCCAAAGTGGAACTCTAATCAAATCTTTTTTCACATGAGATGATTTGACTAAAGTAAGGAGACAACTTGATCACAGTGTCCATGCTTTTGCTCGAGACAATGAACTATATAGCATAATTAAGCATCAACCAGTGCATGCAACTGGTAAAATTTGTGCAAGGGAAATTAATATCCTTCCTTTTGAAAAGTCAAATTTGAATCTTCGACTAATTAAGGAAAGCATGGTGCCTTTCAGGAGAAAAACTAGGGAAACTGCTGGCTCTTTTCCCCATCATGTATCTATCAGGGGGTACCTGCGTGACCCTGATCATGATCGGAGGTGGGACCATGAAGATATTCTTTCAGATCGTGTGTGGGAACACATGCAGCGTGAAAC
Organism: Theobroma grandiflorum; assembly: GCA_036013995.1. NCBI lineage: Eukaryota > Viridiplantae > Streptophyta > Magnoliopsida > Malvales > Malvaceae > Theobroma > Theobroma grandiflorum. The sequence continues at coordinate 24,502,889 of CP142126.1, forward strand.
AGCTCTCTGTCGTAGAGTGGTACGTGGTGTTCACTTGCTTAGCCATTCTCCTGGCCCAACTTCCCAACCTGAACTCTATAGCTGGAGTTTCCCTGGTCGGGGCAATCACCGCCATCAGCTATTGCAGTTTGATATGGATCGTGTCTATTACCCAAGGTAGGCCAGCGGGCGTGTCCTATGACCCGCCTGAGGCAAACTCGGAAGTGGCCAGGCTTTTCAGTATTTTTAATGCACTTGGGATAATTGCCTTTGCTTTTCGAGGCCACAATCTCGTGCTGGAGATACAGGTAAGGCAAACAGATTCAGATGAATTGATAGCATCTCCCTTGATTGTAATCCATAGATGCTTTTTCTAATCTATTTTCTTTCGGCACAGGGGACAATGCCTTCCAGTGGAAAGCACCCTTCCCGTATACCGATGTGGAGAGGAGTAAAGTTGGCTTACTTGATCGTTGCAGCCTGCTTGTTTCCCCTTGCAATCGGTGGCTTTTGGGCTTACGGAAACTTGGTAAGAAATGAAAAACTTGGGTAAACTTGGGCCATGCCCATAAACTCCTTGTGGCTAATACATTGTGGTGTATTCTCAGATGTCTAAAAATGGATGGATCCTAAGTGCTTTGTACAATTACCACAAACTCGACACATCAAAGCTGCTTCTGGGGCTAGCAAGCCTACTCGTTGTAATTAACAGCCTCAGCTCATTCCAAATATACGCTATGCCCGTGTTCGACAATTTGGAGTTCAGATATACAAGCAAATGGAGAAGGCCATGTCCACGGTGGCTGCGCACGGGGATCAGGGTTTTCTTTGGATGCTTGGCATTCTTTATTGCGGTGGCGCTACCATTCTTGCCAAGCTTGGCGGGACTGATTGGAGGGATTGCATTACCGATCACCCTGGCATATCCCTGTCTCATGTGGGTGATAATCAAGAAACCTCAGAAATTTAGTCCATCTTGGTGCCTCAACTGGGCTTTGGGAGTGTTAGGGATGGTCCTCAGTGTCCTGGTGACCACTGGAGCAATATGGGGCATAGTGACCGAGGGAATACAAATTCGCTTCTTTAAACCCCAGTGAGCTACAGCTGCATGATCAGAGTTGTCACGAATCGAAACTGACCAACAAGTCTTGGATCTCCTCAACCCAATGCCCACGCAGTGAAGGAGCCACCATATCAAACATGTGCAACATCTTTGAATGGTTCTATAATCCCCGTGCACTGGCTTGAGTCTTTTTTTTTACATATATACATATCAAACCTCCTGTAATTATATTAATATAAATGCAATCACCTTATTAACGTGCCTGTTTGCTAAACCTTAGTAGCACAATCTCGTTAATTAGTTTTTGATGATCTGTGGACTCTGAACTTTACCCCTTAAATAGACAGATCCAAAGTAGTACAACCAAATATGCAAAATTACGGACGAACTTAACCCTTCTATCAACTGGAAAACTGTTAATCATGTATAGTTTTGATCAGTTGCAAAACAATTGTACCAACACATCATACATGCAAATGTTTCAATCACTCACAGAACCCATTTCCATCCTCTGATGTGTTATAAGCTACAAACATGTCTAAACAAATTACAAAATAAAGCAAATATTGTTCACTACATTCCCACCAGGATTAGCATTCCAATATAGTTTCTCAGAGCCATGCATATGGCACAAAGGTAGTGAGAGAGACACCATACCTTAAAACTAACTGCTCCTAGTTCAATTAGAACATCACAGCTTTCCATCTCAAATCTTTAGCCTCACATTGGTTCACCAATTTTTGGGGTGATCATATCAAATCATATTCCTTCATCAACTCGCTTCAGGCATAATTACATATTCCAATAGACCAGAGCAAGCGTGGGCCAAATGCAATGATCAATAAAGCTCAAATTTACAAGACACAGTTGGTCCCATTTAAACAAATCCAAGCTTCATGTAGTCCTACATAGATAATGGAAGAAGCATCCTTCTTTTCTTTTTCCTAGCCAATCTCACTTGCTTTGTGATTTTCATGCAGAGAAGCAATAACATTGTCATGCATACTAGGATAAAGGCAAGTTGCATATGCCTAAAATATAAAGACACAGCTGAAAAAACCAGGAAAGCTAAAATAATGAGCTCCCATATAACGAAGACCACAACATCCACCCTGCACCCACGAAACAATAAAGCACAACTATTAGAATTGGTCTTATCCAGAGACAGAGAAGAACAAATAGCAAGATGAAGACTAAATTAAGAGATCCCAATAAACCACACGGCTAAGTATTACTCTCCAACAAAAAATTGAAATCTCATCCCTCATAAAATTTATTAATCTAAATCATAACCTTAGAAACATGTCAAAACTTGTTGGAATGAGGACAAAGTACAAACATATCAAAGCCATGAATATGTTCCATGCATAAGTAACACAAAAGTCTCAGCACACATGTTACAAAGCACAGATCCAAAGGCAACAGTTTATTATTTTCAACTTCTGGCACCAAGAGTTCTCAGTCTGAGCTAGCATAAGGACTCCTAGCCTAAGCCCCCATAACCTGAGGAAAACCAAATAATTCCATAAAGCACCAATTCTCAGCAGAGTGGCAAGCTTTCTGCTCTTATAGATACTTCATAAAAGCTACAGAAAAAAACTTGAGATACACATGATGCACAATCATAACAGCTGAGTGAATGGCAAGATGGCTAGGCAACATCTGTAAACACGCATGTATATTGCTACATTTCCGCATCTCCTACCACCATACAGTTAGTTACACATCAACCACCTAATTCAGTCAATTAAAAATATAAATTATAGTAAACCATACAAGTTGAAAAGCAAGGCTTAGCAAGATACTTGCAGTATAAAAACAAAATTGAATTTCTTGGTGCAGTATTAACTAATAATCATACTCATTTCTACAACAAACTCCCACAAATAAACTACAAGAATTTTCTTCTTCTACCCCCACCCCCCAGTGGCAGGCTTCTTTCATCCAACCCAATTTCCATTTATGATGAAAATTAAGCTGAATAAACAATTTCAAACATTCTTCTTCTTTCCTTTTTGAGTTTCTACTGCACATCATAAGGATTCAATAGCAGCTTACCCATACTCCAGAATCAATTTCGGTTTTCTTGACTACCTAAAATTTCAATATATTTTCAAACGATAATTTAATTACAACGAGAACCTTTCAAGCTCTTTTTTTTTTTTTTTGTCACTTTTCAGTTTTTTACTACATGCATCAATAGATTGAGAAAATAAATTCAATAAAGAAACAAAATTTTTCAAAAGAAATTCAAAATGATATCATAATCGAGAATCTACAGCTGATCTTTTGAACGTAATTATCCTATAAAACCCTAGCTTATCAAAATAAATCGATAACGCTTCGATCGAAGCTCAAATGAACAACATTTCAGAAACAGCTCGTTAAGCACGAAGATCTTGCTATCTAATGAAAACCAGAAGAAAAGAAAAAAAAAGACTAAAACTTTCGACCCTGCATTTCGAAACAGCAAAATTTTGAAAATAAAATACAGAAAAAAGCAAAATTAGAAGGCAAATTAAGGAATTAAGCTTACCTAGAAGATGTGAGATTAGACGTTGATGAGAAAAACGAAACGGAGGCCCAATCGTGCTTAGATCGAATCTGATACTCTCTCAACTGCTCTGCTAAATTCGATCGCGTTATCATCGCTTCCCTTCTCCTTTCCCTGCCTCTCGCCTTTATGCTTTGTTTGGCTTCAGAGGTCAAAAAATCGTTAAAAATTGAAAATTTGCAGAGCAAGATACGAATTGGTGCTAGAAAAAAGGGAAGGGAGAGCATCACTGTTCGATTCGATTTGGCCTGGGTTCGTTGCGTTGCGTAGACCCTCTCTCACTCCGGATCTTCTCTCTTTTTTTTTATTCGCCTTCTTTTCTTTTCCTTTCCATTCCTGTCGAAATGAAAATACTAATGAATTTTTGCGTACAAAAATGGAGCCGGCGGGTTTGACTGGTTTTCCATCCAACTGCAAAACTTAGTTGGGCTTATAGTTGGTTTTGGGCCGGACTGTAATCAGAATAAGAAGAATATAGAGTTTGAAAGCACAAGCCAATTGCTGGTCTCATCCAGGAAGGGCTATAAACCCAAACAAAATAAAACTAGGCTAGGGATGGGCTAGAGTTGACGCCTAAAGTAACCAAGCACAATAAATGGGCCCTTTTACAAGTTGTGGGTCTGATGGGCAGAAACCTTTCAACACCATTCCTTACCTTTTACACTAAAAATGGGATATTATTATACGGGTATCCATAATTATCCAACCCAATAACATAGAGTTAGGATATTTTACATTTAGTTTTGGGACAGATTAGTGTAGGGTTCAAAATCCTGATATGAATTTGAGTAGGTTTCGAATATCATTTTTAGAATATCTTAAACCCAATTTCAATTATATATAATATTTCAAAAATTTTAAATTTAGTAAGATTTGAACCTTTGTCCTCTTTATTTTAATGAAATCTTTACTATATCAACTAATCTATCTTTTCATAAATTAATAAATGTAATATTAATTTATAAATTGAACTATGGTGCAACAAATTTAAATGTGTACAAATTTATTACTAGTGTGCATTGAACTCATGGGATGATGGGAACCACTTCAAGTCTTTGTCAAATTTACCAACTTAAATGAGTTTGAATACATTTGGATAATTAACAGATAGTTTTTTACTTTTAAGATTTGGCTTTTGATAGTGTTTTTATAATTTTATATGAATTTTAATAAAGTTTGAATATCTTGATAGTTAAACAGTTTTGAATTAAATACTTAAAAAATAGTAAGTACTTTACTTGTTTACATTTTTAATTTCATAATAAGGTCCAACTTAGACTAACTAAGAAGATTATAATTCTCAATAACTTCTAATACACAATAAGTATTGTAAGATACAATATCAATAAAAATAAATATACAAATGAACCTATTATATAGTTTTTGTTAGAAGTGTAATATTTCATACCTAATACACATAAGATATATTTTATTTAAGATCATATTGATTTTATCTTACTTAATTATTAAAAATTATTTATTTATTTTTGGTTGAAAAATGAAAAATTACTTTTGGTTTTAACTTTCTAGGTATATTCGACAAAAATTTGTACAAATGTAAAAAAAGAAAAAATCACCCTTTGTCTTGGCATGTCTAATACTTTTTACTTTTGGTTAATAATTAATATGAAACATGATATTTTATTTACAAATATAATATTACAGAGCATATTTAGGGTTTGAATTACAAAGAAACCAATATTTTCAGGCTATGCCACATAATTCTCAATCATATTAATAAATATAATTTTTTTTATTTTACATTTTATATATTATTTTTAATTAATTAATTTTAAAAAAGTTTTATACAATATATAATATTCAATAATCAAATTTTAAAAACAAAATTTCAATAAATGATATGTGTTTCAATTAAAAAACTACAGAATATAAGTAAATAAATATTCTCTTAATTGGCGTTTTCGTTAAAATTTTGTCACCTTGAGTCTCCCTTATCCAAAAATTTATCGTTGATAGTTTTTTATTAATTTTAATGCTGTTCCTATAATGGCTTGTATTGAAGCCGACGTCGTTTTCATTCCGACGTTCGGGAAATTGCCAGCAATTTAGAGCCCGTCACGTGCACTTACACGTGTAAGTGGCATTATCAAAATATTATATTGTGTTGAGTGGATAAATCCCAAACCGCCCAGCTGTCCCCACAGGCTCCCGCCCTAGAAACGTAATCTCTGGAAAGCCACGACATCCCAAATAAATAAATTCGGTATTAAAGTGAGCTTAAGCACACTATTCATTGGCCCCTCTCTCCAACCTAACAGTCGCAAATCTCGAAGCCTCCATTCTTCAACGACGCAAATTGCTACGTGGCCCCCATCTGCCTATTTCCTGGGCCCCTACACCGACCTCTCCACGACCGACAATTACGGGTCCCACCAGGGACACCTCGTCCATGTTCTTCTTCCACGTGTCATGATTCGATTGGTCTCATTCTCGCATGACTAGCCAAGTCCATTGTGTGTATCACTCTCTTTTTCTCTGCCTTTTCTTCTTTTCTGCCTTTTGACTGTTGCTTTCCACAAGCGCTAGCTCATAAAGCATGTCTACACTTGCTGTCATTAGTTGGCACCTATGCATGAAGGACAGATGTCGGATAGATAAGGCGAGTACGTTTCGATTGATTATCCCGAGAGAGTATATTGTTTAAGAATTTTTTTCCTTTTGTTTAATGCACACGTCGTTTACAGGAACGGCGTTCGATTGGCTAACCCATAGCTTCCGTTTATTATTTTTTTCCTTTTCTTAATCGCGTCAGATGCGCGTAGTGAATGATGCCTTGGCCCTTGGATGCTATAAAAATCAAGTTTCTCTGATTGCTCAAAATCCATCAATCCGTTTCCTACTCTCTAAGCGAAGTGATCGAGAAAGCTTTTTCATTTCATTTGCTTTCTGTTCAAATACACTGAGCTTTGATCATTGTTCTGTTTTAGTGCTGGTTGAATAGTTTTATCAAAAATGGCTGAGGAGCATCACAGCAAAGCCCCTGAGTGCGAGAGCAACGTTGCTGGTGAGGGAGCTGTGGAGACCAAGGACCGAGGGTTGTTCGATTTCTTGGGGAAGAAAGAGGAGGTGGTGATCGCCACCGAATTTGATGAGAAGGTTAAGATAGAAGAGACAAAGGTGGAGGAGGAGCACAAGAAGGAAGCAGGAGAGGAGAAGAAACACAGTCTCCTTGAGAAGCTTCACCGATCGGATAGCAGCTCTAGCTCTGTAAGTACTTTGATCATCTTTAATGTTAAAACAGTGCAAGGAGTTAACTTGGTGGACAAAATTTTCATTTTTATCTTACAGTTTTAATTAATTACTATATATTTAGTATCCCTTGATCATGAGATTTATCGAGACTGATCTCGGAATATGCAATCTGTTTTCTGAATGTGCAGTCCAGCGACGAGGAGGAAGGTGAAGGAGAAGAGAAGAAGAAGAAGAAGAAGAAGGAAAAGAAGGAGAAGAAAGGACTGAAAGAAAAGATCGAGGAGAAGTTGGGAGGAGAAAAGAAAGATGAGGAGGTCAAGCACGAGGACACCTCAGTCCCAGTGGAAAAGTGTGATGAGCCAGTAGTCCAAGCAGAGCCAGAAAAGAAAGGTTTCCTTGAGAAGATCAAAGAGAAACTCCCTGGACAGCACAAGAAAGCTGAAGAGGTCCCCCCTCCTCCTCCACCCCCAGCTGAGTGCGTCGCCGTTGAGCCCCATGAAGGCGCCGAGGCAAAGGAAAAGAAGGGAATTTTGGAGAAAATCAAGGAGAAGCTTCCTGGTTACCACTCCAAGACAGAGGAAGAGAAAGAGAAAGAAAAGGAGAGTGCTTCCCATTGAGAAAGCAATCTGTTACTTCCAAGTAAATGCTGGTGGTTGTGTGGTTTATTTGTTGAGAATGTCTGTTCTTTTTTGGGGTTGTATATTTCATATAAGTTCTCTTTCCTCTTGCTTTGATTGTAAGTTTGCCATAACAAAAACAAAAAAAAAAAAAATATGAAAGTTTGTTTATTTAAGGGTTTTTAATCATATACTTAGTACCAGTATTTCATGATATGTGAGAAAGGATATGTTACTTCCTTCCTTTCCTATTCTTGTGATTTCAACAGCATTAATGTATTATTAATTTCTTCTGTTCTTGTGTATGTTCTGTCGTCGTGATCATTTCTAGTCCCACGCCGCACCCACTTTCCTCTACTTTTTCCGAAAGATAATGTAGAATTTGGATAAACATTAGCATTCGGATAAGTTCATTATATCACATCTTTGCATGATATCCAATGAATGAGAGACACTTGGGGTCCGCCTTGATTTTTCAAATCTATATCAACACAAGTGAAGGGCAAACATCTTGAAATGGTGTGTTCTTGAAGTTTTGGTTCTGTCCAAAGCAAAAAATTCCATGAAATTAGTCATCACATTCTTGGTGCATTGAGTGCGACATTGGCAGATGTAAAGCACTTGATTACATATGTAGACACCAAAAACTATAGTCCAAGGGGTAAAGGTGAACAATTCTTATGATGAATTTAACAACTTTGTGCTTCCCTAATTAGTCAAAAGGCCAAACAAATTATTATGTAGTTTGATATATGAAATGGGATTCTTATTATTATTTCCACGACATTATTAAAAATAATTTTAAAATAACAAAAGAAGTAATAAGCAGACAAAGGGGTATGGGAGAGTCATCATCACCTCCTCTCATTATTCGGACCAACCCTTTGGATTACAAATTAACCTAGTTGAACAGATACAATGTTTTAACTTCAATATTACACTTCCCTTTTTGGTGGTTTTGTTTTCTAATGGATGAGGGCATGGAGTCTGCATAGTGTAAAAGCCATTAATTTCAAACAAAAGTGGTGCATTCTCTTTTCTTTTTTCCTTTCGGTTTCTTTCGGTTGAAATGTCACTTATGGAAGCCATTTTTAACGAGCAAAAACGATGCTTGGTGGAGGCAGGGTTCTTTTACCATTTTCTTTTCTGTTTTTCTTCCCTCCTTTTCCTTCTTTTTTTTTTTTTCCTTTTATGGTAATATTGAATTTTTTCATTTGAAGTTTCGGACCACCACGGTCATGGTGGATAATATCTCAGACTTAACGAAAATAGCACTACTTTAAAATTAACATGCATATGAAGCTTAACTTCTCTCTCTCTCTCTCTCTCTTTCCCTTTTTAACCAATTAATTTACAAAACAAGCGGTTTACTCTTGTTCTTCTTTTTAAGTTGTTATAATATATGAAATAACTTGTATGAATGCTTTGATGTTGTTTTATATTAATTGACCAAGGTAGATAATTACAAAATAATCGTTTTCATATATATCTTTTCTATGCATGCATCCAATGGATGTCACAGTCCAACACACAATACTCTAGTTTTTCTTTCAAATAATGGGATCTTATTAAGTTAATTGCGTACGCGGTTGAAACACGTCTTGAGTCATATCCAAAGGCGTAAATGCATAGTTTTATCACTGATGAGTTGACACAAGCAATTTCTCATATTAGAAAAATTTTTCTTTTTTACTTTTTAGTAATACTTTATTCTTCCGATGTTTGTCATTTTTGTTCTTTCAAGTTGCGGTTTAAAGAATTTAAATTCTCTCTCTCTCTTTTATTTTTTGGAAATTCTAATAAAATTTTATTATTTAAAAAAAAAAGAAATTCTGTATATCCATCAGTAAATTTACTGCCAATTAAGTATATATTGTTTGTCATCTTCACATTTGATAATTTTAATAATTTGTTTCTTGTTAAAAATATAAGTTCAACTTGTGAGTTGGGAGAATTTTTTAGCTTGTATTTTTTGTGAACTTTTATTTTAAAAAGATGTAGTAAAAGAATATTTATTTACTTGAAAGTTGTATATGAAAAAATTGTTAAACTGATCTCCTACGAACAAGAGATCATCGACTCGGCCGGAGTAGCATCATAATACATTTAGCAATAGACAAGCTCACGCCTTGTCAGTCTCCCTCAGCTGAACAACCCAAGGAATGGTGCTCTTGTGCCAACTCAAATTTTCAAACCCCTCAGGCAAATAGACAAAAGAACAAACCGATGATCCCTCTTTTTTATGTTCTAAATGAATCGAAGCCATTCACTAAATACTAGGAAATATTTGCCAGAAAATCCAAGAAACTCGAATTGAAAGCTAGCTAGCTTTATATATATATATATAGCTTCATGGCTGATGGGATTAACTAGTTTGAAACAGACTCTTAGCAAAATGCGTAAACACCTACATTTGCTATCGCCTTTTGTTGCTCTTTGTACTGCTTTTGCCTTGATAAAAGAAGTTGATGGCGAGTACTTGATTGGTGTTGGGAGCTACGATATGACGGGTCCTGCTGCTGGAGTTAACATGATGGGCTATGCTAACATGGAGCAGAGCACCGCCGGTATCCATTTCAGACTGAGAGCGAGAACTTTCATCGTTGCTGAAAGTTCACAAGGAGCAAGGTTTGCTTTTGTTAATCTTGATGCAGGCATGGCATCACAGCTTGTCACTATAAAAGTGCTTGAGAGGCTTCAAGAAAGGTAAACCCAAAGCCATGCAAGATAAATTATGTAACTTCCGAAACCTTGAGATATCACCCTTTGATTAATGTGCATGAAAAGTTTATTTTTTGAAGGTTTGGAGATTTGTATACACAAGAAAATTTGGCGATCAGTGGCACTCATACTCACGCTGGGCCTGCTGGTTACTTGCAGTACGTGGTTTACTCTGTTACTTCTCTAGGGTTTATCAAACAATCATTCGATGCAATTGTGACGGCAATCGAGCAGAGCATCATTCAGGCTCACACCAACCTCAAACCTGGCTCGATCTTCTTGAACTCAGGTAAGGTTATTTTCTGACTTTGAAATGCTTAATTTCCTTTTCCATGAAGGCACGAGCATCCTTTTATCTCTTTCTGAGCAATTATATTTCGTGACATATATATTGTTTTAGGGGACGTGGAGAATGCGGGGATAAACAGGAGCCCAAGTGCATACCTGTTCAACCCACCAGAAGAGAGGGCCAGATACCCCAGCAACGTCGATACAAAAATGACCCTTTTGAAGTTTCTGGATATTGAGAGCAAGAACAGCATAGCTGCGTTCAGCTGGTTCGCCACGCATGGAACGTCCATGAGCCGAGACAACATGCTCATCAGTGGAGACAACAAGGGCGCTGCTGCCAGGTTCTTCGAAGACTGGTTCTCTTTTGGCAACAAATCCCTCTCTACTCCAATCACCAGGTCTTCTGCCTCTCCCGGTAGGCATATCTCTGAGTGCCTTCTTCAAATAATGAACAAAAAAAGAATTTAACAATGTAAGGCAAACTGAAATTACTCGCACTGATTACTGATTATGAATTGACAACATTTTCTTGTGAGAGATAGACACCAGCAAACTAATAACGAAAGCCCAAACGATCAAGGCCACTGGAGGAAAACCCTGTGGGAAAGCAACCAGCCAAGGCTTCAAGGTGAGGAAGAACGATGGGTCCGGATTTGTGGGAGCATTCTGCCAATCAAATGTTGGAGATGTGACCCCGAATGTGCTAGGAGCATTTTGCACGGACACTGGGAAGCCTTGTGATTTTAATCGCTCCTCTTGCAATGGCAATGACCAGCTTTGCGTGGGCCGTGGCCCTGGGTAGTTACACCTGTACCACTTGCTGGAATTGCTGATTTGTTAGCTTGTTTTGATTTACTTGGGCTTGATTGACAGAAAACTTTGTATGACAGGTACCCAGACGAAATATTGAGCACCAAGATCACTGGAGAGAGGCAATTCCAAAAGGCGGTGGAGCTATTCACTTCTGCTACTAACCCACTGAGTGGAAAAATTGATTATCGCCATGCGTATCTAAACTTCACCAACATCGAAGTGAAGTTGAATGAAAACACTGTAGTAAAGACTTGTCCAGCAGCCCTTGGGCCAGGTTTTGCCGCTGGGACTACAGATGGGCCTGGAGCCTTTGGTTTTCAACAGGGCGACACAGAGGTTAGCACTTTCAACCTATCAAGTCGGGCCGTCACTTGCTATATTGGACATCTAGCGTATTTGTGTTTTTATATTATGGATATTAACGGATCGGGTATCTTAAAATTTTAAAATATTGAAACTCTAATTCTATAAAAAATTAATTATTTTAATTCTATAAATTACTCGTTTAATTATAAAATTATTACCTTAACTCTAACCCTAATACATTCTCATTACCTTATAATTACCCTAACCCATTTAAATACCCGATTAAATAAAAATATTATTTAAATATTTTTCATGGATATCTAATTAGTCAATTAACTTTTTCAATCTCATAACTTACTTTTAAATTTATAGAATGATACCTGTAACTACGCTATGAAAAATGTTAAAAGAAATATAAATTATATTGTATTAGATTTCAATTTGATATTTTTAAAAGATAAATTGTTTGTAGAAAAAAAGATAAATTGATTTTAATTACAAAATTAAATATATAGGGAGGGATTCTAATTGAATGACACTTGTCATTCAATTAGACACTCAATTGGAATTCAATTAGACACTCAATTGAAAGAAATTGAGAAATCAAATTATACTAATTTTATATATAGTAGAGAAAAAGATAAATTGATTTTAATTACAAAATTAAATATATAGGGAGGGATTCTAATTGAATGACACTTGTCATTCAATTAGACATTCAATTGGAATTCAATTAGACATTCAATTGAAAGAAATTGAGAAATCAAATTATACTACTTTTATATATAGTAGATATGTTATATGTTTATATAAATAAACATATATATACTGTAATTAATAATTTTATGAGTTATAATTTTTACACTGTTAATACAAAATAAAAAATATACATATTTATATTTAAAGTACATAATATATACACACACATATTCATAAAAGTATTAATATTATCATATTAATAATTAGAGTAACTATACTTTTCATATATTTGTTAGTTTTTAATAAAAAAAATTACCTGTAAAATTGGTAAAAATTATAAATTTTTAATTTAATTATTAAAATAATAATAAAATATTTATAAATAGTAATCGGATTCGAGTAACAGGTACCCAATGGGTAGTACCCGAACCCTACCCTATTAAAATTTGAATAGTGAAATCACTACCTTAACTCTACCCGAACTCAATTATAAGTACCCTAATCTTATATAATCGGATCGAATACTCATGAGTATCTTATAATAAGGTACTCGTTGATATCCCTATTCGATACCCGAGATTCTGAATGTGATGTTTCTCTTGTGCAGATCAATGAGATGTGGAAACAATTAAGGGATTTGTTGAAGGAGCCAAGCCAATACCAGGTGGACTGCCAAAAGCCCAAAACCGTTTTGCTAAGCAGTGGCGAAATGTTTCTACCTTATGCCTGGGCGGTAAGACCATCTTTTTGTTGATACATGCAGTCCAATTGAGCTTACATTACAAAAAGAAAAGGAGAAAAGAAACTCTTTCTCTGAACTGTCTCACATCGCTGCTTTCTGTCTAAATTTCTGCAGCCCGCTATTCTTCCCATTCAAATGCTTAGGTTGGGAAATTTTGTTATCCTATCTGTGCCTGGAGGTTTGCTTTCTCTTACCTGATCCTTCACTTTTATCTTTCTGTGACTGAAGTTTCAGCGCTTGCAGTGACATAACCAAATAATTCAATTGCCCGAGTTAAATGCTTCTCTTTATAGGAAAGTTTGTGGACAAAATCAGTCACACAATGCTGCACAGTCAACCTAATACGTAGTATGAAGTTTTCTTCATTAATCACATTCAAAGAACTTGAGAGTTTTGCAGAGTTCACGACAATGGCTGGTAGGCGACTGAGGGAAGCAGTCAAACAGACGTTGATAAGTAATGGAAATGGAGAATTTGATGATGACACCCATGTTGTAATAGCAGGCCTTACAAACACGTATTCTCAGTATGTAGCAACTTTCGAGGAGTACAAGCAGCAGCGGTATGAGGTATGGACTATGACAAAGCAGATCAGACGAGAAATCTATTTTAAGAGGCTTTCTTTCGATTCAATATCTTATATGCAATGAGATATGCAGGCTGCTTCAACACTCTACGGTCCTCATACATTGTCAGCTTATATCCAAGAGTTTAAGAAACTGGCAGAAGCAATGGCTACAGGAGAAAAGCTCGGGGGAACAGGATTGTTACCACCGGACCTTTCCTCTGTTCAGCTCAGCCTCTTATTAGACCCTACAGGAGACTCCCCGCCACCTGGCAAAAGATTTGGAGACATGCAGCAAGATGTAGGCCAACCGAAAGGCGGTTCATTCAAGAAGGGAGATAAACCAAGTGCTACATTTTGGAGTGCTAACCCGAGGTATGACCTCTTGACAGAAGGTACATTTGCTGTAGTGGAGATGCTTCAAGATGGGCGGTGGATTCCAGTGTATGATGATGATGATTTTTGCTTGTATTTCAAGTGGAAAGTTGATACTAGTTTGTATGGTTTAGCAACCATCGAATGGGAAGTGCCAGAGGAGGCTGCCTCTGGTGTTTATCGGTTCAGGCACTTCGGGTCCTCTAAGAAAACCAAGGACTCTCCAAATGAATACTTTACAAGCGCATCTAGCGCATTCGCAGTGTCATAAAGGCCGTCAGTGTGGTCTGCATCTTGTTTAGCAGAAAATAAGGCTAAGCTGTCCACTGACATAAGTTTTCTGAGATTTTTTAATCCAGACGACTGTAATTTTTTTTTTTATGTTGGAAATTCTCGTAAGGCCCAGCTCTCATGTAATTTTTTTATTAATAATCGAACAATTAGGTACATAAGGGAGGGGGACATAAATCCAGACAACTGTAATTTATTTGAACATTAAAACCAGCAAACATATCATTCTCAATCTTACAAAAAAATCAGACAATGATCACAATATCAGGGCACATGAACAAGTAAAACCCTGTTATTAGCATAAGCAACTAGCCCAAGCGAAGTGAGACAAGATTTCTCATTTATCCATCCATATCACACAGCGGATGCACTTCCCTTCTATAAGTAATTGAAAGGCTTTGTTGATGTCTTCAAATTTCACCTCATGAGTGACAAACTCGTCCAGCTGCAATTCCTGGAAAATGTACAAGCAGTTAAGCACATATCTATAGACTCAATTCGCATTAGACATTCCATAAGATTAGCAGGGGAATCTTTCACATGAAATGCATTCATGGAAAAAGAGTTGGGTTAGGGTTTCCATTAAAGCAACTAACATAGCATGGCAGGCCACTTGATGGGTCTGAAAGTATAAATTAAGCTTAGAATACAGGGTAGGCTTCATGATCAAGCTAGGACAAGCAAAGATAGAACAAGCAAGAAAGGGAGTACAGAAAGGAGATAAACTAGTAAGTAATCGCTGTAAAAATTTACCTTGTCCATGTAACGCTTTATCAGAAGTGGAAGGTCGGATTTGGCTTTGACTCCTCCAAATAAGGATCCAGTGAGGACTTTCCCAGAATGAAGGACATCAAAAGAACTGAAGTTCAACTGTGTACCTGGCTTGTCCACTCCCAAAACAATCGTCTTTCCCCAACCCTTCAATTACACAAAGAGACAAGGATACAAAAAAGATGAAGTTATCCCCATGCATAATTTAGCAGTGAATCGTATTTTGCTCAGTAAGAGACACAGAAACATAAACAGATCATACAGTCTTTATGTCTAGAATACATATCAAATTGTACGAAGAAAACACACAAATGACAAAGACATCTAAATATAAGTAAGCTAGCGAGAAACTATGGGTAGAGCTTTAGTAAGTGATTAAATATGTGTCTATTTGAGAGAGAGAGGATACCTTACGGCAGCTTGCATAGGCTTCTTGTACCAAGGATCCCAAACCAACACATTCAAAGCAATAGTCAGCACCTCCTCCGGTCATCTCAATGATTACCTGCTCAAAGTTAGATAGGAAAGAAAAAACAAAAACCGAAATTTAGCAAATTAATCAGTTAGTCAAGGTAAGCCAACAGAAAATTTATACAGATTCTTCGTTGTTAAAAAGCATCATAAGATAACAGGATGCTCATCAGGCTATCAAAAAGGCAACTAATCCGTCTCAAATCTCAGAAGCTGCATGGTCTTAAATGTCTTACTATCAACTTCATGGTATATATGTAGATGACATCCAAACATACATGGTATGCTTTCATAAATAACAAGTTTTGAATTCAATGTTTACAGCTATTAATTTCAACAAATAATATCATAGACATAGACTGCAAGGAAGACCTGGCTCAGAGATTTGTTCCCACAGTCTTTTGAATTGATAAACTCAGTGACACCAAAATTTTTCCCTGCGCCAAACATGAAGGAAACGTCAAGTAAAATTCACACGAAATGTATCATCATAATCGCATAAGATGGAACTGTTTGCACTTAATAGTAATCAACAGCTAAAAGTAATGATCTGGGAGTAATCTGCTTTCAATTGGGCACATGGTGGATCATTGCTACTCATATAAGAAGGTGATTCTGGCTATGGTTCAGATGACTTCAAGCTTTCAACAAAATGAAAATTCAATGACAAGTATGAGACATAAATTTACTCACCAATTTCAAATTTCTCTGGTGAGACATAAATTTACTCACCAATTTCAAATTTCTCTGGGTTTATATCCACTCCTATAATTCTTTTTGCACCACATAGTCTTGCTCCCTTTGCAACCTAGAAACCAAGAAAGCCGCGAGTCAGTCTTTCAAACTTAACACATATAAATGTCAGATACAGGGTGAAACTTTTCTTCAAGATCATACCGCTAATCCGATTGATCCCAGCCCGAAAATAGCAACAGTTGATCCTGCCTCAACATTTGCCGTTTTGCAAGCAGCACCAACCCCTTAAAAACCAAAAATTTAGCCCATATAGTAGCAGTACTTTCTATCATCAGACTTTGCCAATGGTTATGTAAATTTCACAGTGCTTGGGAAGCATGCACTAGCACAATGGTTGATACTGCTGATAGAGACGTGTATAATAGTTATGAAACTCATTGTGCATGGGGTAATAAACTAAGAATCAAGTGACCATAGTAATTTCAGATATAGTAACAATGAGTATTAAGTCCAATGCAAAAAGCAGCTACCTCAATGGCCCAATCAAGTCCAACTTGATTAACAAACACCAGAAAAATTAAACCGTGATAAATGGAAACTTTCTGAACACGCTTTAGTTCATGGCTAAAAGAAAATTGACTAGAAGTCATCAAACAGAAGGTTGTTCATAGACTTTTAGATACAGAATTCAAGGTAAATTTTGAAATTTTAAATGCCATAACATGAAAATTAAAACTCCATTACCTGTAGTTACACAACAGCCAAAGAGGCATGCCCTGTTTGGCGGGATGGCAGGATCAATCTTCACTGCATGGGTGATATCTACTACTGTGTACTCGCTGAAACTCGAAACGAATAGAAAATGATATAAAGCCTCTCCCTTAAGATCAGTGAACCTGCTGGCGTCATATCTAGGCATCCAGGGATGGACCCTAAACGGGAATTTTGAACATAAGTTGCTCTTCTCTGAACGGCAATCTGCACATTCTCCACAATCTGACATGAACGTTGGGATGACAACATCTCCTTCTGCTACCTCGTCTACATTCTCACCGACACTCTCCACCACCCTACAACCACAATGTCAACTTGTAAATTGAACATAAACAACTTGTTGCCTTGCTATGTTCAGGTTTAAATCATAAAAATTGTATGCTTTGAGTTTTGAACGAAGTGCTTGTTTGGTTTGACTTTTTTTAAGTTTATTATCTTTTAAGTGCAAAAGTGAGGTAAAACAAATATTTAAAACTTTTTTAAAAAATTAAACAATTTTTTTATAAAAAATAAAATTTAAAATAAAAGAGTTTTTAAAAAAAATTTAGAGAAGTGCTTTTTTTCCTTTTCTTAAAAATACGTTTTCTTTTTATATTTTCTTTTTGGTTTTAAAAATATCTTTATTTATTAAAAATAATTTTAATATTATCTATTTTTAATTTTATATAATCTATTATTTATTATAAATTTTATATTATATAAAAATACATTTTATACATTTTATAAAAAAATAAAATTAATTTTTTTATTATGAATAAAAATTTATAATTAATAAAAAAATTATTTATTAAATACTTTTTATAATAATTTTAATTAAAATTAAAATTTATATAAATTATTTTATTAAATAATGTATTTATAAAAATAAATTTTTCAAACAAATTTAATTTAATTTTAAAAATTATTATTTTTCATAAAGCTTCATAATAATTTTTAAACTTAAAAAAATCCTAAACCAAACAGACTCGAAGAAAAAAAAGGATGCCAATTGCCAAATTATAAAGAGATTTTGTTTTAAGAAACAGAAAGGAGAAAAACAGAGATGACGTCACTTTTTAAAAGTCAATAGCAATCTCATTTTCCCATCTTTGATAATTTCCGGAAAAAGAAATTTACTACGTTGAACAAAAAAGGTCAACGAAGAAATCAAGCTCACCCGACGGCCTCGTGGCCCAGAATTCTGGGGAAACAAGCAGGAGGCACCTTTTCAAACAGAGACAACAATTCAGATAAGCAACAATAATGCCGAATTTCAAGGGAATAAGTTACAGATCCAGAGAGCTGTATCGACAGATAGACCACCTTCAGTTTCCAGAAGATGATGTCGCTGTGACAGAGAGAGGTGCAGATTATCCGAATCCGTACTTCGTAGGGACTCGGAGGGGCCACCATGATTTCCTCGATCACTAGAGGCTCCCCTGGCTCGCGAGAAACCGCAGCTAAACGCAGTAGCAACGCGTGGTTTCATGCTCTAACAAAAAAACAAGGAGAAGAAAAACAGAGACAGAAGGAAAAAAACCTTGGAGGAGTTCATTTACAGTTTACCTTTGCACCGAATTGGTTTCCCAGCGGTTTTGCTTGACAATTTCTCGTTATCCATGGCCACAAAAATGGAAAGCTGATAGCTCTGTCTTTGGTGGTTGGTAGCAGTGGTGCCAGGCTAATACAGGACAGTGCTCGCCCAACCAAAACCTGAATGTTTCTGGTGTATACCAAGCTTTATGACTTGAATGAATAGAATAAAAGACGCTGAGTTGGTGTGGACCCCTGACCTTTTCGAGTTTCTTGTTTGGCCTTTTTTCTCGAATCACAATAATTTCCCCTTTGTCAAGTCGTTGACTTCTCTGCTTGACCTTTTTCCTTTGTTTCCCTGGCTTTCGTGGATTAACCGCGCTGAATGGAAAACAGAAAGAGAGACAATATGAGAAATACGTGACCAAGTCTACAAATTAAATGTGATCCACGACATGATTGCGGTTAAAAATGAACGTGGCCAGGGCATGGCGGGTCCTGCTCAAGGGTAACAGCTCCCCATGATTTCTGGCCAAGGTTCTTTCCGATGCTGTCGTGACATTGCACTGTTTCTTTATGATTTTTGTATTTACCCTGTGAATAGACTATTGAAGCATGTTGATTGGGCAATCAATCTGTGAAAAAGAAAGGGTTGGCAGTTCTCTTACCTCTAGAATGGAAAAACAAATAAATTCTGTAAACGGATGAATGACTTCATGTAGTCTGATCTTACTGTTTACTTGTGTGACCAAATCCCATGTATGTTCATCTTCAAATGAGACCAAATGAATGGCAAAACTGTTTCATCCCGAGCAAGGATTTTATCTGATACTAAAATTAGGTGGAAACATCCAGTACTTGTCTTCCTCATATACGTGGCATATTTTGATTTTGCACCATACAATCAAAATTATTACCATAATTTTCGAATATTGTTTCAACGTTTACTTATTTGGATTGGTACCAAACTCCATATGGTAAATTGGCATATCTTATGATTTTATACCAAAAAGATTCAAAGACCTACTTCTATAGGAATTACTTAGAATTATAGAATCTTGACTCAACCATTTGTAGAATTTTGATAAATAAAATTGTTTTCTTTGTTTCTAAATATTTGTTAATTTTTAATCTTTACATAAAAAAACCTCTGATTTTATGTATTTTATTTTCAAATTTTATAAAATAAATATTTAATTGTTTATAAAAAAATAAAAAATGAAAATAAAAGTATTTTAAAGGCAACTTTAAAAAAAAAAATGAAGTTATGGATTGACATTTGGTTGTCCTAGGCTGGGCTCTTAACACATTATAGCGACACGGGCTTAGTTCTTAGTTAGGGTCCCGGCGCCATTTTAGCCCAAGAAAACGGAGAGAAAAAGGAAGACGAGAAAGCCTGGAAAGGAGACGACTAAAAGAAACGACGTCGGCTGGAAAGATTACCGTCGCATCAAGAAATGAACAACAGCT
Source organism: Theobroma grandiflorum (assembly GCA_036013995.1). NCBI lineage: Eukaryota > Viridiplantae > Streptophyta > Magnoliopsida > Malvales > Malvaceae > Theobroma > Theobroma grandiflorum. The sequence continues at coordinate 24,522,812 of CP142126.1, forward strand.
TGATCTAGATTCTTCTTGAATCGAATAGCTCATAAACGAAGCCAGCCACATCGGCAGCGTCGTAGCCGAACTCAGCTTGGCCCGCCTCGTCTGCCCGAACCATTGCGATTTTTAGCGAACCCTAAGTCGTCCAGTTTCGTACACATTCAGTTGCTTTTTCATCGGTTAAATCGAATTCTCTAGTTCGTTCGGATTTTCACTCATCGATTTCAACTTCCGCGCTCCAATTAGGTTCGTGCCTTTGGTTCCCTTTTTTTTTTTTTTTAAACTTTGGATTAGCATGTTATTACGAACCATAAACATAATTTATTTTATTTGATTTAATGCACATTTTATGATAATAATTTGCCTTAAATTATTTTGATCTTATTTGTTTTCGTCTAGGTTCTTAGATCCGACTTTAGCTACATAATTGTTTATTGATTGATGTTATCGTCTATTCTGATTTGGTATGTTGGATAGCATGCTTGGTTGTGAAAAGATGTACCTTGAAATGTAGGGAATTTTGACTTTTGTTGACCATTGCAAACAAAATTGCTTTGCATTGCTTGTAATGTGTTTGTTTGACGGAAAGTATATTTCATGATATCATTGTTATGTAAGAAAAGAAGTTCTATCTTTATGCTAAAATGGATGTTTATGGATAAGATTCTAAAATTGTGACAAGCTATTATTACTTTGCACCCATCGTGCATTTTTTGTTCTGTTTTGTCTATCTTCTCAATTATTCCATGTTGCTAGACAACTAACTTAATTGTTGACCTGCTAAATAGATAAATTAACCAGACAAATTAATTGTCTTCTATGACCTTGGATGTTAATTTATTGTGATTACAACATTTTTTGGAACGAATTTTTGGCTGATGATAGTTTACTTTAGGAATTTGAATTAGGGCATGATATTGATGGAAATGATGGTAATACTTTTCCTTTTGGCTGTTTTAGGTGTTTGTAGCCATTGAACTGCTATGGCAGATCAGCACTCTAATGAAGGTTCGAGTACGGGCAATGTCTCTGGGGAATCTTCAGATTCATTTGTAGAGCTGAAGATCAAGACTCTGGATTCACAGATTTTTAGTTTCCATGTTGACAAAAGTGTAAGGGTTTGCCTTTAAGCATGGGCGTTCTCAAAATTCTCTGCCATTCAGTGCATCTTTAAATTTTAAGAAAAGTTGTGTGTCATCCAGCTTTTAGCTGATACATTATTACTTGGATGAATTCAGACACCAGTTTCGTTGTTCAAGGAGAAAATAGCTGATGAAATTGGCGTTCCAGTTGGTCAGCAACGGCTGATTTTCAGGGGGAAGGTCTTAAAGGATGAACATCTCCTTTCAGAATATCGTATCCTATTATTTATGTTGCTAGAGAATATCTTTTCGATTAGTTAACTATATTTCTTCTATATTTAAGATTTTCAGTACTGCAGTTTGGTGCCTGACTAACCAATACTTTATTAGTTGCCATATTCTTGAGTAGTGTTATCTGAACTGTATAATTTTAAGCATGAGCCGTGCATATATTTTTAGTCTTACTATGCACGCAGAATTGTTCTGTACGTACATTGGTTTGGTTTGATTCCTGGAAAACTGTGTAGATTGCTAGTGGTGATAGTTGCTTCGTTAAATTGACCATTATGTATACAAGCAGTGAGTGAGTCTAAGCAGCAACATTTTTGCCCCTCTATTTTCTTGCTATCCCTTTAATACTTGTACTTCATTGTTACATGATAGTCCTATTACCTTTTCAAAATTTGCTCAACCCAACATCATTCCAAATTGATCACTGACTAAATGGCTCAAATATTTAGCCGTAGCATACAAAATATATTACTTCTTAGTTACTTCATGTTATGTGTCATAAGTATAATCAAAATTGGAAATAAGCCTTTATTTTTCATTAATTTAGAAATGTATATAGTACTTGTGGATAAAGATTGACTCATAAAATAGGTGCCATAAATACTGGATATGACCTTTGTGGTAAAGCCCTTGTCTTAAAAGTGAGATTTGGTTGCTTTTTAGTAAATATAACTATCGAAAAAAAGTTTAACTCAAGATGCTCTCTTGTCTAAAGAGATATGATTATCACAACATCAAGTCCAAGTTTGTGATGATTGCCTATGTTGTGGTTCATTTCATACCAGTTAACCTTTACTGTTTTTAGATGTTGAGAATGGGCACACATTGCATTTAGTTGAAAGGCAGCCAGCCCAATCACAGCCTTCATCTGATACAAGTTCAGGAGAGACAAATGGAAATAACGCTAATCGAGGTATTGATTTGCACATTGGTGTTTGCCTGGTCTGTGAATTCAGAGCATTTTACTAGAAGCTACAGCTGTCAATAGTTAATTAAACAATGAATTGGCAGGAAATGATGCTAGTGCAGGCATTCCTCGTAATCGAGTTGGGCAAATTTCGCACAGTGTGGTTCTTGGGACCTTTAATGTTGGAGATCAAGGTGAAGGCTTAGTTCCAGACCTTACTCGGGTGAGTACTTTGTCTTTTTCTGTTATTTATTTTTATTTGTGAAGTATTTCAGTTCAGGTTTAAGTCTGTTTCATAAGTTGGCTTCTTTAATTGCCAAGTGAAATCAGTGAATTTGAATGATATTGATTCTTATTATTTCATTCTTTGTTGCTTGACTTATAGGTTATTGGGGCAGTTCTAAATTCTTTTGGTGTTGGAGGTCAGCCTACTACTAATGGTATCAACAGTACACAATCTTCAACATCTGTGAGTAATACTTGATTTCAACTTTGCTTCGCTTAAAGTTAACAAGTTAAATTTGACTTTGGGTGGCTTACAAAAACCATGATTAATTGTCTTCGTCACTAGGTGCAATGGATGCACATGTTTCCCCAAAAGTTTCCTGTTGGCAAATGATTCAGCTTGAAGAATATCAATTCTATTCAAATTTTCTACTATTATAGCTAAACGTAGATGTCAATGATTTAAATGTAGCATGAGGGAAACTAGAAAAGAATGTGTGGGTTATGGGGTTTAAGTAATTATTGATATTGCTTTTGGTTTCTTAAGCAGGTAGTAGCATAGAATGCTCAAATTAATAAAATGATCTGTGTATATTGTTAAAAGAATGCTCTCTTTCAGGCTCCTCAAGGAAATGAAACTGATGGAGCACCTAGTGGTGGTCAGAACCAAGCAGGAAATCAGACACAGTCTGCACAATCATTTCCTGGTCAAACATTTCAATTTTCTCCTCAAGTTATGCCGGTTCCTTTGACTTCGGCAGCAATGCCTGTTCCTTCACTTAATTCGGTAGTACAAATGAACTTATGCATTGTTTTTGCAGGTTATAATTTGATTGTTATCTAATTCCATCATTTTCTTTTTCTCCAGCCAATTCCTGATGCTTTAAATACTCTTTCTGAGTTTATGAACCACATGGAGGCACATTCCCCAAATGGTGATAGTACAAAAGGCATTAACTGCACATTTTGTTTGAAAATAGTTTCAGTGACTAACTGCTGCTGCATTATGTAGGCTATCAGCTGCACCCTTCTACAACTAATAGAGGAGACCAACCTAGGGTAGAATTACCGTCTGATGCACGAGGCTTGCCAACACCTGAAGCATTGGGCATTGTAATGCGACATGCAGAACGGCTTCTCAGCAGTCATGCTATTGCTGCATTGTCTGTAAGTGTCTTGCCTTAGCATGTTTTCTGTGTTTACTGTCTTCTGGAATGTTTGACGCTTTTCTTTTTAAGTTTTTAAATTGATGCTGGGATTAATATTATACCTAGAATGCTAGTTTCTATGTAGAATATTTGATCCTTATATCTGTTTTACGCTGAAATCTATGTGAACTTCCTTTCACATGTGCATTCTGATTTGATTTCCCAACCTGCCCTCACTCTGTCCCAACAGGTATCTGGGAGAAAGATTATTGTATTCTGAATTATCATGTGCTTTCTTCCATCTGGAGAAATGTGCTTGATTTATGATATATACTAACATTTTAGGACCTGTAAAATTAATGGCCTTTCTCTGAGTGAAACTTTTGTATGTTATAAACTTCATTAGTACATGTAGATTGTGGAAGCTAAATGAGACATTCTCTCCGTTATATGATTTGAAAATTCATAATATAAGTTTTATTGGCTTTAATGAAGTGGCAATATATATATATATATATATTTGAGGATTCTTTACACTGAATCAATTTCACATTCCTTTTCTTATCTCCCTTTCAAGTTTGAAAATTTTATTATCTGATTCTGTGTGTATTTTTAATTTGCTGCAACTTTTGTAGCATATTGCAGGACGTTTGGAGCAGGAGAGGGATTCGCCCGATCCTACTGTAAGGGGGCAAATTCAAACAGAATCAGTGCAAGTAGGCCTTGCAATGCAGCATTTAGGTGCCCTTCTTTTAGAGCTTGGTCGAACCATTTTGACGCTGCGTATGGGACATTCTCCTGTATGGTTCTAAATCTCTTATATCCTTATTCTCTGTTGTCATTCATTAAGAAAATGTCAGTAAAAATGTTTCATGCAATTCACAGGCAGAATCTTCGGTCAATGCTGGACCAGCAGTTTATATATCTCCTTCAGGGCCAAATCCTATAATGGTTCAGGTGTGCTCAAAATTTGTTTGCATTATCAACTTGGTCAAATATTTGCAAATTCCCTGCTAATATATCTTATTGATTTATGATAATATAAATGTCCTTGTTATAAGAGTCTCTTGTTTTACGCACTGGACATTTGGCATGAGGTTTGATACCATTGGGTCCCTAGCCGGAAACATTTATGTAAATTGCTTTGATTAGTTAGAATTAAGTTTTTGAACTTCCTTTATAATTCTATTAATCATGCATGCATTGATTTGTTTATTTGCAGCCTTTTCCCCTTCAAACCAGCTCCCTCTTCAGTGGTTCTCATTCTCCATCAAATCCTCCGACTCTAGGTCCTGTTGGTATTGGAACTGCCCCAAGGCACATCAACATCCATATACATGCTGGTGGGTAAAATCTGCTTCAACCCTCACCATAATTTTCTTTTTCTTTAAACTGAAGCAAAGTGACTTTTATTTAATGATTATCATAAATTATCAGGCACCGCACTGGCACCCATCGTTTCTGCAGTTGGTAACAGAACAAGCAATGGGGAAGGGGTGCAAGGAGAACGTGGTAATAATGCTGGTTCTGGTTCAGTGCGGGTTCTTCCTATGCGAAATGTTCTTGCTGCTGCTGTCCCAGCACGTCCTACTGGTGCAGTGTCCGGTGCAGCACAATCTGCACCAACTGACTCGTCAATATCCTCTATTGTTGCTGAAGTCAATTCGCGACTTAGAAACTTTGTTAGTAGCATGCAAGGAGAAAACCAGGTTGCATCAGGTAGATGGCCATTAATTGTTTTGAGATGGTGATAACTGCAAGGTTACTTGTTTATATGGTATCTCTGGTATTTAAGGTCAAAGTAGAATCTGATGAGAAAATAATGTGTTACATCTGGTGTAGGTAATGGACAGCCCGGTAATGTGGCTGTTAGTGGAGCTGGGGATTCTAATGTTGCATTACCAGCAGACATTCTTCAAACTGAAGAACAGAAGGTATGCTTTGTTTATATTATAGTGATCTTATTAGTAATTATCTGTTTATTATCTCTGATCAATACTCTGTTACTATAATAATCAGTCACAACCTCAACATGCTGAAGGAAGTAACAATATTATGGAGAGTGGTGTGAGTTCAAAGGATGTATCAACTGGCACAGTGGAATGCCCTCCAAGTTCAAGTGGAGAACTTTTGGTAAAGTCAGAAGACCCTTCAGGAAGTGTTCTGAGATCCAGTGAGGATAATGCCCAAGCTGTTCCACTTGGATTGGGGTTGGGGGGATTGGAACGTAAGGTGTGATGATCAAGTCTTACTTTATTCTAAATTATCTTAGTTACTTTAGTTGAAAATTATCAATTTGATTTGCATCTACTAGAACAATATGGTAAAACAATGTTAGCTTATAGTTTCTGAAGTTTTGTGGTTTCTCATGATTTTTAATCTAACTTTTTATATCATCATTGTGGTCAGAAGCGAATCAAGCAGACAAAATCATCTGTTAGTACTGGTGATTGTGGAACAACTAGTTCTTCTCTTGATCAGAACTTGAGTGTTAGAACAACTGGCCAACAGATTTTGCAATCATTTGTATCTCGGAGCTCTTCTGTGAATAGGGTGGAACATGATGCGTCCCCAAGTAATCCAGGTGTTCAGAGTGGTAGATTGTCAGGAGGGCAAGGTTCTGATGATCAATTAGATGCTGCTAATGCTGTCTCTCAAGTTCTTCAAAGCCCTGCATTAAATGGCTTATTGGCCGGGGTTTCAGAGCAGACTGGTGTTGGTTCACCAGATGTTTTTAGGAATATGTTGCAGCAACTCACTCAAAGCCCCCAAATCATGAACACTGTCAGTCAACTAGCTCAGCAGGTTGATAGCCAGGATATTGGGAACATGTTTTCAGGATTGGGAGGAGGCCAAGGTGGTGGAATTGATCTGTCACGGATGGTCCAACAAATGATGCCTATTGTTTCTCAGGCTCTTAGTCGCGGGGCATCTGCACCTCCGCCATTTTCTGCTGTAGAACCTCAATCGCAGGGCCAGCTTGATGGGAGGAAGTCAAGTGCAGCTGACAAACCTTGCGATCATGATTTTCAGGTTTCTTCTTTTATATAATTGAGATTTTAATTTTCTCTTTTTTGTCATAAAATAGTTAATTGGTATGTAATGGTAAGAGATACTTACATGGGGACTGCTGTCCTATCTGCCATTTCCTTTAGGATGATATTCAACAAATGGCTCAGAGGATTGAGCAATCTAATTCGCCTGGTGATGTCTTCCACACTGTTGCTGAACATGCAGTTCGGGTATATGGCAATGGTAGGAATGCTGAAGAACTTCTGAATGAGTTGTGTGGTAATGAGGGTCTTGCCAAGGTAAGTTCCCTGGCCATGGGATTGCCCTTTTGATGTCTAATTGTATTTTCAACCGGTTAAAGTCACTTGTGGTTTAAAAATTTGCTTTCGTTTTGGGGAGAAAGAACAGGGATTAAGCAAAATTGTCCTTTTAATTTTCCTAACTTTTCGTGGTGATATTTACATGGAAACTCTTTAAGATTTTCTGGCGTGTTCAGGAATACACAGAGATGCTACAGCGGGACATACATCAAAGAGTTCAGGACAAATCTGAGGAGGACAAGAGCTAGTTCTTCAATTTTGAGAAGTCTTGTCCTCTACTGGGGGGTCATTTTCTTTGTTTTTATCGGTTCATACCCAGAATCCATGTGTAAACTTTAGGCTTCCGGTGGCCGTGTTTGATATACTCTTTAAGTTATATTTGATCTGTTTGTTTCAAATGTGCTTTTTTGGTTAATTGTGCATCATATTGGAATTATGGTGATATCAGTATGTTCTGTTCCCTGTCAGAATGATACAAATTCCAGTAGCTCTTCTTTGAGGCTGGTGTTCTAGTGATCTTGTTTAATTTTGAACAGTTGCTCATTACGGGATGAAATAGAACGAAAATGACCAGCCAATTATATAAATTCCTCGGTTTTTTTTCTTTTAATTGATAAAAGGGGGGAAAATTCTGTACCTTGACTTATTATTGCTACGACTATTTGCGATTGCTTTAAACTAAATCTGAAAAACAATCCATGCAAATAATTTGCAGTTCTTTCTTAAATTATTACTAATAGAAATTTCTATGGGTTACTATAAAAGAAATAAAATAATTTATAGTATTCTTTTTATCTCTGAATAATTTTTTAAAATTTTTATCGAGATTAAGATAAATATTTCATTTTTAAAATTTATTCGAAATTTAAATTTTTTTAATAATTAAAAAATTCGATGTTTTTAATATAAAATAAAAAAGTATAACTATACTTTGGGAAAAAAGTAATACGGTTTTACCCAAGCAAAGCTGAGTTTTTTGGGGAAGAAGAAAGGCTTCGTTCGGCGGCTGGGTTAGACGCTTAGCCCCGCCTGAAACTTGTGCCTGCTGATTCTGAAAAGCAGTCAAACCGTTAACTGAAGCGAACCTAATACCTGTTAACTCCGTCAGTTGTTCCTCTGAAACGCAGTTCTCTTGGAACATCTGGCGTTCATGGAAGCAGACGCAAAGCCAAAGAAATCTGGACCTCGAGTTTGTTGCATTTGTAACCAGCGAAGAGCTGTCCTCAAAAGACCCAAAACCCTAGAGCAGGTAACTTCTTCACTTCCCTTTGTTATAGTAATTCAACTTCAATCTGGCAACAGTTGGGAACCGCTGGGTTTATTTCAATCTCTTTTATTTTCTTGGATTTTGGGATTGTTTTTGTCATTATTACTAAAATTATGCGCTTGGTTAAAAGATATGCAGGGAGTGTTTTTACGAGGTGTTTGAGGAGGAAATTCACCAGGCAATTGTGGAGAACCAGCTCTTCAAGCCCGGCGAGCGTATTGCTATTGGCGCCTCTGGAGGGAAAGGTTAATCCCTTTCTCTCTTTCCTTAAGCTGATTTTAAGCTCCATAGGTTGTCATAGCCAAGCTTTATGATTCTTCTTGTCCTTCTAATATCTGCTGCTGGGGTTGTTGCAGATTCGACAGTCCTTGCTTACGTGTTATCAGAACTGAATCGACGACACAATTATGGCCTTGATCTTTTTCTTTTGTCTGTTGATGAGGGCATTACGGGGTACAGGGATGACTCACTTGAAACCGTCAAAAGGAATGAGCTTCAGGTCAGTTTTTTCCATCAACAATGATATTCTTGAAGTTCTTAGAGTAGATAGATTTTTAGTTGTTGCTCTCCAATCTCCATGCTAACTGTTTCAAGAATGTTTGCTTTTGGTTATTTTTTAAACTTTTTCCACTCAATTTTCTGATACTATAATTCTTTCTTCTCATTGGTTTTGCAGTACGGGCTGCCTCTAAAAATTGTGTCTTACAAGGATTTGTATGGATGGACAATGGATGAAATAGTAAAGATGATTGGCCTAAAAAATAATTGCACGTTTTGTGGGGTTTTTCGCCGCCAGGTATAGTTATTGTTTTCTAATAAAGCCTGAAATCATAACAAATGTTTTTACTGGTTTCACTATTTCTGCTACTTCTGATTGGCTGTACATACGTACATACTGAAACTATGTTCGTAGACCTAGTACCTCCATATCTGAATTACAAGACGGGGCATTCATTTCTGCAGACAGTGTTTCTGTCAAAACCCTTTTGTTATGACTCATAGCAAGTCAGTATACCCAGCCAAGCACCAAAGATTTGATCTACTCCTTTTGTTATACATGGTTTTATTATATAAATTTGTATATTTATGGTGAGAATCCCGTCTGTTTCTTTCTTCCTTTCAAGTATGATTTTTGCCTGCATTATGACTGGTTTCTTTTGTCTTTGGTTCTCCTTCTTCCAGGAGAATTGGCTTATGATCCAAATTGCTGATTTGAACTTTTTCCTTTTAATGAATTTTAAAGCAACTAAAACCATCAACTCCAATAAGGGTTATTTATAGACGTTTTTAGATTGTATAGATGTCCATACACCCATTCTGATGTAGCTGTTCATGACTTTGTAACACTTTCATTTGTGTTGTGGTTTAAGATAGAATGACTTGTTTGACTTTCTTCTTGTTAAAGGCCCTTGATCGAGGTGCTGCATTGCTGAAAGTTGACAAGGTTGCTACTGGACATAACGCAGATGATATTGCTGAAACTGTCCTGTTGAACATATTACGAGGTGATATTGCTAGGTAATAGGTTGACCATGCTCTTAGTTTCCTTTTGACTCTCTTGATTGTTAAGCTAAGATAATGGCTTTTAATTGTTCAGATTGAGTAGATGCACTTCAATTACCACTGGTGAAGATGGGCCTATTCCAAGATGCAAACCTTTTAAGTACACATACGAGAAGGAGATCGTGATATATCCTTGAAATGCTCACTGTTCTGAAAGTTTTATTTGTGAATTTATTAATATTGGTTTCTCATTCACTTAGTTTGCCAAAACCTTAACAAGATATCCACGTATGCTTATTTCAAGAAGCTAGACTACTTCTCCACTGAATGTAATTGTTATTTACCATTCCCTTTTATGCTTTTTTTATTTGGAATTTGACTGATTGAGTTGTCAAGCCCCTTTATTTTAGGTTTATATTTAGATGGTATCGCATGTCCCATAATGTCTCTGACACTAATCAGAGAGTGGTATTCTTTATATTTTAGGTATTTATTCTCCAAATGCATATCGTGGTTTTGCTCGTGAGTTCATAAAAGATTTGGAGAGAATCAGGTTAATACCTTCTTGTTCCCACTCTATCCTTGCATCTGTCCAGTTTGAAAATTCTGTAGTTGTTTACTATTGTGGCTTACTATTGCAGGCCTAGGGCTATACTTGACATCATTACATCAGGGGAGAATTTTAGAATTTCCACTTCCACCAAAATGCCAGAGCAGGGAACCTGTGAACGATGTGGTTATATTTCCAGCCAGGTGACAATTGCTTTTACCTTACCTGATACCTTAGATATGTGTGAAACTTTAGCATGCATTTGATGTGCCATATTTATGATAAATTTTCTGCCTTCTATTGGAGTATTTCAAGCACTAACAGCTGAATGCAATATGGTTAAAAACTGATGCAACCTCATACATGGTATACAGAAATGGTGTAAAGCTTGTGTCTTGTTGGAGGGGCTGAATCGGGGTTTGCCAAAGCTTGGCATTGGTCGTAGTCGAGGCCTAAACAATGACATTAAGAAAGATACAAAGCAAGGTGGTGGAACAAAAAGTATTGAGAGCAAGCAATGTGGAAGTTTGGACTTCTGATGCAGAGTGTAGGCATCACTTAAAGTTTTGGTTTATTTAGGGAATTAACTCATAGTTGTCAGATTGGCCACCCATGCTGTCTTCTCTTCCTTCCTTGAGCTTCTAAGTGAATCATTAGGCAAAGTGCAAACAGTGCAGTTCATTGCACCCTTTGGGGTGCTGGAAAGAATCAGGGAACCGGAAGAGCCAGTGTTTAATCATATTTTTTGACAAGGGACAGAGGATTGATTATTAATTATTATGTAGCATTGAATATAAAAGTAGTCTATGAGAGATTTGGAAAGAGAATTCTTATGCATTTGGAACTCATTAAATAATAGGAGAAAGCAGCTCTGCGAAAATGAAGACCACCAAGACAGAGGCAGGCCCTGCAACTCAATTTTCTGCCATTGGATGCTATTCAATTTTTTGTAGTTTTACAAAATTTTACATAGAAGTATAAGTTACACTTGCTTCAAATGTCAGTGCATGGGAGAGTTTGTAATTCTTGGAATAACTTTTAATTATACCATGCGATTGCTTTTCCCATGATTTAATTCCCGTACCGATCAGAACTTAAGCAGAAGAGAAATGCACCAAAACGCGCCGTTCAATAGTCATGCTCTGACCTTCAAATTTATTATAAGAAAAAAGGATACTACTATTATCGTAAAATACACTCCGTTCATTTTTTGCTTTTCCTACATCTTCTTTAATTCATATTTCATTTTATTATGTGCATGGATGATGGATTTGTATTTTCAGTTTTAGATAATATTTGGTAATTTTATTCGAATTTTATTAAAATTAAGATATTGTGTTATTTTAGCGGATTCGAGATCGAGTATTAAGAAAGGTGAGTACCCAACTGTCTACGTCTCTAAGTAGTACAAAATAATTGTATCATTGCAAGAGAATGGTGGCCTAATAAGTAGCATAGTACCTAGGGATGTCAAGGGGTACTCTATTATAGGTATACCTGTCAAAATGGGCCTGGCCCATCGAGCCAGCCCATTTGTTACTAAATATGGGGTGGGTTGGGTTTAGAAAATTTTGGCCCATATTTGAACCGGGCCTAGATGGGTCAGCCCACCAAATCAGTGGGTTGAGGTGGGTTGGGGCGAGCCAGCCCTGTGGGCCTAAAAATATTAATAATTTTAATTAATTTAATAATTTTATATATTTAATTATATAAAATTAATAATTTAGTTACTAATAATATTATTTATTTTATATATTTTAATGTGTTTAATCTTTACTTATCAAATTAATAATTTTAATTTATGAATTAAATCATAAAATAATTTTATTAATAGAAAATTTATTAAATAAAATTATAAAAATGATTTTTTTTTGAAAAAAATAAAAAATGGGCTAACCCAACCCAACCCATGGGCTAGCAAGGGGTGGGCTGGGTTGAGGTTTTGCTAGCCCATATAAAAAATGGGCTGGCCCGGCCCGGCCCATATTTTTTTAGCCCACAAGGGCTAGGGCCGGGCTGGACCGGGCCAGCCCATATTGACAGCTCTAATTATAGGGTACCCGTGAGTATCCGACTCTTTTATACAAGGTTAAGGTACTCATAAACGGGTTCGGATAGGGTTAGGGTAGTGATTTCATTACCCGAATTTTAATAGGATAGGGTTAGGGTACCACCCTTTGGGTACCCGTTATCCGAACCCGATTACTATTTATAAATATTTTATTATTATTTTAATAATTAAATTAAAAATTTATAATTTTTACTAACTTTATAAGTAAATTTTTTTGTTAAAAACTAATAAATATATGAAAAGTATTATTACTTTAATTATTAATGTGATGACATTAATATATTTAAATTAAAAAATTATTATATTGTTATTTATGTTTAAGTATGATTACACTAATTATTAATATGATGACATTAATACTTTTATGGATACGTGTGTGTATATATTATGTATTTTAAATATAAATATATTTACTTTTTATTTTCTTTTAACATTGTAAAAATTATAACTCATAAAATTATTAATTACAATATATATATTTATTTATATAAACATATAATATATAAATCTAAAGATAAGTTATGAGATTAGAAAAGTTAATTGGGTAATTGAGTTCTCATTAAGAAAATTTTAATAATTTTTTTATTTAATCGGGTATTTAAACGGGTTAGGATAATTATAGGGTAGTGAGAATGTATTAGAGTTAGGGTTAGGATAGTAATTTTAAAATTAAACGGGTAATTAATAAGATTAAAATAATTAATTTTTTATAAAATTAAGGTTCGGGTACTTCGAAATTATAGAGTATCCGACCCGTTAACATCCTTAATAGCGTCAAAGGGCCCAAAGCTAGGGGGCAATAAAGCCTAAGACTTAAATAAAACGCTGAATAAGTTGCCGTTTTGTTTAACAGGCGGTTGCTGGCTACTAGTCGAGGGCAAACATTTCCCGGTTCGAGATTTGGGGTTGCTTCAGCATCGGTATCGCTCATGCCTCCGCCGGCACCGCCAGACTCGGCCACCATTGGCCAAAACGCAAGAAAGTCGCTAGGGTTTATCTCAAACGCAATGAAGCACAGACACAACTTCATTCAGTTCTTCGCAATGACCGGGATTTTGCTGCTGAGCGTCCGATCGTTGGGTCAGAAGTACCGCATCCACGACCTCCAAGAGGACACCGCCGCTCTCAAGCAAGAGCAAGAATCTCTCACGGACCGCATGAAGAACATAAAACGTGGACTCCTCCACGAGGCCTCTCTCGAGCCCACGGGTCTCTTCGCCTCTCGCCTCCGCCTCCTCTTCGACGACGATAATTAGACTCTACTGAACCCGCTGGCTAGTGAGCTTCTATAAAAAAATATATCTTTATTTTGTCAATTTTACTTACAAAGAATGGAATAGAATTTTCAGGGGTTTATGTTCTGCTCTTTGGGTTAATAATATAATTTGGAATCTTTCTTGAATTTGGGAAATGCTCTATCTTTGCTTATGCTTTTTGTTGGATTATATGATGTGAACAAGAATTGATTTAGAGCAACTTTTCTTGCTAGGGTTTGTGCTAATGTGTTTTACCAATCGAATTTAGTGGTAAAGGTTTATCTAGCTGCCATTAAGTTGAATAGAAGCGTTGTTCAGGTCTGTATATATTTTTGGCACTCGAATGTAATCTGTCATGTTTTGCTTCAACTATAAGCAAGGATGCCATGTTTTAAAAGTTGCAGTAGTTAAAATGATGAGGTTTGGAAACATTTTCGTTGTTTAATGTCAATAAAATGCTTCAAAGGAACATAGGATCCTAGTGATGTAGATTATCATTGAGCTACTCAGTAACAAAATCTGTGTTTTTCTATGTATACAAGTGTCAATTGTTCTATGTGATGGGGAAGTAGGTCTAACATTTTAGCTCTTATTTCTTATTGATCCTTGTCTTCTCTTTGGCTGCTTTGAGCTAAAAGTGGCGAAGTTAGTGGGGGCCAAAAATGGCTTTCTCATTAGAACACTTTGCGAGTTAGTTAACTGATTAGCATCCTTTGTTTTGTCTTATCAGGAGTTGGATGTCCTATGGGCAAGGCTCTTAAATGGAGCTTGGTTCATTATAGACTAATAGCCCACCCTTTTTTTCTTTCCTTTTTATTTCTTTACTTTTTCTTGTTGTTGGGGAAGGAGTGAACTTATTGTCTTCCTGTTGTATTAATGATGATAGTGTATGTCCAGATCCAGTCATCCAGTGAGACTATTTTTAGTGTGTTAATCTGGCAAGATGATACCTTTGCTTCATATCCAAAGCACAGATGTGCTTAATATGTGAAAGTGCTATTAGAAGCCAACTTGCTCAATCACTCATTGCTCTTTCTGTGAATTCAAGCCTCATGGAGGATACCATCTGAAAACTCACTAAGACTGTAAGTGTGAATTGGAGCATTAAATCTTGAGGGCAATCTACCATGTGCATCATCTTCTCAACTCTCAAACAAGTTGGGACCTCCATGCCTAAACAGCTATCTGCCATACTCAGGCTTTGCCTTCTTTGAGTGATTGAATAATTTGAGTTGCTTCCCAGCTACTCTGACTCTTCTCTCTTGTTTTTTATTTTCATGAGGAGGAATTAGTGAGGACTTTCCAGATGGTGTTTTGGTTGCTTAAGATAATGAAGACATGCTATGGCTGGTTTTGTTCCAGCCATGTTGATTATGATTGTAGATTAGGAGTGATGAATTTCATCTGTTTAGGTACTTATATAAGGTATGCATAGTGAGGATATTGAAACGTGGAGCTGTTGATAGTGTATTTCTAACGTGATAGAATTATAAACCATGAGCAGAAATGATATTTGAATACCAAATTTGGTGACAGTGTCGTATGGTGGAGAGATGGGGAGAATAAGGGGTTCTAGGCTTCTTAACCTTGCACACCATTTGCTGCGGAAAGTGTTGACATTTGTATTTGATGTGGGCTGCGAAATTTTCATGTGTGCACTTGTTCTCTTGTCAATTTCATTGGCTTATCTTACTGTTATTTATTCTGCACAGCTAATGTTATCCTGCCTGTATGGTATGAACCTAACATGCCCACTAATTGCGGTTGATTGGTCCTACTAACCTGCAGAATTTCCTAGTCAAATTTTTAGCAAATATATCATTTAAAATTGCTATTTATCTAGGTTGGCTTTCATGTTGAAATTTGAAGCGCGTAAACCGTGCATTATTCCGCGTTGCAGATATCCATCCCAAAGGTCCTGTAATTTGGGTTCGAGCCAATCATGCGGACACTGCAATCGTGGCACATGCTGCTAAGATTAATCTTTGGGACGTGGGTACGTTGTTTCTGGGAAGCTCACGTCCACTCATTAATGGCAGAGCTTATTAGATATTTCTTCTGTCTGGCCCATTTGCTCTCGGCATTTGTTGTGATTTAGTCCCATTCCAAATCATCGGTTTTTGCACATGTCGTCGTACCTTGGGAAGATCCAAACTCTGGGTTAATTTTTAATTACCATATGAGATTCAAGTGAGATGAAAATGCGAAGCTTGACGTAAGGTTAAAGGATAATGATACGCTCTGTGTTGCTTCCAGTTCACCAAAAGCAAGCCCCCGATGGAAAAGCTCATTGCCCGAAGTCGTTAGAAAAGCAAAAAGTGAAAGGCTATGGTGGGATCTCTTTCAGTGAGCAGTTCTTTATTGGTCTTTTTGTTCGAAAGGGCGTCGGCTAATCATTTGGTTTATGCTAATCGACAACAGAGAGTTTGCAATGCAAGATCTGATCCATCAACTTTCAATCATAACCAATTTTGAAACGAGACAGATGTTAATGGTTTGACTCAGAGGGTAATTTGTTGACTCAAGATTGCTGCGATCCAGGGTGAATTTTCAAACTCACTCTGCTGTGCAGCCTTTTTCCTATCCTCTCCACCCTGTGAACTTCCTTTGTCTTTATATAATCATCAATATTCTTGGAATGTTGCTGATTTCAAACACCCTTTTACCTCCCTTATCCCACTGCTAAATTCAATTTTGTTTTCATTATCACTTTAACGGATTGTCTTCCTCAAAAATCTCATAAAATTAATTATAGATCACAATATTATTACAACAAAAAATATTATAACAAGATTCATCGTAATAAAATATTATAATAAAATAATATAAAATCATAAAAATTAGATATTTATTAGATTACGTTATTAAGAAAGCCTTTGAGGATAAAAATAAAAGTGATAGCACTTTTGCTTAAGATTCAATTGGAAAATGAAAATCCTAGAGAAATGCGAGGAATGTTCCCAAGCTCCAGCATACACATGGCTATCCACGTTTCTATCTACATTTCCAGCCAGAATCAATATGGGCACTTCTTTTTCATTTATTTATTTTCATTATAATTTATTTGTTTCAAAATTTAATATTTTATATTATTAAATTTAAATTTTCATCTTAATTTCTATATAAAAATGTTTAAAATGGGGATGGACACCGATTCGTGTCAGCGCTTAATCCAAGAGTCAACATCGGCTGAAGCAGGAAGGCTAAAATATTTAGATAAGCCAACATTGTGTCGCACGGGCGAGATTAACATAGACATATCTTATGCTCTACGGTGTGAATTTTTATTTTTACTTTTTATCTTTTTCATCCCTCTGACCACCGACCCAATAATTAAAATTTAATCCGAAAACACTTTGCTTCCCCCACGTGACATTTTACCTTGACCAGGGATTATAAATCAATATAAAAGTTCATAATCATATTAATCTTTCATGTGCATCTAATGATCATCTTTAATTCGATTAGCTGGCGTTTCAAATTTCCAAACCGATCAGTTCATTATTCCTCGATTGTATAACGCTACTAAGCTAACTCCTCTGGGTCCACACATACTTTTTTTTCCTACAGCATTGTTTAATGTTACTCTTTCTGTGCTAAATAATTTTTTTTTCATTTTCACATAAATTAAGATAAAAAAAACTTTTATTTTAATGTTTTTTATAGTAAAATTTGAAAAAATTTTCTTGTAATATAGATTTTCAATATTTTTATATGGAAAAAGTAGAAAAATGAAAAATAAATTTTATAATATAAAAAATAAAAGTATTAAGTGTGTTAAAAGAAATTCATTTCATTTTGATTTTAATATATTTTATATTAAATGTAAATATTTAATAAACATGAAAAAAATAAATAAAAATATAGGGATAACCCGAAATTGTATATAAAGTACAACTTTCTGTAAGATTCTAATCTTAGCAGCTTTTTTCTTTTCTTTGTTTGCTTTGATACTGTTCTTTGCAGCTTTGCCAACAGTGAAAATTTGTACCACTCTACTTGTATAGAGCTATTAGGAGGTTTCAGTCAATGAACTCTTCCGATATTTGCCATCCCTAACGAAGCTATAGGCTGAACTAACAACTATCCACGAAAGCAATCCATATTCAACGCTTTGAGTTTTGACTCTCAGCCTTGAATTGGTAAGAAACTCGTTGAGTTTCTCTTCTTGCCCTGTTTTTTCTTTTTAACAAATGCTTGTGAGTAGTTTCACAAGTACGAGAATTTGTTAATTAATGCTTAAGCAGAAGAAACCAACAAGAGGTTAGATCGGATTATTCAAGCAAAAATGGCAGAAAAAATGAAAAGTGGAAAAGTAATTTGAGATCTTAAGAGGGGCCCCCTTCTCTCTCCCTGCTGTTAAACTTCTTCACGTGCAATTCCTGTTTCAGAACAAAACAAACCACCCGCCACTAGTCCACCACCTGTTATATGATGCAAGAAAACGAAAGTTCATATAATAAAAAAAACCCCTTGTATTATGCCTATTTCTTCAATTGAATTCCTCATCTTTTATTATACTCTAATGAATTCCCTAAGTTTTAATTTATATTCAAATTAACCATCGATAATCAATTAATATTTTATATTTATGTGATGCATGATTTAATAAGTTGTCAAATGAATCATGCCTACGACATGTTATGTCGATAGAAATTATTAATTAGTATTGGGTTTGGCAATAGTTAATTTTTATTATGAGTAAGGGTTTATTTGGATATGGATAAAAATTTAAAGATTTATTTAAATATGATAACAGATTAGGGGTTCGATTGAAAATTTTCATAATTTCAAGACCTTTTTTGCTATCAAGCCGAAAAAACAAACAACGAGCCCATGTGGGAGACTAACACAAATAGTCAGCTATTGTGAGGACCTCACCACCGACACTTCAATTTTCCCCTCTTCTTTTTTTCTTTCTTTTCCTTTTTCTCAAATTTTAATTTTCCCTCCTTTTATTGTGTTTTTCACTTTACGGCTTATACTCACACCCGTCGCCCTCCTCTGAACCGCACTTAATATTGCGCCATCCCTCATCAGTCCTTGTTCCTCGCAACCTCTTCCTTTTAAAGTCTCTTTCTCTCTGTCTTCCTTTCACATTCACTGCACCAATAAACTGAGACCCAAAAAAGGAGTCTCTCGTTTTCTCTTTTTTTTCTATTCCCAGAATGCCGCTTAACTTGGTGGTGGCACTGTTTTGTGCCACAGCTTCTCTTTTCGCCATTGCTTGTGCTGACGATCCCTACAGGTTCTTCAACTGGAATGTTACTTATGGTGACATCTACCCTCTCGGCGTCCGTCAAACGGTGAGCCTTCAATCATCTGAGGATTGGTTTTGACTGATCTGTATGAAAATGGTGTTCATGTTGATGGTTGTTACCTTTTTTTTTCCAGGGTATTCTCATCAATGGGCAATTCCCAGGCCCTGATATCCACTCTGTTACCAATGACAATCTCATTATCAACGTGTTTAACAGCTTAGACGAGCCCTTTCTCCTTTCCTGGTAAGATCCGATCACCCCTTCTTCTCTCCACAAAGATTTTGCGGCAACCTTTTCACCCGCCCTTTCTTGAAAAAGGCGAACCTACCGCATCGTTATTCACTTATTGCTCCCTGCGGTATGGGGACAAGTCTGCAATCTACTGGCATTCTTCTGACAACCATCAGCCATAGTCCGTCACTAAACAGTTTTTTTTTTTTTTCTTTCCTTCCTCTGAGATTGCTTTAGATTTGTGATTAAAAGAACGTCTGATCGGCCTGGCTGATTCACGTTACTTTCTTCGGTGCCATTATTGTCTTCTTTTCTGCATTGTTAAACGTGAACGCTGGAGAAAACATCCATGTGCTTGATGTCATGGCAGATCTGGCTTTAACAGACCCGATTCATTTCATTTCTTAATTATACACAATACCAGTGTTATTTTTCTACAAAAAAAGATTGTCCGCCAAATTGGCGCTCCAATCTGCACTGTTTGTCGTGGTATTAGTTGAGCACATGAGTATCATTATCAGTGTTTTAGCATAACTGAGCAAGTCCTCTGCTTTGCTGTAATGGGCAAGTGACTTCTCCATGATTGAGACAGGCAGGAATTTACCTGTTGAATTAATTGGAAAAGTTTGAATGGTCGTCAATCTACCTAATTTAAACCCACTAATAATCCATGATCCAAGTGGTCTATTTTTTGATTAGCTGTCTCCTACCCATGGGAGATATGGGCAGATGCTCTGGCGGGTTAGGAATTTTGGGATAGAGATCTGGACCCAGAAAAAGAAAGATATTAGTACCATCGTTTATATTTTGTTAGCTCGGAAGCTATTTTGTTTGCCCGAAACTTCCTTTCCGCATGTTCCTTGTATAAAAATCCGAGGCAGTAAATGTTTTTACCTTGGATAAATGAATTCATTAATGAACTTTGCAACTAAAACGTCAGACACTAGATCAAGTACTATTGGAATATACTAGTAGTTTTCATTTGTTAACTTGTGTCAAAACGATAAATGTAGGAACGGGATCCAGCAGAGGAGGAATTCTTATGAAGATGGTCTATACGGAACAACATGCCCTATTCCACCAGGGAAGAACTTCACATACATTCTTCAGGTCAAGGATCAGATAGGAAGCTTCTATTACTTCCCCTCTCTTGCATTCCACAAGGCTGCTGGTGGTTTCGGAGGGATCAGGATCCTCAGCCGACCACGGATTCCGGTCCCCTTCCCAGATCCTGCTGGGGATTACACTGTTCTCATTGGAGATTGGTACAAGTCCAACCACACGGTAATCATCCCACAGTTTTTCCAAAACCTTGGTATATTTAAATTTGATTGCTTTCTTAGGTGGCACTGATTTGGAAAAATGCATGCTATTTATATCTGTGGGGTATACAAAAACATTGTGGGATCACTGCTTTTCTGGGGATTGTAAACGTGTCGGTAAGGTAACAGAGTGGGATGGGCATTATTTGACTATTCGATGCTATGGCTTTCGTGCCTTTTGACAACTGGATTTGCTGACCGGCCTTTTCTTTTGTCGTTTCCTGCTTAGTTAGAGAACTTGGGAGTTTATTTTGAATTGAAAGCAGCACGTTTTAAATGATTATCTGAAAAAGGCATTTGCTTATCCTGTTATGCATTATGTATTTCCAAATGAAGTTTCGTTCTCGATTATCCAAAAGCATTAGGTGGTTCTTGCTTGTCATGCAAGTATTCATCGATCATCATGTAGCTTTGCCATCTGGGCCACTGCACGTCTGCAGAGGTTCCTAAATTCTGTTGTTGGGATAATCAATTTGGTTTTGAACTAATGATTCTAACTGATTTTATTGATGTCTGATATAGTTTAGTCTAGCTAATAAGAAACTAAAATGTACTTGTGCAGGATTTGAGGGCTCAGCTAGATCGTGGTAAGAAGCTACCTTTCCCTGATGGAATCCTTATCAATGGTCGAGGACCAGGCGGTGCCTCCTTCAATGTTGAACAAGGTATATACAGTCAATCTAGTATTCAAAATCTAATCTTTCTACATTTTCTTCTTTTTGGAAAAGAAAGAAAGAACAATGTGATTCAAGCGTAAGCATGTTCTCTATCATCTATTGCAGGAAAAACCTACAGACTTAGGATATCAAATGTTGGATTGCAAAATTCTCTCAATTTCCGCATCCAAAACCACAAGTTGAAGTTGGTAGAAGTGGAGGGAACACACTCTCTGCAAACTACCTACTCATCGATAGACATTCACGTTGGCCAATCATCCTCTGTTTTATTCACAGCTGATCAGCCTGCACAAGACTATTACATTGTAGTCTCCTCTCGCTTCACCAACCCGGTCCTCACCACTACAGCAACTCTTCGCTATAGCAATTCCGCTGGCCCTGTCTCTGGTCCTCCTCCTGGTGGACCCACCATCCAAATTGACTGGTCTTTGAACCAGGCCCGCTCTATCAGGTGTTTTCTCAATCAACGCATGACAAGCTGCACAAGCCTTCTGGAAAATGACATGTTATTAATATTATGTGTTCAAATCTAATTATTCACTTGTTCCTGTTTCAGGACTAACCTTACAGCAAGTGGACCAAGGCCTAACCCACAAGGGTCATACCACTACGGTCTCATTAACACAACCAGAACCATCAGGCTTGCAAATTCTGCCGGGCAAGTCAATGGCAAGCAAAGATATGCAGTTAACAGTGTTTCCTTTGTTCCTGCGGACACTCCTCTGAAGCTTGCCGACTATTTCAAGATCGGAGGAGTTTTTCGCGTTGGAAGCATATCCGATAATCCTTATGGCGGAGGGATATACCTTGATACTTCAGTTATGAATGCTGACTACAGGGCTTTCATTGAGATTGTATTTCAGAACGATGAGGACATCGTACAGAGCTGGCATCTTGATGGATACTCTTTCTTTGTTGTCGGGTAAGCACATCATTTTACTTGAACAGTCCAAAAAACGTGCTTGGAACTGAACTGATATACTTGGTGTCTGAACCATTTTGAAAATGCAGTATGGACGGAGGGCAATGGACAGCAGCAAGTAGGAATCAATACAACCTCCGTGATGCAATTTCACGTTGCACCACTCAGGTAACAAATTAACATCTTTCTTCATTTATCTCGTCAACCAGGAACAACAGGATCATAACATTTCATACGCTGCGAATGCAGGTGTATCCAAAGTCATGGACCGCCATTTATGTGGCACTTGATAATGTAGGAATGTGGAACTTGAGGTCTGAGTTTTGGGCAAGACAGTACCTCGGACAACAGTTTTATCTGCGTGTATACACAGACTCAACTTCACTCAGGGATGAATACCCAATCCCCAAGAATGCACTTCTCTGCGGTAGGGCAAGCGGCCGAAGCACCCGACCCCTGTGAGCCAGGATAGAATGAAGGATCCAAGAGTTGGGTAGAGAAAACCTGTCCAGCTTAGGTGGATAAAGATTGAATACTAGAGTTTTGCCTTCTGATCTTGTTGTTTAGCGCATCAATGGTGCTAATGCGAAGTGCCTAGCATTTATGAGTTAGAACTCTTTAAGTTTCTAGACCTCAGCTCGAGGTCGCATTCTTTCTTACTATAGATTTGTATTCCCATTTGTATTGTCCAAGTTTTCATACCATTAATCATTATTATTATTATTGTTATATATTTAGTCATCATTGTTATGTTTGTTAATCAAAGTCTTGCACTATGGTACTGCTTTCAGATTCAAGGACCATGGGAAATTCAACCCATGTTGAAAGAGCAGTCCTTGAATCGGAATGAAACCAGCTCTCAATTTCCAAGAGAATGTATCAACTCTCAAGGATTCAAACTTTCCCCAAAGATTAAAAATTTAATTCGTCAACATTAAATAAAAGCTTTAGTAGTGTATTTTGAATTCTGAATTTGTACGAGTAAAATGATGTGTGTTATATAGATAGGGATAAGAGACACATCACCAGGTCAAATGGCATAAGGTCAATTCTGAATTTAATTTAGTAAGTTAATTTTTCTGATTGAAATAGTATCAGACCCAACCTTATATTCATGAGGTTCCGAGTTTGATCTCTTGTGAAATCCTTGGGTTCTTAAGGGAGAGATTAGATGGAGATTCCAGTGCCGTGGGATGCACCAATAATGCACTCTCCATTCAAGAAAATGGTAAGCAGTTGGAAACACGCCTGGAGACCGATTGATAATAGTTTAAAAGAAAATCAAGTTAATAATATTTAATCATAATTGTATTATAATCGAAAAATATAGTAACTGTATCATAACGTAATCAAATTGATTTAATCTATATTCTATATAGAGGTTAACAAGTAGAATTGATCCTTTTATTTCTTCCATTATCAATTGGCTATTGCAAATCAGATGATAGCTAGAGCTAAATCTTGGTGGAAATAAAACTTTGTTAGATAGTGATATTTATCTTGGTGCTTAGTTTTGCTTTTTTTTCAAATTGGTTTTAAAGTAAAATCCAATTTAAGGGAAAAAAATGTACAGAGTTATAAAAAATAGTATTGATTTTTTAAATGGTGTACAACTTTTATTTCTAAATCATACGAGATTATTTATTTTTTTTGTATCTGAATATGTTATTAATTTGCGAAAGTGAAAAATAAATCAATAAAAAATAACACAAACAGGGATAATCTTATGGGATTAAGATTGGACCTTTTAACTTTGGGTCCAAATTGTGGGTCAAGCTAAGCTTGAAAGAAACTTAGGTTGGACTCAAAGCCCAAAAAATATAGGGCCTAACCCACTTACCATCGTCTCGCTCTTCTCAGTAATTCGCGAGAGTTCCCCCCACAGTCTTCCAATGCAAATTGAATAAAACCGTAGGAATCCCCTCGAATCATGCTTATTGCACATCTTAAGGATTCTCCAATCATATAATCCCACGTGTAATCTTTTACCAGCCGATACATTATAGTCAAACCAGTCAATCAATCGTGCGGATATAAGAAAAAGAATGCAAAAACCCTTGCAAGACATTTTATTAGTATCACTCTGTTTATAGTGGAACAAGGCAAAGCCCTTCGAGCCTGAGGAAAAACCCTGCATCTGTTTTCTGTTCTCGGCGGGATCCGAATCTCAAATTATCTAAATCACGGTTAAGATCCGGTAATAAGCTAGCCATTTCAAGGATTCCTAGGGTTTCCGACACCTAGCGTTTTCATTTCCTTTTTTCGCTGTTATGTTACTGTTTTTTTCTTTTTTGAAGTTTTTGGTGTTAGTTTCTTAGTGCAATGAGGGAAATGAAGTGAAAGTGCTGAACATAGCATTTTTCCGGCGCATTATACAAATTTAGGGTTTATTAAGCAGCATTTTGGATTCGATTGTTTTTAGATGTGTTTCGTTTTATGTTGTTGGATTAGAGATATTTATTGTTTTTTCTTGATTCAGGGTTTCATTTGTGCACCAAGGCTCAAACTAGTATTTTCC
Source organism: Theobroma grandiflorum (assembly GCA_036013995.1). Lineage (NCBI taxonomy): Eukaryota > Viridiplantae > Streptophyta > Magnoliopsida > Malvales > Malvaceae > Theobroma > Theobroma grandiflorum. The sequence goes on from CP142126.1 coordinate 24,547,360, forward strand.
ATGGCGGTGCGTTATTTGCCTATTACGTCTTATTTTTAGTTAGATAGCTTTGTTTTGTTTTATTTTATTTTTTGTTCTGTTTTCTTATGAAGTTTTGCTTTGGCGTATGCTTTGCTTGGTAAATGTGATAGATTGAAAAAATTCTTAAAGATGACGCTAGTGAAGAGAAGGGGGAGCGTGCTAGAATGGTAAGCAGTTATAATTCATATGTATAACGATGATAATCTGGTTTAAAGGAAAAATAAAATAAAATATGTGCTTGTTTGGAATTCTGTGATTATACTTTTTTTGCATTCTTGCTATTTTGGGTATCTTATTTTCAATAACATATGCATGCTCTCTTTTACTTTCAGGCATCATTTGTTGGGGCGATCGCAATTACTGACTTGGTTAAGACAACCCTTGGACCAAAGGGAATGGTAAATTTTCCCCATTGTGTTCATAAATTCAAAGACTTTAGTAACAGTTGTTCTTCTCTACTTTAAATCTTGACTTTCTTGTTGGTGAAATTATCTGGCAGGATAAAATTTTACAGTCAACAGGCAGAGGACATGAAGTCACTGTTACAAATGATGGAGCTACCATCTTAAAGTCCCTGCATATTGACAACCCAGCTGCAAAAGTTTTAATCGGTATCCTTGTAATTGTTTTCGTTTTCTTAACTACTCTTTATGAGTAACATGGTTGTTTTTTTGTCAACATTTTTAAAAGTTGCATGGGTTTGTTGAATGTTTTTCGGTCCACAGGACTATATGATGGAAGTGTTAATGGTTCAGTTAGCTACGCTAACAGCATCGATGAATTTTGTGTGGAAATAGCTTTTATATTATTAGATAATAATCCTTAATACAAAGTTCAGACATCTCAAAAGTTCAAGATGATGAGGTTGGTGATGGGACAACTTCTGTTGTTGTTTTGGCTGGAGAGCTTTTAAGGGAGGCGGAAAAGCTAGTGGCGACCAAGATTCACCCCATGACTATAATATCAGGTTCTTTTGGCCTCAATAGTACATTGCTTGTTCTTATTCTTCAGTATCTTCTTTTTTTCTTTCACTGACTGGTGCATATATGTCTTGAGGCTTCTATGTGGTATTATTGCAAAGGCATTAAACTGCTAGAAAAGTAGTAGACTTTGTTATCTATTTTCCATATAACTATAGCATTAATGAAGGAGTCAGGGCATGCTAGCCTTGTCATTCTTTTGTGTAATTTTTTCTGACTTGCATCTATCATAAAAACTTAAAGGAATTGCATTTAAATATGAACCTGAGAAATAACTTTTAAATATTAATGCTTCTCTCTCTTTACCCCTGATAGGAGTAAATTTTTCATAAGCACAATTTCTATATTATTTGTTCAAATTTTTATTGTGAATTTAATAACAGTGCAATTGCATGTTTATCTAGAATATCTGGCGTTTATTTTGTTGGTGTGCCAATTGCCAAATAAGTTGTGTTTCCACAGTTTATAACAATGTGTGCTGGTTTTATAGGTTATCGGATGGCAGCCGAATGTGCTCGTGATGCTTTGTTGCAGAGGGTTGTGGATAACAAAGAGAATGCAGGTGATGATTGCTGGCTATGAGTACATTTGTTTTATTTGTGAATGTATTGTATGAAACATCTATCTGTTGTATTCTTTGCACTTGTTGATTCCTCATTGAACTAGATTATATTAATGTGTTTGACTTAATAAAATCTGTAATTGACTTGTTCCTGCCATTAGAATTTGTCTTTACCCTATTATAGTGGTTTCTTAAGTGTGTGGTATTTCTGAATTTGCAGAGAAATTCAAGACAGACTTAATGAAAATTGCGATGACCACTTTGAGTTCCAAAATTCTCTCTCAGGATAAGGAGCATTTTGCACAACTAGCTGTGGATGCTGTTATGAGGTTAAAGGTGATTATTTTTGTGCATCTAACACTTTAAGATTAAGGATAAGTGTTTAAATGCTCTTGGGTTTGGGAATTATGTTGTTCTGACGCTGTCCTTGCTTATGGAATGATTTTGTTGAGAATTCCCCTTTCCTCGGTTTTAAAAGTTTAATTGAATTTCTTTTTCCATTTTTCCTAATTGACTTTGTATGGCATGCTGTTTGAAACTGCAGGGGAGCACAAATTTAGAAGCTATCCAAATTATCAAGAAGCCTGGAGGATCTTTGAAGGATTCTTTCTTAGATGAAGGGTGAGTTCTTCTGAGCTTCTTGTCCCCTACTATAGTTTTGTGGTGGGATCGGCTTGGTCCCTAGTACATCACCCTTTTCCTAGTTCCCCTGTATTCTGCAAAAGTTTTGCTTCCAGCTTATCACTCTTATTCTCATAGATAACCAATGTTTGATATATCCAAATACTGAGAGAAGGAAGGATACAATCAGCATCATTTTGTTGCCGACTTTGGTGCATTGTTTCTTATTCTGTCATTGAATGGTTCAAGGTATCACTTTGTAATTTTTATTAATTTAAACATAGAATTTTATGCTTTCAGATTCATTCTTGACAAGAAGATAGGTGTTGGACAGCCAAAAAGAATAGAGAATGCTAAAATTTTGGTGGCAAATACTGCAATGGATACGGATAAAGTGAAGATATATGGTGCACGTGTCCGTGTGGATTCAATGTCTAAGGTTGCTGAAATTGAAGGGGCTGAGAAGGAAAAGATGAGAGAAAAGGTGCAAAAGATCATAGCACATGGGATTAACTGCTTTGTTAACAGGCAGTTGATTTACAATTTTCCTGAAGAACTCTTCGCAGATGCAGGCATACTTGCAATCGAGCATGCTGATTTTGATGGGATAGAGCGTCTGGCTTTGGTAACAGGTGGTGAAATTGCTTCAACCTTTGACAACCCAGAGTCAGTTAAGCTTGGACATTGCAAGCTTATTGAAGAAATTATGATTGGTGAGGACAAGTTGATCCACTTTTCCGGTGTTGAAATGGGTCAGGCTTGCACAATTGTGTTGAGAGGTGCAAGGTATAGTGTTTCAGTATTCCCTTTAGTTGTTCTCCTCACTCGATATGTTTGCAATCTCCATGACATGCTACTGTTTATGGCAGCCATCATGTGCTTGATGAAGCTGAAAGGTCTCTGCATGATGCCTTGTGTGTGCTGTCTCAGACAGTCAATGATACTAGGGTATTGCTTGGAGGTGGATGGCCTGAGATGGTAATGGCAAAGGAAGTGGATGAACTTGCTCGGAAGACTCCTGGGAAGAAGTCTCATGCCATTGAAGCTTTCTCGCGGGCACTTGTGGCCATCCCAACAATTATTGCTGACAATGCTGGTCTGGACAGTGCTGAATTGATAGCTCAGCTTCGTGCAGAGCACCACAAAGAAGGATGCAATGCAGGGATTGATGTCATCACTGGATCTGTAAGTGCTGAAACTGAGTTATTTGAAAATTAAAATAGAATTCTTTGTAATTATTGTGTATGGTTATGGCTACAGATTTGTTTGTTTGGCCACTCTCTTAAATATGTCCAGTCAGTAATTTCTTGTTACATCTTAAAAGATATTACACTTGGATTATAATTCATATGGCTGCTTAACGTAGTTACAGACTATGATTTGTACAGTAATTTTTTGTTAAGATATTCGATTTATTGGGAGTGTCGATCTAATGTTATAGATTCAAATACTAATATGGTTTATGGCCTATTTGGTAGACAAGACGGGTTATGATTGTATACAACCAAACAACATGGAAACCTTATCATTTTTATTCCTTGCTGTGACGAATTGCATGATTCAACTTTTAACAGGTAGGAGATATGGCTGAGCTAGGAATCTCTGAATCCTTCAAAGTCAAGCAAGCTGTATTGCTCTCTGCAACCGAGGCTGCTGAGATGATTCTTAGGGTCGACGAAATCATCACCTGTGCTCCAAGGAGGAGAGAAGACAGAATGTGAAGATGACCCATGGTCGTCGAGGGCACATTTGTTGTAATGGACAATTATCTTAGCATTTGCTCGTTGATGTTGCTGCAGTATGGTTGAATTCTAGAACTGAAGTTTTGCGGCTTGTTTAATTTTTGACTGAAACTCTTCTCAAAAAATTAAAACTAATGTCTTTCTGATTTGGTAATCATATTATTAATGATTAATTTTCTATAGCCGGTTGAGGTGCATTTTTTGCCTTTTCTGTTTCTTTTATACTTATTTGTCGTTGAAAAAAAATAACAAGATTGTAAAGAACTGGAAGCTATCGTACCAATCAAATAAACTACTCAAATATTCCCCGGCAAACATAAAGAAGGGCTTGTATTATTTCATCCTCGATCAGCAGTTTATGATCTCATGTTCACAGTTTAGGAACTTTTACCTGAGTTGCTTGGAGAATTAGTTACAGAACTATCAGACAATGATTGTCCCTCCAAATAAACTAAGAAAGCAGAGGCGTCCAAGCCAAGGACGCTAAGCCAAGGAAGCTAAAGTATGTTTATTTGATGAATCTAGTTCATTTATAGTGAGGAAGGTAAACGATGGAGGTGAACATAGCCTGACAGCACAGCTCGATTTCTTTCTTTCGCCTTCACCCGATATATGACCCTGCAGATTGTCTCCAACATTAGATCTCCACTCTTTGCAAATGTGACACTCGAGTTTTAGCATTGACTTCAAGTGTTGCACAGAAAAAGGATGCAGTATAGCAAACCAAAATTGTACCTCGAGCCTTTGAGCCACATCTCAGTGACCAAGGTTTCACCAGGATACACATGTAAAAGGAATCGTCCGGATATGTTTTTGATCATGTCTGGGTCTCCCTTGCAAATGCATTTGATGACTGCCCGAACTGCAAACCCAAGGGTGCACAATCCATGCAAAATTGGCCGCGAGAATCTTTGAACATGGGATAACAAAGAATAAATCAGTATAAAGCTTAGGGTGCAAATAGCTGTGTCAAGAACTGGAAACCAAATTTTTCCATTAAATGCAAGCATAGGCTCAAGATAAGAACAAGTAAGCATGATTAGCCTGTGGTAACAGCTTTGCAGTGAAGTAGTGCACTAACCCTGCGACTTTTGCAAACATAGGATCTGAATGCAGAGGATTATAGTCACCAGATAACCTATACAATAATGCCTGCCAAAGCAGAAAAAAGAAGTTCAAAACTCGTGGAGAAGCTTGTTTTCAAAAAGCATCTCATGGCCCTTGAAGAGAGAAGTTGATATCAAACTACCCAACAGCATAAATTATATGGCCGAAAAGAGATTTTAATTGGATAACACATATTTTCTTTCAAAGGCAACGGAAAAGCTATTAGGAATTAAATCAGGATATCAATGCTACATGCCTGAGATGATTGGGTACAATCCTCAAATATTTCAGAAGGTACACTTTCTGGGATTTTCATAGCTGAAGCCTGGTTGGCTGGATAGGTCGAGTATGTAAAAGGCTGAGATGGATCTGAGAAGCCACCAGCACCTCGCAGAAAGACAGTTGTCCTAAAAAATCATTTCTAGATTAATGAACAACCGCAGCATGACAGTTTTAAATCAGATAATGTAAAGGAGGACTCACCGATTCATGGTTAAGAGTTCACCAGACTCTTTCTCATAACTTCTGGTTTCAATCTCAAGTATTGCTGCTTTACCTTAATATTTCAAGGGAATGGAAAAAGCTATCAAGATCAATGCTTGTAACAGATCACAATTATTATGAAAATATACTTGAAAATATTTCTTCCCTTTCAATTTCATTTTTTACAGTTTTTCCAGATGCTAACAAAATAAGGAAGCAAGCAACATCCAACTTCTTTGTGCTTATTATACTCAAACGTTTACTTTACAATACAGAGTTACAGACACATTCATCAAAGTCAAGACTGCCAAAGCAGCAGACTTATACTGCCACAGAACAACTCGAGTTAATCGTATCTATTTAGAAACATGCCACCTGAAATTTTAGTTGACAGCACTTCAGGTAATGAGTACAAACCTTTATCATGCAATCCTGCAAGACTAACTTTATTTCGTATCTGCAAAAATGGTTTAATAATAATAATAATTAATTACAGTATCAAACAGCGGTTGAAAGAGAGATTCAAAACAATTGACTTCCGCTGGAAGACAACTTTTACATCCCAATGGTTTATAAGCATACAGCAGCAAATTTATGTACCAGATGGTCTTCATAAGAATCAAGAAGAAATTCTCAACCTAGGATAGTCAGATATGCGGGATTCTGACCAATTTAACTTTGATATCAACCCAAACGTATACAATCCAGAGATAACCAGATTCACTCCTATTATACACAACTCCAGGTTGGCAGTACTTCGGACTTACCGTGGCATTTGAAGGAAGCGGCTTGTGTACTTCTATGTATTGTTGTCCATGCAACAGTAGACGTGGATCAAACCTGTTAATAACAAAAACACGAACAGTTCAAGAGTTCATCCTATGAAGCTTTAAACAAATTGTAAAATGCTTTTAATAAATCAAACAGAAAATGAGTTTGTAAGCGAGAAAGACAGTATTTTGCAGCGCCCCCCGGGGGGGGGGGGGGGGGGGTGTTGGTGGGGGGTTTGCAACTTAGAACTCACGTCAAGCCAGGAAGATCCACACCATCTGGCAGAGATCCAAGTGAAAATAAAGCAGAAAATGTTGGCAAAACCTGAGAAGCAGGAAATAGGAAGGTTAGTTTATCCATAAGTAAACTTACAAGCAACCTCCACCGGCTCCCACGAGGTAAATACAAAAACTTCTTTTTACTCAAACCTCAGTTTGGATTAACAATGTTGAACATATTAGGCATCCCATTTGCAGTTCAAATCAGCATTCAGGGATCGAAATGCAATTCAATATTCACCCTTAGCAAACACGAGTTAAGCTAGATCGCAATAACAAACCATATATACACATTTTCCAATTAAAGAATCATGACCGGAACATCATTTTTAACAGAACCAACTGATAGATAACCTTGATAAACTGCTGTCCATTTTCATGGTAAACATATTTAAGCTCATCGGTATCAACGGCGTTCCGTCCACATGCTCCAACACCCAAGGCATAGACAGCTACATCTCTGTATCCAAGCAAACATATCATCGTCATACAAATTACATAACATAACCACTTTAAGTTCTTCACACAGGGCGGGGGCAGTACCTTTCAGTATAGGTATATGTTGTCTGCGACAAAATTTAGGATAATAATCAGGTAGCGGAGTCAAAGAGCATAACCAGAAGTCAAGAACCGTAATTTTCATATAAGCCCAAGAAAAGGAAAAGAAGAGATACCTCTGGGAATTTGTGAGAAAGAAGGAGCTGCGGATTGGAAGCCGAACTAACCGCCATAGCTAGCAAGCAGAATCAGATTGCAGCGAAGCTGATGGTGTTCGATAGTCAATCCCAATTAAACGGTCAAATCAAACGAATCCGATACAGTGAATATTGAGGATCAAAATTTGGATAGAAGCTGAAAAAGAAAATGGTAAACTAATGAAGCAGAGGATAACCCGACACGAAATGGAGACAATAAAGGGCAGTTTGGTCTTGGCACAGTGGGCCCACGTTGTTTTACTTGTTTGAGAGTTCAACTAATCGAGTTTTGTCTGGTCTGGTTCGAGGTCTCGGCGTTGTGACAGTATCTTACTGTTTGAAACTAGAATTAATCCACTTACCAAATCAGCTGTTTAGGATTATATTAACATTTTAATTTTTATTGAGGGTATTATATTTCTTAAAATAACTGAAATCACTGAAATTATAATAAAAAATAAAAAATAATCAAAATTGATTTATTTGGATAATTCTAATATTTATATTTTTTAAAAAATAATAATTTAAATGTATTATTAATGATAAATTTTTAATAAATTCGATTATAAATTTTAAATATTAAAAAATCGAAATAATTAAACAAATTAGTCATCCTAATCTATTAATAGAGATTAAAAAAATTAAATTAAATTAAATTAATTCAAAATTCGATCTATGATGTCGATTATAACATTTTACGTAATATTTGCTTGGTTTTGGGCTTCAAAGGTCTATTGGACCATGGATGTGGTTGGCTGTTTTCTTTTTTGTGGATTTTTGGTTGAATGATTTCGACGGTCAAGATTATGCATAGAAGTTAGTTACTATGAGTATTCAGCTTTGTTGGGCCACGGTTGGATCATGGTCTTCTCTTCCGATCCTGTTCGAACTCATCTGAACTAAACCACTTCGTTTAGTGACTGCCGCCACTGCAAGTGAGAGAGCCAAGAGCCGTTCGAAAATGTCCAACGATACCGAACCCGCGCAGGTTAGCTCAGCAGCAGCGGAGAGCCACGCCGGTTCCTGCGACGCTGAGATGCAGCTTCTCGAAGGCGCCGTTCGGCCCTTGCCTTATCATGTCGTCAAGGACCTTTTGTCCGTCGGGGTAATCTTATCTTTTGATTTTTATTGTCAAATCACCTATTCCAAATCCTTTTATATTATTGTGTTAACATTTGAATTTGATAAACTAAGTCAAAATCAATCAAATTTGGTGTTTGTTTCAGGTTTGTGCGAGATGCGTCCTTCGGCTATTTGGTATCGAGGAGCATATTTATTGTCATTCGTCGTTTTCACAATCGATGCTCCGCTCAATTCTAGAAGAAGAAACCTCTTTTAAATCAGACTTTGAGTGTCAATTCTGCAGCGTATGCTTAGGTATATTGCAGTTCAGTTATTGCGATGATGGCGAAGAAACGGTGGTAAAAAAGGAGAGTGCAAAGGACATGGCTTTAAGCATTGCGGAGTTAGTGAAGCAAGAAGGGCATGAAATTGATGGATTCTCGCTAGAAGTTTCTGTTCCACCGCTTATCTTGGAAAACGAATCGTCGCTTTTGTAAGACTTGTTTTTGCTCTCTTTGGTGGATTTTATTTAGAATTTCTTTTTGGCCTTTTTTGGTTTTTGCCTGTGCATTAATAGAAAGCAGTGAAGATAATGATTTCTTTTCCTTTTTTCGTCAAAATTTTGTAGGTCACATATGAAAAAGAAATATGAATCGGAGCCTTGGTTTCAAGAAAGGTTGCTTTCCAAATGCCATTCTGTTAAGGATGTTCTGAAATTTGCTATAACAAAACCCCTTGAAACATTGTTGGTAAGTATAATTTGCTTGTAACTGGTTTGATGTTTCTATTTAGACTGGTTGGAATCACTCATTAAGGTGGTATAGTAAGAAGATCATTGATTTTATGTTAATAGAGAGCATATAAAATCAATTCGTTATATTAATACTAAATTAAATTAAAGTTTTGCAGGATGTTAAAGCTAGTGCTAGCTCCTTTCGAATTCGTTTGACTTACACTCACAAAAGGGCATCAAAAAAGGTTCAGAACTCTGTTGAGAGGAATCAGGAATGCAAAAGGCGAAAAACAGGTATTTGAGATCTATTGAAACAGATACCAATGGACTTGGTTGCATCTAGAAGGCCATTGTGTTCAACCAAGTTCATTTATTGATGCAGGCGCTGAGAATTGGTTGCACAATGTTAATGATGAATCAGCAATTGCTGACCAAGATTGTTCTGGTTATTCTACTGTTGAAACAAATGCTGTTACTGGAATATTTTCCAATGGCGTGCAAGATCAAGAAACTTCTGAACACTTTGAATCCCCCATAGAGAAGGTTGTCTATTAAAAATTTTTCTGCCTGCAGTTTCTTTGCTTGCAAAAATTTTTACCAGTCTGAATGATCTTGAAAATTCAACTTTGTGTTTTATTATGATGTTTCTTAGTACTTTGTTTGGTATTTTGCCTTTTTAGGTCAGTGAACCTTGCAAATTGGTATACCTTTGCTGCAGGACACATATTTACCTATGTGGTCGATATCTGAAGGTAAGCTAATACATTAGAATCTCCTTCAGTTGCCTTCACGAAATAACCAAAAAATATATTGCACTATGGAATTATTGAGATTTTGAACAATCCTCAGAGTCTGGCTTGTTTACAATGTATGCGAAGCTCCTTTTATTGCAGTACTCAAGAAATGTGAGTCAAACACGCTGGATAATTGATGAGGAAAGGATGGGAGAGGCATCTGTTGAGGTATTAGCTACTCCTATGTTTTTCTGTATTGTCCAGATGAGGTTATTCTTCATATGTAATAATACGTGGAAACTTAACAATTTTATTTGTTTGCTCTTTAGGAGATAATAGGTAGCAACATTCTTCCTATATGTCAGGGAAATAATTACAAGTTTCATGCTGCTGGCAGAGAAGATATCGATGTAATGATTTTCTGCATTATTGATTGCTTGTTTAAACAAAATGAATGTTGTGCTTATCTATGGAACCTATTGCAGGTTCGGATGTTGGGTTCAGGTAGGCCTTTTCTGCTTGAGATACAAAATGCCCGCCAAGTCCCATCAGAGCTGATTGTTAAGGAAATGGAATCAAAGATAAATGGCTTGGAGAATAAATTAGTGAGTTCTATTATCATTTTCATGCTCATGTGCTTGTGCAAGCACCCATTTGTGTATCAAATGATTTAGAATTAGTTGCACATAACATATTCTTGCAGGTTGGAGTTAAAAATCTTAAAGTGGTTGGCAGCCACGGTTGGGCTCTGATGCGTGAAGGAGAAGCTGAGAAGCAGGTGGTTTTGTCTTTTATAATTCTCTTATCATTTGGATAGAAATATGTAGTTCAAATAAAATTAGACCTGGATTAGACCTAGATTTAAGACGTCCTATTTCATGCAGAAGCAATATTGTGCATTAGTGTGGATTTCTCGTCCGCTTGAGGATGAAGACATGCAATCCATATCTTTGCTCAATGACATGGTTAGCTGTTCTGTGAACTTTAATTTTTCTTTTCCATGATGTATGTAGAGTATGTACTATAATAAACCATTCTATTTGGTAAGTATTCTCTCTCTGTTGTTATGCAGAAAATTCTGCAAAGGACCCCAATACGGGTGCTTCACCGTCGAAGTCCATTGGAACGTGAGAAAATTATACATTGGTTGGCACCTTTCCATCATACATCTTAGCTCCACATTCTTGTCTATATTCAAAATTCAAAATGCTTAACCCTGTTTCCATTTTCCTTTTTAAATCCCATATAGGATGAAGATTGAGAGGATTGCTGGAAGCTCTCAATATTTTCTTTTGCATCTCTGCACCCAGGTAAGAAATTTAATTCTCACTTGAACATGGTGACATTCTCCACCATTTCACATTTTATTCTCACCCAGGATGGCCTCTGCTAATTTTAGTACCCCGTGATGTATATCACTATGTGCAAGAAAGAAGCTAGCATGGGTGCTTTTTTAGCTCGATAAAAGCCTAGTTTCTTGTGTTTATTGTGGGGGAAGATGTAATGCACTAATATATTTGGAATGCAGGCTGGAACTTATATCAAGGAATTTGTTCACGGTGATCTTGGGCGTACACAGCCTAGGTACTACACTAAACTGAAAATGATATGGTTGTACTATCAAGTTCTCGTGGATAATGAAAAAGCTTCAACTATTGTTTGATGACTGTTCTCACTTTTTCTTAGGATTTGAACGAGTTTCTCAATCATTTATTGTTAGCAGAAGCAATACCACACTAAATAGTTTAAATGAAATAAAGCTTTGAGCCTTTGACCTTAGATGTACTTGTCATAATGTATGCATGCTTGCAGTCTCATGGAAATCTAACTGAGTCCTCTCTTTTGCAGTGTTGGATCAATTCTAGGATGCAGAGCAGAGATACTGCAGCTGGATGTTACAGAGGTGAAAATGGATTGTTTTGTGACTGAATGAGGCATACACACTCCCATATCCCTTTAACATATATGATATTAAAAATTTTGAGTTGGAAGATTGCCCGATGAGCTTTGCATTGTCTAACGGTTAGCATTAATCTTTCCACTTTCTTGGGCGGTCAGCTTCTTGGAAACTATCTTGTGGTTTCACTTTGTCGTTAAAAGTTTTGGAAGACGTTCTCATGTAAATCATCTCGAGTGATTAAGAAAAAAAAAAAAAAAGAAACGAAAACGAAAAGAATCCTCTTCACCTCAGAAGAGGATTCTACCCACCCTCCTCCTTATTGGGCTATTTGGAGTTGGGTCAATGAGGGTCCATATCTTGGTAACTGGAATCACCACGTTGTTTTCAGCCTAACCTTCGGTATCGTAGGGATTTCGCTGAATGGGCTAGCTTGGCCCATTTTGTAAACGGTAACCTCTGGTTTTAGCAACCTGGGTCAGGGCGGTCCATTTCATATCTTGGAAATTCATGGTTAAGGTGTTACATAATTATCATTGGGTCAGTTTCATGTGCGGACACGGCCCATAGGCAGTAATACAAATTGTTTTATCCAGTTGAGACTACTCGGGTAAAAAAAGGTATAATATTTAAAAAATTTTAAATATTATATTTTTATTATATAATTTAGATAAATCAATTACGATATCTTCATCTTTTTATTATATTTAATTAAATTTTTATATTTTTATTTTTAATCAAATAAATTTTTATATTTTTATTTTGAATTAAATAAATTTTTATAATTAATGATTGATTAAATCATAATGTTATTTATTATTTTATATAATGTAATGTTAACATAATATATTAACATATCACAATTAATGATAACATAACATGTTGATTTAATGTTGACTTAACATATACGAATATTGTATCATTTTTATGTAAATATAAAATAATAAATAATAATTTAACTAATGATAATTAATTAATTAATTATAAAATTTTATTCAACTTAAAATAAAAATATAAAAATTAAATAATAACAAAATAAATGTTAATATAATTTTTTTTAAAATATTTTAAAAGTTTATTTCAACATTATGCCAAAAAAACAAAAACAATGGTTTTAGCTGAGGCATATATCTTAGAAATTGGACAAACAACCAATTGTAATCAATAATTTCTTCTTGCTGAAGGGAACTAAAATAAAATTTTGTAAATAAAAATAAGTATGCAATGGGATTCTTCCCAGCGGGCATTTTGATTATATCATTCATATCCTCCTTCCATCGCTAGAAGCTACTCAACCCAAGATGCACCCAACATCTTTGCCATGAATCCATATCGCTCAGCAGCCTCATCAATCTGCATCACGCAAAGCCAAGGCCAACGTTGCATGGACTAGCAATGGATACAAAACTTAAAATGGGCGGACGAAAGAAATGAAATTAAATGCTTACCAATTTCTGCGTTGGGCGTCCAGCTCCATGTCCAGCCTTACATTCAATGCGGCCAATAATTGGGTTGGTCTGGGGGCTCTTCTCTAAGCTCGTGCACAGAACATATTGCATTGTCTGATAAAGAAAGTGGATCAGCGTTACACATAGCTAAACTATAGGAGCAAAGCAATGAAGGAGAGAGAATATGTTTGGGGAGCTTCAGGGTTTCAATATGCAGATGTGTCAAATATATGAAAACTGGATGATTCAAGGACTCACTGCCAATAATTTCAATGAGTGTAACGGGACAACTCGGTCATCGTGATCAGCAGTCAATAGCATAGTAGGCGGGTACTGCAATGGCTGACCAGGATGCTGCTCCCATGGTCTTCGTACATTGTGTAGTGGTGAGTACCTTGCAAAAGAATAAGATAAATTCAAAAATTGTGCCCAATACCTAAGCTTCATAAGCAGTAAATGTGCTGTAGTCCATCTGATTTTAGAATGCCCTGGGTGGTGAAGACAACCTTTTTACCATACATGCTCGACATCGGACAATTGCAAATATGCCTGATCTATATAACTGCGTTACAAGCTAGGGATGTGGATTAAATAAAAGTTTTCATAAAATAGAAATTTGCTCACTTGATTAGCCAGTGAAACTCTTCCTCCTTGTCCGAACAGCCATAATCAGATGTCCATGCATGGCCTTCAAAGCAGAATCTTGATCAACATATAATACTAAAATAAATACTCCACCGAACCAAAATATGCAAAGCAAACTAACCAATGGTGAACTTGTGAAATCGCAGCATGTCCATCACACCAACATGAGCCAAAGCACAACCAAAAAGATCAGGTCTCTGCCAAAAACAAAATAGCTCAACTATGAACAATGTACAATAATGATGAAGGATGAAAAGAAAAAAAATAAAAGAGAGAAAATCAATCATGCAAACTTCAGTGCACCTGGTTTATACAAGCCCCAATGAGAAGCCCACCATTACTTCCACCTTCAATACACAACTTCTTGGACTGAGTATAGCCAGCAGATATAAGATACTCAGCAGCAGAAATAAAGTCATCAAAGCAATTTTGCTTCTTGGAAAGAGCACCAGCCTTATGCCATTCCTCTCCATATTCTCCACCACCACGAATGTTGGCAATGCAGGAAAAAGCACCCAGATGCCTTGCAAGTACAGTATGACTCACACTAAATGTGGGTGTGAGACTAATGTTAAATCCACCATATCCATACAACAAACAGGGGTGTGATCCATCCAAATTAACATTCTTCTTGCCCACAATGAACATAGGGATCTTGGTACCATCCTTACTTTGCACAAACACCTAGAATGAAATAAAAAGAATAAGAGAACATACTAAATGCATACCATCAGAAGTCTGAAGCCACCAAATTCCAAAAAATAATCACCTGAGTGACTTCATACTCTGAGCGATCAAATCCAGGCACAGTTATTTCACGGAAAATCTTCAAATCTGGAACCTCAGTGCCAATGTTGCACTGATACACAATACCGGGAGTAAGAAAGCTGGTAAAACCGATAAAAGCAACACTGTCTTTCCGCCGTGCTGAAATCCCATAAACAGACCCAATGTCAATTGGCAACTGATGCAACAGCAATCCTGTTTTCAAATCCCTTATTTGCAGCACATACTTCACATCACTCAGGTAACTAATAATCATTTGATTAACATTGACAGCATATGCTGATTCAAGCACATCTTTTTCAGCCTCCGGGATCACATCAATCCAGTTACTTGGTTCCTTCAGATCTACTCGGACTAGTTTATATTTGGGGGCATCTTTATTGGTAAGGAAAGTAAAAACTGTGTCATCATTTGCAATGGCTTGATACTGTGCATCAAATTGATCTATTAACTTAACAAACGGGAGAGGGCCATTTTTTTTCCTGAAACCTTCAAGACCTTCAGGAAGGGAGGACATGTCGCAGTAGTATAGTTTATTGACAGGGTCACAACTCTCCCCAATAGACAGGAGAAGATACTGCACAAGAAAGTTAAAAGAAGAAAATTGAGAAAATACAAAGTTTGCTCTCTTCTGACATGTGATCTCCAGGCTCTTTTTCAGTTAGCATAGTAGTAGCTCCATTAATTGTGATATAAGTTAAAAGAGTTGCTTAATGTTACTACCACAACACCAATAAAGTACATGAAATCTAGAACGTCATCAAGTTCTGCCTACATTCCCATTCCCCATACATGGCATCAACTTACCTTTCCATCATCTGTAACACTGCCATCAAACAAGTGCTTAGGATTTTCAGGATCTCTCCAGCATAAAATATCTTCAGATTGATCCGTACCGAGAAAATGATAGTATAGCTCATGATTAAGGTTAGAATCAGTCTCTGTCCCAGCATCTAGATTTCCTCCCTCTCTACATGATAACAATACCATCAACATATTTTCAATTTCCAAAATCTAAAAAGGCTTTTACTCTGATTAAAGCATCATTTTTACTTACTTGGGTGCTGGATAACGACTATAGAAAAACCCTTTGCTATCATGGGTCCAACTTATACCCGAAAACTTCACCTGTGAGCAAAATAAAAA
Organism: Theobroma grandiflorum; assembly: GCA_036013995.1. NCBI lineage: Eukaryota > Viridiplantae > Streptophyta > Magnoliopsida > Malvales > Malvaceae > Theobroma > Theobroma grandiflorum. The sequence continues at coordinate 24,563,071 of CP142126.1, forward strand.
TGAGCATCAAGCTCAATACTCATTAAACAGACCAACTAATTAATACACTCAAAGTTCAACTAGCTCACCCATGATAAAGTATCAGGCTCAGCTGACTTATCCTCAACTCGCATAACTTTAATGGTCACCCAATCACTGCCACTGGAACTAAGCGCATATGCCAAGTACTTAGCATCCTCACTCACAGACAGCGTGCTCAACGACACCGTTCCATCCTCACTGAGCGTATTGGGGTCAAGCAAAACCTCTGCTTCTCCTTCCAAACTATCCTGAAACGAACCCAACAACAGGTCAGCTCTTGAATCCTTACAAATTATAAAAAAAAAAAAAAAAAAAAGAACTGTGAATAAGATTCTTGGACTACAAACCTGAACATAAAGGACATTCTGGGCTTGGAGTCCAGTGTTGTGGAAGTAGAAATACTTGTTGTTTTGCTTGAATGGGACATCGTAACGCGGGTGATCAAAAAGCTTGGTAATTTCGTCGCGAAGCTTATCCCTTGCTTCGCATTTTTCAAGCACCGATTCAGTTAATTTCACCTGTTTCTGAACAAACTCCTTCACTTCCTCAGCATCAGGATCTTCTAGCCTACAAATTCAAAACAATTAGATCTCAATTTTCGATAAAACAAAAGAAACACGAGGGAAATAAAAAAAAAAAAAGGAAAGAAGATTACCATCGATAAGGGTCCGCAACCTTAACGCCATGGTAATCGTCGACGACGGAGTCGTCTCTGCGAGCAATTGGGTAGTCTAACAGCTCTTTCAAGGCAGAAAGCGAACCCATGAATCTAGCAGTCGAACGAACTGACGGTTGCCGGAGCTTAGAAAAAGGCTTGTGGCAGTGGCAGCTCTTCGGCCCAGCTGAGACTTTTGCTAATAGATTGGGACCGATGTTTCCCAGTCGGCCCGTAATGCGTGGAAGATTAATAAGGACCGCGTGGCTTGCGTGTAAGATCATCTAATAAATTTAAAACAAAGAAAAAAAAAAAACGCAAAACAGGTGGTCTAGGTGGCTACCAATACACTGACTTTCCTAGTTTCCTTCGAATTTTTGGCCATACAAGTTTCTCAATGCTGGTTGCTTTGGGGGATGTTCTTGCGTTTAAGTGTTGCCATTTTGGCTTAACATGTCGCCATTTTTTTATAGCTAGTAGCAATTGTTTTTCTCTTTTAATTCCTTTTCTTTATGCTCGATTTCGTTTTCCTTATTCCATTTGACAAACTAAACGTAAACTAATTGGGTTTAACCGTCTATTAAAGCCGAAATTTTCTAAAGATTCCAAGACAAACAAAAATCTACCTTCTTTTTATGTACTTGTGCTCATTCAGACTGCTGTGTTTTTACTATATTCAGTGTTAACTTATGTAAGTGAGGTGTGGACCAATAGACATATATATTTTAGGAAAGTTTTCAGTTGGCTTCTGTTTGTTGATTCAGCTGGGATTTTGTGATGTGGGAGTCATGTTTTGCCTTGTATATGCACAGCACTTGGATGTGGGCAACGAACCTAAAATCCCATGTTGTTTTATGGTTAGATGCCATGGGATGAGTGGAAATCGGAAAGTGAAAATATTTATGAAAATCTCTTGCTCGAAGAACGTCAAACAATTACTCTCAGAAGCCATGTACTTGGAACAGCTTCAACTCTCCTCATTTTGCTCAACTTGGTGAGATTTTCAACTGACATATTATATATAGAAACATTGGAGAAGAGAACAAGAGAGTCTTAAGGTATGTGTTTCTATAACCCACTTTGCTGGTTGACTTGATTTTTAACTTCGTCTCATCTACAATTACAGGGGCAACTAAGATCAGGGTAGTGGATGCCAAGTAAATTTTTAATTTAAACTTAGCACATATCTGTAATTTATAATCACTTTGTTGTGGAAAGAGGGAAAAAGAACTTGGCCTGTGTCACTAGGAAAACTTAAATATTTAATGTATCTTCATGCTACTCGATCCAAGTTGCTCCCAACGCCTTAGCCATGAAGCTATACCTGTCAGCAGCTTCATCAATCTGCAGCAGAAAACGCCATGAGGTAAAGAGTCCAAGCCCTGGTAGTGGCTAAAAGAATAAAGCTGATAGAAAGAACTGTAATCAAGTGATTACCAACTTATTTGTTGGACGTCCACATCCATGTCCGGCCTTACACTCAATGCGTCCAATAATCGGGTTAGTCTGGGGACTGTTCTCCAAGCTCTTACACAGAACATATTGCATTGTCTGAGAAGAACAAAGATACCAAGTCGCCTTACAACACGGCAGTATTATAGGAAGGCGATGGGATATGTGTGAGGAATTACAAGAGCTTGCTGTGCAGGTGGATGATAAACGGAAATCAGAATGACATGGAACTATGGAACTTACTGCCAACATCTTCAGTGAATGTAATGGAACGACTCTATCGTCGTGATCTGCAGTCAATAGCATTGTAGATGGATACTGTGTCAGTCCTCCAGGATGTTGCTCCCATGGTCTCCTTACATTATGCAATGGTGAGTACCTTGGAGAGAGAGGGCGAATTTGATGTTTAGTCCAACGTCCAAAGAAGTTAATTCATAACCTCCAGTCCACTGTAATCAAAATAATAAGAAATTTTTGCTCACTTGATAAGCCAGTGGAAGTCTTCTTCTTTGTCCGAGCAGCCAAAATCACAAGTCCAAGCATGGCCTTCAGGAACAAAATTCTCATCAACATAAAATTGTGAGCTTCTAATTACATCACAATAAAGAAGGTAAGAACAGACAAACCTATGGTAAACTTGTGAAATCGCAGCATGTCCATCACACCAACATGAGCCAAAGCACAGCCGAAAAGATCAGGTCTCTGCCAAAAAGAAGAACTAACATTTTCTGATACTGGAAAACGATACAGGGGAAAACAATCAGTTATAAAATAGTAGTCCACCTGATTTATGCAAGCCCCAACTAAAAGCCCACCGTTGCTTCCCCCTTCAATACATAATTTTTTGGGCCGAGTATGCCCAGAAGATACTAGATACTCTGCCGCAGAAATGAAGTCATCGAAGCAAGTTTGCTTCTTGGATAAGGCTCCAGCTTTGTGCCATTCCTCTCCATACTCCCCACCACCACGAATGTTTGCAATGCAGAGAAAGGCACCAAGATGCCTAGCAAGCACAATACGACTAACACTAAATGATGGTGTTAGGCTGACGTTAAATCCACCATATCCATACAACAAACAGGGGTGTGATCCATCCAATTTATTATTCTTCTCGCCAACGATGAACATTGGGATCTTGGTACCGTCCTTACTCGGCACGAAAACCTGAAATTGAATAAAAATAACAAGAAGATAACATACCAAATGAAGAACAACCAAGTTAGCAAGATGGTCACCAAACTAAAACAGAGCAGCTATAAGCCAGTAATCACCTGATTGATTTTGAACTCTGAGCGATCGAATCCAGGCACACTAATTTCTCGAAATATCTTCATTTCTGGAAACTCAATCCCTAAGTTGCATTGGTATATAATACCAGGAGTGAGAAAGCTAGTAAAACCGATTAAAACCGTGCTGTCTCCACGACGAGCAGAAATCCCATAAACAGTTCCGATGTCAGTGGGCAACTTATGCAGCATGGAACCTGTTCTCAAATCCCTTACTTGGAGCACATACTTCACGTCGCTCGTATAACTCACGACCATCTGATTGCCGTTTACAGCGCATGCTGATTCCAGAACATCTTTATCATCCTCTGGAACAACATCAATCCACCAACTCGGTTCCTTGAGATCAACTCGGACTATTTTATATTTCGGAGCATCTTTGTTTGTCAAGAAAGTAAACAAGGAATCATCATTGGCAACGGCAAGATACCGTGCGTCGAATTGATCTATCAACTTAACAAACGGGAGCGGGCCATTTCGTACCCTGAAACCTTCGAGACCTTCAGGAAGTGCAGACATGTCGCAGTAGTACAGTTTATTGACAGGGCCACAACCTTCATCAATGAACAAGAGAAGATACTGCAGGATAGCATTCAATGGTAGAAAATTTCACCTCAGACATCGACATGAAATCAGATTGGACTTACATAGATACATGCTTAAAGATCAAATTACCTTCCCATCATCCGTCACACTTCCAGTAAACATGTGCTTAGGATTTTCAGGATCTCTCCAGCATAGAATGTCTTCGGATTGATTTGTACCAAGAAAATGATAGTACAACTCATGATGAACGTTAACACTCGTTTCTATACCAGCATCAAGGTTTTCTCCATCTCTGCATCATAAAAAATAGAATTAGTACGTCGTTGTGCTGCAGCACAGGAAAGATGTAAACCAACTCTAGAACAAATATCTTTAAACTTCTTTTCCCCAAAAGGAAAAGTTAATCATGAATGGAAAAAGACATAGTTTCTTGAATATCTATGAAGGTGAAATTCTTGCAATATATGAGAAACCATGACAAGATCAAGAATTAGTCTACAACTGACAGAACCAGAGGATAGAGAGATAATTCCCTTAAAGCAGAACACATAAATTTTCAGCAATTTAGTACTATTTACTTGGGCACTGGATAGCGGCTATAGAAAAACCCTTTGCTATCATGTGTCCAGCTGATATCCGAAAACTTAATCTGTAACAAAAGCAGAAGAATACTTCTGTGAGCCGATACTGATCAAAAGACTCTTCCCATAGTTCATGCATCAAAGCACAACAACTCACCCATGCCAAAGCATCAGGCTCCCCTGTTTTATCCTCAACTCGCATTACTTTAATCGTCAACCAATCACTTCCACTCGAACTAAGCCCGTAAGCCAAGTATTTGGCATCCTCACTGACGGACAGGGCTTTCAACGACACCGTTCCATCCTCACTAAGGGTGTTGGGATCAAGCAAGACCTCTGGTTTTCCATCCAAACCATCCTGAAACCAATTGGAGGGATAGAAAATTTAAAAAAAAAAAAAAGTCGTTGCATGAATTTGCTACTGAGCATTAAAAAAGTGGTACTAACTATTTTTTTATTGCATATTGCTTCTGACAGACCTGTATGTAAAGGACGTTTTGTGCTTGGAGCCCGGTGTTGTGGAAGTAAAAATATTTGTTCCCTCGCTTAAACGGCACGGTGTAGCGTGGATGATCAAAGAGCTCTGTGATTTTCTTGAGAAGTTTACCCCTAGCTTGGCACTTTCCAAGCACTGATTCTGTCAGAGCAACCTGTTTCTGCACAAACTCCTTTGCTTCTTCAGCGTCAGGATCTTCAAGCCTACACGTAATTATCACAAAGAAAAAGAAAATTACACTTAAAACCAAAAGCAGAGAAAAAACATTTGTTATCTATCAAACAAAAGAGATTTGAGGCAATGTGAATTTCGATTACCATCTATAAGGATCAGCCACCTTAACACCGTGATAATCATCAACCACAGACTCGTCCCTGCGAGCATTTGGATACTGCAAAGGGGCCAAGGGCTCCTCTGGGACGCAGAGAGAACCCATGGATACAGAGCTTGAACCTGGCAGAAACTGACGGTGAAAACTTCAAACGATAACTCAGAAGAATTTATTATCCTAGGTTGTCTTGGCCTATAGACAAATTTATATAGGGAGGGCGCTTAAACCGGAGTGCGTAATAGATGAAGTCATCTTAAGCCGTTTCTTTAGGGACAATGTTCTTCATAGTGGGTGTTTTGGGGATATTACGTGCTTAAGGTGTCGCCATTCTGGCTCTAACATGTTGCCATATTTTTGGCATTTTGCGCTCCTGTTTTTTCATCGGAGAATGTTCTTTTTTTTATTATTTAATTTTTTTCTGGGAATCCTGTCCTTTTAAGTTATTCTAGTAACTGACAACTAACATTTGGATTTCTCAGTCTTTCCATTTTCAGGACAAATGTTTTCAAAACTTTATAATTTATATATATATATATATATATGTGTGTGTGTGTGTGTGTGTAAGACTAGAGTAGAACAAATGGTTAGTTTGATTTTGAATATACAATAATTAAACTCATGTTTAAAAATAATCGAAATTGAACATAATATTATGAATAGTTAAATTAACTAAAATTGAATTAATTCGATTAATTCGATTCAGTTTTTAAAATCAAACTTGAGAAATTATTTTTTATTTGTATATTTTTATTTATACTGTATTTTTTTATAAATCGATATTATAAAATTATTAAAAATGATGATAAATAATGAAAATAAGTATTTATATAAATAATAAATAAATAATAAATAATTTATAATTTATAATTTATTTTTCATGTACAAATTTTATTATATCTTTGAAACCTCCTTTAATTTGATTCGATTTGCATTTTCACACTCGTATGCAAGACGAATCTAACATCTGAAGCTCGTTCATATGATTGTGAATTTATAGAAATTAAAAATTGACCAAAAAATACTTTATAATTTAAAATGTTATCTGACTTCTAGAAAATTTGCCCAGGCTTCTTAATGATTAGCAACCCCATGCTTGGACGAATTATTTTGCTGTTAAAACCTGACAAGATTCTGGGCTTGAGTAACTTGTCTCAGCCTTCAGTTCAAAAGAGTTTGGTTTTGTCTTTTTTTATGGTTTGGATATGATTTCTTTTTTCTTTTTAAGATCAGTTAAAATATTATTTTTATTTAAATGTAATTTTTAATTTATATGAAAGTATATGTATTTGTTAATAAAATTTATATTTGATGTAATCAATGTATTAATAAATAAATTTAAAAGTTAGAAAATTTTTTATATTTATGAAGTGGCCATCTATGATTAAATGAAAATATACAACGCATCAAATATAAATGTTATTTATTATGGTAATTTCAATTAGTGCTTTTGAAAATTTTTGTTAACAAAATCTTTTAAAATATTCATTTTGGGGGAAAGAATAAGAAAAAGGATGCGTTGTTTGCCCTTTTAGCACATAAAGTTAGAATAAGCTAAACATTACAATTTGCTATCAAAATTTTATTTTTTATTTATAACCATGAAGAACTTTTTAAGGGTTTTACAAATAAGAGCGTGGCATGCTTTCAATAAATGAATTAAATATTAGTTTTCATTTAATATTAAACGAGACAATTCATTTTTCATTGTTTTCATATATATATATATATATATATATTTAATTATGTAAATTTTTAAATATAAAAAAAGGGACATGCTTTTATCAAAGTCAATTTACATTTGAATAATGTATTATCGCGAGAATGAAGTTATTAACTTATTTTTATTGTAAGTTAATAATTATGTTACTTGTTTCATGTTAATAAGAAAAACTGTGAGTTTTAAGTCTTATAAATAAGAGTTTATTTTAAAAAGTATATTTTTTATATTATAAACATAAGTCCGTGACAAAAAATATTAAATTCAAATTTTCACTTATGTAAGATTTCATAAGATATATTAGAATTAAGATAGACTCGGATAAAGGTGTGGTCTCTCTCCTTCTTATGTAAAAGAGATAAGATAGATCCATGGCAATTACAAATCTTGCCATTGGTGAAGGAAAATAAATGCGTTCCACGGTTGGCAAGGGATTGGTGGATGGGAAATAGGAGATGTTACTGCTATAAAGTGTTAGTTCCGTCTATAACTGTTCTTAATGCTAGGTGCCATCTGTTCGTTTTAATTATGTTTAGTCCCACCTAAAAATGATCGGAGTAGATGTGACAATTCCCTAATTGATGGAGACTTAATTAAGTAATCATCTTTTCATCTCATTTTCTTTCTATTTTTAAAAATATAATATCTTTATTTCATTTGCCTTACAAAATTATTTTTCATGATATTTTTAGTTTTAAATATTTAAAATATTAAATATTTGTATTATAGAAATTTCAAAATTTAATATAAAATATGTTAATATAAGAATGACAATTAAATCTCAAACAAAGTGGCTTAATATCAAATTAAATCCAGCATGAATGAATTACAAGCTTACAAAAGAAAAAGAGATTAAATTAAATAAATGCCTTGCATTCAAAACGAGGAACAAAAATGCTGGGAGCCATAAAGATAAAACCACCACATTTACCACCTCAACCTAAGCCGATCCCGTAATTAAACCTTGCAACTCGTAAAATCTCAGCGCGTGGCGTAAACATCTCCAAATCCCTCATTGGAATCTTTCGGCAGAAACTGGATCGTGCTAGTCACGCTCCATGAGCCAACGTAGGGCGCTCAGATCACCTGCCAATTAAAAAGAGAGCCCGCCACTGTCTTCCATGGCGGGGACTGCCTATCACACGCCATAAACTAAGTGTGAAAGCGAAACAAAAAGGCAGATCATTGTTCCCTTTGAAGCCTCAGTTTTGCTTTCTCTTTTTTAGTTCTTTTTTTCTCTTCCGTACGGAAAACATTCCGTCAACCGAACGAAAACCGTAGGGTCCCGTAATGCTGGCAAGAATTTGATATAAACGTTGGAAGTTTGCTGGGCATTTGATCTTGAAGAATGGCGAGCGTTTCGTCCGAGGAAGGTTTCGACCAAATAAGCGAGCGGTTCGAGAGTTACAGTTTGAGCGCCGACGTGAGCGATTCGGAGAGCTCGAGCGGGTTTTCTTCGCGTCGTCATTTTGAGCAAGAAGGCGGTTCGACTTCTTTGACCTCTTCGTCGCTTGCAGGACCAGAGTTCGTTGATGGTTCTAGTTTATCGGCGCGCGTTCCAGTGATGTTGCCGGTTGTCGGTGGTAGACACGTGGTCATTCCTGCGAAGAAGGCGGAGGTACCTGAGGCCGACACGTCCGGTGAGTTCACTACAACTTTTGCTTGTGATCTTTTTAGTAAGAACTAAATTGAGATTCGAATTCGTTGCTTCGTTGAAAAGTTTGGAGGAAATTTTAGTTTAAAACGGTGAAGACTGAAGACTTTGAGTTAAATATTTTGCGGCATTTGCTAACCGTACTTATTACTGACGTTTTCTAGATCTTTTACTTATTCTGATCTTAAAGCTCTGTTTGGTTGCATACTTTTCCAATGATTATCTCGTTTTAACTTGAAACCAAACCAGCGGCGCAAAATAGGGGAAAATGTAAGGCTTGAATTCTTCTCTTTTGCACATTTTCTTGTTTCTTTCCTTTTCTGGTACAAGGGGAGTTTTGAACCGTGCAAAGGCTAATAAACTGAAAAGATCTTCTGCAGAGACTGAGTTGACTGTGTTATTCATCTGTGTTTTAATTTCTTTGGATTTGATGTTATTGCAGAGGTAGAAATTATGAAGGAAAGGTTTGCTAAACTTCTGCTTGGAGAAGATATGTCAGGTGGAAGGAAAGGAGTTTGTACTGCTCTTGCCATCTCAAATGCCATTACAAATCTTTCTGGTTAGTTCTTGCATCTGCATCTCATTTTAGTTTTAAGTTTGTTTGGTTCATCACAAATAAGAGGTAGAAATCCGAATCAATTTGGTAATTTTTTGCAGCTTCTGTGTTCGGGGAACTATGGAAGTTAGAGCCACTATCACCGCAAAGGAAGTTGATGTGGCGTAGAGAGATGGACTGGCTTTTGTGTGTAAGCGATTATATAGTGGAGCTTAAACCATCATTGCAAGAGTTTCCTGCTGGGGGAACCTTTGAAGTTATGGTGGCCCGGCCACGCTCAGATCTATACGTAAACCTCCCAGCGCTCAAGAAACTTGATGCAATGCTGCTCAGCATTCTTGATGGCTTTCGTGATTCTGAGTTTCATTATGCTGATCGTGGGATAGTTATTGCTGATACGGATGAAATTGAAGCATTTCCTTCATCTTTGTCATCTGGGAGGCCTTCTGTTAGACATGAGGAGAAGTGGTGGCTCCCATTTCCTAAGGTTCCCCCTACTGGTTTATTTGAAGATACAAGGAAAAGATTGCAGCAGTGTAGGGAATGTACAAACCAGATCCTTAAAGCTGCTATGGCAATTAACAGCAGCGTGTTGACTGAGATGGAAATCCCAAGTGCTTACCTGGACAGCCTGCCCAAGGTATGGAGACTGTCTGTATAGTATACAGAATTTTTCTATGTGGCATGAGATAAGTTGTTGTGAGATGAAAATGGTTATTAAATGGGGAATCCATGAGACCAATTGTGTCTAATTTGCATTTATGTTTCTGCTGAAGGAATGGTCCTTTGGTTCAGTGAATAGAAAGTGTCATTTGGATCTGAGCTTCTGTATTTCTCACAATTATTGATTCACTTTGCAGTTTGACTGATTTTTTTCAGGAAGCATATTATTGCTCATTCATCTCCTTGTTTCCATTTTTCTTCCCATTGGGTATTAGTGTCCTAATAAATCTTTTGAATTGTTTTTTGCTTGCCTTCCAGTGTGGGAAAGATTGTTTGGGGGAGGTCATGTATCGTTACTTAACTGCTGACCAGTTCTCCCCTGAGTGTCTTCTTGATTACTTAGACTTGTCATCAGAATACACTACTCTGGAAATAGCAAATAGGATTGAGGCTTCTGTGCACATTTGGAAACAGAAATACTTAAAAAAGCGTTCACTTCGTGCAAAGGTTGGAAAGGCATCGTGGGGTGGAAAGGTCAAGGGCTTTGTTGTTGACATAGAAAAAAGTAAGGTTCTAACTCAGCGGGCAGAGACCCTTTTACAGAACTTAAGGCTACGGTTTCCAGGCCTTCCACAGACTTCTTTGGACATGAGCAAGATACAATATAACAAGGTACTTCCTCTTAGCATGAATTAGTATCGAAAACCATTACCATAATTCTGGTGCACTTGTTTCCATCAATAACATGTGTCTCTGTTCTCCAACATGTCACATGATTTAATATAATCCAGAAGTAGGAAAAACAGCTATCTGTTTGAATATCAATTGAACTTGTATGCTCATTTTTTTTCTTCTTTATTCTTTTTCTTTCTTTTGCTGAAGTGCTGTAATATGCTAAAGGTAAAGAGGATAGAATGAATTTCTTCTTTTTTGTAGGATGTAGGACAATCAATTCTTGAGAGCTACTCTAGAGTCATCGAAAGCCTAGCTTTCAACATAACGGCAAGGATTGATGATCTGCTACATGTGGACGATGCCACAAAACAACGGGCAGCAGCAGAGTCGATGCCTCTGTATGACCAGGGGCGATTTGGTGGTGCTCTTCCTAAACAAAGGCGGGTGTCACCCAGCCCTTTCTTACTCGAACATGCTCCTTCTGGGACTCCATGCGCGATGAGAGCATCCTACACTTCAGATGACATAGGTGAAAGCCCTGATAGGAGGATTTACCACCCTTTACATTATGGCAATCTTAGAGACCCCCTGGATGGCTCAGTAGAAAGGCTAGCGTTTTGACAAGCGGAAGGAATGTCCTCCTGCTTCACCAACCTGAAAACCACAAAAGACTCTGGTAGTACTTTCTGGATTAAGATTGAGATCACAGATTCCATTGCATACAGCTGAAAGCTGATTTGTGGTTCTGACGGGTAGCGAAGACGATTAGATTGAATCTTGTATATATTCCTTATGATTAGACGCACAAAGTAGAGATTTTTCATTTAGTTAGCTGGATTTCTTTAAAGAGTTACCTCTGTTTCAGCAAGTATTAGTATTTCTTTTCTGTTGCTAGTGTAGAGTAGTATCATAAACAACCAAAACTTGGCTTCCCGGTTGGGACGAAGTCCAAGCACTCTGACTCACACTTTTTCATATGTACTCCCAAAAATGGTAAAAAAAGAGTAGAAAACTATCATCTTTACTATCAACTTATTTGTTTTTGAACAAAGTGGCCATTTCTTGCCATCTCAATTTGAGTTCAAAAATTGGAAAAAGACGAAGGAAACACCTTTCGATGTCTCTCTTAATGGAACGGATCGACTAAGGCCCAGTCTCCGAGACAAGAGGGTTTGGGCTATATGAGCGGCTGTACAGCCCATACTCGAATGGCCCGCACCGCAGCATCTCAACCATCGAACCTGCGTCCCCCCGACAGGACTCTTTGTTTTCTGCTTTGTTTTTGGGTATGTGATCTTAAAGATAACAATAAATCATGCAATTTATTTCATGTTCCTACATGAATTTCGCCAACACAGAGCAATATTAAAATATTCATAATTCATGTGTTCATAAACAAAAGTGGCCACATTGGAATCTTTTTAATCTTATCTGATGTTTGTAGAAAAACAGTCATATAAATATGAACATAAACTAGTAGTAATTTCTGTAGATAGATTCGAATTCCTTTAAACATAACACTTATTTGTATATTTCTTTTTTTTTTTTTTGGAGAGAAAGAGACATACGCTATTAACTCCATCAGAGAGTGAAGATATCATTGCCATTTGGTTCAGGGCCCATAAAAGAACCAAATGAAGGAAAAGAAGACTATCCTGGGGAAGAAAATACCTCTCTAAGCCAACTTCTTTTTTTTTTTTTGCAGGGAATCAGTCCCAAAACTAAACCAGGAGAAAAAGCTACGGGGGACAAAAAAAAAAAAAAACACCAGCAATGGTCCCCATTGATTATGAGTATCATTAACCATCTTTGATTTGAGTCGTACCCTTTACCCAAATTCTTACAACATGGACTCAAAGCAACCATGAGCGGCATGCAGTAGGTCCGATGGTCCACCGGCTCCATCCCATTAACCTCAAAAATCGACGATGATATGCCAAGGGCCGAGCCACCATGGTGCAGCCCCGCAGCACGGCTCACCATGACCAATATTCTCCCTGTTCAGACTGATCCCCGAATGCTCATGGAAACCAGTTAAAGAGAATAGACCTTGTGAAACTATCACAAATAAAGGAAGCTCAATAATTTCATCAGAGTTCAGAGATGGAAGGAGAGAATGAGGAAAACAAATGATAAGTGAAGGAATTCTAGTTGAATTGCATGATTAGATGTTTTACCTACACCCACTGCAAGGAAAGGCCCGAGGGATTTTTTTTTTTGTTGGTTTTATTTATAACAATTTAAATAATGGTATTGTCAGTCTTTCAATCATGAGGCTACGTATAATGGGGTTTGGGAGAGTGTAGAAACGTATAATTAAGTACTAGGGCTGCCCTACAGATTAAATGGCAAGTGTAGTAAATAAATGACTGACATTGTGAAATTGGTGGCCATCATGCATGAGGCCATGAACATAAAAATCTTTTGCTTTGATTGTAATAAGATAATAAACATGATTACATACAACACAGTATCAGACAAAGTTGGTTCACGAAACAAAAAAAAAAGTTTTGATTCAAAACCTTTCAATGGAGTCATCATTTGAGTCGCACGAACTCTGACAAAATCTTCTTGTTTCTGTCATTGGGTTTTTGTTTTTTTAGAATTATGCAATTTCCTCCCTCTTGTTTTGAAAGGGAGTTCACAGATCCTTCTATCTTTACAAATGGTTTTTAATCAAGGATCTGCGCTGAACCTGATGCATACAAGAACAAAGAGGCTGACAAAACCCTAGATGGAACATACGGTAGCAGTGCAAAAGAAAGAAAGAGAAGAAAGCATTCTAGTTCAAGTACTGTTTTGATGGCTAGAAATGAGAAAAATAAGTGGAGAAAATAAGATAAAAAGCTAGGTTCTCAATTAGCAGTCAAAGCCTCAAAGGAGATCTAGAATATGACCAGGTAAGTGCATCACGTTGCTCAACCCCTCAGACCTCAGTACAAAACTGCTGACAAGGAAACCCTGCAAGCGGCAGAAGAATGATGAAAGGACCAAACCGATAGAAAATTTTTCTTCTCCTTAATTTTTTAAATCCTTTTGCAAGATAACATGGTAAAGTTCAGGTTATCTAGGCTAGCTAGTAGATAACCAGAAGGGTCAGAAGCTGCCACAACATGATCATTCTTTCATCACTGGAAAAATAGCATAGAAAAGAGAGAAAATGAAGAAATGTTTGCATGATGATAATCATAAGAATATGCATGCTATTTACCTGGATCCTTATCAAAGGAAGAGAATAGCTGGAAGAAATGCATCACAAGGGTTTTACAAAGAGAAGCCAACAGAGCCCAGTTGGCAGTATGCCCACCTCCATGAAAGAGAGGGGAAAAGAAAGGGATTTTCTGTGATGGGAGGTGGACAGAATGCCAATAAACTCTGTAAGAAGCCCTTTGCTAAACCCCCATGAAAGCACATAAACGGTCCTTGTAGAACGACACGCATAACACGCACATGCGGAGAGAGAGAGAGAGAGAGAGAGAGAGAGAGTGTTTAATGACGATACAGAAGCAGAAGATTGGAGTAGAGGCAGATGGGTTCTCCTATTAAAGATGCAATGAAGGAAGAACAGTGAATAAGGGAGAGAGAGGGAGGAGGAAGCCTGGGTGTAATTAATTAAAGAGAGAGAGGAGAAGAAGAGGCGGTTTCAGACTCAAAAAGACCGATAAATATAATCAGATTGGATGGTTCATTCCCCTATAGGGAAGGCATATTTAGAAGGATCAAAGGTTCATCATCATAGTTATGCTTCTCTTCCCTCGTTTCTGGTGAAAAAACCCCCCTCTCCCTTCAGTCTTTTCTTGCGTTCCCTCATCTCAACCTCTACTTCCCCACCCTTTCCACCCCTCGTTTCTGATGAAACTCACCCCGATACGACACCAACTCACTCTCTCTCTCTCTCCCTCCCTCTATCTGAAACTGAAAGAAAAAAGGGTTTGGCTTAAGTAAGGGGCTTCTTGGTCTTAGACTTATTATCTGACCAAATAATGACAAAACTAGATCAAATATGGCAGCTTTGTTTGTGGGAAAACATGGGTTTTGCTACAACTTTATGATCCCAACCGTTTCATCTTTTAGAAGGCAGATAGGGGTCTGGCCATCTGTCACCACCCATCTGGACCCTGGAGGGGCTGAGCAGGCAAGTTTTTTTACCCATGGGAGATTGAATTGGACTGATTGAAGGCACGGAGAGAGAACGGTTTTAAGCATACTTCAAAAGTTACAGCAACTAAAACCTCCATATATAGTTGTATTCACCTAATTGGCGATATGTGGATAAGCCACGGACAAATTCGAAGAATACGGCATGTGGCACCGAACAGTAACTATGAAACAACGATTCTAATTTCGGGCATCTCTCCAGTAAAAAAGAAAACAAAAATGGTGATCTATGAAAGAACGATTGCAAACGTCGGCAATTTATGGCTGCCGAGAACCATATTCAATATTCAAGACAGATTTCTAATAGCAATGGCATGAGTAAAACTGAAAGTGACACTGAGTAAATCTTAGAAACTACTGATTAACAAAGATAGCCAGCTCTAAATGTATTGGCAAATCTTCCACCATCAATTGGAAATTGAGTCCTAAGTGAATTGCACCCTCTCGATCTGCTTTTCATTTATGAGAAAATGACACCTAGAAAACCAATGAGTGAGCAATAAGTGCTTTTGTTTTAATTGAAGGAGGAGGGAAATTGAATAGTAGCAGTAACTTTCAATTCTCTTGCTAGCTTAAGCCTAGGTACTGATCATCAACCGAAACTCTCAAGTCTCTTTCTTCATTAAGTATTTATGGACTTTGTTTCCTCTTGGAGCATGTTTGATTGGATAGTAATCGTTATGGCTAATCCAATCACTCAAACCACCAGTGCACCATCATTCACCAAATTTCCTGGAATGGACCCTTGGTGTTCATATACCATCCTGCTTGTTTCTGTCATATTTTGGTTTGTAAACCAAAATATCTGACGACTTGCAATGTTTTCGCAACATTGATGAGAGGCAATTTATATATCCAGCAAAGCAAAGGGAGTGTGATGGAAAGGAGCCAACTTCCAAGTTTTCCAATTCAATGGTCCTACAATTACAGCACCTAGTGTGGAATCCTAGGTACTCTCCCCGCTCCCTGTAGAAGAAGCTGCAAAGTTGAGAACCAAATTTCTTTTTGACCTCTCAGGCTATCAAACATGTTTAAAAAATTAGATTAAAAGGTACCCCACGGATAGGTCAATCTTCCACCATATTATAATATGACTTGCTTTTTTTCTCGTCAGCAGCTGCTTTCCAATTGATTGAACTACACAGCCACTCCGTCTTAGAAAATAAACAAAAAAGAAAGAAAGAAAACCAAGAAAACCACATATGCCTCTTGGCCTCGGCAGATAAAGAAATAATATCTCTAAAAATCTTCCCTTTTGTCGACTGATACGTCGCACTCATCACTCCCACGACCTCCGCTCCTTAAACCTTGTGTTGTGACCATGGGATTTTTCTTTCTTTCTTCCATGTGCAAGTTTGTGTTTGCCTTTTCTCTGATTAGTATAATCTGTTATTGTTACTAGTAGCATTAAACAAAGGAAACTCACCCGCTCCGGCTGTTCCCAGCATTAATATTTTAAAGCAGAGAACAAACTCCCACACATACTTATTACATGTATATAAGGGTATTTATGACACCAGCACACACACACAGAGCCACCATTTATTGCTTTAAATCCACCCCCAACCATATCCAATTAATTTTATTACAGTTCAAAATTTTCAAAATACAAAAAGAAAATCACACAAGGTATCAGACCAGATCCCCTCGGAGAAGTTGCAGATTGATATTGACTTTGTTCCCTCAACGTCCCATTAGCCTCTCAAGGGTACATACCCAGTTGTCATACTGAGCTACTGTCAGAGCCATGATTGAATCAGTGGGACAATGAAAAATTTAAGATTAGTTCTTTTGCTAAAATCTAGTACTACTCCTACCATTTCTAGTAGCAATTTCAACATACTGGTGTAAGTAAGCAACACTGAACTGTTATTTGTATACATCAAACCTTACTTACCTGATTAGAGTTCATGTGTATTTTGTTCTTTAACTTTTGCCAACTCAACTAACAAAATGTAGTAACTTGGGAGGTAGAAGGTGGGTCGAGCTCACATCAAGCAGATCAGTTTGGTGTGAGGTTCAATGGCAGATGCAATGCCATTGACTTCTGTCAAGAAATATTTAATTACCACAGTATACCAAACTTTGTCGGTAGCTGTAATTAAATGGAACCATGCCCAACTTTGTCGTATGGCAAATATGGTGACCAAAGTAAAATGCATGTGTAATTCTCACTAAGGCAAACATTAATGACATTAAATGATTGTGTAACCAAATGCATTCTCAATTAAATGTTATGTCATGTCGATTTCATTTCAAAGCATGCTGAGTGTCATGGCTTTGGTGGTGCCACCATGATTACTAGATGCGAGGGGAGCAGTGGACGAGGCTGAATCCATCAAAGGATTGGTGTAACCAAGTGTGTGAATGACACCTCGGGTAGCATATGGCTTGGTGCCGTGGATCGCACTAGTGGACTAGAGTGCCTGGAGGTTGTGCTTCAGGAAAATGTGCAGCGGATGAGTAACAAGGGCGGATTGGCCTGACGAAATGCATTGTCAAGCTCGGTCGATCTAAAGTATACAAGGAAACTACTCTCAAACTGGTGTAATATATTACATAGTAAATCCTCCAGATTCTAATTAGATAAGGAACAATGAACAGCATGGCATGTATGCGGATGAAATCGGAACCTTGTCCCATCAAAAAGTTGTAAAGAAATACTTGACGTTTGAAGGGAAAAGATTGAAATTCTTGACCCATTTCGTCTTTTAAGAAACCAATTCAAGTTAGTACTCATATCAGGGCTAAGTTATAGGTTCTTTAATTTCCCATAAGGTAGGATGATGCATAGAACCTGTCACTCAAACCCCAATGTACAAAACCATATGCAAAAGGCATTGAGAAAACTGGCTATCACATCACAAAATTTTGACGATAGAAGGAGAAAAATAACTTTCCATTCCTTCAGTTTAAGACCTGAATCCAAGCTTTGCTAAAAAAAAAAAAGGTTCATGCCCTTTGTTCCCTGCGCTCTGTGCAATTTCAAGTGTCAACTTTTATCTTCCTATACACTTTTGTTTTCCTTTTCGGAAAAGCTTTAATTTATGCTGTGGTGCGATTGTGGGGACAATGGTTACTGTTCTGCAAATTAGTGGGTGACCAAAGGCACTTAAGAGAAATATAAAGGAAAGGGGGCATCAAAGCATCTAATTATTTCTTAGAATTTCCATATCTGGCTGCTGTTTGAAGATCAAATTGAGTCGCATAAACTTTTGTCTATAAGCTAGGTTTCAACGAAGAGGACCTACTGGTTGAAACGGTGATTTGGTTGACTAGCTGTTTAAGGATTTTATAATTAAAGAAATGAAGAGGAAGGGCAGCAAGAGCATTGGCTACAGGTGTGGGGGGGTAGACTTTAGTTTTATCCCACAGCTCGATGCATGAAAATCCACCCTCTTTCATGATTGTGAAGCCATTGTTGGGCTTCAAGTGGATCTGCTATTCTGCTCTCACAGTCTCACGTAATGCTTTAAAAAGTTTCTGTGAATATAATTTCATGCCGTCTACTTTATACTACCAAAAAACAAAAAAAGCATTCCAACCATACCTGGTGGTGCTGCTCAGGCTATCAGAATCACTGCCAATATTTCTTGGGACTTTGGCCTTTGCTCTTTTTCCTTTTGAAAAATTTTGCCTGCGAAACCATGCATACCCTTTTGTAAACAAAATCTTGATTTTTATAGTTTATTCACGTATTAAAGCAAAAATAAAAGCATCTTTTATCTTTTGAGGAAGATATTTGACCTCAAAGTCATGATAATGAGTAGAATGTTGGGAAAACGAATGGCAGAACCGTTCTAATTTGAACTAATAAAACTGTCCCATGGTAAAAAATAGAAAGAAAGAAATTAACTAATTAAACTGCCTCTGGTAAATTGTTGCAAGTTGTAGTAATCCTAAAGGTTGAAAAAGCGAGTGGAAATGTCAACCCACAAAGGATCAGAAAAGGATATTTAATTGCTAACAACTCCATGAGCGTACGAGTTGTAGCCATGCATCCATGATTATGGCTCTAGCAAAGCTAAGCTCCCCCTTTCACTTTTGATGCATGCGGACCACCTCTCAATTCTCATGCAATTATGATACTTTCTCATGCACCATCACCCATTAAGTTTTCATTTTGCTTCCTGCTATATTAATTAGTTTTCATTTAGGAGTTCATGCTGATTCCTACCAGGGACTGATACGTGTACTGCTGAAGAGAAAAGATTAACAGTTTCATGTTGGGACTTTCTTTTGTAAGTTTTTGGGTAATTGACTGATTGCTATGAACTTAAAATCATTGGCCTGCTGGTGCTGTACTATTTTCATTTTGCTTTATAATGGTAAGTCACGAGAATCTTTACAGTACATACTTGTATAGGCAAAGTTAGTCCAGAATTCATCCTACGTATGATAATCTCACGGTGACATGCCGCTTTCTGACACATAGTAGAAGTGTAGAAGGTTTATCCACAAAAGGGTTGGCGAGTTTTGAAAGGAAACATTGGATAAAGCTAAAGAAGGTGATGATTGAGATTGGAATAGGAAAAAGAATGGGGTGACTGAAAATCGAAAGCAGGGTTTCTCTCTGTCTCTCTTCTTTCTTTTTTTCTAATTTTTCAATGAATGACAGAATTTGACGCAGTGCATGTCACGTGAGAGAGAGCGAAAGGGAGGGCTGTGATTTGTTGTTTTGGGTGCTAGGCAACCCCCATAAAATTATGTCATGTTGTTTGGTAGTGTTCAAGAGGGCAGAGAGGTGGTGGGGAAGGAGTTTTTATTTAGTTTCAAAGCATGAAATGATGATGCCGATGACGATGGTTATGATTGTGATAGAGGCGAGTCTCTTTCCAGCTCTACTGCCATGTGACTCTCTCTCTCTCTCTCTCCCCCCTATCTCACACTCACACTGCTTACATAACTAAGTTGCCTGTTCCTTCCCTGGTCGGTTGGTCAAAAGACTCGAAACAATCTGTCAAACTCTGCAGATACTTGTCATACAAGATTTCTCCATTATTTTCAATCAAGGCTTCCCTACTTGTTGTTGAAGGCTTGGAGCCCATCCACAAGGAGACACACATCAGCCCAAAGCCTGGATTTGCCCCATCATCTATGCCATCTTGAGTCTTAATCCACTTGATGGACAATCAAAAACTTGAAATCAGATTGTCAATATAAAGCATCGAACTTAGCTTATCTAATCCTTTCATCTTCTTTTTAACTTTGAGATGTCAAACTTGGTGCATCAAATTTGTCAGATATAATACAATCTCACTTTCTGACATTCCATGGGACCTAACCTCTCTTTTACAAGAATTTATGATTACTTGTTTTATTACCAATTCTTTGTTACTGTAATGACGTTGAAAACTTGTCTGCAGCTCCTTTACGTGTTTCAGGTTAACTTGTAGTCAGCCCTCATTCAAAAAGATAAAAGCAGTTTCCAGTCACCTTGATTGAGATTTTGCTGCATAATCATTACTCACTAGCATTTTCTATTTTGTCTGCGTTTTGTTTTCTCCTTGCTTTGCTGATAATCAATATCTGTTGCTTTCAACCGGTTGAATTTTGTACAATCAAGCTGCTTCCCGCCACTACTCTGGCAATTACTCTTGTAATTAGGTTCTTTAAGCCGATAAAAAGACCAAAAGCAAGAATAAAAGGGTACAAAGAAAAAAAGGTTTTCAAGTTTTAAATAGCATTGATGACAAAATGTTGGACCAAAGATGCTATCTATTAATATTATTGATAGTAAATGCAGTTAATCTCAAGACATACAAAGCATCACCAATGGTTTCCAATGCAAATTTGGAGATGGGATGCTTTATTTATGCGATATAAATGCTAGCCATCATGCCGGTGGTTGTGCACCCATTCCCCAGTAAAAGGGGAGTAAAAATGAATAGAAAGGAGGTGTACAGGGATCATTGCTTTTGCCATACTGCATATCTTTGTCCGCAGGTTGCTAGTGTCCACTCTCTGCCAGTTGGGCACCATGAGCCATCCCCAATCTTCATGCATACGTTTTCTCCAATAGCTGCGGAATAGAGGTTGTTCTGGGCCTCCAGTATTCTGACAGATGACCGGCTGTGAATACCTTGACGCCTTCGAACATCCATCTGCATACAAAATTTAGAATCATTCAACGGAAAATATTTGCTTGGAAAACCAAACTAATGCATGGAAATGGCTGTGAAGCATACCAATTTGACAATTTGTTCGTGGATGGTATCACCCCAATCATAAAAGTGATCATAAAAAACTGTGGGTATTCCTGGATGTGTGAGTATGTATGCGTAACCCTGTAGGAAAACATGAAGCCATAACTGAATAAAACAAATACCCAGATCAATAATCACAAACAGCTTTGTGAACGAAGAATGAGACTAAAAACATTACTTTGATGATAAAATCAACACTTTATAACACATTGAAAAAGGTTAATTAAAAAAAAGGTGTCCTAAGTCTTATAACTTGCGTTATAACAGAAAACAAAATCCACAGGAAATTGCGATGCTGGTCATCTTGGGCTGTTGAGTATATGCAAGAAACAGCATCTCATACCTCCATAATATGATTTGAGGGGAAAGGCCAGTGAGCCTGCAAAAATAAAACAACTGTCAGGGTTAGTAGATTCCAGATTGACAGATACTTCTGACTGCAAATGTTCAGCAGAATGAATCCCTACCACTCCTAGGAGCAAACCTGAACCATTTCCACTTTAAGCGCAGGTTAATTAATTGTTGACCAGATGGGCATTTCTACTCTTTAATACGGTTTCTCAGAATTGCCAATCTACTTAAGCAAAAGCATATGAGGAGTATATACATGTTTTTTTTTTGCTTCGATGATTTTAAATTGTAAGGACAATAGGACATCATTTCATGTCAGTGAAAATAGACCACAATACATCCCAGCGAACGCAAAGAGTGTCAGTATTCTTAAGCTGCATGTCATTAGCAAAAATTATGTGCTCCCATGTTACCCTCAGAACCATTGAAGTTGCAAATGAAATATATCCAGAAACTTCTAGTACCTGAGTTGAGCCTGTATCATGGTTATCGATAAATGTGACAGCCCTTGAGGGCCACCACCCCATTACACCCGGTGGCTTCCCTTGAGGGTCACGCAGGCGCCAAAACTGCCCCTTCACAGCTTCCTGCAAAGTTGCAATTAAATAAATATAAAAAAAAATTGAAAGACAAAAATCTGATTTCATCTGGAATTGAAGTAACCTTACATAGCGGCAGGTCTTAATCAAGGGGAAGACAGTGAAGCAAGTATCTAAATAAAGATGAAAGAGAATTTTTTTTTGAAGACATTGGCATTATCATTATAAGCAGAATATGGTGTCAGATTAGACGAAAACGCCAGTCTTGTTCTCTTTGTAAACAGTAGTATACTTTTTGGACCATACCTGAAGAATCCCTTTGGTTGTGAAGTCAAATGCGGTTGAAAGCTGTCCAGTGGCATCAATCCAATTAATGATCCTTTGTCTATGGCTATCTGCAGTAGAGATTGTGAATAAAATGAAATGCCTCCGAAAATCATATTTAACCAGTCAACTATAAATATATCAATAGCTTTATTGATGAAAATGAATTAAGAAATTTTTTATGAATGATCTCAAATATGAAAAACAGATCAAGCCCATTACCTTGGTTGTAGTCTAATCCATATCCATTGTAGTTGCAAGAATCCCAATACTCCCCAACAGAAAAAATAGGCTTTGCTCCTTCAATGTATTCTTTGACATATTTTGCTGAGTAACTGAAGCAAAACATTATATAGCAATATAAACACCATGATAGAAAGCATATCATTTTGAGACAACAGTAACCTATGAGTACAGTATAGTCATTACCCCCTTGCAAAATCAAAGCGAAAATCTTGAAAGCCAACACTGCGTAGCCACTGCAGCCATCCTATGATGTCCTTGCGAACAAAATGTTGGCTGTGATCAATATTTGGAACCCCATGGAAGTTGTCTCCAGTGCTTCGATTACCCTGAGACATAAATTTGAGGTCAGAAGATATCTTAAATTACAGTATATATTCACAATTACATCAAGAATTATCATTTATGGCCAAGTAACATAAAGCATCATAGAGGGGGTGCAAATATATTGACTATTATACCAATCCACCAGTACAAGATGTGACAGCACGCTCATCCCATGCTAGTGGAATTCCATCATAACGGTTATACATTCCTCCATGACCTTGAGTAGTTCCAATACGATGATTGATTACTATGTCAGCCATCGCTCTAACTTTGCACTGTTTCAGTTTTTGGAGTAAAGTTTTCAACAGCTGCTCAGAGCCATATGAAGAATTGAGTGAATAAAGGTTTTGGGGAAGGTACCCTGCAAAAAAACATGAGGAAAACAGATACATAAATATAAATCCTGGTCAAGCATGTGTAGATGGCAAGAAACTGTGGTTTAAAAGAATTTTGCTGTCTGACCTTCTGGTGAAAAAGAGTTACTTGCTGGTGGCAACCATACAGATGTAAACCCAGATTTTGAGATGTCAGGAACTTTCTTTTCTAAGTTTCTCCACCAGTCATGTTTGTGAGACTCCCAGTTAAAACCCTGTTGAACAAATTAAGCAATTTTAAAGTTCTTCCTCAGCTTCAGCAGTCAAACGTTTGTTGTGAAGAATTTAATGCAAATATTCCATATACTTTATATTAACTTGGTGATTTCAAAACAGAGACAACCACTTTTGAATGAGTAAAGAGATCAGTCCAGTTGTATAGAGCATATCTTATATATTATAAATTTATAAATCAACACATACAAAACCATAAAGCATTTATCAACTCAACAAAGTTTCCAAGTTCCTGTAAAAGAGAATGATCAACATTGTCTAATTTACCTGCAAAAGGATTTCCCTTCCATTGCGCAACACAGCACCTGAAATTAAATCCAAAAGTATATTTTAGAAGCAATTTTCTCTTGCACTTTTCTCAGATCATTAACTCTAACAAACCAAAAAAGGATTATTATTGAACATATTCAGCTTATTGTTAAATTTTCTTTCTTGCACTTTCTCACAGATTGTCATACTGAAGTATGCCATTTCAAAAACAAAATTTTCGCACAATTGAAGTAGAAAATAAATGAACAAGAAATAAAGAAACCTAAACAGTACCAGCTCTAAGGTTCCGTTAAAAAAACATTCATATCCAGCAACTCCAAAATCCCCATTATTATTTCAGGGCCAAGAGTAAACAACAAAATAACAAAGAGAGAAAACAACATATAAGAAAGGAAAAGAATAAGCATACCTGGATCAGTGCTTTCTTCAACAGTCTGCATTTCAACAAAAGGTAACATCAGAGAAATAGTATCACGCATACACAAAAGAATGCAAAACATATCGTAAAAAAAGAAGGAAAAGAGCAAGAGAATTACGTTGTTGAAGTTACCCATACTCAAATTTGACGCTGGATCGTGGAAAATGGAGCACAGAGATACCCTGCACCCGCAAACAACCCACAAGTTTATAACTTCAATCCTGCTTATAAAACATAAACGCAAGAGCAAGACTCTGTTTGATTGCCAAAGGAGAACGAAAGAGTAGAGTAGCCAAGAAATCTGTTTAGAAAAATAGTTTTTGTTTCGCAATGATCGTCTAGAAAGCTAATTCCTTACACGCGAAAGTCAAATCAAATCAGTTGACGAGTAACAAACTTTCAAATTTGCAAATTGACGCGGCAACATTGAATCAAGAAACCATATTTTGAAAAAAAGAAAAAAAGAGAGGGAAATGAAAGAGCAACAAATACCAAGGAAAACTGAGGTTGCGATCGCAGCGTGGATTGGTTCTGGCGTTCTCGGCCTATAAATAGAGGGAAGAAGAACAAAAGAAGAAAGAAGGAAAACTTGGACAAAGACCCGCGAATTGGAATCACGGAGTTGCATCCATGCGATAAAAAAGGGGAAAAGTAGGGAACATTGAAATTCGGCTCCCACGACCACTGATACCGAATTTGGCAGAAAGGAAAAGGCGGTGGCGGAATCTGCTTTTAAAATGGGAGAGAATTTATTCATATTTCAACGGTAAATAGCGGCAGCGTGAATCGCTGAGTCGGATCGTTTTCGACTGTGATGTGAGACTTAGAGAAGGAGGCTTAAGGAATCGCGAGAGTGAGAAAATGTTTTGGATGGCTGAGATTTTCGGAATACGCCCAAGGAGAAAGAACGGTTAACGGTTAGGATCGCAAAGAGACATGAATTTTAGAGGGAAAGCTTAAGCGTTAAGTTGAGTCAGCGAAGCGACGGTGTCGTAATACTAAACCAAACTATTAATTGGTTTTAATAGAATCAATTAATTAAAATTTCGATTAATTTGATTCAGTTTGTTTAATTTTGGTTTTAATGGATTACTTATTTAATTCATTACCTTTGGAGCAAAATTGGGTTGGTTTACGTTAAAAGGGGCTTCCAGCAGGCTACATGGGTCGGGTCCATAGCTAGGCTGGGCTATTATTAGGCAACAAAGTTATTAATCGGGACTTATAGGCCTACTCTTAAAGATCATCGATTTTTTTTTTAAATTAGAGAGAAAGGATTCGAATTTTACTCATGTATGAAAATTATGTATCAATTAATAAATTAAATATTCGAGTGTTAAAGAGTATTGATATTTGTTAATTTATAAAATAATTTTGACATAATATTTTGAAAATTAGTATAATGCCCAAAAAATGTTTGAATTATTTAAAATAATTTAAATAAATCTATATTCTTCTATTTCATTCAATCAAATCTTTATATTTTTATTTTAATTCAAATAAACTATGACTAATAATTGACTAATGTAATTAGTTAAAATATCATTTACCATTTTATTCTCATGTAGTGCTAATGTGACATTAACATAAGGAGTGAAAATAGTTATCATATCACATCATCATACTACATCAATGCCCCTTGATATAATATGACAAATGATATTTTGAGTAAATTAATCATCAGTTATTGAGTAAGTTAATCGTTAGTCATAAAGATTTATCTGCCTCGAAATAAAAGTATCGAGTTTTGAATGAATGCAATAAAAGAATAAAGATTTTATTTGAATTTTTCAAAATAGTTTAAGAATTTTTTATGTATTATACTTATTGTTACGTTCAATCAAACACTTATTTTTATTTTAGATAAAATAAATTTTAATAATTAATAATTGGTTAACTAACATTAATCAACACAACATTTGTCATTTTATATTTATACAACACTAATATAATGTCGACATAAATAATAAAAATATCACATTATCATCTCATTATATCGTATTGTTATTTATTATGATATATCAGTATATTACGTAAGTGATATTGAATAAAAAAAATGACATTTTAATTAATAACAATTAATCATCTATTAATAGTAACTTCTCAAAAAGAAAATCATTATTAATATTAAAAAATTATTTTAAAAATCTAAAAATAAAAAATTATTATTGAATGGAATAAAAAATAATAATTTATATGAATTTTTTTAATAGTTTAAAAGTTTTTCAAATATTATATATTAAAGAATTTAGACATTTATATTATTTTTTCCCTCTAATAAATTTGGTTAACTTTTGTACAAGTAATTAAAAATTTTAAATGAGAGAAATTATCCAATAAATAATAATGATGTCTTTTGAAAATCTAAATTAGAAACTCTTTCCATATCACCATTTTCATTATCTTCATTTGACATTTGTTCTTTTACAAAAAAAAAAAACACATTTAACAATTTAAGTCAAACAAATTTATCTTGATCACGTAATCATTTTGATCTTTTTTTACATATTTTATTTATATAAATATTGTAAAAATAATATTCGAAACGAAAATGTCTATTTTTGATTACAAAAGGATTAGGAGATCAAAAATATTTGAAACTCATATAAAATGTCAAGATATGCCCAAAAACGAGGTCGTTTAATCATACCAGACAAGGTGCCACGTGACACTAAGGCAAGCGCTTTAAGATACTTCATGTTTGTTAGTTCCGTGAATGTCTCGACTGCCAGCCTTCATCCGCTGGTCAAATATCCAAAGCAGAAATCTTGTTTCCGGCGAAACGGATTTATTAAAAGGAAGAAGAAAGAAACAATTTCTGGTAGAAAATCTCCCAATTCGCGAGAAAATTTCTTGCGTCGATAAATACTATAAGATGGGCGTTGACTGGACCCAACTCCCGCCAGAACTCCTACAATCCATCTCGGAAAACCTCAAAATCTACGCCGATTACATCCGTTTCCGAGCCGTGTGCCGCAGCTGGCGATCCTCAATCCCTAAAACGCCTTTCCACCTCCCTCCTCAGCTCCCCTGGCTCATGCTCCCTCCTTCCCAATCTCACCAATCTCACCGCGCCTTCTACGATCTCTCTACCAACAGACTCCGATTCCTCTCCCTCCCCGAATCTTCCAACCCAAACAAGCGCCACTGCGGCTCTTCCCACGGCTGGCTCATCATCCTAGACGAATCCCCTGCTATTCTCCTATTGAACCCTCTCTCCCGAGCCAAACTCCACCTCCCTCCTCTCTCCACCTTCCCGAACGTCGACAGTTTTAACTACTCCGACATCGGGAAGGAGTATTCCCTCCGCTTCCCTTCCGGAGGCCTTTACACCCGCAATTTGCGGCAAATGCGAGACTCCTTCATCAAAAAAATCGTGCTCTCCGCCAATCCTTCCAAGGACCCTCGTTTCGTGGCAATAGCGATTCTTAATCAAACCGGTGAGTTAGCTTACTGCAAAAGCGGCGACAAATCTTGGCGCTTTATCGAAGGTGCGCATTCCTATTCCGAGGATGTTATATATTGTAGGGGATTGTGTTTCGCTGTTGATAAACACGGAGGAATTGTAATCTGTGATGTTCGCGATGATTCGCCTAGAATTTCATTTATCGAAACGCCGAGACAGTTAGGCGGTGATATGCAATATTTGGTTAATTCTGGAGATGAATTGTTACTCGTTACGCGTCACCTTGATCTTGATTTCGATTTCGAGCCTGATCAGTCGCATTTGGTCTTCAGGACTAAGCGGTTCGAGGTTTCTAGGCTAATTTGGAATGGACCGTACTGGGAGAGAGTGAATAGTTTAAACGATAAGATGGTGTTTGTAGGTGAAAATTCTTCATTATCTTTGTCAGCTTCTGATTTTACAGGTTGTATGGGGAATTGCGTGTATTATACAGATGATTACTCGGAAACTAACTATGATGGTGCTTTTGGGGAACATGATATTGGTATTTACAATTTATGGGATGGGAGCATTGAGCCATTGCCTTGTTATCCGCGGAATTCTTTCCTCAGATTGGGTTGGCCAACACCACTTTGGGTTACACCTAGTCCATGCTAATATGGAGCATGAATGTATATGTAAGTATCTTACTTTGATTTGCTACTAGTTACATGTAAAAATATGTATATAATCAGTATCTTTGGTATATATGATGTTGTATGAAAATTGTGTATTCTGTATATGCTGCTTCATCTTTGTGCTGGAGATGTTTATATATGTATAAATCTCAGCAAACACTTGCTCTGGTGAGGCGTTATAGTTTGTAATGATATTGTAATTTATCTGAAGTCGTTGGTGTCTTCTGTTGAATGTTCTATGTCTGTATATGCAGCTTCATCTTTGTGTTTAAGATGTTTGTATAGGTATAAATCTCAGCGAACACTTGCTCTGGTGAGACCTTATAGTTTGTAATGATATTGTAATGTATCTTAAATCGATTTCTTTGGTAATATTCAAGAACTTTAATGTTTATTAATGTAGAAATGGTTGTTATAATAAGGCTTTCGATAGGATGTGAATGCTTCTTGATGCTGTAAGAAGAAATTGTAATAGGTGATAGGATCAATATAAAAAACTTACTGGGAAACTAATTTGATTAAAAATTGGTTGTCTTTGTTACGACTATAGCGTCTGACAGTAGTTAATAGGTGGATGGCTGCTTGTGGAAAATGAATTGTTAAGGCCAGACGTGGAATGCCAGACCTTAAAAGTTTACTTGGTTTGAATTGAGATTCTGTAGGCAGGTCCTGAAACTGTAACTGCAACTTCGTTATGGGTAGAGGCCTAGAGGAGGAATGCTGTAGGGGCAGACAGTTTTCTATTGGCAATTTAGAATAGAGGATGCTGCAGTCACAAGTTGCAACCTCTTAGCACTTGCTAGTGTTTAAAAGACACTCTCAATATCCCTACAATTAGTGGCCTTTATGAGAAACTGTTCCTCACGCGTATAAGGTATATGCAACTCTTATCCATTTGAGAAATGGTGTCCTCAGGGACAGTATATGCAACTCTTATCCATTTGAAGCTCATCTTGAGGTCATTGGCAATAATAGATACAGAAAAATACTATGAATAGGGAATGTGAGAATTTTAAGTGCCCATCAGCAATGATAGAGTTGGAGGGGGGAATGTACTAAAATAAAAAACGAAAACCATGTCAAGAGGAGAGCTTATGGTTATGTATCAGCCTCAGGTTCTTGAACTTTTCTGAACTCATTCGGAGATTGGAGTGTGGTTTGTGGTCTTCCTCTAAGGTTGTGAAGTGACAATATCAACCAGTTTTGTACTTTCAAAACCTTTCTTGTAGAAATGACTGCGGGACTCATGACTACAGGACAGGATTTGCAAATTGTCATTTCCTTTGCGGCTTTTCTGGGTAGGACATGTCTGTCTAGTGTAACTCCAATAGTCCAAATAGGGCCAGGCTAGGGACACTATCGTCTGGTTTTGGAGTATAAAAGCCAAGTTAAGCTCCATAATTTGACTGACATTCGTCCTGAATTGTTTCGCGTTGTTAAAAATGAGGGCCCACGTGCCCGGATGGCAATGTTGGAAGGAATACATCCCGATGGACACTTTCAAATGAACGCTCTTCATGCTTAATCCTTCAAATGAAAAATTAAATGGGAAGTTTGGTTTGATACTATCCTTGGACACCGTTAGCTCTTGCAGTGATTTCAGCAACGGGCTGAGGACGAAATATAAGCACGTACCAGACAAATAAGGCAGTAGAACACGGATGCATCATGCCAGGCTTCTTGATTTGGAGATTTTTAAGTGCCGACTCCTCGAAATTGTGCATTTTGTGATTGTATGAAATGATTCTTTTGCTGAATTGCTCAGTATAAAAAGGGCGTGACGCTATCTTATTGAGTTAAAGTGAAATCGGAACTGCTTTACTCTTCCTTTTTTGTTTATCCCTTTCGACTCGTTTCATTTTTACAGCGTGCTCTATCCAGTTTAGGCTCTTTTTTCCCTCTTTACTTTATGGTTCTCGGGCTGGGATTGATTTGCTACGGAGGCATAAAGCAAACTCTCAGTGACCCAAGAATAGATTTTGGTTTCTCCCACACCCACGGAAGGATCCATTTGAAACTTCCCCTTTGTACAATATGAACAAAACTCCTAAACACTCCTCCATCGAAAGCAAAATGAGTAATGAAATTTGATCTCATAACTCAATCCTCACAAGTAGAAAAGCAAGGCTCCAAACTCCACTACAATCTACGATCTACAGTTGCATTTCCATTTCCTAACACCCTCCAAGCTTAAGCAATGCACCTCATGGAGTACATGGAAATTGGGTCCACGGAGACGGAGGGCGCAGAGTAAATTCTAGGGTGGTCGCTCTCCAATCCATAGTCCATCGCCGGACGGTACTCCAGCTCCTCATCATGATCATGCACAAACTCCGGTATTTCCATCTCCATCCTCCTCACATGGTCCCACAGAAACTCCAGCCTGCTCACGTATTTAAGCTTCGCATAGAACCTGCGTGAACCAACAGTAACACCCAATCATTCATTGTCCTGCCCATCTCTCAAACAAAAGTGAAACCTTCAACTCAAAAGTGGCGGTGCATGAGCATTTGAGGAAAAAAAAAAAAACAAAAGCACCATCGGCGTGATTATCTTTTATTCTTTATCATCATTTATCAATGGCTAAAATGGGCCAGAGCGATGTGGCTTTCTTACCTTTTTATTTTCCCTTTATTTGATTTTAATAATCAAAAGAGACTATCCTTACCCTCCGTTGAAAAACAGACGGCCAAAGGTGGCAAGGAACAGTCTGGCCTGTAAACCAGGATGCAAGAAATAAACAGCCTCGAGATTGTCCTTGATGTTGGGCGGAATAGCATCGTAGATTGATCGAAGGGCTGAGATTCCAGGGAAATTTTCACTCCTTTGAACATCTGTGTGCACATACACCACCGAGAACGGCTTCGCCCCCAATTTGGGGTAAACCTTCTCCTCCAAGTACTTCTTTATAACCTCACTGCTAACCATCCGAGCTGTTACCATTAAAAAGAAAAAAAAACAAGTCAATTAAATGAAACAAAGCAAGAAACATAAAAAAAAAAATCCCGAAAACGTACAAAAAAATGAACTTGCATGTAACGTTTGTTACCGGGAAAGTGCTTGCCGATGATGAGAAGAACCTGACGGCCACGTTTGTCTCTGCCTTTAACCTTGAAGACATCGAGTTTCTCCAAGAGACGTTCTTGATCTGATTCAGAGAGGGTACAAGAATTCATGGTTGTTCGATTTTTACAGAGGTTGTCTTTTCGTGAACAAGGTCACCGCAGAGAGGTTTATCCAGTTGGCGGTGTGTGTTTGTTTTGAGAGGGAATCTCTAACAAAGAAAATGATTTTGAATTGGGGGGAAGAAAAGGGGAGGACGAGGGTAGGTTTATATAGGAAAAGGGTGGTGGGGAGTTATCGATATGGGCTCGAAGCCGAGGGTTGGGTTCGGAACGGTATATTCTCAAGCATCTTCCGTTTGGGAGTCAAGTGAGTCTGTCTTAACTCGCTGGAGTATCATTTGAGTCATTGACACGTTTGGGGTTCCCCTCGGCCTTATCTGAAGTTCCTAAAGTGCTAACATTTTTTTTTCTTTTCCTAAAGTGCTAACATTTAACTTTGCTTTGTGACTTAATTGGACCTTAATTTGTGTGATTAACCTGCTAATCATGAAACACGTAATCAATCACCCGTGCAATTGATTACCTTATTTTGCATTTCCTTGGTTCCGGGAATTATAACTGACTTTATATTTGATACAATTACTTATATAATAATTATATTATTATTAATTAGATAATGTTATTTCTTACTTATATAAAAATAAGTTCAGAAAATATTTTTAAATTTATAAATATTTATTTTTTAAAATTTCTTGACGTTTAAATTATTTATTAACAAAACAATAATATTTAATTATTGATATTTGATAAATTTTGAAACAGAATCGATAAAATTACCAATTCAAAATAATCAGCGGCAAAGTCTTATCCCAATCATATCTGATCCCTTGATGTTCAAGTCTTATCCCTTGATATTCACCCAATCAATGAAAGTTCATGAGTTGTGAGGTCCAAATCGAAGATTCAAAAAAATAATTACTAACTAAAAATAATAAAAAATTCTTATTACCCAAAAAGATAATTAAAAGAATGCTTGAATGCATCCAATTGATAAAGAAATTGCATCCAAGGTTTTTGGCTCTAGTGGGCCCAAATAAATAAAAGATCCATACTTTAAATATATGGCTATTTCCTTGGCTTCATTCAACCGCTCTTTAGACAAAGATAAAAAATCAAAAACAAAGCTTTTGTTTTATACCATCCGTTTTAAGATATTTATCATTTTTTAAATTTTTTAATGAAAATTTTAATATATTTTATATTAAAATATGTCATGAAAAATTATAATATAAAAAATAAAAACATTAAATGTTTTTAGATTATAGTTAATTCATAAAGGTTGAGGTGGCCCGTGACCAATTATTTGAGGAAGAAAACTACTGAGACGATGTTGACATATATTTAAATAAAAAATAAAAAATTTTAATTTTTTTAAAATTTAATCAAAATTTTAAATAAATTTATTAATTTTTGACATTGACTCTTTACTTCAAAAATGTAAATATTTTTAATAAAAATTAAAAAAAAATTTATTAATTTAAAAATTATTATTATATTTAAATAAAAATTAAAAAAAAAAGTAATGGTGCTCCACAAGGGATGGGTGGAGAGCCCGATGTTCCATTAAGAAGCATCAAATCCGGTGCTCCATTAGGAGTCTCAATCGAGCTACCCAAATGAACACTGATTTTTCTTTAGAAAGTCCGATCGAAACTCTCTAGAGAAGTTTTAAAGAAGTTTTTTTTTAATTAATAAAATAATAATAAAATTATACAATAATAATTTTAAAAATTAATTAAAAATAAAATTATTTTTTTATTATATTAATAATTTAATGAAAATATTAACGATTGATTAAAGATTAGATTTATATATTTAATAAAAAAGATTTTAAAATAAAATATATATTTTAAAAACTAATCGAATGGACATGTAATTTCGATAAAAATTAAAGATATTTTACCGTTAAATCAATGAAGCCCCAAGGCTGATCCGGAAATCAAATGATAAGAAATTCTGATCAGTTGAAAGTTAGTGGGCCAGATGGAAACAGAGGCCTATCAGATTACTGTTTTAAGTGGGGCAAGGCTGCTGGAAGTTACGTCCAAGTGGCGGTGGAATCAAGAGAAGGATACGCCCTTGGCCCACAATTTAATAATAATAAATTAATAATGTGCCAAAACATATTTAATGCGTGATGGTTGTTGGTAAAAGTGCTTATTTATGAACAAACGGTTGCCAAATGGCGTCAAATAACAAGTATATGATGTTGACAAGTTGCTACATTTAATTTGATAAAAATTACTTTTCTATTCTTCGATACTTATCTCTTTTCAATTTTCGTGAAAGTTTTTTATATTTTATATTAAAAATTGAAAAAAATTATAATATATATGTTCTATGTTTTTTAATATATCAAAACATAAAAAAATCAAGAAATTAAATTTATAATGTTAAAAAATTGAGTGTTTAAAAATAAAAAAGTATTTTTAAATATTCAAAAATAATAATATGTGACAAAAGGAGTAATACAATTATATGATTTTTTTTTATCAAATTGGGGTCAAATTTCCTGTGTCAATCATAACTCATAAGAAACGTGTAAAGCTTTTGTTGCTTCAATCACTATAGAGAGAGAAAGCTTGTAAATTTGGTTTTTTTAATTTTCTCTTTCTTTTTTATGCGAGTTATAATTAGGATGGAGACAGATTCTCAACTAAAATTCTATGGTTTTATCATTTTCATGATACAAAAATCAAAATCTCACCCAAGTAATGAACCTTTTAAACCAGATCCTTTTCTTTACTATCGAGATTCTCTACTGAACGAAAAAAAATTAAATACTATGTAAATATTCGATTTTGACTTATTTTAAATATTATATAATTTTCTTTAAATGATTATATTGATACGTAAAAGTCAATGAAAGCGACCAAAATGAATAGCATAATAAAAGATTTATAGGATTCCGTGTATTTTTGTTTAAGTATCAATTAACAAGACTCATCCTAGGGATAAACCGCGGGCTATTAGTAAAACCATGAGCTGGATAAACATGCATGCTACCAGACACGAGCCAATTTTTTTAATCAAAATGTCTACAAAATGTTTATATTCATACATTTTATTTAATTTAATTATTATACTCAAAATTAAAATAATTTAATTCATTGAATTTAAAAATTGTTCTAATGTTGTCCCTTCTATTAACTATATTCAGTTTTAAATGATGAGGTCAATATTGATATGACACAAACGTGACATATTTGGGTAACGTGACAATGTCACGTGACACCATGATAATGTAATAATGTCACGTGACACTGGCATGATGACATGGCACTACACATCTACGTGTTGGTGTCACATACTAAATTGAGAAATAATCTTTTTTAAATAAATATATATATATATATGTATCACGTTATAGAGATTAAATTGAATAAAATTGAAATGTTTATAGATTAAATTGAAATAAAGTATTTAAAAAAACATAAATTTTTGAATAGATGAGACATATATTTATTAACAAGCCTAATGATGTTTAAGTGTAAAAATTTATGATGTTAAATATATATATATATATAAATATTTTCTTACTTAAATATTTGATTCAAAAATAGATACATTAATTTATTTTATTTGTAAAAATTAAGTTTAAATTCTCCTTTTATAAAAAAATTCAAAAAAAAATCATACCAAAAGCCAGATTTGGACAAATAATTTACATTATGTTAGAATAAAACAATATAAAAAGACTAAATAAAATATTTTTTTTTTCTTCTATTTATAACTATATAAAAATTTGAAACTTATTCTAACATTATTTTATCTTATTTGTAAAAATTAAGTTTAAATTTCCCTTCTATAAAAAAAATTCTAAAATTCGAAAAAAAATTTATACCTAAAGCTATATTTGGACAAATAACTTACATTATGTTAGAATAAAACAATATAAAAAGACTAAATAAAATGTTTTTTTTCTATTTATAACTACATAAAAATTTGAAACTTATTCTAACATTATTTTATCTTATTTGTAAAATTAAGTTTAAATTCCCCTTCTATAAAAAAATTATAAAATTCTAAAAAAAAATTTATACCTAAAGCTATATTTGGACAAATAACTTACATTATGTTTGAATAAAATAATATAAAAATACTAAATAAATTCTTTTTTTCTTCTATTTATAACTATATAAAAATTTGAAATTTATATTCTAATTTGACTTGAAATTTATATTATAATTTGACTTAGTTTTTAACTTGAGTTGAATTCAAATTGGTAAAATAGGTTGATTTAGTTACAACTTTTTCACAATTTATAAATATTTATTTTTTTGAAAAAATTCAACGCTTACCTAATTTACCTTTTATTTCTTATAAAACGATTTTATTTAAGTTCAAAAACCATAATCAAATTATGCTAAATTTAAATTTAAATTATTAATTTAGATCTAGAGAAAATGTATAAATATAAAATAAAATGATACAATTATTTACAATTATATTTAACTTTATCAGTCATAAATGCAGTTTTTAATTTAGAAAATGTTAGCATAAAAATGTAACCTAAAATATTAAACAAAATAAAAACATAAAAAATAAACAAAAAATTAAAAGGGTGGAGTAACTCGTATTTTATAGGCGTAATAAAAGGTTTGTCGTGCTCAAATTGAATTGAACAAGTCAGAATGAGGAATTATTTTTATAATTATTGTAACTCCATAATCATCAGAAAATGATTTGATCTTTAAATTAAAAGAATTTAAGAAAAAAATCCAAATTAGAATTGAGAAATGTAAATCTGTCGTCATCGTCTTAATTTTGTAACAATTAATTGATAAATTAAATTTCTGATGAGAAAAATAATGAAAAGCAAAGAATAAGAAAAAAAAAAAGACTGAAGGGTGGCCAAGGAAAATAGCAGTTATTGCCTTTTAAGAAAAAATATTATATATATTTTTTTTGTTAAAGGGCAATTTAAATTTAAATTTTTTAAAATAGATAAATTAATATATTTATTATATAATCAAATAAAAAAATATTTATATATTTTTTAACACTATAAATCATGTACATATAAAAAATTAGCTTATTAATAAATATGTGTATCATCTTCGCAAAGATTTTTATTTTTAATATTTTTTTAATTTAGTCATTAAATATTTAAATTTTATCTAATTTAGTCAATGTACTATATATTTTTGTTCAATTTAATCTCTATGATGCAACACATTTTTTTGAAAATTTTTTCTTGATTTGTCATGTCAATATTACCATATGATACTTAATGTCAGCTTGTCAATATCACGTTAGCATTGCCATATCACCATGTTAATGCCATGTGGTATTACAATATCATCGTGACGATACCACGTGGTACTACCATATCACAATGTCAATGTCATATTCTAAAAATGTGTCGCATCAATATTGATGTCATCACTTTTAATCATAAAATTAGATGTCATTAAAAAGAGATATTAAATTAGAGCAATTTTTAAAATTAAAAGATAAAATTATTTTGATTTTGAGTATAGATATTAAATTAGACAAAATGCATAAATACATGAATTTGGTAAATATTTTGACTTTTTTTTAACCTAACAATGGAAGTAATCAAGAATGAGTAGGGGTGAGTAAAACCAATTCAAATCAATTACCCACCCAAAATCAAATACGATATGGGTAAACGATTTGGTCTAATTGGTTCAATTGATTTTTTGGTTGGTTAGCAGTTTTAAAATTTTTTGACCAACCACTTAAAAAATAAAACTAAATTTTCTTATATTTATATATATTAATAATTATATTTTTTTATATATTAAGAAGAATTGATAGTAAACTTAATTAATATTATATTTAAAATATATTAGAGTATTATACGCTTGTATATAAATAATAATCACAATAATTTAATATTAGTTATATATATATATTTATTTATAAATATGTGTTAATATGAAATTACAAGTTATATATTTTAAATGATATAAGTTATGCGTTAATATTATAATATATGATAATAAATATCTTACATTTTAATATGTTATAATTATTATACTTTAATAATGTTTCGTAATATAAAATGTTAAGAATATATATAATTGTATAAAAATATTCTATATAGATATATTTAATTTATACAAAAGCATTACAATAATTTATAATAAACTTTATTTATATGATTATACTTAATAATTTTATTAGTTATCTCTTTTGATTTTATAACATATTGTTTATAATTAGTTATTATTTATACAAACTTTGATATAAAATATTATAATATATAATTTATATTATTAATTTTATATATATATAAAATTATAGATGAAGTTTATAAATTTTAATATTATAATATGTAAACAAAAAGTAATAAAAGTTTAATTTATTGATTCAAAATCGAACAAATTAAATTAATTTTATATTTGATCTATTTAATTTTTTTATATTTAATTAATTTTTTAAAAATAATTAATTTATTTGATCTTTAAATATAATGAATCAAATTATCCAATTCACTTATTTGCACACCGTTAAAAATGAGTCAACGGAAGCATGCCTAGGCAGCCAGAAGAGTGTGTACCGACTTACTCTTCTTTTGAGGCAATCTCTTTCAGAACTAAATTTCCTTTGTTTTTTTGGATGGGAAAGATCCACCAGACAAAGAATGAGGCGGGGCGATTGGGAGTCAGCTGAAAGCTCAACATGCAAAGCCATTGTTTTTGGAATAATCAGCAGTCTCGAGATAAGATCATGCATTCGAATCCTTGGAAATTGGAATGCTTTCATTCCTCTCTTTGCCCCTTGCAAATAGTTCTGAAGTTGAAATGCAAGTATTTTACAAACAGGGCACGTGCGGGACCAGGGTGTGTGGTGGTCATGATCCATAATTGTAGACGTGCTCCAGCAAATCGAGCTCATTGAAACTCAGCCCATTTAGCGGGCCTTCTTCCTTGGATTCCTGCATTGTTGGGTATTTATCGCAAGAGCAACGGCCTGTTTCCACACCCATAAAATGAAGCCCCTTAGGTCCTTTTTCTGCTTTGTCTGTTACTGTCATGGCCGACAGCAAGTCAAGGGCTGAGGTAAGCCCGGCCTGTCTCCTCGTGGGTTTACTCCTACGATTGTAAGGACTTTGTCGTTCAGTTGAAGGCATCACAATTTCATATCCCATTCTTTTCTCTTCAAGTCGGAAGCTTCGAGTCTCAAAGAAAGGGTAGACCTCAATTTTTAATGTTCAGCGAGTTACCAACTTTGAGATTCAATGGCTTCGTAGATCCATTAATCTAGTAAGGAGGTGTTGACTTGTTGATTTTTTTACAAGTTTTGCGCAAGCAAAACACCTACCTTTCTTGTCTCACTTCACAGTGGTTGGACAGCAATGAAAAACAATTCATGCATCAAAGCTCCATCATGTTATATAATTTCAATCATTTTTGGTTGCAGCAATAGAACAGAAGAAGAAGACAGGACCAAAAATGAAATTGGAAGTTGCATTACTTCTCTTTGGGATGCTATGCTTCAACATTGTACCTTTAAAAAAAGTAGGTGCCAGAAAAGCTGCTTGCCACGACCCACTCTTTGGGAACTGCTTTGGCATCCTTCACAACTGTCCACCAGGTTGTCCTAATCTATGTGAGGTAGATTGCAGGATCTGCAAGCCTTACTGCGGTAAGCTAGTTTTCTTTAATCTGAGTCTCACCCATTTTCTATAAACAATCTAATACAATTTCATATTTTATGCATGCAAAAGCTTGTGATAGGCCAGGAGCCGTTTGCCAGGACCCACGGTTCATTGGGGGCGATGGCATCATGTTTTATTTTCATGGCAAGAAAGACAAGGAATTTTGCTTGGTCTCTGATTTCAATGCTCATTTTATTGGCAAGAGGAGCAGAAAGGGTAGAGACTTCACCTGGGTCCGGTCCATTGGTATCTTGTTCGGTTCTCATCAGCTCTATATTGGCGCAGAAAGGGTTGCCAAGTGAAGGGCATCAGTTGAAAACATGCTGATCAAATTAGATGGAAAAGATGTCCCGGTGCCGGCCGGTGAAGGCCAAACATGGGTGTCACCGGAAGCAGGATTAAAGATACAAAGGGCAGAGACCAATAAGGTGAGGCTCAGAGTCGAAGAGTTGCTTGAGATAACGGCACGCGTGGTTCCGATCACTTCAGAAGAATCAAGGGTGCATGGATACGATGTGACTGAGGATGACTGTTTTGCGCATTTGGAGCTGAACTTCAAGTTTGATTCTTTGAGCCCAATGGTGAATGGAGTTTTGGGACAGACATACAGGCCAAACTACCAAAGCAGAGTACAATTGTCAGTTGCCATGCCGATCATGGGAGGGGCAGATAAGTTTGCCACTTCTCATCTCTTTGCCACAGATTGTGCAGTTTCCAACTTTGGTTTGAAGGCGAAGACGCTTGGGAGTGGAGAACCATTGAGCTTTGAATGTGGAGTTGGATCCGGAGGGAAACGGATAGCTTGCAGAAGTTAGAGTAAACAAGAACGGAAGGCTCATTTAGTTGTAGCAATAAGATCATGTGTATTACTTGTCTGCTTAAGAATCGGAAGAATGTTTGAACCTACCTGCTCTTCTTATCAGGCAAAAAATATATAAATATATGCTGTCCACTTGTACTTACAATGGCGCACAAAGGTGCTTATTTGCTCCTTTTCATCAGTTAATAAACACCACAACCAGAATTAGTATTAGACTGTGAATGAAAGAATTCTAACATATTAGTCACACCCGAACATTTGGTTCATTGGTTGGTGCATTATCCCCTGTCTAAAGAGTAAGGTTCGAATCCCCCTCTCCCAATTATAAAAAAAAAAATTCTAATATATTAGTCCACTGTTGCCTTGTCACACCATGTCATTAAGAACTGTAGGGGGCTTACCAGTAATCTCCACAAGAACATAATCCATTACAAAAATGATGAAACCGTTTCGGATCTCGAATTATGATGGTACGCCTCTCAATCAGTGATACAGCCTTTGCCATGCTATGACAATCACCACATATTCTGAGGTTTTTGGTTATAATTAGTGGCATTGCAGCATCAGTCACCAAAAGCCCGAACGCCATGGCTAACTTCTCGCTGTGCTGATTGATCATATTCTCTTTAACTTCCTCATCAACATCATGTAGAACGAATTCTGTTTTAGACATGAAACCAGCTTTCCTTATCTTTCCAATAAGTTCTTCCAACTTATTATATATCCTCTCTGAATGAGGGTGAGATCTATCACCCACAACAAAACGATAGATTTTATTTCCATGCTCAACAAAACTACATCCAGGGGTTCTGTAGGGACTTCTCTCCTTCAGTAATGCCCTCACTTCTGAAGCCTCTTTCCATAGTCCAGCTGAAGAATATATATTTGACAGCATGATGTAATTTCTGGCATCTGATGGGTCTAAAGAAAATAATCTTTCTGCAACTTCCTTTCCAAGTTCAGTATAACCATAGACTCTACAAGCATTAAGAAGAGCACCCCAGACACCAGAAGTAGGCTCCATTGGCATGCATCTAATCAGATCATAAGCATCATTGAGACGTCCTGAGCGACCAAGAAGATCAACCATGCATGAATAGTGATCCAACTTCTGCTCCACCCCATAAACTTCAGACATAATCTTGAAGTAATGCTTCCCCTCGTTGACAAGTCCTGAATGACTACAAGCACTTAACAAGTGAGTGAAGGTGACATGATCAGGCTGTACACCTTTTTTCACCATGACTTGAAAGAGCTTTATTGCATCTTTCCCATAACCGTGCACAGCATAGCCTGCAAGCATGGCAGTCCAGGCCACGCTATCCAGATCAATAATCTCTCCGAAAACCTTACTTGAAGCATGTAAACACCCTAACTTCGAATACAAGTTTAAAAGTGCAGTTGCAATGGTCACATTAGCAGTTATACCAAACCTTAAAATTAAACCATGAATACTCCCAGCTAAATTTCTCACGCCTAAATTTTCACAAGCCTGAAGAACAGTCAACATAGTAGCTTGATCAAACTCAACTCCAGCCCTTCTCATCATAATGAAAATTCCCATACTTTCCTCAGCAAGCCCGTTTTGAGTGTAAACTGCAATCATTGAATTCCAAGACACCAAATTCTGCAATGGCATTGCCTCAAATAACCAACAGGCTTCATGCAAATATCCAGACTTTCCATACATGTTAATAAGAGCATTTACAATTTTCACTTCATTTAGCATACCCAATTTCATTGCAAAGCCATGAATGCACTTGCCTTCACTTAGAGCTCCCTCATCACTACAAGCTGAGAATATAGATAAAAAAGTGACATAATTTGGTTGCATATCCATTTCAAATCTCATTTTACAAAATGCACTCAAGCATTTAGTTGTAAGCCCACTTCGGGATAATCCTGAAATTAAAGAATTCCAGGAGACCAAATCTTTATTAGGCATTTCATCAAACAAAATTTGCGCATATTCTGGGTATCCTAATCTAGCATAATTAGACACCAACTGATCACCAACGAATCCGTGACGGTAATTCACGGATTTGATAACTCGGGCGTGAAAAGCCTGGCAATAGGAGACACAAGAGCAAGAGTTTACACCAACAATTAGTGCTGAGACAGGCGAGTCTGAGTATAAATGCGAGTGAAGTTGAAGGGAAGATCGTGAAGGAATGACATTGGAAAGACCTTTCCGGCTGAGAAAAAAAGGTTTTCGTTGTGCACAGTTAGTGTAAAAGTTGGAGAAAGAGAGTGCTGAACAAGAAGCTACTTTTCTCATCTCCCATTATTCAACTTCAAACAAGCCATCAAGTTAAAACATGTTTCTTGGTCCCAAGATAAAATTTGATCATCACCTGAAAGACAACCATGATTCGTTTGAATGTCACAGGATAGAGCAAGACAGTCCAGGACGGTTAGATGCAATCCCACATTTATAGCATACAATCTCTTGACTATTCCTGACATTTATAAAAGGAAAAAGGCTAATGGGACTAGGCATCTTTGCGCTTGGGGCAATGACGCAGCTCATGAGGTTCTAACCGAGGCGCGTCTATTGCTGGTTGAAAACTATTTCCAAACCCCCTCTTAGGCCTGGGCTCGACCCTGGCCTTCGAGAATTTCTGGAAGGGCTCCCTAAGGGGTAAAGCCCTACAATTGGAGTCCAAATAATTGCTTCGTAATAGAAATGGTCCATTGTTGTAATGCCCAAAGCTGTTATACGTTACTCTCAGGGCTCAGATGATTCATTGTGGGCCTAAGCTTTAGGCCAAGAATGTTTGATGTATTCACGTTGGATGCCAGTGATGCATTGAAGTAGTCGGACGATCTCTCCAGATGCTCTGTTCCCTCATGTATTTATGATTATGAGTACGATACAGTTGAAAAATTCCTCACTTTGATTTTGCGGTCAGCTATTCCGGCCATGCAGTCAAGCAAGCTTATATATGGAAGGCTGAGACATGTTTCAACAGTCAGCGGATATAAAGATGACCCACAACGGGACTCCTATAAAGCGTTTGACCAAATATCAAGAAACTTCAAGAGTAGGCAGCGTTTTAGATTTTTCTCACAAATCTACGATTGAGATGCCTCTTGAACCTATCTACAGCGTCTCTGCTGCACTACGAGACTGTAACCCAAGAAAAGAGACCTTTCTGCAGATATCTTCCAACAGATGTACGCTAAGATATGTTCAGAAAATCATCAGAACAAGGAGCGCAAGTGTATGTCAACGTTTGGAGAAAGCAAAAGGGTAAGAGCAAATCAAAGCCCTTTCGCTGCAGAGTTGTCAGGCTTCGAATGACACGAGAGAAAAAGAGATAGAAAGAGAGAGAGAGAGAGAGAGAGGGGGGGGGAAGGTAGTGTGTAATAATGAACATAGCCAGTGTAAATTAATAAGCATTAGGACTTTACACAGTGGTTGGCCATTCAAAATGCCAGAAAAAGCCAATTTTGCATAACCGTTACTTGCTCACGCGTCCAACCCCGTTTCCTTTAATTTCCAGCTTGTTGCCCCTTAATTACAATCTTATCTTCCAAATCATCTCTTCTTCCCTTTGTTATTATTATCTCTCTACAGTAGTACTAGTACTCCCTCTCTAGACTTTTTTCTACTAGTGACTCCGGCGACCCTTAATGGAAGGGGCCAGCAAAGCAACGTCCTCTGCCGGGAAAACTAAGGGTCGAAATGGGGCTGTTGAGAAGAAAGAATACCCGGACCCTCTTGCCTATCATGAGGAAGTTGTTCAGGACCCTATTGTTTTCTGGGATACTCTTAGGCGCTTTCATTTTATAATGGGCACCAAGTTTATGTAATTGCCTTCTTTAGCTCTTTATTTATACTCCTTCCTTTTATCTTCTTCTTTTGCTTGTTCTTTTCAAAGGAGCTTTAGTGCTGATTACTGTATTGGATTATGAGAATGTGATGCTTTTATTGGGAACTTATACAAAAAGGTGATCTTTTTCATGTTCCTTTGTATTTTTATCTTTTTCTTTGACGGTTGTGCTTCTGTATTCTATCTTTGTAATTTAAAGGATTCCTGTGATTGGAGGGAAGGAGTTAGATTTGCATGTTCTGTATGTAGAGGCTACCAAGAGGGGTGGTTATGAGAAGGTTAACTTTTTTTTTTAATACTATATCTGTTCCTTCGATTTTCCTCAAAATACCCATGTCGTTAAAGTGTAAGCTTGTATATCCTACTTTGATTGCTATGGCGTGTAGGTAGTTGCAGAGAAGAAATGGAGGGAAGTGGGTAGTGTTTTCAGGTTCTCTCCAACCACAACAAGTGCATCCTTCGTCCTCAGGAAACACTACTTCAGTCTTCTCTACCATTACGAGCAGGTTCATTTCTTTAAGATGAAGGGTCCTCTACATACTCCCGCAGGTATTTGATTTTTTTTTTCTTTTACGCTCATGCTTTTCTTCTTGCATGGGGTTTTTCCTGTTATCTCGTTCTGCTGTAGCATAATAGTGTTACTTGATCTTGAGCTCTGTTTGCTCCTGGTTTTATGCAATTCGTGTACGGTTCTAATGCTTTTTTCCCACTGCAGTTGCATTTCCTGTTAACGACCCTTCATGCA
Organism: Theobroma grandiflorum; assembly: GCA_036013995.1. Classification (NCBI taxonomy): domain Eukaryota; kingdom Viridiplantae; phylum Streptophyta; class Magnoliopsida; order Malvales; family Malvaceae; genus Theobroma; species Theobroma grandiflorum. Next base: position 24,607,387 of record CP142126.1, read on the forward strand.
GACCTGAACTGGCTCTCGTGGAATATTCCCCTAAACCGATAAGAGAATTCCCAGATCCACTTATTGAAGGTAAGTTGGTTTTCTAATTTCTCCATTTTATTATTTCATAGGGAAAGGATAAAGGTAGTGTCATCCACACAACACAAAATGTTCGATTAAATTTCTATGTTCCAAAATTTTCTGTTTGATTTCTGAGTTCGTCAAATAAGTCCACTGTGATAACTTGGGATTACAAGTTAGGCTATAGCCTATTTTGTTAGAGTGGTCTTTATACTTGATGTGTATGTTGATAGTTTTAGTGATTTCTCAATCTTCTTTTTCATTATGGGGTCCCACTACATCTATCCTTACATTTCTGGTATGTGGTTATGGTCCTTATGACATTTGTGTAATATCTCTGGCCAAACAAATGTATTTATTCTGTCTCTATCAATGGTTCACTCCAATGTTTTCAATTGCATACAACCACAAACCTAGCTAACAGTTGTTTTTGGAAGGCACTTCATGTTCAAATCTGCTCCTAACTGCTACTGGAAGCAAAATGCAACAATGACACTTTCAATGTTTAAATGGATAGTGTAAACCTACCTTTTGTTCAAATTCTTAATCAATGGTACATGAGAACTTTTTTAAATTTTAACTTATTATTTTGTATGTGACATGCTGTCCAAGTAACTTCATATTGCTAGGGTGTTGGTTTGAACTTCTCTGGGCTAGCAATTGATTGGATGTTGACCTTACCTTATATGATTCTCTTTGTAGGAACTTCTTGTTTTTCAGTTTTTGGAACAATTGATGGGAAGTTCGATTGTGGTTATTTGATATCTGTGAGGTTGGGTTCAGAGGTTCTTAGTGGAGTACTCTATCATCCAGAGCAGCCTGGCTCTTCTGCCTCCACACCTGAATATAACAATGCCCTTGTCCCGTACAAACGCATTCACAAGTCCCGGCATTCTGTGAGGAGGAGGAGGAGAAGCAGAAGAGCAGGAGACCCCAGCTACCCTAAACCCAACAGGAGCGGTTACAACTTTTTCTTTGCTGAGAAGCATTATAAACTCAAGTCCCTCTACCCAAACAGAGAGAGGGAGTTCACAAAAATGATTGGCGAGTCTTGGAACAGTCTCAGCCCGGAAGAGAGGATGGTAATTGCAAATAGATGAGAAAACTTTTCGTTGGTTTCTTACATTCTGTTTCTTGCAAACTAAATTGCTCGATTTAAACACTGTTTTCATTGTTTTTATTTAGACCTTCCAAATCTTCTTAGCAGCCCTATTTGCGCTAACAGAAGTCTAAATAGAACCAAATAATGCCAATAAGATGATCAATCCGTTTCTCTGTAGGTGTACCAGAACATCGGATTGAAAGACAAGGAAAGATACAAGAGAGAATTGAAAGAGTACAAAGAGCGACTGAAGATCAGGCAGGATGTGGAAGTTGAGAGACCAGACTTCTAGACCTTAAAGAGGAGGAAATCAGCATTAACCAAAGAACCCAGTGCAGATCTTTGTGGCTTATAAATTTATGTAGATAGAAGAACTACCATTTTGGGCTAGTCTTTCAAAAAAAAAAAATTTCAGCTTCTTATAGATATGTTCACTCGGATGATCTTTTCTTAAATATGAAAATACTTAAGTTTACTACCTCTAAATTTGACATGGTCCAAAGGCATATGGGATTAAGGATTTATTTTCTTTATTTCATGCTGGATTTTTCATTGTCTTTAGTCTTGCAATAGGACTTGAAAATGTAAGTTAGACTAGACTGGTTATCTTATATGGTCAAAGATTATATAATTTTATGAAGGGGGACAAAATTACATAATTAGATATGAGCATTTGTGCTATGCGTACACTAAAATAAAATTAAATCAAAATTTTGGTTAGATCCCTCTCTTCCTAAGCAGCGGCGGATTTAATTCCAGGTAACTAAGCTTATTCGAGCATGTGCCATTAATATTTGAAACAAGGTAACGGCAGCTGCAAACTCTGGGCGCATTGCCAAGACAGATACCCAATTGGCCAGATAGATTCCCATATTTCTCCCATGAAACAGCTGATGGTCACTTAAAAATTTTTGTCCTATTCCATTGCCAAAGCAGACAGACACTCTGTCGTCCCAGATAAACAATTTCCTGAGAGACTCTACCCATGAAACAACTCGCTCTTTTAATACTGCTAACCGTCCATTTCCTAGAGATAAATATATACATATTTGTTACGTGATTCAGAAACGTGCTATCACTATCAAGCAAAGTTCTTAGCATACAAAAGAAATGGGCCCTTCGGCTTCCTCTTCTCGCCTGGCTCGCTCCATGCTTCCTCTCTTTCTTCGCCCCCAATGCCTTAGTATAAGGTGAATCTCTCTCACTTTATGATATATAATTCTATGTATATACACACTTTTATATAAACTTGGGCAGAAAGATTGTACTGAACTGTAAAATGGAATGTGATTTAGGTGTTCATCATCCCTGGTGACAACACCCAAGTTTCTAGTCGAACATGGACCCAGTGCAAGGAACAGGGTTCTGAGATTTGGGTTGGTGACTTGGTGTTATATCTACACTAGACTTTAGAGCTTGTGCATGGGTACATGATACGCTTGTTAAACTGTTTAATGAAGTGATTTGATATGCTGATGCAGGTCAGTTGCAAACACTGAGGAAAATGAGGGAAAGATTGATGTAAAGCCAAAGTCAGTATCGGTGAGGGTGGCGTACGAGCTTCTTCAGGCAGGACATCGGTATCTGGATGTCAGGTAGCTAACTAACTAATGTTTCACCACTTTGAAAATGACAAATCCAAGTGGAGTGATGAAGAGACAACTAACATGCCGTTCTCCCTCCTCATATGTAACTAATATTTCTTGGGCTTCTGACTTCTGTTCTTGACCCTTCTTTCATGTATTCTGCTACACAATTGTTCCTCGCAAATTGCTGTAAACTAAGCCCTGAGGCTTGCTTTGATTCAAGTTTTGAAGTATTGTTTACGAGTGTCGTGTGGATGATCATATCACTTTCATTTTTTTGGTTCCATTTTGCAGGACTTGTGAGGAGTTCGATGCTGGCCATCCTCCTGCGGCTATTAACATTCCTTATTTTCACATCTTTAATGGAGAAGGTAAACATCACAAATCTAGCTTGCAGATTAATTTTGTGGTTTAAGTATTCAGTCAGATAGAAGAATAGCTTTGTCCCAAAGCCAATTGCATTAAATAAAAAACAAAATTTCCTGTCTAATAAGAAACTCAACTCTATCTGAAGAGATTTGAAGTTTCGAACTTATTGGCTGATGAAGTTTTACTAACATAATTGTAGAAACAAAATTTTCCATTCCTAAGTTCTGACAGTTTCCATTCTTTCTTGTGAAGAAAAGGTGAGCTTGATTCGTTTTCTGTTTGATTAAATTTTTTGACAGTCTGCAATGAAAAAGTACAGCTAACAATGTCTCTGATCAAACTTTCATTTTGCTGCATAGAGTGCCTTAAATTTCCATAAGCCACATTCCTCCCAGGAAATATTCACGATACTAGCCTTTCAAAAAAAAAAAAAATAATTCACGATACTAGAACCCCCCGACCTGGTGGGTTTTGCTTCCTTCTGTGACAAGTATGAAAAAACAAACTACTGATACTAGTACAAACATAGCCAGCTCTCTGACAATCAAACATTGATTAATCATTCATTGGTTAAATGACCAATCAGCACAATCATGTTGAGTTATTGTCTTTTACTTTATGTAGGGATGTCATTGAAGAATTCAAAATTTTTGGAGGAAGTATCATCAGAATTTGGGAAAGAAGAGAAGATCATAGTTGTAAGTTTTTCTTGAGCTTGCTAGTTATTAGTTATGGCAGATTACCCCTTATGATCTTATTGTTGCTTCATCACTCATCAGGGATGTAAAATAGGAAGGAGGTCACTAATGGCAGCAACTGATCTGCATGCTTCTGTAAGTTATGAATTTTGAAATTTCAATGTTCATTTCCTGTTAGAAGCATAAGTTGCTAGCATAACTCCACAAAACAAGATATATCAAAGGAGTTTGATATCTACACTCTTATTGCAAGTCAAATATTAATCAAAAAGTAAAGTTTGAATCTTCACTTTCTTAAATTAAAAAAAAAAGATAATGTTAAAAATGGGAAATACTCGAGAAATATAACCATCATATAAGCATGGAAGGAAATTAGTATTATCTAGGAGCAGGCTTAATAACAAGCAGCCATGGATGTAAAAGTTAATAACAATTCCTAAAGTGGCTTCAATCTGTTATATTGGGGAGAAAATTGATCATCATATATTTGATGCTGCTGCAGGGTTTTACCCATGTCACTGATGTTGCTGGTGGCTATACCGCATGGAAGGAAAATGGGCTTCCTACTGCAGATTGAATGCAATAGTGTTTCTTTTGCATGCTTCCCCTTCCTGAAAATTTAAGAAACTATTCTCCATGTTGGTTTTATTTCATCAATTTCCGGAACTATTGTTGCTTTCTAGCAGACATGTCCTGTTTCTTTTGAATCTGTCGTTTTCTTTTATCCAAAGGGGTTTCATCCGTTCAATGTGATAGAATTGAGCTATAAATGATCAAAGCTTTAGGTTCGTATCTTATTCTTGTTGGCAGGAAAAGTTCAGGATTCATAAGGCTCGAGCTATGGTCTGATAGCAGCCTTGAATCAAAAGGTTTTTTCTGAGAAGTTTGCCTTAAATCGAAATTTTAACAAGTTAGTGAGTAGCAACATGTTTGTTCTTGGATAATTAAAACTCTGCACAGGGCAATGTCCTCCGCTTCTAACATTAGCCTCGTCAAGGCTGGAAATTACCCCAAGGCCCAAAGGGGCCCCTTTCAGGAATTATGTAAAGTCCCGGGCTTAGTGAGGGTGTGGAAATGGTTTCCACTTTAGCAATTCATGGGTCTCTCATTAATCCCATGTGTGAAGAAAGAAGCCCAAAACAGAACTCATTCGACAACACATAGCCCAAGGTTATTTATTTGTTGAATGTTAATTGATGAGAAAGGACAGAACAGCGATTTTGGACTGATGGAAGGCTTCTCTCTTCCCAGAGACCAAACCTTGGAAGCACATGGTGACCCGATAAGACTAGAAAATTGCCAGGACTAGCAAATTCTTTTCCTGCTAAAACAAACAGGAATAACAAAGGATTTTTACGGAAATTAGTTGCAATCAAAGGAGCATCTATTAAGAAATGAAATTTCAGAATCAAGTCCCTGTCAAGCATCATGTATTATTCCTTTAGTTTTACATCATATACAGTACTACTACATGTGTCTTCAAGCAAAAGTTTATCAACAAATCACCTAAACATTTCAGCAAAATCAGCACAAAATGAAATACTTATGAATTTCTAGAATGACTTAGATTAGATAACAAGAACTTTCGCATGTTTGTGTATGTGTAGGGAAAGATCACCATAGAGCCATGAGATCAGCGACATGATTGAGTACGTATTCATGAACGCTTGTTCAGGCCATGGAAGAAACGGTGTCTTCTCCTCTTGGAATGGCTCCCAGAACCCTTTGACACAACATAGGGAACAAACTGTACCTGCAGAAAACAACACATCTCCCCATGTTGAGACCAAGGCATGATCATAAGATCTCACAGAACAACAAGAGAAGGAAGAAATTCTTCGTGTTTCAAACATCTAATGCTTTTGAAAGAAATAAATTCTAATCATAGATGTTGAAGGATAATGCAGCTAGACATTATAGCCATAATTGGAGATAAGAACCAAATTTCTAGGTAAGTTTAAGTTGAGTTTCCATTATTCACTAGAGAATAATTCCTTCGAAGAAGCACATGTGTTGATATATGCAATTTCAATGAATTTAAAGCTCCAAAGTGAGATCATAACCAGGAAACCAGTAAAGAAAAACCAGAAAAAAGCACTCTTGTTAGAGAGATGAAGGGGGGAAAAGCTAAAACCTGAGAGTTATTTCGAACACCAAAATCCTGAAGAGCAGCTCCCTCATCAAGGAGCTTCTCATTGTGGTGTGCTAGGCAGAAATTGGCCCATACGTGCCTCCTACAACCCAAAGTAAATATAAAGCTTAATCTTCAAAACAAACTTTACACTAGTATTTCCTGAGAATCTTGAACAGAAAAATGCACAAATCTCCAAATAACATGATGGGTGCTTTAAGAGTAAAAAAAAAAAGGGATGATATACCATGAAATATGGCGATGACCCATCTTGGACTGCTCGAACTCGATCACTTTCTTCTTGATTGCGAGCTTCAAGTCTTTCACCGTGGCCGAATTCATCACCGCAACATCTTCAGCACCAACGAAAACCAACCAATTCACAAAGGGCTTTCTTAACAATTCAAACAAAAATTAGACTTTTGTCTAAATGCCTAGCTGAGAGAGAGAGAGAGTATGTTAAGTACCGAAGGAGGTTCCATCTAATTTGAGGATGGAGATACGCATGGCACTCCCCAGTTCAAGGCTGATGAGGGTATCGACATCGGATAAAGTGGGTTTCTTAGGGACATCGGCGAGGATTGGGTCGTCGAGGAGAGCGGCGAGTGTTGAATGCAACTTGGCTTTCTTCACGTTGTTGTTGTTGTATCCGACCACGCTCTCTTCCTCCTTCGCGCCAGACTCCATCATGCTTTCTGCTGATATATTCACCAAAAACCAAACGAGAAAATGGTTCCATTTGCCGTTTAACCGATCTGATTTATTGGCAATTTTTTGGTAGAATATTTCCAGCCATGAGATGGGCTCACAGCCAAGACTAAGAGCCTTAAGCTAAAGCTATTTGGGCTTTCAACTCAGAGCATTGATTAACCGATCTCAGGTTTCTGGTCCACTCCATTGAATGCTATTGTCATCCGAACATCAAACAGACGCCTGGTGCCAGTTTCATGGCATAACCAGAACTTCTCCATTGATTTCACACTCAGTGCCAGCATTATGGTTTAAACGGAGTTGTAGAACTAGTTGGTTTAATTTTGAGGAAACTAACAACCTCGATTATTTTTGGCACTTCTTCTTTCTCGAATTGAAATACTGGGAGATGATGAAGAGTAAAGACAGTCTTTGGTGCCCACCTACCTACTCGCACTGGGGAAATGGATGGGTCACCAGAGAGTAGTTCCCAATTTTCATTCTTGAATTGCATAGCTCAACTTGGTAATAAATTGTTATGTGATGGATTGAACTGATAGATGAAGGATGTATTTTAATTCTTAAAACCAAACACTTCGATCGTGTCATGATTTGTTCGGGGAAATCCACGAAATATAATGGTAAACAACAAAGGTAACAACAACATGGAAACAGAGCAAATATGGAAAAACCCTGGTTGAACTTGAAGCAAAGGCTCAACAAGACTACCATGTAAGAAAAGCCAACAAAGCCATGGTTCAATTCCTTTGCTTCTGCATCTCAACCACCTTCTTCCACGAATCACGGCTCGAAATCTCACCCCACCACCTACCCACGTTCTTCTTGGAAGTGAAGAGCTCTCCCCTATCAGTAGCATTCACCAAGTAATGTGTGTTAGGCAAGTGTGAAAGATCAGCTAAGGAAAACTCATCGCCCGCCAAGAACCGACTTTCTCCGAGCCTCTTCTCGTACACCTCCAGCACTTTCGCAAGCTTCTCTTCATTTTGGTTGATTACGGCTTGGTCTTGCTTAATCTTCATTCGTGGTGCAAATGCGAGCTGGAACACGAGAACTGAGCTTGGGGGGTTAAAGCTCTGCCCTTCAGCCTCCAGCCATTGATCGATGGAAGCTTTCGCCAATGGGTTTGTCCCGTACAATCCTGTGTTTCCCTTCTCAGCGTACTTTTCACATAAATACCTGCATATTGACCTAGATTCTGCAATCCCAGACCAAGATTTTAGGCACTGTCCAACAAAAGGGAGAATAAAATTGGTCCGAAATAGAATAAAACCAAAGTTGTGGACGATTACCAAAGAGGGAGATGCTCTCATCTTCAAATGCCGGTACTTGACCAAAGGGCTGTTAAATCCAAGAATTTGTGAGAAAACAAGAAGGTACTAAACCGGAAAGCAGGCAAGACAAATTAACGTATGTACCTGGATTTTGAGGAAACCAGGACTCTTGTGCTCGCCCTTGGACATGTTAACAGGGATGAGTTGGAATTGCACATCTTTCTCGAGAAGACAGGCTAAGACTCTAGATACGGCAGTGGACATTGGTGGGCCGTAAACTTTCACCGGAGTCGCCATTGGGAAATGCTGGTCTTGTCTATCCGTTGATTGAATCTGGTGTCTTCTTGTTACGCTCTCCACCATATAAAATAGAATTTTCATGCCGCTTTATCCCTTGCTTGATGAGGGCAGGTAAATTGGGTCCACCTAGGACATAAAGAGAATCTTGATGGGACTGCTGCAGCCTGCACCAACATCTTTATGGGCTCTACCAGGGGTAAGTTTTGGGTTCCTAGTTTCTATTGGCCTGAAATAGCTAATGGAAACATGGAAGAGATAGCTGATTTGATAGCAGGCTCAATTATTTATCATCATTTGGCGGAGTAAAAACCTTAGGCTCTAACTATTCGGCCTTTTATATTGTGGCATTGTTAGCCCATATCAGGTTTTCAGGTCTATTGCTTGTGCAGTGCTACTATCAAGGTCCACAAGTAGAAGCTAAATAGGAGCATGCACCAGCACCATTATGGGCTCTACCTGGCTAAGTTTGGGTTCCTAGTTTCTATATATTTATCATCCTTTGGATCTACCAAACTCCATCGGCTTGTGTCCTGAAATTCTGAACATGGCAATTACCATGTGCGAGGTGTTTGCACCTGTCATTTAGTTCAGCAACGAGAAATATAAGAAATGTTCTGAACATGGCAAGTACCATGTACGAGGTGTTTGCACCTTTCTTTTAGTTCAGCAATGAGAAATATAAAAAATGTTCTCTAACATGGCAATTACCAAACTTCAGCAATGGCACTTCTCATTTAGTTCATGGACAAATATAAGAAATGTTCACATACACTATACTTAATGCAAATTCTAGCACACACAAAGAAATACTCAGGTTCCATTTTTTGTGATTCCTCATTTTGGGATCTGCCATGTTCCTAAGCAGATATGCCTTATCTGTTGCCTTTAAGATCGTTGGAGACCTAACGGTGACTTCAGGTTCTTTTTGCCAGCTGCTGTTCATTCCGGTGCTTGCACTTTATGTTATCATGTCTTCGCGACATTATTCAAGAGCTGGTTTCTAAGTCAGTAAATTAGCTAGTACAAGCAATCCAATTTGAGGGCAGCCTATGTGAGACCAAAGTCGGCATGTTCCGCACATTCACATCTAGAGGCAGCAGGCGGTATTCAATGTCAAGGTCTTTCAGTATCTTAATCGTTTCTTCAAGTAAATGGCCTCTCCTACCCCATCTCTCCGCCATGTTCTGGTAGTTCATTTTGTGCTTAGACGACACTGAAAACTTCAGTTTGTTCATGTCTTCCACATCAGTCACGACCACCAGAGGATTCTTGTGCCAGTGGTGCTCCCTGCTCTCAATGTACCTAGAATTGCGACAGTTGCTGTTTTAGAAAGCTCAAACGTATCCAATTCGACATTTTATTCTCAACAAGGTTAAGCTAAGGTACAGAAAACTAATGAGAGAGGAGATAAATCTTACTAATACTTACCGAATTATTCTTTCTTTCATGATGGCAATCTTCTCTGATGGGGTTGAGACATGGATACAAAATTCAATTGTTTCTATCATGTCAGGACTGCGGTAGAAGTTGCCAATAGGCTTGGTAGATAATAAACTATTTGGATAAACGATCTTTTGGCCATCAAACCTTAAGAACACTGTGGTTAATATATTCATTTCTTCCACTATCATCTGAGGTTCAACAGAACAAACATTAGTAAATACTAAATAAATACTTTCACCCCGGAAAGAAAAGAAAGGAAAGGAAGAACTTCAAATTAATGATGGTTTCTTTACCTGCACTCCATCCACCTCACAACGATCACCCACATCAAATGGATGCATTATGAATAAAAAAATTATTGCTTCAAATACTGTCTTGCAGGTATTCCCGAAGATAAATACCACCAAGAGAAGCTGTGAGCTTATGAAAACAAGGAAGTGGGTGACAGGAATTCCTAATATGATGAGCCAAATTACGGCAATGACAATGGCAACTAGGATGTTCAACATATTGTGGAGTTCATCCACAGCAGTTTTTGTATCATTTAGGGACAGTGCAAGTGCTTTTCGATCTCTGAAGGCATTGACCTGGAAGAGGAAAAGAGTCCTTTAGGCTGTTTCTAAACAAATTTGTGAAATTGAAACCTTAATCAATTCCTATGTAGACATCAATTACCAGCCAATTGTTGAGTGATGCCTTGCTGATTCCTTCTTCTTCACTTCCTGCTCCGAAGAGATGCAATGCCTTCAAAGCTTCATCTCGACCCATAAAGCACATGATATCTGTAAGGAAAATGCATCTGATACAGAGATTCATGTCATTAAGGTGTCAGCGTCATTGAACATCAATAGCTTAAAGATATTCATCAATGCAAAGCTTCCCAAACTTCATTTTGGCATCATTGTCTAATAAATTCCTCAAGTCTATATCCATACACATAAAGATGGATACTATTGATTCATTCATTAGTTTCTTTTCTTTGTTAGAAGATTAATATATCACCAAATTAAGCATTGTTTCTCGTTAAGCTCAAAAAGGTTGATGGAAGAAAAATAAGCAGTAAAACAAAGAAGAGCTATGGTCAGGTAAAGATGGTCAGATACTCAAATCAAGTACTCAATCAATTGGGCGCAAGGGAAAGAGAACTTACTGAGATTCTGGCTGAGCCACATTCTGGAAAATCTTCTTAGCTGCTTCTTTTGCTTGGCATTCACTTTTAATCTGCACTGAAGATTCATCATCTATGTCGGAATTCAGTATCTGCTCATCTAGAGTAGCCAAGTGCCCATGGCTAACGATATTAATCATCCTCCTCATATTCCAAGCTGATATATTCTTCTGAGTCAGCTTACGAAGGTGGTCAAGTTGGATATCCTTATCTTTCATCTTAGGCATTGTCCTTAAAATTCTGGGACCGTTGCCAACCATTGTGGTTTTTTGTTGTTTTGGAGGAAGTGTTGCCCTGAGGTTATCAGCCGTAGTACTCCCAGCACTCCGTGACTCCTCAACCTCAGAGGTATCATCCTTTTCCTCTCCTACTGCGTTATTTATTTCAAACAAGGGAGGACCAGAGAGCATCTCAATGACATATTGATTGTATAAAGCTTCCTGGATTCTGTCAAAGAAGGTGTTTACATGGAATGCTGAAGCAAGGACTTTAACGAGGAGGGTTTTCACAAGCCATATCAAGGTGGCCACCAAGAAACATACGAGAATCTTTGTTACATAGGGTAATACCTCACTGTTGGTCTCCTCCTGGACCTTGTCATCAAAGATCGAATGCCACACAAGCAAAACGAGGCCCAACCAGAGGCAATTCTGAACAGCCCTTCTCAATCCGTAAACAAAATAGAGAACTCGTTTCCGCAAAAGAAAATTGCGCTCGATAAAGATCACAACAACTCGAATTGCCCAACCAGAAACCATCCGTCCACAGATTAATGCCAAAACCATTATCTCCCATTTCCATAAATGAAGATCCCAAAGCGTTTGTCTCTTTATACCGGGGATGGCGACGCTACAAACTAAGGCTGCTATAATCAGAACGAGACTCAACCACTGAAGTATTGTCAGTGCACTGAATTTCAGCAGCTTATATTCATCTGGAATGTCTTCCATGTCTTCCTCATCATGGCTATTTTCTTTGAACTCTTCTCCAGAGTTCATTCTGTCGCTCCTTCCATATGGGTCCTCGAGCGGGTCAAGCAACCTAGACTTGGTCTTGCTCACCAGTTGCCTCCATGAGTTCTGTCGAATATAGTCATTCGAATTGCACCTCGAAACCGGTCCTCCATCCGAACCAAAAGACCATTGGCGTGTTTCTTTTAGGCCTGAGGAGTCCTTGCTTTTCTGCCGAATAGCTTCAGTTAACACTTCATGAAATGAAACTTTGGGTTTCTTCGATGAACCTGAAGGCTTACCCCTTGAGTTATCACCGGTGATCTTTGAAGTGTTCCCATTTTCTTTGAGCGCAGCATCGTTATTGTCAATGTTAACAACGATTTCTCCTTCTCTCTGCTTTTCAGAGGACTGTGCCATTTGACCGTCGTTGGAGTGAAACAGGAGAGGTTGTTCCTCAGGGTTTTGTAGCTGTTTTGCATTAGAACAGTATGATTTCAAAGACTTTCTCAATGGTTCCATTATAGGAACTTATCAAACTCTTCCTACTCCTCGTCTGGAGAATTACTAACCATTCAAAGCACTTTTTAAATCGCAGGGCAGACAACAGGATGGGAAGTTTTTTCCTTGGAAAAAAATTCGAGAACCATACACTGCTAAATTGAAAAACGATGGGACCAAGCCGAAGCTGCATTTGTGAAAAGACCCTCGTGAGTCATGCGATCAAAAAGGTTCTAAGAGCATCTTATGGTAATGGAGCATTTTCTTTTCTTTCTGGCTTGGGATAAATTCCCCTGTCGAGCCTCAAGTTCTCCTTACACAGTTACACATGGCTGCAGCATCTAGTTAAATTCCGATTCCCAAGAAAAATGAAAAAAGAAGCCCTTGTTCCAGAGTGGAGCATTCGCCAACGAACGCAGATTACATTGCACCATTGAGTTATATAAATAAAAACCAAACCTAGCTAAGGTAGCAAAGATAGTAGAAAAGAAGTTGGAACTTTCTACCCTCCATAGAACAATTTTGCATGGGCTTAAATAATTAAAATGTCTAAAATTATATATTTGATTTTGAATTATCATTAATAATTTTATACATATAAAATCTACCTCGATATATTGATTTAAAAAAAAACAATTAATAATAATATATTATATTATCATATCATCAAGTTTTATTGTGTCTAATTAACACATCATGTTAAATTCCACTAATATAATAAATAATAATTATTAATGGAATATAATTTTAATGAAATTATAAAATATCATTGTATAAAATAAGCATAGCTTAACTTTTGGCACGATAAAAATGTCTAGGTAAAGAGCAAACAACAAGGAACGGCAAAGTAAATCAAATATGCTCTTTCCAACAGATCGAATCCAATATCCTGAATGATTTTACATCGGTACAACATATTCATGATCTATATTCCCTTCACTGGAAAAAGCGTTCTTCACAGTAAAATTGTTCGAGCACTTGAGCAATCATGTCGTCGTGTTTTTGGTCCTAATTTTTCTCTAATGAGTGATCATGGGTTAAACATCAAGAAACATATCAAAATAAACGAATAAAATGCTTTAACTGGCATCAGCAGTGGAGAACTCAGTACCCACAGTGGTAAGAATAGCATAAGAAAAAGCAAGGCAGCCTGCATCAAGGACATATTCTCTGAGTCTAAACCGATCATTCTTATCGATAAACTCGATTAGATATCAAGCAATGGCATCTCCTATTTTCTCTTTTTAGGTGCAAATACACGTAGAGAAAATGTATTCATAGTTTGCAATGATAAGCAGCTGCCATGTTAGCATAATTACCTATTACTCTTACTTTGAAAATATAGCGTTAAGTCCGCAAAGAAAGAAAAAGAAGTATGCATACTACAAGCTACAAAAATTATCCACAGGGGCTTGCCATCTTGCTGGCTTCCTCCAGAAACCTGTTTCAAACTCCCTAGGTGATTTTTCCGTCCCATTTGTCTTGTCTGCAACCCTTTCCAAGATTATCAAAATTTCTAACAAGAAGCATAAGCAAAAGGACGATTCTTCCAACTTTTCCCTACCTCCCTGCTAAGTCTTGCAAAAGATCTGAAATTTCAGAGAATTCAGGTCTCAAAGATGGCTCCTGTTGCCAGCATCTATCCAGCAGTTCCACAAATTTCGGGTGAGTATGCTTAGGAATCACTGGCCTTAGACCCTGAAATCCACATAAAGAAAGCTTTTTACTGGTTCAAGGCTCTTACGCTGGGTAGTCATAAATTAGAAATCTTTTAGTGAAACAAGTACCAACTATCCTGGAAGGAAAGTAACAAGACTAAATTTTCATCGTACTTTCATACATGTGAGTGGAGGAATATATATACGAATATGTGTGTGACAAACAAAAATAATTCAGCTAGTTCTATTTCATAAAAATATACCTTCTGAACAACTCCCAATGCAGCTTGTAAGGGGGTTAAGTTCTCATATGGAAGCTGGCATCGATCACAAAAATTAGAGGTTCGGTTTTAAGTCTGTGCAACCATAAACTACTAGAAATGAAAGCCAAAACAAAATAAACCTTGACATGAAGATTGAGTTATCTCAGTGAAAAAAGAAATGAGATGCTTTTTTCAATCCAAATATTGCCAGAGAATTACCTTCCCCGTAAGCAGTTCCCATAGCACAACCCCGAAACTGAAAACATCAGCTTTGTGATCATATGGTTTGTGTTCAATCACCTTCCATGGATCAAGACCAGATAATCATGTCAGAGAGCTGGGAGGAAACTAGCAAAGGCAAATAATGGTCATCGTCAACACAGTTATGGTATGCAACATCATCGAAAGGTTCATGTCTCATTAACTTATAGGCATGCTCCATGAAATAGTTAAAACAAAGTCGAATAGATTATGTGACACACAATTGTGGTGCTGCTCAAGGTCGGAAATTATACCATACTTGTAAACAAAAGAATTAAGGCCTGGAAACTGAAACAAGAAACATAAGAGCATTTTAAAAATGAAAAAGGAACAGAATATCTGGAAGGTCATCAACAGAAACAATTCTCAACTTGGTTAACTTATTAAAGCTATGCACCAACAAAAAATTAACTGGATATAGCCTTTGTCCTAGTTCTATTCTACCTAGATTCACTTTTTGTTAAATGCGACCGTCACCTCTTACAACCTCAACTCATGCTCCAGTAAACGCACCATAACCCTTGCTGACCTTCAATTTTCACCACAGCAAACAATCTCTTAAATCCTTCACCTACTCAAGCATTCACTGAAAATCAATTTAAACTGCCCTTAGTGGCCATTAAATGATTTTTACAAAGGCCCACTTAGGGCAAGCACCCTGTGGGATTTCATGCTAGAACTGCATTTAAAAAAAATGATTTGTTATGAACTAATATTCCAGATCATCAATTTTCACAAAGTAAACAAAATGTTGAATATCCATGAAAGAATGATCATCAACAAGAAAACCAACCTCTGGAGCCATCCAACGATATGTTCCTGTTTCTGCAGTCATGACACCTGACTGAGCTTGCACCCTAGCAACACCAAAATCAGCTACCTTGACAACCTGTGACAGAGATCCTTAAGATGTAAAGAAAAATGGCAATCAAGGACCAGACAGGACAAGCAATGTATATATAGCATAAACATAATCTGAATGCAAGCAAATGGACCAAAAATAGTCAATACTTCATGATATGGCAAATCCTCCCTACCCACTCCCAAATAATATTACTTTCGTTCTAATAAAAGATAAATTTCATTGTTAGTTTGACACTTTGGTTGAGTTTGACTATCAATACCTAAAAAATAGCACAAGCTGACTATGACATCAAATGGGAATGGGGCTACAAACTCCCTAGTAGCATTTATATAAATCCCAAATCCATTAGGTGTAATGTTCATGGGAAAAAAAAAGATCAAGATTCTATACCCCTCTCGTCCAACCACAGCCATAACCCCCAAAAAACACCCCTACCCAGTATGAATTCCGCTCAAACTCTTAATCCTCAAGGTATTAATCTTTTAAAACCAGAACCATCAACTATAATTTAAAAAGCCTCAAGAGATACCTCCATAACCAGTAGTAGAACTTTTGCAGGATTTAAGAATTAAGATTATTGTTCACATAGAAGGTGACAAATTTACAAAGCAAATACCATAAAAAGGTGAATCTCTTACTCCATTTTCATCCATCAGAAGATTGGCAGCTTTCAGATCCCTATGCATTATATTATTTTGATGCAAGTAGCTCATTCCCTTGGAAACATCAATCGCTACTTTGAGTAAGAATGGAAGCTTAAAACCAGATTTTTGTTTATGCAGAAAGTCATACATGCTTCCACCAGACATGAACTCTGAAAAAGAACAGAAAATATACAAATTGAAATCAGAAATAGACTGAAAAATGAAAATGAAAATTACATATTTAGTCAGGGAACTTGGTGTAATAGAAAGTCATAAGTCATACCTGTCACAATGCACAGGCTTGGAAGTCTGGTACATGCACCAATGAATTGAACAACATTCTTGTGCCGAATTTTCCTGTAAATTCCAAAGAAGCAAACAAAGGGAGAAGAAAGCTAAATTTCCTGATAGTAGAACATCGGTAGTAGTTTATCTTTCCTTAAAGAATCCACAGGAAATTAAATTAGCTCATCAAAAATATGTAATACTATGTACAAAGAACTATCCAAAAAGATATGGAGGAAACAAGAAAATTTGGACTTTTTCGACATTTTCAGAAGGTAGAATCAACGCTCTGAAGCAAGACAAGGATAATGAGAGCTTATGATAATTAGGGAGCTTGAGAAGGTCATCGACTTGATACTGAGTAGATACATTTCTATATCATTAATTCATGACCAGCAAGGACCATTATGAATGCTATGACAATTGGCATGAACTGTATAGTGACAATTCAACTGGAGCAAACTGGATAATGTTTTTTCCACTCAGTTATATGGGGAAGAAGAAAAAGATTCACTCTACATCAAGAAAATTACCATCCACATGAGGGAGAATTTATCTTTAAAAAGATTTATATAAGCATTTTAGATGCTAGGGCTTGTCTACTACATATGCATAACTCCTTTCTCTATAAGATAAAATGCATTACCAAAATGGAAGTTCTAGATGATCAATAAGAAGTCTCATGTAACACTTCCCAGTCATAAGTTTATAGAAGATATCATATCCATCTACAAGTCACTTAAATAAGAGATAAGCCAAAACAATGCACTATACAAGGATAACTAGAGTAGGAGTATCATTCAATTTAAAGACTGCATATGAGAATGTTTTCACCTGGAACAACTACTTTACAAAAGAGGTTAAATTAGAAGGACATATTTGTTAAATCTTCAAGAACTCTCAACAAGAAAAATTCTAGATAAGAATTATTAAGTTGAAAGTGCACCAAATTAATAAAAGTCCATTGGGGACAGTGACCGTACAAAGAAAGTATAAACATGGAAAAAGAAAAATAGATGAAAGAAGTGTCTACAGTAATTACAAATTGCGATTAATCACACCTCATGATATTAACTTCTTGAGTAAATTCCCTTTGCAAGTTCTCACTTAGATGCTCAGTCCTAAGAACTTTGATGGCTACATCTTGACCACAGAAAGTACCTTTATACCTGCATCAGTCAAAATATATAATTCACAAGTATTATGCACAAACAAAGCAAGGCATTTTAGGATAAACAACTCACAAATCACCATAGGAGCCAGAAGCCAATTTGCTTTCATACTTTAACAGGCTAGTATCAATTTCCCAAACATCATTTCCACCGGAAGGGATGTTTACATGACCAGAGGCAAGTTTGTTTCCAGTTTGCTCTAGCTCCCTCGCATGATACAAGGCATGAGATTTTGACCAGGAATGCTTCTGCAGAGCACTTCAAATTATCAGAGACCTATGCGCTGCAACAAGATCACTAGAAACAAGATATTTCAACATTTTCCTTTATAATGATTATCCTCTCTTTTGTTTTTTAGAAATAATACACAACATCTGTTAGAATGATAAAATAAAAGGCGCACAGGCAGGAGCAATTATAAAGATAATCAAGAAAATTCAATTTGTTAAAGTTTTCTAGAATATTAGGCCATATCCTTAATGAGAAATAAACATGAAATCACCAAAAATTCATTGCACCAAATAAGACATACTGCAGCAAAATGTTGACAAAGCATTGTATTACTGAAGAACACAACACAATTAGTTTTTACTTTACCAATCAAAATAATCATCAATGTGGAAAGATAAATGTTAGTACAAAAGAATATATTTTCCATAGTCACTTCAGTTAAAATACAAAAATAGAATGATCCAGAAATGTGGTCAACTGAACTTGTACTCAGTTTAACATAAACTGTTAGAGCTAAATTAGACTTAAAAGTAAAAATAGGTGACTAACAAACATAACATCCTTGTCCACCATGAGAAAGAAAAAGATATCAAAATAATGAATTATTGTAGTTGTAACAGAGAATAGCAAGTGAGGTTACCTCAACTTTGGATATCTCCTTTATCAATACATTTCTAAGCTGCTCAGTCTCCTACAATCCATAATATAAAAGAATGTTAATCCAAGTGATTATTTGATGGAGAGGCACACAAATCTATTAGAAAATTCAAAGTCTAATAGATCTAGATGTGAGAGTCAATAAACTAATTCAAAGACTGATAAATGATAATGAAATCAGATAGAAAGAATTCGATCTAAATGCTATAACATATACAGCTTAAAAGACTGATACATATTCTATTGATACCATTATCAACTCTGTGACATTCTTCCCCAGGGAATAGTGATTTGGTCTGATATCATATCAAAAGAGAAGAAAGGGTAAAATACCTCAAGTGCCCAACCATCAACGACGAACACATCCAAGGAATAGCCATCTGTCGTGGAAAAAGCATGTGCTTCTTGAATGTTCAGTCCAACCTCAGATAATAAAGAAGTCAACTGAAATTTCAACAAAAAATACTCTTAATAATGAAATTAAAAAGACTAATGACCAGATATCATATCCAAAAATCATTTACAGAACTAGACAAACCAAGAGACATTGACCACCTGTGTTAGAAGTTTTGGCTTGTCATTTGTTGAAATAGTGATCTCATGCATCAGCCTACAAAATTATGAATTAAGACATATTATTTCACATACAATCAATAGAAACTTCCAGAAATAAATAGAAAAGACTTCCTAACTTTCAAAGTTGTATACCTCTCATTCACCAGCAAGAATAAGAATTAAAAGGAAAATTTAAGGAGAAAAGCATAGTATTAGGTGGGAAGCATAGATGACATTGTGGGCAAGAAAGTATCTAACAACAAATATCCAAAGCAATGCAGACCACATACCATGACACAAAATTACACAGTTTTGCACTTAGCTAGTAAGTTTACAGACCCAGATGTCAAGACTTGAGAACAGTTTGCCATAGTATACAATTAGCACATAAAGGATAATTTATTAACTAGGAAGACATCCTTTCTCCTCTGGTTATATCTTTTAGTTCTTCTACTATGCTTTCAAGGAGGTTATACTAAATGAATCCATGCAGTTGATCTGCATGAAGTTGTGTAGAAATTGAATAACTATGGTATATAGACATCGCACAAAATTCCCAAGGAGATCACAAATAAAAATAAAAATTACCAAAAAGCAGGGGAGAACCTTTTTAGAAGTATTTACCGAGAGTCAATTAGATTGCCATTAACTACAACATCCATATCTTTAACACCTCTTTTAGCTTCATGCACAAGCTCAATATCAGATGATGTGCCAAAGGCAGGTGGCGGATGAAACCTAAAATAGGGGAGAAAAAAACAAAAAGGAGGAGCAAGGAAAGCATTCAGGAAAATAGAACTTATCAGAAACCTAAGCCATATCAGAGTTTACTTTTTTGAAGAAGACCAAATAGATGTTTACATAGCCATGCCTCTTTTTGTTGGGATAATCAGAACACTGAGCATCAGCTTTTCTTGCGAACTTCAAATGCACCGACCCAACCCTATTTCCATCAGAGGCAGAATGAACCTATATAAGAGAAACATTTGTTAAATTGCTACAAGGCCTTCAAAGGGAAATGATAAACCAACCAACATAGAATAATTGTATAATACTCATGAACAAGCATCAAAGATCACTGAATAAGACTAATTTGATATGGAAAAAGAAAAGAAGCAGCTGGTATTGATAGATGAATAAGAATATGTAGTAAAAATACTTGCACAGGCCGAACTTCGATTGCAGGTCTGCTAGCAGGATCGTGTGCCTTGTGAAGTAATCTTTTGTGCATAAGAACATCTTGTGACCTCTCCACATTTACATCAAACGCATACCTACAACAAACAAATACGCTTTTTAACTCATTGAATCTACGCCAAAAGAGCCAGTGAATGGAAATTCCATTAAATTCATTTCATGATAAAAAAAAAAAAAAGGAACAGCAGCATATGGCAGACGCTCTGTTTGGCAGCTAAGAAACCAGAGGAAAGAACCATGCAAAAACCCGAAAAAGTTAACTAAACTCTCTTCAATTACACTTTCCTCCCTACACAAAACCTCACTAACCTCAACTCTTAATTTGCTGATATTTGAAATTCTCGTTTTCTTTGTCAGCAAACACAAATATACTTACTTGTAAAACTTGAACTTCACTCAACCAAGCAAATTCCACAAGTAATATGCAAATGAAAATGGGCGGAAGCAAGGATTCAGTGCTTGTTGGAGTACCTAGCAGGAAGTCTAGAGAAATGAGCCCACAGTTCATCTTCGAAGGCAGGGAAGCTCGCCTCCTCGATTTCCAAGTCCCTAAGTCGACAAAGAACTTCGTTAAACACTTCAACCTTCTGCCTCTGTTTCCGACTCTGACTCGGCGCGAAATCCACCGCTCTGCTACTGCAACTCTCCGTATCCCCCATTACCATCCAAAACACAAAGAGCAAATGAACCAAAAGTAAAAACAAAAAGCCTCTCTGATTCAGATTCTAAAACACGACCGTATCGAGGATCAGAGCTCGAACGCAATGGCAACTACGAAAGCAAAACGACCGAGAAAAGTTTTCTTTCTTTGCGTAATGATAATTTCAGCTTTGCGCCCACGGCTTCTCCATTTTCCCTTTTTTTTTTTTCGGCTTCTTTTTGGGCTTTCCCTCTCTCTTTTCTCGGCCTTTATAAACTGATAAATTTTGGATGTTGAACGTTTAAAGTGAGGGCGTAATGCGCACCCACAAGCGCAAGACCTACGTGGATTCTAACGATACTGCCTTTGCTTTGCTTATATCACCCGCGGTTTAACATATTATTATTATTATTATTTAAATTAATTTTAAAATAAACCCGGTAATAATTAGAAGGCAATTTTCCATTTTGTTTATTATGTAATCCAATGGGGTTGGTTCTATCACATCATGACGCACCTCCACTCCTAACCAATGGGACTTCGTCTCCAGTCCCATTCCCCCACCTAATCTACTCTTATTTACGCATGATCACCACTTTCACTCCATGGAATCTTTCTCAAATCTCTCCCCTCCCGCTTTGGTAATTTTAAAATCTTGGGTGAATATTCTCACTAATCAATTCGGGTGGTCTTCCACTGTTTCGACCTTATTATATCAAAAGCCGGCCTCGATTCCTTTTCATATTTTAAACATTTTAGATAAGATTAATTATTCTTTTTTATGGTTTATGTTATATGCATGATTCATGTGAGTGGCGTTAGTACAAACTTCTGCTTAAACTAAATTTAGAAGTGGAATCTGTAAGGAAAGTCAATTGATAGCGGAATGATTGAGGCCAAAGGATGTGACATGTCAACCTATAGGAATCACAGGTACGGTGCAAAAGCTTGAGGAATGGGAGCATTCCTAGTAAGCAAAGCAGTATATCATGTCAGTATAAACAAATATATATATGTATATTATATTTTATAATAAATATGTTTTTAATTTCTATTTTAAGAAGACAACTCATATATTATAAATTTGTGCATATTATATAAATTAAATGAGTTATATTAATATATATTAATAATTGTAATATAGTATATTGTAGTCTAATTAAGTAATAGTATTGATTTGTAGTTATAATTAACTAATTTATATAATTATCTTAACGGTTTTCAAAAGTGGATTTTACTTGAAAATCATGATTTCATGTTATAAAGAAGAAACCAAGATTAAAATTTATATTTGACTAATCCAAGATAATTACAATAATTATCGGTGAAATGTGATTAGTTTGCCTTAGAAGCACCTTGTTCAAATTAGTGATTTAAAAGCTCAAAAATAAGAAATTTGTTGAATGTGGCTAATTAACTTAATTTTGCAAGGATAAAATTAAATTGAATGGTTTTATATAATTATATCACTATATCACGTGTCATGAATTGCGAATTGTTAAGTTTTGGGTTACGGTTTTCATCGATACCTAAATTAAAAAAATTGTTTCCTTTATAACAATCATATAAACATTATTTTTAGTAGGATTAATCAAGTCTTAGATGGGAACTTCAACGATGATAATGATGATGACACAAAACCGTAAATTGTTTGGTATAATTTGATATTTTAGCAATACGAAGAGCACAAAAGAACTTGAGTAATCTTTATTATAGATGAGCATTAATCTATTCAAACTAATATAGTCGATTGAATTTAATTAATATTTAAGTTATTTTAAATTTCGATATTAATTAGTTAAGAGAGATAATTTATTAAGTTGCTTTGATCAATTTTTCAATATTCAAAATTTACAAACGAATCAATCGAAAATTATTATTAATAATATAATTTTTAAATATTATAATATTTTTAAAATATACTTCAAAAATATATTTCACATATATTGTTAATATTTATAAATTATACCTCAAAAAGGCTCCTTTATTTAAATAAATCAATGTTGGTTATTTTCAATTTTTATTATAATTCAATTGATTTCAATTAGTTTTATTGAGAATTCAATTAATTCAATTTTTGAAAATTTAAAATCGAATTAATCAAATGCTCACTTGTAAATTTTACAGTCAACAAAAGAATAAAAAGAAATAAACAAAATAAAATGAAGATTGAGTGATAGATAGAAAAACACAAATATTAATACTATAATATAGTTATCGTCAAAAATCATCACCAAACTATAAAATTATATACTTTTTTTCAATATTTATTAATAATTTATTATCAAATCCATGGTCGTAGTTGAAGAACAAGGCAAATTTGGGTTTTAACGTATCCAAAGAGAAAAACAAAAAATGAGAGGGCCACGAGCGATATTCCAGTATCTAAGCTGAAGATTCTAAAGCATGGCCATAGCATGAGTAGGCGGGTTGTACGGTATGGCGGCAGCAAAACATGGTGGCATGTCTCGGTCATGGGGCGCATGCATATTGTACAGCGTACTCATTTCTTCATACGGCGGGACGTATGGACTAATGATGTAGGCTCGCTGGTGTGTAAAAAGTAACGCTTACGCTTATCCCACTCCAGAAAAGCCGGTCCTGAATGGGGGACGAGACAGGGACTCATCTCCGTGGATGTTGCGAAGCTACGCCTTCGCCACATGCCTGACACCCACCCAATTTTCCCAAGGAATCCCTGCACCGGACCATCCACTTTTAGAATTACGTACCATGTTTGTTGAACTCATCGGCACTCCATTTTCATAATGGCTTGCCGGTTTCCTCCCCTACACGGGCTGTAAACACAGCCCATCTATAAGCTCTGTTCATTTGCCGTTTACGACCACTCTGGTCCAAAGTTTCAAGTCCAAAAAACTCGTTCCTTGCATGTATTCTCGAGGCCCAGCACCTCAAAATCCTTTGCCTGAACCCCTCCAAACACTATAGTAAACTTTAAATTTTAGATGTACGACTTAATTAATTAAGAGATGCTCGAATCCTAACACTATAGTATAATTGAGTTGATCGCGTGCCGCAAAATATTAATTAATTAACCTAATCAAGTTTTTGTAGCACACCCTGTGCCACTGCTAGTTCTTATACCTAAGTTAGGTTCATGCATGATTTTATTTATTTATTTAGCAAACCATACTAACAATCATAAATTACTGCAAAATTGATTACATGAAAAACTAAGATAGGGGTACATGATGGGAATAAAATAAAAAGGGCCTAAGTTAATTAAGTAAGAGGAGCGGATCGGAAAGGGGCCCAAAGCGTGAAATGTCCTTCAGATCAGAGCTCCCTGGGAGAACATAACATATCTAATGAGGATGGGGTCGGTCACTGAAGTTCACCTACACATACGCCAGGAATATAAAATGGTAGGTGACCAACCGGACAAATATGTCTCGTTAATATGATGAGATTCCACAAATAGTAGTAATTAAAATGGCAGCAGTTCGGAGAGTTAGAGATGCATAATTATGGCCTTAAGGAGGAGGTCGATTCCCCTTATTAATAATGCTACAGTCTGTGCCTCTGTGCGTCTGGTTTGTTAGTCCAAATTAAAGAGAGAGAGAGAGAGAGAGAGAGAGAGAGAGAGAGAGGATCACAGCCCAATTCCATAAGGCTATGCTACACAGTACCCAGCAAGTTCGGTTAGTGCTCGAATTTGAGATAGAAAGAGAGAGAGAGAGAGAGAGAGAGAGAGAGAGAGAGAGAATAATATGGCGATGGGGTCGTCGTGAAGGTTGGTATTAAATGCTCTGGACCTCGATGTGAGTTTTGGTAGTCGAGGTTTTTAATGCACCACTGCAACTCCCCCTGTTCTTTTCATGTCCTTAAATACGATACCAAGCAATTCCCATTTCTTCTCACAACATCACTTCCATCTCCCATATCTCTTTCTTCTCCGTTCCTCACTGCTATACAATGCCCCATTATCTCCCGTTTTCCACTTCTTCGGAATAAAACCATGCAAGTTCACCACCTGTGTTTCATTCTTAACCTAAAAGAACTGCAGCTGAGATGCCTTCAGAAGGATTTGATTTGAATACAAAATATTTCTGTTAGTTGCAATAGTCACTACGATGTTGGCTCGGTTCACTCAGACAAAATTAACCCTACGCTTCTCAAGCACACACACACACAAAAAAAAGAGCTTTAGATTTTGCGTAGCTTCCATGTGTTTTGATTGAGCCGTGCCAATATCCTAGTGCCTTTTCAATTCACCTACCGCACGTAAAGGCGAATAAATCCATGCCACGGTCCAGCAACGCCATTGACAGGTGCTCCGTCTGTATCAAGGTATAGTCTCGACTCTCGACCCTGCACCGTTTTTTGTTTTCCTTCAAGCTTTCCTACCTCACTTTCAAACTGAGCACAGCACATTGGCTCTCCCATATGTTTCAAACTTTCAAACAGCAGTGCTATTGTTTACTTTTCACGAGAAGTCATGTTTTTTTCTTTCCATTTTTGTGCGCAGCCCTCAGCTGACAGTTTAGCAACTATAACGCAAGGTTTTGGAAGTTTCAACTAATTATTAAGTAGAAAAATTAGTCCTGCATACTATTATATTAAAACTGAAATGAAGAACTAAAACCTACTTGCAATTCATCAATTTCTTCTTTTTTAAAAGGGTGTGCTCTTTAGCCTTTTACATCTCTGACCAAGGGATATCCTGCTCAATTTGTTCGTCTGAAATCTTAAACAGTTTACAATATTAATTGAAACCAACAAGAGAGTGGTTTTTACATACCTTGCGTGGTGCTAAATATTTTGATCAGCGACATTGCACATAGACAAAGTTCAGTACCCAAAAGTATGGTGAGTTTACATTTGTTCGAAAACAAAAATTCAAACCCGAGCTGCACTTGATTGATTATGAGTATATAAAGTGACAATTCTGCTATAATTGGACGACAAAAGTCACAAATATTTGTTGTATTTATAACGTTTTTTGTTGCTCTCCACTCAGTCTGCAGGGACATAATGGTAGGAAACAATATATAGCTTACCTATTCTCTCTTCAGCACATGCTTGGTTATTTGCATACTCTCCGAACCATCTGTAGATCCACCCTCCATCTCCTTATATTTCAATCTGGTAGCGTTGCAACTAGCAAGACGTTTCCCTCGAGGCAGAGAACTTTCTTTTTTTTTTAAATTTCATTTGAATTGATGAAAGGGAGAACCTGAGTTCACCACTTACAGCAATTTTGCAAGGTTATGCTCCAACAAAGGACCAGGGGTGTACCATTACAAAATCCTCTCTTTGTCAAATTCCCTGTACACTTTCAGAAAGAAAACCACCCTAAACACCCACAGAGAAAACAGCAAACCCCACTAACATCTGGTTAGCCACTTGCACCCAAAAAGCACCCTCATACAATGAACAGAATGAAAAGATAAACACCTAACCGTAAAACAGTCCCCTGCATCAACAAACACCACAATAATCAAGCAAAGAGAGACCAACCAATAGCTCTACCATTACCCATCAACCGCGTAGGGACGCCCCCAGCAGGGAAAAGAAAATACAAACCCTTGATTGCTTAGCTGATCATCATTCAGGATCAGATATATGTATGCATCATCTCTATTGTTATTGTGTCTTTTTATTCCATTTAATCTCTTAAAAAGATTAGGAAAGGAAAGCAGACAAAGAATCCAAACTTTTCAATGAAGCAAAAAAGACGAGTTAGTTGAGGAGAGTTAATGTGAGAAGTGGGAGCGTTGGGAAATCTTTAATAACTAGAGTAAATTAGATAGGTGGCAAAGAGGAAGGGAATCTGTATACTTTTATTTACAAGGAAGCCTGCTATCACTTCGGCAGTCAGACAAAGATTCCCTCACTCATTACTGTGCTGTGCGTGCATGCCGATCTTCCCATTTCCTCCATGTTCTGTCCCCATAAAATCCCATTTACCCCCCATGGTCCACCTTCCCTTTTAGATATGAAGAAGGATGAATTCAAAAAGGATTCAATCTGTTTCATGCATCTTGGTATATGTATGCACTCCATTGTCCCACTATGAATAAAGTTACTTCTCTCTGTTTGCTCCCATTTGTTACTATCACCCTGACCCTACAGTTCTTTTCCTGTCTGAAGAGCTTTCCCTTACTGTCAACCAGATTCTTGTAATTAGTATGATCTGCTAGCCTGATGAAATTAACTCGAATGATTTTCATGGTTTTTGCTACCATTTTAGAACCAAAAAACACCGTGTCTGATCATAATAACTGTTTAGGCTCTGGTTCAAATGAACATTTATACCAATTTACCTTCTAGTTAGCTAGCTAGACTGGTGCTAAAACATAAATGACTTCAAAAAGATATAATTTCATTATCCACTAATAGGATCTGGAACTTTTTGTTGGCACTTAACTTGCTCCGGAAGACCAGTTGCCCATAACTAGTGACATGCACCAGACAGAATCGTGGCAGACACTTTTTTTCTCGAGTCTTGCCTCTAGCCAATGCCTGAGAAAGAAAAGTCAGTTCAAATTAATAGATAGGATACCTTTTTTTACCGATCCTGCTGCCAGTAATGTATAAGACTTTGGGCAAAAACGTTCAGAGACTTTTGGGAATCATATGTATTAATGGTAACATTGTGAAGTACTTTCGAGGGTTGCTAGAACATGCAATGCGTTATTTAAGGACCAGTAGATTGAAGAAAAATGTCTCCATTCATCTTAATATAAACTAAAACCTATCCAGGTAACAAGCATAATAACAACGATGATGATTACTATAAGGATGATATTAGATTAACAGTAAACTTTTTTATGTGTGAAGGAGAGTATTAGGATACCGTCAATATCTCTTTGCACGGTGAGTCTACATGTAATTGTACAGGTTTGCTTATAGCTTAAGCTAGATGTTTCATGCCTGTAAAAGTCTTCTGTTAAACAAGCTAAAGACTG
Source organism: Theobroma grandiflorum (assembly GCA_036013995.1). Lineage (NCBI taxonomy): Eukaryota > Viridiplantae > Streptophyta > Magnoliopsida > Malvales > Malvaceae > Theobroma > Theobroma grandiflorum. The sequence goes on from CP142126.1 coordinate 24,635,037, forward strand.
CTATTGACATATGTTAGCTGTGACTGCTAATAAAATCGTTTTCTTAAAAAAAAAATGACGGGCATAAATTAAAAGAGATTTACATGATTTAACTTGATATCTAGTTGGCATGCTGTTGCCAGCATTGATCAGAATGCTGAGATTCAAGGGCTGCTCAATACCTTTTAAAGCTTAAAGTGTTTAACTATTTAAGTAAGGTTTTCTTTATTGAAATTTTAAAAAAATTACCTTTAGTTGGAGATTATTAAAAACATATTATCGTCATTGAAAATAAAAAAAATAATTGAGAATTATTAATATTATGAGAATTGAAAAATGATAAAGAATAAAAATTTATTAGGCACATAATTAAGAAAGTTAATATGTAATTTTGTTAATTATTTTGATTTTTACATAAGTGAGGAAGTCAGATAAATAGTTAAAAATTAATAAGAGATAGGAAGTGTGAAAAAATAAATATTTAATAAATACTTAATTTAAAAAATATTTTATTAATTTTTTTAATTTATATATATATTTAATATAATTAATTATATTATATAAAATTATGAAGCCTGTAAAATTATAAGACCTAAAGTAAGGACTTTGGTGGCTTTATGCTAAAGCTGGCCCTGCTGAGATTAGGCAATTATTTAATAGGAATTAGCATGTAAACGGAAGAAACATATGGACCCAACTAGACTATAGTGGAAGGTTAATTCGACGCATTGAGTCGATGAAGTTTCCGATGGCCTACAGTGGAAGGTTGCAGCCTTATTTTTGCACGGTGAAAATATGCCGATCCCCACCAAGCTAAACTAATCAGAAATATTGATTACCAAGAGCCAACTACATTGACTAGCTTTTCAGTTAATATTCACGCCAACGGTGGGCGAACCATGTCATGACCATAGGCAATGACGAAAGCAATCTCCTTGGTCAACCTCCATGGTTATACTGCTTCCTTTATTACAACATGACCAGCACATAGACACACGGATCCAGGGGGGACCATCTACACATTATATAACTTCATACAGTCATACTGCTCACAAAAAAAGTGTCATTTATATTTGAAAACAAAAGGAAAAGAATAAACCTAATGCATGACACATAGGTCAATTCTTGATCGGCACGGTGTGGGCTTGAATGGAATCGACTGCTTAAAAATTTTGACAAATCTAACCACCTTGACCAATTGCACAAATTTTTTGTCTGGATTTTCCAAATCTTTGATTGCTAATTGTTAGGCCAAGTTTGAACTTTGAACTTTGACGCTAGGACTGATGTTTTCCCATCCCAAGCATTCAACCATATTAGTCACATGCAAAGTTAAACCAACATTTTTCAACATGTTTATACGATCAAGTAACATGCATTCTAATCAGCCTCATGTTCAAATTTTGACATTGTTTGTTTCAGCATTTTTCAGGTTCATGTCATTGGGTTGTTTCATAATTAATGTTTTTCATGCAAAACCAAAAAAGGGTACTTAACTACTTCTTTGACTTGCACACGAAACAATTAGTATACATTAAGATTTCATTAATTCCCATTAATTTAATTCAATGAGAAATTTAATAGCATAAGAGTAAAATGTGAGAATGCTTGTTAACTAATAAAATTTCAATTGACTAATCAAACGTGGTCTCTTAATTAATAAATTCGGTAGAGTGTATTGTGTAAACTGATTGGAGCTGGAAAACGTTATCATCTAATAAACCATGCTATGGAAAATGGTTCCAAGTAGTTCATAAGACAACAGTAATGTCAATGCCAAACTTATTTCCTCTCATAAAGCCAAAAAGAAAATTGACATTTCTAGAAAAAAAATTAAACATCACACGCAAACGAAATTGATTCGCACCCCTAAGAAACTGCCTCTTGCATCATGGCTTCGGTGGCAGGATGATTTGCATTTCACAATTTCAATTTCAATTTCAATATTCCCGTTCGTTTGCACATGCTCATTCTTTTTCCCGAGAGTTGAGTTTTGAAAAGTAATCTCTTAATTTATGTGTGTTTCATTTCCTTGGTAGTTCTTTTTTGATTAATTTAATTAGAATTTCGGATGAATCTTTAAAGATTTCTGCAACTGTATCAATAATTCGGTATTCTAGTATTAATACAATTGCTTTGTGAATATCAGTAAGGGAATCACAAAATCAACATCTGTATACTTTTCCACCAACATACGTAGATTCCTCCAATTCGCCGCTTACGCGAAATTTCCACGGTTAGAATCTTTCGCAGGAGCATCCTGGTCCACTAGAGAGTCTTTGGTTATATACCTGAGCATAATCAAACGGAACCACAGTTTTCCATGGAACTCCAGACACACCAAAGCTTCCCCTGATATCATCACCAGGGATTTATGCTTTGTTCACATTTTGGGTTTCCTGCAATTACTGTTGCTTCTTGGGATAATTACTTTCTGTGCTTGATTCTTCAAGGATGAAAAAGGCTATTCAATTATAGACACCTTTTTCTCCTTTTCCCCCACCACCAACTCATGATGTGGTGCCACCCTGACCCTGTCCCTTTATATATAGCCACCCAGAGTACGATTATAGTGCTTCTACTTTAAGAATTCTCATCTTGCTGTTAAAAGCCTTGTGCTTTTTAGTTCTTTCTGAGTCGATTCAGGTTGCCATGGGATTCAGCCCCAGGACCCTCCAAGCCATTGTGGGTGCGCCTGGGGTGAGAGGAAAGAAGGTCACCGCTCTGTCGAAAGATGGGTTGACTGCTTTCATTCAGTCAATCGTTTCCACCAAACACGAAATGAAAGAGCCCTTTTATGTGCTGGATTTGGGTGTTGTCATGGCCCTGTTTGACAAGTGGGCCCGTAACCTTCCCATGGCTCAACCTTTCTACGCCGTTAAGTGTAACCCCAACCCAGCTTTGCTTGGGGCATTGGCTACCCTGGGCTCAGGCTTCGACTGTGCAAGTAAGGCCGAGATTGAAGCCGTTTTGTCTCTTGGTGTTTCACCTGACAGAATCATTTTTGCTAATCCATGCAAAGCAGAGTCCCACATCAAGTATGCTGCAACAGTCGGTGTTAACTTGACAACTTTCGACTCCAAAGAGGAACTTGAGAAGATTAAGAAGTGGCACCCTAAATGTGCCTTATTGATACGAGTCAAAGCCCCGGATGATGGCGGCGCAAGATGCCCTTTAGGTCCCAAGTACGGTGCACTCCCGGAGGAAGTCACCCCTCTTCTCCAAGCAGCTCAAACTGCACGGCTCACCGTTACAGGAGTCTCGTTCCACATTGGCAGTGGAGCCATGCAGTTTCGAGCCTACCGAGAAGCCATAGCAGCAGCTAAAACTGTGTTTGAGACTGCTGCTAGACTTGGCATGCCCAAAATGCATGTGCTAAACATCGGTGGAGGGTTCACAGCCGGTCCACAATTCGCTGAAGCAGCGTCAACGGTGAAAGCCGCTCTCCAAGCGTATTTCCCAAACGAGCCAAGCTTAACAGTAATTGCCGAGCCTGGTCGTTTTTTTGCGGAGTCAGCTTTCACCCTAGCCACCAACATTATAGGAAAGCGCGTTAGGGGTGATTTAAGAGAGTATTGGATCAACGATGGGATCTACGGCTCAATGAACTGTATTCTCTATGACCATGCGGTCGTCACCTGTATGCCTCTTGCAAGAGCATCCAGCCCCAGGAGCATAGGAGCCAGGACCTACGATTCCACCGTGTTTGGACCCACGTGCGATGCGCTTGACACGGTCTTGAAAGGTTATCCGCTGCCAGAACTACAGGTGAACGATTGGCTGGTGTTTCCCAACATGGGGGCTTACACGGCGGCTGCTGGGTCCAATTTCAATGGGTTCAACACGTCAGCCATCCTGACTTACCTTGCTTATTCCAACCCAAATTGAGTGAGGCCCTTTGGCGAACTGGACTGCACGGTTTTGTGTTTGACATGCCATCGATGCTCTCACCATTTCGTCTGTGATTGTTGTGAATTATTTTATGTCTTTATATTCGTTTATGCTTGAAATTTGTATCTTCTCTATTGGAATATGATTCTACAACTAAAAATTTAGATACTTTATGCTAATAAGACAGTATCTTCTACTCAATTTCTCTATCACTCTTTTCTTGTTCCCCTCAAAGGTTCTTCTACAGTAAGGCCTATCGGTTAGTGAATAAAAATTATTAGATAAATAAAAATTAATTATTTATATTTATACCCTCAAACAAAAAATTTAATCATTTACAAATATTAATTTATAAATATATAATAATATGAATAAAAATAATTACAGTGAAAATTAACCATTTCAAATTATTAGTCGTAAATTTATAAGAATAAACATAACAAATCATAAAGTTAAAATAAATATCATTAAAATATTATGTAAACCTTACTATAACAAGTTAATTTAGACAAAATGAACATACTTTTATTGAAATTTAATCATTCATATGTATATGCTTGAGCAAAAAATATTTAATCATTTACAAATGTTAATTAATAAATATATAAAAATAAAATAAAAACACTTGTAATGAAAATTAATATTTAAAAGTCTTAACATAAATTTATAAGAATAAATGTAAAAATTCATAAAGTTGAAATAAGATTTTTAAAGTATTGACATAAATTTATAAGAGTTATTGTAATAAGTTAATTTAAACATAATAAACATACTTTTAGTGAAAATTAATCATTTATATTTATATTCTCAAACAAAAGCTATTTTACCAGTTACAAATGTTAATTAATAAATATATAAAAATAAAAACACTTGTAATAAAAATTAGTCATTTAATAATCTCAATGTAAATTTATAAAAATAAAGGTAAAAATGGTCATAAAAGTACAAAAAAAGGGTTGGCCTATAGAGTTTTGACAAGAAAGGATTGCCCAAAAAGCGAGATTTTATTAAAAAAATGTAAGAGTACAGAAAAGGGTTGGCCTATGAATTTTTGACAATAAAAGATTGATAAAAAAGTCGAAAGGCATCAAGTACCCCATAAGACAAGGACTTCACAAGATGAAGATGGTGTAAATTTTAAATGCCTAATTTCATTTTAACACATAATCAATATGAGATTCACGACTCTTCACTGAAACTATAATATTTTGTATTCTATGAGAATGCAAAAAACCAACCCTTGACATCAAACAGATATTTGGTATATTTTGTAATAATACAGAAAAGGGTTGACCTATATCTAATATATTTTGTAAGAATATAGGCCAACCCTTGATAACAAATAAACATCTGGTATATTCTATAAGAATACAAAAAAGTGCCAACAGGAAAAAGACATTTGGTATATTTTGTAAGAATACAGAAAAGGGTTGGTTTTTATGGTATGAATCTTAAATGCCTAATCTCATTTTAATACATAGTTAATGTAGGATTCATGGATTCTCACTGAAACCATAACATTCTTCTCAACGTGGGATTAATAGTTCTCGTTGGGATCGTGACATCTAACGTATTTCATTATTCTTGATCAAAGTTGAATCTTCTATAGTATAATGGTATGATAACAAAAGTTTACATAAGTAAACATTAGGAAATCTATGTGCAATTGAGCATAAAAAGTTGATACAAACAGTTAAATAAGAATGAAAAGTTTCACGAACATACTAGAGGAAAAAAATCGTCGCACTCGAGCATTTAGTTCATTAGTTGGTGCATAATCCCCTTACCTAGAAAGTAAAGTTTGAATCCTCCTTCCCCTAATTAAAAAAAAATAATTAAGAAAAAGAAATGGTCAAATTTTTTTTGGCTAATTGCTCAAAATATTTTTTCAAATTAAAATAAAAATTTTGTTCAATATCTTACGCTAGATCAAACTTATTATTTTATTTTGTTCAATATTTTTTCTGTATTTCTTAGTACCAAAAATAAGTAATAAACAATACAACATAAATTTAAGAAAAAATAAAATAAATTACAAACATATATAAGAATTAGGAGTGAGCATTCGATTAAATTAGTTAATTTGTTAAGGAATACCATTAACCAACTTAATTGGCTTTCCTAAAAAAATTAATCGAATCAAATCAACTTGACGACTTTAACTACCTTTAAATTAACAGACTATTGTTAATTAAATCGGTTTTAACCAATTTAGCCAAAATTTTCAAACTTTTTTTTTTAAATTTATTTAATAATATATTAGTAATGTACTTTATGTCACCACATATTACATTATTACTTATAATTTTACTAATATGCTAATATAGTATATTGTTAACATATAATTTTTTACTAATTAGTATATTAATAATTAAGTATACTATGTAATATATTTGTTATACTATATATTGATTAATTAGTGTATTAATAAGTATACTAGGCACAGTGTATTAAGATATATATTATATAATGTATAACTGTAAACAATGTATACTATATTAATATTTACTATATATAATTAATATATAATTATATAATCTATATGTATATTGTCAAATATATATTATATTTAGTGTATAACTCTATATTAATACTATGTATACTATATTAATATATTACTATATATAGTTAATATATACTTATATAGTGTATAAGTAAACTAAGAAGTTATATAATATATATAGTATAATAGTATATGGTTATATATAATAATATATCGTTATTGACTAATTAGTGTATTAATAAGTATACTATATAATATATGTTCTATATTGTTATATATTATAATATAATAACATTAACTCATTAAGTCATTAACATATCAATATATAGTATATTAATAAGTTATTATATTTAATTACTAATATAAGTTATATTACTATGCATAGTGTATTAAGATATATATTACATAATGCTTAACTGTAAATAATGTATGCTGTATTAATATTTACTATATATAAATAATATATAATTATATAGTATATATGTATATTATATTAATATATATTATATTTAGTGTATAACTATATACTAATACTATGTATAGTGTATTAATATATTACTATATATAGTTAACATATACTTATATAGTATATAAGTATACTAAGAAGTCATATAATACACATAGTATAATAGTATATTGTTATATATAATAACATATTGTTATTGACTAATTAGTGTATTAATAAGTATACTATATAATATATGTAGTATCTTGTTATATATTATAATATAATAAAATTAACTCACTAAGTCATTAATAAATCAATATATAGTATATTAATAAGTTATTATATTTAATTACTAATATAAGTTGTATTAATATATAGTACTAATACTTGTAAAAGTTTATTTGTTTTTTTTTTCTAATTGGGGGAGAGGGAATTAAAATCTTACTTAAGTAAGGTGATCATGCATCAACCAATGAGACAAATGTTCGGATGTCTTGTAAAAGTTAATTTAGTAATATAAGTTATATTACTATAGTATACTAATTATATTAATAATTTAATATAACTTACTATGTTAATATAAGTTATACTATATTACTATAGTTTATTAAGTTACTATAGTCTATGGCGTATAGACTATATATTGTATATTAATAAATATGCTATATAGAGTATAATAAATTAATAACTTATCAATATAGAATTAACTTAAATTTATGGTAGTTTTCATTATATTTTGCATTATGTTTAATTTTAAATAACTTTTTGTGCGATTATATTTATATCAATAATATTAATGTGTAAATAAAGTATTTTTTTAAGTGAAAATATTATTAAAACTGAATCATTTTAGGAAAATAAATCCTTTACATATCTTTCAACAATAATCTCTTAACTTCAAAAGAAAGAGTGTTAAAAGTTAAAAAAATTCTCATCTATAGTAAAAACAATACTCGCCATATGATCAACTACACTATTTCCTTCATGGTAAATATGCAATACCACCATCTTATTTTCAACTTGGAGCATAATCTTCCTAAATTCAAGTCCCAAGCAAGCTTAAGGCCATGATTAACTCCCCACAATTTAGCTCGATAAGCTAAGCATTTGACTAGTTTCACTGGATGACCACTTTGCTAATTCCCTTCTGCATCTCAGATAAACCCTCAACAACTGCTGTTTCAAGAGATCTCCGAAATGTGCCATCAAAATTAACTGCAATCCACCCAACTGGTGGCATTTTCCAACCAATAAGAATTTCCTATTTTCTTGTATTTTGCTCATTAATGGAATCTGGTATAGAAAAAGCAGTATTAATCGATAGAACCATCAGAATAGAAAAAATGTGAGAGTAGATACATGTAAAAAAGCCTTACTGATGATTAAATCAAATCCTTTATTCATATATATGTATAGAAAAATTATGTGAGTGTATACATGTAATAAAAACTCTTAAAAAATATGAATTTCAGAATCAATTAATTCAATTAACAAATTTAATTTTTTTTAATTAAATTAAATTGATTTAACCAAACCTTTTAATCAATTTAGCTAAATCAAATCAAATTAACCGAATTTATCGATTAATTCAATTTTGATCAAAATTTGCTCACCCCTTATGAGAATATCAAAACCATAGCGTTTATTTAGGTTGGGTTTACCCTTTTAGAGAGCCCACCACTTCAAATGGTCTATGGGCTTAAAATTAAATGAAAATGAACCGGGTCAGAGCTGATCAACGGTTAATGCCAATCAATGCCGGTCAATGATAAAAAAATCCTAAACAGTCTCAATTTAATTTTCTCAAAATCCTCATTATTCTTCCAGAAAGTCAAAAAAAAAAAAAATTGAAATTTTTGTGTTTTGTCTTGTGCTTGCTAAGGCTTTCCTCTGTGTTTATTTCTGTGTTGACTATTGATGCTGAGGGCTTAGAAATTTGTAAGTATTTGCCTTTCCTTGTAAACTGTTTGAGAACTTAGCCAAGCTATGGATTTTTTTTGGTACATTAGTTTGTTCTGGCTCCATTAAGTATAATGTAAATGCCGTATTTTCTATTAATAAAATTATTGATAGAAAAAAAAGTATAATGTAAATGACTATATATGGAACTGCAATTTTTCCAGATTAAAACCAGGGCTTGCAAGAATAGCTGGCTTGTGTACTCAAGGATCAATAACAGTTTGGATCCATTGGGATTTCTCCCCTCTCAGCAAGTGGACTTGAAAGTGAAGTAACCGTGGTGATCTCAGTTTCAACAAGCTGGATCTTCTCTTTCTAAACTATGTCTGGGCTCTGTTTCTTTCACATTTCTCGTGAACCCAATCTTTCTCATCTTGCTCTTTGTAGAAATGGATGTAGTTTTGTCCTTTGATCCTGGGATTGGGTGTTACTAATGCTGATGTGCTCTTTCTCTTCTCTCTGCTAAGAAAATTTCTTTTTCTTTACATAAAAGTATAAATGCAAACCGAACAATATTGATTAAAACGTATCCTTTCTTGCCATGAAAGTAGAAATAAAAAACAGTTAACAGACATAAATATGATCGCAGTAATTCAGTTGTTGAAAGAAAAGTGGGTGCGCCTCTGTTCATGTGGCGCAGTCATCAACCTCAAGGGCATGCTTTTCATGCTTACGAGCTAGTGTCTTCTCATCATCTCTTCCCCAGCTATATTCCTAACTAAGATCATGGTGACTTAAAACGAAAATCTTCAGCAATGTGACAAAAGATAGCTGAAATGGACTTTAGCTAGCTGGCCTGCTTCCTTTGAATTCGTTTTGGGCTTTCCCTTTCTACATTGATACACTCAGACGAGCTTCAGACAGGTAGTCCTCGCTTTTGCTTAATTCTATAGCATCTTTAGCAAATGACAGAGTACTGCCTTCACAAGCTGTCATGCATGCATATGAAATAAAGGAATCCTGTAAGCTGACTCGTTTTTGGCAGCAATGGCATGCATGACCCTTACAAACTCTAATGTCAACACACACACACAAAAGTAATATATTACCAATAAATCAGTGCTGTGATTTATTCTTTTGGTGAACTAAAGAGCTTTGATTTCAATTCTTTTCGCACGTTTAAAGCTACACAGTAAAAAATGTGGATGGTCCATAAGTCTGACAACAACCATCAATGCTTCAATTTAGTCTTTCCATGGTATCCAATTTAACCATTAAAGGTGATGACGTGACAAAATATGATGACATGGCAGCTTATGTGGTTCGACATGCTGATGTGGTAGTGCCACATCATCAAGTCAGGGTGACAAAATGCAATGCCACATGGCACTGATGTGCCGACATGGCATTGCCATATGGCAGATTAGGGAAAAAATCCCTCGTGAAAATTAAAATAAGAAAGACAAAATTGAAGAAACAAGTAGGTATAGAAACTAAATTGAATAAAAATTCAATGTATGGGGATTAAATTAAATAAAATTTATTTGTTTAGGGACTAAATTTAACCCAAAAATATAATTTTTTGAAAATTTTAAGGAAAAAATAAATATATTTAGCTCATATTTTAGATTATTAAGTGTCTTTTCTAGTTAGGATCATTTCAATAATACATATATTGGACTAAATGGAGCCACATATTAGCTTTATTCTAATTTCTTTCAAAGGTATTGTGATAGTATAATTATAATATAAAAGAAAACATAGCAAGAACATTCTCTTTGCTAATTTATTTTCTTATGGAAGAACGGCAACCTTATATATATATATATATATATATATGCCAAATCACTCACAAAACCTTTACAAGAGGCTTGTATGGTAACGGTACTTTGACCAATAGAGGCCATGTATAATATATTTCAATTACAAAAGAAAAGTACCTATACAATATATGCCAATAACAAAAAAAGGCACTTGTACAATATATTCTAATTACAAAAGAAAGCCATTTATCTCAAAAACATGGCAGCATGGTAGCATAGGAGCAACATTTACATAAAATTAAGTACTCAACAATAAAAACAAGTATGCCATCTAATTGTGCTAAGATGGCATATAAACTATATAATAAACCACAATTTACCAGTCCCAAGATAGTATATAAACCACAGAATAAACCACAATATACCATCTAATTGTGCTAAGATGGCATATAAACCATATAATAAACCACAATTTACCAGTCCCAAGATAGTATATAAACCACAGAATAAACCACAATATACCATCTAATTGTGCCAAGACAACATATAAACCTTACAACAAATTGTGCCAAGATAGCATATAAACCAATAAACCACAAAAAATTTATCATTTTTAATTCTTTTTTAAGTGGGCAAATCACCAACTGAATCCGATCTACTATGTTGCTTCTATTTTGCAATTTCTTGTGGCAATATGTACCAAATCAATGTTTAAAATCACAACAATAATGTTAAAGTAATATGAACATAATGCAAGTCACAATATTTCTCGACAATAGCTACCTACTAGATATAAATGACCTTGAATCCTCATGGCTAGTTGAAATGACCAATTGATTTGGCCTACCAGCCTATTGAAAGGTTTATAGTCCTTAATTAATTTAATGGTAACTAAAACAGTAGCATTCACAACTTCATAAATAGTAGCATTTCTCATGACATGAATAGGGACTAAATTGTTATTCACATTTATAACAGAAATTTGTCTTGAAAAGGCTGTAGGTATTAAAGCAAATTGGGTTTGGCATCTATAGGCTATTGTCCTCTTCCCTTTGGGTTTGAATGTTTCAATTTCAATTTTAAGGTAGCAATATATTGTGAACTGAAGCTTTCCATATTGGGTTCTTTTAGCAGCTATGACTTTCTTCCTTTTGACAACATTTGATGTAGTGGACCCAGTAGCACTTAGTGCACCATCAACAACTTCACTTTGTGCACCACCAATAACTTCACTTGGTGCACCACTAGCAGCTTTAGTTGCTCTACTAGCAAAAGATTTTCTTTTTCGACTATGACTTTTTTGAGTGCTTGTTTGACCTTAAACATGCAAATTAGAAAAAGTAAGCAACCAACAATATAAATAATAACTAAATCTAGCAACAAGATACATAATAGATAACACTTACTTGCAACATTGGACAATTTGACCTATTTGTCCTTCCTGATAACAAACAACGCATCTCATTATCCTTATGACCCTCGACATTCTTGTTTTCTTCAACCCTTCAGTTGGTTCTTTTCTCCTCTCTTTTTTAGGTCGTCCAATTGATCTCTTGACATATGGAGATAAAATGACCTTCACATTCTGCTCAGGCTAGAATATTTGCCCTCTAATAGAATAGAGAGGCTGTTTGTAAGCCTTGAGGTATTCAATCTTTTTAAAAGAGTTTGTCAAATATTTTGTAGGGTCCTCCCCTTCATAATAGATACCACTAGTGTCATGCTGGCATGAAACTCCATTGATGTCCCACGCCCAGTAGTTACATGTCGCATGATGCAAAGACATCGTGTAGCTCTCCCTCATTTGCTTTTCAACATTTTCCTCCAAGACTTCATACAGATGGGCCTCATTCCAATCCACCTCCCATTTGCCTGCTAGCCCTCTATTCTTTTCTAACTTGGTGAGTTTACAAAGGCTATACTCTGTTTTCAACTTCATCCTGTATTCTTTATTTTGAACTAGTCTCCTCATCACATACAACCTGATCTCCTCTAGCATGATGATGGTTGATTTGCACCTTGCCTCTATTATGACTCTATTAAATGTCTCACATATATTGTTGTCAATGACATTGCACTTAGAGAAATTGAAGAATAATACATAACACCAGTGCACAACATCCTAGTTCTCAATCAATTAGTTGTATGTAGCCTCATTCAGGTAGTTAAAAAGTTCCATTTGCCTTTTGAACTTTGGCCGATTCGTAGATCTAGCACAACACCAAAATTAGAACTTTAAATCTTCATCTCGAAACTTTCTGTGAGACCTTGTCGAATTTGTTAAAAGTCGGTATTGTACCTAATGGTACAATTAAGTTAAATCGAACCTTGAACTAGCTTAAATAAATATTCTAAGAGGAATTTGAAAATTTTGAAACCCACAGAATGGCTTAGAATAGTGATTCGGAGTTCAAGGTCCAATTTGGAGTCAATTGAGAAAATTGACCGTTAGGGATAAAACGGTCATTTTGCCATTTGATGAATAAATTGAGATTTTTAGCCAAGATTTGATCACATTGGACAAAAAAAATAATTATATGAAATATAATTAAAATTATTGGAGTACAAAATGAACTTATCAGTGAAAAATTGTGATTTCAGGTATTTTTGGAGTACAATGGTAAAATGGTAATTTTACCACTAGAGGACTAAACGGGAGTTTTTTTGAAAATATTTTTGCCCCATTTGATTAATATTGATCAATATTAGTGTTATTTGAGGTTGAAAAGTAGAAATAATGTGATTCCAGTACATTTCGGAATATAGGGGTAAAATCGTAATTTTGTCATCTCGGGGGCAAAACAGTAATTTTCCACCACCAGAATATTTTTTCAGCCATGGTCATCTTTTGATCATATCTTGACTTAGAATAATCATATGGTAGAAAAGAATTGGAAGAAAAAATCAAAAAAGTAAAAAAATGGGCCAATGGCATTATGTCATGTGGCAAACTAGTTTATTTTATTGTTAAAGCTTAAAAATCAGCCATTTCAACCTATTTTCTCTCTCTAAATTCGGCACACACCAGATTTAAGAGAAAGGAAAGGAAAACAAAGGGAAAAACAAGAAAACCTAGTCAAAAATTCAAGAAAAAGTGTGATTTTTAAGGAAAAATGAAATGAAAAAGGTAATAATTCTTCACTTTTGCTTATGATCTATAATATCTATGCTTTTGTTCTTGATTTCCATGGTTGAATATTGAGATATCATGATGAGTTCAATTCTGAAAAATAGGTATGGATGAGGAATGATTGTTGGATTGGCTTGATTCTAGACTATGTTAGTGTTTAGAGATATGTTAGTATGTTAGTAAGCAAAACCGTAAGAAAAAAATTGATTCTCTTGGTTGATCTTCATTGGCCGAACTTAGGGTGTTGAGAATCAATGAGGAATTGTTTCATTTCAAATGAAATGATTTCATTTGAAATGAAATAAATTAGAAAATGACAAATTAAAGTGAAAAAGTTTAGCAAGAAAAATTATAGTGCTAATGCACTGTAATGGCTAAATTTTTTCATGAAAAAATGGAAAAGTTTTAATACTGAAATTGGCACTATTTAAATGGTATGTGGTGAATTAAGGTATTAGAAAAAGAATGGTGCAATTTGGAATCAAATCGGACGTATTGGCCAATTTATCGGGTGAGCGGTCGAATTTAATCGATACCGCGTTAAAGTGATAATCGGACGCATTTTTCATTTGCCTATCATGCGTTAGCAATTTAAATTTAGTTTATATTAGCTTAGGGGCAATATAGTAAATTTTCTAATTTTATTCTGTATCAAGGTGGTGAGACGTTCGAAAAAGCTAAAGGAATCGTGCTTGAGGACTATTAATCCGAGTGCACCCGGAATCTGAATTTTCGACACTGTGAGTGAATTTGCATTTCAAATTATTTTGAAAAATGTACATGTATCGAAATAGATAATTTGAATGATTTTATCCAAATTTTTAAAAATACGTGCTTGGAAACAAGCCTTTGATAAAAATGTTTTGATGTGTGAATTATGATATGCATAAAGGCATGAATTCATGTGCTTTATAATATGCTGCTATATATATGTGTTGATGTGTGATATGTATTGACCAATAATATTGTGTGATAATTATAACCGTACATGTGCACGATGTGGAAAGCACATGTCGGTGATGATGGGTGCAGAGATATGGAGAGTGATATTGTTTGTGCACGATGTGGGGGGATGCACACGATAACTCCAGCTATGTGCGCGATGTGGGGGTTGCACATGAGCTGGTGAGATTGAGTGATATTGTTTGTGCATGATGTGGGGGGATGCACATGATAACTCCAACTATGTGTGCGATGTGGGGGTTGCACATGAGCTGGTGAGATAGTGGGATATTGCATTCATCTGTGTGCATATGTATGAAATTGAATACTCCTTCGTTGTAAATTAATTTGAGTTGAGGGAAGGGGTTTGATAATAAATTGGATCAAAAATGTTTTGTTCCAAATGTGTGCATCATGGTTTAAAATTCTTCTTAGATATTATTGCTTGTTTCCACCTAATGTTCACTCACTGAGTATTGTACTCACCGTTTTCAAAAATTCATGTTTTCAAATCAGGAGATTGTAGAATCCTAGATCGCGGGATCACTGTAGTTCGTCTCCTGGTAGGTGTCCGGCATTCAATAGTTACATCTTTTTATTGTAAATGTCTACGCTGGAAGTCGTGGGTCTTTTATATTATGAATACACTCAAACAATGTAAATATGTGTGTGCAATGTAAATTGCTAAATACATAACTGGTATAGTGCATATATATTATTATCTATAATGCCATTGGAATTTGGCTTTGTGTGCACTGGGTGCATTGCGTGTGGATGCCTCACACGATCATACGTGGAGTAAAGTAAATGAAAATAGGTTTGTTTGGACTTAGTGAGCTATGCTCATTGGGTCCTTGCGTCGGTCATAGCCCGGGAATTGGGTCGTGACACTTCCTCCCCCACCATGTGTTTCAATATTTTAGAGGTTCTATTTTTCACTCTCGATCTAGCCTTTAGCGTGGGTTTCTTTATCAGTTCATCGTTGTTTCCCGATTTCAGGTGGTCGAAATTTCAAAGGTTAACGCCTTCGACGAGGATAGCGATTGGTTTACGGTTAAGACACTATTTAGGCTTATTGATCAAGGCTTAGGGCAAATGGAATTGCAAAAGCCAGATAATACCCCCCATGTCATTTGACTAAATGTGCCACATGGCATTTTCATTAATAATCATAATATTTTTCTTGTTTCAATTTGGTCCCTTTATATTGAACTTTTATTCAATTTAGTCCATATACCTTACTTGTTTCTTCAATTTCATCTTTCTAATTTTAATTTTCGTTGAGAATTTTTTCCTTGATCTGCATGTCAGTGCCATGTGGCGTTGCATCTTGTTAGTCGGTTTGGGTGACGTGGCACTACCACTTCACCTCTAACTTGATGATGTGGCACTGCCACGCTAGTGTGTTGACCCACATAAGCTGCCACATCATCATATTTTATCACGTTAGAGCTCACACTATCACTTTTAATCGTTAAATTGGATGTGAATGAACTAAATTAAAATAATTCTCAAAATTAAAAAATTAAATTAATACAATTTTAAATAAAAAAACTAAATTAAAAAAAAATCCTAATACATAAACTTCCCCACAGTATTTTGACCTTTGCAAGTTCGGCAAGGAATTTGTAAGGGTTCATACGTAGGCTAGATGACGCAGTCACATGTCACGTACGTTTGCAATGTGATTCATTTTTCATTAAATTCGAGTGATGCCTATCTCTTTATTTAGACACCTGCTATGCATTTGGAAAGACATGCACTCTTTGATCGTTTCTCCTTTTCTCTCTCTTGATCAGTCTCGCACCATGGTGTCAAGCTCCAGGAGCCTCCAGGCCACCATAAGTGCAGCAGGGTTGACGAGAAAGAGGGCTGCGGCCTTGTCAGAAAATGAGTTGATCGCTTTCATTCAATCTGTCATTTCTGACGAACAGCAAACGGAACCATTTTACGTGCTTGATTTGGGTGTTGTTGCGGATCTCTTTGACACGTGGATTCGTAATCTTCCCATGGTGCAACCATTCTACGCTGTCAAGTGCAACCCTAACCCGGCTCTACTCCTAGAAATGGCCGCACTCGGCTCCAACTTCGATTGTGCAAGCCGTGCTGAGATAGAAGCCATTCTGGCTTTAGGGGTTTCACCTGATCGAATTGTCTTTGCAAACCCATGCAAAGCAGAGTCTCACATCAAGTATGCTGCTAGCGTTGGCGTTAACCTAACCACTTTTGATTCAAAAGATGAACTAGAAAAGATTCGAAAGTGGCACCCGGAGTGTGCCTTATTGATCCGAATCAAACCCCCCGAAACCGATGGAGCAAGATTTCAATTAGGCGCTAAATTCGGTGCACTTCCTGAGGAGGTTGTTCCTCTTCTCCAGGCTGCTCAAGCTGCAAAGTTCAATGTTCCGGGCGTCTCCTTCCACATTGGTAGCGGAGCCACCCACTTCCGTGCATTTGAAGAAGCCATAGCAGCAGCAAAAACAGTTTTTGAAAAAGCTGCTCAACTTGGCATTCCGAATATGCATATACTAAATATCGGAGGGGGCTTCACAGCCGGCCCACGGTTCTCCGAAGCAGCACCCGTCGTGAAAACCGCTCTCCAAAAGTATTTTTTCAATGAGCCTGGCTTAAAAGTTATGGCGGAACCTGGTTTATTCTTTGCCCAGTCGTCTTTCACGCTAGTAGCCAGCATTATCGGGAAGCGAGTTAGGCATGAGGATAAACGATGGGATCTACGGGTCTTTGAACTTTTTGCTGTACGATCATGACGATGTGATCTTAACTCCTCTTGCATGCACATCCACCCATGGCAACCCAACTTGCAAAGGGTTAAAGACATATGATTCCACCGTTTTCGGACCCACATGTGATGCCATGGACACAGTTTTGAAAGGTCACCCTCTGCCGGAACTGCAGGTGAATGACTGGCTGGTGTTTCACAAAATGGGCGCTTATACCGCGTCTTGTGGAACCAAGTTCAATGGGTTCGACACATCTGCCATTTCCACTTACATTGCCTACGCTGATCAAAGTTGATTAAACCAAAAAACAAGTACTTGGCTTTGCTTTTTGTTGTCTGTCTGATCTTGAACTGAGTGATCAGTTTATGTTTGTTGTTGTATCAATAAAGACGAGGATGATGCCCCCTATCTCTTACTCCGTGGATAAGGACTTCAGTCGAGAAATGAGGCAGAGACCTCTGTCAATAAAACTTTTCCATTAGACACAGTGTTTTCATCTTTGATAATCTATAAATTTTCTATATCCGATTAACAGTCCATTTCCATATTTTTGTACTTACTAGTATTTATTACGTAAGAGTGGACCTGCGTAAGGATGTCAACGGATCGGATACCCTATAATTTTGAGGTACTCGAATCCTAACCTTATAAAAAATCAATTACCCTAACCCTATTAATTACCCGTTTAATTTTAAAATTACTACCCTAACCCTAACCCTAATACATTCCCATTACCCTATAATTATCCTAACCTGTTTAAATACCCGATTAAATAAAAAAATTATTAAAATTTTCTTCATGGGAACTCAATTACCCAATTAACTTTTCTAATATCATAACTTACCTTTAGATTTATATGTTATATGTTTATATAAATAAACATATATATACTGTAATTAATAATTTTATGAGTTATAATTTTTACAATGTTAAAACAAAATAAAAAATAAAATATTTATATTTAAAATATATAACATATACACACACGCATTCATAAAAGTATTAATGTCATCATATTAATAATTAGAGTAATCAACCTTAAACATAAATAACAATATAATAATTTTTAATTTAAATATATTAATTTCATCACATTAATAATTAAAGTAATCATACTTTTTATATATTTGTTAGTTTTTAACAAAAAAATTTACTTGTAAAGTTAGTAAAAATTATAAATTTTTAATTTAATTATTAAAATAATAATAAAATATTTATAAATAGTAATCGGGTTCGGGTAACGGGTACCCAAGGGATGGTACCCTAACCCTACCCTATTAAAATTCGGATAATGAAATCACTACCCTAACCCTACCCGAACCCGTTTATGAGTACCCTAACCTTGTATAAACGGATCGGATTCCCACGGGTACCCTATAATAGAGTACCCATTGACATCCCTAGACCTGCGGCATCGGACCCAAACCCTTGTGCTGTTCCTTTTGTTTTACGTCTTTAATCACAGTCTGACGTTACAATCTCTGTTCTTTTCGTTCGTTGTTCCATTTATGCACTTAAATGCTAGAATCTCTCTTTCCAAATATTAATTTCACAATTTGTATTCACATAGTGATATATATATTCTAGCATCACATTCTAGCTTGAGCAACAATTGCATGTACAGACTATACATAAAGCCAAAGGATTTGCTAAGGTGGTTCAAGAATAGCTGCAACAGCCACTCAATCAACAAGGATCATTGTATTTCCATGCGTGGTATAATTTTCGTCAAAAGAGTGAACGTGAAAAGTATTTTTCAAGCCAAATCAAAACTATAATCATATCGTATCATATCATATTAATCATATAATTATGGGTATCATATCACATCATCTTATATAATAATTGATCATATCATATCGCATCATTTTGTATCATATTATATTATAATAATTGATTATATCATATCGTATCGTATCATATTGATCATATAATAATTGGTATCATATCACACCATATCATATCATGCAATAATTGACTACTTGAGGTTAATATTCAATAATTGGTTACTTGAGAGTAAGCATTCAATCGGTTAGGTCTTAACATTTTCAAAATTTAATTACTTGAATTTTTATAAAATATAAAAAATTAACTGAATTATATCTTAATCAAATTAATTAAAATTGATTTCTATCCGATCAATTAGATCAATTTTATTATTTTGTCAATATTTTATATAAAAAAAATATGTAATATATTTTAAAATATATATTATTAATGATCACCATTTCAATTAGCTTGATTGTGAACTTTCAACACCAAAAATCAATCAATATAATAAAATTATAATCAAAATCAAATATACTAAATCGAATTAATCGAATTCAAATGATGGTTTCAAAAAACAGAAATGCCCCTAGAGCAAGGCCGGGGCCGCTAGTCTTCTTTCGGGTTGATTCGAATGTGGTTGTGTTTCAGTTCCACCGGTCCACTTAAACTCAAATATAATGGGCCTAAAGCTCTGGGTAATGGGCCTAATGGGCTGCTCTTGAGATTATATAAAATAAAATGATTTAAGGCGGCAAGCGAATGAAGAGGAAACTGGCCCTAAAATTGTGTTGGAGATCCAACAGAGTCGTGGAAAAGCCATCGAAACGCCAGAGCAGTCCGTCTCATAGCGTTGCCTATGGAGACTCTCGGCTCTCCTGCTGCTGCCATGGTCTCCTCATCTCCTTCTTCTCTCTCTATCTTCTCTCCTAAGCGAAAAGATTCTCCAGCAAGAATCATCCGCTTTCCCACCTCCTCCAAAAGTATTGATTTTAACTCTCCGATCTCTCTTCTTCGTTGTTTCCCTTTCCTGGTCTGTGATTACCGTTTTGGTTTGACGCAACATTTTTGTTTTTTGTTTTTAATTATCAGAGGATGGTAACGATTCCGATCTCCAATCAGAGGCTAATAACAGAAGCATCGTCCCTCTCTTCGGCAATCAAACCTTCTCCAAGGTAAAAAAGAAATGAAGAAAGTCGTTATCTTTGTCTTTTGATTTTCAGTTTTAGGACGAAATAGTGAATTGGGTTTTGTTATGTGGGTGTTTTGGGGAATTCAATTTAGGATGAAGCGATGGGGTTGGTTCTGAGCGCGGCGTCTGTAAGAGGGTGGACTACAGGATCGGGCATGGAGGGTCCATCTGTACCCGCCAGAACCGACGACCAATCCAATACGGAGAAAGTCTCCACCTTCCCGTGATCTCTCTTCACCAAGTCGCCACGTAGACGGATGCGCGTGGCCTTCACTTGCAATGTTTACGGTCAACGAACCACTCGTGCCATCAACCCCCACGCATACACCGATGGCACCGTCTTCGTTCAGGTAATTAGTTTAAACGGAGAGAAATGTACTTGAAGGTCAAAGTTTGACCCTTTGTTTTGTTTTGTTCTTTTTTTGTGGATTACTATGTGAATGATTTGGTTTATGCAGTGTTGTGGATGCAATGTTTTTCACAAGCTGGTGGATAATTTGAATCTGTTTCACGAGATGAAATGCTATGTGAGTCCTAGCTTCAACTACAAAGGGGATCGCCAATGGGATTTCGGATTCAAGTTATTTGGGGAAGAAGAAGATGATGATAGCGGCAATGTATTTCCTATATGATGTGAAGTGATGGGTTAATGGCTCATACAGTGTACATTTCTTTGCTTATACTGGGAAACTGATTTCAATCGTGTTTGTATATAGCTTCATGTGTCTTATTGTAATTAATAAGTTATAAAGTTCTTTTCAGCTAAACATGGAATTTCCCCCATTGATTGCTGGCTATTTATAATGAAAAACATAGAAACAATGCTTAGTCAGTATAA
The DNA here is from genome assembly GCA_036013995.1 of Theobroma grandiflorum. Lineage (NCBI taxonomy): Eukaryota > Viridiplantae > Streptophyta > Magnoliopsida > Malvales > Malvaceae > Theobroma > Theobroma grandiflorum. The sequence continues at coordinate 24,656,130 of CP142126.1, forward strand.
TAATAGTATGATTGAACATTCTGCTTAGTGTTGTTTTGTTGATGATGAGATATTAGTCGATGCACTTTAAGCCTCATATCTGAAGGATGACAACATGTTCTATGCTTTTCTTGGCTTTTTGTATATGTAGAAGTCTTATGTTTTTGTACTTTGATATCATTAAGAGGCAGTGTTTTCAACTCTGTATGGGATGTTGTTATGGCCCCTTCTGACCTTAAGGCACAGATTATCCAGAGATAGAGTTAGCTTATTTTAAATTTGAGAATGGTTTTTAGCTAAACCTTTTGTTTTAGTAAGGAAACTCTTCAAAAGTTTGTACTTGTGAACTGCAAATGTCTATATTAAAATGTTGCAACTGAACATCAGGGCTGGCTAAAATAGTAACAATGATGAGGTGATATTGCTGCTAGAGAAACTAGTGGTGACATTTGACTGAATTAGGTACTAGATATTATGCCCTTTTTCCCTTTAAATCTGTTAGAAGGTTAGGGCATTGGACGCGTGTTGCTTTGTTTGTAAATCAATCATAATGTATCGTGCAGATGGTATCTCAGAATGTTGCATTCCTGAGGTATTTCTGTTTTCTCTTCAAAAGCAGTGGTGTCAGATTGGCGTCAACTTCTGCTTAAGCTGTAGTTCGAAATGCGGCTTTGAGATGGGTGGGGATGGCCTCGCTTTCCAATTCTAAAGTTTCCTCTTAAGACTAACTCATGGCCCCTTGTTTGTGTCACCGTGCTAATGGCATTGTTAAATCCCATCATCTTCGGATTTAGCTGGCTTAACTTATGTAGATTTACTAGCTGTTTCTCTGGTCATAAGACCATATAGAACGATTAAGCACGTTCTACCTGGTTTGCTTGGAGTAGCTTTTGTGGGCCAAGGTTTCTGTTCAAACAAGAATCTTCAATTTTTTAAGTTAGATTGGGGATGCTAAGGCCTGTAACAGAAATTGTTAAGGAGAGGAGAGATTGCCACCTCTCTCTGAGAGATCGGGTACATTTCAACACACACCATAGCCAGCTCTGGCGTGCAGGGCTGTATGTCGAGAGGTATCTATAAAATGAAGTGGTTTTCCGATCATTCAGTCAGAGGGAAGTAAGGTGGAACCTGGAAAGAATTCCCTCAAATTGTGTAAAAGAAACTTGTTCGCATGTTGGGCTCGGGGTTTTATTCAGACCCAAAATTGATTTCAACCATTTGATAGCTTTAACAGATTCAATCGTTTTGCTGCAATGGACTATCTACGCAGAATCATTAGAGTTTCGATGTTTATCTTCTAATTGTATCTGTAACCTTGTGGTTCCTGTACTCTCAACTGGTCGTTCTCTCCCAATTCACAAAAATCTTGTTGTTGTAATGGGCCAGTGCAATGTGCACCACATTTCCGGGCAGCCCCTGGGAGTTGCAAAACATATCGGCCTGCTGATGGCCATCCGCACCACTTGATTTTTACTTGTAAGGTTGTATGGTAAGATTAGCTTGATTTTATCCTTCTTATCTAACATTTTATAGTTATAACGCGATGCTAAGAAACATTTGTTTGTTTGTAATGATTGTTTTCCTCCATTATTCGATTTAGATTGAGGTTAGAGACACCCTCCACGTTAAAAATTTCCTTACAATGTTTGTTTCAAGAGAAGTAGATCCAAAAGTGAAATTAATTACTACTGGTATAACAATTTGATGAATATGTATTCATTTCTGAGACTGAAGATAAAGGTGAAGAAAATAAAAGAAGCAGCAAAGCAAAAGAATCCTCTTCTATTAATTTGGCATACTTGGCTTTGCTTTCCTAATCTCACTCTATTCTCCACCTCACATCAGACTTCAGAGGGCTCATGCCCACGTTATGGGATGGTATCCGACCTAGCCAATCAGAGCAATCCTGAGCAGATAACGTATTTCTCCACCCATTCACCCTGTCATCCTTAGAATCACATATCCTTCTTCCAATTCAAACCACACAAAATCAAACTTCATCTTATTAAAAGCCAACCTCTCTCTCTTCCTCTTTTGATTTCCTCTCACTCTGAGTCTCGAGCACATATCTATCAAGTGAAAAACAGAAGCTTTTGTACAATGGCCGCCGTCACCTCCGCAGCTGTTGCTATCCCATCTTTCACTGTCCTCAAGGCCGGTGCCACCCCAGCTAAAGCTAGTGCCACTGCCAAGGTTGCAGCCTTTGTCTTCTCCCGCATGGGATGTTACACTATTAAAACTTAAAAATCAGCCATTTCAACTTATTTTCTCTCTCTAAATTCGACACACACCAGATTTAAGGGAAAGGAAAGGAGAATAAAAGGAAAAACAAGAAAACCTAGCCAAAAATTCAAGAAAAAGTGTAATTTTCAAGGAAAAATGAAGTGAAAAAGGTAATAATTCTTCACTTTTGCTTATGATCTACAATATTCATGTTTTTGTTCTTGATTTCTATGGTTGAATATTGAGATATCATGATGAGCTCAATTCTGAAAAATGGGTATGGATAAGAAATGATTGTTGGATTGGCTTAATTCTAGACTATGTTAGTGTTTAGAGATAGGTTAGTATGTTAGTAAGCAAAACCGTAAGAAAAAAATTGATTCTCTTGGTTGATCTTCATTGGCCGAACTTAAGGTGTTGAGAATCAATGAGGAATTGTTTCATTTCAAATGAAATGATTTCATTTGAAATGAAATAAATTAGAAAATGACAAATTAAAGTGAAAAAGTTTAGTAAGAAAAATTACAGTGCTAATGCACTATAATGGCTGAATTTTTTCATGAAAAAATGGAAAAGTTTTAATACTGAAATTGACACTATTTAAATGGTATGTGGTGAATTAAGGTATTAAAAAAATAATTGTGCAATTTGGAATCAAATCGAACGTATTGACCAATTTATCTGGTGAGCGGTCGAATTTAATCGATATCGTGTTAAAGTGATAATCGGACGTATTTTTCATTTGCCTATCATGCGTTAGCAATTTAAATTTAGTTTATATTAGCTTAGGGGCAATATAGTAAATTTTTTAATTTTATTCTGTGTCAAGGTGGTGAGACGTCCAAAAAAGCTAAAGGAATCGTGCTTGAGGACTATTAATCCGAGTGCACCCGGAATCTGAATTTTCGACACTGTGAGTGAATTTGCATTTTAAATTATTTTGGGAAATGTACGTGTATCGAAATGGATAATTTGAATGATTTTATCCGAATTTCTAAAAATACGTGCTTGGAAACAAGCCTTTGATAAAAATGTTTTGATGTGTGAATTGTGATATGCATAAAGGCATGAATTCATGTGCTTTATAATATGCTGCTATATATATGTGTTGATGTGTGATATGTATTGACCAATAATATTGTGTGATAATTATAACTGTATATGTGCACGATGTGGAGAGCACATGTCGGTGATGATCGGTGCAGAGATATGGAGAGTGATATTGTTTGTGCATGATGTGGGGGGATGCACACGATAACTCCAGTTATGTGCGTGATGTGGGGGTTGCACATGAGCTGGTGAGATTGAGTGATATTGTTTGTGCACGATGTGGGGGGATGCACATGATAACTCCAGTTATGTGTGCGATGTGGGGGTTGCACATGAGCTGGTGAGATAGTGGGATATTGTATTCATCTGTGTGCATATGTATGAAATTGAATACTCTTTCATTGTAAATTAATTTGAGTTGAGGGAAGGGGTTTGATAATAAATTGGATCAAAAATGTTTTGTTCCAAATGTGTGCATCATGGTTTAAAATCCTTCTTGGATATTATTGCTTGTTTCCACCTAATGTTCACTCACTGAGTATTGTACTCACCGTTTTCAAAAATTCATGTTTTCAGATCAGCAGATTGTAGAATCCTAGATCGCGGGATCACTGTAGTTCGTCTCCTGGTAGGTGTCCGGCATTCAATAGTTACATCTTTTTATTGTAAATGTTTCCGGTGGAAGTCGTGGGTCTTTTGTATTATGAATACACTCAAACAATGTAAATATGTGTGTGCAATGTAAATTGCTAAATACATGACTGATATAGTGCATATATATTATTATCTATAATGCCATTGAAATTTGGCTTTGTGTGCACTGGGTGCATTGCTTGTGGATGCCTCACACGATCATACGTGGAGTAAAGTAAATGAAAATAGACTTGTTTGGACTTAGTGAGCTATACTCATTGGGTCATTGCGCCGGTCATAGCCCGGGAATTGGGTCGTGACACTTCCTCCCCCACCATGTGTTTCAATATTTTAGAGGTTCTATTTTTCACTCTCGATCTAGCCTTTAGTGTGGGTTTCTTTATTAGTTCATCGTTGTTTCTCGATTTTAGGTGGTCGAAATTTCAGAGGTTAACGCCTTCGACGAGGATAGCGATTGGTTTAAGGTTAAGACACTATTTAGGCTTATTGATCAAGGCTTAGGGCAAATGGAATTGCAAAAGCCAGATAATACCCCCCATGTCATTTGACTAAATGTGCCACATGGCATTTTCATTAATAACCATAATATTTTTCTTGTTTCAATTTGGTCCCTTTATATTGAACTTTTATTCAATTTAGTCCATATACCTTACTTGTTTCTTCAATTTCATCTTTCCAATTTTAATTTTCGTTGAGAATTTTTTCCCTGATCTGCATGTCAGTGCCATGTGGCGTTGCATCTTGTTAGTCGGTTTGGGTGACGTGGCACTACCACTTCACCTCTAACTTCATGATGTGGCACTGCCACGCTAGTGTGTTGACCCACATAAGCTGCCACATCATCATATTTTATCATGTTAGAGCTCACACCATCACTTTTAATGGTTAACTTGGATGTGAATGAACTAAATTAAAACAATTCTCAAAATTAAAAAATTAAATTAATACAATTTTAAATAAAAAAACTAAATTAAAAAAAAACTCCTAATACATAAACTTCCCCACAGTATTTTGACCTTTGCAAGTTCGGCAAGGAATTTGCAAGGGTTCATACGTAGGCTAGATGACGCAGTCACATGTCACGTACGTTTGCAATGTGATTCATTTTTCATTAAATTCGAGCGATGCCTATCTCTTTATTTAGACACCTGCTAAGCATTTGGAAAGACATGCACTCTTTGATCGTTTCTCCTTTTCTCTCTCTTGATCAGTCTCGCACCATGGTGTCAAGCTCCAGGAGCCTCCAGGCCACCATAAGTGCAGCAGGGTTGACGAGAAAGAGGGCTGCGGCCTTGTCAGAAAATGAGTTGATCGCTTTCATTCAATCTGTCATTTCTGACGAACAGCAAACGGAACCATTTTACGTGCTTGATTTGGGTGTTGTTGCGGATCTCTTTGACACGTGGATTCGTAATCTTCCCATGGTGCAACCATTCTACGCTGTCAAGTGCAACCCTAACCCGGCTCTACTCCTAGAAATGGCCGCACTCGGCTCCAACTTCGATTGTGCAAGCCGTGCTGAGATAGAAGCCATTCTGGCTTTAGGGGTTTCACCTGATCGAATTGTCTTTGCAAACCCATGCAAAGCAGAGTCTCACATCAAGTATGCTGCTAGCGTTGGCGTTAACCTAACTACTTTTGATTCAAACGATGAACTTGAAAAGATTCGAAAGTGGCACCCGGAGTGTGCCTTATTGATCCGAATCAAACCCCCCGAAACCGGTGGCGCAAGATTTCAATTAGGTGCTAAATTTGGTGCACTTCCTGAGGAGGTTGTTCCTCTTCTCCAGGCTGCTCAAGCTGCAAAGTTCACTGTTCCGGGCGTCTCCTTCCACATTGGTAGCGGAGCCACCCATTTCCGTGCATTTGAAGAAGCCATAGCAGCAGCAAAAACAGTTTTTGAAAAAGCTGCTCAACTTGGCATTCCGAATATGCATATACTAAATATCGGAGGGGGCTTCACAGCCGGCCCACGGTTCACCGAAGCAGCACCCGTCGTGAAAACCGCTCTCCAAAAGTATTTTTTCAATGAGCCTGGCTTAAAAGTTATGGCGGAACCTGGTTTATTCTTTGCCCAGTCGTCTTTCACGCTAGTAGCCAGCATTATCGGGAAGCGAGTTAGGCATGAGCTTAGAGAGTACTGGATAAACGATGGGATCTACGGGTCCTTGAACTTTTTGCTGTACGATCATGACGATGTGATCTTAACTCCTCTTGCATGCACATCCACCCATGGCAACCCAACTTGCAAAGGGTTAAAGACATATGATTCCACCGTTTTCGGACCCACATGTGATGCCATGGACACAGTTTTGAAAGGTCACCCTCTGCCGGAACTGCAGGTGAATGACTGGCTGGTGTTTCACAAAATGGGCGCTTATACCTCGTCTTGTGGAACCAAGTTCAATGGGTTCGACACATCTGCCATTTCCACTTACATTGCCTACGCCGATCAAAGCTGATTAAACCAAAACACAAGTACTTGGCTTTGCTTTTTGTTGTCTGTCTGATCTTGAACTGAGTGATCAGTTTATATTTGTTGTTATATCAATAAAGACGAGGATGATGCCCCCTATCTCTTACTCCGTAGATATGGACTTCAGTCGAGAAATGAGGCAGAGACCTCTGTCAACAAAACTTTTCCATTAGACACAGTGTTTTCATATTTGATAATCTATAAATTTTCTATATCCGATTAACAGTCCATTTCCATATTTTTGTACTTACTAGTATTCATTACGTAAGAGTGGACCTGCGGCATCGGACCCAAACCCCTGTGCTGTTCCCTTTGTTTTACGTCTTTAATCACAGTCTGACGTGATAAATGCAAACCGTACAATCTCTGTTCTTTTCGTTCGTTGTTCCATTTATGCACTTAAATGCTAGAATCTCTCTTTCCAAATATTAATTTCACAATTCGTATTCACATAGTGATATATATATATATTCTAGCATCACATTCCAGCTTGAGCAACAATTGCATGTACGGACTATACATAAAGCCAAAGGATTTGCTAAGGTGGTTCAAAAATAGCTGCAACAGCCACTCAATCAACAAGGATCATTGTATTTGTATTTCCCTGCGTGGTATAATGTTCGTCAAAACAGTGAACGTGAGAAGTATTTTTCAAGCCAAATCAAAACTATAATCATATCGTATCATATTGTATCATATCATATTAATCATATAATAATTGATATCATATCACATCATCTTATATAATAATCGATCATATCATATCGCATCATTTTGTATCATATTATATTATAATAATTGTATCGTATCATATTAATCATATAATAATTGGTATCATATCACATCATATCATATCATGCAATAATTGACTACTTGAGGGTAGTATTCAATAATTGGTTACTTGAGAGTAAGCATTCAATTGGTTAGGTATTAACATTTTTAAAATTTAATTACTTGAATTTTCATCAAATATAAAAAATTAACTGAATTATATCTTAATCAAATTAATTAAAATTGATTTCTATCCGATTGATTAGATCAATTTTATTATTTTGTCAATATTTTATATAAATAAAATATGTAATATATTTTAAAAATATATATTATTAATGATCACCATTTCAATTAGCTTGATTGTGAACTTTCAACACCAAAAATCAATCAATATAATAAAATTATAATCAAAATCAAATATACTAAATCGAATTAATCGAATTCAAATGATGGTTTCAAAAAACAGAAATGTCCCCAGAGCAAGGCCGGGGCCGCTAGTCTTCTTTCGGGTTGATTCGAATGTGGTTGTGTTTCAGTTCCACCGGTCCACTTAAACTCAAATATAATGGGCCTAAAGCTCTGGGAAATGGGCCTAATGGGCTGCTCTTGAGATTCTATAAAATGAAATGATTTAAGGCGGCCAGCGAACGAAAAGGAAACTGGCCCTAAAATTGTGTTGGAGATCCAACAGAGTCGTGGACAAGCCATCGAAACGCCAGAGCAGTCTGTCTCATCGCGTTGCCCATGGAGACTCTCGGCTCTCCTGCTGCTGCCATGGTCTCCTCATCTCCTTCTTCTCTCTCTATCTTCTCTCCTAAGCGAAAAGATTCTCCAGCAAGAATCATCCGCTTTCCCACCTCCTCCAAAAGTATTGATTTTTACTCTCCGATCTCTCTTCTTCGTCGTTTCCCTTTCCTGGTCTGTGATTACCGTTTTGGTTTGACGCAACATTTTTGTTTTTTGTTTTTAATTATCAGAGGATGGTAACGATTCCGATCTCCAATCGGATGCTAACAACAGAAGCATCGTCCCTCTCTTCGGCAATCAAACCTTCTCCAAGGTAAAAAAGAAATGAAGAAAGTCGTTATCTTTGTCTTTTGATTTTCAGTTTTAGGACGAAATAGTGAATTGGGTTTTGTTATGTGGGTGTTTTGGGGAATTCAATTTAGGATGAAGCGATGGGGTTGGTTCTGAGTGCGGCGTCTGTAAGAGGGTGGACTACAGGATCGGGCATGGAGGGTCCATCTGTACCCGCCAGAACCGACGACCAATCCAATACGGAGAAAGTCTCCACCTTCCCGTGGTCTCTCTTCACCAAGTCGCCACGTAGACGGATGCGCGTGGCCTTCACTTGCAATGTTTGCGGTCAACGAACCACTCGTGCCATCAACCCCCACGCATACACCGATGGCACCGTCTTCGTTCAGGTAATTAGTTTAAACGGAGAGAAATGTACTTGAAGGTCAAAGTTTGACCCTTTGTTTTGTTTTGTTCTTTTTTTGTGGATTACTATGTGAATGATTTGGTTTATGCAGTGTTGTGGATGCAATGTTTTTCACAAGCTGGTGGATAATTTGAATCTGTTTCACGAGATGAAATGCTATGTGAGTCCTAGCTTCAACTACAAAGGGGATCGCCAATGGGATGTCGGATTCAAGTTATTTGGGGAAGAAGAAGATGATGATAGCGGCAATGTGTTTCCTATATGATGTGAAGTGATGGGTTAATGGCTCATACAGTGTACATTTCTTTGCTCATACTGGGAAACTGATTTCAATAGTGTTTGTATATAGCTTCACGTGTCTTATTGTAATTAATAAGTCATAAAGTTCTTTTCAGCTAAACATGGAATTTCCCCCATTGATTGCTGGCTATTTATAATGAAAAACATAGAAACAATGCTTAGTCAGTATAATAATAGTTTGATTGAACATTCTGCTTAGTGATGTTTTGTTGATGATGAGATATTAATCGATGCACTTTAAGCCTCATATCTGAAGGATGACAACATGTTCTATGCTTTTTCTGGCTTTTGGTATATGTAGAAGTCTTATGTTTTTGTACTTTGATATCATTAAGAGGCAGTGTTTTCAACTCTGTATGGGATGTTGTTATGGCCCTTCTGACCTTAAGGCACAGATTATCCAGAGATAGAGTTAGCTTATTTTAAATTTGAGAATTGTTTTTAGCTAAACCCTTTGTTTTAGTAAGGAAACTCTTCAAAAGTTTGTACTTGTGAACTGCAAATGTCTATATTAAAATGTTGCAGCTGAACATCAGGGCTGGCTAAAATAGTAACAATGATGAGGTGATATTGCTCCTAGAGAAACTAGTGGTGACATTTGACTGAATTAGGTATTAGATATTATGCCCTTTTTCCCTTTAAATCTGTTAGAAGGTTAGGGCATTGGACGCGTGTTGCTTTGTTTGTAAATCAATCATAATGTATTGTGCAGATGGTATCTCAGAATGTTGCATTCCTGAGGTATTTCTGTTTTCTCTTCAAAAGCAGTGGTGTCAGATTGGTGTCAACTTCTGCCTAAGCTGTAGTTCGAAATGCGGCTTTGAGATGGGTGGGGATGGCCTCGCTTTCCAATTCTAAAGTTTCCTCTCAAAACTAACTCATGGCCCCTTGCTTGTGTCACCGTGCTAATGGCATTGTTAAATCTCATCATCTTCGGATTTAGCTGGCTTAACTTATGTAGATTTACTAGCTGTTTCTCTGGTCATAAGACCATATAGAACGATTAAGCACGTTCTACCTGGTTTGCTTAGAGTAGCGTTTGTGGGCCAAGGTTTCTGTTCAAACGAGAATCTTCAATTTTTTAAGTTAGATTGGGGATGCTAAGGCCTGTAACAGAAATGGTTAAGGAGAGGAGAGACTCCCACCTCTCTCCGAGAGATTGGGTACGTTTCAACACACACCATAGCTAGCTCTGGTGTGCAGGGCTGTATGTCGAGAGGTATCTATAAAATGAAGTGGTTTTCCGATCATTCAGTCAGAGGGCAGTAAGGTGGAACTTGGAAAGAATTCCTTCAAATTGTGTAAAAGAAACTTGTTCGCATGTTGGGCTCGGGGTTTTATTCAGACCCAAAATTGATTTCAACCATTTGATAGCTTTAAAAGATTCAATCGTTTTGCTGCAATGGACTATCTACGCAGAATCATTAGAGTTTCGATGTTTATCTTCTAATTGTATCTGTAATCTTGTGGTTCCTGTACTCTCAACTGGTCGTTCTCTCCCAATTCACAAAAATCTTGTTGTTGTAATGGGCCAGTGCGATGTGCACCACATTTCCGGGCAGCCCCTGGGAGTTGCAAAAATATCGGCCTGCTGATGGCCATCCGCACCACTTGATTTTTACTTGTAAGGTTGTATGGTAAGATTAGCTTGATTTTATCCTTCTTATCTAACATTTTATAGTTATAACGCCATGCTAAGAAACATTCGTTTGTTTGTAATGATTGTTTTCCTCCATTATTCGATTTAGATTGAGGTTAGAGACACCCTCCACGTTAAAAATTTCCTTACAATGTTTGTTTCAAGAGAAGTAGATCCAAAGGTGAAATTAATTACTACTGGTATAACAATTTGATGAATATGTATTCATTTCTGAGACTGAAGATAAAGGTGAAGAAAATAAAAGAAGCAGCAAAGCAAAAGAATCCTCTTCTATTAATTTGGCATACTTGGCTTTGCTTTCCTAATCTCACTCTATTCTCCACCTCACATCAGACTTCAGAGGGCTCATGCCCACGTTATGGGATGGTATCCGACCTAGCCAATCAGAGCAATCCTGAGCAGATAACGTATTTCTCCACCCATTCACCCTGTCATCCTTAGAATCACATATCCTTCTTCCAATTCAAACCACACAAAATCAAACTTCATCTTATTAAAAGCCAACCTCTCTCTCTTCCTCTTTTGATTTCCTCTCACTCTGAGTCTCGAGCACATATCTATCAAGTGAAAAACAGAAGCTTTTGTACAATGGCCGCCGTCACCTCCGCAGCTGTTGCTATCCCATCTTTCACTGTCCTCAAGGCCGGTGCCACCCCAGCTAAAGCTAGTGCCACTGCCAAGGTTGCAGCCTCTCCAGTCCCAAGGCTCAGCATCAAGGCCTCCCTCAAGGATGTTGGTGTTGCTGTTGCCGCCACTGCTGCGAGCGCAATTCTTGCCAGCAATGCCTTGGCCATCGAAGTCAAGCTCGGTGGTGATGATGGGGCTTTGGCTTTTGTTCCCAGCGATTTCAGCGTGAGTGCTGGAGAGAAGATTGTCTTCAAGAACAATGCTGGCTTCCCACACAATGTTATCTTCGATGAGGACGAAATCCCAAGCGGCGTCGACGTCTCCAAAATCTCTATGTCTGATGAAGAACTACTCAATGCCCCAGGAGAGATCTACGCTGTTACCTTGACTGAGAAAGGAACTTACAGCTTCTACTGTTCCCCTCACCAGGGTGCTGGCATGGTTGGAAAAGTGACCGTCAACTAAGTTCTTTGTAAAACTTACACGTACGTTTCATCTCAAACGTCACTCTTACTTTTTTACTGTTATCAGAGTTTCAAGTACTGGGATGAGAAAATGTATGAGATAAATCTGAAAAGGAAGAGATGCTTTTGTATCCTTGATTTGCTTTGAATTTCTGTAGATTTGGTTGTAATACGACTTACATTTTTTTCCTCCCATTTAAATTTTCCTTGAAAAAGACTATTTTCAATGATTCCACCCCAGAGATGAGAGGCAGCCGTTGCTATCTATGGAAATATTTCGCTAAAGCAAACTCTTTAAACCTTCCTGCTGTAATTTAAGGTGGAAGAATTGCAGAAATTTAAGCCAATAGTACAGATTTACTGATTTCAATAAATAGAATATGGGCATCAAAGTACAAGCCAATCCTATGTGAACCCTGCCTCTGTAATCTGCACTATGCTTGTTGGAAGAGAACTATATTTGCCCCATCCTCTTTTCCCCTTCTCGAGTGCTGAACTGAAAGTTAATGAACCCATACGATGATATCAACACGAAAACTTTTGAAGCCTATGTAGTAAGAGCATCAGGAAGCGTTGTTCGAGATCCAAGGACCTTGCCGCCAACATCTGGGAAGGTCTCTTGTCCAGGCAAGGGGCTTACTTTGCCACTGCTATCTACCTCAATGGGGTATTTGAGGAGGTGGCCCTGTAATCGTGTAAAGGACTCGACTGAGTACCTTTTCCAGTTTTCCTCAGCAATGTTGTTCACACTCTTCACGCAACCCAAACTTTCAGGTTCCTTGAAAAAATAGTCCACCTTCCCCATGTGTTCTGCCCACAGCGACATTCTGTACCCGTAAACCTGCATAGTCATCAATTAATCAGATCCACATTACTTCTCTAATCTTAAGATAGAGAATTATAATCGCATTCAGATAGGCAACCATAATGATAATGCAGGCATATTGTGGCGTAAATTCTATGGTCTAAGCATAACTTAATTGGTAGGCATGCTTCTTCCCAAATAGCTCCCAGTAAATTCCCCTTCTCAACATTAAGTATGGAATAAAATAAGTGAAAGTCTAAGCGTCTTTTATTAGCAAGCATGCTGGTGCACAAACATTAACAATCACTAAAACAAGGTCCTTAGGCAAAAAAAAGAAAAAGAACGATAGATTGAAAAAGGGAAACAAGGGCCTTGTGGACATCACTTCTGGGTCTTGGGCAATCCCTAAAGCAGGAAGCGAAGTTTGAAAACTTACTGCATAAGATAGGAAACCCAAATGACAAGGATGAAGGTTCAAACCTGGCCACGCGGGTGTCTCTTCCTCTCACCCCATGTGTAATGAGGTTGATATGCACCCATCGCTATCTCGGTGTCCCTTGAACCAGCCAATGATCGTTGATTAATATTGGCAGACCCTAATATCACATACTCGTCATCTACTATCATTCCCTTAGCATGCACATAAATCATAAACCGCTGGAACTTCTGTGAAGCTGAAACCTGAAAATAGTGATTTATCTTCACATTCTTAGCTCCATAAAAATAGATCAACATCTGAACTTAAAACACTTTTATTACACAGAAAACTGATAAGTTGGCTAATATTTACTCCTTGCTTCAATCATCTAAACTCAAAATACAAAGATTAAAGCACTAGAATTCAAACGGGAGCAGAAAACTAAATAATCTATCATATATCATCAATTAAAACTTCCTCTTTGGTCTAGCCAAACACTATTTTAACATTCCTTTTGTGATTGTTTAAAAGGAGGAAATTATTATCCTATGAGCAGGTTATTTTTTGTGATTTTTCTAGTCAGATGTAGCATCCACATAGCAAAACCACTGAGAAGAATTTGTATCAAAATAAGTAAATGATTAGAAATTCATTCTACCGACTGAGACAAGTATATGAATGTCAAGAGCCATTAGTCAAGTCAAAAGAACATAGATGAAATGGCTTTAAGATAAAAGTGAATTTGGTTCTATTCTAGCTTAGGACCAAACTGAGCTAACACAAATCAAAGCTCTAACAATCAATTTAACTAAGGATATAACTTGCTGTTTGATTACCGAGTCACCATTATTGGAGAGGGACAAACTTGACCCAGAAAATTCTTTGGGAATTTCTTCCCGACTACCGAGGCAGTAGAAATTTAGGTAGTCCTGTGGATGAGAATTCTCCATACGCATGGATTTCAACTCTTGTGCTATGATTCCATACATCATTTGAATTGTCTGTCCCTGAAAAATCAAAACACTAAGCTAAGTAACAAAATGCAAATTGCTAGCAAGGACGAGAAATCATCTTGCAAATGAATCATCTATTCTTCCTTGCAAGTAAACAGCCATTTACCACAGCCTTGGCAGTTTCAAAAGGTTTGAGTGAACTGTGCCAACTTAACACAAACAACCTTGGCTAGAGCTTAGTTATAAAATTGTTTGCATCACTTCTTAAAGAATAGTACATTGGTGTGAAATTATTTTAAAATTTTTAATAAGAACAGAATAAATCTGAAATCAGTGCCACAGAGTTTGATTACATACTCTTCTACTCTAATTCTAGGTGACATTACTAATACTGTTAAGCACAGTCATTTCTTTCATTCTAGTAATAAATGACTGGAAAAGGAAAGAAACAAAATCTACTCATGTTACCTGCCAAAACAGAATTTCTTGCACGGATGCTGAAGAAGGGACACCCTCGGGCCACATTGGTATAACAACATAAACTGCAAATCTCTCCTTTGCTCTTATCTTACTAGCAATCTTCAATGCCAATTCCATAGGAATTAAATTATCAGCACCTAATCATAAAGAAAAGAAATATGACTTCTGAGGAGAAAGATCATCTCTTGGAAACAGAGACCAAAAGAGTAACAGTAGTATATTAGACTTCCGACCATATTTAATCCCCAATTACCAAAAACAATAACCGTTTTCATAATAATAAGAACATGAATGTTCATGAAATTTGAACCACTTTTTAGATTCACAAGCTTATTATTAAAAAATGGCTCTGCATGAATCTTATAAAGCACAAATTTCATAAGAGGGGCAAATAATTCTGCTGTACAAGACATGATTTTCTGATTACTTCTGAGGAACGGTATGAAATGCTTTGAGTATGAGAAATTATGCAAAAAGCAAACAGATGTTAGTAAAACCTGCTTCTTTGTAAGATGGCCATGCATATGATGATCCAAGGAAATATTGGTTCTCAATATATATGAAGTGTTGTGCACATCTAATTGCCTGGATATATGCTGTCTGAATGCTCTTGTCTATCACCAGATTTTTTGCACAAACAAGATTCTGCAGTAAAATAAAGTAGGAATAAATGATCCACATTGCATAAATATGCAACATAAAGAATCTAATACTACTTTAAACTAGAAGAAGTATAATGGTAAGTCAAAATATATATAATGAGCTTGCTGTTTCTTTGTCCTAAAGAAAGAGAAAGGAAATAAAATTAAAACCTGAGATTCTGCTTGATAAACATCTTTAGGAAACCCTTTCACAGATCCTGAATCTATAGACCGGAAAACCTGCCAATTTAAAGAACCGGATAAGGGTTAGATTTAATTGAAGTGCTTTGCTTCAAAAAAGCGTGTTAGTAATTTACCTGAACATGCCAGTTCTCTGGATCTCCTTCCTTGGAAACCCATAACGCAGGATCATCATTTGAGACTGATGCAGAAGGGCTTAGTATCCATGAAATGCGTTCTAACTTTATCAAAGAATCATCATGCCACCTAGTAACCCTTTTGAAAGGAAGTCCAAACTCTGACCATTTTATAGCTTTCCTCCAACGCTGCTCAAAGTTTGTAAGAATATCATAAGCAGCAGGCCCTTCAACCTTACAATGTAAATCATGCCATGGTTGCCTTGGCCCCTTGGTTGCTGCCTAACAATTAAAGGGAAAGAAATGACAATACAAAAAAAATTTGAATTAGTATGAGCCATTGAGCTCGAAATTCTTTAAATTAATTGAAGATTATATGCCCTACACAGATGAGTAATTTAGTTTGGAAAAAGTAACAGTACATTTGTGCAGAACCAGGTGAAGTCCTAGTCTGGCTGCTAACAGCATATTAAATTTAGCAGATCATATCAACCGCTTAGGAAGAGAATGAAAATTCCAAACAATAAGATACTCACAGAAAATGTTGGGTTGTGATAATCATCTCGAAATACAGTATTAAGATCCTGAAATAATCGATGGTCAGGTGTATCATAGCGGCCATCACAAAGGTCCAGACCTCCGATAAAAGCAGTAATCTTTCGATTGTTTCCAGATGCTTGCGAATCAACAATCACACATTTCTGATGGTGTGTAAAGAGGGTTCCAACAACCTGGATTACAAGCCACAATAAAGTGAGTACATGCTTCAGTTCCTAAGAATGAATTTTCTCTCTGGAATAACTATGTTATTTAATAGTCATCACTAATGATGGAAAATGTGCAATAAGAACTGGACCGTAGCATAAAGCATGCCTGTTGCTTGAAAATGCTAAGCTTACTGCTGGCATAACGAGGGGACAGCACACATGAAACAGAAGAGTGCTTGAAAAACTTCCGAGTCTCTTCATCATGAGTTTGCATCACTCCCGACTGCAATCAAACACCTTCCATATTAAAAATTATAACAAATAACTACCCTCAATCAACAAAGATAAAAACACACTATTTATGTAAAGCAAAATGAAAAATCAAGAGCATCTGATTTCTATTTTGCAGAAAGGGAGCATCCTGGCCCGCAGGAGGAACCCAATTACAATATTAAACTGAAAAAGTCACTTTCTCAACGATGCAGCAGTAATTGTAAAAACAGCCGGCTAATGGAAGACAAAAAGCTGGCATCGTTGAACAAAAGCCAAACCATCATTTACAAGTTTTCTTCTTTAGGCAAAAGGACTTGGTACTGCACTGAAGCACAAGTCTTTGAAAACGACAAATTTCCAAAATTCAAACACCCCATCATTCATTTCTGCAAAAGCCTAACGCAGAATCGAGAAACAGAGGAATTCTACAAATTTCCCACTAGAAAGACAATGACTTTGCAAAAGCTAACATCACTAAAGACTAAAGACAAGAAAAAAATGTTGAAAAACCAAAAAAACAACAAAGAAAAGATTCTTAATATTTGCTAACAATATTCCAGAAAAGAGAATAAGAGAAAAATCCATACCGTGTTAATAAAAAACTTGCTATGGGAAGTCTTGTCATCCCAAACCAACAACAGAACTCTAACCCCTTCCTGCGACTTGTACTTGAGCAAATCCCCCAAACTCAAATTCCCACCACTTGGCAACGGCCTCGTCGGCTCTCTTACAAGCTTCACCTCGTGAAAAATAGACCACCCGACGATGTAAACCAGATGATGCGCTTCTAGGATTGCATGACAGATATCTTCCCAACACGGCTCGTGCTTGAACACGGTTCCATTCTCCAATTCAATCTCCGGTAGCATCGATTCCTTCACGTGAGCGTCTTGGTATAAAGTAACGGACCCCCCGTGCCGGACAGGGAAATAACAGTTTCCAATCCCGAACTCGGTCGGGTTTGCCGCCATTCCGTATCTGTAAAACGGGATTTCCTCGCATTTGATGAATCTCATTTCCAGGCGAACCGCGCAGTCAGGCTTTGGCGGTTTACCGTAAGAGCTGATTATGGGGAACCAACCGCTAACCGTTTCACCGGCAAGAACCTTAACCGCTGACACGGTTGCGACCCCGATCAAATCGGCGCCGAACACATCATTATCCTTAACGTGAAACTCGACGTGAGATGCTGGGTGGGCCAGGGGGATTTTGAAGCGCTCGTTCCAAATCGGGTTCTGGGAATTCGAAATCACGCGCGTCCGTGCCACCGTAGCACCGGCTAGGCAGACCGTTACATAAGGGTCGCTGGTGATGATTTTACGGTGGTGGTGATTCTTCTTCCGTCTAGAAAACGGCGCTCGACACGTGTCGAATGCGATTAAGCATCGACGGAGTCGCTCCGAGAGTAAATCCATGTTCGGCAAGCATCGAGCTTCGATGATTTTCAAATCAAGGTCGCCATGCAGACGTACAATTGAATCCGAAATATCGTCCGCCATTGAATCAAATCGAAATATTTTATTCAAAAGCCAGACGAAGAACAGGAAATTGTGGAACTAAGTAGATAAAATAACAATGTGAAAAGTAGGTAGGTGAAAAGAAGAGTCAGGTTTTGCTTTTCTTGTTTTAGGTGGTTAATTGTCTTATGTTTTCGCGTTGGCTATAACCAGAGGAAGAACAAATCTTACTACCGCATTCTGTAAAATCGGCGTTAGTTTCAAAACAGCAGAATCCGGTTTGGTTTCTCCGACCAAGCCAACGGCGACAACCGAAGGCAGCGACGAGGAACAGAAAACAAAAAGTTAACGAATTTGTTTTGCCATGTTAATGATTCTTTTTTTTAGAAAACAAAAGTTTTTGGATACACGTGGCTGCCATTAACCTGTCGCTTTTGGGTACTTACATTTATCAGATTTTGCGAAATCATGGGTCCAATTTTTTTTTGTTTTAAAGAATAAGTTCAAGTTCCTGTCAGATTCCAAAAGGCCAAGCTTTACAATACTAGCAAGAAAAACAGAAGGGGAAGTTCCATAATTACATCAAATTCAATCCAAATTAACTTTGAATAAGAAAGCTTGGAGACTGGTCGGTTGTGAAGATGAGATATGGTGAACTGACCAGTTGACAGAGGCAGAGAGACGTTGGGGGGTTGAACTAAACATTGATGGAAAGCAGGGGCTTGAACATTTCGTAGTTGTCAGCCACGTGGTGGCAGCGTTAAAACCGCGTTATCAAATTCACTACGCTACTTCATGGATATTGCATCCTTGCCCCGTGGTTAGTTGCTTCTCCTTGTCAGCTTTCATGTTTTAGATCTGCTTTGCCTTCCAATTCCAGCCAACCAAGTCTGATTAACTAGGAAGTTTAGTTAAATGGGAAAAAGCGTTTCTATCTGAGATTTCCTTTTCTGACAGATGAAACTCGTGAATCCCATACTTCCTATAGTTCGTAAACACCCATGGGCCATGGGTGGAAGGTCATCAGAGGTTGGCATTCAGCGCTGTCATGACCCCATGAAGGGAAAAGAATTGTTCAATAAAGTAGAAACTGAGGGAAAAGTGAGTTTTCTCAGAAAGGGTATTGAAATTTTTTAAGTTTTAATCAGGTTAAAGTAATCATATGAACAGCGATGGCGGCGCCTGCTGATAAGATGCGAGAGGGAGACGCACACGCACGGGGCAGAGAAGATCCAATTTGTTTTGTTTTCCTGTTCACTCTTTTCACAGAGAGACTTTTGTTTATTAATTTTGAGCTTCCATTTGTGTTAATGGTGTTCATCATACTTCACCTAGTTTCACCTTCTTCATATATCTGTAAATATTGGAGATTTTAATGACTGACCATCGGAAATAACATCAGCATGAGGTTTTAACCTAATTTCTATATATTCCTTTTGAAGCAAACTTGGTTTCTGATCACTGTTGATTGAGAACAAATCACAGTTAATAGTACCAAAACTTACAGCTTTTTCCCCCTTCTTCTTTCATTTGATGTATGAGAAGGACATTAGACCTTGCATTAAAAAAAAGAAAAGATCCATCACCACCCCATAAATTGAAGCGTTACTCAACCATTTTCATCAAGGGTTTTTCTCATTTTTTGCGATAAATTTGAGAAACATCAACAAGAATATCATCATATTTGCATATGCTCCCAACTCTTGCATTTCTTCTGCAGGAGGCTTCCATTACATGGCAAGCAACCTGCCTTGTCTCTCTCTACTAATTGAAACTGACTATAATACAAAGTTCAGGGGATATTCCCAACTTTAATGATATAAAGCAGTAACACTATCATAGTAAATGAGCCACACCCCAAAAAAGGAAAAACGTATAATAATTGATGTGCTTTTAGATCTAGGTAACCAGCATTCAGTGTGTCTCTTGCAGATGCAACTGAAATAAGGCTCCTTTCTGCGGCACCGAGCAGGCTTTATAACTATACCAAGTCAAATGGTTTGAAAGCTAAAGCTTGTACAGCTATAGAGCACCATTTCAACTTGAGAAGTTCTACTTCCAACATTTCTAGTCGTTACACTAATATGTATGTACGAAATGTTGAAAGATGTTTGCCAGTAATAATAACCTCCAATAACGAATGTTTCGGAGTTTGGAACATCCTCATCCCTTGCTAGGCTTCCATGCAGTTGTAGTTGCCAACTCTTTGACTTGAAATTGGAGGAACGGCGCTTATCATGAGACTCTGGAAGAAGGCTATCATCTACAAGAAAATTGTCTAATTAGTAACCGTACCCCCAAGCAAAGAAAGAAACCAGAATTTGTAAGTTCAATGGACAGTCACTATGCTCTGATGCTTTTGTCAGACAATATTGCTAATATACTATGGAAAAATAAAATAGCTTTTGGTGGCCAAGGCCGATTATTATTTGTCTAGGTAAGCAGCCGGAGCATTCATGAATTGCATTTGTGCACATCCTTGATTACACCTGCCCCAAGCAGGTAAAATGGACTGCAGGGCTGCATTTTCAGAACTCCAAAAAGGAGGGTAATATGACCAAAAATATTACTCCCATAACATGTGTACTGGTGCATAGATGAAAAGAACCACTCATCGTAATGTAATAATGCTCTTACCGAGGCAAACCCAACGCACATAATACTGAAACCAGGGAAATAAAATGGTGCTCCTTCGGACAGGAACAAAGCTGGAAAAATGAGTTAACAATGTCAGTTTTTAATTTAGATTGAGCCTAAGGATGAGCTGAATTGAGTTTTGAGGAACCTGTTAGAGGAGAGAAAATCAAGGGAGATGCAACATTGGCAAAGGAACCTATGCCTGAAATGAACCCTTGAGCCTTTCCCTGAAAAAGGGTCAAAAGGAAACAGGCATTAGTCTGTTTTAACAAACACAGAACAAAACCGAAGGAACTAATCAAAGGTAGATTTGTCATACATGGCATATTCAGATCAAATATTTGATAATCAAAATTTAGCTTACATTCTGTTTCTTGGATTTGTCATTATATTCTCAAGTAAATTTTCTTGGTTATGTTTGATTTCCTATACAATTTATGTGGAACCTAGTTTAACCTCCATTTCAGTCACACCATGGTAAAGGAAGAGGCCCATACTTATTTAACGAAAACAGGATTTATCTTCACAAGACTTTCGCTAAAAGAAGCATATCTACCAAATAATACCTGCTCACAGGGCCCAACTTGTTTAGATACGATGCTCCGTATCTGCATATTTAAAACAAAAATTGATCACAAAATATGCGAGAAGATACGCTTAAGATTTTGAAAGAATAAATGAAGTACCAAACTTACACATGGCTGTGAAAAAACATAGAATAAGGAGAACACAGCTGCTGCATAAGGTACCTGCCATTTTACAAAAGTATAGGCCATGGTAAGATATAACTTAAACTAGTTGAAGCAGAGGGAGAGAGTCAATCATATTAAAAGTTTAAAGGAAAACAAAATTTTGAATGTCAGTTAAGTTGCAGGAATTACCCAGACGGACCATGCAATGCTATGGACGAACATCTGCATTCAAGCCCATAAATTGTTAAATAAAGAATTAAAATAAATTATAAAGACAACAGTTTATGCACAAGATCATCACATGACCAGTTACAATATTAATATACTCAACAAAAATCAGTCATGTGTTAATGGAACTGACATGTATGGGCTGTAAATTACATGGAGAGAACATGTAGCTTACATGTGCACAGCTGAAAAAAAGGCCTATTGCCAGCAATCTCTCCTCTCCGAGAGCGGGAGCTAATACGGGCATGAGAAGCAGCTGTAAGATGGCTTCATTTCAGATTAACGGGTAAATTGCAAATAAATGAAAAGAAGAATGCAAATGACTTAAAAACAGAACAAAAATGTCATGCCTGGGATATAGTCCCTGCAACTCCAGTAATGACCATTAAGTCAGCAAACTGATCTTTGTTGAAGTGAAACCTGGCCTTTAAATAGTACTGCACAGGAAAGTTCAACCGGTTCATCTTCTCAACTGGAGTCTAATTCTTCACTTAATTCTTTATGAAAATCATTCAAACCTTTTGCCAGCACAAAATTTGTTTTTCTGTTTATAACTTGAAATGGTAACATTGGTCAAGTTCATGAAATCGATTATTAAAACTTATTAAACAAAAACTACATGGAAAAATGAAATAAATGGATGGATAGATAGATTTGTAAGTGACAGCTTTGGAATCCAATCTTACAGCCACAGATAATTGTACAAGGAAAGAGTTTTGTCCAACTGATATGGGATTAGAAAGGTACCAATAATGAAGCATGAAGGCCCACATCAGAAAGATTGCTGAAAAATGAAACAATTGCCGCTTGCGAAAATGTCAAACTGCACATTTTACCATTCAGATAAGAAACATTAGGTACTTACTCTAAGAAAAATCAAACAGTAACAGCCTGAAGTATAAGGCTTATCAAATTTGTTTTGGGTAATCTCTAAACATCTCCTTCTTGTCAATCAAGCAAAATTGAGGCAAGGACAAAAGAGATGAGCAGGTTCTAGGTGTTGAAGGAAATTTTAGAGACCTGCTCTTCAACAAGGCAAGCATATCTTCTATTGAAGGCATGGTTTTGAACATCTGCATTTTCTTGTCTGACTCCTCATCCGGATTAACAATACCATCAAGTTTTCCTTGCGAGAGTATTGAGGCAGAAAGATTATCATTTATGATCGAATCCGGGAGGAAAATCCTCATGTAAACCGCTGAAAGCATCGCCATTGCCGTCGCAACCTAATAGCAGAAATAATTAAATTCGGTTCATTGGAAAGAATTTGCATTAGAGAAAAGGAGAGAGAGAAAGGAGAGAAAAGAGAGACCTGGAAAGTGGAGGCAGCTGAGAGAAAACGGGTAGACAGAGTTCCGCAGACGAATGCACAAGAGCCGATGCCGGAAAGGATTCCGAAAGCTGATGCTCGTCGCCCTTCCGGCACATTGTCTGCCTGAAAACGCCAACGCCAAATTTCAGAGATTTAAAATACTGGTTAAAGATGGCAGAGGAAGGAAACATGGCGGGAACTGGACCAACAAACAAAAAGACATCATCCCAGGGTAAGGGGCTGATCAATAAGATAGGCCCAAGGGGGCAAAAACCCATGTCCATTATCCTTGGATAAGAAACAGCCTAAGCCACAAAACATACCCTAACATCAAACTGACCCATATCTTGAACGAGCCCAACTTCAGTAAAGAGAAAGAGAGGTTTACCACATAAGCAAGAGACAGGCAGTGTACGCTTCCTTCACAGAACATGGCAGTCAGAATCTTGAGCACGTAGTACACATAAAAGAAGCTCCTCGTTCTGCTGTAAGCCAATATGGCTGCCAAAAGAAAGCATACGTCATTTCAGTTTCCACGTAAAATTACTGGTCCTCGATGATGGACAACTACCATCAAAAAATTTGCAATATCATAAAATCAAGCCTTTTTATTTTACAAACATTTCCTTTTCCCCTGGAGGACAATTGCAATGTGATGTCAGAGCCCACCTGAAAATGATCCTGCACCATTTGGTAGGCCCCGACTATCTGCCCATGGCGAAGCGCAAGCAAAACTTATCAACTAGTTTTAAATTTGATCCTAGAGTCAATTATCCAGGTACTCACTTTTGACTTGGAAAAGAAAAATAAAAAAAAACCCCAAAAGCTTTCTAATGCTTTATTGCCACTCCTACCCTGTTTTTCTTTTTCTGCTTAATGGATCTTGATTCCAAATAAAGGGATGTACGTCATTTGAAAGCTTTGTATGGTTTTTAATTTCCCAGCACGTCAGAGCACCTTACGAATAAATGCTACATCGCCTTGTCATTTTCAACTGTGGTGAAAATCGACGGGTTTATTATGATCAGTTTGAAAGGAAGCTTCTCCTAGACTCTGTTTTGAAGCTTGCTCCTCCAAGTCAAAAAGAAGCCATCTGCTTTCCATGGTTGCTTATTCCTTTCGGACATTAAGTCTATAGACTGTATCATCTTTAACGAATATTACTGTTTCCATTCAGGTGGTTGGATGTTGATGGAGATACCTATTCCTGCTAAGGGTATCAGATATTTCAAACGTTTTAAGAATATATGATTGATTGATGGAAACATGGTCCATTATCATAAACAATCTGAAATCATGATATTAATTTGATGAATACACGTGTGTCGTGTGATTAATTAGTAAATTACTGTCTCGCCCTAGCTTATAATTGATTTCAGCTTAGCCAAACTGGACGAAAAATTTAGTTTATAAAAACCAAACATAGCTTTTGCGTACCTAAAGGAATTATGGTGAGAGTCATGGGGACTGTAAGCAAAGCCTTCCTTCCATACTTGTCGGACAGATTACCAACGAAGGGCATCATCACAAGAGATCCCAGCCCAATGACCTGCACAAATCGCAGATCAATCAATAGAAAGGTGAGCATTTGCTTGGATCAGAATGCTGCTTTGTTTAACCAGAAAACAGACAAGTGAACAGTCGATGAGAAGTGTACAGTAAACCCAATAAAAAAAGACAAGTGTACAGTACAGTAGCATATGCAAATTTTTCTAAAGAAAAAGGATGATGTCGGTTCGTAAAAGACATCCAGGTTCTGCTGAAAAGAAGAGAAAGAACGAAGCAACATCTAACAGTCATGAGATGGTTGACAAATGTGAGTGCGGTCCTCGCACTAACACTTTGTCCACACACACATAAGAACAACTGAAAGAGCCGAAAATATTTTTCACTGAAACCGAGGGGAAGTTTCGTTTCATTAATTCACAAAAGAAATTTTGTCTCTATGCTAAGAGTCCCAAGCTTGGAACCTGCAGCTTTTGTCCGTATGAACATCTGTTACTTTGTCCTCGAAAACTACAACTAAATAGACAACTTTGACCCCAAATGGCAGAAACGAAAAGATGGGGAAATCCTTGAGTTTTGATTTGGAATGCAGGAATCACAGAAAAGATTATGATTAAGTTATATCTAAATTACCATAAATGTAATAAAAATAACACAATGCAATAGGATTTGGTGAAAACAAAGTGATGACTACAACTACAAGGAAGGATGCATTGTAGGGAAGAGTACCGCTTGTTGAAATCCCGCGAGATAAATTGCCAGGGAGCATTCAATTTTTCCAGGACAAAGAGCAGACATGGTGACATCTATCATGACCGGAATCGTCATGAACGTTGCAAAATTGTAGAGAAAGAATGTGAAACAAAGATGGCTCAGCGCCGGTAACTTTGCCATTCTCTGTCTGTCTCTCAAACTTCTAAGCAAGACCAAAGAAAAAGGGGGTTCGAAAGGAAAAGCTTCCTAGCTGAAGGGTACAAGAAAAGCTTAAAACAGGCAAAGGTTAGTATTTTGATCTCGGAGATACTTTCACACCTCACTTGGAAATCGGAACTCTCAACCGTTGACGTAAGCGGCCGTTGGTGCATCTCACTTTAACTGCTGCAATAATGCTAGAGTGACAGCACAGAGGAGAAATTAAGAATCGAGTCCAAGCGGCGGGCCTTGGACGCCATTGTTAGAGACAAGTGCAACCGACCGACTCTAGCACGAGCCTCTGGCCCAGAAAAGATTTGATTGAGCCTTTAGTCCATGTTTCTTTTTCTCTCTTCCTTTGTTTTCTCATTTTCTTTTAGGGAGGTGGCATTTTCATCACTCTCAATATTTACAATTACTTGAATTATCATTCTGGCAACACTTGGAAAGATCAATGATAATGACCCATTGCTTGTGAGTTACTTGATCGTATCTTTTTCATATTTAATTTGGATAAACTCCAATGTTTCTTTTGGCAAACATGAGTAATATCAGAAAACATAGGCCCCTGAAGAAGGAAATATTTTAAGCCTAGAGAAAAACGTTCAGGTACCCAATAGTTATTAACAAAAATACAAAAACATAAGTTTGAACAGAAAGCAAATTCGTCTGACACGAAGCAACTTCTTACTACCATAAGCTTATTAGAGTTTTGTCGTGGTCCAGCAAGTGTTGGTTCAGTTAAAAAATCTACGATGTAACAGTCTAACAGAGCTTGTTTTGGTCTGAAACTTAGCTTACCATAAAGGTCAGAAAGATTTACTCTGTTTTTAAGTGAAAACCCCTCCGTTTATGAGTGGAAATTAAGCAGGAGAAGGCGGGTTGCTATTGGTCCACATACTTCAGGTGGGCCCCAAAAGGCTGAAAAGCGTTTCCTTGAAATTGAAGGGAAATTTCGTCGAGTGAGTGAGACAAACAGGGTTTTAACTTGTTGCGATTGTCCTAGGCTCCGAGGATGAAGTTTCTGCTTCCTAATGGTTAGCAGTTTGTTAAATTGTACTTTAGAATCGAGACATTTCTAATTAACATTAACCAAAACCCTTCAAAATGTGCATAATCAAGAACACTCTGGGGGATCCTTCTCTGCTTGTCAGGTGATCAACTGGAATGCAACTAAGTAAATCGTCAATCACCCTACATGCATCCTAACAGTATTCGGATGACAACGCACGAAGCCATTGATTGGCAGAGAAAAGATTGAACAAATGCAAGGAGAATTGAGCATGGGGAAAAACTTGAAAAATATGACATTACCGCTTGTTGAAATCCGGAGAGGTAAATGGCGACAGAGCATTCATCTTTTCCAGGACAAAGCGCTGCCATTGTAACGTCCGTGATGGCCGGAATCACCATAAATGTGGCGAAATTGTGGAGGAAGATGGTCATGAAGAGGTGCCTCAGCCCTGACAGCTTCTCCATTGCTCCCTCCTCACTAGTCTCTCAACTGACGCAAACGAGAGAAAACACCTAAAAGGATAAAAACGAAAGCTAGCTCTCTCAATCTACAAACCAACACTTTCAATGCAAGAAAGCGGTCAAGGGCGTTAATGTAAAGAATAAGCGAACTGTAAACATTGCCACATTCCTTTTTATATCACTGTCTTGCATGTCCATTTTGCCTACTGTTTACTGTTTACGGCTATTGGTGACAGCTTGTTGCTAACTTGGAGAAATGACGGACCAATCACAACAAAATAAATGTTCGGCAGCTGGCGGGGTCCACTGTAAATTGATTGCTCTCCTTGATGCCAAAAAAAAGAGACTATGTCCCCAGGTTGTAGCTTGGACCTCGTTTCTTTTTCCTTTGTTTCCTTTCTTTTTTTAAAACAAGCCGAAAAGTGGAGAGAAGCTAAAGACTTACGGCGGAAGCATTGCGTGGCTTGCAAGACCTTGCAAAGAGTAAGACCACCGAAGAACAAAAGAACACAACTTCTTCAGCATAATGACCCGTTTGCAAAGCGTGCACCGAGTGATTACGCTTCCAAGCGTGCAAGCTTGAGTTAGGTTCATTTACTTGGGTTTCCAATAGAAAATCTTCACTTGGGACAATTTGTTCAAGACTTTAATTCTATTTTATTCCCTTGCTTGAACTAATTGCATGTATTTTGATATTTTGGTTTGATAAACACCACCTTTGGCTTTTCAATTTAGACAATACATAAACCATTCCTAGCAACAGCATTTCTTTCTTTGTCGAAGATTTCTTTGAAGTGTTAACTTCGGACCCATGTTGGATTACCTGTTAATGATTATAAAGGAACTAGTGTTACAGTGAGATTAACGGTATGATCCTGAAATCCCAAGCTTTATCCACAAACAGGGAGTGGGGAACAGAGGAGAGGAGACAGCAAAGTTTGAGCAGAAAACAAAAATGAGAGCGTCTATTGCAACAAGAGAAGCAAACAAAGTGTCAAAGACAACAGTAACAACAATATTTGGTATCATAATCGTCCTTTCTTAGACCCCATCTCTGCCCAAAAACAACTTATTCTCTGGATTATTAGACACCCACAGACCTTCCTTAGTTGGTTCCTGCATAAAATTGCTTCGGCAGCAGATAAGAATTCAAAGGAACAGGACAATATGAGTATATATGGCTCTCTATAAAGCGGAACCAATTAGGATTTATCTCGCATTCCTGACTTTCATGATCTGAACAATTTGTACGGAAGCCACTTTCACGTCCTGGCCAAATATTGATAAAATACCGGGCGTTTGGACCAGCTTACACAAAGTTACGGACTTCCAAAATGAAAGTAACCCAGATATTGACTCCATCCTGTTTTGGGCCTTTTGGCAGGATGGCTGAAAATGGAGGAACCCCATATGTTGTGGGCTAATGAAGAAGTGCATCATGGGTTGGAGCCCGTCTTCCCTGTACAATGACGGCCATGGTCCCATGGAAGTCAGGCTCTCCCGAATCTTAAAGCCTACTTCCAGCTAGTTTCCATCATCTAAGACAAACTTCCTGCTTCTGTCAGCTTGGAGTAGAAAAGGTCAAAAAGTTTCGTCCTTTGAGGGGAAAAGAACGGTAAGTCAGTAGTCCGGCATGTACCTAGCCTGGATCCTGTTCTCAATGAGAACTTTGTAACCTGTTCACTAGTTTAGAACTTTTTTTTTTATTTTTTAATATAATTCGTGAATTTATTTGGATATTACCTTATATGTATAAAAATCAAATTTAGGATTTGCTTCTATCGAAACGTAAGGAATCTTCTTTTACGATCTTAATTAGTAATAATAAGTATCAAATCCGTGGGTATTATTGTTGTCCCACCGCATTTGTGCGCAGTATCATAAGGTTGATGATTCATTTATAAAACAAAATCACACTCATCTACGAGATTTTTGTGAACAGTCAGGATTTTCTACTCAAAAATAATTATCATAAAGTAATTTCATTAAATAACAATCATCAACCATAGTGCTTCAATTAAAAAAATAAAAATACAAAGAGAGAAGAGAAGGCTGTAAATGCACAGAGAGGGTGAGTGGATTTGCAAAGCTAAAGAAAACAAAAGGGCAAGGAGAAAAAAGCAGAGAGATATTCACAGATCCAATGGCAAGAAAAGCAAGTATCTTTCCCGGGCGTTGCCCTTATTTATTTATTTTTTCTGAGAGAAAAGTACCAGCCGATAAAAGTGAAAAGAGGGTGCATATTAAAAAAAAGAAGGTTCCACGTGATTTCTTGCTGAAGCCAACAACTACACAAAAACAAAGCCTCTGATCTATAACTCATGTTTAGGCTTTGGCTTAGCTCCCTCTCGCCTGCTCCTTTGCTACTAGCCGTGCCGATGTGCCCCCCTGCCTAGCCAGCTGAAATCCGCTTTTGTCCTTACCTCCATCTTCCTGTCCTCCTGCTTCCGCATCTGCCACACATCTCCCCCACAGCCTGAAACTCTCCTCTTTTTTTAATTTTTTTTTCCCACGTTGCATGGGTTGTCCTTTAATCTGAATTTTTATTTTTATTTTTTTGAAAAATTCTAAATTTTCGTGGTTGTTTGATGTTAACATCTAATGATATTAATAATCAATAATGGAATTAAGATTTTAAATTTGAAAAAGTGAAAATGGAAAATTAAATGTTTGAAAAATGAAATTATAAAATTTTTTAAAAATTAAAAAAATTAAAATAAAACTATGAAATAAATATAAAGTTTTAAAATGTTGAGGCGGAGGGGGGGGCGCTAGTAGGGCTAGTTCGTAATTATCATCACACGTAGGAACGATAATGAAAACATATATTTCAAATAATAATTGAAAAGATCTCCACCCTCGATTACTTTTTGTTAAAGTTGCTTTGAGAGAACCATTTCATATTCAATGTAGTAAAATATTGTGAATACGATGATTTGTCAACTACATATTTTCACAATAAATGAAAAGTAATTAATTTTGAATACATATTTTCCTAAATAATAATTTAAAACATAATCTTTCTCAAAAAAATGAAAAACAAAATCTTGAACAAACAAAATACTATTAAGATACCACACTTATAAACCGTATAGTATAAATAGTGCAAGTATGGTTACTTTGATTCGATTAATTTAATCGATTTTTTTATATTCAAAATTTATATAATATAAAATATCAAAAAATAATAAATTTGATCAAACGAATCGAATTACTAGAATATAAGTTGGCTTATTTATTTTTTTAATAAAAAAATGGAATAATTGAGCCAATAAAAGTTGATCCCTAAAAAATTGGACTCACCGTTGTCAATATCCGGGGCATACTGAGCATGTGATGTCAAAGTCGTAAAGACAAATTGTTATCAGTATCGGCCGAACTGTATTTATGATATCCTCAAAAGTGAAATTAATTCTCAGAAAAAAGAATAACAAAATCCAAAATCCCGGTTGCTTTTAATGCTTCAGCCAGCTCTCATTGCCTCTGCCATTCTCAGTTTGCAATTAAAGGAAAGCCGGCGAAACATTGGAAAATTATGACCCCCAACATTTAACAGGGAGAGACATTTTTCTTTTCTTTTCTTTTTTTGAAATAAAATAAAATTTTCTTTCTTGTGCTGTTGTCACGTGCCTCGCTCGTTTTCTCCTGTAGCATATTAAATACTGCGAATTCGACAAGACAAAAATACGATTAATGATAAGATTTTTTTAATGTCATATTTATTATTGTTAGCAACAGAACAGAAGCAAAGCCCGCCCTTGCCGTTTGGGACGTGGCGAAATAAAATTTTATAGTCATTCCTAGAGGAAGGGGCATACTTGTCCAACTGAGCCAGGCAGCCGAGCCCATTTGTGGCAATTAATAATATGGAGCATGTCGTGAGAGCACGTGAGAAACAGCAAAACTAAAATTGAAGATTCTTTTTAACTCAAAGACGCTTGTTACTCAAAAAAATATCTTTGCTCATTGCTCTTTCTCTCTCAATGCGTCAGAAAAAAGTTTTAATTATATTTAAATATATTCTTACTTTTTATATATACCCACAGAAATTCCTAATTTCAATAAAAAAATAATAATTATCAATTTAATGTAGATGACGTGATCATATTAATTACATGAAAACTGATATGAAAAGAATAAAATTTATTTTTATATAATTAAAAAAATATTTTAGTTATATAAATTGATATACTTAAAGATAATTTTATTATTGAAGTCGAAAAAATATGAACTTTTTAATTGTAAAATTAAGTAAAAAAAACACACAAAACAATCGTACGCCGGTTTATATTCGGAGTTTTAGTTTGAGATCGCAGAGATCGCGTACAAGGCGGAGAAGGTCTCTGCATTTTCTGTTCTTTGACAACTGTAAATACTACTTATACGGAACTAAAACCTTAGCTTTCTTTTTTGATAAGGCCAACCGGCTATTATCTCTTTTAATCTAACGAGATCAGGGCCATCCAGTCAACTGTGGAGAAGCTTTCGGACCAGATACATCTTATCCAATGCGCGGTCGCCACGTCATCTGCTATTGGCTCCAAATAATTTAAGGTTGCGATCTAACCGTTAATAGAAAGTATTTTTAATTATTTTGAGAAAATAAAAATTGTATAAATTACTAGTAGTAGATGCTAAAATAATTAGCTTTGGTTATAGATTTGTCCACGACACTATGACACAAAGTCATTGACTACCCCCCAAAATTCCATTTTTTTACATCAATGCCACGAGAAGAATTTATTTCTTTTTTAATACTTTCAATTTTCATTTTCCATAAGTTTGTAAATAAAAGCTAGAATAATTGAATTTGAAGGTGTTAATTATGGAGTTTGAAACTTTTGAAATTTTAAAAAATCCAATGCTTTAACTTGAATTAAAATGTTATAATCACTTATCTCGTAATACAAAATTTTGAATCTTCAAAACATACTCTAACAATTAAAACTAATTTATTCAAATTTATGATATCATATTTTTGTTACTTATTTTAATTTATATATTACACATTTGAGAAATCTAAAATATGAACAAAATTTTAAACTTTGAATTTTAAACCTTAATCTTCTTATTATTTTTATTTAGACATGAAAATATTATCATTTTGTTTTAAGAAAGTTCTACTAAAATGTATGAAAGTATAATCCTATTTTTCACATATCAATTAAGAGTATAATCCTATTTTTTATAATCCTATTTGATATAAGATATGTATTATGAATTTTTCCCTACATGATATATTACATAATATTTTTTATTCATACTCTTAAAAGTAAATAAATAAAATCTTTAATTTTATTAAGAAAATCCAAACGACAAAACCAACTCAAGTCGATTCTAATAGGAAGTTTCCGTTCTTGACAATCGTTGCAAAATTTAAAGTTGGGCATAATTAGAGACGGTAGAATTATGGATACGTGCACAGCAAAAGTGAGGGTTAAAACGGTAACTCTGGACCTGCGTCAGTACATTGTACTCCTATGGTTGTCTTCTTTCGTTTAATCTATGTTCTCCACGTGGGCCTGTTCAACGATTTCTCCCCACGCGCGTAGCGAGTCTAATTAGCGCTAAATACGCTTTGCGAATGTCACCAATTTTCGTCTTTAATTTTTAGGGGAGGGGAGTGGTTGTTGTACTTATACTTGACCTCTGTTTTTTCTACTTTCACTCGCTCACTCTCTCTCTCTCTTTTTTCTTTTCTTTCTCCTTTTCTTTTCTCATGGATTCTCTTGCTCTCTTCTGTACTGGGGCTCTTCTAGCCTGCGGTCTATACTGGTTTGTCTGCGTTTTAGGTCCAGCCGAGCAGAAGGGCAAGCGAGCGGTGGATCTCTCCGGCGGTTCCATCTCCGCCGAGAAAGTTCAAGACAACTACAAGCAGTATTGGTCTTTCTTCCGCCGCCCGAAGGAGATCGAGACCGCTGAAAAAGTCCCTGACTTCGTTGATACATTCTACAACCTAGTTACTGATATTTACGAATGGGGGTGGGGCCAGTCCTTCCACTTCTCTCCTTCTCTGCCAGGGAAATCCCACCGGGATGCAACGCGCCTCCACGAAGAGATGGCTGTTGATCTCATCGACGTCAAACCTGGAGATCGAATCCTTGACGTCGGATGCGGTGTTGGTGGGCCCATGCGTGCCATCGCGGCTCACTCACAAGCCAAAGTCGTGGGCATCACGATCAACGAGTACCAAGTGAAACGTGCCCGGCTTCACAACAAGAAAGCCGGGTTGGATTCGCTTTGCGAAGTCGTTTGCGGTAACTTCCTGGAGATGCCATTTCAAGATAACAGCTTCGACGGCGCGTACTCGATTGAGGCAACATGCCACGCGCCGAAGCTGGAAGAGGTGTACGCCGAGATCTTCCGAGTGCTGAAACCCGGATCTCTATACGTGTCTTACGAGTGGGTCACGACTGACAAGTATAGAGCTGATAACCCCGAGCACGTGGACATCATTCAAGGTATCGAAAGAGGTGATGCTTTGCCTGGTCTGAGGAGCTACCTGGACATTGCGGAGACCGCGAAAAAGGTAGGCTTCGAGGTCGTGAAAGAGAAGGATCTAGCCAAGCCGCCAGCACAACCCTGGTGGACAAGGCTTAAGATGGGGAGGATCGCTTACTGGAGGAACCACATTCTCATCACCGTGCTGGCAGCCATCGGAATAGCTCCTAAAGGAACAGTCGATGTTCACGAGATGCTGTTCAAAACCGCTGATTATTTGACCAGAGGTGGGGATTCTGGAATCTTTTCCCCGATGCACATGATTCTCCTCAGAAAACCCGAGGTGCCACCTTCAAAATCTTAAGCCATTTGCCCGCAGCATTGTGTTCCGCCTCTTGTTTCTTTACCCTTTCTTTCCTTCTCTCCCCTTCCTTTTTTTTTTTTTTAATTTAATTTCCTAGGTTTCTTCTTTTTTTATTCCTACTTGATCGAGCTGATGTACTTCCTTTTTTGGGTTTTTAGTTTTATTTAATTTCCAGTTGTTGATCTTGGTCTTTAATTTTTAAAATGTTGCTGATAAGGAAAGGAACGAAATTTTTTGTTCTTTTTTGTTTTTTTTTTATTTAAATTTTGAAATAAGTGAAATTTTCGTTGAATTCGAGAGGTTGTGATGTTGAGCTGTGACTTTGTGGGAATCCCAAAACAGCTTTTCTAAGCTGTCGGCTGTCGACTGTCGACGATGGTGAAACGACATCCTACAAACAAACAAACAAACAAAAGGAGCACTCCCCTCCTTTTTTAACCTGAATAATCATTTCCTTGTTTTTTTTTGCAGGAGTAGTTATCACTCGAATGGTAAAAATCTTTGTAGTAAAAATTTTTTGACGGTGTAAATCTTAAGATATGAAGTGAGAAATTGGAAAAAGATTTTGTGACAAATTTGGATGTCGTTATGGATACTTTCTTAAAGAGTAAATCTGGTTGGTTAGTATCTAGAAAAAACCTGAATCCCAAAGGAAGTGGTTTGACTGGTGGGAAATGGTCATGATGGAGGGAGGCGGGTTGAGAGAGCGCACATGGAAGGTTAGGAACTTTTGCAAAGATGCTTAGGTGGCGACCACTGGCAAACTGACTTTTGCTGTGTTATTTTTCCTCTCGAGCATGGATCCCGGCCAAATCTGTTCGGCTTTTTGTGTGTTTTGTCACATTTTATGTGCTTCATTGGGCTGCACGGAGCAGGTCATGTGGGCCACAATTGCTTGGGATCTTTCAACATTACCTCTCCCCATGTCCTATTCTTATTACATTAATCTTTTTTGCCTCCAGGAACAAAATTTCAAGTTTTACTTTTGATACTAGTGTTATTTTCCTGTCATCCTCACCGCTTGTGCAATTTTGTACTGATATTCATACCAATACATCCACAAGTTTTAGATCTTTTAGCTTCTGAGATTATAATTAAAACCCTTAGATGATACAGGGGGACTTGAATCTTCTGTTAAGGTGGGAAAATATTTGGTCATTATTGGCTCGGTGATGTTCAGATTCCTGGGATATTTTCTTCCTTTCACTTTTATCCCAC
Organism: Theobroma grandiflorum; assembly: GCA_036013995.1. Taxonomy (NCBI): domain Eukaryota; kingdom Viridiplantae; phylum Streptophyta; class Magnoliopsida; order Malvales; family Malvaceae; genus Theobroma; species Theobroma grandiflorum. Next base: position 24,690,618 of record CP142126.1, read on the forward strand.
TTGACTTTCTTGGAAACGAAAACGACAACGACGGTTGTAGATGCTGTTTATCTTTCTCATCCGAGAGAAAAAAAGTAAAGTGCGGTGATATGGAGATTAGAGGTTTGGCAGTAATAGGAAGGTCCGGGTATGTCGCTATATTTTGACTTTTAACTGGGGGCTCTACTTTTCTTTTCTTTACCTTTTTTCCGAGTGCTTTTCCATCCGTTGGTCCGCATATCCATCAAAACTTTTCACACTAACGTAGTGCTTTTACATGTGGAAATTGACACCCAGATTTCCATATGGAATACACGATTCCAACCGATTATACTGAAAGGTAATTAGGGACGGACCGAAAGTGGTGGTATCCATTATCTTATATATTACTTTTTAGTTTTCTCTCCGTTACTGCAGGTAATTGAATCCGATTATAAGATACTCTTTATCTTATTTAATTGTATCATAACGAAGGATATTTGATTATAAAGTATCCATTATTATTATTCTTACTTGAAGTTGAAGGCCTTGAGTTATTGATTTAAGTTTGATTACTACTTGTTAGTTGGGCAACTGTTTTCCGGCCCTTCTTATAACTTGGACCTCGTAAGTCACCTGTCTTGTCAGTTTATGTCGGGTAAGGCTTGGGATATTGTCCTTCGAACTCTATGAAGGCCGTCTGCAGAACCGTATTGTGTTTGGACTTCTGGCCTGGCCCAAAAGGAAAAAGATCTTGTTCAATGTCAGTTGTCATATCAGAGATCTAAAAATAGAAAAATATTTGAAAATATGAAAAAAAATTAAGAGTTTAAGCATTAAAAGAAAAAAGAGACATAATTTTGAAAAATTAAAAAAAAAAAAAAGAACGAAAGGTGTATCACAGTCATGCGGCCTAAAATATTTTTGGGTTTACATAAAAATATACATATACATATCAGTAGTTATCATGTAAGAATAATTTTGAGGTTCCTACCATTTCATTTTCTTTTTCCTTTTCTATCTTAAAGATTTTCTTCCTATTTAAAATCCAATGGTTATGAAACAAAATAGGAAAGTTTTGAGTGGAATTGAATTTTTTTTTTTTTAGTGAAAAACTATTTATCTTTGCCGCTTTTCATCTTTCCTAACCAAGCAAAGCTCAAATTCCATGTCTGGACTAACTTCCCTGCTTTAAATGGCTGTGAAACTGAAACTTAAACTTGCCCTCCGAGACGTTCTCCTTGGTAGCTGTGCCATCAAATCTGGAAGTTCAAACTGAACACCAAGCCCAAATGTTCACTTTAAAGAAAGCCCAATTTTAGATATTCTCAACTCTCTTTAACAATAAGCTAACAAAAAGACAGAGCAAACTAAGCACAAGTGATAGTAGAAAAAATCGACTATCCAAATTGCTCGGATATCATGACCAATTATGAGAGTGAAATATGTGGATAGCATGAACCAAACGAACCAGAACGAGTGGTCACAATTTTGGGTCAATGAGATTTTTAGATTTCATCCTAATTCCATAGCTCTTGTTCTCCTTTTTCCTTTTGGTTCCTCAGGAGCCCCTGGCAGGAAACTCCAGAAGAAAGTCAATTACTCCAATTCTTTTTGCAATTACCTCGCCTCTGATGGCTACAATCACAAATTTCTTAACGAAGCCACCTTCTTCTGATCGTTACTCCATCCCCAAAATCAGTTCTCTTCGCTCCCACGCTTCCTTTCTACCATCTTTTGTTACTAGACCTGGACCTTTTTCAGGGAGACTAGAAGCAAGCAAAACCCGCTTCGTGACTAAGGCTACGGCTACTCCTGGGACAAAGAAAGCTTCAAGTGATGAGAGAGTACAGCGAGTTCATAGCATAGAGGAATTCGACGAAGCTCTTAGGATGGCTAAAAACAAGCTTGTTGTGGTGGAATTTGCTGCCAGCCACAGTTTCCATAGCAGTAAGATTTACCCTTTTATGGTAGATCTTAGCAGGACCTGCAACGATGTAGAGTTCATTCTCGTGATGGGCGATGAGTCGGAGAAGACTAGGGAGCTTTGCAAAAGAGAGAAGATAGAGAAAGTCCCGCACTTCAGCTTCTACAAAAGCATGGAGAAAATCCACGAAGAAGAGGGGATTGGACCGGATCGGCTGATGGGCGATGTGCTGTACTACGGTGACAGTCATTCGTCTGTGGTGCAGCTGCACTGTAGGGAGGACGTGGAGAAGCTCATAGAAGACCACAAGCTCGACCACAAGCTGATTGTTATGGATGTCGGCCTCAAACATTGCGGGCCATGCGTCAAGGTGTACCCAACGGTGATTAAGCTTTCCAGACAGATGGATTCCGTGGTTTTCGCCAGGATGAACGGTGATGAGAACGATAGCTGCATGCAGTTCCTGAAGGACATGGACGTGATCGAAGTGCCAACGTTTTTGTTCATCAGAGACGGTGAGATTTGCGGAAGGTATGTGGGTTCTGGCAAAGGAGAGCTGATTGGGGAGATTCTAAGATACCAAGGTGTCCGAGTAACTTAATTATAAAATAAAAATTGAAACCCAAAATGATACAAATATCAAATTTGAAGTCTTTTCGCAAAGTATTCTAGTTGATTGTACTCCTACCATCATTCATGTTGGAAAGATGAATTTTAGTAGTGAAACCCCAAGTGTAGCCCAACAATTCATAGCTAAATTGGACCAAAATTTTCTTCACTTTAAACTTGATGGTTAATTATTTTGTGTGCTTTTTTCTTGGCTGATTATAAAAATACTTGTGTGTTGTTTTTTTTTTCTTTTTAAATTATTGGTTGATTAATGTGTTATTACATTTCATATCAAATATAAATATAATTGTTAATACTTATATAATAATCTTAAGTCAATCACTATTAATAATTTGAACTTAAATTTTTTAGATACGATAGGCCTTATATCACCTCTTGAGCAGTAGCTTTTGAAAGGATAATTGCATGCAGCAACTCAATTTCCTTGTATTGGGTAATTGTCTAGAATTTAAGACGTTAGAAAGGAACTTGGCATGGAGCCTATCCATTGAGAAACCAAACAGTAATCATTGGGCCACAAAGCCAACACTTCCAAATGAAACGCAGCACCTCCGAAACATCCATGGCCCAAATCCCTGGTCCATTTCCTCTGTTTACCTTTCTCCATTTACTTTAGGGCTTGGTTAATCAGAATGAGCTGAGAGGATAACTTTCTCCTTGCTGGGTCTTATTCCTCCTAGGGAAAAAATCTACCAAACTTTGATTGTTCATTTATATGTTTATATTTGAGATTTGTCTCATGTGCTAATAGAGGTGTTTTTTTTGTTTTAAGGATATTTGTTCTTCTTCATGTACATGCAAAGAAGATTTTGTTTAGTTCCAGGCCTTCTTTTGTTCACTCGAAAATTATCTTTTAGTAAACCAACCAAAAGCCTGGAAAAAGCAAAGGATGTGCAAAGAATTAAGCAATTCTAATACTGTTATCTAAGAACTTTTCTAAGTGTAATTCTTACCTTCTAATCCATGCCACTTCAGTTGAAGACATCTTTTCTGTAACAAAGACTATCACATGACATATTAGAGATTGATATTTTTTTTATTCTCTTTGGGAGTTGGCGGTGGTTGCCATAGAAGGACAGAGTTAGAAAGTCAGAGGGAGAATTTGTCTCTTCTAAGTTGTGTGTGTCTAGCACTAGTCAAAGAAGGGTTTCCAGCTCAAAAAACGAGTGGAACTTATTGCTCGAAATCATTGCAAGAGGAAAAGGTTCCAAGAAGTCGGAATGAACCTGATCCAAGTCCAATGAATTTAATCCACAGATTGCCTAAAGCTTATTAAAAAATGGTATGGGGATTGGGGGCCGGTGAAAGAGGGACGTGGACAATTTGACAATCAGATATTATGGCCTCAAACCCAATGACTTAAAGAGAATCATGAAGTACTTGCTTTAAATTTCTAGCATTGCTTTTGGTACCAATAACTTTCATATCCACCCGTTGAACTGGGAAAAGAAAGATTCACTGTCAAAATGTTGGTGAAGGTTCGACCATGATTGTCAGGGCGTTGGGTGTTGTTGGCTTACTGCAAATCTTGGTAAGTGGCATGCACATCCCAAAAATAAGCTCACACAGTTGGACTACTTATCTTCTATACAGCTGCGAATTGACTTTGAAACCACTCCTTGCCTTGACATGGTTAAGCTTTTTTTTTTTTCTTTTCCATTTTGGCAGGCGGCCATAGTTTTGACAGTGAGGTTTTGCTTGTAAAACATACCAACCTGTACAGTGACTGGGTTGTTTCCATCGCGAGAATTGTTACTAGTTGTATTTAGTTAACTGTTCATATGAAACAGTCAAGTTTTACGGGCAATCAAACTTGAATTGTCATAAGTTATGCATTTGTTCTTGTTGGATCAGGACGCGATTCTGCTAAATTATTTCCCTTCTGTTAATACTTATCGCTTGTTTGATGCAAACACTTTGTTTCAAAGCAATCTCCACAAGCATAAGCAGAAGAAGTAAATTAGAAGCACTGGAAAAAGAAGAAAGAAAGAAGAAATGATGTTCAAGCAATTATCTGTACAGAACCAGGAATCAACAGATTCCCATTATGCCAAATGCCAATTACAGACTTCTCCATGTTTCACCAATCTATATTTGCACAATCTGTATATGAGAAGTAAGAGAAAGAAGAAGAAGAAATAAAGAACAGGGGGGCCAAAGAAAGAAAGAAAAAATCAATCAATTTGCGGTGACCATGGAATTCAATCGAAGGGGCCTAGGTGGATTCATGGTTCTTCTCTTCCATAAGTTAATTTCTTTCCGTGGCTGCAAAGGCCTCTCTCCACCAACCGTCATTGGGGCCGAGAAAGGGATGATCACATCGTCGTCTTCAAGATCACTATCACTTCTCTCTTCATCAGAGTAATAATCCCTATGATCAGCTTCCGCAGGTGCAATCTGAGCCATCCAATCAAAGTTGGAAAAAGCATCACGGCCACTTGCAAACCGCTTCATTTGGCCCAAAGAAGGCGCTCTATCAGGCAACTCTGTCTTCTTGCTTGATGCCTCGGATTTCCTTGCTGGTTTTGCCATGCTGAAGATTCGCTTTAACTTGGATGCATGCTTCTTTACTTCTTCTCCAGAAGATCCGGAGACAGGCTTCAACTCTTTAGGACGCGAAACGCACTTAGCTTTTCTGATATTTTTCTTCTGCTTGATCTGTCCCATGCATGACACCTTCGGTGAAGTTGGTTCTTGCGTTTCGAAGGTTTCACTCTTGGACTTTCTTCGAGCTTCATCAGGAATTATCGAAACGATCGGACCAGAGAACCCTCTGCCTGCATAAGCCTTATGCTTGCCTGTATTGTCGGATCGCTTGTCCCTGCCGGGGCTGAAGGGAGGGTTTTGAAAGGTGACACTGACAGCTGAAGCTGCTTTGGGCAAAAATTTCAGGATCTTGTTTCTGGGTTTAGCTTGTTTCTCCATTGTATGTAAACACTTTTCAGGACTTCAGCAAACTCCTTTTGAGCACTCTTTTTATATGTAATCAATAAGATAAACTCAGAACATCAGAGACGAGTGATTCAGTTTTGACCAGATCGGACGGAGAAGGTATGGTCAAAGGAGATTTGAGACTGAGCAAACCTTCTTTGCCCACCAGAAATTTTTAAATTCAATTATACTCAGCCAGCTTTGGTGACGCAGAGTTCCCTTGTATTTGCGGTACACATTTGTTTTGCATTGAAAGTTTCCATAAACAGGGTAAATTAATTAACAAATAAGCATAGTGATTTAACTACATTAATTCCCATTGCCTCTTGCTTTGTCGGTTTTTGACTTGTCAAGCCTTGATCTAATCATCAGATTGTGTGCGTGGCTTTACAAAAGAATATTATATGCAAAATACACGCATACGAAGAGAAATTAAATTATTAAACAAGACTCTATTAATTTGAAAGCAGCAATGCAAGAGTTAGCATTTGATCAGTTCGATTTATACTGTTCAAACTGTAAACCTCATGGTTTTGATAAAATTAAACCCAAAAAAGGATGTTCAAATGTTTAGATGGGATCATCTTCAAAAATATAAATGGTTACCAGAAAATTGGTTTGACTAATGAGATATATGAATGAATTGTTCCATACTTGACAAAGAAACCTTGTTAACATAAAACTGATATGTTTGACGGGCAAACAGAGGTAAGTTTCAATTGAATTTCATTATATGATTTTTCTGTAGGTCTTTTTACTTGTTGGTTTTAGTTCTTGATGTCGTTTGTCTTAGTTGGGGTTGGCAATCACTCCCCATCTTCCTCTTATAATAGTAGTAATTAGTAAGAATTATCTTTTGCGCTAAGATAATCATGATTACCAGTTCTGATAATACCAGCGTCCTGTCAGTAAGATTTGTACGGAATAAGTCGCTCTTGCCGCAATAAATTGTAAGGGTCTAGCTTTCCCAGAGTTTGCTTTTGAAATGGTCTAAGAAGTTGAAAAATTGTGCTGATGTTGCTCTAATAAGGAAAATTCCAGCTTTGCAAGAAAGATCAATACGTAATTACCTAGTTTGGATTGGAGGGTTTCGATCCTTTTTTGTTGTGGATGAAAGTCAAAGATGTACGTCTCAATATGATCATGTGACATTTATGGCATCAAAAGCAGAAGTTTATGCCCTATGAACTAGCCCTGTTTTGCTGATGAAAAGAGACAGAAGAATTGTTTGTGAAAACAATATGAGGCTGGTGTGCGAAACAATTAATGATATACTTGAAATATCTTTTTGTTCATAGAAAAAGAAAGCGAAGACAAAGAACATGCTATCTACAAATGGATTAGCGAAGATTCTTTCTAACAGGCTGAAAGCCTGCCTCCCCAGTCCCCACCATCATCACCAAGGAAGAAATTTGATGGAAAATGTCCTACCTGCACAGGAAATGGTTAAAGGATATCAGGGGAATAATCTTTTACCAAGATGTGCTTTGAAAGTGGATTTGAGCAAGGCATTTGATTCTCCAAATTGGGACTTTCTTCTCAATGTAGCAACAGGTTTGGAATTTCCTTCTGTCTTCATTCATTGGATTCAGAGCTGTGTTACAACTCCTATGTTCTCCCTCTCCATCAAGGGTGGGTCTGGTTGGATATTGGAGACCCTTTTATCTCCTTAGTTCTTATTGCAATGGAGGTGTTATCCAAACTTCTAAATTCAGCAACTGCTCAGGGAATTTTCAAATACCATCCAAGATGCCATAGTGTTGGTCTTACTCACTTGAGTTTTGTAGATGATGTGCTCATTATTTTTCCAAGGGCACGGAAGACTTCATCATGAGCACAGATGATGTGCTCATTTTTTTTATAAACTCTTTGACCTTCAGCACAAAAGGGCCAAGATTGAGCTGTTTTCCTTTGGATCCATATTCTTTCTGATATTCAGCAGTGAATTGGCTTCAAACTTGTTTCATTGCCAGTGAAGTACCTGGGTGTCCCCCTCATCACAAAGTGACTCAGTGACAAGGATTGTGCTGCTCCAGTAGAGAAGATTACAAAGAGAATTTAACTTTGTGCACCTCTAGTAGAGAAGATTACGAAGAGAATTGAACACTTGGACCTCCAAGCTTCTCTCCTACGCTGGTAGGCTTCAGCTTAGTCAATCAGATCTCTTAGGAACTCAACCATGGACTTAAACCCAAGTACGACTCTTTTCGCTTTGCTACAGGCCAACAGCCCATGAATTGATGGACGAGCCCGTTATTTCTTACGAAGGAAATACAATGCCTTTGTTGAATACAAAGGCCTTTTTATCATTCTCATTGCCTCCACGCCGTTTCCCAGCAACAACCAGAACCACGTCCGTTCGCAACAGCGTTCAAACTTCCTTAGTTGAACGGCCAGAGAGTCTGGGTGTCAATTTCGCAAGCTTGGGGCTTTTTGTTGTAGGATTAATTGCAGCTTTCAGCTCTTAACATTCACTCCCTTCCCCTCTCTTTGTTTCAAGGTAAGTTCATGTTCTTAGCTTTGTAATCAAATCCAAAGACTTCCTTAGTTGGAAATGTCAGTGAGTGCCCAAGTTTTTTTTATTTTCGAAAGCAGCTAAACGTTGTTCCATTCAATTCTTTGAGTTGGTCACTAGATTTGTCAATGGAAATGTTTTTGAAGATCGGGGAATGTGACTTGGTTTCATTTGGGCTTAATATTTGGACAGTTTTGTAACAAATGAAGCATTTGCTTTATGTCTAAAAGGAAGAGAATCAGTCATGGTTCTCTCCTTGGACTTGCAGGACTTCCTTCTTCGTGCTAGAGCGCTGAAGCTCTACAGGCAAGCTCTACGGACTGCTCGAAGAGCTCCTGAGCATTCTAGAGGTGAAAGCTGGATACTGGTTAATGCTGCTAAGAAAAGTTCTGAGAACACCTGTTCTTTGAGCTTAAATCTTAATGCATTTTCATTGCTTTGTTGTTTTGTATTTGCCATTTTGGTATTAGTTCTTTGTAGATTTTGATCCATCGTGTTTGAAATAAGCATATGCTTCAAACATTTACTGTACTTGCATTGCCTGATCAGATATGGGTTTTGCAGTTGAATTGAAACAGGTGATTAGACAAGAGATGGAGAGTAATCGAGATTGTAAGGATAAACAAAGGATCCGCTTCTTGATTAGTGAAGGAACCGAGAGACTGAAAGGTCTGACTGAGATGCTTGGTATGCAGGGACATTGCTAGTGGAATGAAGCTGCATATGGTATGGATAGTTTGAAGTCAATAGGGAGGATGGCCTTCATATCTGAGAAGCTGTCATCCAATTTCCTAATTTTAGTTCATTGATCATGCAAAATAGAAGCCGGAAGATTTGTTTGTTTTCCCCTTGAATGCTACCAGTAGTTGTAATAAAAAATCATGGTTCATGAAATTAATATATACTGTTGCTCTAACTGCATTTGTGGTGTAATTGTCAATGATTTCAATTTGCTCCAACTCTTATCAATGTCTACTTCTTGACTAGCAACCTAAAGTAGTCATGGTGCCAACTCCTTAACATGTGTTCTAACAAGTCACTGAGGCATGCATAAGCATAACTTTTGAACCAACCAGCCACTAAGGTTCCATTTCTTTCCACAACAATATCCCACCTACTAAAGATAGATTGTTCATACAAAGGAGATAGAAAGAAATGTCTAAGGCCAGCTGATGTCGCCTTTAGGGCCTTAAAAAGTGAGACTTAAGTGAAACAGAGAAATTTGTAAGATGAAGTAATGTTAGGCAACGGTTTCAATTGGAAAAAAACACATGGAACAAGAATGATCGGCTACCAGAGGGACCATATGTCCATCACCACATGGATATGGTTAGCATTACAAACAGGACCAGCACTAAAACTTGATGCACAGGAACTTCTCCATATGATGTTCAGACAGTAAAGATCATCCATAAACACATTGTAATTGAAGTAAGCTGGTCCAAGAGATTAGTCCAGCTAACAGAGTTGGAAAACTGTAACCAAAATTTGATGGAGATTTAAATCAACTTTAGGTATGACTTTTGAGTCAAAATGGCGAGAACAAAGTATGCTACTTGTTGAACACAAAAAGGTGAAGATAAAACAGTACATCCCAACTCTTTTAGTGTACAACCTTATGACATTACAGTGAATAGGTAAGACTTGAAGCAATTTAATCAATCAACTATGTCAAAAACATTGAGAATTACTTCACAGGCATCACAGATACAAGAGCAAGAAGCTACTTCTACAAAGGACGTGTCACAAATCCCCTATCAACCATCTTCTCTACTAGTTCCTCGTGTTTCTTTAACTGCTCAGCTTTTCTCAGCTGCTCCAGCACCATCTGATAAAGAGGCATACTTGGTTTCAAGCCTTTTTCCTCAATCATCTCATTAAAGAACTTGTAAGCATTGTTCCAATGCCCCTTCCCACAATACATTGTGATCAAAATCCGGTAAGTGTTCACATTAGGCTCAACCTCATTCTCATCCATCTCCTTCTTTAACTTGAGAACCATATCAGTAGACTTTGCACCAGCAAACATTCGCATCAATATGTTATAAGTAACAGTATTAGGCATACAATTCAAATCCTTCATCTTAGCATACATTCGGTGAGCAGCATTCACATCCTGTAACTTCTCAATACACTTAAATATAGTATTGAAAGTAGATGGATTCGGGATACACTCTTTCTTAATCATCAAATTAAGCACCTTGATCGCCTCATCAAGATTATCATCCCTACAATGACTCTCTATAAGAAAATTATATGTAATTGTATCTGCAGGACAACCACATCTTTTCATCTGATTATAAACCTGAAAAACCTTCTCCGTCCGACCAGCCTTGACATGAACTCTCATCAAATTATTAAAAGTAATCGAATTTGGCTCACATCCTACATCAATCATCTCTGCAAAAACATCATGAGCACGCGTAATTTGGCCACACCTACACAATGCATCAATCACAATAGTATAACTATAAACATTAGGCTTAATCCCTGCCATCTTCATTTCCTTAAATACCCTTTCGGCCTCCGAGATATTTCGGGCACGACACCAGCCACTGATCAAGCTAGTGTATAGAATCACATCAGGTTCAAACTTGTCCTTCAATTTATCGAAAAATGTTTGAGCTTCCTCAGCCCTTCTTTTTTTACATAAACTACTAATCACTATTGAAAATGCAATCTTATCAGGAACGCACCCATAATCCTCCATACGATTAAAAGCGTGCACCGCCTCAGCAGACAATCCGGCCCTCACGTAACGCCTGATCAGAATAGAGAAGGTTTCGATCGAGACGTCGACGTTCTTGGCTTTCATTAAGTCGATCAAATGCCAAGCCAAGTCGAAATGCCTCAACTTTCCAGCCAGGTCGATCATTTCGTTGTACGGGTCAGGCGAGGGAGCAAAGTCGGGCCGGGTGGTGGCCCAGTTGAAGAAGGAGAGGGTTTGGAGAAAAGGTTTCCCGTGGCGGACCGCACCGCATTTGTCGATGACGTGGCGGACGAGGGAAGGGGAGATGGAGTGGACGGCGGAGATTTTCGAGAAGTCGAGGGAGAGAGATGGGATGGTGAAGTCAGGGGTTGGCGGGGCTGAGTTCAGGTCGGGGTTAGGGCTTTTGCGGTGGTGGTCTTTGATGAGGGAATGGAATTTTTCGGCCACTTCGGCTTCTTCAAGGGTTAGGGCGGCGATTTGGGGCTTTTCGCTCGTATCAGTTTCTCCTGCTTCATCTCCTCGGAGCGAGGTCGGCGTTGAAGCGTAAAACTTGAAGTAGCGTTGAGATAAAGGAGAGATAGAGGAGGGAAACCGTAGCTTTGATTTGGTTAAAGCCATGGAAGTTGCCTTCGCCGTTCTCAGCGTTTGAATGTGTAGAAAACAGAGGAGATACAGACTACCGGTGCAGCTTAACGAACGTTTTGAAGGGTTTTAGCGGAAGTTACGAACGACATCGTTTAATATATGGGCTTGTCTTGGGCTCTTTGGGTACAGGACTTATGGGTTGTTAATGTATTATTCTAATTTTACAATTGTAACAAAAAATTCGTTTTCTTTTATAATATTTAAGAATGTTCTTATAAAGATTTAAATATATATCCTCAAATTTGAAGATGGCCATTTGAGTATTACTTTGTTCTTGATTTGCAAAAGGAAATTATTTCTCTTCATTAATCTGCGTAGTAGAATGTTTAATTACTTAATTCTAATTACAATTTTTTATTTCATTTTAGTATTTATTTTATACAATTAAAAAAAAAAAAGAGAAGCAAGACCCAATTACAATTCGACACTTCATATAAATCCTTGTCCTATTTGAATCATAGTACTAACAAATAACAACCAAAGTAGTACATGGAAGTATATTTTAATAAGGTTTATATAAATATATATATCCTCATAATCATATATCATGGTGCATGGTATATTTGTTTTTTCCAACTCTTGGCTTCTTCCAAGTATATTTTTCAATGGCTGATAGTGAACTTCTTCCAAGGTACGAGTCGCTGAAGGATTTGATACCGTCGTTGCCGCAGTCAGGAACCACGACACCGGCTTACCCTGGTAACTTGAGGACGCGATATGCTAAGCGGGAGGAACCATTGTTTAAGAACGGTGTCGTAGTTTTCTGGGAGGAAGTGCCATTACGAAAAGAAGGGCCCGAGGACCAGGGATTCTGCGATTTGTTCGAGAAGCATGTTTTTGGAACTATGAAACCTAGGTTTGGTAAGGCTTTTGGAGCTCTTTGTTGCTTGCCCAAGTTTGTCTACGATTCATACTTTGCACCTGGAAAACAAAACCATGATTCATGATCGTATACATAGTTTGTTTTTTTCCCTTTTCCCTTCTTGTAAAATAATTAAAAATATAATATCAATTTAAATATGTTTTATTTATAAATAAAATAATTTATTTTTAATATCATCGACAAAATACATTAAACAAAATTCTATCGATATTTATTGATATAATGTTAATTACTCAATCGATATTATGTTATTAACAAAATGTTAACAAACATTATTGACAGAATAAAACGTGATAAATTGACATAAAAAAATAAAAATAATATAAAAAATATCGACGAATTGATCCGTCGATAATATGCTTTAACGAAAAAACAATTTTCTTTCTTTATTTTTATTTCCCTCCTTTCGGAAAAAAACTACTTAGCAAAAAGGATTCAACTTTGCTTTTTATTTCCTTGAAAAGCACAAATACTTGATTACCCTACTATATTAGGAAAGCCAGCTACTGTATAGTAATATATGTAATAAACTTTTGATTTTGCCAATCATAGTGTTGACATGAATCTTTTGTGGATTTCTACTCTACTCCAAAAACACCAAACTTCTACTCCCTCTATACAAAAACAACAAAAGAATCACCAAACAGAGAAGCAATAAAGCAGCAGCTTTGATAATCTTTTACCAGTTCAATAACTGATATGACTACTGTCCAAAATTGTGAGGCTCCAACCTTAACATCATTGAAAGATTTGGTGCCACTGTATCCATGGAAGACTCCTACCCCACCATTCTCCCGGAGCCGCAGCATGGCCTACAGCAAGATTAAGGAGCCATTACTGGTTAAAGATGGAGTTAGGGTTTATTGGCAAGCTGTGCCAGGGCTTCGGAAAGCCGATCATGGAGACATGGATTTTGAAGTTCCATGTGGAGGATTGTTCGAGTTTATCGACAAGTTTGTTTTCAAGGCTATCAGACGGTGGATTGACAGGCTATTTGGAGAGTTACTGGGTTTACCAAAATTTGAAGAATATATGTAGTTTGGCAGCATGATGCCTATTGATGTTTTTCTGTATTTGATCTTTCATCCTTAGAATACCTTTCTCTTCATTAACTATACATGATGTAATTATGTATACATGAGGGAGTAATTCAATATAGTTTTAAAAAAATTTGTTTATTGAATTTTTTTTCTTTTCTATCGGCGGTAGGTTAACTTGATCGGTAAATTATTCGTTCTGATATTTTTTTGTTAATGGTGTTTTCTCCTTTATCAAAGGTATTCCAGTTGAATCGAAAAAATTAAGATTGTTCGTCTATTAATTTCAATTTAAGCTTCGTTGTCACGGTTTGTTTCAGTGAGAGAATTAATTTTCATCGTCTGCTTTAGTCAAAAACTAAAACAACCTACCTTCTCCGGATTTCTATATAAGAGAAGATAATTAATGAAATCTTTTTCCTTCTTATAATATTTATAAGGGAAATGTATCCTATTTTAAAACATTAATATGCTCAAAAAAATTCAATTTCTTTTAAAACAAAATAAAATGATTTGAAGAAATATGATGCATTCTCAATAGTTATTGTGAAACTTTTTTATTCATATATTTTTTTATTGTCTAAATTTTAAAAAGTTATACTACTAATTAGTCAACTACAAATTAATCCTACTTAAAATATTAGAAATGTTATGAATATTTTTGTGAATATCCATTTATTCTATCTATATCTAGATTAAATGTAAATTAGATTAGATTAGGATTCAATCCATCTAATCCCTAAGTGTTATTTTCATCTTGTAAATTCTATCAAGATAAATGGTTGTTTGCCTATAAATAGGCTCTCTCAGTTCATTTGTAAATACGCACTTCAATAAGATCTCTTTTCTCCCCCTCAGTACTTTCTTTCTTCTCTTTAATTATTCTTTCCAATTATATTTATTTGCTCTTTTAGATTTATTTCATAACACGTTATCAGCACGATTCTCTGATCTCTTAAGTTCTAAAATTATAATGTCTTCATTATCTTCAAGCTTCAAAAGGATTTCAATGATTGTGTTTTGATTTTTAATTTTAGAAAATCAGGTAAGTGACTTGATATATTTTTAGTATTTTCATTCTCTTAAAATCAACCTTAATATGAATTTTAGTATCATGTAGTATATATTTTATCCCTTGATTGGAAAGTGAATTTGCTATTATATAGCTATTAATGAAAAATCATGAATGTCCATTCCTTGAAGTGAATGTGACAAACGAGCTACTAATAAAAATTATTAATGTTCATTCCCTGAAGTGAATGTGACATCATTTAATAATTATGGTCATGGTCATAAATATATCTATTCCCTGAAGTGAATGCCACATTATTTAATAATTATGATTATGGATAAATAATGTTTTTACCACCAAAAGTGGATAGATAATTTTATTATCAAAATCTAAGGATAATTTTACTACCAGAAGTGGATGGATAATTTACCACCAGAAGTAAACGAATGCCGTAACCTACTAAAAAAAATGAATAATTCACCAGAAGTGGATAACCCATCATATGTGGATCACTCACCAAAAGTGGATGTATACTTGTAACCAACCACAAGTAGATGAATAAAATAGAAAGATATCTTAACTCACTAACCCACCAGAAGTGGATATCCATCAAGAAATGGATAAAGACTTATAACTCACAAGAAGTGGATAAATAATTAAAAGAATAAAAGGAATATAGAAAACGTATTGTCATTGATGTGGCATGAAAGATCGTTGGTCACGTTTGGTTCACGGAATAGACAAGAATAGAATAGAATAGGTATTCTGTGGGAATAGAATAAGGCAGGAATAGAAAAGAATAGTTATTACTTTGTTTGGTATAGTGAATGGAATAGAGCAGGAATGTCTATTACTACTCAATTATTATGAGTTATTGTAGTGTTTAGTTGATAACAATAACTTTGGAATAAGAAAGAAATAAAAAATAAAAAGATAAAAAAATTATTATTTATATGACTATTTATTTTTATTAGATTTTTTAAATATTAATAATCTAGAATTTAATTAAAATATTAATATTTTATTTTATTTAAATATTATTATTTTTTATTTTTATTTTATTTTATTTGTTAAACTATTAATAATTGATAATTTAAATATTAATATTTTATTTTATTTAAATATTATACTTAATTATTTTTATTTTATTTTATTTTATTTTTCAATATTAATAATTGAAATTTTAAATATTAATATTTTATTTATAATTTAATCATTAATATTTAAAATATTAATATTTTATTAATTTAAATATTATTATGACCAATTATTTTATTTTTAAATATTAATAATTGATTATTAATTTAAAATATTAATAATAGATAATTTAAATATTAATATTTAATTTAATTTAAATATTATTATACTTAATTATTTTTATTTTATTTTATTTTTAAATATTAATAATTGAACATTTAAATATTAATATTTTATTTATAATTTAATCATTAATATTTAAAATATTAATATTTTATTAATTTAAATATTATTATGACCAATTATTTTATTTTTAAATATTAATAATTGATTATTTATTTAAAATATTAATAATAGATAATTTAAATATTAATATTTTATTTATAATTTAATCATTAATATTTTGAAATATTAATATTTTATTTAAATCAAATATCATTATGATTAATTTTTTTATTTTATTTTTTAAATATGAATAATTTTTAATTTATTTAAAATATTAATAATTAATGATTTAATTATTAATATTTTATATATAATTTAAATGATATTATGCCTTTTTATTTTTAATTTATTTTGTTTTTAAATAGGAATAATTATAATTTATTTTATTAATAATTGATAATTTAAATATTAATATTTTTAAATTATTAATATTTTATTTATAATTTAATATTAATATTTTATTAAAAATTTGAATTAAGGGAGAGAATGAGGAGAGAGAAAATAATATTTTATATAAATAGAATTGAATTAAGGGTATTTTGGTCTTTAATATTTTTTGGGTTTATTCCTCAACCATGGAATAGCTATTACCATGGGGGAAGGTGGTAATGGCTATTCCTTGGTTTTGGAGGATTTTAGAGAATAGCCATTCCCATGGAATGGCTATTCCTTGTAGTATTGCTCAACCAAACAAAGGAACTAAAATTCCTTGGGAATAGAGGGGGAATGGCATAGCCATTCCCCCAACCAAACATGCTAATAACTTACAAGAAGTGGATAAATAATTAAAAGAATAAAAAGAATATAGAAAACGTATTGTCATTGATGTGGCATGAAAGATCGTTGGTTACGTACCTGTTATACGTCATAAATTTTATCGAGCATCACTAAAAATTAAAACATCTTGTGATGATTTTAATTATAGCCAAGTTGATATAGCACATCAAGATATTTGTCTGCCTGAAAGAGGAATTGATTATATGATTGTTAATGGAAATATCCATTAGTGATTTTTTTATCTTGAAAAAGGAATTGATCATTCAATTGATAATAGGAATATCAGAAAATGAATTTAATAGTAATTGATATATTTTAATATAACTATATTATGAAGATATTTTAATATGTTTTAATTATATTTAAATGATATATTCTTATTATGTGTTTTAATTCTATATTTAATATTCTTTTATGATAACTTACAAGTTTCTTATTGTATATATCTTATTTTATTGAAAAAAAATGAGATATTCATATTGTTGGATCTAAGATCTATGATGTAAATATATGTCTAGCAGACATTGCTACAACACACTATATTTGAAGACAAGAAATATTTTTCCTACTTGACAACGAAAGAAAAATCAATTTCAATTCAATATCTGGTAGTACAAGATTAATTAAGGGCTCTAGAAGAGCTAATATTTTACTACCTTGAGGAATAAAGTAATAGAGGATGTGTTATTTTCTATTAAATCTCAAAGAAGTTTATTAAGTTTTAAAGATATTCATTTGAATAGATATCATGTTGAGACAATGAATGAAATAAACACTTAATATCTCTATATTACATTTGTCATCTCAAGTAGAAAGTGTGTTGAAAAAAAATTACTTCCTCTGTTTTCAGAATTAAACTATACAAATATTGAAATAATTAAAACCCATAGTAAACCAGAAGTTTACTAATGATTTTAATGTTTGGCATGATTGGTTGGACCCTCCCGGACAATAATGATGCAAGAAAATGATTGAAAATTTATATGATCATTCATTAAAAAATCAAAAGATTTTTCAATCTAATGAATTTTATGAGCTGCTTGCTCTGAAGGTAAATAAATTATAAGGCTATCATCAACTAATGTTGAGATTGAATTCCCTACGTTTTTTAATTATATTCAAGGTTATATGTGGATTCATACATCCACCATGTGAACCATTTAGATATTTTACAGTTTTAATCGTTGCATCAACTAGATGGTCACATACGTGCTTATTATCAATTTGCAATTTGGCATTTGCAACTATTTATTTGCAAGCACATTTTCCTAATCAAGATTATTTGTCTTGACAATGCTGGTGAATTTACGTTTCAAGCTTTTAATGAATATTGCATGTCTATTGGAATAAATGTTGAACAATATGTTAGTCATGTTCATACACAAAACGGTCTAGCAGAATCGTTTATCAAACGCCTTAAATTGATTGCAAGGCCATTACTTATGAAATCCAAACTTCCAATTTCTGCTTGGGGACATGCCATTTTGCATGCAGCAGCACTTGTACGCATCAGGCCAACAAGTTATCACAAATTCTCTCCTATACAATTGGTTTATGGTCAAGAATCAAATATTTCTCATCTAAGAATTTTTGGATGTGCGGTATATGTTCCAATTGCTCCACCACAACGCACAAAGATGGGTCTTCAAAGGAGTTTAGGAATATATGTTGGATATGAATCTCCATCTATAATTAAATATCTAGAACCTTCAACAGGAAATTTATTCACTGCAAGGTTTGTTGATTGTCATTTTGATGAAACAATTTTTCCAACATTAGGGGGAGAAAATAAGCAGCTGGAAAATGAAATATCTTGGAATACATTATCATTATCCAATTTTGATCATCGCACAAATCAATGTGAACAAGAAGTTCAAAAGATAATTCATTTGTAAAATATAGCAAATCAATTGCTAGACGCATTTACTGACCTAAAGAGAGTAACTAAATCTCATATACCAACTGCAAATGCTCTAATCAGAATTGATGTAGGACAACCTGTGAGTCTAAGAAACGCCAAAAGCGTGGAAGACCAATTGGTTCCAAAGATAAAAATCCTCAAAAAAGAAAAGGAGCAAATATTCAAGATGGTCAAGAAAAGGAAACAAAAACTCCAGAAGAGACCCTTGACATAATTTCAGAAGAAATTCAAGTACCTGAAATTAGTGAAAATGAAGAGATCTCAATAAATTATGTCATGACGGGAAAAAGATGGAATCGAAATGAAATAAACGTCGATGATATTTTTGCATACAATGCAGCGCTCAATATTATGAAAGAAAATGAGGATCTTGAACGTACATCTGTTGAAGAATGTAGACATAGAAATGATTGGCCAATGTGGAAAGATATAATCAAAGTGGAATTAAATTCACTTGTAAAACGTGAAGTTTTTGGACCTGTAGTCCATACGCCAAATGGCATAAAACCAGTGGGATATAAATAAGTATTTGTGCGAAAACGAAATGAGAAAGATGAGATAGTGAGATATAAAGCATGGCTTGTTGTACAAGGTTTTACCCAAAGCCTGGTATTGATTGTGAAGAGACATATTCTCCTGTGGTGGATGCAATTATATTTCGATATTTAATTAGCCTGGCAGTACATGAAAAGCTTGAAATGCGTTTGATGGATATAGTTACAGCCTATTTATACGGCTCACTTGATAATGATATCTATATGAAAATTCCTGAAGGATTTAAGTTGCCTGAAGCACAAAATTTGAATTCCCGGGAGATTTATTCAATCAAATTAAATAAATCTTTATACGGATTAAAACAATCCGGATGCATGTGGTATAATCGTCTTAGTGAATATTTGTCGAAAGAAGGCTATAAAAATGATCCTATATGCCCATGTGTTTTTATAAAAAGATTCGGATATGAATTTGTGATCATTGCTGTTTATGTTGATGACCTAAATATTATTGGAACTCCTGAAGAGTTATCAAAAGCCGTGGATTATTTAAAGAGAGAATTGAGATAAAAGACCTTGGAATAACAAAGTTTTGTTTGGGTCTCTAGATTGAACACTTGGTAAATAGAATTTTTGTCCATTAATCAAATTATATCGCAAAGTGATTTTATATGGAGAAAGCATATCCATTGAGTTCACCAATGCTTGTAAGATCATTAGATGTGGAAAAAGATTTTTTTTGACCTCGTGAGAATATTGAAGAACTTCTTGATCCTAAAATACCATATCTTATTGAAATTGGAGTGCTAATGTATATTGTTAGCAACACATGACTGGATATATCATTTTTTGTGAATTTATTAATAAGATATAGTTCTTCTCCAACTTGAAGATATTGGAATGGAATTAAAAATATACTTCGATATCTCCGAGGAACAATGGATATAAGCTTATATCATTCAAATGCATCAAAATCAGATTTAATTGGTTATGCAGATGCAGGATATTTATCAGATCCACATAAAACTCGATCTCAGACAGGTTACTTATTCACATATGGAGGTACGGCTATTTCATGGCGTTCTGTAAAGCAAACTATAGTTGCTACTTCTTCTAACCATGCAAAAATCTTAACAATTCATGAGGCAAGCCGTGAATGTGTCTGGCTAAGATCTGTAACTCAACATATTCGAGAAACGTATGATTTGTCAATCAAGAAAGAAATTCCAACAATATTATATAAAGATAATACTGCTTGCATAGCACAGTTAAAGGAAAGATACATTAAAGGCGATCGAACAAAACATATCTCGTCAAAATTCTTCTTCATTCATGATCTTCAAAAAAAGGGTGATATTATTGTTCAACAAATTCGATCAAGTGACAATCTAGCAGATTTGTTTACTACAGCCCTTCCAACTGCAATATTCGAAAAGTTGGTACAAAAGATTGGGATGCGTCGTTTCGAAGATCTTAAATAATGTAATTGTTAGGGGGATTAAAATACGCACTGTACTCTTTTCCTTCATCAAGGTTTTTCCCACTGTGTTTTTCTTGATAAGATTTTTAATGAGGCAGTATTTCATAAGCGTATTCTTGAAAAGAATTATGTACTATTTTTTCTTCACTTGGAATTTTTTCCCATGAGGTTTTTTCCTTGTAAGGTTTTAACGAGGCATATTCTTAATACAATGGATATTCAAGAGGGAGTGTTATGAATATTTTTATGAATATCCATTTATTCTATCTATATCTAGATTAGATGTAAATTGGATTGAATTAGAATTTAATCCATCTAATCCCTAAGTGTTATCTTCATCTTGTAAATTCTATCAAGATAAGGGGTTGTTTGCCTATAAATAGGCTCCCTCAGTTCATTTGTAAATACACACTTCAATAAGATCTCTTTTCTCTCCCTCAATACTTTTTTTTTAATTATTCTTTCCAATTATATTTATTTGCTCTTTTAGATTTATTTCATAACAAGAAATACTAATTTTAATCATACCATATATTTTTTACAATTTATTGATTCTTGGGTTTAAGGCCTTTGGAGGTAAGCTTTTTGGGTTTTTAGGGCTTTTGGGCGGGAGGTGTTCTTATAAATGGATCAAGCCCACAACTGTTTTGGGCCTGAAACACAAAATCCGGCCCAATTATAAACTTTAACATTTGGCCTTTCGGCTTCACGGTCGCCATCTTCTTTGTTCAATCGCCTGGGAAATAAGCTTTGAGGCAGAGACAAAGAAAAAGCAAAAGAATGATCGCTTACCTCCGTAAATGCCGGAACTTAACGATACGTCTGAAGCTTGTTTCTGGAAACGACGTCGTGTTCATCCAGCGTTTCTTGCACAACGGTCCGGACACCGTGGAGGAGCTTCTCGACAGACACTTGGTGAAGAAGGAGAAATCCCTAAACGACGAGGAAGAAGAGTTGCTGACTCGACGGCGACTCACCAGCACTCGGCGAGAGGCGCTGAGCCTCTACCGCGACATCCTCCGGGCTACCCGGTTCTTCATGTGGGCCGATTCGCGGGGCGTTGTGTGGAGGGATGTTTTGAGAGAGAACGCGAGGAAGGAGTTCGAGGAAGCTCGGTTCGAGAAAGATCCGGAGGTGGTGACCCGATTGCTTATCGGTGGGCGTGATGCGGTGCAATCAGCTTTGGAGAAGCTCGCCGAGAAGCAGAGGCAGCAGATTGAGAAGGAGCGGGGCGGTGGCGACGGACGGTGATTGATTCATTTCTCAACTCTTTTTTTTTTTTTTTTTTCATATTATGATTATCATTAAAATCATTTGTATGTAATCTACATGTTGTGTTTGTAATCCAATAACTTCAAATTGTAAATTTGGGTCCAACGTTTTAAGACTGGAAACTTTCTGAAACCTTGGCTCTGGAAATGGCGGCAATAATTGGAAGGAGAGGACTTTTTCAAGAAGCTTCTGCCATTTTTCCGCCATTGAAAACACTATCAGATTCAGACTTAAAAGAAAAATGACGAAATCCTCAGCATTCTGAAATTCCATTAATTTAGCAAGGCGAACAATTCTTTGAAGAAGAAATACTTTGACACTTAACAAGGATTCGGAATGCATGGATCGAACAACAAACAAACTTACAGGCTATGATGTTTACAATTCCTATATCTCACTCTCTAATGTTGACTTGGGCTAAAAACCTACCAAGAAACCATGGTATAAATCGAAAAGTGTATGAACCAAATCTGATGGACCTGAAGGATCATGTTACGAGTTATGTTAGGTGCTTCCAAAACCGCAACTTCTTGACCCTGCTCCCGAAGAAATGATGAGTTTTGAACTTCTGTTAAAAGTGTTTGCAACGTAAACCCAGACCGAAAACTAAGCTTTGGGACCTCGTACAAGTCACAACACAAATCCTCCATGTAAGCAACTCGTGACTCGGTAACTTTTATACCCCATAGTTTGACAATTTTTCCTTCACTTGCGGTTCCAGTGTGGAAAGACATTGTTCCCATCCTCCATCTTTGAGAATCTGTACATGTACATCTCTCACTGGCTAGTAACGATATGATCCCCATCATCTAAGATTTTGAACCAATGGGTACCAAAAGAGATGAAACATACCTGTTTATACCCAAGCAAGATCTGGCAGACTTCATTGTGTAAGTCCTCGCTCCTCATTACCTGAGAGACAGACAATATTAAACTCGAAGAGAATAGGTGTAACAAACGTTCGAAAGTTAAATTGTGTGCTGCAAATATTACATGCCAACTTGCAATAGCTCTGCATATATAGCCCAGTGAATTTAAAGCCCCAGATACGTTTGTTCGAACCTGCAAATATTTGACAAATTCTCCGTCAAAATTGTAATTACTAATATAATCCACTGAGTTTTTTTGAAAGAAATCACATACAATTGCACAGAGACCGTGAAAGGCATCTTCCTTCTCTATATCATCCCGTATCCTGTCGGGAATTTATAATTCATAAGAAGCTTTTGTAAGATGATAGCAGCAACTATAGGGTGAATGTGGAATGACAGTTTCATGCTCAATGACTGAAATTTTGAGGAGTTGAGATCGAGATTCTGATGGTAATGAAGGAACAAGTAATTCAATTATCTATATTTCCTCATCCTGGCATCAATAGAGAATAGATCCAGCCCCACCTGTTCAGCCAGTTTAAGTTACAATACTGATTCAAGCATCGGATTGTTTGAACTGCCTCTTATATAAATTTATACATGAATTTATATGCATGTATGTCTGAACATGTACATTCCATTTTGGATAAACAATTCTTGCAACATCAGAATACAGATTCCATACTTTGTTAAGTTAATAATAAGCAACTCGTTCTAAAACTTTTTTTCCTTGCTGCATTGATAAATTGCTTGTTTTGAAGGAAAGTTGTTAAAGGAAACTGTGTTCATGTGTGAAGTGGAAAGCGTAAAGGGCAAGAGGATGTAATCTCAACTACAGTACAAATGCAACTATTTGTTGGTTGACACATTTCGAATTTGGCTGTGGTTGATCCCAAATTTTCATGGTAAAGATTAGCTATGATGCAGGTTACCAGACATTATTAAACCAAAAGCTCTTATACTAGCAACCGGCAACTGAGAAACAAAGGTACTTTACATGGATAAAGCAGTGCACCATTCTTGCATGAAATGCTCCAAATGAGGTGAAACAATCTCTGGACAAACCCAAGCAAGCCTACCGAGAGTGATAGCACTATTTTCTACAAGTGATTTGTTGACACCCTGCCCGACAGCAACATGGAAATCTATACTTTTACAGAAGGAAAAAGGAAGAAAACAAACAGAAACTAGAAACAACAATAATACAGTTCAGTAATACCTCTGCATTTTGGAGAATTGGAACAATGCTCGAGACTACAGTCATGACACATGGAGAAACGTCCTGACCAACCTGTTAATTCAGTGTAAAAGATGTAATAACCCACCACTTACTCAAGCATCATAAACTGTTTGCAAAGCCTTTAAGTCCGACCATCAAAGGCATGAGTGCTTCCCAGCAACAAGATCAAAGATGCAGTTAGAATTCACAAATTCTAATCCTCTCTCAGAGTCATTTACATGCTACTCTCTCAATTATGGCTACCAATCACCCCTCTATATATAGAGTGAAAATACAGACTAAGAATCTAGATTAAAAAACCCAGCTCAGTGTAACTCTTATTTGCCCTTTATTTTGAACTCAAATTTCCACCATCTACTTGTTAAGTTAAGATAGTACTCTCCCAAAAGCAAAAATAATCCATGCATTTATTTAACAGAAACAAGTATACTATAATGAACATTTTGAAAAGCAAAAATTTCTACCGCAAAATTCTTCTCACTTGAAGATGGCTTTTATATCAAGAGCACTAGTGTACATATACTTTTCTCTAATCTTACATACAAAAAAATCTCAGCTAATTACTGATAAAACAGAATATGCATCAGTTTGACAAAGCTACATGATGGAGATAGGAAGCCAACCTTAATTGCTAATTCTCCAATAGCCCAACAAGCATTGTTAGCCACTGAAATGGATTCTGTTAGCTTCGGAGTGCTCTGCATTTACCAGAAAATGTGTAAGGTTGGACTGCTCAAACAGATATCAGTGTTGTATAGCAGGCTTCACCTTACCATTTGTTTGGCTGCAACATTAAGAAATTCAGAGAGACAAGGATGCAAATACGCTGGACATGCCTGAATATAAAGCACTGGTACTGTTATGCTCTACAAGCATACAGGGATAAAAGCAAATCTAATAATCATATATCAAGGAATTTGTAAGGCATGCATCATAAACTCACTCTTGCAAGATCCCCAAAAAGGGCAAAAGCACTTTGTTGAACATCAATAGAATCATCCACACAACATTGCAGAAGTTGGTCCCTCAAATTGCTTTGTGAAATCTGTAAAACCGATTTGTATCAATGTGAGCAACTGCACATGCACAGGATGAACAGAACATCTTGCCTTAGAACTCTCAACAAGGAATTGAACCCCAAGCACAACATTTTTGCTCGAACAAAATGTTAATCTCCATAAGCCACCCCCCTGCCCCTGGTGCATGGAGTGTTCAAACACTCGAATAGCTTTAATCTTGAAAACTAGAATGATTCTTCCAAACATTTCCATTCAATTTTCTTTTTAAGATACACTATCAGACCAACTGGGACACAACATTACTGAAACCAAAGCCTGAGAGCAAAAGATTTTTGTTAGGATTGAAGCCCAAATGTGTTAAGTTAGGGTTCACCAAAAAAGAATCACGAGGCACAAAATGGCAAAATTTTGCATCAATCAGTAGCTAGTGGTATTGCAATCAAAATATTGTTTGATAGTAGTATGTTCACAATTAAATGACAGATTTTGTTTTAATTGACTGCAAAGTTCTCATGAATTAATTTTCAAAACATCATTAAATGACAATGTTAACATGGAAACAGATGCAAACAACAAATACCAGATGGATGCACAGGTATACGACCAGAACATAAAAATTTTATTAAGGTTGATACCAAGCTTTTGATGCCACTACCAAGACCTTCTGCAAGCCCAGAGAGCAAGTCTAAAGAACACACAATAAACTCTTTCTCATATTGCATTCCAGCAGATGAGGGATCAACCTGCAAATTAAGCATCAATCCTCAATCAAGATTCAAACAAAGTTTGAAGTTAAGCACATGATAAAAGAAATATAAACTGAAAGAAAAATGAACCTTTGCCAATTGCTGTAATTGGATAATCCTTATGCACCTTTGGAAAATTGGTTGAGCAAATTGGGAAAATCCATTTTCGACTGCCTGAAAAGGACAAACCATAAAGATGGGTGTGTATCATTAAGGCTCCAATCCCGCCTGATATTTAATCTAAAACTTGAAATCTTTGGACTAAGTGTGAGAGAGAAATGGATGGAAGGAGGGAGAAACATCACTTATAGTGAAAGTGATAAGCCCTCTGAGAATCCCAGTAGAGCTCATTGATCCCTTAGGTTTGATTTAATCTCATTGCCTCTACAATCACAGGGTACCATAGGTTCCATTTTAAAACATATTTTGCCAGTCAACTAATAAAGAGCATGAATTTATAATTTTATGCCCCAAAATAAGCACAGGACAGAGAAGAACTAGAGCCAAATGATTTCTGGGTTTCTTTAAATTAGTTCATCCTCCCCAGGCTTCATGATCAGTCACTATCAGTGCTAGCCACATGCAACCACAATGGCTAAACATGTTCATTTTAAACTCAGAGAATTCAATCTTACAATTCAACGGCAGGTCAATTATGTATAATTTGTAACAAAAAATCTGGACAGCAGAATGAGACTTTGCAATACAAGCATGTTAGAAAGGAAAATATCAATAACTTTTGTAGCTTCATATAAATTGATACATGGATATTCTTGGATGGCTAAAAAGTTTTTAAATTACAGATTAGAGTGGCTTCTACAGTTCAACTTTCTAAAGAAAAAAGTGTGCCATACCTGTGCTATAGATGTAAAGCACTCTAGTAGCGGGAAAAGGTCTTTGTCTGCATCAGAAAGCTGCTGCCACTTTGCAATCAATGGAGGCATCAAAATCTGTAAATATCTGGGCTGCAATATGAAGATGGAAGTTAGCAGCAACTTTAGCTGATCATTAAAAGACCAGAACACCTAAGTTTTTATCTGCCATTTTTCAAACTAAATGAGAGATAAACAAGCCAAAATAGATAAGAACAAGCAAAGCAAGTATTAGAAACCTGATTCAGCTCTCCTCCAACAGTCTCTGCTAAGGTACCAATAGCATCATAAACAAGTCGAAGGTTTCTTTTCTAAAAATTAGTTACAAAAAGAGCTATTAGTATAAAACAAAAAAGTGCAAGATATATACATTCTCTTATTGGTAAACGAATAGTTCTGCTGAAGAATAAATTTATATGCAACAGAACAAAAAACCTGATATCTTCCATAAGCACATAAAAGGTGTTGAAGAATGATTTCTAAGTGAGGTGTCAACTCCTCAGCAGCCTCCTGCAGAAATTAGTAGTTCTTGAGTGCTAGGTGTGTATGAAGTAAAAATGTCATCTGAGTAATAGACATTATGGGACAAACCTCTTCAAGTGTAGCAAAAGCTGAACATGCAGCCTCTTGCACTCGCTTGTTGGTGTCTAAAATTCTACGTAAAAGACCCATAAGGACTTTGTTGAATTGTTCATAACCTTTTTGATGGCCAATACCCTGAAATGAATCTATTTAAATTTCCACCTAAAATTGGTAATTTCTGTTGCTTGATTTGATAAGGTAATCTTTATTTGAAACTGGACAACATGAGGGCATCTATGGTAGAATGGAGAAAGAGAGATGTAGTATGTGTGTTAAAAGGACATTCTTCGTATGATAAAATAGTAAGAGAATGCAAGTTTGGAAGATTTTCTCCCTATTTTGCCCACCTGAATAAGCCTCACATGTATTCCCTCTAAAGCATTGATGGACAAATTTTATGAAGTAAAGCATGCAATAAAACTATTATAAATACAAGAAAAACTAAGCACTGCATAAGTAGAAATCTTCATACCTGAACAATAAATTTGCTGAAGCGAGAGAGTGTCCAACAGGTTATACTCCTAAGCAAAGGAAACTTATTATCAAGAAGAGGGAGTAGAAACTCTACAATCTGCACATAAGGGTAATGAATTACTAACAGCAATCTAGTATTAATCATCAATATTTGCCACATTAAAATCAGAAGCACAGTTACATATATCCCTGAAAAAGTCAGATACATTCTAAACTTGTTCGTCTGTTGATTGACATTTAGCAGGTTCTAGAATGTAAAAGGAAAATAAATCAGTCAAGTGAAACAAAATTGTTTTGCTTGTTCTCCCTCTACCATGTTAACATGCATATGACCACATTTTCAACCAGAGGCATCTAAAATGGTTAGTTAGACAAATGACAAGATGAACTCTGCCAAAAAGAGGGAGAAAAACAACATCGAAAAGATAGAGAAGGAAAAAGCAATGTCAAAGTTACAATCATTAATATTTAAAATTACATGGCTTCTCCTGCTTATAATTCGAAACACTTAACACCCACTGCAGCATTACCTCTGCTATATAAGGATAAAGACCTCTTATGCAACCCTCAGCTATGGCACCAAGAGCCAAGACTGCAGCTTCTCTTTCCTTCCAGCTGCCATCATCTGAGGTGGATAATTTTGCCTGGATTGAGAAATAACCATAATTTTGGTATTATAAGATTTAACATTTCAAAGACAAGCAGAAGCAGATCAGCAGATAATTAAATCATTACAAAAGTCAAAGGTCCTCTATGCTAACCACTGCAGATGTTTGGCCATACAAAACACATTCTAAAACAAACCCCTCTACAGCATCATGCAATAGGGACAATCCAGGAAGACAGATAACTATTTGGTAATCACCATTATTATTCCATATAAAATCCTATAGCATAATCACCTGAACTAAAGGCATTAATGTTGGAAGAATCTCATCTCCGTAGACAGTTGAAAGGACATCAAGGCCAGCAGCACTGCATTTCCTCAAGTTCCAACTATTTAAACTATCATCATCCTGCAGATAATAAATTTTTAAAGGCAAAACAGAGATGTCACCTCTGAAATGTGAAATTTTAAAAGTCAACATGAAATCAATAAATTGAATCATCAAATTCTTCAAACAACTGCATGTCTACACACATATGGGAGAAGGACTAAGTAAACCATACTAAGAGTTTAGCTGAAAACTCACATCATCCTTCATATCTTCTGAACCATGAAATCGTGATGAATGAAAACGAGGCTTAAGGTCCTACATGCCAGTTGCACAGTTCAGAAAGATAAAAGATCACCAGAGAAGATAAAAATATAATTATCAAACTTTACAAATAACTGGAAAAGTAAAAGAGTAACATTTGACAATCAACGAAAAAGACCAAAGAACTCCGAAACCTGATCTCTATCTGGCACAGACTCATCCTCCTGCAAGTATAAGAGTAGAAGATAAAGATAAGCAGATACAAAGAACAATGACTGAATGAAAGTGATCATAATCCAGAAAGATTTACCTCAGAATCAATAAGAGATTCATCATCATCAGCATAAACCATATTTGACAATAAAACCTAAGAAGATAAGAAACCAAGCAAGTAAATGAGTTTATCATTGTAGGAGTAAACAGTCAAAGACCAAGAAAAGGACAAAGGTTATACTGGAATTAGCTGCTGTAAAAACTCTCTTAAAAGATCAGGGTTTAACTGTGCTTCACAGTATTCTGACCTGATAATCACAAGGACAAAAATTCTTAGTATATTAACTACTTCCATAGACAAAAAGCATAAAAAATGCAAAAATGCTACACAGTCAAAATTTTAATAGTCTCATTGTATCAACAATCCACGCCAAATGATTCATACACTATAGAAAGTAAAGCAACTCTTCGCTTTCATTGAAGGAACACAATAAACTTGTATGATCAGCATTCAGCATGTAGTTCCAGGAGCCAAAAGGCTCCAATGACAATCTTTAACATATGAAAGAACACCATGACTAAAGTTTCTACCAAATTGTTGAGAATAAGCCCTTATAGCTTTACCAGAATTCACAAGCTTCAAGAGCAACCTTATGATCAGCATCCTTGCTTGCTTGCAACATAAATTCAATCAAATTCTTCAAATGTGGCTGTGATATAACATCAAACATTTTTTAGTAAAAGAGGTCAAATATTGTGTGTCAACCATGAAAAAGAAGATATACATAACATGAAATGGAAAAATGAACAAAATCATCAATCATGTCAACCAATAAAATGCCAATGTGACTCTAAACTGCTATTTGCATATTTTAATTTAAAACCCACAAACTAAGCTATTGAACTTGTAGAAAAGTGGCATATCCTCCCCTGACATGAAGAGATGGTGCACATTTGTGTCATGAGTTTGATTCCACTAGGGTGCATGACTGTATTCAATGACGAAGGGTAAAGAAGGAAAAAAAGAGCTGCTAAACAAACAAACATATATGTGTGTGTGTGAAAATATCGCACTGGATAGTACGAAGCAGAACAGTCATATACCTCCAAGAAAGAAGGATTAACTTCAATGAGCTGAATAAGGGCTGCACAAACCTGTACCAAAGAAAAAGAAAATGTAACATACACAATTATAAGAGTAAAAAAAAAAAAAAGTATATAGCATCCATCAATTCTGAAAAGTTAAGCGTCAGATAGTCTTTAACAAGGCAATTTAACAGATTCTTTCAGCTTGCAACATAAAAGCATGTATAGAACCAACTTACCAATTTTCTGACATCTGCAACTGGATCGTGAGAAAGGACAAATAGACCCTGGAGGTACTGATCCATGGACAGATATAAAGCCTACAATGCGTTCTACAACATAAATTAAGCAAAGAAAGCAACAAACTTGGGTTTGTCAGTTAGAAAGCAGAGTTCTCATCAAACTTACAGTGGGCATCAGCATAATGAACTGATTTACTGATCCAAGAGAAAGCTTCCTTTGAGAGGCATGCGGGGACTGGAAAAACTGATTTCAAAGGAAAAATAATAATCATACACATACAACTCAGTTATGAAGAACCAATTATGACTTATCAACAGACAGCATATAGGATGACATAAATAAAGTGTTCAACATGAATTAGAGAAAAAAATTGTCACCTGTAGTAATCTAGGTAGAAATACATCAATGGGTCTTTCAGATAAACCAGGTACATCTGAATCAAGCTCATGTGGTATGTCTTCACAGATCTATGTTCACAAGATCACAAATAAGCCATAAAATAGCAGTTAGTAATTTCCTTTTTTTTTTAATAAGAAGCAGTTAGTAATTTCTACTTCTATAAAGGATGAAATGTCCTTGTCACATTTGTTACCGTATGAAATTCTTCACAGATGAATATTGTTCTCAAAGGAAATTCAATAAGACATGGAGCACCCATTTAATTAGAGAGAGAGAGAGAGAAATTAACTCTATGTATTGCATCGAAAAGATCCCATTATTATCTGGAAGCTTCTGTAAATTAAGAGTTTTGGAGGGACAAAGTGCAAATTTCTGCAACAAGCTTAAGCATTGGCTTCATAGATACTTCCCTTACTAATTAATAGACAATTTTAATTTGATTCAGTATCTAAAGCACAAAAGGCAAGCCATGCTGGAACTTATATATTGGTAAAGAATAATATTGTTGCTATTAATCTTCAACATGCAAATAAGAAATCAGCGAAGCAATCGTTACCTTTGATAAAGTATCCAAGGCACCTTCCATATGGTTGATGTCATTACTGTCCAAGCACTGTACAAGTACTTGCAACAGCTCTGGCCAGCCAAGAATCCGTTCTTGCTGGACAATAACACTGATAATTGTCCCAACTGTATTCCTTATGTCCCTTTTTGCTTCCCCTAAACATGTTAACAACTGTGACTTTATATATTGCTGATATGCAGGATCTAGCAATTTGAAAGCACTTCGCAAATTATTTTTCAGAAGTAAACCAGCCGCCTGTCGAATTTCAACAGATGCACCCTGCTCAGAAAAGCAAGTACAAAGAAAACGCCATTCAGCTTTGATGGAAATGAGTTCAACAACAAATAGCACCTCACAGCATGACTTAATGCAAGGAAACATCGACTTTCGAACCACGAATTTCTAAGCTTCACAAAGATTCAAATCTATAAAATTTCAAGATCATTCAATATTATCGGCTAGTTCTTTGACAGCCATCACCAAAACCGAAAATTAATAAAGGTACTCATTACACAAAAGGAATACAAAAAAGCAAATAAGGAACTCAAAAAGTTAAAAGCAAATCAAGCTCATATAAAAAATGATAAACAAAATCCAGATAGAATTGAAATAAGCTTTAATACACGTGTTGGAGTTTTCATCTTCTTAACCTTTCAGTTCTGACTTTTCAACTAATAAAGAAACAATTGAGATCAATCCTGAATATATATATGTGTAATTCTGTTAATCCATATCGTTTTGTTCTATGCATTGCAGTATTGGGAACATACTGTTACAAGAAACATCTTAACTATACCCAATAACAAGAACTTCCAAGTCAACCCAGTTTAAAATTGAAAAACGCTTAAAGATTCATTCCCCTTCAGCTGCAATTCACAAATGTTGCTTGACCAAGCATTTATACATACTCTTTAACAAAAAAAAAAGCAAATAAATGAGGCAAAAAAAAAAAAGGAGAGAGAAGAAGTAATTATAGTATCTATAGTCTAAACAACCTAGCACAGAACTAGACAATCTTAAAAGAGATGCTTCTTTCCTGGTTTAAGTAAACCGGTCGTCTCAATATGAGAATAAACAGAGTTTATAAATCTGAACCCAATTCTCGAATTCAAGCAGAAACCTTATATAAAAATTCATCAGGGAAAAAAATATAAACAATCACTAAAGAACTTGACAAAGCTGCAACGAAGAAAACCAAAAAAAAAAAAAAGAGAACGAAAATTAAGCTTGAAGGAAGGATTTGAAAGGCATTAGTTGGTAAATAATTGGAGTTTGATGGACTGAAATACTAGTACCTGAGCATGAGCAAAGATAAAAACGAGGTAGTTGTTGAAATCGGGGAATTGGCTGTAATGCTGAAGTTGTTGCCAAATACGAGGCTTATCAGACGTAGGCGAAATGTGCTGTTCCAACACTCCGCATATCTCCCTTAAACCTTCCTCTTTCGGTTGCCATGTTCCTTGACCTGCCATTTTTCAACGCGAATTGAAGAGAGAGAAATTTTCAGCTGACGTTTTGTCTGGATAATTGTACCAGGTGATGTGTCTTTTCGGCGAGGAACACGACGATCAATGTCGACTGCGCAAGCAAAAGAGAGCAGAGCCAAAAGAAAACTTGCGCGGCTCGTTTTGTCGCACCCTGCTTTCTTTCGTATTTCTCAAATAACCCACTGAAAATTAACTGCCAGTTTCAATCTTCTGCAACCCAAATTTCTGTTTGGATCATAGGAAATTTACTAGTTGACTTACTGTTGCAATTTCGACTTTGCAAGTCACCCAAGGAACGAATCGGAATACCACTTTATTCGCAATTTTTTCTCCTGCTAAAACTCGGAGACCACTTTCCAGGAAACATCAACAACTGATCAGAATTTTAATTTTCTGAATCTTTTATTAGAATTTCAACTTTTTCAAAGCGTTCTAGAAGAAAAAGATACCGAGACTGCAACTCATCTGCATTTGCCTAGAACTTGGCAACCGGTTTCTAGGAAGAAGCCTGTACAATTCCAAAAGCAAGGACTTCTGTTAGAATATCAATCTTGCAGGTCACCTACGAAAAGCATCACAATTCAACTCATTTCTAATTTATACTCCCTCGTCCCCTTTTATTTATTTTATTAGTAATTTTGTTTATCACTTAATATTCTTTTTTTTATATATATATATATTAAAAAGTATTGAATAATTTATATTCAAAATTCAATGAATTTTTCTAAAAATATATAAACTTCGCGAACATAAAACGAGCAATAGCATGTTAATTACATAAACACGTTCATCTCTATTCTAATGTTTGAAGTCAGACACAGAATTGTCATCATGTCATGTCTTTTTATTTCTACTCATGATGAACATTCGCAAGGCATTGTTGCCTATGTTACCATGTTTGGTAATGATGATTTGTCAATCAAAAGAGAACTTTGCTGGTCAAATGGTGATTGGCATTCCAATGGGAATTTGTGGGCATGGTGAAAAATCATGTATGGAATGGTTACCTGTCCAATCACAGATGTTCATGTTCCATATTGATATTGGCATCATCATCAACAACTTTCCTTCCAAACTTTTTGATGATTTTCTCTTGACAATGCATAATCTCCCATGGATTCATGCACATACTATCATGTCATGTACTATATATATATATATATAAATGTCAAAATGTACAATACATCACATGTTATAATATGTTTAAATTAAATAAAATTTTACAATTGCAACTATTTTTTTATAATATCATTACACTATATAGAAATAAAGCAAGTATTATATATATATATATATGAAAAAAATGAATTTTTAAAAAATTTAAGTTTGAGAACATTTTTAATGAATTTAAAAAATGTTTTAAGCATATAAGATTAAATTTTTAAACTTTTTTTTTTCATGTCACTTGTATAAAAGTGAAAGGTAATTTGTCAAGAGATGTTACACTATTATTAAATTAAAAAAAAAATCTCAAAGTAGGAGTAGCTTATGTTAATTTATTTCGGTGATCAATGGTGGTCTTATTTGTTATTCTAAGCATTAGGGTTGAATATTAATTAATTTCAACCGAATAAATTGGTCAAGTCCAATTGAATTTGATTTAATTTGTTTAGTTTTGATTTTAGTCGATTACTTGATTTTGTTTATTCGATTATTTCAATTGATTTTTTGTATTTAAAATTTATAATCAAATCAATTAAGACATTGATTATCAATAATCTATAATCAAAATATCTATAATATATATAAAAGTAAGATGTTTCAATTTATTTCAATTCAGTCTCCAATTGAATGACAAGTGTCATTCAATTAGAACTTCTTTTTATTTTTTGACCTTTCATTCTCTATAATCATTTTCAATTGAATTAATTTTTTTTACACCTTAAATCAAAAATATATTATTTTTGACATTTGAAGGTTTTTTTTTTATTTTTTTACTTTTATTTATTTTAAAAAATATAAAAATAAGATGTTTCAATTTTTTTCAATTAAGTCTCCAATTGAATGACAAGTGTCATTCAATTAGAACTCATTTTTATTTTTTTGACCTTTCATTCTTTATAATAATTTTTAATTGAATTAATTTTTTTACACCTTATATCAAAAATACGTTGTTTTTGACATTTGAAAGGTTTTTTTTTGTTTTTTTACTTTTATTTATTTTAATAAATATAAAAATAGGATATTTCAATTTCTTTCAATTTAGTTTCCAATTGAATGACAAGTGTCATTAAATTATAACTCCTTTTTATTTTTTTGACCTTTCATTCTCTATAATCATTTTCAATTGAATTAATTTTTTTACACCTTATATCAAAAATACATTATTTTTGACATTTGAAAGATTTTTTTATTTTTTTACTTTTATTTATTTAAAAAAAATACTTGAAAATAATAATTTTATATTGATCGGATCTTTATATTATATTGTTACATTATATTCTACAACTGTTTATTTTAATCTGTTAATAGTATAACTTATATACTTTCTTATTTCTTAATAGTTTATTATACATATAATAATCTTTGATAGGATTATTGTTTGTTTTGGATAAATTCTGTTTTAAATAAGGTAACTAATTGGGTCAATTGGTTGCCATTGTCAATTGAATTAAATTTTTTTACACCTTATGTCAAAGCTGTGTTATTTTTTTACATTTGAAGAGTTTTTTAATTTTTATTTATTTCAATGAAAAAAACTTGAAAATAATAATTTTTAATTTTTAATGTTTAGAATATAGATTCATTTAATATTTATCAATTGTAATTTAATATTATTTTTTGTTTATATCCTCTTATTCTATATGAACCTGAATCTATAGTATTTAGACATCTCTTTTATACATGAATGTTTAAATTCTAATAAATATTCATCCAATTCATTGAACAAAATAAAAAAATCAAAAAGGTTTATTCATTTTTTAATATACATAGCACATAGTCATCGTTGAATAAATAAATCAACTAAATTTGACAACTTTAGCTATTTATTTTATATATAAAAGATATATTATTAAAAATCAGTAATTATTTTATATTGATAGGATCTTTATATTATATGATTCTCTTATATTGTACAACTGTTTATCTTAATCTGTCAATAGTATATGTTATATATTATATTATTTCTTAATATTTTATTATATATCTAACAATCTTTGATAAAATTATTGTCTTATTTGGATAAATATTATTTTATAATCATATATGTAGGTGCAAATTTCCAGTAATTGAAACCAGAGCAAATAACTATTTTCAATTAATATCAGTTTATTTTTTCCTCTATCAATAAAAACCAGATATTCATATAGTTGACTAATACAATATAACTTTCTCTATAAAACTTTTTAAAGATACCAAATTAAAGATCACTTCAACATAATTAATACTTTCTATGATCTTTTTCGTAGCGTAACTACGAGCAACATCCTAGTATTATATAATATAAATATATATTATATAAAAATATAATTAATATATAATATAAAATATTAACAAAATGATAATATTTTCAATTAATATAAAAAATTAAAAAATTATTTTAATTTATAATCAAATTAATTACCACAATAACATCATGTTTTCATATAATACAATTAAAATGGATGTAAATTTTGTACATAATTATAACACATTTTATTTTTTTTACGTTATATACTATATATATTTACCATTTTTATTATTTTTTCAAGTTAGGATTGATTTTAATGTAAACATTACATCGAGGTATGACATTAAGGTATTATTTGTTTAGACGCACTTTATGGTTGTTCTTACATTATTCTTCAAAACTAATTAATATTAAAATTTATTGAAGCAATTATGTTATCATAACTTAAATTATTAAAGTTATATGTATTGTTACTTTTTATTGTTTTTATAATTATCATAACTTAAATTTTAGCTTGATTATAATATATTTTATCCATGTTACATTAAATATTACATATTTTTTATATTTATTTTTATACATTTATATTAATATTTTTCAAAAAATTAAATTTGTTGTGGTCATTCAATTTATTTGCGTGAAATTATATTTTTCATTTAAGAATACCCGAGAGTTGTTTTAAGGAAAATAAATTACTTCAAATTTACTATTTTATTCAGCAACAATTCACCGAGCATTACCTTTGGTGCATTGTAAATTGACCAACAAAAAGGATGCTTTTGTCATTGCGCAACCTGCTTGGCAAAGACTCGACAATTTCTGAAAAGCTATAAATATAAATATAAATGTCGATGTCGGTTAGGCCTCATATGGTTCCGTTTTCAACATTTACCAACAAAAAATTTGTCAAAGTTCTTAAATCTGTGTTCTGCCAAAACTAGGGGTTTGGTTTTCTTGGATCGATCTGTAGGGTTTTGTGCTTATTATTATTATTATTGTTATTATTATTATTATTATTATTATTTCTTGGTTTAATTCAAGAATGGCGAAAGTGAGACATTCTCGATTACAAGCGAAGAAATGGTCGACAGTAATGCTTGTGCTGTTGATGTTGTTTATGTTAACGGTCGTTTTGCTGATGCTTTTGGGACTAGGGATTTTCTCTCTCCCGATGACCACCGACGATTCTCCGCCCAATGATCTCACTTCTTATAGACGCATGGCTTTTGAAAGGTAACGCGGTTTCCTTTTTAACGCATTGATC
Organism: Theobroma grandiflorum; assembly: GCA_036013995.1. Taxonomy (NCBI): domain Eukaryota; kingdom Viridiplantae; phylum Streptophyta; class Magnoliopsida; order Malvales; family Malvaceae; genus Theobroma; species Theobroma grandiflorum. Next base: position 24,727,884 of record CP142126.1, read on the forward strand.
ACCTTTTATTAATAGCGATTTATTTTCTGATTTGATTCAATATTTGGGCGGGATCGTGCTGCAGAGGAAAAGAGTTGGGGAAGAGAGGTGAGCAGTGGACTGAAGTTCTTTCTTGGGAGCCTAGAGCTTTCATTTATCATAACTTCTTGGTTAGTTTCTTTTTTCTTTTAATCTTTATTTATAAATTACTTTTGGGTTAATTAAATCAGAAGTATATCAATGTTTCATTCGTCATTGAGATTTTAGTCTAAACAATCTGAAATTGAAAATCTCATCTCTCGGAATATATATGCTTATGTTGGGAACTTTTGTAATTAATGAGAATTGATGAGAACAGTAGTTATCCGCACATGCAATTTAGATAGGTTGAATTAATCGAATAATTTATGAAGGAAACCTTGTAAAACCCTTCTTATTGTTACTGAATCGGTATATTTCTGGGCACAGCTTGTTTCTATGATCCCTTTGTTCCATCACTGTTTCTCTTTACGGGTTGTTGCCCTGATTTTGACTCTTTATACCCATTTGAACAGTCCAAGGAAGAATGTGAGTACCTAATAAATCTTGCTAAACCTCACATGGCAAAGTCCACTGTTGTTGATAGCAGAACAGGGAGGAGTAAAGATAGCAGGTTTGCCTTTTCTATCCACTCACCTCTTCTTTTTTTGTGATTATAAATGCTAAGATATAATGTTATGATATTGAACATCAATACTCCTCTTTATGCTTTCTTTTTTTTTTTGAAAGCTATAGTGCTAAAATTTGTTTTTGGAAACCCTCCATTGTTTGAGGACCAATTATGTGTTGAACTCCTAACGTTACATCTTATGACATTTGGCTTATGTTGTTTGCAGGGTTCGTACAAGTTCAGGTACGTTTCTGAGACGAGGGCAAGATAAAATCATTAGGGGCATAGAAAAAAGGATAGCAGACTACACTTTCATTCCTGTAGGTATGGGATTCTAATACTAAGCAAAACCTTCAATTTAAAATTTTTACTCTGAAACAATTTGTTGAACTTTTCTTTTTGCAAAATCTGTTTCCTTTTTCATTTCTTTTGCAGTTAAATGGATAGTCCTTGTTTTTCAATCATTATGTTTCTTTTGCTCATCTCTCCTTCGATGACTTCAAGCTAACATTGTTGTCTACAGAGCATGGAGAAGGTCTTCAAGTTCTCCACTATGAAGTTGGACAGAAATACGATGCACACTTTGATTACTTCCTTGATGAGTTCAACACTAAAAATGGAGGCCAGCGGATGGCTACTGTGCTTATGTATTTGTAAGTTTTATAATTTTCTCAGTACATGTCTATGATGCATTTTACACCCAATTTTTTTTAGACACTTGTAGTGCAGGAACTTCTTTCCTCTTTTTCTCCTATCTTTTTTACAAGAGGGAAAAGGATTTGCTACCTCCTACCTTACTTTCTGCCACTGATGCAGGTCAGATGTTGAAGAAGGGGGTGAGACAATATTTCCAGCGGCCAAGGGAAATGCTAGTGCTGTGCCTTGGTGGAATGAATTGTCTGAATGTGGTAAACAGGGTCTTGCTGTGAAGCCGAAGATGGGTGATGCATTGCTGTTCTGGAGCATGAGGCCTGATGCGACGCTAGATCCTTCAAGTTTGCATGGTTTGTAGTTGACCCTTTTTCCACCTATTTTTGGGTTTATCTTTAGTTGTGGTTCAAGAATGATTAAGCATTTAAATAAACAAATGAGTTTAACTCTGTCTTATGGCTGATGATGCCAGGTGGATGCCCCGTGATTATGGGGAACAAATGGTCCTCTACAAAGTGGATGCATGTTGAAGAATACAAGGTTTAAGCTGCTCTATATAGGTACTTGTCTACGCCTAATGTAGTAGCTGCATGAAAGTCACTGCTGTAGTTGGACTGCATCCAGCCTTTTGATGCACTTCTTAGATGGTCATGATGCCTTTTAAGTGTATAACATTAAGTTTCTCATTGAAGAGTTAGCTTTTCTTTTTCCCTATATCCCCCAAACTACTTGGAAAAAATATGAGATTAGAGAAGTAGGGCATCCTTCAAACAATGAGAAGTTTATAAGCCGAGTTAGTTAGCTTTTTCAATGATATGCCACATTCCTGGATACTAGTACTGCCTTTGTGCTAGGATTTAAGGTCAAGGATGTTTTTTGAGGTCATTGAGGGTGTAGATTTAAGTGAAATAAAGGCATGCAAACACAGAAAATGCAGAATTATTGTAGCTTGGCTTGGTTGGTTTTTTTCTAGTGTCTGGTTTTGAGGATGAATGTTCTTATTTATTGATACATATGTTGGTTAATAACTAATTAGTAAGTGGGAAGGTATGGCAGTTGAATTGGTTCTTTGTTAATTGGATGCATACTGCTTTTTCCTTGACAGGACGCCAATCACACGTCATAGTGGTCCACTGCTGGGAAGGTGTGGTAAATGGTGATGGAATTTGATGGTAGTTGCTGTGTGCCTCTATCATTTACCTTTTTAACTCAGGTTCATTATTCTTTTATTGGATGGGTATTTTGTATCTTTTGACCTAATTGCTAGGTTGAGAAGTACCTGTCCTCACATTTATTTTTTCCATTTACCCTGGGAAATACTATCGGCATCCTGAACTAATGAGAAAATATGATGTCATAGTTTAATAGAGATAAATTAGGAGATAGGAAGAAGAATCCAGGTGATGCATTGACAGCCTGACTGTAAAGTAGCAAAAATAATTATGAATACAAGTCATGTTTTACTTCAAACTTGCCCCTGCGCTAAGAAATTTTAATTGCTTGGAGCCACTGAGTTAATTAGATGGTTTTAATTAGAGGTATTTGTTAGAAATACTTTGCTCTTTTCTTGTCCATCCCATTTTTTTCAGTCTTTCTATTGTTGACAACTGTATTATCCCCAATTTTGGTATTCAATCTTTGACCTCTATGAACTTGACCAAAGGTAACAACCAGACACTATTTTTGTTAACATAAGGTTGTATATTTGATCCAAAACCATCTAGTTATATGTTAGCCATATGCTGAAAAGAAACACCTCTGCCATGAAACAGAGTATTAATCATCAGGATATGCGAAGATGGTCATGCTCCTCAGTCCTTCCAAAATCAGATTCTTTCACTGAAATGTAAGTAGTCCAGACACGTATAAAACGAATTGGATAATCAAACTGCAATGTAAGTAGTCCAGACGAACTTGATAAATTAGAGTTTTGACTTTAAAGCCATTCAAGATTAAACAAACGCAAGCGGTGATTCCTTAGCTCAGCTCAGGGGGAAGAATGGGACATCACTCGGATAGAGTTCTTATATTCTATCTGTGACGAGGCAAGATTGACTTGATACTTAGAGACATGATCAGTGATCAGACACACCTATTAACTCCTTATCAATGTATGCATCTTGAAGCCCTGAGTCGCTGATTTAACTGTAGGAATGGTTGATGACATGCTAGAATCATAACCTCAGCAAGAGTTATCGGCTGATTTTCCACATCCATGTTCATGCAAGAGTTTTATGAGGTCGTGAGAATGCATCTGATTATTCCTTAAAAGTAGGCTGCGGAGCAGACACTTTCAATCAGTAAGGCAAGTTTCCAAAACTCAAAACACTAGTCAACAACTGACATCTCCACGAGAAAATTACCTTCTCTGTGCCAATTTTACGAAGAAGACTCAAAATTTCAGCAAAATCTGGAGGGGGTTGGCATGAAAAGTGCATCATCTCCCTTGAGCGTGGATGTTCAAAACTACAAAAGAATGGGCAGAAGCAAAAACTTTCATCACTTTCTGATGGTTATGAAACAGAAGCAAATAAATTAGTCTAGGTTTTCAATCCTCTAACCCAAGGACCAAAGCATGAAGGTATGGCCTCTCCAATCTAGAAACCAGCAGTGAAAGTTGGTCATTATAGTTAGGGGGAGTCCTGGGTCGAAGCAATGATAAGGCCATGCTTTTTGTCCCTCCATACACCTCATCGCCCAATAAAGGAATTCCCATGTACTTTGCATGCGCACGGATCTACTTCACAAGCATGACAAAGAAACAGATTATGAACATAAATTAGAATGTCATGAGTTCTTTTAGTTGACAATTATACTGAGCTCGAATCTATGGAAAAACAAAAAAAGTTACACCTGTATATCGTTCATGATGAAATATGCACTCAATAATTGCTTAACTATCTATAGAAATTCACAAATTGTGTGTTAAATGGTACCTGATGAGTACGCCCAGTTTCCAATCTCCACTGAATCAGTGCGGAACCACCACCAGCCAGTACTTCAATTACTTTGTATCTAATCAAAAGGGAATCTCACTCATCTTTCTCCAATTGTTATTGAATTAATCACAATAGAACAATGTAACGAAGGACTATAAATCACCTACTAGCAGCATGACGAGCCCGTCCATGATGATTTAGTCCTGGTACAGCAATCATCCGTACGCGGTTATTTGAATCACGACCGATTGGAATGTCCACACGTCCGGCAGAAGGTGAAGGCACCCCACAAGTAAGACTGATGTACACTCTCTGGATCGTATGTTGCTTAAATTGTTCCGACAAATGGGAATGGGAGTGTTCATCCTGCCATTACCATACACCAAGGATAACCTCAAGCTAGTTTTGAAATTTGCGCAGCTGGAAGCAACCAAGAAGAAAAGAGGAACAAACAAAATTACTAACCTTTGCAACAACAAGCAATCCACTGGTGCCTTTATCCAATCTATGTACAATCCCTGGCCGAACAGAAGCTGCCACACTTGCGCCATAACAGAAACCTTCATCAACATCAGAAACATCCTCTGTGTCCGAAAGAACTTCCTTTTCGGACAATGCCACTGTGGGTAAACTGCAATGGTGAAGAATTCCATTTACTAGCGTTCCAGTAGCATTGCCAGGTGCTGGATGAACAACCTCAACAAAATAAAGCGGTGCCATTTGCAAATGTCAGAATCTTACAGATTACAGCCCCAAATGAACTTCGAATAAAACATTTTTTTCGAATCTTGAATTAAATTACCATGTGTGGAGGTTTGTTAACGACAAGAACATGGTCGTCCTCGTAAACTATATCCAACGATATGTCTTCAGGTTCTGCTCTCAATGGTTGCAGCTCTGATATTACGCAATTAACCTTATCCCCATGTCTCAGGCCATGCGAGACCTACTCAGAAATGAATAGTTAAACCCAAAATTATCCAAATAATTTCACTTTAGAAATTTAATAGTAGAAGCAAAAAAAAAATGAATTACTTTGTCGACAACGCGGCCATTGACCGTCACGAGGCCTGATTTTATACTGGATTGCACTCGAGCTCTGCTGATGCCTTGAATTCGAGAAGAGATCCAAGAATCCAGCCGAAGCTTGCCTTGCTTGGTCCCATCGACGGTTTCTTCTAGTTGAACGCCGGTATAGCTGGTTCTAATCGGTTCTTGAGTCTTGGCGGCGCAACCGGAACTGGGTCTGGCTCTGGCTCTAAGGATTCCGCAAAGAGTAAAGGGAAGTAATTTAGGATATCGAGGGGAGAGGAAGACGAAAGAGGGGGAGATTTGGAAGGCTTTTGTTGAAGGAAACGGGCAACAAGAGTAGAAGGAGACCATTCTCCTTTTACGCCCAACTCCAACTCCCACACCTCAGAGTAGAGCTTTGCTGAAAAGAAATGATATTTTACCTTGGCGCAAAGAAAATATATTGGGTGTTCTCGAATTAGCTAAGATGACATGTTAAATGAAAAAAATATTTTAAAATTTTAAATTGTCTGATATAGATATTATTAAATGCATCCCCATTTTTCACAAATATTCTTTTTTGGTCATAATCAATGATGGGATTTTATCATTTATCATTGCATGCCAGATTCTGTCAAGGTCTCAATCATTAGAGATTTTGACTATGGTGGTGGATGATAGTATCAACAAAGCTAGTTTCATTGTTTAATCCCCAACGCAAATTTTAGCAGAATAATCTCTGAGACAGAGAGAGATTAGAATGCAATTCCAATTCTGTTTCCTCTTTTGTACATAGAGAACACAAACATTGCAGAGAACTGAGACGGGCATATTTATACGAAACAAACAGAATTTAAAACTACATGGACTGAGTTTATTCACAACCACATTTGCAGGATTGTGTGGGGAATTGGTATTTGAAGATGGAAAGAGCCAGCCAAGCTTCTGGATGAGTTAAACAAAGGGAGTGTTCGAGCAGATGATTCTAATTTGCTCTGGCCCCGTTTAGTTTATTCATGGTACAAGCAGTTACTCATCTGTCCCCATCTTGAGTTCCCCTTTTCATCATGGCTACAAATTCCTCATAGTTGATTCTTCCATCCTAGAGTCATGTATCCAAACACCATTTTAAAGAAATTATACGAAGAATAAAAGGGAAAAAGTAAATAAACAAAAGGGTTATTAGGATTCAGAAAAGAAAATTACCTTATCAGTGTCTACATCCTCAATGACTTCATCTATTGTAGCCTCATCTCCCATTCCGTACTCAGTCATAGCTTGTCTTAATTCATCTCTTGTGATAAAGCTGAATGGTAATAATAATATTAATGAGAAAGTCAATCAAGTCGAGCCAACTTAGAATCATAGGCAGAGTTCATAAGAAAACTGGATGGTTCCTGACAAAACTTGCATTGCACAATAAATTTAAGTGGAAACAAAGGAAGGAAATACTGCAGTACACTAACCCACTGTTATCCTTGTCAAAGAATTGGAAAGCCTCGTGTATGTTATCTTCCCTCTCCAGCCTATGTCGAGGCATTGTAGCAGTGATGAATTCAATGTAATCAATGGTTCCACTCCTGTCGACATCAGCCTGGTAGAATAAAGTTTAGACATTCAGAAGTTGCCATCTTGTTTTTGGGTGCTGGGAGGAATTACATCTCAAGGATTGTTTCATTAAGTGAATGATTTTTATAGAAAGAGAAGGTGGGAGGGATTATATAATTAAATAACTCTTACAGCATCCATGAGCTGCTGTATTTCTGCTTCAGTTAGCTTAGATCCCAATCGAGCTAATCCAACCCTGAGTTCTTCAATTGTTATCGTACCACTTCCATCAGTGTCAATGTTGTTGAACATCTGTTTCAAGCCCTTGACCTCTTCTTCTGATGATAGGGTTTCTGCTATCACCTACCAGCAACCCAAATTTCAGATAAAGATATCAGCTGGCGTGAAAAAGAACGAAAGAGAAAGAAATTTGTATTTTTATGCTTGAGTAAAGTTCAAGAATAACTTCTCCAACACAAAGCAAATGTGCACCAAGGTGGAGCAGTGACTAATTCAAGACTGTAAGATAATAGCCCCACATTATGTACATTGAATATGTTTTTATCCAAGAAACGTAATCTAATAACAGTTGAGTATGCAAGTTTGACATGAGTACAAAACTAGAGGCGTTACTTGGATCATACCTTTAAGGCAAGTTTTTTGAGCTTGTTCATTACTCTAAACTGCCTCAACCTGCTAAGAACAGCACTATCCATAGGTTTGTCAGATGCATCACCACCCTCCTTAATCCATGGATGTTCTGGTTCAAATATACAACATGAAAAACATTAATGGCCCACTAATTATCTGAATATGTTCTGCATTAAGGATGAATCTGATATTCAAAGTTTTCAATCCAACTCTGAGATGATCCTAAGTTGAGTTGATCGAACAGAATTCAATATGGTTTTCCACCACCCCGCCCCTCCTCCCCTACTCTCTTCCTTTTTGCACTCCCTCTTTTCTTTGTCTAGAAGCATTTGCCTGGTCAAATTTTCACAAACACATGTGTTTACCTAGAGCTTGGGCAGCTGTAATCCGTTTCTTAGGGTCCCTTGATAGCATCTTCCTTAGGAGGTCCTTTGCACCATCAGATATAGATGGCCATGGCTGGCTTTTTAAGTCAAGATTACCTTCTAAAACTGCTCTAAAGATTTCTTGCTCAGTCTCTGCACCAAATTATTTATTAACAGATGAAAAAGGTATCAGAACCAAAATCAAGCATTTTTCCTTATAGAAAAGGTTAAACTCTCAGAACGGTAAGATATTGATTCCAAATTAAGTCTCTGTCAGAAAATTAAAGGGAGTGACAGCATGAGAAGACAAGCAGCCAGTCAGTTTGAATCCACCAATTCATATTGTTTGAATTTTCATACATATGTACTACTTTAATCATGTTCCATCTGAATGGTGATTGATTGTTCTCATTTCAAATTTCTATGGTACCTCACAGACTGAAACAGGAAACATTTTTGCGTTTCCCTGCAGCTTCCTTGTGGCAGAATTCAGAATAAATCCAAAAAAATAAATAACAATTTTTTTTCACATACCACCCCAAAATGGAGGCACTCCACTAAGAAGAATGTATAAAATGACTCCAGCGCTCCACACATCTATCTCCTTGCCATATTTCCGATTTAACACCTCTGGTGCAACATAGTATGCACTTCCAACTAGGTCCTTGCACAATCTACCTGAAAAGTTAGGTAAAATCCAAGTGTTTGGTAGTGATAGAGATTATGAGATTCATGATTATTATAAGAATCAAATGCACAAATAAATTCCAGAAAATCAAATTGAAAAGCAAAAAAAATAGTTGTAGTGTTAGTTTTTTTTATCCATCATTCACTCATAGGAAAAGAAAATGCGAAAAGAGGCTAATGTACTCACATGGGATGTCATTAACTGATTTATATTACATTTTCTGGTGAAATTCGATCCAAATTGCATCTATTTTGGTCTAGTTAATGTTAATCTTGATAGTTCAATAGCAATGACCACCCAGTAACGAAAGATATCTGACTCCGGGGTTTGCCCAAAAATCTGAAGTACACAGTGAATAGTTACACCCTACAGCAATCCTATTTTGAACACCGAAAACTATAATCACATCATTTAATTAGATTGGTTTGTTACCCTACAGTGAAAACTTACAGAGACAATGCTGCAATGCTAACCCAAAACAAATTAATATGAAATTGCATTCGACCTAAATCATTGAATCATTAAATCTGCCTGAACAGTTTATCCTGTCCATGGGTTATTTGGTGGCATCAGGTAAGGTAACTTTGCAAGATGATAGAGATTTTCCTCAAGGAGCAAATCTCATGTATGCGCAAAGACAGCTGTTGCTGTGTTGCCGCAACTCTACACAGTCCACATCCTTTCCTTAGTGGAATCTGATAGAGGCAAATCAGTGCTTCCACCCCCCATAGCAATGGGTCTAGTCTTGTGGACGTAAAGAAGGCTCGCACCTGGTTTAGTCATGAATCATGGTGCCATGAACCCATCACGTGATTCTTTTTCTAACTAGCCTTTTTTTTTTCTGTCGTTTTTCTTACTCAATGTCTTGACATTGTTACTTATCGCAAATATCATTGACTTGGTTGACCTGTCCCTGTCTTCATTGACTTGGTCCGGTAAAAAATGATTACATCTAGAAAGAATAACGTGCAGAGCCCGTTTCAAGCTCAAATTGATATATTAAAATTTATCTTTTTTATAATTATTAAAAATAATTTATTCATATTAACTTGTCTTTTGAAAATTGATTCTTTAGTAATTTTTTTTACAGAATATTAAAATTTGACTTAAAAAATAAATAAAAAATAATAAACACAAACTAATTTAAAAAAAATTAAAAATTTGGATCAAACTATAATCATGCTTAGTAGTATCAACTCCGTGAGGAAAAAAAAAAGAAAAAAATATATCATTGAGGGTTTGGAAGTAATCAAAAGAGCAAGCATGAATGAATACCAAGTTCCAGAACAAAAGCATTTTAAATCAAAGAGAACCAGCAAAAAGAAGTAGCAGAAGCTTACCTTCCTCGATGAAGACAGAGAGTCCAAAATCAGTGGCCTTTATTGGAGAATCCTCATCCTTGCTAACCAGCAAGAAATTCTCTGGCTTCAAGTCTCTATGCATAACCCCCATAAAATGACAGACATGCACCACGTTCACTATCTGCCTACCGATTGAAGCCGCTTGTCGTTCTGAATAAGTCCCTTTAGCTATGATCCGATCAAAAAGCTCGCCACCTGAACACAACTCCATCACCAAGTGCAGATTTTTCCTATCTTCATAAGCACCTTTGAACTCAACAATATTTGGTTGCCCCGTTAGATGCTGAAGTATCAAAATCTCTCTTCTAACATCCTCTATATCCTTGTCAGACTTTAGTTTACCCCTTGAAATAGACTTGCAGGCGTATTTTCTCCCCGTTGCCTTCTCAGTGCAGAGATAAGTAATACCAAACTGACCTCTCCCCAACTCTTTATCAAGATCATAAAAGGTAGTGATGTCGACATAAGGTTTGAGCAAAATGGACCCAATCTGGGATGATGAAGGATTTTGGTTTTCCAAGTCTGGTTTTTGCGCTATAGGCAATCGTTGAGATCGGCGAGGGGAAGAATCAGATGAGGAAGAGATTGGGATTTCTTGAGTATGGGATTTCCTCAAGCAGAATCCCAGAGATTGGCAGAGTCCCATAGATGGCTGTTAAGAAAAGAGTTCTTTTTTCTTTTGCTGTTGCTTTCCACCTATTGAGATTTTTTTTTTCGGTTTTTGTGAATGATTTGTCGCAGGAGCATCCAGCGGAATATTTTAAGAGTAATTTTCGATACACTGTTGCTTTATTAGGTGCTTTCCTTTTGCCCCTTGGATGGTCCTGAGTATCATTCCTCACGCTTTTTCAGTTTGCACGAACTATCCGGTGCTTTGCTTGCTTCGCTATCTAGAGAGAGAGAGAGAGAGAGAGAGAGAGAGAGAGAGAGAGAGAGAGAGGAGAAACAAATAGCCAAAAGGGGAGAGGGAAAGGATTCGGAGTTGAGTTTCGTGTTTCAGAGCTTACTTCGGTTGTTAAAAAAGGTTATGCTTAAGATCTGATAATTTTGAGAGAAGACACAACTTAAATAGATTTTAAGTTTAATTTTAACGTCTGAGACATGATAGATATGTTTAAATATATTTATTTAATTATATTAATATATTTAAATATATATATGTGACACGTTTATTAATTTATTAAAATTTAATAATTAAAAATTATTTTAATTTTATATAAATAATTTTAAATAATTATTTTAATAAGTTTTTTTAATTTTGTAAAAATAACAATGTTGTTATTATTATTGAAAATTATGAATGATTTTTTATATTATTAATATTTGGAAGTTAGGTGTTAATGATGTTATTTTATCATATTATATGACAATGAATTTTATATATGTTATTTATATTAAATTTTATTATATTTGATATTATTATTATTTTTGTTTTGTTATAATTATAAATTTTAAATTTAAATAATAAAATTATATTTAATTATAAATATTTTTATTTAATCGTGTTAAATATGTTAATCGTATTAAACGTGTTAATCGTGTCGTGTTACAAGTTTATTAAATGTGTACATGTACGTATTTTAAATTTAAGATATGAATATTAAACGTGTCATATTTATATTTAATTTTAACGTATTTCGTGTCTAATTATATTTAATATATTTACGACACGAAAACACATTTTACCAAGTATAGTTATGCCCTTCTATCTGACCGTTTTGTTTCTGCCATTTGCAAGAAATCCCATCGAAGCCTAATCTAAAGTATACAGTTCTCGATGGTTGTCGAGCTTACGTCGCAGGCCCAATCCTGGAAAAAGCCCAAACAGTAAAGAAAGACTGAGACCACCTCCGTGGAGGGCGAAGTATAGATCCGACTAAAGTCCTAACTTACACCGTTTTGTAGTAATCAAGTGTAAAACCAAACATGACTTTGGTGTTTGTAAAACCAGACTTGGTCTCTCAAACTTAGACCTGTCAATATGAGCCGACTTGACCCAGCCCGGCCTAAACCTTTTGTGGATTGAAAAAAATATGAATCGGGCCGGACCATCTCATATTTTATATGAACTGCCAAATCCCTAACCCAGCCCACCCCTTACTAGCCCATGGGCAGGGCTGGGTCAGCTCATATTTTTCAATTTTTTTTATTCTTTATTAATAAAATGCTTGCTGAACACTCTTGCGAAACCAAAGAGCTAACACTCTTGCGAAAAAAAAGAGCCCTATTGCAGACAGATATTCTGAGAGTGTTCTAGAGTTTTTCTATTTCTTGTGTGTGAGCTTGGTGGTGAATTTCCTATTGTTGCGACCTGAGTGGTTGGTCTGCTGCTGCTGCACTTATTGAGTCTTGGCTTGGGAATGGTTTCAACCAAGACTGGCCTTGACTTAAGTTTCTTTGATGAGTTTCTCACCTTGTCTTTCTTGGGATTTTTTCAATACCACTTAAAGCTTGGTAACAGCCTGATTTTTGAGTGCTTAAGGATACTGTTGGTTATTTAGTTTTTGTACAGAATTTAATGGCTTGGTTGTGGTGGGATGAGTCTTTTTAACCCTTTATCTTTTTTGTTCCTAAAGGGAGTCTTTGTTTGTCTTTAGGAGGTTGATCCCATCTGCAACTTGGGTTATTACTTTGGGTGTTTTCACTGTCACAGGTTTCAATCCTATATAGGGGTTTCTGTCCCTTGTTTTTGTATTCTTGCCCACTTTGGAGGGCTGGTTGTTTTTGTCAAAGATTTGATAATAAATAAATTATATCTTGCTTTTCAAAAAAAAAAAAATGCTTGTTGAACAAAACAGATGGCTTGGGCGACGGGGGATTTGGGGATTTGAGGATTTGTCGATTTGGGGTTAGTCGATTAGGACTTAGGCTGCGGTTAGGGAGATACGGTCTTGACGGCCAGAAATTGAGAAGCTTTATAGCTAGGAAGCAAAATGAGAAAGCCAGATAGGACTTAGGTAGGGGATTTGGGGGTTTGGCGATTGTCGATTGGCTCCAAACTTAGGCGAGACTCGAGAGAACTTCAGAACCCAGAAGGTCGGTGGCCAGAACAGCTGCAATGCTGAACACAACAGATGGCTCGGGCGGCGGGGGATATGGGGATTTGGGGTTAGCCGGTTAGGACTAAGGCGGCGGTTAGGGAGTTACCAAGTTAGGGTCTTGGCTGCGAGAAGTCTTACTTGGCTAATGGCACTGTAGAATTTTTTCGGCCCTCCCCAACCTAGGTCAGCCCCTAATCAAACGGGTTAGTCTATTTAAGCCCGATTATAATATGGGTTTACATTTTTCAAACCCAACCCACCACATATTTAGTAAAAAATGGATCGACTCTATGGGCCAAGCCCATATTGACACTTCTACTCAAACTCCCAAATTGGCCTCAAGGCCAGCCTTTGGGTAAAGTCATCTAAGTAAAAGCTTTATACTTTGAGTAGGTCTTATAATTTTATAATATAATTTATTATATTAAAAATATAAAAAAAATAAAAAATAATTAATAAAATTATTTATTTTTTTATTTTTTATAATTATGTGTTTAATAAGTCTTAATTTTGTTCGTTTTTTAATTTTTAAAATTTTATATTATTTTTAATCAATTAACGATCATATATATTTAATCATTTTTAATAATTATTTTTTTATTTATTTTTTTTATTTTCAATCAATATATTTAATAATTTCTAACAATTATTTTTTCTTTCTTATATAAAACAAATTATTTCATTTTCAATATATAATATCTATTTTTACATTTTTTTTCTCATTTGTTCTTTCTTCTTTCTTTCTTTAATTTCAATTTTCTTTCAAGAAAGACACAAGAAATTCGTTATATTATTATTTTTTATAAAGTCGTGAATCTCATTTGCGGTTTGCAATAAGCATTTAATAATTAAATATTATTATTTTAATATTTACAAATTTTTTAATTTTAATTTTTAATTAATATTATATTGTTATATTTTTTTTATTTTATTTGATAGTTGATTTATTTAAATTAAAAATTTTAATTTGTGATTTTGTATTAACTATTTAAAAAATATAAAAATTTTACATTTTAAAAAGTTAAAAGAATAAAAATTTAATAATTTTTTTAATTATAATAAAAAAATCTCATTAAATATTTCATTTTAAATCTTTGAACTTATTGAGCCACTCCTGATTAACTTCAATCCTAGTCTCGTTTGATAGATAGGTGCTAAACTAGATAAAAGTATAGTCGGGTTTTTTGTTTATGAATTTGTTCAATTTTTCTACTGCAGTTTGGAGTAAAAAAGAGTTAGTGTGCCCTTGAATAAGATAACGAGATGTAAGTGGGGCATGACAGGACTGATTGGCCATACCAATTTGTTTTAATTTTTTTTATAAATTATTTTATTTTTCATGCTATGCCCATGGTTGGATTTGGTATAAAACAATTTAAATTTAATATAATAATACGGTTGCTGATGTTATCTTTGTAAAATTAAATCTGTTTTCACCTTTTTTGATCTTGTTCAAGTTTTAACCGAAAAAAAGAAAAACATGGCGGCTTTGAGGAGAATGAATAAAATAGACCATCCTCCAGAAACGGGAAGGAAAGCTTAAGGAAACAAGCAGTCATTTTGCTTTGGGAGAAGTTAGTTTAATTTCAGCTGGGATCAGTCGACGACTTTGACCAAGAACTCTCATCAGAATTTAGAAACAACACCTTGGCTCCTGCCTTTTGCCTACGACGAAATCAGAGATTCAATTTCAGAGCTTTTTAAAGAATGGGGCTCTTCCCATGATTGACCTGCTTGTTTTCTTTCTCAACCAAGTGGCCTTCCTTGGCCAATTTTTTTGTGATTCAGCCGCCATTTTTCCATCGTCAAGATTCCTTCTTGCCTTACAAGTTCTTTCAAAAACTTGATTTCAGGATATTCTTTCTTCCAATTAATGGACCTTAGCCTCTGCTCATGTCATGTTTTCCAGCCGAAGAGGCAAGGGAATTGTGCTGCTCAGCAGCTTCAGCAGTTATTTCTAGACTGTTTTATGCATTCTTCATCTCCATATTTGCAGTGGGTTAGTTCACTTTTACCTTGTCTTATTTGGCCCTTTCCATTTGAACCTGACAAAATGAAACGAAGGAAGATCTTTTCGGTTCATCCTAGAATGTTCAGAAGTATATATCTGGCATGTTTGGTAGAAAACTATGGTGTTAAAACTGATCAGAATCTGGTTTTATGTCTGCAGTTGGAGCAACTTTAGGAGCCCTGACCGTGACCGGCGCTTATGTTGGGGCAAAAACCAAGATTGGTTGTCTTCATGGAGCCACGGTTGGAGCCATAAAGGGCAGTTTTTTATCCATCAAGTTCTTTAAAATTTCACTCATATTTTGCAGTTCCGATGACATGGCAACGAGGTATCTCGTCCAACGGGCAAGATTACCCGTCTCTGTCGCGCTTCTAAGTTTTCTTCCTTTCCTCTGCTGGCTCAGTCCATGCACTACGATTCTTTGGACCACTTGGAATCCACGTCCCAAAATTCTTAATACAAAAAACTTTCTTCTCTTTTCTGACCCTGTTTAAAGTGGGAAACTGGTCCCCATGATTCGTCCAGTCTCAATCCAACCATCATTGATCAGATGATAGGAAGACGGCATGAAAGTTGGTCAATACAGTTAGGGGGAGTCCTGGGTCGAAGCAATAATAAGGCCGTGCTCTTTGTCCCTCCATACACCTCATCACCCAATAAAGGAATTCCCATGTACTTCGCATGCTCACGGATCTACTTCACAAGCATGACAAAGAAACAGATTATGAACATAAATTAGAATGTCATGAGTTCTTTTAGTTGATAATTATACTGAGCTCGAATCTATGGAAAAACAAAAAAAGTTACACCTGTATTCGTTCATGACGAAATATGCACTCAATATTTGCTTAACTATCTATAGAAGCGTCTGAAATTGTGTGCTAAATGGTACTAGATGAGGACGGCCAGTTTCCAATCTCCACTGAACCAGTGCGGAACCACTACCAGCCAGTACTTCAATTACGTTGTATCTGATCAAAAAAGAACTACACTTATCTTTCTCCAATAGTTATTGAATTATCACAATAAAACAATGTAATAAAGGACTATATATCACCTACTAGCAGCATGACGAGCCCGTCCATGACGACTTAGTTCTGGTACAGCAACCATCCGGATGCGGTTATTCAAATCACGATCATTCGATATCTCCACACGTCCGGTTGAAGGTGAAGGCCCCCCACAAGTGAGACTGATGTATACTCTCTGGATCATATGTTGCTTAAACTGTTCGGACAAATGGAAATGGGAATGCTCATCCTGCCATTACCATACACCAAGAATAAACTTAAGCTAGTTTTGTAATTTACGCTGCTCGAAGCAACCAAGAAGAAAAGACGAACAAACAAAGCAACTAACCTTTGCAACAAGAAGCAATCCACTAGTGCCTTTATCCAATCTATGTACAATCCCTGGCCGAACAGATGGTGCCGCACTTGCGCCATAACAGAAACCTTCATCATCAGAAACATCCTCTGCGTCTGAAAGAACTTCCTTTTGCGACAATGCCACTGTTGGTAAACTGCAATGGTGAAGAATTCGATTTACTAGCGTTTCAGTAGCATTGCCAGGTGCTGGATGAACAAACTCAACAAAATAAAGCAGTGCCATTTGCAAATGTCAGAATCTTACAGGTTACAGCCCAAATTGAACTTCGAATAAAACAATTTTTTTTCGAATCTTGAATTAAATTACCGTGTCTGGAGGTTTGTTAAGGACAAGAACATGGTCGTCCTCGTAAACTATATCCAACGGCATGTCTTCAGTTTCTGCTCTCATGGTTGCAGCTCTGATATTACGCAATTAACCTTATCCGCATGTCTCAGACCATGCGAGACCTACTCAGAAATGAATAGTTAAACCCAAGATTATCCAAATGCTTTTGCTTTAGAAATTTAATAGTAGAAGCAAGAAAATGAATTACTTGGTGGACAAAGCGGCCAATGACCCTCACGAGGCCTGATTTTATACTGGATTGCACTCGAGCTCTGCTGATGCCTTGAATTCGAGAAGAGATCCAAGAAGCCAGCCGAAGCTTGCCTTGCTTGGTCCCATGGACGGTTTCTTCTAGTTGAACGCCGGCATAGATGGTTCTAATCGGTTTCTGAGTTCTGGCGGCGCAACCGGAACTGGCTCTGGCTCTGGCTCTAAGGATTCCGGAAAGAGTAAAGGGAAGTAATTTAGGATATCGTGGGGAGAGGAAGACGAAAGAAGGGGAGATTTGGAAGGCTTTTGTCGAAGGAAATGGGCAACAAGAGTAGGAGACCACTCTCCCAACTCCAACTCCAACTCCAACTCCCACGCCGCCAACGTAGAGCTTTGTAGAAAAGAAACATATTTTTTACGTTGGGCCAGAGTAAATATATTGTTTGTTCTTGAATTTAGTTTTAAGATTACATGTTAAATGACAAAAATATATATAAAAATTTTAAATTATCTGAGATATATGTCATTAAATTCATTCCCATTTTTCACAAATATTATTTCTGTCATAATCGATGGGCTTTATCATTTATCATTGCATGGCAGATTCTGTCAAAGTCTCAATCATTAGAGATTTTGATTCCGGTGGTGGATAATAGTATCAACAAAGCCAGTTTCATTGTCTAATCACAAAAGCAAATTTTAGCAGAATAATCTCTGAGACAGAGAGAGATTAGAATGCAGCCCCAATTCCGTTTTCTCTTTTGTATACGGGAAGAAAAACATTGCAGAGAACTGAGATGGGCATATTTATACAAACAAACAGAAGCTAAAACAACATGGAATGAGTTTATTCACAACCACATATGCTGGATTGTGTGGGAATTGGCGTTTGAAGATGGAAAGAGCCAGCCAAGCAGCTGGATGAGTTAAACAATGGGAGTGTTCGAGCAGATGATTCTAATTTGCCCTGGCCCTCTTTAGTTTATTCATGGTACAACCAGTTACTCATCTGTCTTTTCCATCCCCATCTTGAGTTCCCCTTCTCATCATGGCTACAAATTCGTCATAGTTGATTCTTCCATCCTAGAGTCATGTATCCGAACACCATTTTAAAGACATTATATGAAAAATAAAAGGGAAAAAGTAAATGAACAAAGGGGTTACTAGGATTCAGAAAAGAAAATTACCTTATCAGTGTCTACATCCTCTATGACTTCATCTATTGTAGCCTCATCTCCCATTCCGTACTCAGTCATAGCTTGTCTTAATTCATCTCTTGTGATAAAGCTGAATGGAAATAATAATAACAATGAGAAAGTCAATCAAGTCGAGCCAACTTAGAATCATAGGCAGAGTTCATAAGAAAACTGGATGTTTCCTGACAAAACTTGCATTGCACAATAAATTTAAGTGGAAACAAAGGAAGGAAATACTGCAGTACACTAACCCACTGTTATCCTTGTCAAAGAATTGGAAAGCCTTGTGTATGTTATCTTCCCTCTCCAGCCTATGTCGAGGCATTGTAGCAGTGATGAATTCAATGTAATCAATGGTTCCACTCCTGTCGACATCAGCCTGGTAGAATAAAGTTTAGACATTCAGAAGTTGCCATCTTGTTTTTGGGTGCTGGGAGGAATTACATCTCAAGGATTGTTTCATTAAGTGAATGATTTTTATAGAAAGAGAAGGTGGGAGGGATTATATAATTAAATAACTCTTACAGCATCCATGAGCTGCTGTATTTCTGCTTCAGTTAGCTTAGATCCCAATCGAGCTAATCCAACCCTGAGTTCTTCAATTGTTATCGTACCACTTCCATCAGTGTCAATGTTGTTGAACATCTGTTTCAAGCCCTTGACCTCTTCTTCTGATGATAAGGTTTCTGCTATCACCTACCAGCAACCCAAATTTCAGATAAAGATATCAGCTGGCGTGAAAAAGAACGAAAGAGAAAGAAATTTGTATTTTTATGCTTGAGTAAAGTTCAAGAATAACTTCTCCAACACAAAGCAAATGTGCACCAAGGTGGAGCAGTGACTAATTCAAGACTGTAAGATAATAGCCCCACATTATGTACATTGAATATGTTTTTATCCAAGAAACGTAATCTAATAACAGTTGAGTATGCAAGTTTGACATCAGTGCAAAACTAGAGGCGTTACTTGGATCATACCTTTAAGGCAAGTTTTTTGAGCTTGTTCATTACTCTGAACTGCCTCAACCTGCGAAGAACAGCACTATCCATAGGTTTGTCAGATGCATCACCACCCTCCATAATCCATGGATGTTCTGGTTCAAATACACAACATGAAAAACATTAATGGCCCACTAATTATCTGAATATGTTCTGCGTTAAGGATGAATCTGCTATTCAAGGTTTTCAATCCAACTCTGAGATGATCCTAAGTTGAGTTGATTGAACAGAAATCAATATGGTTTTCCACCACCCCGCCCCTCCTCCCCCAGTCTCTTCCTTTTTGCACTCCCTCTTTTCTTTGTCTAGAAACATTTGCCTGGTCAAATTTTCACAAACACATGTGTTTACCTAGAGCTTGGGCAGCTGTAATCCGTTTCTTAGGGTCCCTTGCTAGCATCTTCATTAGGAGGTCCTTTGCGCCATCAGATATAGATGGCCATGGCTGGCTTTTTAAGTCAAGATTACCTTCTACGACTGCTTTAAAGATTTCTTGCTCAGTCTCTGCACCAAAATTATTTATTAACAGATGAAAAAGGTCTCAGAACCACAGTCAAAACATTTTCCTTATAGAAAAAGTTAAATTCTCAGAACAGCAAGATATTGACTCCAAATTAAGTTGAAGTTAAATCACTCTCAGAAAATTAAGGGGATACAAAAACCAAGTGACAGCATGAGAGGACAAGCAACAAGTCAGTTTGAGTCCTCCAATTCATATTGTTTGAATTTTCATACATATGTTCTACTTTAATCAAGTTCCAACCGAATGGTGATTAATTGTTCTCACTTCAAATTTCCATGGTACCTCACAGACTGAAACAGGAAATTAAAGTTGTTTTGCTGTGCTGGGGCATTTTTGTGTTTCCTTGCAGCTTTCTTGTAGCAGAATTCTGAATATATCCACATAAATAAATAAAGAAAATTTTCGCGTACCACCCCAAAATGGAGGCACTCCACCGAGAAGAATGTATAAAATGACACCAGCGCTCCACACATCTATCTCCTTGCCATATTTCCGATTTAACACCTCTGGTGCAACATAGTATGCACTTCCAACAAGGTCCTTGTACAATCTACCTGAAAAGTTAGGTAAAATTCAAGTGTTTGGTAGTGTTAGAGATTATGAGATTCGTGATTACTATAAGAATCAAATGCAAAAATAAATTCAATAAAATCAAATTAAAAAGCAAAAAAAAAAAAAATAGTTGTAGTGTTACTTTTTTTTTTCATCCATCATTCACTCATAGGAAAAGAAATTGAGAAAAGAGGTTAATACACATACATGGGATGTCATCAACTGATCCATATTAAACTTTCTGATGAAATTTGATTCAACTTGCACCGAATTTGGTTTAGTTAATGTTAATCTCGATAGTTCAATAGCAATGACCACCCAATAAAGAAAGCTACCTGCCTCAGGTTTGCCCAAAAATCTGAATTACATAGTGAAATTTTACAGGCTACAGCAATACTATTTTGAACACTGACTACTATAATCACATCATTTGATTAGATTGGCTTAATGTCACACAATAAAAACTTGTCATCCCCAAACAAATCGGATATGTTATTACATTCAACTTAAGTAATCGATATACTAAAATTTTTTTTTTATATCTTTTATTAAGAAAAATAATTAAAAATAATTTAAATATATTAATTTGTTTCTTGAATATTGATTTTTTAACAATTTTTTTATGAAATACTAAAACTTGACTTAAAATTGAAATAAAAAATAAACATAAAATAATTTTAAAAAAATTAAAAATTTAAATCAAACTATTTGATCATGTCTAACAATATAAACTTCGTGATAAAAAAAATAAAAAAATATATCATCCAAGTTTGAAAGTTAATAGTGATATGTATATATTGTAGGATATGTATGATTTTATATTCTTTATTTTACCTTTGTATCTTTTATTTTTTTTATGTAAATAATATGTTGGGACCTGACACTTCGTATAAATATATATATATAAAAGATTGTAAATATTTTTAATTCAATGAATCATTTCTTGAAAAACGATTGGGTTTCCTTATCCAGAAGGATTCGCTCAACCCCGATTCTTCTTTACCTTCGATTTTCTCAGAAGTAATCAAAAGAGCAAGCTTAAATGAATATCAACTTCCAGAACAAAAGCATTTTAAATCAAAGAGAACCGGTAAAAAGTAGTAGGAGAAGCTTTCCTTCCTCGATGAAGACAGAGAGTCCAAAACCAGTGGCCTTTATTGGAGAATTCTCATCCTTGCTAACCAGCAAGAAATTCTCAGGCTTCAAGTCTCTATGCATAACCCCCATAAAATGACAGACGTGCACCACGTTCACTATCTGCCTACCGATTGAAGCCGCTTGTCGTTCTGAATAAGTTCCTTTAGCTTTAATCCGATCAAAAAGCTCGCCACCCGAACACAACTCCATCACCAAGTGCAGATTATTCCTATCTTCATAAGCACCTTTGAACTCAACAATATTTGGTTGCCCCGTCAGATGCTGAAGTATCAAAATCTCTCTTCTAACATCCTCTATATCCTTGTCAGACTTTAGTTTACCCCTTGAAATAGACTTGCAGGCGTATTTTCTCCCCGTTGCCTTCTCAGTGCAGAGATAAGTAATACCAAACTGACCTCTCCCCAACTCTTTATCAAGATCATAAAAGGTAGTGATGTCGACATAAGGTTTGAGCAAAATGGACCCAATCTGGGATGATGAAGGATTTTGGTTTTCCAAGTCTGGTTTTTGCGCTATAGGCAATCGTTGAGATCGGCGAGGGGAAGAATCAGATGAGGAAGAGATTGGGATTTCATGAATATGGGATTTCCTCAAGCAGAATCCCAGAGATTGGCAGAGTCCCATAGATGGCTGTTAAGAAAAGAGTTCTTTTTTCTTTTGCTGTTGCTTTCCACCTATAGAGATTTTTTTTTTTTTTGGTTTTTGTGATTGGATTGAGAATGATTTATTGCAGGAGCATCCAGCGGAATATTTTAAGAGTAGTTTTCGATACACTGTTGCTTTATTAGGTGCTTTCCTTTTGCCCCTTGGATGGTCCCGAGTATCATTCCTCACCCTTTTCTGTTTGCACAGACTATCCTATGCTTTGCTTGCCTCGCTATTTTGAGAGAGAGACAGAGAAGAAACAAATAGCGAAAAGGGCAGAGGGAAGGGATTCGTAGTTGAGTTCCGTGTTTCAGAGCTTACTTTGGTTGTTAACGAAGGTTACGCTTTTCTATCTGACTGTTTTGTTTCGGCCATTTGCGAGAAATCCATCGAAGCCCAACGTAGAGTATACACTTCCTGATTGTTGTCGCGCTTACTTCGCGGGCCCAATCCTGGAAAAAGCCCAAGCAGCAAAGTGAGACTGAGACCACCTTCCTGGAGGGCGAAATCAAGGTCCAACCAAAGTCCTAACGAACACGTTTTTGTAGTATTCGAGTGTAAAGCCGAACATGACTTTGGGCGTGTAAAACCAGACTTGGTTGATAGGTACTAAACTAGATAAAAGAGTAAGAAAGAGTTAGTATTCCTTTGAATAAGATAATGATATGTAACTGGGTCATGACAGGACTGATTGACCATAACAATTTGTTTTAATTTTTTTTATATAAGTTATTTTATTTTTCATGCTATGCCCATGGTTGGATTCAGTATAAAACAATTTGAATTTAATATAACATGGTTGTTGATGTTATCTTCATAAAATTAATCTTTTTTCACCTTTTTTTGAACTTGATCCAGATGCACCAAAAAAAAAACATGGCGGCTTTGAGGAGAATGAATAAAATGGACCATCCCCCAGCAACCGGAAGGAAAGCTTAGAGAAAGAACCAGTCATTTTGCTCTGTTAGAAGTTATTTTGATTTCAGCTGGGGTCAGTCGACGACTTTGACCAAAAACTCTCGTCAGAATTTAGAAACAACACGTTGGCTTCTGCCTTTTGCCTAAGACGAAATCAGAGGTTCAATTTCAGTGCTTTTTAAAGAATGGGGCTCTTCCCATGATTGACCTGCTTGTTTTCTTTCTCAACCAAGTGGCCTTCCTTGGCCCATTTTCTCGTGATTCAGCTGCTAATTTTTCCATCGCCAGGATTCCTTCTTGCCTTAGTTTTTTCAAAAACTTGATTTCAGGATATTCTTTCTTCCAATTAATGGACCTTAGCCTCTGCCCTTCTCCTTCTTTCATCATGTCATGTTTTTCAGCTGAAGAGGCAAGGGAGTTGTGCTGCTCAGCAACTTTATCAGTTATTTCTAAACTGTTTTATGCAATCTTCATCTCCATATTTGCAGTGGGTTAGTTCCTTTTTACCTTGTCTTATTTGGTCTTTTCCATTTGAACCTGACAAAATGAAACAAAGGAATATCTTTTCGGTTCATCCTAGAATGTTCAGAAGTATATATCTGGCATGTTTGTTAGAAAACTATGGTGTTGAAACTGATCGGAATCTGGTTTTATGTCTGCAGTTGGAGCAACTTTAGGAGCCCTGACCGGTGCTTATGTTGGGGCAAAAACCAAGATTGGTTGTCTTCATGGAGCCACGATTGGAGCCATAAAGGGCAGTTTTTTCTCCATCAAGTTCTTTAAAATTTTACTCATAGTTTGCAGTTCCGATGACGTGGCAACGAGGTATCTCGTCCAACGGGTAAGATTGCCCCTGTCTCTGTCGCGCTTCTAAGCTTTCTTCCTTTCCTCTGCCCATGCACTAAGATTCTTTGGACCACGTGAAATCCACGTCCCAAAATTCTTCACACACAACTTTCGTCCCTTTTCTGATCCTGTTTAAAGTGGGAAACTGGTCCCCATGATTCGTCCGGTCTAAATCGAACCAACATTGATCAGATGATATGAAAATGGCATGACTGTTCATAAAATTAAAGAGTAGCCTTCTTTTTCTTAATGCTTGAATTTGAATTTGGTTTTTGATTTAGATAAACGCATTGGACTCTACGTTCAACCAAGTCCCCTGGAATATCCCCGAAGGGTTGTCAAAGGAATCAATACAAAATATTCCAAAGATCAGAATCACAGAAGAAAACGTATGGGATTCATCCAGGAATAGGATCTCCTGCTCGATTTGCCTTCAGGTTTTTTTTTTTTATCTGTTTTTCACTTTTTCCTTTCCCTTCTGCCCCTATCGTTACTGCTTGTGTGATTAGCCCGTTTTCTTGTCAGTTTTGAGTGTTTTGACTAAACTCCATTGATTGAAACAGCTTTATGTTGATCATCCTTGTATATGGTTTCAAATTTCCAGGATTTTTTACAGGGGGAAGTAGTTCATAGCTTGCCACAGTGTCACCATATGTTTCATGTTTCGTGTATCCAAAAGTGGCTAGTGGAGCGTAAATCGTGCCCACTGTGCAGGAGAAGTTTTTGACGCTCAAAGTGGAAGACAGAAAATTATGCTGTCGTCTGTAACCAGTTCTGTCTTCCACTACTTGGAAGGTTTGCTAAAACCCACTCGTCATGGACAAAGCTTCGATTCATGTGGTACAAGCTCGACTAGGAAGCTCTAACTAAAAAGGACACATAGCCACAACAGAATTATACTAGGAATTCAGAATTTTGTACACACAGTAGCTCCTGATATGATTTTTTGCACGCATTTATACCCATTTATTAAATTAATCTCTGGGAAACCCCAATTTTTTCCAACGTGGAATCTGTCTGTTTCATATTGTTTAGATGAAACACGTAGCATGAACTTCAAGCCAGCTTGGGTTTTGGTTCCCATCAGCGAGTCATTGGCGACTAATTTCAACGAAATTTCCACCTAAATTAAACGGGCCTCTGCCGAATCTGACCAAAATAAGGTTTCAAACGACATTGGAAAGTGCTAAACGAGAGCTACCAACGAAGCCCATGAGAAAAACATGGTGCTGGTAGACTTTAGACCAAGACAAAAGCAAGAAATCCAACACCACATACTAACTCCCGTCTTTTTCTAGGCAATATTCAAATCTTAACAGCCGGTTCCAATGACAAAAAATTGATGTCCTGAAAATACTGTTCTTGGCAAAAGTTTCCGCCTTCTCGAAACAAAGAATTACTTATGACTAAAATAATCACAGGGCATGAAAGAAACATAAGTCGTGCACTGCAGTAGTAGAGAAACCAGTCACCGAAACTGAGTTCTGTTGGGAGTATGCAACAAAGGCAAGTGTTGATGGGAGACTTAATTTAATTGAAAATCGAACTGATAAGCAAAGGGCAGACACGGGTACATGAGGGCGACAGCTTTATCAGCTTAGCTTGTTGCATCACGACTGTAGTACTGGTCAAGTGTCTTTGCAGGTATACGGTGGAGAAGTTCACGTGGGAAGATGCGAAGCAAAGTCCATGCTAAATCAAGTGACTGGAAGATGTTGCGAGTATCATAAGCACCTTGTGTCACAAATTTTCTCTCGAATTTATCTAGGAACTCCAGGTAAAGCTGAAAGTTGATAAAGAAAGAAGAAGAGTCAAAATGTAATTCTTAATATGACAGGCACAACAGACGCATATAAATCTGCGAGAGACTCAGAGGGAAACCAGATCCTCGGAAGAAAGTGCTTCCTCTCCAACCACAGCTTTCATTGCTTGAACATCTTTTCCAATAGCATAATTTGCATATAGCTGAAATCAAGGAAAACCAGGGTTTCAGTATGAATAATACTTAGTACTTAACTGGGAGAAACCCTTGCTTCATTTAGAACCTCTCAATCAGACCTGGTTGGACACATCAGCATGATCTCTACGAGTCATCCCCTCACCAATAGCACTCTGAAATGTTAATAATGAAAGGAAAAGATCCGCATAAACTCCCAAATTGTTAATAAGTGAACAAATTTTCTCATAAAAAATGAAATAATAACAATTAACAGTCATACCTTCATTAATCGAGAAAGTGAAGGGAGTACATTAATTGGTGGGTATATCTGTTCAGAAAATAAATAAATATAGACAAGATCAATAATTACACACACTGTTCAGAGTTACAACAACAAATTTCCAAGAACATGAGCCCTGTGTATACCTGTCAAAATGGGCCTGGCCCATCGGGTCAGCCCATTTGTTACTAAATATGGGGTGGGCTGGGTTCAGAAAATTTTGGCTCATATTTGAACCGGGCCTAGATGGGCCAGCCCACCAAATCAGTGGGTTGAGATGGGTTGGGGCGGGCCAGCCCTGTGGGCCTAAAAAAATTAATAATTTTAATTAATTTAATAATTTTATATATTTAATTATATAAAATTAATAATTTAGTTACTAATAATATTATTTATTTTATATATTTTAATGTGTTTAATCTTTACTTATCAAATTAATAATTTTAATTTATGAACTAAATCATAAAATAATTTTATTAATAAAAAATTTATTAAATAAAATTATAAAAATAATTTTTTTTAAAAAAAAAATAAAAAATGGGCTAACCCAACCCAGCCCATGGGCTAGCAAGGGGTGGGCTGGGTTGAGGTTTTGCTAGCCCATATAAAAATGGGCTGGCCCGGCCCAGCCCATTTTTTTAGCCCACAAGGGCTAGGGCCGGGCTGGGCCGGGCCAGCCCATATTGACAGCTCTAGCCCTGTGCATATGCTACAGTAGATTCTATAACAATGTTTGATTGATTAAAACAATAATAAATGCTGTTTCAATCACCTGTCGATTGTAGAGTTGTCTATCAATGTATATTTGCCCTTCAGTAATATAACCAGTAAGATCTGGTGTGGGATGCGTGATATCTGGTTCACAAAAAATAATCAACCAAATGTAATATCAGATCACTATCGATAAAACTTAAAGAAAACTATATTGTGTTGCAGTTGCCTCTTACCATCATTAGGCATGGTCAAAATAGGAATTTGGGTGATGGAACCTTTTCTTCCTTCTATACGTCCTGCACGTTCATAAATTGTTGCCAGATCAGTATACATATAACCAGGATACCCACGCCTTCCAGGGACTTCTTCTCGGGCAGCAGATACCTGTAGGCACATACAGAACACGATTTAATGATACCTGTCAAGCATTAGCATAAAAGATAACCTGACTGAACATCAATTTATCGGTTTATCAGATTTAAGTCATTCTAAGTCACTGTCCAGTGGATCAAAATCACTTTCCAAGTCATTTCTAGCTTCTGAAAATACCTATGGAAGTTCTTAAGAAAACAACAGTTTGCCTTTGACTTTTTGAGTTAAAGATGATGGATGTTCAAAGAGCATCGATAGAAGGCTATTAGTTGGTACAGGAATCATTTGTCAAAGAAATTGCATGTCATATATCCTCCCAGCTGAACAGATATAAACATATGTACCTCACGAAGAGCATCCGCATAAGAACTCATATCTGTCAATATAACCAGCACATGTTTCCCACATTCATAAGCCAAATACTCTGCAGTTGTGAGGGCAATTCGAGGCGTGATAATACGTTCAATTGTGGGGTCATTGGCCTGTAAACACATTAAACAGAGCAGTTCAAGATTAAAAACAGAGTGGTGGGACTAATTTCTTGATAAGAATGCTCATAAACAAAGTCATTTTCAATGGGACAAAACTTACAATAACATGAATGTCTATAACCTGAATTACTTTGCAGGAAAAGAAAAATGCTGAGCAAAAAGAGACTAATTAATGGAAATTACCAGGTTTAAGAAAAGCGTCACTCTCTCCATAGACCCATTTTCCTCGAAATCTCTCTTAAAAAATTGAGCTGTCTCCATGTTCACCCCCATAGCAGCAAACACAATCGCAAAATTGTCTTCTTGATCCTAAAAGTCAATCCACAGGACAGGAAAATGCACAAAACAAACAGTCAATAATCATCAAGCACACAATCAAGTCAATCTTCTTTAATATCACAGTAGGCTACAATGAAGACGTACGTCAAGGAGATTATCAGACTGTTCCAACCGCTTTACGAGGCCTGCCTGACGACAAATTTGAGCAGCTATTTCATTATGAGGAAGACCAGCAGCAGAAAAAAGAGGAATCTTCTGTCCACGAGCAATGGAGTTCATGACATCAATTGTTGATATCCCTGTCTGAATCATCTCTTCGGGGTAAGTTCTCTCACTAGGATTGATAGAGCTCCCTGGGAAAGACAAAGAACAGAAATTCACAACGGAACATATACTGATTCATCCTTCAATTACTAAAATATCATAGTCTCCAGCATACACTTACCAGAAATATCTAGGTATGCCTCAGGCAAAATAGGAGGGCCATTATCAATGGGTTTTCCAGAGCCATTAAATATGCGCCCTAGCATATCCAATGACACAGGCGTTTTCAAAACCTGTAAAACACACATTAGAAGGGGCTCAACAACCAACAGCCTACAAAAATGACTAAACCCACCTCCATAGCTTTTCTAAAAATTTAAAATCACAAACAAATGGGATTAAAGATGCAACTAATGGGTGTTCCAAGAATTTCCCTCTTTCAGAAAGCTCAGAAGATTCATTTGTAACCATAAAATTGTTGCAAGACAGGTCCAAGACAAGGAGATCAGAACTATATATAATCAAATACTAAAACGAATAAAGTTTGTGCCAGTTATAAAGCACATATATCATCCAAAAAGGTTGTGCATCAAAGAAAACAGGGGGCCAAAAAAATAAAGCACAGATGTTTACAAAATCCTATAAAGGTAACCATTCTATCACCATTCTACTTCTGCAAGCCATAATAAAACTGAAACCTACAATACCAAATTCAAACAAAAGCAGACCATTTACCTCTCCTGTAAATTGCACAGTTGTGTATTTGTTGTCAATTCCAGATGTTCCTTCAAAAACCTGGAAAAGGAAAAAGGGAAAAGAATAATGCAGCCACCATCTCAATAGACTTAAAGACATTAACAGAACCAATTGTCACCTACTGCTTTCAGCAATTTATCTCTCATGGAAATGATATTATTGGCTTTAATATATCAAAATGGACTTCAAATAACAATCATTTATAACAAAGGCAATAAAACCTTTTCCTATGTGCACAGAATTCATGGTTGCATGCTTGTACAAATACCTGCACAACTGCTTTCTCTCCATCAACTTCCAAGACTTGACCACGTCGAGTTGTTCCATCTCCTAATCGGATATTGACAATCTCCTGATACTTTGGACCCTGAAACATTTCAAAATTATTCACATTATATCATCAAACAACTTGCTATCGATTCTGAAGATAAACATCAAGTGATAGAAGAGCAAACCTACCTTAACTTTGTCAAGAATGACCAATGGTCCCGCCACACCAGACACAGTTCTGTACTCTGCAAACCAAAAATCTCCTGATTAATGTTCTAAACAAGCATCACACTGACCAAAATAACTGCTAATGGCACTCGAGCTTCCCGTTACACTTAGATCATATTTGATGCAAAATCACTCCAATCCAAAAACGAAAGAATTAAATGCCCATCTTAACTTCACCCTCATGTTATACATTTCATGAATTTAAACAAATGACAAAAACAATCAACTAAAAGCTGAAAAGAAAACCACCCCATCATCATGCAGCTCACTTAAAAATAGATAAAAAAAACAGTCCAGATTAGGCGATGATCAGAACTCAGAGTTAAAGGCTTTGCATGATATACAGTAAATAACAAAGAAGATGCAAGCACGAGACTAGAAATAGTAAGTTACCCATCCCGATCTCCAGCGTTCCCTCCTCCATGTCAATAAAGTTCTTTTCTGCTCCCATCTTCAAGTTCAAGCTGATTATAACGTTCAAAACAGAAACATATAAACATATCACTATTCACTACAGTGAACCAACATTTAAGCAGATTAAAATAAAGCGGAAAAAAAAATTAAAACGTTATTTCGGATCCAAACAAGTAATTGCCGTTTTTCGTTACGGATTGAAACTAAATTCGCAAAGTTTGAAACTTCCGGTCTTACCGAGATTAGAATTTAGAAAGAGTTCGTTTTGAGCCAAACAAGCTTTTGGCGAATTTGATCCAAAATGACAGAAGATAGAGCCAATTCGATTGGGACAGGTTGATTGAGCAAAGGAGAAGAAGTGTGAAATCAAAATGGTGAATTTAAGCACTAAATGACAAAGAATTTATGGAACGAAAATTTCTGAGGGATCTGATAAGATAGATGAGAGAGTTGAGAATGTGATATTAAAATAAATAAATAAATAAATAAGTCTTAGAATTTTATTGTTTATGCAATTAAGTCCTAATTTTTTTTTATTATACACAATATAGGCCAACAAATTTTTTACTTTTAAATTTACATTTAAATAAATTTTAAGTTTTAATAAAAATTAATTATCATCAAACTCGAAATTAATGGATATTTTCACTTACAGAACATGTAATGTAATTTGACGCTATAATCATATTATTATTTTCATATTAATCATCTCTCCATCATATTTATTATTATTATGTCATATATCATGTGAATAAAAAATATTAATTATTTTTTTATTTAATAATTTTAATTTTTATTAAAAAATAGAACTTGCTTTGATATAAATAAAAAAAAGTAAGAATATGTTTGTATATAATAAAAACTTAATTACATAAATAGACATGATTTAGAGACCTGTTTGAAAATTTTATAAAAATCAAAGAAAGACCCGGCTTGATCCGGTTCTTTTCTCTCGAGTCTTGACCGGTTTGATAGTTACAGCTGTCACGGACAAGCATGTGATCTTATGTGATTTTTTTTCCTTTGTTAGTAATAAAAAAATTTAAATAAAACTATAATTAAAAAGCAAATTAAAGAGTTTGAGCAATTAACACTTTTTTGGTAGTACATGTCACACCTTTGATGTGAAGTGACAGAACGGGTAAGGGAAAGGATATGATTATTTTGTTTACCAAACATTGCGATATCCACCAGAATAATGTTTTCATTGGTGGAGATTGAGATTTTTTTTTTTTTAATTTTTCCTTCTTTTTTTTAATGCAACGTGGCTATCAAGATGACGTAGGCATCAAAGAATATACTCTTTAGTTTCTAGTTTGTTCTAACCACCGCTTATCATTCAACAAATATTTATGTTCTGCCTATAGTTATATTTTAGCACTCTAAGCTGACTTTCAATTCCAAATAATAGCTTAACTAGATACACCTATAGTGTTTGATTTGATTATTGCTTCTAATTGTTTTTTATATAGTCTACCCTATTATGTTTTTTCAATTATTTTATGTATATTTATAGATTTTAATAGTAGTAAATATTTAGTCAAATTGATTTTAAAATCTCAAAAATTAAATTAATAAAATTTTAATAAAAATATGATTAAAATTGACAGACTTATAATAAATATTGAAAATAATCAAAATTGATTTATCTCGACCTATTTCGATTAATTATTTTATCTTAAATTGAGAATATTTTTAAAATATTAATAATATTTATATAAAAAATAAATTATTAATAGTTCATTTTTAATGGCTTTCCTTGCAAATTTTGGCAAAAAAAAAAAACCGACAACGTAACCAAATAAACTAATTATCTTTATTGATTAATAAAAAAACGATTATAACTGACAGAATTCAATCAGTTTCTATCGATTATTTTGATTTAAACCAATTAATATTTATTCCTAAATTCGGAAGCAAAATTTTTGCCTAAGTTCGTTGTTGCTTGAAAAAGGCAGAAAAGGAAATTGCCGAAATAAGGAAACTTCGGAGAAGCTTCCTCCGTTTTGATTTTTACAATTTAGACAATAGACAGCTAACCGAAGCTAAGCTTGCCACGTTAGCGCCGCAAAGGCACATGTCGTACGTGGTCTGCAGTCGAGTGGCAAGCAAACATTATACAAGTAGTAGAATAGTAATTATTTATTTATAGTTTCCAACTTCAAGGCTTCTCAATAATGTGGGTGCATCCAAGCTGGATGAGATGGAATTGCGTTAATTAAAGAAAAGGCAAAGTAACTTACATGCACACCTTATTTATTAAAGAAAAGAAATTTGGTAATGGCAAAGTGCAAGACATCCTCATTGCATGTGGAGCCTTGTGCACTTTTATACCCCCGGCCATGTGGAGGAATTATCACTAGTATTGCTATCCCCGATTCTACGACCACTTCCTCCATGGGAATTTCTTTAACTGTGAGAAAGCAGTAAAGAAAATAAGGAGCATCACCTTCCAACCACACAAGAATGCTCGCTTGGGAAAACACGTTTTTCTTGTTACTGTCAAATGTTGATGTTCATGGCTTAGCTACAATAATAGAAAAACGGCATAGCATATATAGATCACCAAGGGAAAGCCAAATTAACAAACGGAGGTCTGACAAATCTTTGATTATGGCAAAATGAAAGCTTCAATTAGCAAACATTAGGTGTAGCTCCAGTTGACAATGATCAGCTTCCTTCAGTTGAGCCTGGGGCCACAGCTCTGACGCACTTGGGGTGCACCTCGTACCCACATTCCAGACACTGGTAAGCCCAACCGGAACCCTGCTCATCACAATCGCAGCATATAAAGGGCCCTCCTCCGGTGCCTTCCGATACCAGGGTAAGCTCATGGCGGTGTCCTGCATGGTACTCGGATCTTGGTAAGCTCTTAGCTGCCTCCTCCGTTTCTTTCTCTAGCAACTCCACTTTGGCATCGGTGAAAGGGTATGCATTTTCCTGGTACAGGTTTATAAGATTTCTTCCTTGCCTGGTTACAGTTTTGCCATCAGGCCCTATGATTATCAAACAAGGAATGCCTTGCACATCGAAGTACTTTGCAAGATTTTTAATGCTGGGGTCTCCGAAAGGCAAAGCTAGCCATGGCATGATACCAAAGTAGGAGTCAAACGAACTCTGATCGCGATCATTCGACACAAAAACTATGTCGAAGTCCTCACCACCTTTTTCTTC
This sequence comes from Theobroma grandiflorum, assembly GCA_036013995.1. Taxonomy (NCBI): domain Eukaryota; kingdom Viridiplantae; phylum Streptophyta; class Magnoliopsida; order Malvales; family Malvaceae; genus Theobroma; species Theobroma grandiflorum. The sequence goes on from CP142126.1 coordinate 24,760,721, forward strand.
CAAGGTTTGCTTGATTTTCTGGTAGATGGATATCAGCTTGGGAGTGAACTTAACACCTGGAAGGCACCATTGGGCTGAGAAGTAGAGCCCAATTGTCTTACCTATCAAGGAATCCACTTGCACCTGCAAAGGAAACATATACAACTCAATCAGCCCTTAACACAAGAACATTAATCTCAAAGCATCTCAGCCACAGAAGGGAGGGCTCAGTAACTCCAAGATCAAGTCGGTGAATCCAGTTTCGCCCTTGCCTCAGATGACACTGGGAATTAGACCTTACAGATATGATAATGTCGGGTAAGGATACCTTTTCAAGAAGTAAGGGTAAAGGACAACATGATCAACAAGTGGAGCTTACTCAGTTAGCATACCTGAAATAATACCCTGTTAAATTTTGATAGCTCAACACATACTCACTCGCATCAATATAAGCATAAAGAGAATTTGCTTTATTAACTATGCAAGAAAATTGGTTTAATTTTATTCAGATGTATAAGGTATGCCATGCTCGAGATTAGATGACAGTCACTACAGTCAATGCCCCAGAAAGGTATATGAGGTCCTATTTCTTGAAACTATGTTATCTATGAATGCAAGAATAGACTCATTAAAGACAATAAATGCTAAGTTCCTTTAAAAGAACAATTATTTTAGGAAATAATGGAATGTTAAAAAGGAAACAAATGATAGAAAAAAGTTGTAGAACATATAAAGTGCAATGCACACATGAAAGAAGGTGCGGGTAGCTAAAAAGAGACACAGTATTATATACATACTTACATTAATACTCTCTCATCAACAAAATCTAAACCTCAAACAAAATTTCCAATCATCAATCAATATCAGTGAGCTCTTAAAAGCTAAGCCACGTTTAACAACTTATTATCCAACTACATTACATCAAGGAGATGTAAGCACTGACCTTTCTAGTTATGGGTTGACCCAAAATATAGTCTCTATCAGGGTTTGTTAATAAATTCTTCAAGGTCTGAGTCTCATGCCTCATCCTCTCTTCCCTTTGTAATTCCTCCAACTTCTCTTTGGTAAATGGGAATGCTTCCACCCCATACCGGTAAATGAGTTCCACACCATCATAGAAAGTTGCACCATCCTTGTTATCTTCAGGCTGCAAAATAATTAAGCAAGGAATGCCTTCGACTTCGAATTTTCGGTTCAAGGCCTTCTTTGTCTCCAAGTCAGAGAATGGAATTGAAAGCCATGGCATGCTTTCCCTGTAATTGTTGAAGGCATCCAAGTCTTCATCAGATGACACAAATACAATCTCAAAATTAGACCCATTGCTCTTCAGCTTCTCATAGACATCGACAAGTACTTTATTGAAATTTCTACATGGCGGATACCAGTTAGCTGAGAAGTAAAGGCCAATCACCCTGCCCTCAAGATCCGAAATTTTCACCTGCTATAAATAAAGAAACCAAGTAATGGTGCAATTCAGCCCTAAATGAAAAAGCCAAGTTTGTTTGTCCACAAACGATACTCTTTACGTTTTATGTTAGGTAATGTATTTAAAGCTAATGCGAAAGGATACTATAACTAGGAAAGTAGTACAAGTAAGAATACACACCACAAAAAATCAACCCTATAAACCCCAAAATCTGAAAGTGATGTGCTACCAGCTTTCCAGAATCGTAAGGATAAATATGCCACGTGTTACGGCTATGGCGTGAGTGTGAGGCTAAAGCGATGAACAGCAAAGCCACATGTCCTTCCATCTTAGTTGTTCACAGCAGAAACTGCAGTGTGGGAACCCATATTGATAAGGACAGGCATATTTGGCATGTGTTGCTCGTGACAAGGAGTATCTTAGCGCGCGCGAGTGCCCACCACCCCCACCCAACCTAGCCAGTCGGAGGACTGGAGGGGAGGAGGAAGGATGGAGGTGGGGTTTTTCGATCAGCCCGGCATCCCACCCTCATACTAAGAATTCTTCCCCCTATTCCCTTCCCCACAAGAGCAACAAAACCACGACAAGAACACCAAAAAGAATATTTCTTCACCACCAATTTTGTTCGGGCAGTGTTGGATTGCCGACAGGAGGATTAGAGATTTTACATTATGCATCTTACACAGTCATTCAATTCTCAATCCCAGCTAATTTCATGTGATTCCATACCAAAGTAGCGTATCTTTTAAAAGATTCACCTTACTATCATAATTACATAAGACGACCCAGAATAATTTTTTTCCCTTCAAAACTAAATCAACATCATTTTCGAGTTTGATAATTTAACAAAAACTGTGCCAACTAGTGAAATATCATAAGATCTACTCACTTAACAAGTTCTATCAGACAATCCCATATGTTTTTTCCTCTTTGGTGGTGCCATAATATATCCGGCTGATCAGTATCATGTCAATGATTGATACCCTAACTTAACAATTTGGGCTGGCAAGCATATGCATTAGCAGATGGTAGTTAGGTTTAAGAACTCTTACAAACTCAAACTTCCTGGAAAACGTGTTGATTTTCTTCTCCATCCCATAAAATCAATCTAATTCAGTAGACTTGGTACATGAAATATAGTACTATGTTCCGAGGTATAAACTTAATTATTGCCTGGTTAGAAATAGAAACTAACCAGACGGTTTGGTGAGGATCCATGGCAACCCAAACTAACCCACCTCTTAAATTCCAAGAGGGAAAGCCACATGTGAACATTAATGAGAAAAAAAACAAACTATAGAGTGTACTGAAAAAACAGCAATGGCAGGTGAGTTTCTTGCCATTTCAAAACCCTAATGAACTTTCCTCCCTAACACAGACCGACTAACTTACCAGCTACCAAGCCATGTGTACTGTATTCCCAGCAGTCACTTGCTACCAGACAAATCTCCTCAAAGATTTCAAGGATAATAGGTATTTAGTAATCTATATTATATTTTAAGTAAAATAACTTATGATCGGATAATTTATTAGGAATTAGATCGTAATAATAAGTGTAGCTAATTAAATAAAGTTCGTTTTAGAGAAAAATAATACAATAATAATAGTTCTAGAAGGTTCGTCTGAAAGGTCTGTATGTAGTTTCAGTAGGAAGTCTTGTTCCTGCTGCCTCTCTCTACGAAGTTGGACCTAGCTAGGAGAAGAAGAGGGGAAAAAGAAAAGGTAGAAAAGAAGTCGATCTATGATGATCGAGAGTACAAAAAGTTTTGGCAGAAGATTATTGCGGTGAAGCCATGAGTGAGTTAGGCCAAAAGTAAGTGCATGCTTCATCTCTGACCCACAACCACGTTTACACTAAAAAAACATTAGATGCTGAAGATAAAGAACAAATGCTTCAGCAAAGAAGAAAAAAAACCATTGATAAACCAGGGTCTGGCAGCTAAAAACCCAACGGACGTTAGATATATACCTTCCATAAAAAGCAAAAGGTAGAGAGAAAGAGAGAGAGAGAAGGGAACCTGATCAGTTTCAGCTTCACTGAAGGAGAGAAGATAATCACGATCTTTAGAAGCTAAAAGAGAAGAAAATCTAGATGTTGAAATCTTCTCGGAGTCACCGTTTGTCAGAGTTTGAACCGGATTGTTGGAGTTGTTTTCCCAATTCATCTCCCTCATCGCTTGCTTTCTCACCAGTTTCTCTCTCTCTCTCTCTCTCTCTCTCTCTCTCCGTTTTGGCGTGTCCAGATTAAGTCAATTACCAGGCTCCCCAGGAGTTCCAATGCTTATATTCCTTGGAACCATATTCTTTGCACATCATTACATCCGTCGAACCCCCATCATGCATCAGGCCACACGTAGCACTCACTCCAAAATTCATGAGAGAGAGGGACTCCAACAGTGCTTCTCATGTACATGGGCTATAATGCTGCGGCCATGCAGAGCCCACCAATCTACACATACATCTCCCCGTTGATCAAAATGAACGACCCATATTCAATATTGGGTCAGGCACCCGAAAACCTGCCACGCGTATGACCTTTTGGTTTGACACATTGGCCTTTGGCAGAAAAAGAGCTGATCTCCCAGCGTTGCCCAGCTATGGCCTATGCGTAAGGTCCCGTGTTGTCATTAAAGACTTTGAATTGATGTTGTGAAAGCCAAACAAACCGAGGGGACACCTGTCTCTATTCCTCCCACTCTCTCTTATTTACTTCAAAAATAATACTATTACTAAAAATAAAAAATAAAAGAATTAGTTTACTTTCTGTCCCCACCCCCCCAATATATGAGAGCTTCTGCCTCTATCTACGAGTCCCCCATTCCCCCATCTCATATAAAATCTGATCCAACGATGTTTGATAAAAATTATAAAAATTAAAAATTAATTATCATCAATTTTAATATCAATTTTAATCAAGATTTTATACATACATAACATATGATTTAGTAAATTAATATTAACAAGTGCAACTGATTTGATTAAAAAAATCAACCACCTTAATTATCAATTTATATTACAATTACTCATTTTATTATTTCACATAAATAAAAAAATATTAATTAATTTTAAAATTATAAATACAACAAAATATTATAAATTTAATTGAAAAATTATTATAATTTAAAGATTTTTTTATTATTTACGCTTTAAAAATCAAATAAATAAAATTTCTTGTTATCACGACATAGAATTTGTTGCTTTTTTTCCCCTTAAAATAATTAGAATAGCCTTTCACACTTAGTGCGTGCGAGGATGGGCTGCGTGCGCCCATGCGGCTGAAAGCCTGTAACAATTAGCTTTAAATTCCCATTTATTTAGGGACCCCACTAATGTAACACTTGGCAACGTCCGACTCGAAGACCTTAAACAAAAAGTACTCTTCTTATTATTATTGCCGCTTAGTTTTGCATTCCGGGGACAGATTGTTGTGTACCATTGGTTCAAGTTTTTCCTTTTTCTGGGAAAGACTTCCCCTTCCCTTGCAATTACGCATGCTCATACCTTACACGTGGCAACCTATTCGCTCCCGTCATATCATTACATGTCGGTGCTGTCACCGAAATCCAGTTCCCCATTTTAACCTTTTCCCCTTTCTCTCAAATTAAAACAGTCAACCCACCAACAACAACACCACCACACAGATTCCTGCAAAAAAGAGAAAAAGGCAGTAATCAGATTCTTAAATTGCAGCAAAGGGATCAAACTTGGTTGATGTAAAAATAGTAAAATTGAAAAAAAAAAAAGGGAAAATGTTAGAAGAGGAGTAGAGAGGAGCATAGGTGTGAGATTTGGGCTCTGCCAAGATCACAAGTGGTCCCATTTTCTTTTCCGGATAATGATGCGAGAAGATTAGGAGTTTCGGACAGGGATAGAGAAAGAAAGGCAGCGGCCAGGTTGTAAAATGTTTGCCCTTGGTGACAGCTCTTTCCGACGTGCCTCGTCTTTACAAGCCCATGATAATCGAATGACATTCGCAGAGATGGTGACAGACAGCATTACCAATCAATGGCAACCTAACTTTTGCCTGAAAATCCCCATTCTACTGTTTCAGATCAATCTCCTTTCACTAACGAGCTTTTAATTCTGAGCAATTTGTCTAGACTTTCAATATCAGCTTAATTTTCAAATGGAAATCGACCAAAATGGCATCAAATAAATTATGACATTGTGCAGGGTTGCATTCACATTAAGAGACTATAATCTGAAAACTTAATACATCTTAAACTCTACTTATACTGTCATATAATATTTTAATAAATTTTAAATTAATATTTCATGAATAAGTTATATTTTCCGAGAATTATACTGTTAATATCAAAACAATAAAATTATTTTATATTACTAAAAAATGTAATATTTGAAATATGTTGAGAGGAAAATTCCATTTCATTAAGAAAAATTATTGGGTAAATGACTGGGCAACAAATTTCTCAAATTTTAAAAGCTTAAGTTAGCCGAGTTTTTTCTTTTTTTCTAAACATGAAAAGATGGGGTGGGGTTAAATTTATCGTCTGAGGAGAGCAAGGACGAGGAAAAAATAGTACCGTACGGAGGAGGCCACGTGTAAGAAAAAAGGACAAGTGTCACATGATGCCGGAGTGGATGGAAGTTGTTGAGGTTGCTGTCAATTGAATTCCAATTATTGGAATCTTTAGGCCTTCGGGGTCCCACCACAAAAGCCCCAAACATCACGGCGAACGAAGCCCACGTGTCAAGCCCGCTGCCGTGTCGAAGTGAGCAAAAGCCAAAAAGGCACAGCGCGGACCCCGCCTTCCCTATTTTGATGGAAGTTCGTGACCTACAAGCCAGCGCGATGGCGTTTCGTGTCGAGTTCCGTTTGGAACACGTGGCGTTGTAGTACGCAGTGTGGTAACGCGACGGTAATTGCTTCAAATGTTAAAATGACTTTGGGAAAAAGGTAGGTCAAAGTTCACTTCATCCTTTTTGTTGCCTTTGGATGTAAAGCAAAACCAAATTTTAAATACAAAAAAATTTTATATTTATTGAAAGATTTTTAAATATTTTATATAAACTTTCATTCTTAACAAATTTTTCACATTTATATCAACAAAAAATCTAGCATAAATATGTAAAAATCGAAATCTTTAACATATAAATATATTAAAAAAGACATAGCTTTATAAAGAGGGATTAGAATATTTAAAAAACTATAACAAGAAAAAATTGACATATTATCTATCGCTTGGCGATCCTCCTTTAGCTGAAAGCCAGATATTGGGTTCGTGATGGGCCTATGACTGATTCTCAATCATTAACTTAGTTTACAATCTTAAAATATGGGCTGGGATTTCATAAACCCAAATAAAAGCAGTGGAGGTATTTGGGCTCATTCAAGCCCAAGCGCAAAATTTCATGCTGACGTTAAAATGGAATGACATTCGGTCTATTCATTTTAAAAATTTTTAATCAATCTAAAAAGTTAATTTATTTTGATTAGTTAAGGTAATTTTGTATTAGTGATTAATTTTTTTTCATGATTTAATTTTAAATTTTTAATCTAGTAAATCATTTTTCTAATCAATTAATTATAAAATATGAAAATAAACTAAATTAAAAAATATTTGACTCATTGATTGATGTATTATCTATTTATTTTAAAAACAAGATTCGAATCCTCTCTCTTTTAATTGTAAAAACAAAAAAACAAAATTCAATAAGTTTTGGATTGATTATTTTAATTTACATCGACTAATACTTATCCCTAACCCCTAATCATTTAACGAGAGTCTTACGTAACTATGTGGTGGCAATTGGACAACAATTGACAATGATTTTCGATTTGATAGTTTGTAGATAAAACTTAAAAACACATATCTAAGATGATCTCTTTCTTTTTTAACGTATGTTCCTTTTAATAACGTTGGACAACAACCACAATTTCAATTCAAATCAGTGCTTTGTATTACCAACTTCATATAAATATATATATATATATATATATATATATTATATATGCATGTCATGCACGTGCCCTTTATAAATAAACAATCGTGTTTTAACAAAACTCAATTCAGATATTGGTAGCTCCATCCTAGGTTTTCATTAATTATGAGCTCCTTCGACTATGTTTCAGCAGTTTTAAATTCTGACCAGACCCACATTTCTATTATTTTTTTTAATCTTAATGTTTGGTTTTTTTCTTATCAAGTCCACAATATTCTATTAGAGCTAAGTCAACTTTTTTTATAAACCAAAAAATCTAACAGCACAAGTATCAATATCAAAATTTTTTTTTAATATCGAATATCATATTATATCATATGATAAATATATATTACACAAAACATATCTTATATCAAATATAATCATATTAATTTATTAATATCACATATCATACCAAATGCTTTAAGAAAAAATCTTTTGTTTCGAATCCGAGAAGATTTCTGCTGCAGCAAGCTTCCAACTGAGTTAATTTTTTCCAGGCCAGTTTTGAAAACAGAAAGGCAATCATTGATTCACATGGTAACATCAGATCAATAATACAGCAGACGAGCATATGCTTCGTTGATTGATTTGGTGGGTTTTAGCTCAAAATATGTTCTCGCGGACATGGTTTTGTCTTGGAATGAATTGCAGGAAGGCGAATGGGGACACCGTGTGTTAAGAGGAAATGGTATTTGCCACGAGGTCTCTGCCCACGTTCAATACAAGCGAAATTTGTCCATATTCATTTTACCTCAAAATCATTGCAAAAACGACTTCGTTTTTTGGGGTATAATTGCAGAAACAAATTAACACAGCTGGCTTTTTTTTTTTTTTTGGTTCTATATATGTGAGGTTAAGATTTGAAGAGAGATTGTTATCAGTGTGGCATGTGGACCTTCCCTTGCATCACTTACTTTTGTTTCGAAATTTGGCTTTGACACATCAATATTCTCCGAATGGAGAATTGTTTCATACTAAACCTCTTATGAAATTTTGGAAATAAATAAGCTTTTTGTTTGGAAAAAGAAAAGAAGATGAATTAGTTTAATACGTGTTAAAAGTCTAATCGATCGAAACCAATTCTACTTTAAGGTTAGTTAGGTGAGCTTTCACATCAAATTGTTATTGTTTTATTTTTTATTTTTAAAAAATTCACATCCTTTTATTAGGATTTATGGTATAAACATACATAAAAATAAAATATTTTTAATATTTTATTTGAAAATTCATCAATTTGAATAAATATAATCAACCCAATTTAATTGACTCGTTATACTTTAATTAAAAGAATTCTTGAAATTTGGGATAGAGATAATAGAATAATTATTAAAAAAAAACAAAAAAAAACAAAACAAAACAAAAATTCTCAATAGTTGAAAGTGAATTTTATGTTCCAAATTTGGTTTATCATTGATATAGAACATGGGGTGATAGGCATCCTCCTCACTCATTGCTTTCCTCTCTTAATTAGTGGCCAAAAATTAAGCCTTTTTGGCACAAAAAATTGGCAAGACTGAGAAGTACACGAAAACATAAAAGGATAATAAATGCCTATGCCTAATCCATTCAAAAATGATTTAGAACTTTGAAGAATATGACCTCTTTCTACCCCAATCAACTAAACCCACAATTATTGAAGATATTAAATGCTACGGAGATTTTAGATTTTTTAAGATATTTTTCATATTTTTTTATAATAAAAAAAATTTAAATTTTACTTTTTAAATAAGGATAGTGCACCATTAATAAACAAAATGCTCGGGTGCATATATTTTTCGTACTTGAATCTTGTTAATAAATGCTTATACTCATTATTGTTTTATCTTTTAATTAATAACTTAATAACCCCATTTTATAACAATATTAATAATTTTAAATACTTTTAAGAAAATGCACCAAAAAAGCATGCTACTAGCAAATTGTCTATTACTTACAAATTTTATTGCAGTTTAGGTAACCTGTAACCATGGGAAGATAAGCCCCAGTCGTGGTCAAGTGGCAATCAAATTATCCAATTTTAGATGATTAAACTTAATAATAATATTGCATAAGTATTTAACTCAATATTAATTGCAATAATCATTCATTTAATCGGAGAATGGCACAAATCCAAAACCGTAAGCATTACAATATTACATCAATAAGTGTAAGAATTTTTTTTTTATAGAATTGAAGGTTCTTTTGATAATCGAAAAATGATTTATTTAAACAAATATTTTTATATAAATTTTTATAAAAAAATTAATATTTTTTTATTATTTTAATAAATTATCAAAAATATTTTTTATTATTTAAATTATTTTATGAAAAATATTTTTCATCGTAACTCAAACTTAAAAAATTTTAAATACAAATGATAGTTTTTTAAAAAATTACTAGATCTAATATTTATCGGTAAAAATAAATTTTTATTTTTTCAAATAAGTATTAATCCTGAAAATTTTGTCTAAAAACTAATTTACGTAAAAACAAAAGGATCCAAAGTTGGAATTCTATTTCCGAAATCAAGTAAAAATTAATTGCGGTATTAATTAATTTAATTGGAAGAATGACACAAGCCCCCAAGAGCTGTGGGCATATAAAGAGACGGTGAGACAGCTAGTTCGGGGAGCTGCCATAGCAACTCGCCAGGTGCCAGCACTCACTCCGCATGCACAAAAGAACACTGGGGACCATTTGGGAAATTTCCCAGAACCTGAAGGAGTGTTCTGCACTTTCGAATATTATATTAAATATATGGAAATCCAGAAAGGCAATTTGTTCCCTTACGCGGCACAACCAGATTGCTCGCAGGCTGGCGTCTATAAATGTAAAAGTCCTCGCTTTGCTTGCAAACTTTTTGTTATACACTTATACTCACAGAGAAGATACATGCTGATACCTCAATGCCTTTAAATGGGTGAAGTAACCAGCTGATCAAAGGTTGTACGTAAATCAGATGGTTCCTGAAAACTACAGTCTTTGACACATATAGTAGGAGTTGATGCTGAGATACACCATAGGCAACCATGCCAGTTCATGAGTGTTTTACTTTTCATTATTCTATCAAATTTTTCTTGCTTTTTTCCCTTGAATTCTCATCTCCCCTTTTTTCCAGCTTCCACACCAAAAAGGCCAAAAAAGCAAGCTCTTCAAGAATGGAGGATTTTTAAGCCAGCAAAATCCCACATCATCTACAATATCAACGAAAATTTAACAGAAAATATTACTAAAAGGAGAAAAAGAAAGAAACCCAATACATGCATGAAAGTGAAACAACTGAGATGAACATCATTCTTCGATCTTTTTCCTAGGAAAATTCTTAAATACAAACACCAAATACTGAACTGTATACTGTTAAAAGAAAGACCCTTAATTTGGTTAAGTTTAAGGCTTAACAGGGATTCTCATCAGAAGCATCGAAGAGCTGATCAGGCTCAAGCTTGGCCCTACAAACAGGACAAACCGAATGCTTAGAAAGCCAGGTATCAGCGCATTGCAGATGAAACCCGTGATTACAACCGGGGACCATTCTAGCAGGTTGCTCAGCCTCAATCTCATCGAGACAGACCGCACACTCAGTACCCAAGACAAGCTCTTTCCCAGTGACCTTCGGCAGCTTCTCAAGCTCCGAAACAGACAACCCTTTCTCAGCCACCTGCTTAATCGCCAACGACCCTGAATTACCAGTCCGATAATTCGTGGCGTACCACAAAAGACAGATATATACAATGAAAACCGCGCTCATGCCAGCGCATGGCAGAAAAAGGGCTAAGAAAACAGAAACGAGCATTGGGTGGTTGCTGCCGGCAGTGGCGGTGGAGTTTAGGGCGGGTGATGGAGAAGGAGAGAGGAAAGGTGGAGGGGTGTAGTGCCCTCCATGGCGCATAATAGTCAGCTGGTTTAGTGGGAAATTGAGTTTCGTCGAGGGCGAGGGCTATTAGTGCGAGAGTGGGGTGGTAACGGCTATATCGGGAAAGGAAACAAATGGAATTCTTAGCTGTTTTAGAGATGACGCGTATCGTGGCAGACAAGCAAGAAGGATCAGAAACGGCACTGACGAATTTACAGTTGCGGTTTATTTCCTTGTACTTTTCTGCTCTGTTAAGCACTAACTCATACTTTTGGCACAAGTTTTTTTTTTTTTTTGAGTGAATAATGTGATCAATCAGGGGGCTGTGGCTGGGGGTCTCTGCCCTCTGAGGTGGTCGTGGTGGCTGGATTTTGAAACCGAAATTTGGCTTAGAAAGAAGAGAAAATGATTGGTAGTGAGATTTGGTTTGGCCCATTGAATTACATACTGCTAGTGTATTAATTGTGCGTTTGATTGTAGAGCATGGGACCCTTGATTTAATGGGATCCTGTCACCTAACTTGATATTAAAAGGGATTAAAGGCTCAAAAGGAAATGGAAGGGATAGACTTTGGAGTATGGGGCGTATCCCATGATTTTGCTTATTATCATGGCATCAACGAAAACAACACAACAAAATCATATTGTCTCCGATGTGTGTTTCATCAATCATTTGATCCTAACCCCAAACCAAGAAAGATGATTTTCTTTATGAGTTTAGTTTCTTACGTGATGGAGAGGGCCTTAGGACAGCTACTGGGGCTAACTTGGATGTGTAGAAGACTTGCTTGGGACGCCTCGGAGCAAACCAATGTTAACTACTCAGAGTGGTGCAGCTGAGAGAGAGGCTTCTGCCATGAAAACAAAATTTTCAGTCCCCTGTAAGTTTCAGATGATGAACATCCATATTTCATACATGGAATTAAGAGATAAATATATATATATATATATATATATATAAAGCTTTACAACTTCAAAAGAAAGCAGAGCATTAAAATATTGCTCTAACTTTATATCTTTCTAATGATGGACCTGGAAATAAGGAGAAAATTATTCAGGAGTAGTCCCCAGATGTCATAAACTTAACCAAGCAAACTGGGGAAAAAGGTTACACAAGATATGACACACTTTTATTTATTGGTTAATATGATTCCATGCAAGGTAGACTAGTAGATAAGATAAACTACTCCTCCATTACAGCATTTAATTGATATCATCATTGGGTTTTGTCACTTCAATTTTGCCTTTTCAGTAAACCGGTGCACATGTGAACACTTGTTTAATTTCAATTATCACAAGCACAAGCACAAGGTGAACGCTCCACTCATATGTGCATTGTAAAACAAGGCATATCTGTTTTAAAGAATTACCTTTTGAGTGCAATAATTCCAATCACTATAGCAAATACTATGAATAAACTGGAATTATAAAGCGTGTACAAAGATGGTGGTCTCAAGCTCCCACGATGGTTTAAGTTTACTGAAGACAAAAGGTCTAGAGTCTCAAACAGATAACTCAGCTTACATGGTTGACAGAAGTTCAGCATACACTAAAAAGATCCATTCCCCAACTTGAATCACATTAAATGCATCTCAAGTCTCAAGCTGCAAATTCTGCAAGAATTTAAATAAAGAACATGAGATTCATGCTAAATCAGAAGAGATTGTGAATTGTGATCTTGAGATTACGGCATCTTATACCATGGAACTTTAACAAAAATGGTAATAAAAGAACTGACAAAAAATTCCAGGGGAAAATTTACCTGTGCAGCAGTAGCTAGATTCTCTCCACAAAGCTGTGACCCAATTTATATAGTAGCACTTGAGAGGCAACCATTCCTTCTTGGTCAAGAATCAAATTAAATTCAGCATCAGTTAAAAATGCTTTGTTGCAAAGAATTTAAAGTCTAGAGCAAGCATAAAGACTTCAACAGCTAACTTAAAAATCACTTTCCAATCTTCCAAAAAACAGGATCACTCTTCAGAGTTAATTAGGTGTGTGCTCAAGGGAGGGCACAGGAGGGGAACTAAAATTCCAACAATATCTCGTCAACATGAAAGTTCCTTCCAGTTCCAGGCCTAACAGCGCTGCAGTACACAGTATCTAAATCTCTAGCAGTAAGGCTGTAGGTTTCCTGATAATAGGATAGCAGAATTGAAGCCAGTCATGGCGGAGCATGTTTCCATAAAAGATGTTTTTATACCTTTTCTTTGAGCACCAGAGGAAGAGCACGGAAAGTTGAGGTCTACTTAAATAGGGATAAGATGGTAGGAATCTGCTACACCAACATGCACTAAAGGAAAGACAAAGCATCCGCAAGCAGTGCAACAGAATCACCAATTTGAGTTAAAACATATATCCATCATGATGTTTTTAAATTTCAAAGGAAACCAAGACAAGATGCTTATCTTCCTTCTGAGAGAGAGTTTAGTTTATTCAACTGGGGTTTTTGGTGTATTTACAACCAATACCCAGCTTTATAAGTAGGATATTTACAAAGGAACTGTCAGTTGGTTTGCTTCAGTCTTTTCAACTAAAACCTAGTCAGCCATAAAATCATTCACCAATAATCCCGACAAGAACAAACTCCATCTTTAAAATGATGAAAGCGATTTGTGTCTCTGACATATATTTCTCTCCCTTCAAAGCCAGATATAAATTTTATAACAGCATGACAATCACCACAGATCCTGAGATTTTTTATTATTTGCAGTGGAGTGCCAGGCAGAGTGTTCAGAAGGCCAAAGGCTACTGCCAACTTCTCACTGTGCCCACACAAGATCTGCTCCTTGTCCTGTTCGTCCACATCTTGCAGCACAAAGTCAGTATTTGGGAGGTAACCTGCTTTCTTCATCTCCATGCTCAATTTATATAGCTTCTCAATGATCTCAGTCATTTGCGGATGTGATTTGTCTCCTGCAAGAAGCATGTGCACTTGGTTCTTGATCTCAATCCAACTGCAACCAGGTTTCTTCTTCATGCCCCTACTCCTCATGACATCTCTCACGGCATCTACTTCATCCCACATGCCCGTAGACGCATATATATTGGAAAGAAGGATGTAATTTCCAGGATTGTTTGGTTCTAATTTGAAGAGGTTCTGTGCAGCAATCTCACCTAAACTAATGTTGTTGTGAAGTCTACAAGAACTAAGCAAAGCTCCCCAAACACAGGCATCTGGTTCAAATGGCATTTGCTGGATCAAGGCATATGCTTGTTCTAGCTTTCCAGAACGACCTAGAAGGTTTACCATGCAGGAGTAATGCTCCATTTTTGCTTTGACTCCATGGTCTCTAGACATACTATTGAAAAAATGCCAACCTTCTTCTGCTAGGCCACCCTGACTGCAAGCGGATAAAACACAACTAAAGCTGATAAAATCAGGCTTCTGCCCTCTCCTTTGCATCATATGAAAAATATCAATAGCTTCCTTAGCCTTACCATGCATTGCATATCCTCCCATAATTGCATTCCAACAGACTGAGTTTTTGTTCAGTATCCTATCAAAACAAAGTCGAGACAAATGGATTCTTCCACACTTAGCATACATATCAACTAATGCACTGCCAACATGAACATCATTGGAAATTCCTGTTCTAATTGCAAAGCCATGAGCTGCCTTACCATGTATCAATGCTGCAATGTTTCCACAAGCTGGCAGCAAGCAAGGTATTGTTACAGAGTTTGGCTTCAACCCTGCACTCTGCATCTCTCTGAAAAGCTCCAATGCCTCAAGATCCTTCCCATTCTGTGAGCATCCAGCAATTATTGATGTCCAGGATACAACATTCAATTCCCTTCCTTGCACTCTAAATCGCTCAAATGTCTCCAATGCCACATCAACAAGACCATTTCGAGACAGTCCAGTTATTAAAGCATTGAGAGCCCCTGTATCCATAATCTGCTCATCCACCTCTTCAAACGCTTTCATCAACTCCCCTGCACATGCACATTTTCCAAACATATCCATAAGCGCACTAATAACAAACTTGCAATGCAAAAGACCTAGTTTGATCACATAACAAAGAACCTGAATCCCTATATTTAACCTCTCCAAATCGCCCACAGCAGAAAAAATGCTAGAAATTGTAATATCATCAGGCAAAAACTCTTCGGAATGCATTTCCTTAAACATGACAACCGCTTCATTGTGTTGTCCGCTTTGATTGAACCCTGTAATCATACCATTCCAAGACACTAAATTGGGTCCCACGCCGAAACTTTGCATCCCATAAAAGATTTCCTTTGCCTCATTAACGCAACCCTTGCGAGCATAAGCGGAAAGCAAAGCACTGCAAGTAACCACATCCCGTTCCGGCAATCTCTCAAACACATTCTTAGCGTCTTGGATCCGATCACCTTTTAAGTACAGATGCACCAAAGAAGCTTGAACAACTGAATCTGAATCAAAACCATATTTTACAACAATTCCATGAACTTCTTTTCCCAATTGGAAGGCCGATAATTTACCGCAAGCCTTGACAACATTCGGAAGCACTCGATTATCCGGCAAAATACCACGAGAGAGCATTCGAGAGAATACATTGAGCGATTGGGTAAAAAGATTATACTTGTTGAAGGCATAAATGAGAGCCGAAAAGGAAGATACCAATGGCTCAGCTATTGAGTTAAGGACAAGTTCTGCTTCGGCAAAGCAATGGCGATTAGCATATTGTGAGATGAGCTTTGTAGAAATAAGGGTATCTATACAGACTCCAGATTTTAGTATGTAAGCATGAGCCTGGCTGGTTTGAGATAAAGATGCCACGGCTGAGTTCAGGCAAGGAAGAATTGAACGGTTCAGAATTTCGAAAAAGGGCAGAGCTTGCCCTGTCATGGCCCGTTAGTCGTAAGCGCCCAAATTTTGAACCGGAAGCCTCTTTATAGGACACCGGGGGCAACCTGTAGCATCAGCAACCGTTGAATTTGCCACGTCAGCCTTAGTTGACGTGGAGAGAGAAGGGCAACTTAATCCAAAAGGTACAAGCTACAAGTGCATTCTCGGTCAAGTTAACCTTCCTTGTCACGGCTAGTAAATCCGTGACAAGCTCAATCCAGGCCATCATCGGACTAACAGCGAATAAATTGCCGCAGGCACAAGACACTAACAGGATTGGACTGTACGAGACGTCAAATGATAAGGCAGTGCGGCTGTGCGGAAAAGGCTTGCGCGCTTGTGAGCCATGCAAATGAGTTGTCTACTATAGTTGCACTTCCTGTGTAATACTGTCAATTTAAGTAGTTGAATTAATTTAAGATTATAAGTTAATTATGTTCTATTAAAAATAAATCACTTATCATATTTATCTTTCTTTTAAACTGTTATTTATTCTAATTGTATTTTAAGTAAAGATAGAGTTCTCTTAGGATTCAAAGAGGCTGTTTATAAATAGCGCTTTTTGCTTTCATTTTAAATACAAAGCGGGTAAATCTATTATATTTCTCGTATATCTTATGAAGGCCGGAGACACAGAAAAAATGAGGACGGTGAAAGGAACAACTTTTTCATCATTATCATTAGTTGTGTTCTGCTTGTTTGCTTTTGTTATTGTGTGTCAACGGACGGTGAAAGCTCAGTCTTTGCCGCCGGCGAAGTACGATGGGTTCGTGTATACTAACCGCTGAGTAGACTCGGACACGATCATTATCGAGGCGTTCTTCAACCCGGTCTGCTCAGATAGCAGAGACGCATGGCCCGCTCTCAAGCAAGCTATTCAACACTACGGTCCTCGCGTTATGCTCACGATTCACCTTCTCCCTTTGCCGTCAGTCGCTCTCTCTTTCTAATATATATATGTTTTTGAATTGATTCTCCTTTTACTTTGTTTTCTTTTTCTTTTCTGAGAAATTTAAAAAAGAATAGAAATTGAATCTTGGATTTGAAATAGAACCCGATCAAGTTACCTAGCGGCTGTTACTAGTTTTAAGCTTAAAATGATTATTCCGGGTTTTCTTTATTGTTCTTTGTGCTTGAACATCCAGCTGAAGAAGAAAAATTGGGATGAACACTTGTAGTTTCTGATTTAACTCTTGAACTTTGAACACCCTGGCTTTTTGTTTGAGTTGTTATTCTGGAAAAAGTTCTGGCTTTAACAAATGGGGTTTTGAATTTAACATTCCCCATGCAAAACCTCTTGCTTGTTCAGTTGTTTTTTTAGTTTAGTGTGAAACCTGCTGAAATATCATTCCTTTATGACGACCTTGCTCAGAAATTCTGAATTTTGAATTGATGAATTTTTCTTTTAACTCCTAAATGATGGTGAGTTGTTTAAAATTGGAAATTTCAGTTAACATGACTATGCGTTCGCTACTTCCGGTGCCTTGCACATTGTAAACCTGCTCAATCCTTCTGCTACTTTCAGACTGTTGGAGAGCTTCTTCAAGCATCAGGTTCTGATTTTCCATTTTCTAGCTTTAAATTATCTCTTTTTAACAGGCTAAATTTACTTTAGTAAAGAAATGGAAAATAGCTGTATTTGTTGGATTATGCATTACACTACTTCTGTTTCATCACAATGCTACTTGTTTGGTTGTTGGTTGACAGTATGTTCACATCATTTTCGTCTTGATTGTAATATTTAAATATATCTCTTAATGTTTGGTCTTCATGACAGAATGTTTTCTTAGTAGTTTTAAAGCTGTTTCTAGTGGTTTGTTAATTTCAAGGCGCACTGAATTTTAGCAATTGGAGGAAACTGCTAATAGATGTGCTGGTTTCTCTTCATATTTAACAAGTACCTTTAAGTTAAGGCTTCTGTGAGCGCTTTTCTTCTGAAGCATTTCATATCATTCAGATTCTCATCTTTGGGTCCTTAGCTTTACATTCTGCATTGTAAGACCTCTTGAATGGCTCTGAAATTCTTGCTCTAGGCAATCTTGATCACCATGTTAAAGCCATAAAGATCGATTTATAAACAGTTGTGTGGCTGATGAGTGAACATTTGCATTGTTGTTCAAATGGAAATGCAAATTTGTTTAATGTTTAGTAGGATTGCACCCATATGGCTATCAACTAGCCGAATTTATTTGCCTGTTTTATTACATGTATATTGATTGGTCACTGAACTTGTTGCCTATTATTAAACAGGAGAGGTTTTTGAGTGACCAAACACTCAACATGTCGAGAGTTGCTGTTGTGAATGAAATCATAAGTTTACAGCAGAATCAGTTGGGAACTCCTATTATTCTGCAATTAAATCAGGTTTCAATGACAGCAAAACTGATCTCAAAACAAGAGTTTCTTTCAAGGTAAATCGGTTTCCCACCCCCCGCCCCTAAGAAAAAGTTCTTCCTGTTTTCTGTAAATGAAAAGTTAATGGTGGTAGTACAATCAAATGCATACTATGACAATATAAGTTTTTTTGTGACCGATGCATTATTTTAGGTGGTGTCATTTCGTTTGTGATCAATCTCTATTATTTCAATGGACTATCATACATGCAGTTTCGTCATTGCTTCTAGTCTCTCTCTCTGCTAAGCTCTGCACATGCCATTAACACTGTTACATCTTCTGACATGCAGTATAGCACCTCAAGAGGAGTGTTTGGGACACCTACTTTCTACATCAACGGATTTGCATTGCCTGATCCTGGCTCTCCAATAGACTATAAGAAATGGAGAAGCGTCATTGATCCATTGCTTGTTGCACAGGGCAGAAAGAGTGACAATTCTTCGCACTTATTTTAACGAACTATTCAGCAATATATTAGGACACATTCTTCAACTGGTATTTGCTTGGCTTAGATTGGTTTTTATTATCACATTATTGGCATTGATTTGGGAGTTTCACAAGTAGATTTTGTACTAAATAAATGGCTAATGATGTAGAAAATACGTAAGGAAAGTAAATTATGTTCATCAATCCTCTTTTCTTTTTGTTTTTTGGTTATTCAAAACCTGACCATGGGCACATTGGGTAGAGCGGAGTTTAGGGTCTGTTTACCTTGCCAACTTGAGAGGTGGGACTGCTCAGAACATTGGGCTTTAACTTTATCCAGTTGTGTGAAAAAGGATGAATTTTGATTGGAATATTATAGTGAGTTTTTTTTAATTAGTTAAGTACTTAATAATAATACTACAAAATAAAAAAAGAGAAAGTGAGCTTGAACAACTGAATCTGAATCAAAGCCATATTTTACAACAATTTTGCCCAATTTGAAGGCCGATCATTTACTGCAAGCCTTGACAACATTCGGAAGCACGCGATTATCCGGAAAAATACAAAACACTGAGCGATTGGGTATAACGATTGGACTTGTTGAGGGGATAAATGAGAGCAGAAAAGGAAGATACCAATGGCGCAGATATTGAGTTAAAGGACAAGTTCTGCTTCCGCAATGCAACGGCGATTAGCATATTGTGAGATGAGCTTTGTAGAAACAAGGGTATAGTTACAAGCTCCAGATTTTAGAATGTGAGCATGAGCCTGGCTGGCTTGTGATAAAGCTGCCGCGGCTGAGTTCAGGCAAGGAAGAATTGAATGGTTCAGAATTTCGAAAAAGAGCAGAGCTTCCCCTGTCATGGCTTGTTAGTCGTAACCGCCCTAATTTTTAACCCGGAAGCCGCTTTATGGGACACCGCGGGCAACCTTTCGCATCAGCAAAAGTTGATTTGGCAACGTCAGCCATACTTGACTTGGAGAGAAGGGCAATTTAATCCAAAAGGTACAAGTAAGGTAAGAGCATTCTAAGTCAAGCTAGTCTGCGTAGTTCTGCTTAAAGAATAAAGAGATAAGATAAATCAGCTAAACGCCTCTCCAAACAAAAGACAAGGAGAAAAAATGAGGACAGGGAAAGGGGCAACTTTTTCATCATTGTCATCAGTTGTGTTCTGCTACTGCTTGTTTGCTTTTGTTAATGTGTCTCAACGGACGGTGCAAGCTCAGTCTTTGCCGCCGGCGAAGTACGATGGGTTCGTGTATACCGACCGCCAAGTTGACTCGGACATGATCATGATCGAGGCGTTCTTCGACCCGGTCTGCCCCGATAGCAGAGACTCATGGCCCCCTCTCAAGCAAGCTATTCAACACTACGGTTCTCGCGTTATGCTCACGATTCACCTTCTCCCATTGCCGTCAGTCGCTCTCTCTTTCTAATAAATTTGTTTTTGATTTGATTCTCCTTTTACTCTGTATTTCCTTTTTTTTTCTGAGAAATTTAAGAAAGAATAAAAATTGAATTTTGGATTTGAAACAGAACCCGATCAAGCTACCTAGTGGCTGTTACTAGCTTTAGCTTAAAATGATTATGCTGGGTTTTATTTATTGTTCTTCGTGCTTGAACATCCAGCTGAAGAAGAAAAATTGGGATGAACACTTCTTGAACTTTGAACACCCTGGCTTTTTGTTTGAGTTGTTATTCTGGAAAAAGTTCTGGCTTTAACAAATGGGATTTTGAATTTAACATTCCCCATTCAAAACCTCTTGCTTGTTCTGTTGTTTTTTTAGTGTAGTGTGAAACCTGCTGAAATATCATTCCTTTATGTCAACCTTGATTAGAAATTCAGAATTTAGAATTGATGATTTTTTCTTTTAACTCTTACATGATGGTGAGTTTTGAGAGGTTTCAAATTGGAAATTGCAGTTACCATGACTATGCCTTCGCCACTTCCCGGGCCTTGCACATTGTAAACTTGCTCAATCCTTCTGCTACTTTCAAACTGTTGGAGAGCTTCTTCGAAGATCAGGTTCTGATTTTCCATTTTCTAGCTTTAAATTATCTTTTTTAAACAGGCTAAATTTACTTTAGTAAAGAAATGGAAAATAGCTGTATTTGTAAGACTATGCATTACACTACTTCTGTTTCATCCCCACTGCTACTTGTTTGGTTGCCGGTTGATTGTATGTTCACATCATTTTCGTCTTGATTTTAATTTTTAAATATATTTCTTAATATTTGATCTTCATGAGAAGATGTTTTCTTAGTAGTTTTAAAGCTATTTCTAGTGGGTCTGTTAATTTCAAGGTGCATTGAATTTTAGCCATTGTAGGAAAACTGATGCTACATGTTCTAGTTTCTCTTCTTATTTATCTAGTACCTTTGAGGTAAGGCTTCTGTCAGTTTTTCTTCTGAAGCATTTGATATCATTTAGATTATCATCTTTGTGACTTTGGCTTTACAGTCTGCACTGTAAGACCTCTCTGATGGCTCTGAGGGTCATAGTTCTTGCTCTAGTTGATTTTGATCCCATGTTTAAAGCCATTAAGGTAGATTTAAGAAGCAGTTATGTGGCTGATGAGTGAACATTTGCATTGTTGTTAGGTTTAAGGTTTAGTAGCATTGCTCCCATATGATTATCAATTAGTCTCATTTATTTGCCCTGTTTTATTACATGTATATTGATTTTGTCCACAGTATTGTGCACTGAACTTGTTGGATATTATTGAACAGGAGAGGTTTTACAATGACCAAACACGCAACATGTCGAGAGTTGCTGTCGTGAATGAAATCATAAAGTTTACAGCAGAATCAGTTGGGAACTCCTATTATTCTGCAATTGAATCAGGTTTCAGTGACAGGAAAACTGATCTTAAAACAAGAGTTTCTTTCAAGGTATATCACTTGCTCCCCTCAAAGGAAAAAGTTCTTCCTTTCTTTTTATCCTGTTTTCTATAGATGAAAAGTTAATGGTGGTAGTGCAATCAAATGTGAACTATGACAGTATAAATTTTTTTGTGCCCAATGCATTATTTAGGTGGTGTCGTTTGTGATCAATCTCTATTATTTCCATGGACTATCATACATGCAGTTTCATCATTACTTCTGCTCCCCCTCTCTCTCTCTGCTAAGCTTTGTGCATGCCATTAACACTGTTATATCTTCTGACATGCAGTATAGTGCCTCAAGAGGAGTGATTGGGACACCTTCTTTCTACATCAATGGATTTGCCTTGCCTGATCCTGGCACCGCAATAGACTATAAGGGATGGAGAAGCATCATTGATCCATTGCTTGTTGCACAGGGCAGAAAAAGTGACAATTCTCGGCACTTGTTTTTTTGAAGAAGTCAGCAATATATCAGGACACATTCTTCAAGTGGTATTTGCTTGATGTATGATGGTGAATGAACACTGTTCCAGTAATGTTGGATGTTCTGTAGTTCAAGTAGCTGCCAAAGACATAGGATATACTAAATAAATGGTTTTTATTATCGCATTATTGACAGTGATTTTGGAGTTTCACAAGTAGATTTTGTACTAAAATAATGGCTAATGATGTATATAATTCATAATGAAAGTAGATTATGTGTATCAATCTTTCTTCTTTTTTGGGTTATTCAAAACCTGACCATGGACATGGAGTAAGGGTAGAGCAGAGTTTAGGATCTGTTTACCTTGCCAACTTGAGAGCTGGGCCTTATTAGAACATTGGGCCTAACAAGGTTGGTATTCAATTTCTTCTAACTGTGTGAAAATTATAGTGAGTTTTTTTAATTAATTAATTAATTAATATAATAATGTAAAAAAAAAAAAAGGAAAAAGTGTACAAATTGAGTAAAAGGATTAACAAAATGGTTATTACTATGGAGAGTCGGCAGAACATGTAAACATATTCTTTATGTTCCAAATTATATGATTTTCTTTTATTTTTAGGAAAATAAAAATAAAAATCTTTGATTTTGATGTTATTTTATATTAAAATTTGAAATTTTTTTATAATATAAATGTTCAATACTTTTTAATATAAAAAATATATAATATAGATAAAAGAATTAAATGTTAAACAAAGAAAAAAATAAACTTCATTTTGTGACGAAATAAATGAATAAAGAAATTGAGACAGGGAAATATTATCTTTTGGAATTCTTAGATTCTTATATGTATGAATAAATAAGGGTATTAATCAATCGAATTAGTCAAACGATAAGAGATTGTGATAAAATTAGTTTAAGATCAATTAAGAATATGCATTTTTAACAAAATACACTCAAGATTTAGGCAAAAAAATTATACTTTTCATTTGAATTGAGTTAGGAAAAATAAAAGGAAATTTCAAAAAAAAAATAATGTTGGATGTTGGAACCGTATTTTTGTAAATAAACAAAAAAAAACGGTTCAAGGGAAGAGAACCGGGTGAACCGGATAAAAGGAGTCGGTTAGGGCAGTTTTAGAAGCGTGGCAGCGTCAGCGTGGGGATATAAAGGAGCGAGAGACATCTCGAGACAGCGGCTTTAGGGCGTAAAAGAACAGAAAAGAAAAATAAGCCGTAGAAGAGGGCTGTCTCTTGGTGGAGCGTACCCCCCTTTTTCTATCTTTACTACTCCTTACTCCATAAGCCACAAAAGGTATCTCTCTCAGATCTAACCCCCAAACCCCACCTCCCTTTTCCTTTACTTCTGTTTCTTCACTTCCTCCAATCCCGCCCCCCTTTTTTTATTTTTTATTTTTACTCTTTTTTTGGTTTGGTTTTTTTAATTTTTAATTTTTTGGTTTATTTTTGGGTTTGGGGTACGTTTGAACTTTTGAAATATTGATTTTTGGCGGAGAATAGATGGATCGTTACCAGAGAGTGGAGAAGCCGAAAGCAGAGACACCCATTGACGAGAATGAGATTCGGATTACCAGTCAAGGCAGGATGCGTAGTTATATCACTTATGCCATGACTCTGCTCCAGGTTTCTTTTCTTTTCTTTTTTGTTTGTTCAATTTCTACATATTTAGACCTTTATTTGAGTTGGGTGTTTGATTATTTTGAGAAATATTTACCAGAAAGGTTATTTCTTAAGTGTTTGTAATGGCCCTTAATTTGAATAGTTAAGCATTGTCGTCTAACGCTTTTTTTTTTTTCATCTAATGTTTTTCTTCTTAGGAAAAGGGCTCGAATGAAATAGTGTTTAAGGCAATGGGAAGAGCCATCAACAAGACTGTTACTATAGTGGAGTTAATTAAGGTATTCTTTAACCTGTATGCACTTGCCTTCGTAAATGGATTTTATCTTTTGGTTCGTGTTTAGGGAGGCTGAGTTTGTGCTCCGTGTGCTTCAAATGAATGCAGAGGAGAATTGTTGGTCTACATCAGATTACGTCAATTGGGTCCACGGACATAACAGATATGTGGGAGCCTTTGGAGGAAGGACTTCTTCCGTAAGAGCTATTTGACCTTATCATGATAAACAGTTGTTGTTACTCTGACCTTTAATCTGTTTATCTAGAGAATTTTAGTAACATTTGTTTAATTATAACAGATTGGAGACCACAAGGCATGTGTCAATGATCACTATAACCCTTTCAAAAAAAGAACTGAATACTTCCTCTGTTGGGTAAGTTCTTACACTTGAAGTGTGCACTGATGAATTATGTTGTGTACCATTGTACTTTACTTTGCATGGTTCCTTCAATTTTAGTGAATTTTGAATTATTAAATAAGGTCATCTGAGCTTTATTTGTTCATATGAAACAAGTTGGTTTTATCTTCATTTCTTGTTTAATTAAAATTTTGCAACTGTTGGAAGCTAGAAATTTTTAGCTTATGGAAGGTTTTATCCTCTATGATGGTGGTGGCCTGATGTTGTGGGGCTTGTTGTTTTAGTTGCATGAATTTCCAGAGATGTTTGTGACCCATTAATTGCTTACTTATCCAGGTATCAGCCTCCGTTACCAGCTGATCAGGTGAAGCCATCTGCAGAAATTGATAATGAAGGAGGTAAGGACACATTTTGTTATTTGCACTGTTTTTATGTGATGCCCATATTTCCTTTTATAGAATTCTTTTTGTTTGGCAGAGGGCTCACCTAATGGCCGTGGTAGAGGCCGTGGTGGTAGAGGAAGGCCAAGGAGTAGAGGTATGTTAATTTGAATATTGAGATGCACCCTGTTAGAGGTTGTTTTTGTTTTGCTAGAAGCTTATATGAGTTGTATTTTAAGCAATATTTAGTTGCATTTTTCTTCAGGGAATGGTTTTTTCTCTGTGGAGTATGAGGATGGAGGCTGGGACCGCAATCGTGGCTATGCTAGGGGTAGAGGTCGAGGAAGAGGACGTGGTTTCCGAGGCCGTGGGCGGGGAGGATACAACGGACCTCAGGTTGATAGGCAGCAAGATGTAGGCTACAATTATGAAGCCCCTCCTCAAGGTGGCCGTGGTGGGTTTTCCCCCTTATTTCATTTTTGTTTTAAAGAAATATTTAGTACGCATAATAGTTTACCTCTTAGTTTGTGGTAGGTATCTGTCCATAATCACCAAGAATGTTGGCCTTATTTTTTCTCAACATGTTGCAATTTGAACCATTCTGAACATGAACAAAACAAAATGCACTTGGGGTACATATATCATGGTGCAGCATAAACAAAAGTTAATTAGGAGAGTGCAACCATAACCTTGGTGTGACATGTGACATGCTACATTCTATGTGAGGAAGTTTTCTATCTTCCGTTATGTGAATTGCCTTCAGAAGAAAGGCGGAGAGAGTTTTTTTGATTTTCTTGTACAGATGAATAGGGAAGAATACCATTTTCTAATGGTCTTGTCTCTGTTTGCTTCTTGAAGGCCGTGGCCGTGGCAGGGGATATCGTGGAAGGGGCCGTGGGTTTAGATCTAATGGGCCGGTCCAGGCAGCTGCATGAGGCGGTAGCAGTTCTTAAAACGTTATGGAAATGATGGTGTTGGATGCGTGTCCAGTTTTATGTTTATGATTTTTTATATTGTCCTTAATTTTTTTTCCCCTTTGAGGCTTTCCATCATTACTGCTAGTTTAGCATTTAGGATGTGTTCAAATTTTTTCTTCCTTGTTCATTACTTGCAGTTTTAACTTTAGGATGTGTTGATGGACAGTCATGGTAGAACTAGCATAGTTGCAATTTGTGCTTTTGGTGCAGCTGCCTCACAGCACAGGAGGCAGACACCTTTTTCTCTGTTTTTTCAGTAGACAAGGCTGATTTGTTTGAACAATTGTAACTTATATTTGTCAGGAAATTTTTCTTCATTATTTGGCTAATTTTTAGGTATTTTACTTTTTTTTTGTCGGATACTTGGCTAGATAATGGAGCTTTTATCCTCATTAAAATCCATGCTGGAAACCAAAACGCAATGGTACAAATTTACTGCCTGTATTCTTTTAGTTTCAACAGCCATTTTCAATTGTTTTGACCAATGGTGAGCAATTTTCAATTAAAATCGAATTAATGATTGAATTAAAAGAAAAAAAAAGGATTAAAATTGTTTATTCAATGGGGTTATTATTAATTTAGAAATCAGTATGATTAAATCATTTAATTTAGTTAATTTGGTACGTACTTAAACATTTTTGGTTCTGAATTTGTTTCTCAAGTAATTGAATTAATCGATTTGTATATAAGTTATTTATAAATTATAACATAGAGTAAAAATATATATGTAATAATGATGTACATATATCGTTTATATAAATATATAAATTTCGATTAATTTGATTATTAATGGAATTAAAAGGTTAAATTTGATTTATCGATTACGGGGAACTTTGTCTGAATTAATTTTAATTAAAGGAATAAAAAAAGGTTACTATATACAGCGAATTTTCATTTGTTAATAGAGAAGTTCTTGGCTTGAAGAGAAAGAAAAGAGTCTAAAAAGGGGAGGGAGCTCTGATAGTCTGCTATCGTTACCAAAAGCAAAGAATTTACAGCAACTACCGAACCCTAGAGCTCGAGCTCCTCCGTCCAGATTTGTAAGCAGCGTTTTCGTTTCTAATCTTTTCGTTTTTGTTTTTCTATTCTCGGTCGTCGGTGGCCTCGTAATTCCCGCCTTTGTTTTTTTCTTCTCACAATTTCATTGCGATCCTCGACAGAGCTTTTGGCAGAGATGACTCAAGATGTGGAGATGAAAGATCACCAAACTCCTCCTAATTCGGTTTCCTCTGCCGTTCCCTCCACCCTGCACCGTAACCATCAATTTCTAGGGTTTATTTTCTCTTTTCTTACTTTGTTGTTGTTGTTGTTGTTATTATTATTATTTTTTAATATTTTTTAGTTTGTAATTTGTGTTTGTAGATTTGAAGGAGATTGCTTCGCTTATTGAGACCGGTTCCTACACTAAGGAGGTTCGCCGTATAGTCCGTGCCGTTCGCCTCACGTTCGGGCTGAGGCGGAAGCTTACGGCGCCTGTGCTCTCTGCATTTCTCCATTTTGCGCTGCAGCCTGGTTCCGAGGCTCTTGCTAGATTGTCTTCGTTTCTTCCTAAGGTACATTTCTCATCTTTTCACTCTCTTCTCAAAGGTTATATTAAGCTTTTGCCTGGGCTTTTGCTAGATAATTCAGGATCACATATTTGTAGATTTGTAATCAATGAGTTTTCTTTATTTGGTGTTTTAGTTAACATAATGAGCTCATTGGAAAGCTATCTAATTGAAATTATTCAAATACTTATGCTGTAATTGTTTAGCTACTGTGGATTGGGCTTCTACACTTGATGATGTTTTCTATCAATATCCATGCCGCAATACAGAAAGTGGCACTTCCTAAAACAGGTTAACTAGGCTGTAAAACTTTGGTTGTGTATTGAACAATGATTCTATGGGGTTTGGCCTTCCAGATGACAATATCTGTATGTAGACTTAGGATTGCTGTCTATTTTGGAGTCTTTGCATCAAGTTTTGAAAGTTTAAAATAAAAATTGGGCAGTAGCATGTTTTAATGATGGTAATGAACTTTGAATGTTATATTGTGGCTTGTTAACAGTGCCTTTGCACCAGCTCTTTTATGTTCTTCAATTTCAGCTTGGTAGTCTTTGTTGTTAATATTACATCTGAGATAAATGTGATTGTAGGAAGATGAGCATGAAATGGAAGTCGATACTGCAACATCTGCTGTTCAGACTCCAGCAAAACACTTGTTGCCAGAGCTCGAGATTTACTGCTATTTGCTCGTACTCCTTTTTCTTATTGATCAGAAGAAATACAATGAGGTCAGATTTGTTTTCATGAATTTCTATTATCTTTTGCCTCTACGAGCCAAATCTACTTGGTTAAACTGCAGAGGTTCTTTTGCTCTGTTTTCTTTCAGGCTAAAGCTTGTTCCTCAGCAAGTGTTAATCGGCTCAAGAGCCTAAACAGAAGAACTCTTGATGTCCTAGTATCAAGGCTTTACTTCTATTACTCGTATAGCTATGAGGTCACTGGCGATCTTGCTGAAATTCGTGGGTAAGCTATTCATATCTAGCTGTCTCCTATATGGTCTCTTCTCTGCATATGTGCGTACATGTGTGAAAATATAAATAATCTATGTTAAAATGTAACTCTCAGAAGAGCAGACCAAGCTGAATAAGAGTCTAATCTTTTATCTTGACTATATTGTGTACTTTTACTTGCAGCAACCTCCTTGCCTTGCATCGTATTGCTACACTACGCCATGATGAGCTTGGGCAGGTTTGTTACCAATCAACTTAGAGGTTGTCTCATCGTAAGATAGAAATTGGAGCTGACATGCAATATACTGCCATAATGCAGGAAACACTTCTAAACTTGTTGTTGCGTAATTACCTCCATTATAACCTCTATGATCAGGCAGAGAAGCTGAGGTCTAAGGCACCACGATTTGAAGCACACTCAAATCAGCAGGTAAGCAAGTTATTTATTTCACTTTTGAATACCTATATAATTGGGGGGGAAATGGGGGAAAAAAAGAGAACTTATCTTTTGGATTGAGATTTTTTTGTTTCTCTATTGGTTGTTTAACCGATCCACCGGGTTAGATCTTGCAGTAGTCTTATGTTTATTATTGGCCCTATGGATCTCATCTCCTTTATTTTTTACGTGTTTCCCTTTCTCATCTTTTAATAATCTCTTGCTTGAAAATCAGCATAGTTTATCTATAGTGTTTATTTGGCTAACCGAGTTAAGTTTTGAACTTGCCCATGTTGTGGTTAATATTATTAGCTATCGCCAAACCTTCACTATTTGTATACTGCTGTTCACATGAGGACCTTAAATGGGCATATTTGACTATGTCTGATGGTAAATCTTTTGTTCTGCAGTTTTGTCGATATCTCTTCTACCTAGGGAAGATCAGAACAATTCAGTTGGAGTATACCGATGCAAAAGAGAGTCTGCTACAGGCTGCTCGTAAAGCCCCTGTTGCAGCTCGGGGCTTCAGAATTCAGTGTAACAAGTGGGCTATATTAGTCCGTCTGCTGTTGGGTGAAATACCTGAGAGGACAATGTTTATGCAGAAAGGAATGGAGAAAGCTTTGAGGCCTTACTTTGAGCTGACAAATGTAAGTCTGATTTGTTGACGATGCATATACATCTATGGAGAACCAAATTGTACAGTAAATTGTTTTCTTTAAATCTTGAATACTTCTGCTGAAATGGGCATTGGTGCTTTCAGTCTTACTTCTGATTTACAAAGAAAAACATGGTTTCTTGGCTCCAATTTTCAGGCTGTACGGATTGGTGACTTGGAGCTCTTTAGGACTGTTGCAGAGAAGTTTGCTAGCACTTTCAGTACTGACAAGACACACAATCTCATAGTCCGGCTTCGACATAATGTCATTAGGACTGGATTACGCAA
Source organism: Theobroma grandiflorum (assembly GCA_036013995.1). NCBI lineage: Eukaryota > Viridiplantae > Streptophyta > Magnoliopsida > Malvales > Malvaceae > Theobroma > Theobroma grandiflorum. Next base: position 24,790,378 of record CP142126.1, read on the forward strand.
CATCAGTATCTCTTATTCACGCATTTCACTGGTTGATGTTGCTGAAAAATTAAGGTTGAACTCCAAAACTCCAGTTGCAGATGCTGAAAGCATTGTCGCTAAGGCTATCCGTGATGGTGCAATAGATGCTACATTAGACCATGCAAATGGTTGGATGGTATCAAAAGAGACTGGTGATATATATTCTACCAATGAGCCTCAAATAGCCTTCCACTCAAGGATTGCTTTCTGCCTTAACATGCACAATGAAGCAGTTCGAGCCTTACGATTTCCACCGAACGCACACAAGGAGAAGGGAAGTGCAGAAAAAAGGAGAGAGCGGCAACAGCAAGAACAGGAACTAGCAAAGCATATTGCCGAGGAGGATGATGATGATTTTTAAGGAATTTTTTTTCCTTTTGTGGATTTGAACTGAAATATGCTTCCCAACTTCCTTTATTGTTCTCATTTGAATGGCTAGGTCATACTTTCCAATTTTATGAATAGTAACCATTTTTACTTGGACGAATTCACCAGTGTTGTTATCAATACAAAACTTTAATGTCTGATCTGGTGCTGGGCAGTAGGTCGATTGTCCCAAAGAATAATTCGGCTTGGTCCCTATTTGTTTGGTATTACTTTCTCATAAGAAATTGCTCCAAGGATTCAATAGCATTCCCTTTTCCGTGCAAGGTGTTTCACGGCGAATGCCATCATGCAACCGAGACTTTCTTAGTGAAAGAATTAACGTCAGGAGTTTTTGTCAATCAAGTCGGTATGGCAGGATTGTTCACTAATATTTTCCTGCCTATGTTTGCTGGTTGCCTTGTTGCTCTGCACATATTCTGATCATTCTATATTTCTGTTTCCTCTTTTTCTTGGTTGAAGTTGGAACGAGGTCTACGTGCCGACTCAGAGGTGGTCCTGATTGTCAACAAGTTATCACACTGAAAGCAGCATGCTGTGCTGCTACTGCCAGCTTGAGTGTGGCTTCATTAAACGTTAGACAGTAATACCAAGATGTACCAAAAATGGTACCTGAACACCCTATCATTCACAGCAAGGTTTAACCCCTTTCCTAAGCTGTCATATGCTTGATATGAATGCAATCATTGAGGGCCCCTGCATTCTTTTCTGGGTACTCTGGTCATGATCATCTACTTTGAATGCGGAGATAGTCCTGCAAGACTTGCTATGATTGCCAATACAAATAGAATATTTGCTTTCAAAGCAGCAAATGGGATTAAAATGAAGTCTCAGCAGATTCACTCTGAGCCCCTATCCCCTTTGCGTGACGGTGCTGTTATCACACGTGCCTGTGCTGGTTTCTGTTTGCTGTTGAAATTAGGTGCTTCAACTTGTCCCTTGTTAAATATTTTGCCTGCTTAATGCTTAACCTATGACAAATACAACTGTTTAGAATAACATTTGAAAGTCCAGTTCCTAGTCTCGTTGATACCATTCATTATGTCAGAGGTTAATTTGGGTTACGATTATGCTACCATGTGCTTCATTGTAAAGTGATGGAGATATGTTCGTTTGAGAACCAAACTCCCTGTATCAGGGGAGGTGAGAAACAGGAGCTAGAACTCGAGAAAAACAACTCATCCCCATCTAATGTCAAAAAAGAAACATGTGCAAAGAGTAGAAAAGAATTAATAATGCCATTGTTTCATATGGGTCAAAAGAACGGCCATGTGAACCTGTGTATGTGCTCTGATCTAATGGAAATATTCAATCACAAACAAAAACGGGTGGCCGTGTCGTTTTCATCTTGAAATGGCACCAACCATCAAAATAAAAATGAAATCCATAAAACAACAACAGGGCTTATGGTTTTTGATCCATTCACGGCTCTTCTGTTGGGAGAGAGCAAGTGGGTGTGGAAGAAGGGGAGTGAGAGAGAACGTGGGAATAATTGAATGAGGGCTCAGAAATCTTGAGTCTTTGCAGAGATAATTCAATTTTTAAATGCTTAAAAAAATCGGTTTTCCTCTGTTCTCTACTTGCAGGGATCACATGCGAGGTTGTTGCATAGCGAGAGTTTGGTCCTTATTTAAAGAGCCAATTCTTCCTGCTTGGAAATGCCAATAAATGTAAATACTACATTAATTCTCAGTACTGCTCCTCATCCTGATCTTCCTGCTCTTTCTTCTCCACCATTCGTTGTCTTTTAAGCTACCGAGAAATGGGAAAAATCATTTTTGCATCAGCAGTCTTGCTTGGACTCTGCTATCTTGCTACCAGCGTGAATGCGTTTTCGGCCTCTGGGTGGACTAAAGCTCATGCCACATTTTATGGAGGCAGCGATGCCTCAGGAACTATGGGTTAGTAACCACTCCCTTTTTTTTTTCTTTATCTTTTTGTTTTGGATAAATGAAGTTTTATTCATCCAAAGAAGAAGGAAGAGACAGAGAACCTGCAAGAAGCAGGAAACAAATACATTTCTTCTCTAATTTTCGTCATCATTTGATATTGAACAATTTTTTGACAATAGGGGGAGCTTGTGGATATGGAAACTTGTATGCAACTGGCTATGGAACAAGGACTGCTGCTTTAAGTACTGCCTTGTTCAATGATGGAGCTTCATGTGGACAGTGCTACAAGATCATGTGTGATTATCAAACAGACCCCAGATGGTGCATAAAAGGAGCATCTGTGACCATTACTGCTACAAACTTTTGCCCTCCCAACGTTGCTCTTACAAACAATGCCGGAGGCTGGTGCAACCCTCCTCTCCAGCATTTTGATATGGCTCAGCCTGCCTGGGAAAAGATCGGCATCTACAGAGGCGGAATTGTGCCTGTTATCTTCCAAAGGTAGCATCTGTCTCACTCTCTTCCCTCTTTTTTACTCTTAAAGTCTTATATTGTTATGTCTAACGTTTCGGTGTTCTTACGATACAGGGTTCGATGCAAGAGGCATGGTGGAGTAAGGTTCACCATCAACGGTAGAGACTACTTTGAGCTTGTATTGATCAGTAATGTGGGAGGAGCAGGATCAATCCAATCTGTATCCATCAAAGTCTCTAAAACTGGGTGGATGGCAATGTCAAGGAACTGGGGAGCTAACTGGCAATCCAATGCCTATCTCAATAGCCAATCTTTGTCGTTCAAGGTCACCACCACTGATGGAGTGACTCGACTATTCCCTGACGTTGTGCCGGCAAATTGGGGTTTCGGCCAGAGTTTCTCCAGCAATCTTCAATTCTAAGTTACTAAAAGCTTTGGAGTTCAGGATTCTGGGTTTTTAGTTTCCGGCAGAGGCGTGCTTATATTTTACAAAGAAAGCTGCCCGCCATACGTTTCTTGGGATATACCAGGTGAGATGGTTAAACTCACACGGCTACTTTTCTCTTCTCTGGGTGGTGGTTCAGATGGAAGTGAATCCTTGAACTCAAAGCCGCTACATTACTTTTTGTGCTTTCGATACAAGAAATTCGGACGATGTTTGGAATTATTCTAAGATCATATCAATAAGAAGCGCAAGAAAAGAAAAGACTTGCAGATTCAGCATATGTAAATTTTGTTTTCACAAATTTATATTTTTGTAATTGGAGTTGTTACTTGATCGTTCTACCCATTTTTCCATTCCAATTGAACAAAGCAACCGACAAACCTTTTGTCCTTTACCCCAACAAGGTTAAATTCTGTTCTGTCTCATAGATTGGAAGCTCGGTTGTTTGGAAGTAGACTATAGCAGAAGAGGCTAAAAAACTCACCGCCTTTGCCTTTTTTAAAGGGCGTAAAAGAAACGTAACTTGAAAAGACAGACAGAGACAGCTCTAGGCGTTATTAACCTGCCATGAAATTTCCCCAAAAAAAATTATTTTTTATCCACCGGTCTTTTTCCAAGTTGATCAAGGGTCTAATGTAACTGTGATTTCCAAAGCACTGCTTATTTCATTAAAATATTTTCCATGTTGTCTTGTCCAGGTACAAAAGCTCCCGAGCCTTCAGATTTTATATTAGAATTCCTCAGACCCAAATCCCTAATACATATATTCTGCAAAAGGGCATGAGACAGGCCGGACTCTGAAGCCTCTTCAGGCCCAACTCTTCTTTCAGTTTGCTTTCATGGGTTCCATAGAGTTTGAGAGTCTGAACCGATTCATTGTCTAATGTCGGTCATCAATGTTTGAGGGCGTTCTCAATGAAAGATAATCTGGGCAGTTCTGTTATTTGCCAGGCTGTTGACAATGACATTTAAACGGTCAGTTGAAGCCTGTGGAGTCTAGACTCTTTTGATTCTTGATCAAGCTTGCGTTAAAACAAGGATGTCATTGTTTGTTCAACCCCGTGAACCAAACATGTTCCTTTTTTATGCTCTGTAGGGTCAATGCTCAGCCCAAGTCCTAATCAGGCCTCGGCAAAAGAATTTATTGGTTCTGGTAGCTCTTCTAACCCTCCCTCCCGTGTCTCTTGGCATAGTACTAGGCTCGTTTTACTCTGAAATGGGTCCTGTTATCATGCTATACTTTCTGATTATTTTAGATTTTACTGTGCCATTGATGCAATGATTCTTCCCTGGTTTAACTTTGTGTGGTATGACAACGTAATGATCTGCTTAAATTATATGAAAAAAAAAAATGATGGTTTGGTCAACATGCAAAACTCAACTAAATCTTCACGTTGATTCTTTTAATAAAGGCCAACCACAATTAAATTCGATAGGGCTTCGCTTTACCAGCATGCTTCAGTACTACTCCACTAAACGATGGTTCTTGACCACCAAATATGCTAACAACCATTATCCAAAGTAACAACTCCAATTTGTGGTCTCGTCTTTCCCTTGTTATAAATATCACTTTCCTTCGCCATCAGCTTTGCATAGCTAGCTAGTTCGTTAATCTTCAAAGTAGTTGTGAGTTCAATTCTTAATTTTTCAACCATGGCAGCAGTAGTTGTACTTGCTTTCGTCATTCTCATGTTTTCAGTTTCATCTCCGGTCAGAGCACTGAGCTCAAACTACTATGACCACACTTGCCCTCATCTCGAGTCCATTGTTAGGAGAGCAGTCAAGAATGCGATGTCGAATGACAGAACTGTTCCAGCTGCGCTGCTTCGCATGCACTTTCATGATTGCTTTATCAGAGTATAAAATTTTTCTTTTTTAAATATTTGTTAATGTCTTATTTTCTCTTACATACGCAAAGGAACACAAGGATACAGAGGTTCGGATAATATGACGTACTTTATGTTTGATCTAATTTGAAAGGGCTGCGATGCTTCGGTGTTGCTGAACTCAAAGGGAAACAACAAGGCAGAGAAAGATGGACCTCCTAACATTTCATTGCATGCATTTTATGTCATTGACAATGCAAAGAAAGCGTTGGAATCTTCATGCCCTGGCGTGGTTTCCTGTGCTGATATCTTGGCTCTGGCTGCCAGGGATGCGGTTGCTCTGGTTAGTAACATTGATATTAATACCATTTGATTTGCTTTGGTTACTCTTATCAAGTTGCAGTAACTGATTCCAAATACCAATCCAAGTGCTTTACTTTTAATTGTTTGTGGTCATCTGTTATATTTTTAGTCTGGTGGTCCCACTTGGGAGGTGCCCAAAGGAAGGAAGGATGGAAGAATTTCCTTGGCAACTGAGACCAGACGGTTACCATCTCCTAGCTTTAACATATCACAGCTACATCAAAACTTTGCTCAGAGAGGTCTCTCCATTGAAGATCTAGTTGCTCTTTCAGGTATATCTCTTTATAATAATCTTCCAAGTCCAGTAAATTTGGTTCACCTCCCAGAAAACATACTAGCAACTCTAGCCTGACATCCTAATATTTCCATCGACATCAACCCAAGCTGATTCCCATGGCTTGATAGGCACAAAAAAATTGCTTGATTTTCATTTTACAAAATTCGTTTTCTCGGTCTGCTGGATTCCCATGTTGAATATACTTGATTGGAGTTCTTAAGTAAAAGATTCCTGGAATTCAGACATGATGAAGATTCCTTGTTGTTTATCTTGCGTACTGGCCGTCTTATACATGTAGGTGGTCACACTCTGGGCTTCTCCCACTGCTCTTCTTTCCAGAACAGAATTCACAGTTTCAATGCCACCTTCCACGTTGACCCAACCATGAATCCGTCCTTTGCCGCCAAGTTAAGGAGAGTGTGTCCGGCCCACAACAAGGCGAAATATGCAGGCTCACCCATGGATTCTTCCACCTTTGTATTTGACAACGCATACTACAAGCTGCTTCTTCAGGGGAAGGGCATCTTCTCTTCCGATCAAGCTTTACTCACCACCCCAAAAACCAAAGCATTGGTCTCTAAATTTGCAAGCTCCCAGAAGGCTTTCGAGAAGGCCTTTGTCAATTCCATGATCAAGATGAGTAGCCTCACCAGTGGGAAAGAGATCAGGCTACACTGCAGAGTGGTCAGGTGAGTTCGAAGCCAATTCAGAGTTACCAAGGTTGAAGGCCATGCATCAAGTTATCATCTAGCCAGTTCTATTATTTGTTTAGAGTTATCAAAACAATTAAGAGTGAGAGAAGCATGAGTGTGATTTGCCTGCCGTCGAAGAGAACGGATAGGAATTTGTGTTTGAAACGTTATGTATCATGTGATTTAACGGAAAAACAAAAATCCTAGTGCTCTGTTTTATTGTTTGCTTGATTCCCATCCTTGAATTTTCCAATAAACATGGAGCAGGTACACTACAAAAAATATGGTTTTTACTGATCACAACTAAGTAAAAAGTAAATCATCAATAAAAATTACCGACTGAGTATATATGGTCCATATTCAATCGTTAAAATTTAAGCACAAAAATTAAAAAAAAAAACATGACGGTAAAATTATGGATTAACCTTTCCGATGACAATAGATATTATCAATGGAAATCTAAAAAAAAAAAAATCCTATGTTTTGTAATGGTTCTATCAAAACGATATTTCAACAATTGAAAAGACTTTTCTAATATTTAAATTTGAACGATTTGTTAATTGGGTGAATAAATCATGGTTTGATTCCTTTAAAAATGTGCATAACAACTACTACCATAAGATATGTACTCTAACATTTGGCTCATTGATTAGTACATAATCTCTCCCCTCCCCTAATTATTAAAAAAAAAAAAAACTACTACCATAAGATATTCATAAGAGAAAGAAAACAAGGGTTTAACAATGCTCAAACTTAGCTCAAACGCCATCTGATTAGTACATGCAAATTAGACCTAACAACGTTTGGGCTCCAAATTTGGGCTGATCTAAACTTTATGAAATCCCATCGAGAATTCAAAAATGAACCTTCTAATTTAGATTTGGGCTGCTTGGGCCCAAACCAGAGTTCCAGTCTTCTGTAAAACATGTCGAAGTTCCAGTAAAACCCTTGTCCTCTTTCCCCTACGTTGGATTCAGTTAAGAAATCAGTGTCGGATGACATGGTCGACCGAGCACGCAAACTGGAAGAAACAACTGTGTCGAACAGCTTACACGAAGAAGAAGAAGAAAAACCGGTACGAGAAAAAGCAGAGTATGAAGAGGAAGAGTTGCATAAGCTTCTGGTACCTGACGTATCCCAACTACCTCCCACACCTCCCTCCGCTGTTGAAACCAACTTTGTCTCTTACTTTGCTCCAGGTCCCTCCCCTTTTTTGCGGTTAATAATTTGTTTTTTGAATCTCAGACTGAAAAAAAAATTGTTTTTTGAATCTTAAAGCTCGAATTTTACAGATTTTATGAAGCCAGGAAACGACCAGTACGTTTATCGCCATGCCAATGGGTAAGAGTTCTTTTAATTTTCGTTTTTTGGGCTTAAATATGTTTGAACTATTGGATTGAATAAAGATTTTTTTTTTTGTAATTTTGTAGATTGTGTGTTGTTGGCTTGGCTTCGACTCACCTGGCATTTAAGGATAAAGGTGGGATCACGGCGGTTGATTTTAATGTCGGCAAATCCGATCGCAGTAGCATGAAGGTCACCGGAAAGAGAAAGAGGGTATCTCTATTTAGCTCTCTCTTTGTTTCTATAATTGATTAGAAAATCATCTGAATTTTATTTTATAATTGAAATTCTAGTCGGGGTTTTAAAGAGGTTTTTCCATGTGATATCAATTGGTAATGGTTTAAATTAGGAAACCAAAGTAAGGTGCATTCACATTTGTTATTACGAATTTATGATATCAGAGAGGTTAATGCAAGCATTTAGCTTAGAGAAAGTTTAATCGAAGCTAGATGTGATGCCCTTGCAGAATGCACAACATTTCGAGTCCAATACAGCTTTGTGCAAGGTTTGCACCGGTGATGATTCTTATGTTGTGAGGTATGTATGATTATTTTCAGCATTATTTTTTGTGAAGTCTCTCTCCCTCTCCCTCTCCCTGTTTCTTTTTTTTTTTTGTTCTTGTTCAAGTGAATAGCAGTTTTGGGCAGGTGTTGTGTCAAAGGCTCTCTTTTGGAAGTGAATGACAGATTAATTAAGCAGCCAGAGCTGCTTAATTTGTCGGTGAGAATACTTAGCTGCCCTTATTTACGGGTTTTCAATTCATATATGCTCAGAAGATAGGAATTATGTGATTGAATGGTTGTAATAGCGTCACATCCTTCTCATCTCTTGCACTCTTTGCTCTTCCTGATAATTTGCAAGTTATATGCTAGGATAAAGGATGATTAGAGTTTTAAAGTTTGGGTGAGTTGTTATAATGTAGCCAATGCCTGCTTGGTCTGGTGAATTGCAGACTTCACCGTTTGTGCGATAGACAGAAGTAACTATAAGGCTCATCATTCTGAGTAAAGTTTATGAGAATAGTATTGGTGTGTCAATGAAGAAATGTCCAAATTTATTGATGCTCGACCAGGAAATGGATCCCAAGTGGCTTCTTCAATATTCTTTGGAAATCATTGGGAGACAGAAAATTGGAACATATAAATTCTTTAACAAATATCAATAAACAAGTTGTGGCTTTAATTGATAGTGTTTCTTATCTGCATGATTTAGTTATCTTGGGGTCAAGGATTAAATGAATTTTGCTTTAAGGTGAAGAAACAAATCATGTCTAGAAAAGGAAATAGTTCTATATCTTTGATGGAAGTCCTGGTCTTGTTTTAGCCAACATTGCTTCACATGGTCATCTATGCATCAGTCTTGCAAGTGTAGATTCTGCCTTTGATGGAAGAGAGTTGCCAAATTTTGATTGATGTAGGTCTTGTGAATCTACAATCAATCAATGACTAGGTGAAGAAGAGATCTAATCGGTTGCGCTAAACTAGTAATACGGAGGCTGGTGAGCTTCAATTCCTAGGTCGATCTTAGTCCTTCCCATCAAATAAAAGGACATAAAGAACTTATGGTTTCTGCAACTGGATGCAAAATTCCATTAGCCTAAAACTTTTTGGCTAGAATCTAATATAGGTAGCTTATAGTGATGAGTTTATCTAGGGCCTTTTAGTTTGACTATTTGTTGTCTAAGTGTTGCAAAAACTCCATTCCAGACAAGCAGAATGTTTTTTCTTCTATTTGAGGTGAAGGATCTAGCATACTATTATCTATGTACTTGAAAGTCTAATATAAAGATTAACACACTTAGGTTTTGGTATCAACTTATAAATTGTACTAGTGAGTTGCATTGTTTTTTTATTCTACGTAGCATTGCTTTTATAGCTTCTATTAGTTGTTAAAACTGTGATTTGTCTATGTTGTTGACTGCAGGCTGATAGAGAAGGATACATAGCAATTATTATGCCAAAGCCAGCAGACTGGCTCAAGGTCAAAACTTCCTTATTGAGCCTTGAAGAATTCAAGAAAATGAGAGAACTTTGCTGAATTTTCAGTAGGAACGGATTTATTACTTGACCTTGCAGCAAACAGGAAATCAAGAGAAGCCAACTCCCTCACTGAATTCATACGAAAGGAATCCCTTCATCACCATTTTGTCTGATGGTTTTCCCATGTTAAGTTCATCACTATGATAATGCTCTAACATTATTTAATCTCAATGGGGGAGGGGTGAACTATGTAACATTGCTCACATTTTTGTATTTCTTCAGCAAAATAATTTTAATGACAATTAAGACCGTGTGTATTCAGTTTGTTTTTACCTGTTCTTTTCCGGAGAAGCATTTCTTACAGACAGTAGTTTAATCGGAGCTAGCAACGGTAAAACACAAAACTCTATCCTTTTTCAACTTCTCAATGCAATGGTATTGCATTTACAAAGACAAAAAGAATGAGCATGATAAGCCATGCAAACTTTTCAACGCAGAAATTACATTCAGATTGTAAAGCAAATTGGGCCTGTATATTTACAAAGACAAAGAATGAGACAATCATCGGCTCTGCAAGGAAATAAAAGAACTGGCTGTTTGATTAACTAGCGATTTCTTAACTCTATAGCAGGAAAAGGGAGGGTAATATAAAGAAGCCGAGGCAGATCTGTCAATTTCCTTTACCTTGATGATTGTAAAGCCGCGGAGGTGTCCGAGTCATTGTACAGACTTCAACCTTCTTGGCACTTATGCCAAGATCACTGTCTTTACGAAACTCTATAAGCAAAACAAAAGTATTCTCCTTGAATTGCACTGACTATGGTTGCGCATCGATTATTTCTTGTATAACGAGCCTTCTCGATCTGTTAATTGTGTGGAAACATAGTTTGGTTTGTTGCTCAAGCTCTTGCAACTGCTCCAAGAAGCTGGAATCGTGCATAGAGAATTCTCTTATCACCTCCTTCAGCACCTCAACTTTCCCATTTCTAATGCATATACTAGCTATCGCTTTTCGGTGCTCTATCTCATCGTGCAGCCTCCATACCAATCTGCTCATGGTATCGAAATCATTGATCAAAATATAAATTCCTTTGGCTGAGATGTCAAGCTGCGCAACAAGTCTTTCGAGCAAGCTTGTCTTAAGCCCTTGCTGATCGGATGACCCGCTTCTTCTCTTCTTCTTTATGCCGAACAAGCAGGCTGCAAGCCCCGGTGCTGCTATAATTCCAACCATGCTGTGGAATGCAAGTACCAGCAAGGCAATTACGAGACTAGTTTGAGAAATTACTTGACAAAGACCACCGATTTGTTTGGAGATTCTTCTAGATTTCACTTGCCTTTTTATCTTTTGGCGTTTTGATGTTAATTTATGGAACAAATCCACGTTTTTCTCATGAATCTCCCTGAATTGCACTGTACTGATAATCGATAATGGATTCTTAAGTGATGCAAATCCAGCCAGCTCCTTTAGTATAACGCTGCATTGCTCATCTGAAAAACCTTGCATCCCCCTGCTTATCTTGATCACCCTTCTAATTTTCCGATAATAAACACGCGTCTGCTGGACGCTTCGGAGGAGTAATTCACATAGATTGCAAGCTTCCAAGCCAGCTTCAAAGTAATCAAGAAGAAGGTGATGACAATTCAAGCTCTCTATCTTGTCTAGCATTTCTTCCCTTGGTTTAAGCAGGTACTCGGACAGGTTTATCTGATAAGGAATAGAAGATGATGAAGGGAGTCTATCAAAGCTAGCTTTTTCCAGCTGGCCATGAACCTGGCTCCATGTTTCAACATAAGACCTTGTCCTGAAAGCTTCCTCGTACTCTTCATTCACGTTTGTGTTGCCGCTCAAGTTACCTCCACCCTCCATCTGCAATCTGCCTGAGATAACAAAACAAACGCCACAAACCCAATTAGGTTTTCAAAAATCAGAATCAAACCAAACCCACCATGCTCCCTCGCTAGAACAGATTCGGAGGGCAACAAAAACCATGAACACACACCTTATAATCAAAAGAATGGAAAACACACAAGCTCTTAAGATTTATCAAACCGAATTCCTGGAACACTGACCTGATTTCAGCTCTGGCCGGACCATCTTTCTCCCTCGAGACATGTTCTTGAACACCACGCTTCCCGTTTTGAAAAAGTTTCGATGAATCGGATCATCATCAGGTTGCATAGCAAATATAAGAGTTTGATGGCTTGACGAGAAGATGTTATATTATAAAACAAAAAAGAAACAGAGCGACGCTAGAAATCGTTATAGCTTTTGTCCCACTATTGCGTCCCTGACACGGTTGTTAATCTACGTGGAATGTCTCGAGACAAAGCTTGCCTAATTCAAACAGCGCGGCAAAGTTCGGAGGTTACGACTAATGAAGTTGCTTCATACGCTATTAACTTGTCTGATATTCTTTTTCTCTTTTATTCATCCAAATAAAATCTTATCGGGTTATTTTTTTTTCCTTTTATTTGCATTATTTTTCCTTTTCTGGTAAATCTTGCTTTCTAACACTATAAGTTAGATAACGTGTTCTCAACCTTTTCTGGATTAGCATGCATGCATCAGTTATGCTTCATAGTTCAAGCTTTTCAGGATTTTACCATTTTACCAAGTCTAATTTTTAATAAAAATAATTATCCTTTTAATTAGTGTACGCATAAAAAAAAATGGATGACATAGTCTTTTAGTGTAAAAAGAGAAAATTTAAATATGAAACGTAATATTTGAATTAAGCACATGATCTAAATAAGATTAGATGACTGGATCATGAGTCATGATTCATTAAGGATATTTGTAACACCAAAATTTTGTGTTTTCCTGTCCCTTTGGTATGAATATATACAATAAAAATATTCAATTATAGAGATTTTAAATTACCATATATTGATGTTTATTTGAGGGAGTTGATAAGATCACAAATTATCATTTTTTTTTTGGTATCTTATGTATATGCTATAATTTTAGTAATTTAATGCGTAAAAGCCCTTAAATTATTTATTATATTATCAAAATCTATTTCATTGATTAAATATTAACGTTTTGGATATTTTCAAAATTGAAATATAAGATTACAAAGAGCGTGTGATTCGAACAAATTCAGAGAGGAAAACCATTTTGCTTTCGTTAAGCTTCAATTAGATAAGAACTTAATGACTTGGCAAAGTAGATGGAAAATGGAACACATTTCTCAAACTGTTAATAATTTGACTAGGAGCTGATCCGTGTTGTTATAAGTGGTGTTAGATCACAATCCTTGCTAATTATACTATTTATGTTAAAATTTTAGAAAATTAATAATGTTAATAAATTTACTATTTTTTAATTATTATTATTTTAATTATGATAGCGTCTAAAAATTTTTTTGGATCTGTCTCTGAATTTAATAGATAAATTTTCTTAAAATTAATGTACAGTGAACACATAAAACGATGTTAATAATTAATTAATTTGTTGATCATTTAGATCCGTTCTAAAGAATTGATAGATGTGAAAAAATTGCTGATTTTTTTTTATTTGAGATGAAAATAATAATATGGCTAAGCAATTACCTTCTTCTCTTTGTTGTCCAGTTCATGAACTTGATTCCCCCCGATGGGAACACTCCATATATACGCGCAAACTTTGCCAAAATAACTAAGCATTTGGAGAGCTTAATGATTGCTTTCCTCGTTCAAATTTAGCCCTCGGGAATTTCTTGCGTCCACTTCTCCTCATCTTGATATGGGCAAGATGAAGATTTATATCAAATACGAGATCAGGAATTGGCCACGTAATTAATTGAAACTACGCTTGTTTGGACCTGCCATCATTATTTTATCAAATCAAGTGCTAATGACATTTATAGGAACCATTGCATCGCCATAATCATGTCATATTTATAGAGTTTTTTTTTTTGAAAGATAGAGTAAATTTTATTAAACATGAAAAACTTTAAAGTCTACAAAAATAATAACATATGTTTTTATTTGTGTATCAGATTAATTTATTAATTATTTTAAACAAATCATAATAGGGTTAAGTAATAACTCTCTAATCTCGTTGGTTAAATTCTATGGATGATGTATAGGATAAAAACATAACCCCAAACAATATCCCACTAGATATATATATATATATATATATTATTATTATTATAATTATATTTTTGGCGCTTAATATTGGCATTTAAACAAAAAAAAATTGAGTCCATATATAACATTACCACCTAATTTTGACAATAGGACTAGCAGAAGCCACTGGATGATACATATATTTGGCCTACTTGATTTATCTTACTATTTTTAGCTATTTATATATGGATGATGTTCATGATTTATCATCGTGTATGATAGAGACGATTTTCCCCTAGTCATTGGCTTCCAAGCAAAATACAATAATATCTGACCTGCAGCAGAACGATATTGGAAATTGGGAAAATCTTAAGCATTGGGATCATAACATTTTATGATAAATCGTAGAGTCCTTGTCCCTTTTTCTCTGGGGAAAATTTGGAGTACTTGGTGAAAGGATTTGTTATATCCTGGCCAAAGAAACAAACCAATTATAGGACTATGATCCCCTTGAGAGGTCATCATCTCCAATAAAAATTATTTATAGACAAAGGAGAGGAAACCGAAGAGATGCTTGCAAGTTGCTACCCCTATGATGATTGATGTTTCTTGATGCTTGCAGCAATTAATTACAAAAAAAATCTTCAATGGCAGAGTGCTCTAAGCCTTGAAGGGACCTGCAAATGATTTGTGGTGGAAAAGTAGGCACTATTCTTAATAAATGACGTTTCATTTATTTCGTTTTATCAAAAAATAATTAAGACGGGAGTTAATTTCTTAAAGAAAAATGTCAAATTGATATCATATTCAAGAAATTTGGTTAATTATTCCAAGTGGGTTCTTTTGTAGCTTGGTCATTAATAGGCCAAAAGATATGATCGTGTGGGAAATCGTGGGTTTTTGTAGCTTTTGTTCTTGTACATGTATAAATAATGAACTGCGTGAGTAGGATTGGAGAAGCCAAAGAAGTCCGAGAAGACATTCCGAGTTCAAATATTTCTGGTGGGTTGCCCTGTTCATTTCAGCTCATCGATTGGACTTTGCATAACATGCCAAAATGCTCAAGCCTGATTTTACAAGGATAGATTCTTCTAGTTTGCCCGAAATAATACTAAAAGCAAACAAAGAAATTATAATACTACTAAACGTCACAAAGCAAGCATATCATGAAGATGAGCATAAACAGCTGGTGGTGATTGACAGTTGTAGGTGTCGCTTGCCAAAGGAAGAGCTAAGAAAACCAGTGATCCTGAATCTTTAAAGCTTAGAGCTTCCAGCAATGTCGATTACAAAACGGTATCTAACATCGTTTCTCGCAAGGCGATCCAGGGCTTCATTGATTTGATCTGGCTCGATGAGTTCTACATCGCATGTGATGTTGTGCGTGCCACAGACATCCATCATTTCTTGGGTCTCTTTCATGCCGCCTGTCATGCTCCCCTTCACTGCTCTCTTCCCTGGATTAGATATGGAGAAAAAGGGGAAAAAGTTGTTTAGTTTTCTGTCCTCTTATCGTGTTATCTATGTGGACAAGACAAATGGGAAAGGTGTACCAAATATTAATGGAAAAGAAGGAAGATCCATTGGCCTGTCTGGTGCCCCGACAACCACTAAAGTCCCATTTACTTTGAGTAGTTCCAAAATCGGTCCTAGTGAGTGTTTGGCTGAAACTGTGTCCAAGATAACATCTAGCGTTCTCTTACCTCTCTGTCAACATAAAACCCACCAGATTCAAAAACCATGGAAAAAAGTCTCTTCAGAGTGAAATCTCATAGTTGCCTGGTGAAACGAGCAGAAAATTTAAGAGAAACAAACCTGCATTTGTTCTGCATTAGTGCTAACCATGAAACCATCTGCGCCCAAACGCTGTCTAGCCTCCTTTTCTTTTGATGGAGAGGTGCTAATGACGGTTACGTGATGACCAAATGCCTTGGCCATTTTGACAGCAACATGACCAAGACCGCCTAGACCAACTATTCCCACCATTTTCCCCGGTGACTCGAGTAGTTGGCTATCTTTCATGGGGCTAAAGACGGTGATCCCGGCACACAACAGGGGCGCTGCTGCATCCATTGGCAGGTTATCTGGCACATGGACCACGTACCTTCACAACAAATATCCCAAAATAAGTAACCATCCAATTCTACATAAAGAAACTTTCTTTTTCTGGCTCTGATAAACTACTGACCTGTGATCTGCGACTAACATTTTGGAATATCCACCATAAGTAATGCTACCATCCCAGAAAATGCCATTGTAGGTGAACTGGATCTGGTCACAGTAGTTCTCCTGCGAGCTTTTACAGAACTCACATTCCAAACAGGATGCTGCCAAGCACCCAACCCCTACCCTGTCTCCTACTTTGAAATTTTTAACATTGCTTCCCACCTTGGTTATCACCCCAGTAATTTCATGCCTGCACAAGAAACCATTAACCCATAACCAAGAGATTCAAGATTCAATTTCAATTTACAGTTTTGTTTTTTTGTTTAATTACATCGTTTGGTCAATGTTAAGGCAATTTTAGTCAAAAAGGAAATTACTTCAGGCTGAAGTGGCTAAACTCTGAAATTTGTCAAAAGAGCAGCCACTTCCCCCCACCTCCACAGAGAGACAGAGGATAGAATATAAAATAATAACAACGATAATAAAAGAACCTAGAAGTACTGATAGTAGTCAAGTAATAAACGTGGCCTTTCCAAAAATAATAATAATAAACGCGATCATTAAGAATTTAGATCTTCAGATTCTTAAACTAATTCATCAACCCTTCCCCCCGCCCAAGGAAAAAACAACTAAAAAAGGGTCGAGATTCTTTACCCAGGAACAACAGGATACATGGTGATGCCCCAGTCGTTCTTAACGTGATGGAGATCAGTGTGGCAGATCCCACAATACAAAACTTTAATGGTCACATCGTTCACGCCATTCTCCCTGTTCATATTCGCCTCTTCCATGGTTAGCAACAGTTAATCCTACTAAACGAAAGACAGTGAAAAGTGAAAACTAATTTTGTAAAAACATGTTACCTTCTTTTGAAGATGTAAGGGGCGATCTTGCCAGAGGAATCATAAGCCGCCCACCCTGCTACCGTTTGCGTGTGGTTCGGCTTTTCCACAGCCATGCGGACGGAAAGACCGAAACGTACGAACACTCAAACAAGCCAAGTGAGAGAGTGAGAAAGAGAGAAAGCTCAGAGCTCGTATTGAATGTAAAATGTGAGAGAGTAGGTTGTACTTATAGTGAGTGTCAGAGACGTAACGAACGAGTAGAGGCCAGGACTTAATGCTTTTATTTTTTGTTGCTAACAGACAATTGTTTAACAACCAAATATGATTCTTCCTTTTTTTTATAAAAATCGTAACAAACATACAAAAAAGGGATGATTCCTTCGTATGAATTATGAAAGGTAGGGTGTAATTCAAGTGCAATTTCGCGGAACTAAGACCACTACAAAAATTGGGTAGTTGAGTGCTCTTCATACTTCTCCACTTAACGCTGGCTATTAGGCTTTCAAAGTCTTTTCCCTGAGGTCAAACGACCCTTTTCATTAATGGGATGGTCACTATGACCACGAGCCTTGTGTGACTCATGGGTTTCCAGCCATTTTCTGGTCGAGAACCACGTGGGTTAAATAAAATTTACGGTGAAAAATATGGGAATTCTGCAAAAGTTAAATCAGTTTCACGACTCCACGACTCTACGTTTTTGCCTTAAGGTGAACTTATTTAAGTTAAAAGGACATGGGCATTCTGCAAAGAGCTCTGCATCCATGTCATCGTCTCTGCCTTTTCTCCTAGCATTTTTTCCTAAAGTCGAGTTGCTAGGAAATGGTGGAATATGGGGCCTGCAAAAGTCGAGTTGCTAAGAAATGGTTGAATATGGGGCCTGCGGTCCTACACATATTTATGGACTTCTCTTTGACCTTCAATTTTCTGTCGGTTCCCTTCCTGAAATTCCGAAGAAATTGCCGTATGGAATCATCTCATACAAGAATATATAAGTCCTTGCGTTGACGGTAGATGATTTTTGGTTTTACAAGAATTAGAGTTATGAGTCGTGCATCGTACACGTGTCAAGAATCCATCTACTAAAAGATGAAACATTCAACAAACTTATGATAAAATTTCTCTGATTCCCCATCTATCACATGGTCAAACGCCAAATTTAATCTTCAAGAATTTTAAAAACCTTTCTTCAAAATTTGACGTGAATACCCTTTTAACTGACATGTGATAAAATAAAAAAGTTTTTTTAAAATTTTTTCAAGTATATTATAGATATTTAAATTCTCTTTTATTAAATTTAAAAATTAAATTATCTCTCATGGTTCATATGGAGTTTAATTAATTAATTCAAAAAAAAAGAAGTATAAATACAAAAAAGATTTGATACACTGATAATCAAGTTCAGAGAAACGTATAAACTAATGCCTACTCCATCAAATTAAATACTTGCTCCGTCTCATTTAATTCACGTTACTCGTGTATGTTACATGATTTTTTTTATGAGATTGCGGCTCCATTTTGAATTTAAATATACACAAATTTTGTATTATTTTTAATTATATATGTATATGTATATATATATATATAATGAACTGATAAAGATATTAACTTTATAAAATTTATAATTTTGTGCCGTTTAAGTAACATATACATTTAAATAAAAAAACAAGTGAACTTGATTTTGTCTGCACATTTAATATTTGGATAAAAGAAAAAAAGTCATAAAAGGTAAAAACAATGTATATCAAAAGAGACTTTAGGTAATTAATTTAATCAAATCAAATCGAACAAATTAATTAAAGGACACGAGACACTCACTACTTAAACTATCCACATACGATTATTTCTCTTTGTTGGATTGTTTTTATCTTTAACTAAAATGGTGTCCGTAGTTACACTACAAAAAAGATCACAGGAAATATTGATTATGTTAGAGTGAACTTTAATTTGGTACATTTAAAAAAATTTATAAAGAAAGTTATATTGTATTAGTTAACTGAATAAATGTTTGGTTTTTATTGATAGAGGAAAAAATAAATTGGTATTAATTTAAAATAGTTATTTGTTTTAGTTTCATTTATTGAGAATTTACACCTACATATATGATTATAAAATAATACTTATCCAAAGAAGATAATAATTTTATCAAAGATTGTTAGATGTACAATAAAATATTAAGAAATGAGAGAATATATAACATGTACTATTGACGAATTAAAATAAACAGTTGTACAATATAAGAGAACCATATAATGTAAAGATCTTATCAATATAAAATAGTTACTGATTTTAATAATATATCTTTTATATATAAAATAAACAATTAAAGGTTGTCAAATTTAGTTGATTTATTTATTTAATGATGACTATGTGCTATGTATATTAAAAAATGAATAAACCTTCTTGACTTTTTTATTTTGTTTAATAAATTGGATGAATATTTATTGAAATTTAAACATTCATGTATAAAAGAGATGTCTAAATACTATAAATTCAAGTTCATACAGAATAAGAGGATATAAATAGAAAATAATATTAAATTACAATTGATAAATATTAAATGAATTTATATTCTAAACATTAAAAATTAAAAATTATTATTTTCAAGTATTTTTTTACTAAAATAAATAAAAATAAAAAAAACCCTTCAAATGTAAAAAAAATAACATAGCTTTCACATAAGGTGTAAAAAAAATTTAATTCAATTGAGAATGACAACCAATTGACCCAATTAGTTATCCTATTTAAAACAGAATTTATTCAAAAAAACAATAATCCGATCAAAGATTATTATATGTATAATAAACTATTAAAAAATGAGAAAGTATATAAGCTATACTATTAACAGATTAAAATAAACAATTGTAGAATATAAGATAATAGTATAATATAAAGATTCTCTCAATATAAAATAGTTAATAATTTTTAGTATCATCTGTCTTTTATATATAAAATAAATGGCTAAAGGTTATCAAATTTAATTTATTTATTTATTCAATGATGACTATGTGTCATGTATATTGAGAAATTAGTAAGCCTTTTTTATTTTTTTATTTTGTTCAATGATTTGGATGGATGTTTATTAGAATGTATACATTCATGTATAATAGAGATGTCTATATACTATAGATTCAAGTTGATGCAGAATAAAAGAATATAAACAAAAAATAATATTAAATTGTAATTGATAAATATTAAATGAATCTATCTTATAAACTTTAAAAGTTAAAAATTATTGTTTTTAAATATTTTTTATTAAAATAAATAAAAGCACAAAAAAACCTTCAAATGTCAAAAATAATGTAGTTTTGACATAAGGTGTTAAAAGAAATTAATTCAATTAAAAATGATAAATGTCAATCAATTGACCTAATCAATTATCTTACTTTTATATAATGAATTAGATGAATATTTATTGAAATTTAAACATTCATGTAGAAACATCTATATACTACGGATTCAAATTCATACAGAATAAGAGAATATAGATAAAAAATAATATTAAATTGTAATTGATAAATATTAAATGAATCTATCTTATAAGTATTAAAAGTTAAAAATTATTGTTTTCAAATATTTTTTACTAAAATAAATAAAAGTAAAAAAGAAAAAAAACCTTCAAATGTCAAAAACAATGTAGTTTTGACAAAAAGTGTAAACAAAATTAATTCATTTAAGATTGACAAATGTCATCTATCTTCTAAGCATTAAAAGTTAGAAATTATTATTTTCAATTATTTTTTATTGAAATAAAAAAAAACCCTTCAAATGTCAAAAACAACGTTTTTTTGACATAAGGTGTAAAAAAAATTAATTCAATTGAAAATGATTATAAAGAATGAAAGGTCAAAAAAAAAAAAAGAGTTCTAATTGAATGACATTTGTCATTCAATTAGAGACTTAATGTCATGACCCGGAACTACCATCGAGCCCGTGATAACTGTCACAATGTCCCGATAGGCCCTCATCCCCCGAGAGTAAATCAAGACCTCGTAAGGCTCTTGTACCAATTTTTCAACTCCCCTGTGAGTCTCTATTTACGAATTTCATATTTGTAAGCATTTCATTAATTTTCGGATTAAAACGGTGAAAAAAACGAAATTCACTATACAGGGACGTTTCGGTCAATTTTGTCGAAAATTTTAAAATTTGTAAAAATGTTATATTTGCGTAGCGAATACATAATTCGCAATCGAAAATGAAATCGGATATCTAAAACATGCAATTTAAGTAAAATTATATTTAATAGAATAAAATAAAAAATATTCCATAAAATAATGTATATTCTTATAAAACAATTTTTATATAGATATCCGGAAATAATTTTTGTAACGTAAAAACAAAATATATTATTACATACTGTAATACAGTTAACTAAAGTATAAAATTTAATTTAAAATGCTAAGCGAGCCCAAAACAGAGAGATATAGACTAGGAAATGGACCTTTGAAAATTAACGTTGCCACTCCAAACTTCCTCTTCAACAAAAACTCTCTATCTACTGATGCTTGTGAGCTTGAAATAGGAAAAATTGAGGGTGGTGAGTTTTACAACTCAGTGAGTAAATAAATATCATCCACGATATCTAAAGTCGAGTAGATAGAGACAATATAAAATTGCGATATCATAATGCAGTTCATAACACCAAATTTAGTACAATCATACAAAACAATTTCATTTTATCAAAACACAAAGGCTTATGATTTATTTCGTAAAAACTAGGCTTAGGCCAAATCTCATACTCGTGGACATTTGATCAGAGCATCCAATCGAGTCCGCCAAGACTGTTAATATTTCTTAGTCGTTCAAAACACAATTGATCTTTGGCATTGGCTAAGTTCAACTTTACGTGGTGGTTCGGCATGAAGTGAACTCGATCTTTACCTCAAAAGTTACCTTCCACGCCTCTCGTACCGAGGTAAAAACAATAATTGGGTTTATCGTGTCCCTCTAATAGACTGATCCACGGAAACCCGTCACTGCAACGACTAATGAACCCACCAATCAACAAAATTTTTGCAGCATAACATGGCCAATAAAATTCTACCCAGTATACTTAGACAAGGGAAAACAGTCACATATTTCATACAAATATAAATCCAACCAGCATGCTTCCTAAGATCATAAGCCATAGATTTCAAATTAAATATATATAAACACAAGTTCAACACAAGTCTCCACATACTCAGTGTTATAAAGTCAATTTTTCAATTTAAAAATCATTTATAAAATTCAATTCATTAAAAGCATGAAAACAGGTAAAATTACTCTAGATATTGAAAACGGTAATTTATCCACTCACTGTTTTAGAAGTCCGAAACACTCCTAGTCTCGATCGTCCGACAGAATTTCTTTACTTTTGTCGGAGGGTTCACCACCTATACATTACGCGCGACACGAATTTCAATAAATTATGTCAATTAATCATAATTGATTTCAGGCTTTATAATTCTATATGAATGCATGAAATGAGATAGAAACTGTCCGAATGACTATCTAAACACGGTATTCAACGTAGTTCGCCTACATGCAGTCGAATTGGCTAAAGTCTCCAATTTAATTTCAAATTAATTTCTTTCAATTTCTATACTCTAATTACACCCAATTTACCTTAGTGACTATGAATGTGATGCAAATTATTAGTCCGAACCACATAGTGCATCGATTTGCACTTTAGGTAAAAATTTCTCATTAATTTTCTAACTTTATAATTAATCAAAATTCACCTAAATACCTCAAATTAGCATTAATTTCAGCAGTCATTCTCTCCCTAGAAGGTTCAACCATAAGGGGTTCAAGGTGGAAAATTTTGTTTTCTTGCTAGATTTTGTTATATTTCATTTCTATCTAACTAAAAGCATTAAATCAACCTAAAATCTATCAAAATAATTGCTCAAAATCCCTCCATGGAGGTTCGGTCAGCATGGGCTTGTTATACCCACTTGTGATTTTTGTATGGGAAATGGAAAAGAAAGCATGGGTAATGTAAAACATTAAAAAAAATCAAGAAATTTACCTTTTTTCAAGCTTGATTCTTTGAATTCTCTTAATTTTCCCTTGATTTTCAGCTTGGGTTTATGTTTTCTTTCCTTCCTTCTTTGCTTTGCTTTGGTCGACCCTCACAAGGGTTCTTGGCTGAATTTTTAACCTATTTATAAGCTAAATAAAATAATATTAAATTTTAACACATTAATTTTTTTATTAATGTATTCTTTATTAGTCATCCATTTGACTTTCTTTCTCCACCACACATTTTTCTTCACTTATCCAAAGCTTAAATGAAGTTTCTAGACTTAGCCAAAATCTTGGTGGAGTAAATTTTTTAAAATTACACTTTTGTCCCCGTAAAAGTGAAAAATTACATTTTACCCCAATTCTTGAAAAATTGCCAAAATTCATATTTTTCACTCCTCATACTCATATCATACTTCAATTTATCAAATTTGATCCAAATCCTCTCGAAAATTCAAAATTTGTCATCGGGTGGCAAAATGACAATTTTACCCCTGAAACACTAAAATTTCAGATTTACTCCAAATCAACCATCGAACTCCTAATTACTATAATATGACACTCTAGGGTTTTGAAATTCTCAAA
Organism: Theobroma grandiflorum; assembly: GCA_036013995.1. Classification (NCBI taxonomy): domain Eukaryota; kingdom Viridiplantae; phylum Streptophyta; class Magnoliopsida; order Malvales; family Malvaceae; genus Theobroma; species Theobroma grandiflorum. Next base: position 24,813,736 of record CP142126.1, read on the forward strand.
TTCATCCTCAAATCTCTATTTAAACTAGTTCAAGGTTCAATCCTCTTAATCGTACCATTGGGTATATTATCGACTTTTAACTAATTTTTCGGGGCAATTCAATATGCAAACATGCTATCAAATGCATGTAAATAGCATGTCAAAGATAAAACAGGGTCAAGCTTTACACTTAATTAAAAGAAATTAAAAGCAATTGAAACATTTTTTACTAAAACAAATAAAAGTACAAAAAAAACCTTCAAATGTCAAAAACAATGTAATTTGGACATAAGATGTAAAAAAAATTGATTCAATTAAAAATGACAAATGTCAATCAATTGACCCAATCAATTATCTTACTTTTATATAATGAATTAGATGGATATTTATTGAAATTTAAACATTTATGTAGAAACATTTATATACTATGGATTCAAGTTCATACAGAATAAGAGAATATAGATAAAAAATAATATTAAATTACAATTGATAAATATTAAATGAATCTATCTTATAAGTATTAAAAGTTAAAAATTATTATTTTCAAATATTTTTTACTAAAATAAATAAAAGTAAAAAAGAAAAAAAAACCTTCAAATGTCAAAAACAATGTAGTTTTGACATAAGGTGCAAACAAAATTAATTCATTTAAGAATGACAAATGTCATCTATCTTCTAAGCATTAAAGGTTAAAAATTATTATTTTCAAGTATTTTTTATTGAATTAAATTAAAGTAAAAAAATAAAAAAAAAACCCTTCAAATGTCAAAAACAACGTATTTTTTACATAAAGTGTAAAAAAATTAATTTAATTAAAAATGATTATAGAGAATGAAAAATCAAAAAAATAAAAAAGAGTTCTAATTGAATGACATTTGTCATTCAATTAGAGACTTAATTAAAAGAAATTGAAAAAAATTAAATATTATACTTTTATATATATTATAGATAAATTTAATTGTCTTTAAGTAGTTTGAAAAAAAAAAAAAAAATTCATCTCATTTTAGATTAGTAGATCGGAATTAGTTGCAAACTCACTAGACCTGACCATGGCTTTAAAATTGGACCTCGTCCAATAACTTTTAGACATCTAAAGGCTTCCTTAGGCTTCCAACGCAAGGGCTGGCCTCAGAGTCAAAGTACCCTTGAGTTCACACCAAGCTTGAGCCGTTTCGTCCCAACCTTAATCTTCTTGATCCATTCCTTTGAACTTTAAAGAATCTTTGCTATTTGCACTTTAATAGAAAATCCCAATAAAAATTTAAAATAAAAAACATAATTTTTTTTAAAAATAAATTATTAAAAAAATTAAATTAAATTTTATTTTTTTAACACGTTGTTTTATTTTAAGACAAATAAGTTTTTATACTTTTTTTAGTTAAATAAGTCATACTGACTAATGGTTGATTTAATTAAAATATAATTTTATTATTTTATGTCACGTAATGTTAATATAACATGTTAATATATTATAATGGATGATAACATAACGTATTGATTTAGCATATGTCATATGTTATTTTTCACATAAACATCACATCAATGTCACATTAATATAAAAATAATAAATATTATTTTAATTAAAGTAATTAATCAATTATTAATTATAAAAATTTATTTAATAAAAATAAAAATATATAAACTTAATTGAACATAATAAAAAATAAAAAATTATTTTATTTTTTAAATAATTTAAAATTTTTTCAAAAATTATGTCAAATAAAAACTATTTGATGATTTCATACCCATTTGTTCACTTTTTATTTGTGTTTCCACACTTGTTCTCCTAGGAGCAATGTATACATTAAACTTGATAATTTTGGACACGACACATTAACACGACACGAGAAGACACGGGTTAAACAAGTTATGGATTTACCCTTAACATGTTTCATGTCTAATCGTTCCGTGTCTTAACGTGTCAGACACCTCCAGACACGTTTAAAACACGTTTACTTAAACGTGTTATCGTTTTTAAACGTGTACATGTGACACGCTTATTAACTCATTAAACATTGATAGTTAAAGACTATTTTAACTTTATATAAATAATTTTAAATAATTATTTTAAATAGTTTTTTAATTTTATAAAAAGTATAAATGTAATTATACATTAATACCCTAATTTTTAACCTTTAGATTTTATTTGAAGATTTTTAATATTATTAGTATTTGAAGATTTGATGTTAATTATGTATTTTATCATATTATATGATAATGAATTTTATGTATATTATTTATATTAATTTTTATTATATTTGATGTTATTATTATTTTTGTTTTGTTATAATTATTTTTTTAATTATAGATTTTGAATTTAAATAATAAAATTATATTTAATTGTAAATATTTTTATTTAATCGTGTTAAACATGTTACTAATTATGTCGTATCGTATATTAACATGTTTAATAAATGTGTTAATCATATCGTGTCGTGTTATACGTTTATTAAACATATTCGTGTACGTGTTTTACATTTAAGACACGTTTATTAAACGTGTCGTATTCGTATTTACCCTTAACGTATTTCGTGTCTAATCGTGTCTGACACGTTTACGACACAGAAACACAAATTGCCAGGTCTAGTATATACAAATGAATGTATCTACTATATATAAAAGTAGTATAATTTAATTTCTTAATTTCTTTCAATTGGGTGTCTAATTGAATTCCAATTGAGTGTCTAATTGAATGACAAGTGTTATTCAATTAGATTTTTTTTATTTTTTTAACTTTTTGTTCTCTATAATAATTTTCAATTGAATTAATTATTTTTGACATTTGAAGGTTTTTTTTTATTTTTTTACTTTTATTTATTTCAATAAAAAATACTTGAAAATAATAATTTTTAACATTTAATGCTTAGAAGATAAATGACATTTGTTATTCTTAATTGAATTAATTTTTTTTACACCTTATGTTAAAACTATATTATTTTTGACATTTGAAGATTTTTTTTTCTTTTTTACTTTTATTTATTTTAGTAAAAAATATTTGAAAACAATAATTTTTAACTTTTAATGCTTATAAGATAGATTTATTTAATATTTATCAATTAAAATTTAATATAATTTTTTATCTATATTCTCTTATTCTGCATGAACTTGAATTCGTAATATATAAATATTTTTTTTATACATGAATGTTTAAATTTCAATAAATATCTATTTAATTAATTATATAAAAGTAGGATAATTGATTGAGTCAATTAATTGACATTTGACATTCTTAATTGAATTATTATTTTTTACATCTTATGTCAAAACTATATTATTTTTTACATTTGAAGGTTTTTTTTCTTTTTTTTTTATTTATTTTAGTAAAAAATATTTAAAAACAATAAATTTTAACTTTTAAAGCGTATAAGATAGACTCATTTAATATTTTAAAGATAAAAAGAGAACAAATTATTATAAATTTGTATATTACCTTAAAGATGACAAATATTCCTTCTCTCAAATTAAATGTGAAACCAAACTAAAATTAAATTCCTATTCATATTTCAAATATTAAAAATATATTTGACATTTCTTCAGAATATATAAATTACGCTGTTGGAGATATACATCAAGACATATATAATTGAAACTGACCAAATGCATTGCCAAAAAGTCAAGTCAAAGTGTAGCAATTCAATTCCACATGGAAATTAGATTTCCCAAAATTGGATTCACTCTAACAACCTCAGAATTTTGCATAAAATTACCAATTAATTTTGAACATATAAGGATTAATTATTCACAAAAGCACTCATAAAATCCAAATTAAATTCTTGTCCTTTCAATTTTTTTCAATATGTACAAAACGGTGGCGTATTGTGGGTGGGTTAGGAACAAACAAGCGGAGCCCGAGAAGAGAGACAGGGGGAGAGAGGTGTCGTTTTGGTAATTTCCGCGCTTCCATAACTAAACCTGCAGCTTCCGTTCCCTTACTCCTGAAAACAAAGCCCAAAAAGGCACAAACCCCAAAAGAAAAGAAATTACATATATATAAAAAGAAAGGAAAAAAAAAAAAAACAAAGCCAAACAAAAACACAAAGTAATAAATAAAAAAGAGAGGAGAGAAAGAAAGGAAAGAAACCTAAACAACGCAACACAGCCTTCGGTTCTTTGGTAATTCGGCGGTTCGCTCGTGCGTTTCACGTGTTAGATCCGTCTTCCTTCCCCATCAGATTCCTGCATTCTCCTTAAACAACCCTAAATGCTCTGTCTCTCGCTGCTTCCGTCGTTGTTATGCGTTTCGAGGTTAATTAAACAAGGATTTTGATTAACCGATTAAATATTAATGTGTTGTGCGATAGACACCGATATTTCGTTTTCCGATACAATTTTGTTTTGAGTTTTAAAAAACCCTAATTTTTCGAATGGCTATGACGGCTGATTCTTCTTCTCCACGCGACGGTGGTCTCAACAGCCCTCAGTTCCGCCGCAGAAATTTGTCTTCTCCCTGGGCTCAAGTTGTTCGAGGCGAGTCGGAATCAAACTTAGCCGTTCATCATACCCCTTCTTCACCATCATCAGCAACCTCACCCCCCATCGCTTCCCTACCGGAGCAAGCAACTTTTTCCGATTGCTCCCCTTCGAAAGCGGCTTCCTCCTCCTCCTCCTCCTCCCCGCCGCCGGATAACTTGGCCGCCGACGGTGGTTCTGATTCGAATAGCAACAACAATGCGGCTGCTCGGTCCAAGAAGCCAGCTTGGAACAAGCCTTCAAATGGCGTCGTTGAGGTGACCCCCGTAATGGGAGCTGCGTCTTGGCCTGCTTTATCTGAAGCCGCTAGGGCTTCCCCCAAATCATTAGCTGACTCTTCTTCCAAGACTGTTCCTGACGGATCGCTTTCTACTTCTCAGGTTTGTTCTAATTCTTTTTATTTTGCCTTTGTTAATTTATATTCATATTAAACTAGGAGAACAGGAAAGGAAAAGGAATCTCTTTACTTGCCATATTTATTTCTTGTTATGCAACGAAACACAGAATGACTTCTTATTTTAGTTATTAATTAATAATTAAATAAAAGCTGACAGTAATTTTGTGGTAATAATAGGAACCGGTAATACCCCAATCAACTCAGAAGCAAGGTACTAGTAATGCAAATCCGACTTCAACACCAAACCGTACAATGTCAGGTCGGCAAAGGTCTTCTAAGCGTGGTGGCAGTGGTGGAGGCAATAACTCTGCTAGTGGGCTTCCACAGAGTGGCTTTTCTCATCAACACCCGTCACCACCGCCACCGCCATTTCCTGTTTTACAAATGCCTCCAAATAGTTATGGTAATTTTGTTCCAGCAATGCCAGATCCTTCGATGAGAGACCCTCAATACAGGGGCAGTAATTGGGAAAACAGACCAGTCGGAGGGTTTACGTCTCAATCACACAATGATCACCGGCATTCTTCTAGGAGGGGAGGCAACTATGGACCACGTGGAGATGGTGGCTATCATAACAATTATGGGGGCAGGCGTGATCAGGATCGTGGAAATTATGGCAATGGAAGAGATGGTCATATGCAGCATCAGAGAGCTCCTCCAAGGGGCTTTCCAAGGCCTCTGCCACCCGGTGCTCATTCTTTTGTTCCTCCACAGCCTGTGAGACCATTTGTGAATCCCATAGGATATCCTGGTACGTTCATATATTAAGAGCTTGTTTCTTTCTGTTATGTGGGTGTTAAGTAATTTTTATCTTCTCTTCAGAGTTTATATATTTCCCTACAATGCCCATGGAGCCATTTAGGGGCATGCCATTATTTACCCATGCCCCACCTCCTGCAATGATTATGCCTGTTCCGGAACTACCCCTGCCTGCTTTGTTATTACATCAGATAGATTATTATTTCAGGTAATTTCACGTTGTCACTTAATTTTTGGTGACATTTTGTTTGCCCTAACGGTTTATTTTTGAGAATTCTCTTATAATAAACTGCCTCTGCATTAATGGTTTAATTTTTTTTGGTGCAGTGATGCTAATTTGGTAAAAGATGAGTTTTTGAAGTCTAACATGGATGATCAGGGCTGGGTACCCATTTCTTTAATAGCAGGATTTCCTCGAGTAAGTTGTTCGTGATTTGATTAAGCAGTTTCTCATTTGTTCATGTGATCTTTGCATGCTCTTTTCCAGCTTAAACTGCAAGCTAGCTAAAAGGTTATTGCGAATGAGGGAACCATGATATAGACGTTAGAGTTAATATTGTTCTCTGCTATTCAGCCTTTATGTATTTGGGTTGTCTAAAACCCTGTCAGAAGCTCAGATGAAGTTTGGTAGGGTGATAATCTTGTTCCTCTACCTGTTACTGGATGTTTAGTGTGGTCATTGGTCAACTAGTTTTGCTAATCCTTGCTTTGAAGTTTATGTTTATTGATCTGTTTTTAAAGCACTAATCCTCAGCAGCTGGTGTCTTTGAATTCTATTTTTTTATTCGTGGGCCATGAACTCAGCATTTCTGTTAAGATCAAATGTGAGGTAGTACTTTGCCCATTTATTCTAATGGCACTTTGTTGAGTATGCTAATGGGTCACTAGGGTTCAAGCTTTTCTGGTTGCTGGACTATTATAAATGGAAAGACGGTTGAATGGGCAAAAGTGATAGAGTCTTTGTGCTAATGATATGGAGAACTAATTTATACTGGCTAAAATTGCACATAATAAATTCTAGACCTGAACTTGAAAACATTGGGTAATTAAATGTGGGTTCTTTATATTGTTGGTTTCAGAGGATATTCATATTGCTCTAAATCAGGGCAAGTAGAATCTCGTATCAGTCATACCAGGAAATTTATTACACTTTGTAGTAGTATTTAATGTGTAGATTTCTTAGTCATGATGATTTGGATTAATCTATGTCTCGCTGGACTTTCTACCAGTCACAGTGTGCCACATGCCTTGTATTATATCAGTCAGTCATGACTCTGTATAGACACTCTTCTCATCCGGACTCCTTAATATTTAATCTTTCGCTATGAAGATCTGATTGTTGTATCATGTATGCAATAGCTGGTCTATAATAAGGTTGTCTTTTGGTTCATTTGTTTAGTGATTTAGACGCATGGTTTTATTCTGCATGTTCCTTTCAGAATAAGTAGCGAAGACTTTCTGATTGTCTCATTTATACCATTGTTTTGACTTCTCCCTCTTCTCTCCTTTTTTAGGCAGCCTGCTGAGCAGGTTAATACCAAGGAATTAGTGGGGAATGTAGTTTAGTTAAATGTATACTGCTTTTAAATGATTTAGAAGGATCCGAGCACTTGGCTCATTGGTTGGTGCATGATTCCTTACTTAAAGAGCAGAGTTTGAATCCCCTCCACCCAATTAAAAAAAAAATGATTTAGAAACCATCTAATCTGTTCCCAGTTATCTTCTGAGGGGTAGCATTAAATGATTTCTATCTGCATTAAATTGTTGATTGATTGATATATCTGACTATTTTTTCATGGAAGCATTACAATGATTGTATGTCTAAATAACTAAATCTCTTGTTCTTTCTTTTCTCATGGGGTTTCTTGGTTATCCAGTATTCATACATACTATTGGTTGATGTGTTGTTAATATTTATGTTTGTACCATAATATATCTGATGCTTCTTGAACCTTTTAAAACATTTGAGTGCCCTGCGTAGATCAAGTTTGTTCTATGGTGATTATTTTGCAGGTTAAGAGTTTGACAAGCAACATTCAGCTGATATTAGATTCCTTGCGGAGTTCAACTATTGTGGAAGTACAGGTATATTCAGCATTGCAATAATTATTAAGCAACAAGGGAAATGCCTCATTAATTCTAAAAATCAGCTCTAAGTTTTAATCAAGTTTCTTGTTGACTGGAAATCCTTGTACAATCTTTTAGTCTTTTAGGCACTGGCATTGAGTCCAAGAAACTGGCAATAAATTGCCAGACTGATACTGTTTTTTCAGGTTGGTTTTGACTGTTATTGAAATATCTGCAGGATGACAAAGTGAGGAGGCTTAATGAGTGGATGAAATGGATACCTTCTCGGGTTTCCACAGAGTCAGGCATACTATCTCCAGGTGCATCAAGTTCTGATATGCTGGCAAGTTCTTTTCAGCAGATTACACTGAAGGAAGAGTCTATTAACCAAAGTAAGGCAAGTAATGTGAACCCTCATTCTGAGGACACCTCAGGAAGACATCCATCCGAGCTGGTTGGCCACTCTCAACTCTGCAATGGGGAGGGTTCTGAAGACACATGTTTGAACCAAAACTAATAGATCTACGCCACCAGAAAAGCACAATCCGGTCAGGATGGTGTGCTTTATTTTTGATTCAACAGGAGTGGATGCTACTTCAGAAGGGATGGGACACCTTTTTCTTTTATTTTCACCATTGTCTTACTCGGTCTTACTCGGTTTTGACGGTGTTTTGATGAGGCAACTAGAGGCAAACAATAAGACAGATACATAAATTTATCTTTGAAAGATAGAGAAAGAGAAGAAAGTGAGATATAAACAAGAGTTAGGTTATTGACTGGGGAAGAAATTATGAGGCTGTTTGGTTGTATAGTTTTGCTGTTGGTGTGCAGTGGACGACTGTGTTATTTTTTTGGTCAAGTGATGACAGGTGCAGCATTCCAAGGGAGGGGAATTTGAATTGTCCTAAACATGGCTGAGAATGTTTTATTAACTATCTAGGTTTCTAGTTCTTTTGTTTTTCCATTTTTTGGCTTTGTTCCTGCCTCACATTCTTAAGTTATATATATTCTACACACTTTCATACATTTTTTTCCCCAAGTTATTTTCTTATGCTTTTCCAGCAATATTTACCCATCTTCACCTATTACTTTCTATCATGCTTATGCTTATGTTTCTGCAGTTCCCATTGTCGTTGACGGCTCTTGGATGCATGTTGTCGGCATCAAATTTCATGCTTGTATAGGTCTAATTAATTACCCTTACTCATGAATGTACAATGTATCGCTGCTCGCATTGGCCAATGAGCTAACAAAAACAGTGGCTGGATTTCAGAATCTCGATAACCCACTGTGATTATTTCTAGTAGTACATTCATTTTACATAAAAGGAGAGAGTAACATTTGGACATCTGCGTGGCTGAGCGTGTCATTACCCAATAGTGAGAGACTGTCAAGTTGAGCATGGGGAATTGATGAAGGTGATTGTGTTCAGAACTGACAACTGTTTAGGTGTCAACCATCAATTTGACAAGACTCTCTGACTCTTTCTTTCACTGTGGTATCTGTGTCTACCAGGAAGGATTTTATGAAAGGAGAGCAGAGCGGGAAATCGAATCCCACACTTGGTGAACCAGGGTGTTTGTTTCCTTTGTCACAGGGAAGTGGGAAGAGTTGGATACATTAATTTCTTCATTCCCTTGAAGAGTATTAGTTACAGTTTTCCTTTTGTATGTAACTTTCTTTCTGACAAAATGTACCCCATAAATCCAAAGCTTTTAATGGTTCGCCAACTTTTGCAATGAAAGTGGACCTGTTTCAACAGCTAAATTTCCGAATTAAGCACTAGTAACTGCTTAATCGGTTAATCCTTACTTTCAGTAAATTGTGTAGTTTTTTTTTTTTTTTTTACATTCTTAGATGGTTATGGGTTCTCTTAACCTTCTATTCTAGGGTTCTATCCATTTAATATTCTGACAAAAACTATACATTATCGATTTTTAAGAAAATTTTTATTTCCTTGAATTCAATATTTTATATGTTAATTAACAGAAAATAAAGGGAAAATACTTGAAATGGGACGGACATTACCGCGCAGTTCCCGGACATTTTTTTTTTTTGGTTTTTCTCTCTATGTTTTCCATCGGCAATTGGACATGGCATCGAAACCAGCTCGTTGATCCTCCATGGCTCTAGTTCCGTGCGAAACTTGCAGAAGACAGAAGTAGGTCTCTAGGTACGGATTTGTCGATAAAAAACAGAAGGCGCAAAGAAGAAATGTGACATGGTTTAAGACTTGCGAGCTTTGTTCAATGGAATCTCTCTCGAGTGCAACATGCAGTCCCAGGCTTAGACGACCGCCGTGGATTGACAGCCCGGTACTCAATTGTCCATGCTTATCATTTTAGTGACAGAGACTTAACGAGTACTTTTATCTTCCTTCCCCCCACCCAACCTCTCCTCTCTCTCTCTCTCTCTCTATGGAGAATAAAGCAAACATGGGTGTAGTTCTAAGTTCTAACTTTCTGCTCATTGTCCATTTCCTGGGCTGACATTTATCTGTGGGCACAACACATAGATACCTTTGTTGTAGACCCGGAATTCTTACAGTTTGGACACAGAGAAAGAGAGAAGGAAAAGAAAAGATCCATACAAAGTTGTCTACCCATCCTGTCAAATCACATTTTTTCTTCCTCATATGTCTCTTAAATTAACTTGCTTTAAGTGGTCATTCTGCTATAAGATTTCATGTTACCGAAAAGGCTAAGCGGTAGATGCGAACAAAGTTATCAAAATCCAGGGTATAAGATACCAAATGCAAATACGTAAGTCCATCCTTGCTTCCAAAAAAGAAAAGAGAAAAGATCCATCCCAGGAATAAACGAATTATATGGTGGGTGTCAAAGTGTCATCGTTTTAGAACCCGTGGTCCTTCCTTGGACGTTGAGAGCAACAAAAACATGCTTACACACCCCCCGTGACTGTGAAACCAAAACCGAAGATCTTCTATCAGTCGGACTCTCTGGAGATATCCATTTCGAAAGTCCTGCAAGGCCTTTCTGGCAAGTGGAGAGTTGGCCAGCCTCATCGCTCATTGCTTACAGTCCTCTCCAGCTGCCATTCTTGGCATCCTTTTCGGTTTTTTGGGGTCGCGGACACTGTGCTGAAGCATGGGTGCTGAGCCATTGCTCTGGTACATCACCATAGAAATTAAAGGTTCTTTTGGCCAGTACGAATTAGGGAAATTACATTTGGGTATATAATGAAATAAAAACAAATTAATGTCTGGTGATTTTTTTAAAATAATTTAATGGTGCAAGGAGTAATTTTTTAGTGTACAAAAAATTTAATGAATCACCAAAAATAGCCTTCAAGAAAAATATTTACGAGTTGTAATGTAATATACGTATTGATATAATAAATTTTGTAAATGTTTTAGTTACTATAGACTAATATACATATTATTGTGATGACATATATATTCTTATATTAAAATGTACATGTCACTAGTTATAGTGTACATGATAGTTTCTTAGATGCTTTAATATTATAATGTAAATACTGTATCTATTAGTATTATAGAATGATCTGCATATTATTAACTTCAGCTGAAGTTTACTGAAATTGCAGGGCTTTATAGCTGGTTGGATAGAACAAGCACTTTGCTGGGGTTATGACTGATACTTGGGGTCAAAGTTTGGTCGGGTTTGGTCAGGGCACATTGACGTGTCTAATTAATTATATAGTCTGTCCAGTGTCCACCGTGGTCGAGGAGGTACACAGTTAGGTCTGTCAATACCGCGTTTCTGAGCATAGAGAGGGTAAGTACCGTTGTGACCAGACAAGTTGTCTGCAATATATTTCGCTTGTCTTGTACCAAGAAATTACATGTCAAACGGTGCAAATGCAAATGCCATGAGAGGTGTCTGTTTGGGTTTTGTCGTAGTACTTGTTTAGCTTAGTTTTTTTTCAATTTATTTATTTTTTAAAAATAAAAGTTAAGTCAAACATAAATTTTGAAAAGCTTTTAAAATAAAAAGTAAATTTTTTTTAAAAAATAAAATTTTTAAAAAAAGAACTTAAAAAAAAGCTCTTATAAGGAGCTTTTTCTTCTCTTCTTTTAAAATTATAAAAAAAATTTTTATTTTTGTTTCAAAAATATCCTTATCTATTAAAGATAATTACAATATTACCATTTTAAAAAAAAAATACTCTCTACAATAATTTTAATCAAAATTATAACTTATATAAATAAAAACTTATAAAAAAAATTTACCAAACAACTTTAATTTAATTTTAAAAGCTACTATTTTTCATAAGAGCTTCATAATAGCTTTTAAACTAAAAAAAAGCTAGACCAAACAGCCCCGTAGTATAAACAGGGCGGTTTCACTTGAATGGGTATGATGCTGGTAGGGGTAACCGAGCTAAGGTAGTCACCCTGTGCTTGTTTCGAGTCATGAAATTTTTTTTTTTTCAGTTTTTAGATGATCGTATTGCTGTCTAATGACGTCAATAGTGTTGGTTCTTGAGTATCCATAAACCTCATTCTATGGTCTACTGCGAGAAGAAAAGAAAGAAATTACCAGTATATCTTTACAAATATATTATTATTATTATGACGACTTTTTTTTTATAGGCAAGATGCAGGCGTGATTGACTTTGAGTTGCGTGACTAGTGTTTAAGCATTATATGACTAATTTTTAATAAAGCATTGCGTGACTAGTGGATAGGCATTGCGTGACTTTGGTTTCTGGTTGGGTCTTAAGAGTTTTTTTTTTCTGGTTATGTTTTGTTCCCTCAGAGTTCTTGTTTGTGTTAATATCTTGTTTTTCCCGTCGTGAGTTTTGAGGGCTTCCCCTACTCCTTTGTCTTTGGTTACTGATTTACGTGTTTTTCCTTACCTCTGAGTCAAAAATTCTTTCCACGTGACAATCTGCCTCTACCTTGATGGTAAGAGAAATTTGTATCTGATGTTGTTTTCTTCGGTGATGATCTTGCTTCTGCCCTTCACCAATTTAGGATGTGATGCTTTTGGGCTAATCTTTCTTTCCCTTGACAACTAGTCAAATTATTGAGTTTTTCTTCTTCTTTGCGTTGGTTTATGGTGTTTGGATTCCTTTATGCTTGGCTTCTCTACTTGATCATTCAGGGAGTGATGATCTTGCTTCTGCCCTTCACCGATTTAGGATGTGATGCTCTTGGGCTAATCTTTCTTTCCCTTGACAACTAGTCAAATTATTGAGTTTTTCTTCTTCTTTGCGTTGGTTTATGGTGTTTGGATTCCTTTATGCTTGGCTTCTCTACTTGATCATTCAGGGAGTTTTAGCTGATCATTTTTTGAGTTGTTTTTCTGTGCCTTATGGTGTTTGAACAGAGAGAAAGCCAGATTTAATTTTAAAAATTTTTGTCTAGATGGTGGGATAGAGAAAACTAAAACTGTTTTAATTTGTCTGAAATTGTTTCAAGGGTATTCTTGTCAAGTCCTGTCAAAAATTATTTAAAAATAATTAAAATTATAAAGACGGTACCTCTGAGTCAAAAATTCTTTCCACGTGACAATCTGCCTCTACCTTGATGGTAAGAGAAATTTGTATCTGATGTTGTTTTCTTCGGTGATGATCTTGCTTCTGCCCTTCACCGATTTAGGATGTGATGCTCTTGGGCTAATCTTTTTTTCCCTTGACAACTAGTCAAATTATTGAGTTTTTCTTCTTCTTTGCGTTGGTTTATGGTGTTTGGATTCCTTTATGCTTGGCTTCTCTACTTGATCATTCAGGGAGTTTTAGCTGATCATTTTTTGAGTTGTTTTTCTGTGCCTTATGGTGTTTGAACAGAGAGAAAGCCAGATTTAATTTTAAAAATTTTTGTCTAGATGGTGGGATAGAGAAAACTAAAACTGTTTTAATTTGTCTGAAATTGTTTCAAGGGTATTCTTGTCAAGTCCTGTTAAAAATTATTTAAAAATAATTAAAATTATAAAGACGGTCATTTTTGAAATGCCTTTACTACGAAGATTATTTTTCACAATTTTATCTATTATTATTATTAGAATAGAATATGCTTGCCAATTGCCAATTATGTATATGTATAAAATGTGTGTTAATTTTTAAAATATATTATTTCATTATAAGCTAATGTGTTTCATATTTTAATCGAATATATAATTGATTTAAGTATCATGTACAAGATACTTGCAACAATTTCTTACATATTTTAAATATCGTAAGTGCAAAATGGCTATACCATGAAACGATAGCTTTGGTCTTAATTTAATTTTTTGAGATATAAACAAAAATAATTTATATATATAACTGCATGTAAAAATAAAAAAAAATTAATCGTGAAAGAAGTTCAAATTATTATAATGTTATGTTTATATATTATGAAATGATATATATTTTACTCAATTATTATGTACAATTCATGTCGATCTCAATTTTATTTTTTTGGTATGTTAAAACCAAAAGCAAGTAAAGGTATTTTTTTGGCTTAACAATAAGTATCAGAATACACTTGAAATATATAAATCACACATATAACATCCAACGGTAAAAACTTTAGATAAGGCCACCAGGCACCAGCTAACAATTTACTTGCATGCCATTACACCCAAGTGCAATTGTCCCTACAAAATACAATATAAAATGGGTTTGTATAAAAGTTCATTCATTTTCTTATTAAAGTTTAATACTAGAAGTAGTACAAGTTTAAGGATTGGTATCCTTAACTTTAAAATTTGAAAAAATTACTTGGCATGGTACATTTATGCATCACAGCATAGGCCACTAGGACGTGACATCTCCTCATTCTGATTTTCCCATTTCCTCATTCTCTCTCCTACGCTTCTCTCTGTTAAACATGTGGGCATCACCAGGTAGAAACAACAATAATAGCAGCGGCTACGTAGGCTGTGGTAGTTCACCTTCAAAATCCTCCTCCATCTGCTCCTCCCCTGCACCTTGTTCATCACCATCTCCAAATACCCTTAACCTGTCAGCAAAAAAATCCATGGAAGAAGTCTGGAAAGATATAAGCCTAGCTTCTCTAACTGATCACCCTGCAGGAACTGTCCTCTCCTCCACAACCAGTAACCCTACCTTTCCTGGCATGACCTTTCAAGACTTTTTGGCTAGGCCCTTCAACAAAGAACCTCCAAGAAGAGGTAGTGTCTCCATCGACACATCCCTCGCTGAAGAAACAACCCTTTTTGGCTCTCTAGCACCCACTCCTGGCACCCTATTGAGCTTGAATTCTGGGTGTGATTTCATATCCATGGAAAGTAGTGGAGATCCCGTGAGGCCAAACCCAGCAGTCAATGGTCGCACAGGCGTTGGAACTCCATCTTTTGGTTCCTCTTACAACTCTACTTTTCATGCGTTTGGCTCTTCTGCAGTTTTCCCTTCTTTCTGCCTTAAAAGGGCTCAAGAAAACAATGAAAATTCCAACGATCGGCGGCATAAGCGCATGATGAAGAACAGAGAGTCAGCTGCTCGGTCAAGAGCCAGAAAACAGGTAAAATCTCTTTTCACTGTCTCCCCCACACACTAACATGCCAAGGAAACTGATATGAAAATTCTACTAATATGACAATTACTGGATCCCGGAGTATTCCCCATGACGTTCTTTGTGAGTTCCTGTGATTTGAGTGCCTCAGGCTTACACAAATGAATTGGAGCTTGAAGTTGCTCATTTACTGGAAGAAAATGCTAAGCTTAGAAGGCAGCAGGAGAAGGTGATATATCAGTTTTGCTTGACCTGTGGTTCTAAAAGAGTAACGTACAATCAGTTGATATAATTATAATGGTTTTGCATTCTTGTTTCGCAGTTGTCGGCAGCTCCTGCTCAGCTTCCCAAAAAGAATTCTCTCAGTAGAACTTTAACTGCTCCATTTTAAGATGTAAGAAGGCAGCCATTATTCTTCTTAATCTCTGTTTTTCATGCCCTTTTGTTTTTGTTATCTCTATCATTCCGTTGACCAAACGAATCAATTGTCTGTTAGAAAGAGGTGCTTTTAAATGGGCTAAAACGATAGGCACGGTTTTTGGTTGGATACGTCTCTCTCAACTCTCAAGTGGTTGTGAAGAAAAAGGGCAGAAAGGAAAAAATGGTAAGGAGTAAAAGAAGGGGCTGTTTTGGGATCCCAAGCCATAGCGACAAGGCCATTGGTGAGGTGTTTCCCTAGTTTTTATATATAGCCCTTGAATCCCTTGACTTTTGTTTTTATTGTTTTTCTTGACGTTTGCTTTCTCTTTTACCAATGAGGACAAGATGGTTTCAATGAAAGACAATTAATGCTTAAAGGGGGGAAGAACCATAGGTATTTTGTTTGCCTAAGAAAGATGTTAACAGTGTGAAAGATGGGACATGTTTGGCAATCAATATCACCACTTCTTCCTAATCTTATCTCTGCCTGCTCCTAGTCTTCTTTCACTCTCCCGCATTCACTATTTCGTTGCTCCTCCCCCAATCTAAATTGGTCATACTGCTGTTTGGTTTGAAAACATTTCTAACAGGAAGCAGAGGGTTAGAGTCAAGTGCACAGTGCATTGCCAACAAAAAGCTTACCTCTGCAGTAAAACCCGCTAAACCTACTTGATTACTGCTTGGCATGAATAATCCTGACACTCAGGACTGTTTCTTCTCCTGTTTGGTCCATAGTACTGTTTGACGAGTAAATATTAGTAATGGATATTGCAATATTTTTTTGCCAAAAAAGCTATAGATTCGAATGGAGGGTCATGCAGCAGTCATGCCACGACCCCCTTGGCCCCCCCTGGCTTTCAAAATCTTTTTTAAAATATTAGCCCTTCTCCCTTTAAAAAGAAAATAAGTACTAATAGTACTATACTTTTACTTTAGACTATTTTTTACCTGCCTCTCAAAACCCATTGCATGACCTCCTTTTTATAATACTTAAATTTTTTTAGTGTAAACTTTGGGTAATGTTTTTAATTCTAATAGAGGAGAGGGGATTCTATTGATGGAAAAAAGGAAAGGACCTCAGGTTTTAGCCTCCCTCACTTTTTGTTCAAGTGTTATTCTTTCTAGTTGTTGGATGTGGGGCGCTACTCATTGCCATGGGTCTAACGTTGAGTTTCCAAAAGCAAAAGTATCTGTCTTTTTTATTTTTGGGTAATTTAGCTCTAAATTTAATTTAATATTTTGATATATGCAAAGGATAAAAGTAAAAAAATGAAACAGAAGGCAAAAGCTCTTTAAGGGTTGACAACCAAATCCTAAAGTAGGTCCCTCCATTTGTTCGACCCAGAGAAACCTCCGAACTTTGTGGGCCCTCCCTGGTCCATTAGAATTTGATTTGGGCCCACTAGCCAGGAGATTTCCCGCCCATTCACTCGTTAAAACAAAAGAAAAGAAAAGCCATTGGGGAGAATCTGTGCATGGCCCCCGCTCGGCCTTTTCCGACCTCCCGTCCTACGCTCGACTGCGACAAGTTCCAGCGTCGGGTCGGATTTTTTATCGGAAAAAGAAAAATGGGACTTGAAAAATAATTTCCAACGTAGAAAGCGATGGAAAGAAAATTTGGCTTTCCACTGTGGGTTAAGAGTTATTTTCTTCATGGCGATGATTGTCAACCCTCCAATTATACGAACCTTTTTCTGGCAAAAAAGAACCAACGTGAAGAACGAGCTCGGTTAGTACTCTCTTTTTACCCAAAATCAACGTTTGCGGTTTGCCCGGTCTCTGTCGTAAAACTCCATAAATGGACATGCAGCTACTGCACTGTTCAGACCTTTTTTAATTAATGTCGCTTCTTGGAAGTAGAGCCACCTGACTATTTTTAAATTACTTGGTGATATCTGTTAGAAGAAGAACTACCCAATTCATGTGATTAGCCTTAATTACGTGCCTGACCAATTTTCACTAGGATTGTTGCCCAAGGAAACAAAATGGGGGCGACTATTAATTATGGCTGATTTATGTCTTAATCATGATTGTTAATTTTGCATTTGCACCCTTTTTCTGTTTTTCTTGAATCAAAGCTTGCTGTCGTCTTCATAAAAAGAAAGAAAATGAGAATCACACAATATTGAAATTTCATATTAAAAACAAATGTTCGATTTTATAGTTTAAGATGAGTGAAACGAGGATTACTTGTTAATTTTTATATAAATTAAAATCATATATCGAACAAAAATAAGAAAATAATTAGAAGAATCAGGTTTCCATCAGTTATTTCGCTTCAAATCTCTTATCTTGTTTCCCATATCTTATTCCATGTTTGAAATTGACGTTAATAGTTAAACTAACACTAGACATAAATACTTGCAAAGCAATTATGAGAGTGAAAGAAATCAAAGTAGGACGACAGAATAAGTTTTTTTAAAACATAATATTTTAAAAAAATTTCTAAATTATTTTAATAAATTTAAATTAATTTTTATTTTTTTATTACGTTCAATTCAAACATCTAAGCAATAAATACATGCCAAGTAATTGTGAAAGTAAAAGAAATCAAAATAGGACGTAGGTAATAAATTTTTTTAAAACATAATATTTTTAAAAAATTCTTAAATTATTTTAATAATTTTAAATAAATTTTTATTTTTTATTACTTTCAATTCAAACATTTATACTTTTATTTTATCAAATAAATTTTTATAATTAATAGTTGACATAATAACATTTAGTCTTATGAATTTTTTTTATTTATTTTTAATTGAGGGAAAGAGATTCGAATCTGTTTTCTAAATAAGAAATTATGTACCAATTAATTAACTAAATACACTATATAAATGTGATGAAATGCAATAAATATCATTCACCAACTAACCCTAAAACTTGTAAATCTAAAAAACATACAGTTAATTGATTTAAAATAAAAAGTAAAAATGTAATTAAACATAATAAAATAATAAAAATTTATCTAATATTTACTAAACAGTTTAGAACTTTTTAAAAGCATTATGTCTTTTCCATTAATCAAGGGGTGCAAAAAAAATGCACCCTCTCCGCTAAATTAGCCAAAAAAAATTTAATCTCGAAATATAAATCAATAAAATAAAATTTTCCTCAAATATGGAAGAATATTATGCAAACACCTGTACGTGTGTGTATAGTGATGCTTATGTGTGTCTACAGAGAACAAACTTTAATATAAATTTTGATATTCCGTTGTCGTTCAGTGACTAGGATGTCTGGCTTTCCCCAGGAGACCCAAGTTCGATTCCCGGCAAAGGAAAATATTTATTATTCTCCCGAGCCTTCTATTTTGGGCCAAGGCTCGGTCAAAGCCCACGTCCCGATGCCAGGTTTCTATTTTGCTTACTCGTTTGTTTATATTTCTTCTTTGGAAGATTTAAATCACAACGGTAAAGTAATAATAATTTAACACATGTATTAGTTGTCAAAAAGAAGAGGAAAGATAAGATATTGCATAAATGACTAATATTAATCGATAAAGTTTTGATATTAGTTGATTAAAGCAAAATACTTTCCAATAAATTAATCGATTAATATCTGTTGTTAATCGTTTAAAATGAAGCCTTCGAGGTTGGGTTTTGCCAAGGTTTCGTCAAACCAGCAACAAATACTGAAATTTAAACCCTGTTTAGCTGGTTGCAGTTGGTTTTTGTTTTTAGTACATTCTTTTGCATCAATGCAATTTATGTTTCTTTTCCCCACCAATTTTGGGAATGTTTATTCATGTTTGGAACAAGAAAAGGAGCTCTTGGTCGACA
Organism: Theobroma grandiflorum; assembly: GCA_036013995.1. Taxonomy (NCBI): domain Eukaryota; kingdom Viridiplantae; phylum Streptophyta; class Magnoliopsida; order Malvales; family Malvaceae; genus Theobroma; species Theobroma grandiflorum. The sequence goes on from CP142126.1 coordinate 24,833,048, forward strand.
CTACTGTCGAGCATGTTCTTGTTCCCAAGCATCAGACAAGTTTCCTGGCGGTATATTCAGTGAATGAACTCCAGGTCTTGTCACGTTAATACTTGGTGAGTGAAGCAGAGTTTGTTTTTTTCCACCAAAACGATGAGGGAAAATGACAGATGGAAGTCAACCTTGTTACGGCGAATAGGACTACAATAGTTTTGTTGCTATAGTGAGAAGCATATCAGATGTATGTAGGCCATGGCTGATGTTGCTTCCGGATACAAGCTCTTGGAGCTATCCATTGTTTGCAAAACCGTGTCCTAGGCGGTTGTGCTTCCCCCGGGAACTCCACATACATAACATGGCCAAAGCGGGAAAAAATGTAAAAGAAAAGCAAAAGAAAACTCCGAACTATAGGGAGAAATCTATTAAACCAAAGAGAATAATGGCATTTTGAGTTGCAAAGAGCCATTCTTTGGGTAGTCTTGAGGCAATGGCCCAAATGATATTGTTTACTTAGTAGTGCATTTGGGGTTGAAATTTGAGGATCAGGTTTTCTTTGAGTTTAGAAACAATTGGCACCCTCTGGCGTTATCGGATGTGATTCAATTACTCAATTAGCTTTATTGCACCAGCCTCTTCCTACTGCTATATATGTTCTGGATAAGCCTGCCATTATCATTTCTGGTAATCGCTCCTACCATAAACTCGTCTTGACCAACGGCCTGAAAAAAGAGTAGTCTCTTTGCAAAATGTGAGAGGGGGCGGCCCATACCTCTGCCCACCTACGGAAAAAAAAGGTGGTAAATAAGTAGATAGGTATCCCCATTTTCTGATAGATTATCTTTGCTCAAGCAAGTAAGACTTTTAGTGGTGGGAGACTGGCAGTGGCGCACTCATGAGGAACCATTTCATTTAGATGAGATGATGAAAATGGAACTGCAGTTCTGTCCCATTTGCGTAGGATTCCTTCCTGGATCCTCCTAAGATGCTAAGACCACTGTTTACATTGTTTAATTCCCAAATCTTTGAATCGATAAGAAGAGAATCATGACACCTAAGAAATGAGCGTGCTCTTGGGGACATGATTTTTGCCCAAATGAAATTACTGTCAGAACCCACTAGTCTGTCTCTCAAGCACTAACCCTGGCTTCGCAACTTGAGATTTGATTGACAATCATTGTTCTTCAAATAGACCACGTGGGAGACACTCATTTCCGAAATTTTAGATATTCAATGTTTCACTTGGTATATTTCATGCATGTTCGAATTTGTTTCTCTCTTAAACAACTTGAAATGAAGTTAGCAGTGCAAAGGTCTCAATTTTCTGACATAATGGAGTCCTTCCAGCAATCGAGTGGTCATGGAAAAGGCTAAAGTTTAAGATTTTGCCCCACCCTAATCGAGCAAATATAGCTAATAAAAGACTACGTTTACTTTTATATTTGTGGGAAAAAGCACAAGATAATATTCCTCCTAGGCACGAAAGTTTTTTCCCCCATCAAATTTGTGTTTTGCATGTAGCGTTTCTCAATTGGCATGGGGCTCTTGGGTTACCTAGTTTTGTGTTTAGATGCTGACAATGTTTCTTTAGTACCCAAATTGTTGAGCTGTCTTTCTTTGCTTTCAACCTATCACCGCCACTTCTCACCACCTTCACCACCAGGCGCGCCAACCGGTTAATGGCGCATTAGATAAGCAAGACCGCACTTTGGGTGGATATTAAAAGCTTTACTCGTTCGCAGTGCGCGCACACGCTTTCCACAGCCCACAATCTTACTACTATTTATACCGTTGAGTTGGCTGAGGAACTTGCTTTCTCAATAAAAATCCATTTGAGGCAATCTTCAGTTAACGCCCATGAATGCCCTTATCACCTTTATTTTCAGTTTGTCCTTTTTCTCCGCTGTCTCATTGTTGACAGAAACTGGTGCAGTCGCTGCAGAAAAGGATGGTGTTTATATTGTGTACATGGGAGCAGCGGCTTCGAGAAAGGGTTCATTAAAGGATGATCACGCTCAACTTCTGAGCTCATTGCTGAAACGGTGAATACACAGCTGTTTTTGTTCTAAAATCTTAAATTTGTTTTTGTAATTTCGTTTGAATCAGTCATGAATTCCGTAAACAAAAGAAAGAAGAAAGTATGAATTCATGACATCAAGACCATTCCTGAGCTGAGCTTAACACTACCCACGTCCATAAAACTGCATGTCAAAAAGAAAGAAAGAAAGGTTATGTTTCTCATGATTAGGTCTACAACATAATTAAATGGTAAAAGAATTGATAATAATTCTATTGATTGTTATCCCTGTCATAGCCTTTTCGTTTCTGGTTCTCCAAACTCCTAATCGGATAATATACACGCTTATGTCAAGTTGGCAATTCTTCATGCGCTCAGGAAAACAAATGCCCTGGTACACAACTACAAACATGGCTTTTCAGGGTTTGCAGCAGTTCTATCAGCAGAAGAGGTTCATTCAATTGCCGAGAGACCAGGAGTTGTGTCGGTCTTCCCCGATTCTGTGTTAGAACTCCACACTACTCGCTCATGGGATTTCTTGAAGTATCAGACTTCGGTGGTGATCGACTCAAATCCCAACTCAGACGCAAACTCAACATCTGATCATGATTCGGGTGCCATCATCGGCGTCCTGGATACAGGTGGAACTTGTTAACCGATATATAGAATTCCATCACATTTTTTTTTTCTCTTTGTTATTCTGTTATTTGCTAGTAGGTTTATCACATAATTACCATAGCAATTTCATTTTCCTTTTTCAAATTACGTGAGAGCTAACGTGCAATTCAAGGACACAGGAATTTGGCCGGAGTCAGAGAGTTTTAATGACAAGGACATGGGTCCAATTCCACCAGGATGGAATGGTACTTGCCCACAAGCACAGGATTTCAACACCTCCAACTGCAACAGGTATACTCTGAGCAATATGACTAGAACTTCAATTACAATTATACTAATATTGTAAAAACACGTCCTCAACATTTGTTTTGCAACAGAAAGATCATTGGAGCAAGATCCTATGAGGTCGACGATAGTTCGGTAATAAAGTACCATTCGCCAAGGGATATGATTGGGCATGGCACTCATGTGGCGTCAACCGCAGCAGGAAGTGAGGTCCAGGGTGTATCTTACTACGGCCTGGCGGAAGGCACCGCCAAGGGTGGATCCCCGGGGTCAAGACTAGCTATTTATAGAGTTTGTTCCCCTTACAATGGATGTCGTGGGTCCAGTATCTTAGCAGCATTTGATGATGCGATTGCTGATGGGGTGGACGTGCTGTCATTGTCCCTTGGACCACCCTCGTTTTTGAAGCCAGAGCTTATTGATGATCCCATTGCCATCGGAGCATTCCATGCCGTGCAGCATAATATTACTGTGGTCTGCTCTGCAGGAAACGACGGACCTACCCGTGGATCAGTTGTCAATGCTGCACCTTGGATCTTGACCGTTGCCGCTAGCACAATCGACCGAGATTTTGAGTCTGATGTTGTGCTGGGGGAAGATAAAGTAATCATTAAGGTAATGATCTTCTTTGACCCTTTCTCCTGTCTTCTCCTCGTCCTAGTTTGCGTCATGTTTCTTCTGACTGATATACAGGGTGAAGGCATTAATTTCGCCAACATTCAAATATCTCCAGTGTACCCAATTATATATGCAAAATCAGCCAACAAAACTGGAGTAGATGAAAATGAATCAAGGTACCTCATGAATGAGTAAATTTATGGGAAATTTAACTAGTACCGGGCACACCAATAATGATCGGTTATTCCAATAACTTTTGTTGCTCAGGAGCTGCAACCCAGATTCCATGGACCAAGAAATTATCAAGGGAAAGATTGTTGTTTGTGATAAAGATGGTCCCTCTTCACTGAGTGAGAAGAAAGATGTAGTGAAGAATCTTGGAGGTATAGGCGTAGTCTTGATTGATGATGAATCAAGAGCGGTGGCATCCAATTTTGGTACATTTCCCGCAACAGTGATCAGTTCAAAGGATGGTGCTAAGGTTCTCTCCTACATCAACTCAACCAAGTAATACAGCAACTCAACTCAAATGGAACTCAAGATTCTGAACTCATTCTTGTTTGAGATTACTTTGTTACTCACCATTTATACTTTTTGAGATGTTTCGCAGAAATCCGGCTGCCACAATCTTGCCTACAACATCACCGACAATGTATAAACCAGCACCTACCATAGCATACTTCTCATCTAGAGGCCCTTCAACCATCCCAAAGAACATTCTCAAGGCAATCCTCATTCTGTTCCACTTTACAGAACTTATTTCTTTCAAAGCCGATATTTGATAAAGCTACATTATTGAACGTCTTGCAGCCTGATATTGCAGCACCTGGAGTTAACATTCTTGCAGCATGGCTAGGAAATGACACGGCTGAGGCTCCAGAAGGCAAAGACCCGCCACTGTATAATGTGATCTCAGGAACTTCAATGGCATGTCCACATGTTTCTGGGATTGCTGCCACGGTCAAATCAAGATACTCTAAATGGAGTCCCTCCGCAATCAGGTCTGCCATTATGACAACAGGTGAGGGACTAACAAGAAAATCTACATGTGCATGTACATGACAAAGTATGGACTTTTGACTAATCTATGACTGCTTACAACCAATTTACAGCAACTCAAACAAATAATCTGAAAGCCCCAATTACGACAGACAAAGGTGCAGCAGCTACACCTTATGATTTCGGTGCAGGAGAAGTAACCACAACAGGGCCATTGCAACCTGGCCTAGTTTACGAGACTACCACCATTGACTACTTGAATTTTCTCTGCTACTACGGTTATAATATATCTACAATCAAAATTATCACCAACACCATCCCAGATGGGTTTACTTGCCCTGAGGAGTCAAGCATTGATCTTATATCCAACATCAATTATCCATCAATAGCGATTTCCAATCTCAATGAAAAAGCAGGCAGGAAAGTGAACCGAACCCTTACAAATGTTGCCAACGATGATAAAACAGTCTACACCGTAAGCATTGATGCACCTGCAGGACTAGATGTTCAAGTGGTCCCAGACAAACTGCAATTCACGAACAATGGTCAGAAGTCATCTTACCAAGTGAGTTTCTCTTCTGCAAATCCGCTCAAGAAAGATGTATTTGGATTCATAACCTGGTCTAACGGAAAATACACCGTCAGAAGTCCATTTGCTGTAAGCAGTAAAAGTGGCAACTAGGTCCTAAATCCTTAATAAGCATTATAGCAATGTGTAGAACATCTGTAATAAAAACCAGGATCCACAAGTTCTTGATCCTACTGGAACAAATACAATTCAAAGCTCTTTTACCCTAACTTAAGCATAATCGCCTCTGTTTTCCTACATGTTTCACATCAATATATGCAAAATTCATCCGAAAAACAGAAGATAATTAGTCAAAGAACAACATGAATTAACATTGCATCCGTCCAACAAGACATAACAGTCGAAGAAAGTAAAAGAATTGAGCTTAAGATGATAGAACAGTAATCAAACTAGGCAGAAATAACGACCCAATGCTCTCAAACACTTTGAAATTATAAAAAAAAAAGAAAAAGAAAAGATATGTTCAAATTCAATTGAGATTCTTCACTCAAAGGCCCACTGATTCTCCCGGCGAACCTCCTCCTCTTCTTCCAGAGTAAAATCATTCTTAATATTAAATGTCTTACGGATCTCCTCCGGTGTTTTGCCCTTTATCATATCCGCCACCGTTTGACACGTCAGGTCCAACAAGCTCTTGATGTTCAAATAATTAGCAGCCTTTCAAAAAGAAAAAAAAAATCTCAAATATAGAATAAATTAAACTCTAAATCCCTAAGAAGTCCTCAAAAAAGGCAAGAGCTTACCAGGATGAGATCAAAGAGGGTGGCTTGATCGACCTTGACGAAATCAGCGTCCCAAGACTTAAGCTCATCTTCGACGGAGGCTGAACGATCCTCGGATTTAGGTGCTTCAACGTGTTTCTTGCAATACTCAATTAGTTTAGAGAGGATCTTGCTGGTGACATTGGGTAAAGGGATGCCGTTTTCGACGCAATCATCTTCGATCATGTGCTTAATCGTTTGTGATTCGAGAGCCACGGCCTCGTCCACCTCGAAGTCCTCGCCGTCCGCGCTCCTCAGCGTGATTTTCCGACCCGTTGACGACATGACGATGGATCCAATTTGATGGTTCCAGTATCCCTAATCCACAGCCGAGAGGACGGTGGATATGGTCCCGATGTTGCTCAAAATATATATTTTAAAATATAAGAGTATTTATCCTAAAAAATAAATTTTTTATTATTTATTTTTTTAATATCTCAAAATGAATGTGTTTTTTAAAAGAGGAAATTGTGAGAAATGGACACCCGAGTAACCGCACTTCAACAATGACCCTCCATATAATTTTAACTGTTTGTAGACAATATTTGGGGCAACTTGACAAGAATACCCTTTAGACCAATTAATCCAAATCAGGAGTGAGCGTCTCGGTCTCTTTATCCTCTCCCGCCATTCAGATTAAAATTCCAAAATTAAATCTCGATTCAGCTATCCCTCCGTCCAGCTCTCCAAGGCCATTGGGGTATATATCTCGCCGTCTAGCTGTCGCCATCGAGGTCTATATCGCCAGCGAACTTTCTGAGGTTCCCAAAGTGCGGAGATGGAATCAAGGTATGTGTTATGGCTTCTTGGTTTTATTATTGGGATCGAAAGGTGACCGGCGTCGCGTGACTGGTTCACATGTATGCGTCCAGACACTTTGGTAGGAATAGACCTCCAATCAACAGCCAATAGATGGAATCAAGGAGATCTTTCTTCCTCCTGTACTTCCTCCGCCCTCTGCTTGTACTCCCTCCGCCCCTTTCAGCACTCCCTCATTGCTCTATCTGTACTCCATCTTCCTCAACCTAACTGCGTGAGGGGAAGAGGGAGTACAGGAAGAGGAAGAAAGAGTACTGGAAGAGGAGGAGGCTATACAGGCGCAGGGCGGAAGGAGGTTGCCTCCAATCAACAGCCAATAGATGGAATCAAGGAGATCTTTCTTCCTCCTGTACTTCCTTCGCCCTCTGCTTGTACTCCCTCCGCCCCCTTCAGCACTCCCTCATTGCTCTATCTGTACTCCATCTTCCTCAACCTAACTGCGTGAGGGGAAGAGGGAGTACAGGAAGAGGAAGAAGGAGTGCTGGAAGAGGAAGAGAGTGTACAGACGCAGGGCGGAAGGAGGTTGCCCCTTCGCCAATATCCTGGGTTAGATCCGCGGAAGCCTGTAGACTTTCTAAATTATCCTAGATTGATTAAGATAATTGATTAAAATGCTTACTGGTTCCCTGTATTTATAGGCATGAATGATGACTCTTCGTTTTCTACACCCATATCCCCATATAAGTGCAATTAATGGGGGCGGCACCTGTTCGGCCTAGCGTTTCATCTCCCCATCTGTATCTACCTCTTAAAACCAAAACCCAGGCCAAACATCATAACAGGCCGAACATGTAGCGTGACTGGTTTTTATATATAGCATGACCAAAAGTAATGCGTGACTGACTTGTGCAATTTATCTCGTTTTGATGCTTTTGGTCACGAGTATTTGGGCATTGCGTGATTGGTTTTTTATATATAACGTGACTGGTTTTTATGTATAGCATGACATGTTGTAATGCGTGACTGACTTGTGCAATTTATCTCGTTTTGATGCTTTTGGTCACTAGTATTTGGGCATTGCGTGATTGGTTTTTTATATATAACGTGACTGATTTTTATGTATAGCGTGACATGTTGTATTGCGTGACTGACTTGTGGAATTTATCTCGTTTTGATGCTTTGTCACGAGTATTTGGGCATTGCGTGACTGGTTTTTTATATATAGCGTGACTGGTTTCTATGTATAGCGTGACATGTTGTATTGCGTGACTGACTTGTGGAATTTATCTCGTTTTGATGCTTTGTCACGAGTATTTGGGCATTGCGTGACTGGTTTTTTATATATAGCGTGACTGGTTTTTATGTACAGCGTGATATGTTGTATTGCGTGACTGACTTGTGGAATTTATCTCGTTTTGATGCTTTTAGTCACGAGTATTTGGGCATTGCTTGACTGGTTTTTTATATATAGCGTGACTGGTTTTTTATATATAGCGTGACTGGTTTTTATGTATAGCATGACATGTTGTAATGCGTGACTGACTTGTGCAATTTATCTCGTTTTGATGCTTTTGGTCACTAGTATTTGGGCATTGCGTGATTGGTTTTTTATATATAACGCGACTGGTTTTTATATATGGCGTGACATGCTGTATTGCGTGACTGACTTGTGCAATGCACATCTTGTAACGAGGCTTACGTTAACTGGTTTTTAGGCGTGGCATGAATGTGTATTATACATTGCAACACTTATTCTGTTAAATTTCATCCGCCAGCCAAATGTGACTTAGGCATTGCGTAAGTTGTTTTTTTTTTTTTTTGCATTATTGGGAACTTATGTTTAAAAAAAATTGACTGATTGTGACAATTATTTTTGGACAAATTTCAGCAGCGTGCCAAATGTTAAGGTTATGATTACATACGGTGGTCAGTGGGTCGATGACATTTACAAGGGTGGTGATACACGAGTTAGGGTTGTTGGGAGTGATTTGTCATTATCAGGCCTAGTGAAGCTGGTTGAAGAAGTTGTCGGGGTCGACGCACAGAAGAATGAAATTGATCTACATGCATCGCTGAGACATGCTGCAGGGATTTCCCGCATAGTTATCAGGGATGATGAAGATGTAGCAAGTATTCTGCGAGATGAGAGGGCAGTTGCTGTGTTTGTGACAGTTAAGGCAGGAAAGGGAAACGATATTCGACATGAACATGGTATCCAACATAGTCATCGCCTACAACAGAATGGTAATTATTCTGACATACCACAGCATGCATTGCCTAACATACAACCATGGCAATCACGTTTGACGTATCGTCAAGAGTTTGAGCAGGCTGGGACACACCTGAGGTGTCTGCAAATGATGTCTGCACAATTCCGATCAGAATGTGCATCGAATGAATTTCATGGTACACTGCAACAAACAAATCTATCAAATGGAGCTTCAGTTGGTCAATCGCCGTTCGTAAAGGACACTGTGATGGTTGTTAGCGATGTCGATGCATCTGATGAGATTGAAGATGATGTTGAAGAGGATGACACGGCGGATACACATGATGACTTGCACGATGCATGTTCAGATGATGACGGGGGTGAGCACATTGACCTCCCTGCTTTCAATCGTGCAGATGGCAGCACAGGACATGCCACAACTGTTGCGTTAGAAGGGGTTCAGTTCGAAGACCATGCCACAACTGTTGCGTTAGAAGATGTTGAGGGTGCCGAGCCTATTAAGGACGACGGCATCGCCCAAAGGAACGGCATTCGTTCGCCAGTGGACAGTGATGAAGAGAGGGTAAATACAGGGGTGTCTCGTCAATGGGTCATTCCCGTGGTAGATATGATATCCTTCCAAACAGTTGCGACAGAGGAATCTGGAGCACACGTCGACCACTTACATCGCGGACAAGTGTTTCGATCGAAGTCCGATTTGAAACGTGTTTTGAGCATGTTGGCAATAAAAGAGCATTTTGAGGTAAGAGTTAAAAAGTCATGCCGCGCTCGTTTTGAGGTGGGTTGTAAGGAGAAGGCATGCAAGTTTGCTTTGCATGCAACGAAGTTGCCTGAGGGATATTACTGGCAAATTCAGAAATTGCATAAGGTACACACGTGTACTGTTGATGTTTTGCAATGTGGATACCGAACTGCGAGCGCAAGGGTTATTGGTGAGCTTATCTCGACCAGGCTGCAAGGAAATTATGTTACCCCATTGAGACCTAAGGAAATAATGGAAGAGATGAATCGCACGTGGGGATTGCAATGCCTTTATGGAAAGGCATGGCAAGCGAAGCAGTATGCTGAAAATCTTGTGTTCGGTCCCCCGGAAGAGTCATTCCAACTCATCCCTTCATATTTCCACATGTTGGAACGTGAAAACCCGGTTACGCTCACGAGTGTCGCTACAGATCAGGAACGCCGATTCAAATATTGCTTCTGGGCGTACGGGTCATGTATCCAGGGGTTTCGTTCTGTAATGCGGCCTGTACTTGCTATCGATGCCACACATCTAAAAGGTAGATTCAAGGGTATTCTGTTTGTTGCGGTTTGCAAAGATGCGAACGAGCAGATATATCCAGTTGCATTCGGCATTGGCGACGTCGAGGACGAAGAGTCTTGGTCGTGGTTTCTTAACCAATTGCGTCGTGCAATTGGTTGTCCCGAAAACCACATGTTAATTTCTGACCAGCATCTTGCGATTAAGAAGGCAGTTGAGAATGTGTACAACGACGCGCATCACGGTCTATGCAGTTACCACTTAGGGAAAAACATTAAAAACCTGTTCAAGCGCACCGATGTTGCTGCCATTTTCACATTGGCTGCAAACTGCTATAGGCTGTCCGATTTTACCAGACACATGACTGAGCTGGAACAGATTTGCAAACCTGCTTATGACCGCCTGATGAGAATAGGACCTGATAGATGGGCACGTGCACGGTCACCGGCAAGGCGATACAAGCTGATGACATCCAACATTGCGGAGTGTATTAACAGCTGCCTCAGGCATGCAAGGAAAATGCCAATAACCGTCTTGATCGAGTGCATTAGAGGCATGTTCCAACGTTGGTTCCATGACCGGCACAACGAGGCATTGAATATGACCACGCCACTCAGCCCTTGGGCTACCGATCTGTTGAACAAACGGTTGAATGCAGCATGTCATTTCTCCATCCAACCAATCGATCTGGTGGAGTTCCGAGTTATAGGCGGGAACACGGACGCATTCGTCAACCTATGCACGAAGACTTGTTCATGCGGTGAGTTCCAGAGTGATCTACTCCCCTGCACGCATGCAATGGCGGCAATAAGGTGTGAATAATCATGTTTTCTTTTCTTATTTAGGGTATTGATCATTCAATTTTTTACATGTTTACATTGTTCCCCAACTGAGATTTCATTACCTTCGCAGTAAGTGCAATCGTTCACCCATTGAATTCTGCTCGGACTATTACACGACTAGCTCTTGGGTGGAGGGATATTCAGTTCCCATTCGCCCAGTTGTCCATCCGAGTGAATGGGACGTCCCCCAATCCGTTAAAGAAATCGTCGTTCTGCCACCAACATGTCGAGGTCAAGCGGGGAGACCTAGGAGGAAAAGGATTCCATCGGCTGGGGAAGGCATTCGCCGACGTAGATGTTCACAATGCAAGAGCTATGGCCATAATAGACAAAATTGCCGGACGCCGTTTACATGTCCATCAGCACCCGGGGAAACATCAGATGCTCATCCTCCGGATGGACGACGACGACGACGGAAGGCATGTTCAATATGCAGACAACCCGGGCACACACGAAACACCTGTCCATTGCGGGCTCCAAACAGTGATAACATTACAGATGTCGTACCTGAAGATTGTGGAACTTCAGCACCGTCATAGATATCATGATTGTTACTGCCAAACACACGCCAATATTTTCACCTATACATGCAACCCCTAGCTAGCTATAAACAACCTTTGGGGTTGTGGAAGGACAACAACATCACCCATATGAGAAAACCTCCATATAAAGTATACCAAACATCATATAATTTCTGTCTCTTTGTAAACAATCAAATTCTTATTTGAAATATACCAATAATACTCATAATTATAATTACATTTGAAATAGAGCATGCAGTCAGAAAAGCCATCATGATGGAGGTGCGAATTGAGAGCGAACTAGATCCTCCAACTGTTGTTGGCGCTGCAACAGCTCACGATTCTGCCCCTCCAACAATTCTAGTCGGGCATTCAACCTTGCGTCCATTGTTTCCATAAATGAAAGGAGACGAGTGAATGCTCGATCAACATCGACTGGCTCGTTCCTAACCCATGTGTTGTTCCTGAACTCAAAACCGAGCTGTTTAATACTGTGCTCATTGATGTGATCGAACAAAGCATGGGTTATTGGCGGATCACAACGGCTGTCGACATTGAAGTAGTCTATTATCTCACTGATCAACATGCCGTACGGCAGGTTTCTGTTGAGACCGTCAATTGTCAGGAGCATGTCGTCCATTATGAATTTAGCAAGGTTGATACGGCGGGACAATTTGATGTTATTTAAGAACCAGAGCCCCTCTGTCCTGATATTCACATACATCGCTTGGCGAGGACGGATAGTGTGAGCGATGATGAGATGCAACACTTGATCAAAGAAAGACATCCTTATCCAATTAGGACTTTCACTCTGTCTTGAAGGAGGGCGGATAAATGCGGACACAAGGTTCCCACCGCCACTGACATGGCACAGATCTGATTGCATCGAAGTCAGGTGAAAGACGCGTTCTATCAAATCGCGCGTAACAACGATACGTTGTCCCATGACGTGAGTGACAAACGAATCGTCATGGTGCACAGCCCTAGATGTTTCCGACTTAGCATATCTTTGTCTTGCATTGAAGTAAAAAATCCGGACCAAATTCTCGTAGTATGGCCTCTTCAGTTGCAAGTATCGTGTCCATCCAAAATTTTCAAAGTTCGCAAGGTATGGGAAATCGATTGACCTTAAATAATCAAAGTCAATTATACGCCCGGGCATTACCTTTCTTTTGGCCCATCTGGCGTTGAATTTCGCAGCGTGCGACGGATGGGTGAAATTTTGTATACAGGAACTGACCGCCGATCAGGACGATGTTTCCGCATCGGCGGCGCCGCCTTCACCACTGCTCACTGACGTGCGTTTGCTTCTGTGACTCATCTTAGATATCTCCGAAGTTAGGATATTTGGAACTTGAAACAACAACTCTAATGCGGTTCCAATAACCGAACAACTCGATATCAACTTATAATATCAATTGACGATTCCATACTAAGCACACACGCGATATTATACATCACTGACGCGATATGGATCAACTAGTCACGCAGCTCCATAACAACCACTAACGCAACTCCAGTTCTCCAGTCACGCGATTCCCATGACAAGTGACGCGACAGCAGCTCACTGACGCGATATGGATCAACTAGTCACGCAGCTCCATAACAACCACTAACGCAACTCCAGTTCTCCAGTCACGCGATTCCCATGACAAGTGACGCGACAGCAGCTCACTGACGCGATATGGATCAACTAGTCACGCAGCTCCATAACAACCACTAACGCAACTCCAGTTCTCCAGTCACGCGATTCCCATGACAAGTGACGCGACAGCAGCTCACTGACGCGATATGGATCAACTAGTCACGCAGCTCCATAACAACCACTAACGCAACTCCAGTTCTCCAGTCACGCGATTCCCATGACAAGTTACGCCACTCCATATCAGATGTTGCCATTCAATATCTACTGTTTCTCAAATGCTAAATCTTAAAGGTTCACGCCATCCATATTTAGTAGTCACGACATCCAAGTCGATAACTCACCCGATTCCATAATAACTATTGTTTCTCAAATACTAACGCGAATCAATATAAACTTGGGACTCGATTGTATGTGCGTTGAGTAACCCACTTCAATATCAACTGGTTACAACCTTGTGTCGCGCAATGCAATTCAACATGTCATATATGCTGTAAACTAAGGGCGGGTGCGCACCGACGCGGAGGCAATCACGATGCCATGTAAATACTGTAATAGACTAAGACTAATAGACTTTACGATGCGAATAAGAAACAAAGAAAAGAAGAAACAATTTTGTTCTTATTGCAGCCGTATGCGTATAACAGCAATGAATACATAACTGTTCTTGTTGTTAATTGAAACAATAAAGAATACAAAGAACAATATGTAAATGATAGAACAAAGAATAATATGGACATGATACGAAACAATGTTATTTGCAGATTGAAAAAGAATAAACAAATAATAAAATTTAAGAACTCGAGCTGTTTGCAAAAATCTCTAAGGCAAACTTATTTCGAATGCCTTCTATGGCGTTTGCCTTCAGCGCTGGAGGATCCGACCGGATGAACCACTCCAACAAGGCGATAACCCAATCCCCGCAGCTCACTGAATCTTTCTGTACCGGGGTCTTTGCTCTTAATTTATACCTCATTGGTGTCAAAGGTCGCGTTTGACGACGCGATCCGGTAAAGTACCCCGACTGGTGGCATATAACGGGAAACAATGATGTTAGTGGACTCATCTGCTTATCACGCAAGCCAGACTTATATGCGTCGTCCCGACCGTACGATGTGTCCACTAACGTCATAGACCAACTTCGCAAGTTGATGTGCACTACCACCCAGTGTCCGTCAAAATAGCACGGTGCGAGAATTGAGTCAACCTTATCCAAGGCCAAACCCCATGGAGAACTGAAACCCCTTGCATAGTCCAGCAGATGGTCTGGAATTACCGCCTCACTAGGGTTGAATGCCTCATCGTTAGGGGAAGGCTCCATTTCTTTGCTCAGCCCGAGCAAAATTAGCTGCCAATTACGTTACGCACAATAGTTAAATAAATAAAACTAACTAATACACAGACCTTACATTTGAATAATTACAACTCACTAAAATATGATATACATACATAGAATGTGGTGTCAACGATGCATATTCTGCTCTTGTAGTGTTGTCGATGGTGCTCGCGCGCCCGCTTACACAACACACTGATGCATGCATCAATATGTTGGGTGTCCATCAACTCTGTCGGCGTCTCCAATCGCCGAAAAAAATCAGGGCCCTCCTGTCCTTCGATGCCCAGAATGTTAACCCTGCATATTTATTTCATAATAACACTGATGTCAAAAGACTATGAAATGAATACACTAGAACCATAAAGACAGAAGGCTTGATCGTTTACCTGGCTTGATCGTTTTTCATGAAGGCCTCATATCTGGCCTTCAATTCGTCCTTCGACTTGCGCTGGATCGACAGTGGGTTAACGTACGGGCTTCGAAGGTATATGCTGGCAAAGGTCACACGTGCATCTTCGGGCTCAGGTTGAGGTGGAGCCTCCGTAAATACAGGTGTGATCTCACCTTGCCATACCACTAATTATGTGGCCTCTGGTTGAGTTGGGACAGGAGCAGGAGCTTGACGCGGGGAAGTTGTGGCTCCACTAATTGCACGAGAAGGTATATCATGAGGAAGCTGGGCTGCCTCTCTTGGGGATGGGATAGCCACAGGCTGTTGTTCGATTGGGCCAGCGGGAGGTGACATTCGAGCCGATGCAGTTGACTGATTTATCGCACCCGCGTCCTCGACATCAACCCCAATCCCACTGCCATCTTTCTCGCGCGCACCATCGTCTTGACCCATAAATCGAGCCTGAACGATTCCAAAAATTAAACACATTAGAACACTGTATACATCATACATGTTATAACCCATGCAATGAAAAACATAAACGCGCATACCTCAAAATGGTCGATCAGCCGACCAACAATCCGATCCTCCGCCCCTTGCATTGACTTCTCGATATGCTGATGCAGTGGCTGGATCTCCAACTGCATTGCCTGCTGGATCTCCAACTGTATTGCCTGTATCTGCATATGCATATCGGTCTTCAAGGACTGAAGGTCTTTCTTCCACTGTGTCCGCATCCGTTGCAGCTCTCGCTTAATGCTGATAGTCTTTTGCGGACGCAGCGGTGGGTTGCGCGCCTCAACAGATGGGGAAGCAGCAGAAGCAGGAGGAGGTGCAGCATCATGGGCAGCATGAAGACACGGAGGAGGAGAATCAGGGGCCTCAGCAAAATGGGGAGGGACATCCTCGTCCACGCGGCGTCTCCGCTTAACGCCTCGTGCTGCCTTACTTTTATCTTTGCGGTCCATTATCCTCCTCCTTTGCTGGGGACCGAATTCTGGCCGACCTTCCAACTTCCATAATGGAACGTATTGCTGCCCCTCGGAGATGTTGACCTCAATGTCGGCCCAGTACGCAGTCGACATCTCTTCTGCAGTTGCCTCCAACGTCCTCAGCGCGCACAACTGCACCAAAACATGAATTACCATTAGGTATAACCCTCGCTAGCCTATGTCAATCAAAATTCAATTTTATTAAATACAAAAATATGGTTTATTTACTCACCTTCCCTTCTTCCTCCAGATTTGCAATGCTGGCGTGGAAGCCTACAGGCCTTTCGTCACATTGCCATTTTAGCATTCTTGGCCAAACCTGTCCCGACTGGCGCTGCCTTCCAAATAGGCTTCGGATTACAGGAATTGCTTCCAACGCCCAAAACTGCACATCAAAGGTAAAACATTTTTTACTCACCTCCTAAATTCTTATGCGAAAAGATTTAACCTCCTAAATCTTATGTGACAAGAATAATGATAAACAGTGTATGGCACACTACCTGAAACGCCCAAATAAATCCGTAGATGTGGTAGCGACTTTTCCCCGCTACTCCTGCAATAGGAGGTTCGAAGCCCCTCGTCATGTAATCTACGGTCAGACTCCAAACATAAGTGCCCCATGGGAATGCGTTCCACTCCTCGATGTTCTCCACAAGCGACAACAACCATGGAACCACTGATCGTCTGTAGTCTTGACCGAATAAAACATTTTGGGCAATCAAGACGAGGGCCATCTTCGTCGCATCTCCCTCCTGCTGAAACTGGCCTCCCTTGAATGTATCTAAAACTTTTTGACTCTTCACCTCATTCCCCTCTCCCCAGTAACGCAGGTGAATTCCTCCAGGGACGGCCTCGTATCGATTGACAATAAGGCCCGGTATGGCACCAAACTTAAGCCCTGTCACGAGGCAGAACTCCCTTTTTGAGAACCGGGCCTTTGTTCTCCCTATGGCGAACCATAGCTCGCCCTCGATGGCGGCCGGTTCATTTATTCTGCGCAGCATTAGGTTGTGCATGAGACTGGCGCAGAATAAATTCCTATCAGCTTCAACGTCCATCATGTGCCCAAAGCATGTTCCCTTCAACGTCTCCAACTTGTTCACTTTGGACATCATCTCCCGTATCATTTGTAGCTGCGGCCACTTGCAGTGGATGTTAATGCCCGCGTTGAACCCCCACTGCTGCCTCGGCACACAAAGCATAGATTCTACATTATCATGCTCTGTTCCTGTGCTGGCCATCTGCAACATACAACAGATCACCTTCCATTTAGTCATGTTAATACCATCATTGTAGATTAAAATAAAAACAATAGGCATTTCTCAGAAATAGACTCCTCGTAAGTTAACTCATAAAATAACCCCCTCCATACTTTTAACTGTTTTTAGACAGCCCTGGACCAGCATAATTAATGCAAGTGGCGTGCATGGATTGTTAAGCAAATCAACATAAACAAATTAAAGCATTACAGTTTATCCATAATAATACATTACGGTTCCAATTTCTTTCATGCAGTGCCACACGGATAAATTTCATGCAGTTAAGTCACGCAGCCATTCAATATAAACAAGTCACGCAATGACTTTTAATTTAGTCACGCAATGACTTTTAATTTAGTCACGCAATGACTTTTTAATTTAGTCACGCAATGACGAATACACAAGTGACGCACCAATATAAACCCATCGACCAATGTAAACCCATCGACCAATATAAACCCATCGCGCAATGTAAACCTTATTACAATCACGCACACCCTGACCCCATGCCATCTACTCGTGCTGTCACGCAGACCTATCAGTATGTCACGCAAAGTTAAAGCCTAATGCAATCACGCAAACCCTGACCCCATGCCATCCACTCATGCTGTCACGCAATGACCTATCAATATGTCACGCAATGTTAAACCCTAGTGCAATCACGCACACCCTTAGTGACCCCATGCCAAAATCCAGTCACGCAAAGCGGGTACGTAAGCCATCAGTCACCCTAAATGCCAATTCCTACCAAAGTGTCTGGACGCATACATGTGAACCAGTCACGCGACGCCGGTCACCTTTCGACCCCATCAACACCAACAATACCACATTCACCTCGCTATTCAACCATTTCAAACGACAACCAATATCAATATGAACAACCAATATGTGTATAGGTTTATGCTCAAAAACCAAAACCCTCAACATGAAGAATAACCATTTCGTCACACGGTTCAAAATTTAAAAAAAAAATAAATAAATACTTTCCTTAACTTTCTTAAACTTCTTAAAATATTATACCTTTCTCCTCGTACTCTCAACTTCCTCTTACTGCTGAGTATGTGAAGCACCTTTATGCTGATAACAACCACTCTAAAATGGTCCCACTGCGAAAATACTCCGAACTTTGACTGCCGACTGGGTATCGACAAAAAGGCTTTGGAGGAGATGTACGCTCTGTCTCTGAGAACTGAGTGGTGGACCACATATAAAGAGACTTTACCCGTTGCAACGTTTCGGGTTGAGGCGCGGACCCAAAAGGATACGTCGGTTTCATTAAGGGCATTTTGGTCCAAAGGTGACTTCTTGTGTCTAAAAACAATCAAAATTTTGGAGAGGTCCATTCTCAGAAACGCCTTATGGATTTCGCCTATTTAAAAAAAGCCCTCTTTTTAAAACCCTTAACTTTTGCGCTTTGCTCTTCTATATTACAAATTTATTTTTTATTTTAATTAAAAATATTTATTTAATATAAAATACATTAATATGAATGTTTCTATCTCGTTCTTTGCCTAATTTATGGTAAATAGAAGCACAACAAATCAGATTGCTGAAAAGAAATAACGTGAATGGGATGAAAACTTCCCTGGCAGCAATCATCACTTTCTTCGTAAACAAGTGAATCACAACGATTGTTAACAAATTTGAGAGTGGAGCTAACAGGAGATTGCTTCCTAATCTTCATATGCTTACGAGGAGATAGTGATGAATGATTACAGGGAAAAGAAGGCAGCTTGTGTCGGGGGTGTGTTAGGTATCAGATATAGTAATTCTATTAATTTTTCACCGGATTTATTGATTTCATGATCAGGATGATCTTAATGTGACTTGACCTGATGCTTAAAATATTTTCTGATGTGATATGATTGATGAGATTGCATGACTATAACATTTGTGAATTTTGAAAATGTTTACATATTATGTCTCTTAGATAAATAAAATTAAAATTAATAGCATAGATCTTACTAATTTATTGTAAATGAACAATTATCTCATAAAATAATAAATTCACAAAAGATGAAAGATTACCGGAATGAAACCACATGCTGAAAGAACATGAAGTTCAAACCAATTCAATTGAAACCCTTTGGAAACATTGGAAACATACTATAGTTATAAAATGAATCATTAATTAATTACATTACTAAAAACTGTTGCGAGATTTTGTTTACGATTTCTGGGAGGATGATCCTGTATGCTCTTCCTGAGGGATGCGCAGCGTCCCAAAATATATGGTCAGATGCATTGGAACATGTAAACGGACTGAATTGGTTGCATAGGCGTGATACCTCCAGCATCCCCGTGCCACAGAAACCGGTGGAGGCATCAGCAAATCCTGAGATGGCAATCAGTGGCAATAGCTTAACGTAAGATTAATTATAGGGGTAGATTTCAGGGAAAACACGCAAAATCAGCTAATACCTTGATAAAAGTTGAAGCCCGGCTAACCAATTGTGTTGCGTATAAATCAATGTCTAGTAGCAAGTTCCTCAAAAGGACAAAGTAGGTGATCGCAATGTCATTGTTTCCAGATGACACGAGAAACAAGCTATCCGATACGGTGGCTTTGGCTTTCTCCGGTCCAACGGCTCCTTCTAGCTTTTGAATGTATTGTTTGAAGAAATTGAACTGATCCGTGATGGATATAACATTCTGATTTCATCCCAGTAAACGTAAGAGAAGAACAAACTAATGTATAAGTGTTTAGAAGATTGAATGAGAGATAACTAACTTTATTTCCAGTGAAATTACATGAAACCTGCAGTTTGGCTGTTAGTTGGTCCAATCCTGAACCACCTGAAGCAAAGCATACGCCTGTGGCAAATTCTTCACTTTGAAGATTTGGGTCAAGAAATGCTGGCAATGCAGATTTAATCCCCAAACCTTCCCCTGCAGAAGACAATTATAAACAACAAAATTAGAAAAGAAATGTAAATTAATGAAAAATCAAAACACCTATTAATTAATTTGACTTTGAATTCAAGTAGTATAAACAAAGAAAGGGTGAAATGTTTTTATTTGTAAGCAGACAAGCAAAATATAACTACCTATTAAGTCAGACAAAAATCTCTACACCGAAATTTTGTTTTTCGTTTGGGGTGGGGTGTGGCAAAACCTTGGCTAATTTCCCTTTTGATCTATCTGGTAAAATCCCATTGCTGTATGATAAAACTGTGAGTTTTATGAGTGCAAAATCCAAACGTACAAATCCTTTCATCTTATTATTCCCAAAATTTGAGTAAAATTTCATTATAGTAGTATAACGGTTCAAGAAACTGATTGATTTATAATGCATGCTTAGGTGTTCAAAATATGTTTTTACACAAGTTCAGGGCTTAAAGATAACAACAAGGTGTTACAGAGAAAATGACTATAGCAGTGGATAAGCAGAACTTGGTTGTGTCGGAAATAGTACATGATTTCTGTGGTCAAGATGCAAAAAAGTAGAGCTTCTTGGTGCTTAATAGATGTTGAGATATTAGTTTGTTAAGTTATGCCATCTAGGTCGTGCCATGTAATGGTCGCTTGACATCGGAAAGAAGGTTTCTTGTCCCCAAATTCATTTGGTCTTTTGAGAACCAAAAGGTGAGCAATGCATGAAGGTTAACAGGATCTCCTCAGGAACTCTCTTGAACTAGACTAGCCATGTGGATTGCTAACGTTGGAACTGGTGGAAAGTAATGCTTGGTATTCTCTGTGAAGTATCTCCTCCACCTAAGAGTGTTTGTCACCAGGAGAGTTGTTGGTTTAAACAGTGTAAAACCTTTGAATATAAAACTGTATAGTTTGCTTAAGATTTTAGCCTTTCAGATCAAAATTGTGACCAAATTTTTATTACTTTTAACCGTGAAAGTAGTTTGTTCCTTTTCTTCTCCACCTTTTCATTAATGACTTTTTTTAGTCCATCAAATAGCTTATAGCTATTGGTTAAAGATTAAATACCATAGCTTCAAAGCATTTGAATACTTCAAATGAAAACTATAATGATTTTCAATTGTCTTCAACTTTTTAATGAAGAAAATTAAACAATAAATTTCTGAGCCAATATGGTTTTTGTTCCTTCTTTCTCCAGCAATTGCTTTCAACTTGTCTTTTTATTTCTCCGAAATGCAGCAATTGATCTGATAATGATGCAACTAACTATACACCAGAGAGAAAGAGAGGAGAATGAGTTAAAGTTTGGAAAACAATAATCTGTTTTTTTCGAAGAAGAAACGAAAGGTGCTCAGAAAATATGATAACTGTCGAGTATGTTTCATTTCCTGATAGCGTAATAACAGTGGCTTCCGGATGACCAAAAAGAAGTACCAAAACAAAAGTAATGAACGAGAAGTTAAAGCACCAAGAAGAAGAAGAAAACCGCAGTTTCATGAACTGGAACTACGACATTTTCAAAATTGTTTCTGGATTTGCACGTATTAGAGTGAAAGAGCGCTCAATAATTTATATGCAAGCTTTCATGGCTTTCTGTGCATTAGTACAGAATAACACAGGACCTTGATGTCATTTATTGCAATGAGCGCACAGCAATAAGTAGGTAGCACATGAGAAAAAATTCTCCGCTTCTGACAAATTGAGAATTGAGAATCTCATTCATCTACACAAAAGATATTGAATATATACTTGAAGAATTGAAGAACTGAATGAGTGACTTACTTGGGCAAAGGTGATCGAGTTCAAAGAAGACAGTCACAAAAAGAAGACTCCAACGCACCGTTTTAATAATGAGGTGGAAAGGAACAAAGGGAAGTCTATACGCACCGTTTTAATAAAGAAAGAAGGAATCAAAGCTGCATCGTTTTTGTGTATAGTTTTATTTTGAAAGTTAGTTAGTATAATAATTAGTTAGTTATGTCTTAATGACTTATTTTCCTTTTTAGCCTAGTACAGAATCCCTGTATATGTACCTTGTAAAGTCTTTCCCTAGACAGTAATGAGAATATCCCTATTCTCTCATCTTTCTACACCGTTCTTCAACTATTTTTGACATGGTATCAGAGCGGGGAACAAGGCCTCTATAAATGGTACCTTTCAACCAATGATTTAAAGAGATTTGCAATCGGATCTTCTTGTCATCTTCTCATCAGCTTTTTAGTAAGCATTCTGGTAACGCTTTTATTTTCTCACTCAAGAATCTCATTACTTTTCATCTTAATCCAATATCTAAAAGCTCAACATGTCTGAGTCTGCATCAAATGAGTTAAGGTATCAGACCTTAGCTCAAATACAAACACAACCCTCACATATCTCACCAACAGGGGACCCCTAGTCTCCTTATTTCCTCCATCACACTGATAGTCTAGGATCGGTAATGGTTAACCCCAAGTTAACCACCAACAACTATATAACATGGAGCAAATCATTCCTATTGACCCTTTCCATTAGAAACAAAATAGGCTTCATTAATGGGACCATAGCCAAACCAGATATATCAGACCCTTTGTTCTCTACCTGGACCCGTTGCAATAACCTGATAATCACTTGGTTACTGGATTCAATCTCACCACCTATAGCCTCAACTATTTTCTACATGGACACTGCATCAAAAATCTGGGCAACATTGAAACAGAACTTTGCACAACTAGATGATACCAGGATATGCAACCTGCAGTACCATCTTGGAAGCATCACACAGGGCACTCGATCTGTTGATACATATTTCATTGAGTTGAAAGGGGTTTGGGAAGAATTAAGAAACTATAGACCTTTGCCACATTGTGAATGTGGGAACTGCAATCTGAACTGTTTCAAGAGATATTCTGAACAGTATCAAAAGGACATGGTTTTTAGATTTTTGAATGGTCTGAATGAATCTTTCTCTGCTGTAAGGTCCGAAATAATCCTTATGGATCCTATTCCTACACTTGACAAAGTGTATAGTCTAGTCCTGAGGGAAGAAGCACAAAGAAGTATGCCTTTCCAGACTCAACCAACACTTGAGACAGCAGCAATGTTTTACTGCAGTAGAAGAAAAGAAGAAAACAAGGAAGGACATAGTGTGCAATCACTGTGGCAAGAGGGGGCATGTGAAAGAAAAATGTTATAGGTTAATTGGATTCCCAAAAGATTTCAAGTTTACTAAAGGGAAGAACAGCTTCAAGAAAGGGAAAGCAACTGTGAACAATGTTTCCACAGTGACTGACACATCAATTTGTGAGAGTCAGCCTGACAATGAAGAAGATTCTGGAGGGAATGCATCTATGTGTCAAATGTCCATCATTAAGCAGCAAGTCAATAAACTGATGCAGCTCTTAAGTGAGAATGGTTTAACAAACTCTGATGGTAAGAACAATTCATCAAACACCTCGCAGACAAATTCTTCATTGATCAATTCAGCCTTTGTAGGTATAATTTCAGGTTGTTCATGCTTCAATACTGTTAATAACATGCCCTCTAACTGTAGAAATGTTAATCCTCATATGATAAAATCAAATTTCTGGATTATGGACTCAGGAGCATCAGATCACATTACTTATTCCCTAGATAATCTTATTTCAGCTAGGCCTATCACTAATAGTTTTGTCCTACTGCCTAATAACAAAAAAGGTCATTGTCACACATGTTGGAGTTGTCAAATTGTCATCATTATTAACTCTGCATAATGTTCTCTGTGTTCCAAGTTTTAGATTTAACTTAGTGAGTATAAGACAGCTTACAAAGATGAAAAATACTTGTGTTTTCTTCACTAACAAATACTGTATTGTTCAGGATACCCCTTCATGGACAGTGACTGGTGTAGCTAGGGCCTCTTCAGGGTTATATGTCATGGAACCTAAGAAAGATGAACAAGAGTTGTCAAATTATAGATTTGATAAACTTGTCAAGTTACCTTTTACTTTATCAGTTAATACCTGTAGTACAGGACACAAAGTCTTTGATTTATGACATTTTAGACTTGGTCATACTCCTTTTGAAAGAATTAATGTAATTCGCAAGCATTGTGCAAATGTTAAATGTTCTAATGAATTACTTTGTGAGATATGTCCTTTGGCCAAGCAAAGAAAATTGCCCTTCCCATTACATGTTCAAAACACAAAAATTCATTTTGAATTAATGCATGCAAATATTTGGGGACCCTATGAAAGTTCAACCTTGTCTGGTCAACGATATTTTCTAACTATTGTAGATGACTTTACAAGATTCACATGGGTTTTCTTAATGAAAAACAAATCTGCAACTTCCAAAATCATTCCTGCATTCAATGCCTTTGTTCAAAAGCAATTTAGTCTTGCAATTAAATGTTTAAGAACAGATAATGCCAAAGAATTAGGACTGCTCGATTTCTTTGCAAACAGTGGCATAGTTCATCAACTGTCATGTGTTGAAGCTCATCAACAGAATGGAATTGTTGAGAGGAATCATCAACACATTTTGGTAGTTGCAAGAGGTCTAATGCATCAGTCAAACATATCTCTACATTTCTGGGGAGATGTTGTCCTAACAGCAGTACATATCATTAATAGAGTACCAAGTAGAATCCTCCATAACAAGTCACCATATGAGCTTTTGTGTAACAAACAGCCCTCATATGATCACTTAAGGGTATTTGGATGTTTGTGTTTTATGTCCACACTAACACAAAATAGAAGGAAATTGGACAAAAGAGCCACTAAATGTATTTTCCTAGGTTATCCAAGCAACATGAAGGATTATAAAGTTTATGATCTTAATGCTCACAAAGTCCTAATATCCAGAAATGTTATTTTTCATGAGCAAGCATTTCCATTTCACACTAAACAGCATGATCAGCAGTCATCAGCATTTCATCAAACACCTGCCATGTATGACATATTTTCTGATAATTCCAATTATGACCCTGCAGTCAGTTTACCCTTAAACCATGATCAAGTTGAACTTGGACAACCTAAACCTGTTTCACCAGAATTAAGCACTACCAATTCAAATGCTGAATGATTTCTCACCTAATTCATCAGCAAATAGCAGTCTGCCCACTGCAGACAGTGCAAGTCAACCTGAAAACATATTTGAGCCAGTAGAAAATGAAGCTTCCATTCTTGCAAGAAAAAGTTCAAGAATTAAACATCCACCAAAATACCTAGAAGCCTACTATACAGATTTACCTTTATTAAGCAACAATGTCACTTCTCACCCGATTACTAAATACCTATTAGCACAGAAACTTTCTCTTTCACATAAATCATTTACTATTTCATTGTCACATATACAAGAACCAGCCTCTTACCATCAAGCTATGAATCATTCTCACTGGAGAGAAGCTATGGCTATTGAATTGCAAGCTTTGGAGGACAATAACACATGGACTGTTGTACCTTTGCCTTCAAATTGTCAGATAGTTGGCTACAGGTGGGTATACAGAGCAAAGCTGAATGCAAATGGTGATGTAGAAAGATTCAAAGCACGCCTAGTTGCTAAAGGATACAATCAGATAGCAGGGTTTGATTATAAAGAGACATTTAGCCCTGTAGTAAAGCAATCAACAGTGAGAATATTTTTTGCACTTGCAGCAGCATGTAATTGGCATTTGTCTCAGTTAGATATAAATAATGCTTTTCTAAATGGAGATTTGGAGGAAGAAGTATACATGGACTTACTTGAAGGGTATTCTGTCAAGGGGGAGTATGTAGGGAATGACAGACTAGTCTGCAAACTACACAAGTCTTTAAATGGTTTGAAGCAGGCATCTAGGCAGTGGAATGCAAAGTTTTCTAAAGCCATTCTAAAATATGGTTTTCAACTCCAGGCAGTGGAATGCAAAGTTTTCTAAAGCCATTCTAAAATATGGTTTTCAACAATCAAATTCAGATCATTCATTGTTCACCAAGAAAACAGATGATGGAAATTTCATAGCATTACTGGTTTATGTTGATGACATCCTACTTGGAAGTACATCAGTTGAAGAGTCAAACAAAGTCAAAGAATTTCTTAACTCTCTCTTCAAGCTCAAGGATTTAGGGACAGTCAAATACTTCTTGGGCCTGGATGTTGCTAAATCTCTTGAAGGCATATCTATATGTTAAAGGAAGTACATTCTTGATCTTTTAGAAGAAAATGGACTTCTTGGGGCTAAACCTGCGAGTACACTGATCGATTATAATCACAGACTTTCTAGAATTGAAAATGAAGATGTGTTGTCAGATCCTACAAACTATAAGAGACTAATTGGAAAGTTGATATACTTAACTTTCAGCAGACCAGATATTTCTTATGCTGTGCAAGTCCTGTATCAGTTTATGGATAAACCAGGAAAAAAACATTTAATTGCAGCTCATAGAGTGCTAAAGTTTTTAAAAGGGTCACCAGGGCAGGGAATATTGATGAAGTCAGAATCCAACATGAAGATATCAGGATATGCTGACAACGATTAGGCAGGGTGTCCAGATACTAGAAGGTCAGTAATAGGATTCTGTATCTTCATTGGAAACTCATTGGTGAGCTATAAATCTAAGAAGCAATCAGTGGTTGCAAGAAGTTCAGCAGAGGCAGAATATAGATCAATGGCCTCAGCATGTTGTGAGATGGTATGGATCAAAAGTTTACTAAAAGATTTTGGAATCAAACATGGTGAAGCAATGAATCTTTATTCTGATAGTCAGTCAGCTATACACATTAGCAAGA